>OX453313.1:11535816-12924465 GCA_949710035.1 Crambus lathoniellus | reverse complement strand
GTGTATAAACACACACATATGCAAATTACAAAGGCAAATAAACACAGACACACACATAGGCATAGTATACATATTATTTATTTATAGGGAAACTCAGTGTAAATGAAACATAGGTTAACACTGCACCCTTTATTAACAATAAAACAACAAATATGCATCACTAAAGGCATTAAAAATGTTCAAAGAAGTCTTTTTCCAAACACAGCACATCACCAAAGAACTCTATATCAACACTCAACACAAACGAGTCTTTTTCTCAAAAAACGGTAGTTACTCCGAGCATCGAAACTATATAATTGCTAACGGAATTACGGATCTTTACGAAACAGAACATAGCAAATAACAAATTTAACAAACAAAAGTTTAATTTAGATTATTTGACATTATTTTCCATAAGTACACTTTAATCTCTTTAAAGTTAATACCCTTCCATCAACTTTCAATAATATAGTATAGAAAAAAAGGATTTTTCTCTTCTTTTCTATACTGTGGGTGGGTGTATTAACTTGGAGCCATCTATCGTTGACTTTAGTGAACTATTTATGTGCAAATTGTGCACCTACAGGGAGAACATAGCAACTTTCGCATTTTTTGGCTTCTCGTTTGAATGTATGAAGATTGCGCCCCCCTGGTGGTCGGGTTAAAGTACTATGCTCCGTTTTGACGTGAAAGAAAGACAAACAAACAAACAAACACACTATCACATTTATCATTACGACTCCGTAGCTCAGTGGTTAGAGCAGCCGCCCGGAAAGCGAAAGGTCGTGGGTTCGAGTCCCCATCGGAGATGGTTGTGAGATGATGGTCGATTTTTCTAAATACTTCATTTTCCATATTTCAATAATAAAAATTGGACTGTGAATGCAAAAAAGTAAAAATTTAAATAACTTTATAATTTATATTAATATTAATAATTAATTTAAGTGAAAGGTCGTGGGTTCGAGTCCCATCGGAGCTGGTTGTGAGATGAGGATCGATTTTGTCTAAATTCTTCATTTTCCATTTTTCAATAATAAAAATTGGATTGTGAATGCAAAAAAGTAAATATTTCAATAACTTTATAATTATATTAATATTAATAATTAATAAATAATAATATGGATATCGTGCTAGACGGCGCAAGTTTGTAATTAATTTAACGCGAGGACAAAAAGTATTTGGGTAATCTGGGGTTCGAACTTGGTTCTCTCGAGTCCTCAATATTGAATGGCCACTACGCCGTTGGCGCTAGCCGAACTTCAAGAGGTATGACGAATTATTGGTATATAACAGAATAAAAACTATTACAAACTTATATTTGTACTTCATCTAATACAAGATCTTATACAGGATAAGTGCATAGGGAACGCAAATATAAGTTTGTCAACGTTTTATTTTAAAAAAATACTAGTTTCGGATTTTTTCCTTTGTATTCACCAGATTACCTGTCTGCATGCCAAATTTCAGCTTTCTAGGTCATCTGGAAGTGAGTTATAGTTTTGATTATAGGTGAGTCAGTGATAAAAATAACGATTTTTGGACGTAAATATCTAAATAACTGTTTGAGGTGTGTATATAAAATTTGGAGCACATATTTATCTCGCTAGTCTCAATACATAAGCCAAATTTGACATGTTTCTGTGTAATAGTTTTTGAGTTATGAGGGGGTCAAAAGTGGCTCCAAATGGTTCGTGTTAAGATACACACGGTGCTGCTCGCCAGTTCTGTTTTCTTTTGAACTTGGCTGATACGCTTCCGCGTATCCAGATAAGCGCATTTAGCATAGGGCGATAGGGCCCCAGGTGATTTCTGTGGGTATTTGATAAGAAAAAGTGATGTGATACAAGGCCTTGTCCAGTGATGTGATACAAAGCCTTGGCCAAGGCCAGATTTGGTGCAGCTTTTTTTATTTGATTTGATTTTGATTTGGTATGAACGTGTGTAGCACGGATTATATTTGCAGCAACAGCAAAGTTCGTCCGCTCCAAATCGGCGGTTAGGTCTGGTCTGGACGTGTGTAGCCTATCAGACCCTACTAGGTGTCACTCATGTGTCACTTTCCACCATGTAATACTTCCATGCTTTGCACATAAATAGTTCACTAAAGTATACGACAGATGGCTCCAAGTTAATACAAGCATTGGTCTACCTACAGAAAAGAAAAATCCTTTTTTTCTATAAGTAGGTATACTATGCTTATCAACTTTGATAGAAACTTAAATGTGTGTTGTTATTACTTATGTATTTATTTTTGGAATACTTACTAAAATTTACAGCTGAAAATCAGCGTTTGCTTGCGTTGCAAGACAAGTAATATGACGCTGAGCTGCGACCATTGAGTACTGCTGCGGCACACACACACATTTTTTATTTGGAACTTTTTGTCTTAATGGGTCTAATTTTGTGTTTTCTAATCTTGTTCGTAATACAGTGCTACCTACTTTTATACCTATGTAAATATACCTTGTATTTAATGAATATGGTGTGTGTCTGTAGTAAGAATCTACAATCCCTTTTTGGTGGTAAAATATATTTGTGTGTTTGCAGACTTGATGCAGTTGAAGAGCTAGACTGTAATAAATTAACTGGCAAACGACCATGCAAATGATGCATTAAATGAAATGAAGCGACTTACAAACACGTCCAATAATAACTAAAAATACAAAAATAAATTATATTTAAAAAAACATTTTATTTAAAATCAAGCTTTTATTCAAATGTCCTAAAAAGAATAAAATAAATTTTGTATCAAGTCAAAACCAACAAATTTATTACATTAAACAATCTATATGTTTTAAAAGCTTGTCGCGAGATTTTATTGTTACTGGGCTACTTGCACTAAACACAAATGCTTTTACTTATATTTGACATATGAAATTAAAGCGACAAACTTTTAAAACATATAGATTGTTTAATGTAATAAATTTGTTGGTTTTGACTTGATACAAAATTTATTTTATTCTTTTTAGGACATTTGAATAAAAGCTTGATTTTAAATAAAATGTTTTTTTAAATATAATTTATTTTTGTATTTTTAGTTATTATTGGACGTGTTTGTAAGTCGCTTCATTTCATTTAATGCATCATTTGCATGGTCGTTTGCCAGTTAATTTATTACAGTCTAGCTCTTCAACTGCATCAAGTCTGCAAACACACAAATATATTTTACCACCAAAAAGGGATTGTAGATTCTTACTACAGACACACACCATATTCATTAAATACAAGGTATATTTACATAGGTATAAAAGTAGGTAGCACTGTATTACGAACAAGATTAGAAAACACAAATTAGACCCATTAAGACAAAAAGTTCCAAATAAAAATGTGTGTGTGTGCCGCAGCAGTACTCAATGGTCGCAGCTCAGCGTCATATTACTTGTCTTGCAACGCAAGCAAACGCTGATTTTCAGCTGTAAATTTTAGTAAGTATTCCAAAAATAAATACATAAGTAATAACAACACACATTTAAGTTTCTATCAAAGTTGATAAGCATAGTATACCTACTTATAGAAAAAAAGGATTTTTCTTTTCTGTAGGTAGACCAATGCTTGTATTAACTTGGAGCCATCTGTCGTATACTTTAGTGAACTATTTATGTGCAAAGCATGGAAGTATTACATGGTGGAAAGTGACACATGAGTGACACCTAGTAGGGTCTGATAGGCTACACACGTCCAGACCAGACCTAACCGCCGATTTGGAGCGGACGAACTTTGCTGTTGCTGCAAATATAATCCGTGCTACACACGTTCATACCAAATCAAAATCAAATCAAATAAAAAAAGCTGCACCAAATCTGGCCTTGGCCAAGGCTTTGTATCACATCACTGGACAAGGCCTTGTATCACATCACTTTTTCTTATCAAATACCCACAGAAATCACCTGGGGCCCTATCGCCCTATGCTAAATGCGCTTATCTGGATACGCGGAAGCGTATCAGCCAAGTTCAAAAGAAAACAGAACTGGCGAGCAGCACCGTGTGTATCTTAACACGAACCATTTGGAGCCACTTTTGACCCCCTCATAACTCAAAAACTATTACACAGAAACATGTCAAATTTGGCTTATGTATTGAGACTAGCGAGATAAATATGTGCTCCAAATTTTATATACACACCTCAAACAGTTATTTAGATATTTACGTCCAAAAATCGTTATTTTTATCACTGACTCACCTATAATCAAAACTATAACTCACTTCCAGATGACCTAGAAAGCTGAAATTTGGCATGCAGACAGGTAATCTGGTGAATACAAAGGAAAAAATCCGAAACTAGTATTTTTTTAAAATAAAACGTTGACAAACTTATATTTGCGTTCCCTATGCACTTATCCTGTATAAGATCTTGTATTAGATGAAGTACAAATATAAGTTTGTAATAGTTTTTATTCTGTTATATACCAATAATTCGTCATACCTCTTGAAGTTCGGCTAGCGCCAACGGCGTAGTGGCCATTCAATATTGAGGACTCGAGAGAACCAAGTTCGAACCCCAGATTACCCAAATACTTTTTGTCCTCGCGTTAAATTAATTACAAACTTGCGCCGTCTAGCACGATATCCATATTATTATTTATTAATTATTAATATTAATATAATTATAAAGTTATTGAAATATTTACTTTTTTGCATTCACAATCCAATTTTTATTATTGAAAAATGGAAAATGAAGAATTTAGACAAAATCGATCCTCATCTCACAACCAGCTCCGATGGGACTCGAACCCACGACCTTTCACTTAAATTAATTATTAATATTAATATAAATTATAAAGTTATTTAAATTTTTACTTTTTTGCATTCACAGTCCAATTTTTATTATTGAAATATGGAAAATGAAGTATTTAGAAAAATCGACCATCATCTCACAACCATCTCCGATGGGACTCGAACCCACGACCTTTCGCTTTCCGGGCGGCTGCTCTAACCACTGAGCTACGGAGTCGTAATGATAAATGTGATAGTGTGTTTGTTTGTTTGTTTGTCTTTCTTTCACGTCAAAACGGAGCATAGTACTTTAACCCGACCACCAGGGGGCGCAATCTTCATACATTCAAACGAGAAGCCAAAAAATGCGAAAGTTGCTATGTTCTCCCTGTAGGTGCACAATTTGCACATAAATAGTTCACTAAAGTCAACGATAGATGGCTCCAAGTTAATACACCCACCCACAGTATAGAAAAGAAGAGAAAAATCCTTTTTTTCTATACTATATTATTGAAAGTTGATGGAAGGGTATTAACTTTAAAGAGATTAAAGTGTACTTATGGAAAATAATGTCAAATAATCTAAATTAAACTTTTGTTTGTTAAATTTGTTATTTGCTATGTTCTGTTTCGTAAAGATCCGTAATTCCGTTAGCAATTATATAGTTTCGATGCTCGGAGTACCTACCGTTTTTTGAGAAAAAGACTCGTTTGTGTTGAGTGTTGATATAGAGTTCTTTGGTGATGTGCTGTGTTTGGAAAAAGACTTCTTTGAACATTTTTAATGCCTTTAGTGATGCATATTTGTTGTTTTATTGTTAATAAAGGGTGCAGTGTTAACCTATGTTTCATTTACACTGAGTTTCCCTATAAATAAATAATATGTATACTATGCCTATGTGTGTGTCTGTGTTTATTTGCCTTTGTAATTTGCATATGTGTGTGTTTATACACCAAATGGAGTGTGAACTGTGAGACTATAACTTCGATACAAAACTGCAAAACTGTCATCTCTTCCGTGGCCGCTTCCAAAGAGTATGTAATCACTGACGTCTGCGCGCGGTCAAAATCGAATACTAATCTTTTCCATAAGCTTAGCATAAATAATGTACTGTAACTAGCGCCAAAAATGCACCAGTCGCGCATGCGCGCAGAGTTATCTGACGCGCACTCTACTTTACAGAGTAATTTATATATGTAGGAACTAGAGACCAATCTTGGCCCTTTTATAGCCGCTACACACGCTCCTATCCGACCGCCGATTTGGTGCGGGCGAACTTCACTACAGATCTGATCCGCGCCTACACACGTTCAAACCAAATCTGCCAGACCAAATCGGTCGGCGCTACACACGTTCCGATTTGGTCTGGCCGACCTCTAGCCGTTGTTGCAGTGTTGCCAGCCACTGCTAATCTCCCAATATTATTATTTATAAATACTGAAAACATCAATTTGCTTGCAATAAATAAATTAATATTATTAATTATTATTATTATGAATAAGTAGGTACCTACTAATAATTTCTCTACAAAAAGTAATGATATCTCATCAAAAACATAAAATATGTGAAGTGAGAGCCAAGTTCAATATTAGGAAATATGCCTTGGTTGTTGACTTCAACGACAAAAGATGTGAGATCTAAATGGGTGCCAAGTTTAACGGTCAGTCCTGAAAATTTAGTACTTACATAAAATGTTTCATAACAACTTAAAATATAACTTCTTCTTATAACTTAGGATAATATATTGAAGCCTAAGGTCTGACTTGGCTAGTTTTCATATACGAATTATATATATATTATAGCCTTCGCCAGCTCTAAAGCCGAAGTTCTTATTGTATTCTTCCGAAAATTTGGCTTGCTGGTAGACTAGAAACTAGAGATGAACATAGGGCTCTTCCATGACTGTTTCAGTAAGTACCTAATAATAATTCGTATACGAGAACTAGCCAAGTCAGACCTTAGGCTTCAATATATTATCCTAAGTTATAAGAAGACCAACAAATTTATTACATTAAACAATCTATATGTTTTAAAAGCTTGTCGCGAGATTTTATTGTTACTGGGCTACTTGCACTAAACACAAATGCTTTTACTTATATTTGACATATGAAATTAAAGCGACAAACTTTTAAAACATATAGATTGTTTAATGTAATAAATTTGTTGGTTTTGACTTGATACAAAATTTATTTTATTCTTTTTAGGACATTTGAATAAAAGCTTGATTTTAAATAAAATGTTTTTTTAAATATAATTTTTAATAGGACAATTTAAAGTGTTTTGATAGACTGGTCCTTGTAAGACTGAATTCCATCTTCCTTCAGTGCTGTTTTACCAATGACAATGTAACTTTTTACTTTGCAACATCCATATCTATATCTATACTAATATTATAAAGAGGAAAGATTTGATTGTTTGTTTGTATGTTTGTTTGCATCGAATAGGCTCCGAAACTACTGGACCGATTTAGAAAGTTCTTTGACCATTAGCAAGCTACATTCTTCCCGAGTGACATAGGCTAAGTATATTTTATCCTGATATTCCCACGGGAACAGGTACCACGCGGGTAAAGCCGCGAGGATCCGCTAGTATTATTATAAATGTGAAAGTGTGTTTGTCCGTCTTTCCCGTCAAAACGGAACAACGGATCGACGTGATTTTTGGTATGGGCATAGTTTGGGCACTGGAGCATGACATAGACCTCTTTTTATCGCGGAAAAATATCAGATTCCCGCTGGAAAAGGTCGTGTAATTCACGCGGGCAAAGCTGAAGGGCGGAAGGCTAGTCAAAGAATATTTTTCATAATGTCAAGAATTCCGCTCAATTTCTTCAGTTCCTTTTTTGTGTTTGCAATAAAACTTCAATAAAATACATAAATACAATTTGTGCAGCAGGTAGGTACCTACCCATTTGTGCAGCAGCCTAAGATCATCAAAACCTGAAACCACAGGTTCAGGTTTTTAGTTCTTACACCAGTTTGAGATATGATGTTCGTTTCTAAATTTTCACCAAATCATAACATCAAATCGATGTATTCAATTCAGTGAACAAATCAAATTTTAATCAGCCGATTAGTATTCAAACCGTAGCATTGTTTCATGGCGCTTCAGCTGAAATATGCGACGTGTGCGTTGACGATTAGCGTACACACGAAGAGAATCGTAATATACCGTAAACAGTGGTGGGCGTTAGTAACGATTATCGATAAAGGTTATAGAGAATGGTTCTTAAAAAGAGCAATCTAAAGTAATTGGCCGGAAAGCTAAGTGCCTATGCATACTGCTTTATTTTGTAGCCGCGTCGACGCGCACTTTTTTGCGGCGCTACAAAAATACGCGATGTGCTGTGCTCAGGGTTACTAGGTCTTAGAACCGAAAAACCTGACTAGCCAGCTAATTTATCCGGACTTTTGAGTATCAAAGCCGGACACCTTAAAAAACCAAATATTGCATGCCTTAATCGAAAGTTTATCTCCTTCATTTAATAACAGGCGAGTTCGAAAGTACGCCAAAAAAGCAAAAACCGGACAAAAACCAGACAGGCCGGACACCGTCTAATTTGCTCGGACAAGCATCCAAAAAGCCTGACACTGTCTGGCTTTATTCGGACGCTGGCAACCCAAGCTGTGCTAAGGGCGCTAAAGACGCGCGTATTCCATACGCGCGTTCGACTTGCGTTTGTATCGATACCAACAAGCGCACGAAAAACGTCGTGTATAAGGGCCCTTAGATTCGTCGATATAAACCAGCAAAAACGTCAAAAAAGCGTGCCGTAGACACGCTTTTACGGCAAGGCTACAAAAAGTGGGAATGGTGAGCATGAGCTAACAGCCAAAAAAAACTTAGAATTTATACTTTTTAGCTGACGTTATTATACATAATAATTTATGTGGTATGGTTTTTTTCAACAACAATTGGGTGACACTTGAAAGTTACTAATTATTTACATGCGCTGTTTTTAGTATAATATTTTTCCCACAGTGCGAAATATAATTATACTTGTTCTCTGTGACAGACAACTCGCAAGAAATAACAACTATTTAATTTAGAATTTGCCTTGTCAGTGTCTGAACAAATTTGGGCCAGTTTTGTTTAATTTTGAATGAGAAAACAACAGCAAAACAATCGAAAGTAAGGAACTGTAAAGTTGTTTTCCTTTTCGCAGTAAGATTTTCATTTATTTATTTGATATTATATTTATTGGATACGTTAAAAACAGGGCTGGTGGTTTTTTAAAATCACAACTTTTCTTATACTTACAGAATAGGGGACCGGACTGTTCTTTTTAGTTTTTAACTAGATTTCCGCCCGCGGCTTCGCCCGCGTGGACTACACGATGTTATCTCGCGGGAATGTGATATTTTTCCGGGATAAAAAGTAGCTTATGTTCTTCTCCAAGCTACAAAGTATCTTTGTCTCAAACAGCCAAATCCGTTCAGCCGTTTTTTCGTGATTGAGTAATAAACATCCAAACATCTAAACTTTTACATTTACAATAATTACTTTTTAAATATTTTACATAGTTTCAAAGATATAGAGCATTAAACTTTTATAATAGACAAGTGGGTTAGCGCCATACTTCCGCCATATAAAATTTCGTTTTAGAAAGAGATAGCTATAGAGCCACAGTTGGTCACAAATTCACAATCACAATTCAGCAGTTCGTTACTCGCTTGTCATTAAACAGTTTTTTTTTCACCTTTGTTGTACTTAATTTTAATCCTTTTTTAATTTCACTATCAAATATCAAATTACAGTCCCTTATTGCATTGTGAATGCATAAAAATAATTAAAAAAATTTAAGTAAAAACTTGTTACAAATATGTGTATCAAGTACGAGTTCCCAAAATACAACTACCTACTCTCAAAAGGTCCACTATCCACGATCCTTGTAATTTCAGTATCAAGTTGTTAATTTAAGGAATGATATTTCGGTTTGATGTTATCCCATTACATGTTTGCGGAGGTCTCGGTGGCTGGATACCAAATATTTGCCCGAAAGGGTGCCTTATCACGTAACACGCAGTGTGTAGGACCTACTATTTATAGAAATTATTGTTGGCTCGCAAATTTTAGCCTTTGCGTAATTTATTTAAGCTTAGAATTAAGTAGAAACAGTGTACCTACTTAATCCTTACTTCCTAGTTATCCTTACTTCCTTACTTTTTTATATTATAAATGCGTCTCTGTCTGTCTGTGTGTTACACAATCACGCCTAAACTACGGAACCGTTTTAAATGAATTTTGGTACAGAGATAGTCTAGAGCCTGAGAAAGAACATAGGCCACTTTTTAATGCAAAAAAAGGGTTGTAAGGGGTTAAAATAGGGGATGAAAGTTTGTATGGAAATTACGTCATTTTTAAAGCTAAGTTTACGTTACGGCCCAAAAAATAAAAATATTGAAGAAATACTGAGAAATGAACACAAGTAAGAAACTTGCTTGCACCGCGCTTCGTGCCCAATAAGCGGTGGCGCAGCGCGGCGTAGGTGGGGGAAAGTCCCGCTGAGCATGTTGTTATTTTCAGAAAAAAGATATAATATTATACATATACATACACCTACATAAAGTTGTTTATGATAGTCGATAACACGTTTTCCGACCGTATGACTTTCGCTAGAGCCTTTACAGCCATTTATACCTAGTATAAACCGCCAACGCTCAGATTAATGCCGGGTGTACACGAGAAGAGTAAAAGATAGAGTAGGTAGAGTGCTACAAACATATCTGAGGGCCAATTCTCGCGCCTTTGATATGATATCGAATTAGATATAGTCCGCGCAACATAACTTGGCATTTGTCAGAGGGCGCTGATTGTCGTGGTTGGTCGGAAAAATAAGCCTTATTCCCGTGACATAATTTTAGTTCCAGATATTGACACACGCCAAGTTAGATGGCGCGTACTGTCGAAATAAAGTGGCGGATGAATTTTCGTAGACACATTAAAGAAATGTCTATGCCCAGCGCTCGACGCAGTGGCTCGACGTGCATCGCGTGGTAAATGTCATCCGATGCAATATCGCGCGTAAAGTTGTATTTTTAGACATTTTTGTGTCATTTTCAGTATCATATAACTCTGCGCGCGACTGGGACGTTTTTGGCGCTAGTTACAGTACTTACATTTTTTTGTTCAAAAACTTAGGGCAAAGATTAGTATTTGAATTTGACCTAAGTCGAGTTAGATATATATCAATACAATTGAGAATCGCCCCATTGAACCGTAGCTGTAGCACGAAAAACTGTCGGTATGGTATTCGACCGTTATCGTGATCCTATTATTTTGTATAAAAACCTGAGCAGCGCCTCTTACGGTCGTATAAGGGACTGAAATTCAATACATGTTTGACAGCAGCACTGTGACAGCTTTTGAAGGGCAGTATAGTTTACTATTCGATCACTTTATAATGATAGTTTTTCATGCTAGGGGTAGATACCGGTGACAACTGTGGTGGAGGTGGTGACTTTTAATACAAAATTGGCTGTCAAAATGGACTGTCGGCTGTCAGCAGTAGGAAACATGACCATCGAGTCCACTGTTTGTAGCACTCTCCTGTACCGTTTAGGGCCAGCTCAGACACAGCGGAAACCGCGTGGTTTTTCCTATCCTTTTTCCTGTCATGCGGTTTGCCGCCCTCGTGCGGTTCGCACTGGACCGCCCACGTACTGTTATTTTCATTTATGTATTTCATGTCACACGTACGCAGTCCGGACCCGTACACGGGCGGAGATCCTCGTGACAGGAAAAGGGCCCTTACGCCCCAACGCGGTCATGTGTGAACGAGTGTTAGACGGTAGTGTAAACAAGAAACGCACTCTCGTCTCAACATCGTGGTTTCCGCCTATGTGTCTGAACCAGGGACTTATATCGATATTTGAAAAATATCGATATAAGCATAAAATTTCGATAGTTGGATATCGATACGAAATAGCGATTAAAATATCGATAATTTTATCGATATTTTAATATCGATAATGTACGTAACGTGCGAGTGCGACGCGCGATGTTGCCAAACTTAGCAGGGCGAGAGGATCGGATCGGGTGATTATCGTCGCGAGCGACAACAACGGCAAGACGACAAGCGTTTGATTTTGTTTTGCGTTTTGGCAAGCGGCAGATAGCTACCAACTAAAATGCGTTCTTTGCGTATTTTAGTCATTTACCCTATTTGTGGCTATTACGATACCAATACGAATGACGAATACATCGTAATTAATGACCCAATACGATAACAAATTACGATATGAATGCATTACGACTTCTTTTTGATAGCATTTTGTTGAATTTATTTGAAGTTTTTATATCAATACTAGCTGTTGCCCGCGACTTCGTACGCACGGTAAAGTGACTTTTGTATTTGTTTATTTTAAAATAAGTACTTAAATTTACCTGACGATACCTGACGACCGATTTGGCGCAGGAGCAAACTACCTGCCTTCCGCGCCAGAGGTCTCGGGTTCGATTTCCGAACAAGACAAATATTTGTGTGCATGAACATGTCTATTTGTCTTGGTCTGGGTGTTTTCTATGTATAATAAGTATTTATTTACAAACAAAAAATATTTAAGTACTTATATATTTATCTGTCATCAAGTTCACATAGACACAGTTTCTAGAAATTGCCCCTGCCGTGTTTGTATATTTACGAAGTTTGCAAATTTGTACGCAAACATAGCGAATTTTACACAAAACGACAAGATATTCCATCGAAATATCCATCACGATACAAAAATAAGTTAATGTTGCCAAGTTGCAGATTAAAACTAACATCTAATAGTACATAACATTCATCTATTAAAATATATAATAAATTACCTCCTTCAATTAATGAAAATAAAAATTATTTGTTCACTAACCAATTAAAAAAATTCTAATAAATAAATGCTATTACAATTCAAATGAATACTTCAATGCCATCATTAATACTTAAAACAAAAAATAATTTATTAATAGGCTACTTGACTCATACTTAATTTGATACATCGAATGAAAATTTCCATCACATCACCGAAAAAAAAATGAAAAAAAATATTTGGCTTAGGAAAACGTAATATAGCGATATAATGAAATAAAAGTACAAGATTGATAAGTAAAAATAATTTTAAAAATATATTTTTTTATTTTTTATTTGAACTGATGAAAACACATCATTGAGAGGTATTGGATTTCTAAATTTGCAAACAAATAAACGTCACTTTCACTTTTTCTACATAAGTAAGGGTGTATTCCACTTATCAAAGATGGATGTTGAATGTATAAAATTGAACGTCAAAGTCTTCAAATTTCTTTAATCAAATGCATATTGGAAAAAGATCTTTGTTAAGTGGAACTACCCTAAGGTAAGTAAACAACCACTTGACACTGTCAACACTGTCAAGTGGTTGGTTACTTATGACGTCAGAACATGGCGAAGAGCGTTTTACCGGTTAATAAAAAGCGAAATTTTAAAATAAAGTTTTGTAGGTTCTTATGTTTTAAAATTTTAATTTAAATACTTACATTTTTTGGTGTAATAGGACAATTATTAATCGTTTAGGGCACGATGTTTAAATGAATACTTCCGAGACATTATTAATTAAAATGAAACATATTTTAATTTTAATCTCCCAACCAAAGAATGATGGGTTCCAGATTCATACGTTCTAAGGATGATTGGATGGAATATGGTGGATATCATCAATAAAAATCTACCACCAAAGAATCTGGCACGTCATAATATATGGTCATCTTCAATATCTGATGCGCCGCCAAAAGTAGCACTAAGTTAAATAAAAAAACGACATCAAAAAATTTAAAAAAATGGTTGACTATCCGGTAATTTTTTTATTCAGTTATAAGGATTAATTTTCTAACGCATGTCAATCACTTATTATAAAACAATACTAACATAATTATTAATCATAACGATAATGCGCTAAAAGAATATAAGTAAAAGATAAATAACAGCAACGGCGCGCCCCATGTGTGTGGCGTGTGAGTGTGTGAGCCACACACACCACACCACACCAGACAATATCCAGACGGACGTAAAGTTGGCAACATGCATACATGGTATGACGCAGCAAGGCCTTATCGGTTATTAATTATCGATATTTTTTTCGATATAATTATCGATAATAGAAATATCGATAAATTTTATCGATATTTTTTTATATCGATATATTTTTTTATCGATATTTTAGTCCCTGCTGAACTGGCCTTTACTTTAATACTGTACAACAGGTTTAAAAGATAGCTGGCGGAATAATGCTCTGTAAAGATGACGCATAAAATTAAATCCGAACACTTTGGTTTTTGTTATTCATAATTTTACATTATAATGAGCCTGGAGAAGATAAGCATCGTTGAAACACTACAGCTTTTGGTTGGTGTTGTTTTTTTTTTTATAAGGGACTGTTTTGTTTTTTTATTGTTTTAGCGGTAGCTTGGTTTAAATATTTATGTTGGAAATAATCGCCTGTGGCAAGCAATTTCTGAGTAGAATGGATATGTTGATTTTATTATAAGAGGGTCGTCAAAGAACACGAGCTCGATTGCGTCAGTTTTTAGCGGGAAACAAAAAGTAGCGATGTAATTTTGGTTTTATGTTTTATTGTTCAGTTCACAATAAAAGCTGTCAACCTAGCGCTGAAATCGCAAGTAGCTTTAGTATCACTGAAAATGTTTAACGTACCTACCTACTATCAACAGGCGTAGCTGTTCATCGGTTCAATTTAGCCTATGAATTGCCATTGATATAGCTGCAATCACTGACCTCTATTATATTGGTATAATAGAGGTCAGTGGCTGCAATTGATCGATGGTAGCGTTGAACGACGAGTAATAAATCTAGCTTAAAGTTCCAGTCAGATAGAAGCATCCAAGCGTTTCTGAAGCGGGAGCGTCAGTCGCGCTGCGGACGCTTTCAGTTTCTCGTACAATGCGTACAACTAACCGCTCGTCCAGAAAGGGCGAATTCGACGCGATTTTAACAGCGATTTTGATTACATCACTGTCAATGTGGCAGAAAGGACGCGGACTGCCCATAGCTAGCGGGCGATGCATGTCAAAACGCGTCTAACTCGCGCGTAGTTCTGGACAGAGTCTAAGGTCTAAGCTACCACGAGACGTGGGAAGTCCGCGTTGTACTGCGTCGCTGTCGCTTGCATTTCACTGACGGTTAGGTTTGGCCGAAGCAAAGAATTTATAATGTAGTTACATATTAATTCCTTGGGCCGAAGCTAGATACCTAGAGTGGCACGATGCTTTGTCAGTAATGTCATATGAGCGGAAGTGACATTTTGACAAACAGTATAGGTACCGTTTAACCTGTGGTTTAACTGTGTTAATCTGTTGTTTTATGTCTCTTTACTGTAAATTTCTTTAAACACGTATTCAATTTGTAAGCTCCTTGATTGACTGTAAATATCTTGATTGTATATTATTGTACTTAATGACGATATAGATATTGTAAATATCTTCATTCTTCTTTTGATAAAGCTGCATTAGTTTCTTGCGCTCGTTCTTCTCGTCAGTTAAAAAGAGTCCGAAGGAGTAGTAAGCCAAAACTGACGATTCAAAAATACTTAAAAAAATGTTTATTTGAATAAAGAATATTTCTATGGTTATTATAAAGTTTTTTTATGCAGCCTACCCAAAGCTCATGAGCGATAATTGCTGAGCGATTATATTGTCGCCGATTTTTAAACATACAATCTCATTATTAATATTAACTGTTGGTTTGGGACTTAATCTTAGACTGCCTGGCTAACTAAGCTACCACCATCTTATCTAAGTCTATCGCCATAGGAACACCATTTTTGTGTTTCGGCAGTTATAGATAAGACAGCCCGGCTCAGAGAACGGCGCACTTCCACCAGGCTTATCACCACTTAACAGTTTGATGAAAACTAAATGGGGTCAAGGTCGAAAATTCTTTATTCAATACGATAATGAATCGTCCAACATTTTTTACCTCCCAACCGTTATGGACATCTTTTAACTGACAAGAAAAACAGGCAAAAAAACTCATTGCATTGGTAGCATAGTAGAAAAAAATAGTCTGTAACGCCGACAAAAGAACTCTACGAAAAATCGATGCGTTTATCGAAGCTACAAGAACTACTTAGTTCGTGGGCGAGTAGCCTTAAGCAAATTATTTCTTCTGAACCATGACAATATGACAGAATTTCCGTGTATTTCATTCGTGACCAGCTTTAAGTGGGTTGTCATGTTGTGTCCCGGCCCATGTTATTTTGTGGATAAGGATTGTTTTCGTGCAGCAGTCGAAGACATAAATCATATGAAATCAGAATTGTTTTACGACTTGCGCGCCATGAATTCTGAGCTTACCGACAGGGACATGGTAATTATTTTCTATTGGATTCCCGTAATTTGTGAAATTCTAGTACCTACATAAAAATATCATAAATTCCTATAATATTCTCTGCCTGATATGATTTTCCTGAACGCCCGAACCACTGATCTTGAATTTGGTATATAAGTAGAATAATTAATAAACCTAATAAATAAACCTCTTCTTGAGGTGGTGAAAGAAGGTATTAAAGTTTGTACGGGAAGTAATAAACCAAATAAATATTAAAGTAGCTTAAAATAGGGTATTTTACTGTTGTTGAAATGTAGATATTTAATGATGACGTTAAAAAATATTGCAATTAAGAATACCAAATGTGAAAAAATAATTTGAATCTGTTTTATAATAAAAGAATTATAGTCTGTTTGATTTTGACTATAGCTGTCTCTTTCTAAAACGAAATCTTCTATGGCGTGACTATGACGCTACTAACCCACTGACGTCACTAAGATAGCGTCCTGTCCTTGTCTAATTATAAAGTTTGAAGTCCTATATCTTTGAAAATATTCAAGATAATTCAAAATGAAAACTTGTTTTGTGTAGCTAATATTTCGAAAAACATTTTAAAGAAATAAAAAAAAATCAGTAAAATACCGTATTATCTTAATATGCTTGCTTACAGTCTCAACGTTACCACAAAGTTTGCTAACACATATTAGCTAAGGTAAGTATCACGTGAAATTCTCGAGTATGTCTGTGACAAAGTAGCGTATCGTCCTTGCTATCTTGTGCAAAAATTAATTTGCAATGTGTGGACTATGAGATCAAAGACGCCATATAAGATATGAAGATGAAAAATAAAGAAGATCTCAAAATTATCCTGAAATTATACAAATAAGATTATAAGCATATACTTACACAACCGGAGGCGCGGCGTAACCACAGCAACGTTTGCTAAGTTAGCGTCAACAAAACACACATAACAAGTAAAAACTACTTAACTGAAATTTCAGTCTAACTAAACCCTAAATACTTAGATGGTTAAATAAAATAGGTTGCGATGAGCATAACAACTAGCATGTAAGGTTGACATGAAACACAACGCACGAGCCGAGCGCGCAAAGCGAGCGAGCAAAGCAAGCGTGCAAAGCGAGCGTGCCGTAGCAGCGGCCTGCGAAGTGCTAGAACCAAATTTTGGGCAGTTCATTCTATAACTGAATACAAGTTAGAACTACACTCGTATGCTGAAAAAACGGGCACTTGCTTTATTTATATGTTTAACACTCGTTTCTTATTCAGCTGTCACTTCAAAGTCATTTAAATAAAACGGTCAGTGCATTTCTACAATAAATTATTTGTAAAGGTTGTTTGTTTTCGATAAATGTTTATATTTCTGATAAGCATTTGAAACATAAACTTTGAAAATGTTTTAATTTTATAGCACAATCCACAAAACGTGGTCAAATGTACAATGTTTTTCCGCAATGGGAAATTGAAAATATGTTTGAACAACTCTTATTGAGGGTTTCATTCAAATTAGGAGTCATTTTTAATTTTGATAGTAAAAATAAATAGTTATAACTGCAATAAAGACAGTGCAGTGAGCCTGTTAGTATTAAAATAATGCTGGTGTCAGTTTTTTCTGCATTAGAGTTTATTGAGGATTTCGAATGGTATTTCAGTCAAAAGTGGTTTTGTCCAGTTATGAGTTTTAGCCGTAACAGTTACACATATTAGCAAACTTTCCCAACTAAATCACGTGAAATACTCGAGTATTTCTGTCACAAAAGCTGGCTCAGATTAAACTGTGGCGTTTCGTTGCTGCTATCTTGCCGCCTTTGGGGAATCGCTAACAGATGGATGTGCGTTTTGTTTAATCGGCCTTTGTGTTAGAATCCATTGTGCTCGCAAATTTGGGAGGGTTATCTGAAGAAGAATATTCTCGGCTGTTATTCTGTAGGATATTATTTTAAATACGGTGGGTGTTTTATTTTTTGCACCAAGTTGTAGGAGATCTGCATGTTGGAAGAAATATTTTCTCCACTGTATGGATAATGGATATAAAAGCGGAAAAATTCTCTTTACATTAACACTAACCGCCTCTGTGATCTAGTGGTTCATATTTCAGACCCAGAGGTCCCGGGTTCGAGTTATTCGGTTTGGTTGGTGGTAGGACTTGTTTTTAGTCCGCCTGGTTAGCTACCATCATCTTATCTAAGTCTGACGCCATAACAATGATGTTTTCAGCATTATTGTGTTTCGGCAGTTAGAGATAAGAAAGCCAGTTCCTCAGTGATTGAGGATTCCGGGAGTAGTGCGCTTCCACCTTCAGCCTTATCACCACTTATCATCAGGTGTGATGAAGGCTAAGTGCTACCCCACTGGCCTTCCTAATGGATGGATGAGGAGCATGGCCATGACCTGACGCACCACGCGGGCCCAGTGCGGATAGGTGGGTATTAACGACTGCAAATGCAGCCGGCACCAACGGCTTGCCTTCCGAAGTACGGAGGAGCTAGAGATGAAAAGTTTTTGGTCACCCATCCCGTGACCGATCATTGCGAAAGTTGCTTGACCTTAACGATCGCAGCGCCACAGGTTCCTCCAATTTCGGTATACCTACTAGCTTATCGTAGTACCGTGCCTACACCGACACATGTCAATAACCGTAGCGTAGTCGATTGATTCGACACAAATTGCATTGGCGTGTCAAATGGACAGACGAGGGCAGAACCAATCATAATAATTGTTTCTAGGGTTGTCTGTATGTTGTTCGTTGATTTCTTTCACATAAATTATTGTGGTTTATTGATTTGTCCACTACATATTAAGTGTATTTAATTGAACTCGAGCCCAAAAGTGCAAAAATATTTACTAAATCAAAATGTATGGAACAGCTGTTTTTTTTTACGATTTCAGTTATGGTCCCGTAATAAAAGTTGTTTGTTTTCGTGAGTAGAAATAATCCCTAAAATTATCCGGGATGATAAAAAATTTACCGTGTTTAAACATCCATCCACTAATATTATAAATGTTAAATTAGTGTTTTTGTTTGTTTTTTGCCCTCTTTCACGTCAATGCAGAGCAACGGATCGTTCGTGATTTTTGGTATGGGGATAGTTTGGATGATGGAGAGACATAGGCGACATTTTATCCCGGAAAAATTTCCACATTTCCGCGGGATAACGTAGTGTAGTTCACGCTGGCGAAGCCGCGGGTGAAAGGATAGTGTAATTATAAAAAAATCTTTCATGATGGAATACCAAAGAGCCATTGCTGGTAATTAACCTGCACTTCAAATGTGAAGAACCTAAAAAACAACAATTTTAGTAAGTGCAAAGTAATGTCATTGTATTTATAGTTCACTCGCCTACCGCCCGCCGCTTCACCTCCTTTACATGACGTTATCCTGCGGGAATTTGATATTTTTCTGGGATAAAAAGTAGCCTATTTCACTCTCCAGCTTCAAAACTATCCCCATACCAAAACTACGCTCGATCCGTTGCCCCTTTTTCACGTGAAAGACCGACAAACAAACAAACACACTTTCACATTTATTACAAGTATGGATTTGCTATAACTGATAAATCAATTTTTATTTCAAATTGACCCAAAAAGCTCTGCCACATAGTGGTACATGCTCATGCTATTATGATAAACGTAGGCATATAAAGCAAATTATAGTTTTACAGCTTTTGAAACAGGAAATGGATTTTCATTGCATTTTAATGCAGTTTAAAATTTATTTGCTTTTGTAACAAACAAGTGCAATAAAGCTCTGCAAATAGATTTATAATGGCCATTAGTTCACATGTTTCCACATTTTCATATTGCGTGGACATTTTCTTCTTCTCCACATATTACCCAAGTAACATTAGCTTCAATGTTCAAGGCGTTTTATCACCAACATGATATAGAAGGCCTATAATAGTAACCTTATGCCAGCTTGTAGGTAGGTACTAAAGGTGCTACCAGAACGTTTTCATTCTGATTGAACATCATCAACTAAGTTCACATAATATTGAAAATGAAGTATAAGAAAAAAAATACCCGTCTCACAACTCTTTCTAATACTTAATTTTAAATATTATCAATAATAAAAATTGCATTGTGGATGCAAAAAAATAAAAAAAAGTTTTTCTATAAGTTAGTTCTAAGAACGCTTGCAGTCCGTCTATCCGTCTTTCAATTTCAACCGCTTAAAGATTTCAGATAAAATGGTAGCTTTTACTATTTTCCATAGTAAGTCTTTCGTTGCGCCTTTTAGCAATTTTATTCAAAAGATGCCTATAGTATAAATTTGTATTATTATTACACTTTAAAAAAAATTGTAGAGATGTCTCAGGTTATAATTATAAATGAAAAAAAATATTTAAGGACTAACTTAACCTCGAACAAAAAATCAAAACAAGCAATGTCAAGGGCATCTTGCCAGTTCACTCTCATTTTTGTAGACCTGTAACATAAGTTATTAAAGTGTTAGAATTAAGTGAGTCAGTTAAAAGCTCAGAACTCGCAAACAGGAAGACCCAATCGGAACTCGTCTAACGAAGCACAACCAACGTAACTCGTAACTAACAGAATCAGCGTGAGTTTTGGCAGAATATGTAACTATGACATAGTCCTACTTCATTCAGTTTGGGGATAGGATCAAAAGATATTATCTAGGCAATATAGTTTTGAATGGTTTTTGACATTCTCAAGAAACAATAAAAAAACTAAATTAGTGTTTTTATGTTTCATTTTTGATTCGCGAATTCGATCCTGCTTTGTGATATGAATAAATTAACTTTTATTAGCAAAATAGTCATTAAAGAGGTAGGACACTTGTATTTTATCAGTTATGTTGGTCCAAGTCGTATTGAGGAGAAAAAGGACTTATTAACTTTCATTTATGACAACTAGCAAGCCAAACTTAGCTTAAGCACCACCACAGAACTGATCTACTAAGGAAGCACATCTAACGCACCAACTCGAAACTGATAGAATCAGTCAACCCGTGCCATGAGTTTTGACAGAATATTCGGTAGTAGTACAGCATACAAATTATGGAGTTTGGGGTTGGAATCAAATGATAGAAGGCCTAGATAGAAATGAAGTTGTGAATTATATTTTAGGTAGTACGGTTTTTTACCATGGCATATAATGAAAACAATAAATAAGGCTCGAATTGCATTGCTAAAATGGTTTGTACATATTAACCACAACGTTGCTTGGTTGAAAATTGAACGAAAAGAAACAATTAAAGTAGTAATGTTTGGGTGGCTTAGAAGAATATATCTGTCCATCTTCACTAGTCTGCACTAGAGATATAGTTCGTAAGGGACCACGCAAATTACCGTCCCCACCTACCAACAGATTTCAAACGTATCGCATTCATGCGTCTTGCCACGCAAATCACTTCTTAGCACGGCACATCCACCGCAGGAAATGGGATTACTGCTTGGGAAATCTGTTGGTGGGTCCTACCAGTCCCCACACTTCCCCTACTGAAATATGCGTGGCCCTTGTATGGAAGAACTAATGGACATATTATGAGAAATTTTATCAAATTTCACCACAAACATTCATGCCAATTTGATCAAACTGTGAACCGGCCTGTTTGATCCAATTACTTGAACGTCTATGGCACCCACAAAGAAAATTATTTCAACACTAGACGGCTGCATTATATCTGAGCTGAGCCCTATATTTGATCCCGATAGGTATTTCCACGGTAAGAGGTTATGCGATTAAAATCAAATAAACCCTAAGAAGTACAACAAATTTATAATATGCGATTAAAAGAAACTATTCAAACATTGAGGTCATCATTATTATGGATTGCAGCCAATGTAGGTTACCTTCTTCATGGTTTTTATGTGACTTCTAAGAACAACCTATAGTAAAGGTTGTTTGTGTTTCCATTTGTTTGTAACGCAGTGACGGCGGTCTTATGTAATAAATAGATTAGCACACAAACAAATATCCGCTACAGTACACATACAAGACCAGTAAGTCGTGGCAGCATATAAAACATT
Organism: Crambus lathoniellus; assembly: GCA_949710035.1. Taxonomy (NCBI): domain Eukaryota; kingdom Metazoa; phylum Arthropoda; class Insecta; order Lepidoptera; family Crambidae; genus Crambus; species Crambus lathoniellus. The sequence continues at coordinate 12,902,463 of OX453313.1, read as the reverse complement.
GACGACAGTTTTAAATTTTAAGTAGAAGATTTTGTAATTGTAAATTTAGCTATTTAAATTTTAATGTGGTAAATTTCTACGGATTACAATGCGTTATGCTTATGATAAGTTTTGTCACATTGTAAACATAAAACTTTCAATTGAAAAAAGGCGCAATAAAAAAAGTGTCTACGAATATGTGAGCAAATAAAATTACAACATAGTTATTTTAAGTTCGGTATGTAATAGTGGTCTGAACCCAAGAATGGGACTCATAATTCTCAAACATGCAAAAGACGCAAATAAGCTGTTTCAATTGATAGCAGATTAGCAACACTATAATTTAAGTTTCTTCGTTATATTTAATTTCTTATAACTGGTTCAAATTCAAAGTTAGTAAGAAATTCGGGTCGGACTTCTTCTGCCACTAGAAGAAAGGAGCCAAAAAAGCAATACCTATTCAAATATTTCTATTCATCATCTACTGGTTATTCTATGCACTGTGGTCGTCTAGTCTTTTTTGCTGATTACATTAGACTGAATATTTTATTGAAGCTATTCAATTAGTCACAAAGCTTGTATTGTCATAAATTTCTGTTTGTTATGTTCCGTAAAAGCAAATACGGAAAATTGACATAGATGGCAGAGTCCAATGTTTTCAATAAAGTTAAGTAATTCGGTATTATTTCAAACAGAAATGAAATAACTTTTATTTATTTGCTACCAGTATAGCATCCATCACACAAACCATCACAAGAGCAAACATTTCATAAACCTTATTTTGTTCTTTCAAAACATGTAGGTATAGGTAAATATACTTATGCTTAGTTTTTGTTCTTTTGTACCTATACGTTTTGATAATTGAGTACTTATACCTAACATCAATGTTTACTTATTTGAGAGTGCTTGTAATTAAGGTATATGCACCATTTAATACTTATCTTATGTAAGCGTTCTAGTAAATAAATAAATGAATTTAACAGTCAAAAAGTTATGAGGAGTTCATACGCTGCAGGCTATAAAGTATTTCTTGAAAATAATTATTCATAATTGTTAAAATAACTGTATTTTAACTAGAACTATTAGCCTTTTAATTATAATTTTTCTGTTAACGAACAAAATACCTAATTTACTATTCTTTGACGACCGATTTGGCGCAGAGGTAAACTACCTACCTTCTGCGCTAGAGGTCTCGGGTTCGATTCCCGAACAAGACAAATATTTGTGTGCATGAACATGTCTATTTGTCTTGGTCTGGGCGTTTTCTATGTATATTAAGTATGTATTTACAAAAAAAAAAGTATTTAAGTATATATTTATCCGTTATCAAGTTCACATAGACACAGTTTCTTAAGAAATTTACTGGCTTAGATAATTGGTGTGAATGTTAGAATATATTTATTTATTTATATTTATTTATTTATTTACAAGCTTTTTATTAACTTGCCATGTTAGTTATTAGTTATTAGTTAGTTAGTGGGGGACAAATCTTGCAAGCTTAATTTGACTCACTTCCCAGTGTCCGATCGAGCTGAAATATGTATACATACAGGTTTGGTTCAAATGACAATACAATATTCAAGTACAGTCAGCAAAAAATCTTGACATAAAAATGAAATTTTTACTGAAAACTTAATAACTTGCCATGTTAGTTAGTTAGTTTGTTAGTTAGTGGAGGACAAATCTTGCAGGCTTAATTTGACTCACTTCCCAGTGTGCGATGGAGCTGAAATATGTATACATACAGGTTTGGTTCAGATGACAATACAATATTAAAGTACAGTCAGCGAAAAAGCCTGTTATAAAAATGATTTTTTGTACTAAAAACTTATTTTATTACTTATTATTATTGTTAGTGATATAAATAAGTCATGTAACATTTTTATATTGAAATAGATATAGCATAGTAAATTCCAAATAGTAATAAATAATTTATAAATCACGTATTTTTTTCCTGGAACTATTTCAGTGTATTTTTAAGCCTTTTGAACCTATCCGTTTAGAACGCTGAAATTATTGTCATATAGTAATCTATAAACACGCACTAGGACCCTAAATTTCAAGTTTGTTGCTCAATTTCCGAAGTTATACGAAAGCAAAGTTATGCTAATTCGATTCGACACTGACTCACTGATTCACTGGCTCACTGATCATCAAAATAGAACTAGTACAAAATGTATTCGGCGTTTGGATTCTGTACTTTTTTATGATATGCAAGAATTAAAGGTCTGGTGAATCTGGAGTATCTGATGAAGAACCCTCAGAGTAGTCAGAGCTCAGTGAAACTATGAAATATTACCTTAACAAAAGGTTTTCAGTGTGCTTAGCCACATAGCCACTCCTAATTGATGTATAAGAAACTGAAGCTTTCTGCAAAAAGGAATAAAATCCCATGCAACAAAAACATACTGTTGAGTAGGTGTGGCCACCATCTGGTAATTATCTATACATATAATAAAACAGAAACGGACAAAAAGTCTGTACATGAAATATAAAAAAAAAAATATTACTGCTATGTGATGTGTACAGGATATAGACCCCAAAACGATAGATATTAAAATTTTTGTCTGTTTGTCTGTTTGTCTGTTTGTATGTTCGCTTTTCACGCAAAAACTACTGGACGGATTTTTACCAAATTTTGTGTAGTAATAGCTTATAACCCGGGTCAACATATAGGGTACCTTTTATTGCGGGAAATTTAATTATTCCTACGGGAAAATACAAAAACTGATTCTTACTAAAATAGATGGCGCCACATGATTATGAAAATACGTTATATTTAATCGCTGTCTCAATTAATAATGAATCATGTTATTTTTTTTACCTGCTTCAAAACATAATATAAATTAAAACCCATCCAGGCTCATATAAAATCATAAAAATAATTTCATGTTATTTACGTCATTATATCTACTAAGCAATAGATGGCGCAGGAAGTCAGTAAGATTACGATATACCTCTCACAAAAGAACATTCGAATGGTTATATTAATTAGGGTGAAAGCCCCCTCTGTTGCCACTTTAAGATGTTTTTCACTTCTTTTGCATCATAACTACTAAGCAATAGATGGCGCGGGAAGTCAGTAAGATTACGATATACCTTTCACAAAAGTACAACCGAATGATTATCTATATTAAGTAGGGTGAAAGCCCCCGCTGTTGCCACTTTAATTTTTTTTCACTTCTTTCGCCTATGGTCTTAAGTAGGTATCTAAAATTGTCAAGAATGTATCTTATACTTTTCTTTAAATTTTTAAATTTACAATACAAAAAAACTACTTAAAAAATTTAACCGACTCCAAAAAGTATTTGTCAACTGAAAAGGAAAAATATAATTTATATTATAATTAAGGTACCTTTTTGAGGTCGGTGCCAGACAGTTTATTTTTTTAAATTACTATTTATTTTCTAAGTTTTAGTGTATATTGTATACCCACGAAAACTACTAAACCGATTTTGATGAATCTTAGACTGTTCCCAAAGTAAGAATACACCTAATTTAAATCAAATAGAATCATCTCGATATGCCTTTAGATTTCGAGAAATTCGTGGACATACATAGTAAAAACATATAACTAAGTATTCATATACTTACAAAATTTAGTTTTATTTTAGTCAATTAAAAACCTATTTTTTAAACTTAAAATTAGGAAGGGTGCCGATTGATGTGTTTTTTTTTCAATCAAATTTTAAAAGATACATCGAGAAATCAATACTGAACTAACTTAGATAAAATAAAAGAAACATCTAATTCGATGTAAACTGAAAAGCGTTTATTGAATAATATCCCTATGTCATAAAGAATTATTACTATTGTTATTATGACTTAAAAGTCATAGATAAAAAGTATATTATCAAGCAAAAGTTATTAACGAAATGTTTTAAGCTAAGTAAGCACTCGGGGCAGTGGCCAAAACTAAAGTTCTTACCCTATTGATGTAAAATTTTTATTTCGCATTTCCACTCGACGCTAGATGTCGCTACAGTAAGTATAGTGCCACAAATATATCTGAACCGGTGACAGTGGTCCTGGAGGAGCCACTAGCAATACAAAATTAACTGTCAAAATGGACTGTCGGCAGGCAACAGTATATTTAGTACCAAAAAATAACCACTGTGTGAAATAAGTTTGTCGCAATGTAGACGAAATGCCACCAATGTAGTTTTGAAAAATTTGCTCAAACGCTAAGTGGCCAGTACGTAGTTACCTACACCTACAGTGCCACAAGCTTTTCTGTTCCGATGACAGTCGTGACAGAGGAGCCACTTGCAATACGAAATTAGCTGTCAAAATGGACTGTCGTATGAAAACTGTTTTAGTTCCTAAGATAATCACCAGAACTGAAAAGATTGGCGCACTATACCTACCATTTTTTATGTCATTTAACCGGCTCTGGCTACTTAGGCCTTCAGCCGTAGGTCATCCAATAAAATAAAGGAATATTAAAAATAGTTTTCTATCTAACTTATTTATTTATTTATTTACTAGGAAAGCTTACATAAGTGATGATTGATTAAAATTAAATAATTAAATGGTATACCTGTATAAATGGTATACATTTTATACCTGTTACTTAAAGAAGAAATGTCTCCATATCAAAATACTAGCCTTCCGCCCGCGACTTCACCCGCTCGGACTAAACGACGACGTTATCCCACGGGAATGTGATTTTTTTCAGGGATAAAAAGCCGTCAATCACCTTCGTACACAGTCAATCTGCATCGCGATCATTGATCATTGATCATTGATCCAGATTGACTGTCTAATGGCTGCCTAAGTATGTCACTTTTCAGCTGCCAAACTATTCCCATATTCATATATATTCCCAAAAGTCACGTCGATCCGTTGCACCAATTTTGACGTGAAAGACGGACAAACAAACAAACCCACTTTCACATTTATAATATTAGTATGGATACACACAATCTCTTTTACATTTTATAGTAAAAATATGATTGGCCTGATATTATGCATTACTAAGTAAGAACTTCTGTTTGAATCGTGAAAGCGCGCATATGCGCAAAACGATAATACGCGCGCGGCAAGAGTGCGCTTCACCACTGGAGCTCCATAGTAGTGGTCGGAGTGGACGTGCCTCGTGCGATCCAAGAGCACCAAGAGAACAAATTAGATTCACGATCCATGATCCCCAATCTTAGATCGTGGTTGGCCAATCCAAGATGGATCGTTTGGTGTGGTTCAGTCTTATGAACCTCGCGTAGAATAGATCTATTGCCCGCTAACAAGCAACGTCGAAGAACGAAAAACGGCTGTTCAAAATAATCGTTATCATTATACATTGTTATGTGTGATACATGCATTTTTGCGTATAAAAACCATATGAAAATATAGATAAGTTATCACAACTTACTGTAAATCGAGATTTGACAGCCTAAACCGACCTAGATAGCGGTTTAAATTTAAATCGGGATCGGTAACAACAAGTAGCTAAATGGGATTTAAAAGAAAATCGAGATCCAAGTGGCCCTTTTGAGTTATGAAGAAGAGAAGAGAAGTTTGTTTTTTTTTGTCGCCTCTAAGGGATTGCAGACTTCAGTATTTAATTTGACATACATTTTAGCTTGATACCTCCCACGCATACTTGAGAAAAAGTTTCTTGACAGACGGACAGATCTTTGAATGAGGGCTCAACTATGTTCATGCATCATATGATAACAACATACCATGTTCATACCCTAGCCGGCATATTCGATATTCTTTAGACCCTTTTAGTAGAGAATAGGACTTCAAGAAGAGCGTTATGAAATCTGAGCAACAAACACACATAAACTAAACTAACACAAAAGTCACTACACCGCGCGTACGAAGTCGCGGGCAACAGCTAGTGCTTAATAAATGTTCAACGGTCACATAAAATCTGACTTTGTTTCTTTCATAAAGAAAGAAAAACTTTAATAATAATAAAGAAATATTAGAGTCGGCTTGGCTTAACTTAGAGATTTCATCGCTTTTGGATTCCTTCAATGGCTATTTTGGTCTTCAACATAAAACGTTGTAAGTATACATTTTTGTACTGAGTCTAAGCAAAAAGATGTTCATTCTAGTGCCCGTTGGCGCATTGTTATTGGTCATAACTCCTATTTAAGCGGTTTAGGGTTCGATCCCCGCCCTTGACAATATTTATGTGATTAGCTTTTGTTTTGGTTTCGCGTCTAGTTATTATATAAAGTATTGTTATCATCATCATCATCATCATCGGCTATTTAATGTCCCCAATGCTTTTTTTGGATGGATAAGGAGAATGGGCCATGACCCACCACGCAGGCACAATGCGGATTGGTGGGTATTAACGACTGCAAATGATGACGGGACCAACGCCTTAACGTGCCTTAGGGAGCACGGAAGAGCTCGACATGAAAAGTTTTTGATCACCCATCCCGTGACTGACCATTGCGAAAATTGCTAACTTCAACGGTCGCAGGCCGAGTGCGGTAACCACTGCATATCGTTGCAAAATTTTAATTCCAGTGCAGAAATTGTACCTACTACTTTTGTAAAATTGACATTACGCTCTTTTATAGAGGAATAATTTAGATATGATTTAGGCGGTTTTATTTTTTTATAAAAATATTTTTTATTTCACTCTTTTTAGTGCATCGTGCAGGCAATTTACGTGTATTCTGGTAAATAGGTATGTGATCGAACTGAAAACCTCCTTTTTTGAAGTCGGTTAAAATACCTTGAGGTATCCCCCTTTTAACAAAACAAGAATCATTTAAATCGGTTTATAAACAAAGGAGTTATGCCTAAAGATACGTATTAAATTCACATAAAGTGGTAACGAAAACGACAGTATTTTCAAGATTTCCTGAAAACTACTGAACCGATTTCAAAATTTCAAAAAATGGGACCAACTTGGAAACCAACCTGATGTAATAAAGTTTGAACCATTTCAATCGGTTCAGCCGTCTTCGAGTAATCGGTGGACATACACAAAAAAAAAATGCGGTTCTTGTTATTTTCCGGTGACATACATAAGTAGGTATGTATTTATTGTGTTGCCGCGAAATACAAAAAGTTTCATTTAAGTACTCTATAAATAGTTAGTAGTAGTAGTTATTTAAAATTGAACCGAAACTTTTGGAATTGATAGAAAGTAAAGTTAAGAATGTGGTGGACTGTTCTCTTATTTTTAATATAAGTTTGAAACTTAATGGATTGAGTTTGTAAGTTCTTTACTTAAGTTTAAACTCCGTGAAAACAAGTTTCTGCTAAATAAAGTACCTAGCTAATAACTTAACAACTCCGCAATACTATAATATCTTCTGTGGCAATACGTTATTTAATTTTTAGAAAGTGGGTTGCTTAACTTTTATTGCTTTAAAACGAAATTTTACTTATCAGTAAAAAATTAACCTTCAAATCTTTAAACTATTTTTATGATTCAGCAAGCTTTCGTAGACAATTTCATTTTGGTAGATTATGGATTATAGATTTGGTAGAGTTATCTACTAATTGAATAACAATTTTCTAATAATAACTTATTTTGTAGAACCGGAAGGAGCTTGTGGCGCAGTGGTTAGCGCGCTTGGCTTGTAACCGTTGAGGTTAAAAGTACTTTTTCACTTCTCATGCTCTTAAAGTTCGTGTTTATGTTGGGTATAGGCTGCATAAATTTACGTGACATGACGTAATTTAAGTGCTAAAAACATCGTTTTGAAGTAATTTACGTGACTGAAGTGCTAAAAACATCGTATTGAAGTATTTTTAGAATTAATACAACTTAGAGCCCGTTACCTTTATACAACCTCTAAACTACACTCAAATGGTCTATACGACCGCTACATGACTATAATACGACACTGAGTCACATAAAGTGGACGCTTTTGCCGCGATAGTAACGTAATGGCGACGTCGCGGCGACCTACAAATGTTGCTTGAGTTATTCCTGCCACTCATTAATGAACCTTATTCCGTTGTTCCAGGTGATGAGTTCATCTACCGGGACGCGTGGGGCGGGATCAGCCTCATGTTCGCCGCCAACCAGACTTCCAAGACCCTCATGGCCAACACCACCTTCGTAAGTACTTATTTAGTAAGGATTTATTTAATATTAGTAATTATAACTCAATATTTTTGTCTTGACTTCAGGAGTATGCACTCTATTCTTACGAAAGTAAATAGGCTTTATCTTAAAAAATATACCTATAAAATATCAGTGACGCGTGACGCGTACAGCGAAAGTGTTAAAAGTTAAAACTTCTAGATCATGTGACCACCGTGTTCGAGTAGTGTAGGTTCCTAAGCAACAGTTTAGATGACTCTATCTCTGAGGTCTCGGGGTCGATTGCCGGTCAGGTGAAAATGTCGAAAACTACGTTTTCAATATTTTCTGGTGTCTGGGTGTATGTGATAGATAATACCCACAGAACATAGAAAGATTTTTCTCATAATACCCGTCGTTCTTTGAATTTGAAATTGAATTGAAATTTGCTATTGAAATTTTTCTGCGTTATGAATTTCCATAACGCAGTTGGTTAGGATACTTCAAATTATTTTTACTTTTATGCATTCACAATGCAATTTTTATTATTGAAAATTAAGTAAATATTAGAAAAAAGAGACCCGTCTCACAACTAGATCCGATGGGACTTGAACCTACGACCTATCGCTGTCCGGGCGAAGCGAATGCTCTTATCACTGTGACACAATTATAAATGTGAAAGTTTAGATGTTGTATGTTTGTTACTCAATCACGCCAAAACGGCTGAACGGATTTGGCTGAAATTTGGGACACAGATACTATGTAGCCTGCACAGGAACATAGGCTTTTTATCCCGGAAAATATCACATTCCCGCGGGATAGCGTCGTGTTACCCACGCGGGCGAAGCCGCGGGTGGAAAGCTAGTACAAAATAATACGATCACAATAATGATTACTTTAGTTTTCGTGCTAGGGGTACAGTAGGCCTGGGGTTTAGTTGGTAGTGGTGCCTGCTCTCGACCGCCCCATCTGGTCAGCCCACCCGGAGTGGGTAACCTTATGGGGATTTATATTCCTGTCCAGCTTTCGAGCTCGTCAGGGGGCGGGGCAGGGGTTAGGACCACCCAGCCCTGACGCGAAGCCTATTAGGCTTGACGCGGCGAGAGACAGGCCTTGTCTGACTGAGTCTAACAAAGAAAAGACTGTATTTGCCCTCACTATATAAAAAAAAGTTGGGTAGGACAAGCACAAGGGTAGGTTGGCCTAGCTCAAGCACCACAAGAAATTTGAAAGACTCTTTCCTGACTGTCAGCGTGATTTTGTCCGTTCACATATCACTATAAGACAGTAGAGAATGCAACACGCGCTGTCGCAAATGAGCATCGACAAAATTATCTCGTGGTGCGTATACTATTGAGCCCTACCGATTGATCTTTTCATTTTTTTTGAATCCACAACGGGGTAGTTCTTAGACTTTATCACACCTAAAGTTAAGTGAAGATAAGGCTGAAGGTGGAAGCGCACCAACCCGGAATCCTCAACCACTGAGCTATCTTATCTCTTACTGCCGGAACACAATAATGCTAAAAACACCGTTGTTATGGCGGGCGTCAGATTTAGATAAGATGGTGATAGCTAGCCAGATGGACTTAGACCAATTCCTACCACCAACCAAACCAATACAATATGTACCCCCACTGCAAATCGAACCCGAGACCTCTGGGTCTAATACCGGTGATGTGAAACTCTAGACCACAGAGGTGGTTAAAGTACCATTTCCCCATTATCCAATAATTAACTTGAATCATTCAGTAGCCAACATGCAAATTGATTACACTACTGTTTACTACGCCTAAGTGAAACAAATACGTAATGCTCAAGGGGCGTACACACGTATAAGTGAAACATTAAATCCTTAAGGGGCGTGCACACGTAAACAGCGGCTCACCTCACAACTAACCAACTAGTGCCATAATGACTTCCAAACAACCATAAAACGCGAAGTTTTGCGATACACAAGCGGAATCGGTTTCGTCACTATTGGAATGAAAATTTTATGCGGTAGACGTTTAAAGCCAATATTGCCGATATTTTTAGGTACGGTCGAACCAATTGAATCGTAAGTATCATGACCCATTTTGCTAATAATTTGTTTGAAAGCGTCAAAACCATAAAGGTCAGTGTCAATGTCAACAAGTTTGTATTTCGAACTTATTGAATTTTGATATTTGTTCGAAAATGAACTTATGGTGGGTCACGCATTGGTTTTTTCGACTGTACATTGTAAACTATTTAAGCTAAAGAAGAAGTTTGATCAATGTTTGCTAAGAGATCAAATTAATAGATACTTGGACTTAGGTAAACAGGGAGGGAATTGGGCCATGTAGGGAAACTGCCCTAAATCCCTAAGTTAGCTTATTTTGCTGAAAGGAAAAATTATATTATTTTTAAAAATAAACAAAAGAGGATTTAATAAAGATTATATACTAATACTAGCTTTCCGCCCGCGGCTTCGCCCGCGTGGACTACACGACATAATCCCGCGGGAATGTGATATTTTTCCTGGATAAAAAGTAGCCTATGTTCCTCTCCAGGCTACAAAGTATCTGTGTCCCAAATTTCAGCCAAATCCGTTCAGCCGTTTAGGCGTGATTGAGTAACAAACATACAAACATCCAAACATCTAAACTTTCACATTTATAATATTAAGTAGGATTCGCTTGATCCACCCAGGAATAGAACCGGGTAAAATTAGAAAAAACAACATCATGTAGTTTTATCGCATCAATCATGAGAATCAAATCTCTCATAACAGACATGATAAATTAAATAAAAGTAAAACAATAAAATATGATGGATTCGATGTCGAGTCGAGTCGATGATGTACTTACTTTTCTATGGAAAAACTGTTATCTTTTTGAAAAATGGAAAATGAAGTATTTAGAAAAAATCGACCAGTCTCACAACCAGCTCCGATGGGACTCGAATCCACAACCTTTCGCTTTCCGGGCGACTGCTCTTACCACTGAGCTACGGAGTCGTTGCTTTTTTTTCTAAATACTTTATTTTCCATTTTTCAGTATTAAAAATTGCATTGTGAATGCAAAAAACTAAAAATTAAAATAACTTGTTATCTTTTTTTTCAAAATAGGTATATTAATGCAGTTATGTTTCTTTGTAAAAATAACAGATTGTTTCCTTGCAGTAATATGAGCTAGCTAAAACTTAATTACTTAAAGACTTAAAGCTTAATAAAGCTCCAAATTGCTTTTAATCAACTCCCAACAATTCTATCTCAAATCCTATCCCAATCAAAGCCAGTGACGAGTAATATCGCCACTATAAGCTAACAACGATATAACGCGTTCTACTTGCCTTTTGCCGATAAGCTGGAATTGGTCCGACGACGTTGTATTGTCAAAACAAATGATGGGATAATTATAAAATTTAGGGTAGTAGATAACTTATTAGGTGGCCAACATTAAAGACATATTTTACCACGGGAAAATTCCTTATTCCCATAGTATATATGCTACCGGCAATGTTTGATCGAAAGGCAAGACAATTAAGGAATAGTATAATATTCCTAGGAAAAGCATACTATTCGAAAAATAATAATGGCCTGTCTATTTCAGGTTCAGGCGTAGTATACTACTCCTATTAAGTATTCGGTAGTGTATAATACAAGAGAAAAAGCACCATCTAAACACCTTGTTAAAATAGTACTAAGTAATATACCGAAGCAAGTTTGTACGAAATACAGAAAATCTTATAGTTTAGTATAGGTCTATTATATAACGTCGGTTCTAGCGTGGCGCCGGCCGCTTATTCCTTAAACAATTCCTATCACAAACAAATTCAGTGACGAGCATTATCGTGGTCGCCGTTAACCCTAAGCTAACTAACAACGATAAAACACGTCCCAACTCGCCTCCTGGTGCGCCGATAAGCTGAAATTGGTCCGTTGTTGTGTTGCTAGAACTACTGATAGGATTATAACAGATACCTGTAACCCATGTTTTTATTTTATTCCCATGGGAATAAGTACCTATATGAATATTGCCATGGGAATATAAACGTTTTCTCATCATACACAGACAAAGTCACAGGCAGCCTGGGCCCCGATCGCGGTATTTGTATGACGCATTAGTCAAGTTTACGTGCAGTCTAGCGTATATATTTACTGTGGTGCAGTTGAAGTGCAGTTGACGTGCAAAACCGTTTTTGATAACGCACGGCTTTGACAGTGCGACAACGTTTTCTGTTCCGGTGATAATCTTTGGAACTAAAACAGTTTTCATACAACAGTCTATTTTGACAGCTAATTTCGTATTACAAGTGGTTCCTCTGTCGGTTCCTTGTAGGACTATAGGTTTGCGTGACGTGTGCGTCGTTATGTCATTACGGCAATACGAAGTCAAACGTCAAGACCCAAACGCGATGAAGACGCACTGCATAGAATTACGGCGATTGGCCCGCTGGTGGTTGTACCTATCTTGCTGAAATATTACGCGCGCGCGACTACTAATGTACACGGATAGAGTAAACGGTAGAGTAAACGGTAGAGTAGAGCGGTGGAGTACTAAAGTAATTACCTATACTACATTAGTATAGTTAGGTTAGTACTCTACCGCTCGACTCTACCGATTACTATACCGTGTACAGCAGCCTTTAGGAATAGTCGAATTAGGCCTACATAGACGAAGTCACTTGGTCTGTTCTATCTCAATTCCTATCACAAACAAACTCAGTGACGAGCATTATCGTGGTCGCCGTTAACGCTAAGCTAACAACGATAAAACTCGTCCCAACTCGCCTCCTGGTGCGCCGATAAGCTGAAATTGGTCCGATGTTATGTTTGCACGGACCATTTGCGAAGGACTTGGACAGTAGGCAACGGAATCAATATTGTTCCACTTTACGTGTTTGCGGTGTGAGATGAAAAGTAAATTGTGAGATATTGCTACTTACGCAGGCTACAATTGGAATAGGATGGAATGAATCGAAAAGATGTTCACTTACTTCACTTGACTGATTATCTTCACGAATTAAAAAGACTTTTTTATGGTGACGGTCATACAACTGGTACCTATACTTTGTAACATGTACACTGTAGCCCTAACACGAAAAACTGTCGTTACGGTAACCGTTCTCGTAATCGTATTATTTTGCACGAAAACCAGAGCAGCGCCTCTTTTGGTCGTGTAGGGAACTGATATTCAATACGTATTTTGACAGCAGCAATTGACAGCTTTTGACTAGCGTTCACCCGCGTGGTTCCCGTTCACGTAGGAATATTGGGACAAAAAGTATCCTATGTGTTATTCCAGCCTATAATCTATCTCTGTTGTAAATTTCATCCAGATCTGTTCAGTAGTTTTTGCGCACATACACAAAAACTTTCGCATTTAATATTAGTAGGATACCAAGCGGGCTACTTTTTATCCCGGAAAAATAGCACATTCCCGCGGGATACCGTCGTGAAGTCCACGCGGGCGAAGCCGCGGGCGGAAAGCTAGTAATATATATTACTAGCTATCCGCCCGCGGCTTCGCCCGCGTGAACTACATGACGTTATCCCGCGGGAATGTGATTTTTTCCGGGATAAAAAGTAGCCTATGTTCCTCTCCAGGCTACGAAGTATCTGTGTTCCAAATTTCAGCCAAATCCGTTCAGCCGTTATGGCGTGATTGAGTAACAAACATCCAAACATCTAAACTTTCGCATTTATAATATTAGTAGGATCTTCGCTGTGTGTGACTCGCTACTGAGTTATACTTACGGAGTAACATATTTATTGGCAGTTAATTTGCATGGCAATCAAGAGCTTAACCCATCCTTGGTTAAACATAACCATAATACGAGGTCTATAGCCGCCGGCAAGTTCGAAGTACCAAGGGTCAGTAATTATTATGGTGACAGAACGCTAAAGAAACGCCTGCCCTATATACTGAACAGCTTGCCGATGAACATAAGACAAGAAGAAAACAAGAATAATTTAAAACATCATTATATAAAGTATTATTAGACAGCATTTAAATAGCATAACAATGTACCTATACCTCGCTAATATTTAAGTAAGTACTACCTACTGTAAGAGACTCCTGACCCCACAGTCAAACCGACTAGTCGGTTTTGTGGGACTGTATGTACCTAAACACCCTTGTTACTCTTGTTGTTAATAAATTAAATAAATAATTCATTATTAAATAAATAATTAAATTACAGTGTTAGTGACTATGAAAGTTTATAAAATGTTATACTTATTTTATAAACTAAAACAACAATAATTCATAATCTTTACATATTTACATCATAATACTCAGATCTTTAAAACTGCGCAACGGACTTTAATGCAGTTTTCATCGTTAGACAGGATGATTTAAGATGCGTTATACGCACCTAAACAGGATACCCACCGAGCTGTGTAGCACGTAACACGTAACTTATCTGCTACTGTATGAAGTGAGTACGTAACTACGTAGGCACGAGCCAGCTGCGAGCCGCATGGATCACAGTAAGCTCGCAGTGACCTGCCGAGTGGCGGTATCACTGCGAACACAAAGGCGGCTAGCACTGCGGATCCGGGAGCTCGTACGTAGTAGTATACGCGTTGATCATGGACGAGCCGTAACAGCAATATGAGTACCCTGCTTTACATTCACCTGTTCCCTACTTGCACTCATGCGAAGCCAGCGGTCACTAGTCTAATATAATTCGGTCCATCTTTATGCACAAACATGTCGAAGCTACCCAAAGTTTCCCGTCGGGCCAACTCCCGGCTGCCGAAAGTCCAATTTGAACCCATAAGTGGATTTTCCACGCCTCATTGAACTAGCCTGCATACTAAGGTTGCACACGCTGTGACTACACGTTTTGACAATTGTCTCGATCGAATGGGGGTTTTTAATGAAATTGAACAATAGAACAATCTTTTAGTATGTAGTAAAAATATTTCAGGGAATGAATAATACAGGGTGTTAGGGGCACCCTTGCAAAAACTTTAACCATGGCTTCAGGCCTTCATGCTGAACAACGCACAGCAAGATTTTTGTCGGAAATGAAAAAAATATTTCGACTCTTCATACAAAATTTCCCGATAAGTTCCTAAATTTGTATAAAAAGTCCAATTTTGTTTATCATTTCCGACAAAAAATCTTGCTGTACGTTGTTCAGCATGATGGTCTGAAGCCATGGTTAAAGTTTTTGCAAGGGTGCCCCTAACACCCTGTATGGGCGTTTGTGCACTACCACTGAATTTTACCGATCCGGAAAAAAACAGATGCTTGTATTTTATTAATTACTATTATATAAGATTAATTATTAAAATACAAGCATCCGTTTTTTTTCCGGATCGGTAAAATTTAGTGTAGTGCACAAACGCCCTATGTCCATCAATAGTAAAAACTTTTACTGAGGCCTGCCCACGAAATCGTGAAAAAAATCAGCTGTTTCTTGGAAAAGTTCAAAAAAGAAAGAGGTTATCAGTTAGATCTCTATTATAGAATATATAGTACTAACGCCTGTATACACGTACGAATAAGTGATATTGTTGGAATTGAATAATATTTGAGTATAGTGTTACATTTTTTCTTTACGATTTCGTGGCTGGCTCCTATATTTTTAATGTTTCTAATGCTATAATCTCCTTGGAGTAGCTAATATAGATGATAAGTATATGTTCTGATACATTGTATTTATTTTAAGCCATTATATATACCTACCTCGGTAGAAAAAGGCATAACGATTTATGGTAGTCCCATTAACTTACCAATATAAAGTGTAACTTTCCAATTATACCGAACATTTAGGTTTGCGACCTTAAGCCAATGGCTTCAAGTATTCACAGGTAAATAAATATTTTGCGTCAATTTAAATTGCTCAACGATTCCGCAAATATTTTACTCAAATTGCGCAATGTTTCGCTGAAATATAGCGAAAATTAATCATAAATTAGCGAAATGGCGACAGTTAGGATTGGCGCGAAACCGTAATATTTGCGTGGCCTATTTCTTGCGGCTTGAGGTAACGGAACGCAAACGATTTAATATAATCGTTTAGTTCAATCGGTTAGGATTAATTTTATAGTGGTTTGAAGTCGATTGCGCAAGTAGGTGCCTCCTATTTCTAGAGTTCCCGGGTTCGATTCCCGGTCGGGTAAATATTGAAAACGAACTTACAAAAAAAAACACGATTCGTGAAAAAGACGATACACCAAACGTCGTTGTGTGAACAAGCCGTTAGTGTAATATAAGTTGTTCATTTACATTAAGCCATTAGCTTAAAAAATATATAACGTAGTTATAATCACTGCTATAATTTCAGAATTGCATTCAAAATGCAATTCAGAAATTAAAGGAAAAATTGAGATAGAAAAAAATACACGTTGTTTTTTCCACCATATTTTGTTCCTATAACTTCATACATTTATTATAATAACTATTTTTTGCTTTCATAACACGCTTCTAAAAGACCTAAATAAGCATTAGCAAAAAAACTGACACTTTAAGGACCGCACTTTAGTGAATTGCCGACCAGTAAATCCCAGAACTCCCATACAGGAAAACGTGGGAGGAAATACGATGAGTAAACGAGTGTAGCAGTGAAAATGTTGCTGCCAATAATTGTAACTCGTTTATTTGTTGGGAAACCACTCGAGCAAAATATACTTCAAAATATAACTTCGTATAAGATATTTTGAGACTAGCCTTCCGCCCGCGGGTTCGCCCGCGTTGATTCATGAGCATGACATTATCCTGCGGGAATGTTTCTGGGATAAAAAGTAGCCTTTGTCGCTCTCCAGCTCCCAAACTATCCCCACATCAAAAATCACGGCGATCCGTTGCCCTGTATTGACATGAAAGACGGATAAACAAACAAACTTTCACTTTATAATATAAGCAAGTAAACTAATATGAAAGTATGGATTTTTAAATTGTCAAAGGTTTTCACCCGACTGCGGCGAAGCTCAAAAGGAGGGTAAGTATGTATGTTTACTAAACAAGTTTCAAAAAACTACACCGCCTTAAAAATTATGTTTCAATATTTTAAAACCTAAAAATGAACACCATATCGGTCTATATCAAAACTAATTGATTAATAGAACTTATAAACAAACGCAGTTGATAAAAAAAGCACGGACACTTAAAAAGAAATGCTGTTCGACGTCAGTAAACTAAACACTCAAAGGTCTTGCAAACTTGAAAGAGTAAGAAAACAAAAGCTTCCAAAAAAGCTTTTTTAAAGAAGACAAGTAAACAGACCCCCATATCACTGATCACCTGTCGTAGCATTCCATATAAAGAAAGACTACCACAGTATGTATTCATGTGCTACCACCTCAATCAAAACAGAATAGCTAGTTTATTATTTTGAGCGAAACAAAAGCTATCGGAATATGATGCATATATTTTATGAAAAGGAATAAGGTAAGGCTGATCCATATTACCCGTACTTCCAAACTAATATAAAAATGCCATAGTTTGTTTGTCTATCTGTTACCTTTTTACGCCTAAACCGCATAACATAATTTGGAACATACCTAGCCTACTAATTATTATCTCGAAACTTTTAAATGATACCTGAGAGGCATTAACTATCATTAGGCTAATGTAAGTCTTTCTTTTTATAGGAGTTATGTGACTCCTCCATAAGAGGTTGAGTGAACCACCTAAAAACAAAATATAAAAACATTTAAAGTCAAACAAAATCTATCGGAAAATGATACATATATTTATGAAGAAGAAAAATGGCCGATCGTTCAATAAATATCGTACCCAATGAAGCACACCGTAGGGAGGTGACTGGCGAGCCGTCACTCGCTATATTTATCACTGTGACTATAAATATCAGCTATACTCCACCACTAGGTGGCCTTACACATTTCGCCTTTTCGTCGCGATGAAAACGTGCGTTTGACAGTCGCGCGACTGCATCCCGACAGGCGACACCAGTATCCTTAGCACGAAAAACTATCGTTATCATGACCTTATCGATTTGTATAAAAACCAGAGAAGCGCCTCTTTCAGTCATTTAAGGAACAAAAATTCAATGGTTATTTGACAACAGCACGTTGACAGCTCTTGACGGATAGTAGTTTACTATTACGATTACCATAACATAACGACAGCACAGAATAAATAATAGTGCTAAGGCACGACAGTTTAGGTTCTAGGGCAACATTGATCGTCCATCGATTGGGTTTGGGTACATCGAGCGTTTAGCAACTGAATCGCGACTGCATCGCGTGGTCGCTGCTTTTGAGTAGTGCGTGTCTGTTAGGCGTACATTAGAGGGTCATGAAACCATAAATTCAATTTCATCAGTTATGATTGTAACCAATCGATATAGAGGAACATCGTGCAGATTTATAAATGGTTCATTTTGATTGGCTGAAAAAGTTATGACTGACAGCAATCTGCCAGCAAAACCTATCGTCTAATGAGCACCTGAAGGAACCATATTGATGCTGCATCGCGAGTAAATTGCGACTTTATCGCTGAAAAAAGTCGCAATGTGTAAGTGCCCTACTTGTGCGTAACATCACCAAGTGACAGAGTATTGAAATCTGATACATTGTTGTCTTTGGATTGTGATCTTGTATTGTGATATAACAAACAAAAGGCGTGTATACTCTTTTTTGTAACAGTTGGATGCTGTATATCACTTTTAGTAATTTTGGTATTTCGATTTTTTAAGTGTTATCATTATTAATCACACATCATTATTATTTTTTATAGGGTTTGCTTGTTGTCTGTTTAAATATGTATATGTTACGGCGAAAGAGGGGTATGAACATAAACTTAAGATTAGCCGGCTTAATTTAAGTTTATGTTTGACGTGTAGGTAGCTAATGTTGAATTTGTGTCAAGTTATTTCATCATTAGTATCATATTCATAAAGTAAGTAACTACTTTTATAACATCAAGATTAGGAACTTTAATGCAACAAGGATTATTAGGTACGTTGACCTCTCCGCGGGTACCGCACTGTGTCATGGGCAGCAGCGTGTGCCCTTGCCGGCACTCCCCCATGGGAGCTGGACGCTCATGTACTCGCGGATGCCTATAGGCAGAGGCGAGACAGTCGAGAGAGAGAATATAGACTGGCCCCGGAAGAGCGGGCTGCGACAAGACGCGCCGCAGAGGAGAGATGTCTCCGGGACTGGGAGCGGCAGTTGGAGACGCCTAACGCTGGTCTGAATACGGTGGAAGCCATCCGACCAGTCCTCCGGGAGTGGAGAGACAGAGCCCATGGAGCTCTGACATACCGTCTGACACAGGTACTTTCCGGACATGGATGCTTCGGAAGGTACCTGTGTCAGATTCAGAGGGAGGAGTCCCAGGAGTGTCACCATTGTGGTTCTCCGCAGGACACCGCTCGCCACACTCTGATGGAGTGCTCGGCGTGGGCGGTGCAGCGCCAGGAGTTGGTCGCTGCGGTTGGGCCGGACCTCTCGCTTCCCAATGTCACAGTCGCGATGCTGCGGAGCGAGGGGGGATGGCAGGCCATGGTCGCCTTCTGCGAGGATGTCATCTCGCGGAAGGAGGCCGCGGAGAGAGTTCGCGAGGCGGACGTCGCAGCAAGTCAACTCCGACGTGCGCGACCGGGGAGGGCGAGACGCCAACGTGCGCGTCTCGATCTCCCCTAGTCGCAAGAGGGGGCGCAGTAACACGCAGTAACACACGGTGCGTGTTATCACGGTCCCGTGGGTCCTGCGTGTTAGGTGGTGTTGGAAGCAGTAGGGGGTTTAGTGGGTAGGGTCTTAGCGGCGAGTCCCACATACCTTCGGGATGCATAACCGCATTCCCCCTACTATAAAAAAAAAAAAAAAAAAAAAAAAAAAAGGTACGTTGACCTCCGTCCGAGTTCTCGATCGAGTAAATGTAGACTCATCAGTCATCAGTTCCCACTTTACCATCAGGTATTTCATGTACTCGAGTATTTAAGTACCTAACAGAAAATCATGTGATACCAGTACTAGTTAGATCTCTTTTAACGCTGTTCTTAAGTCCACTTATGGCTCGACTTCAATTTACTTAGCTGTTCTGCAAGTGACGGGCAGACTATCAAGCAGTTTTTTTGTCTTCAAAAAACATTTATTACTATTTTAGCTGGGATTAAAATGGATTTATTGACTTAAAAACTTTGAAAAACTTCTTAAAACTTAATCTGCAAGTAGGTACCCTACAAGTAAATCAAACTATTTGCAAACTTTGTTATGACTGACGCATGAAACGAAACCCTACATTATAAGCCCCCAGTACACGATGGCCGATCATGGTCGGCGACCATGTTGGGCCATCGTGTACAGGGCCGGTTTGCGTGTGATTGCTGACTGTGAGCAGTCATCGCCGGCGATCCGTCCCGTGTCGGTTTTTCGTGCACGATTCAAAGGGAGTTTGTCACAGGCCACAATCAGTGTTCACACGTTGGCCGATCATTCAGTTGATCTGAATATTTCTGCGTTGACTGACGTGTAGGATATTTAACCGACTTCTAAATCAAAAAGGAGGAGGTTCTCTATTCGTCTGTATGTATGTTTTTTTTTTTTTTTTTTTTATGTATGTCCACCGATTACTCGAAGACGGCTGAACCGATTGAAATGGTTCAAACGTTATTACATCAGGTTGGTTTCCAAGTTGGTCCCATTTTTTGAAATTTTGAAATCGGTTCAGTAGTTTTCAGGAAATCTTGAAAATACTGTCGTTTTCGTTACAACTTTATGTGAATTCAATACGTATCTTTAGGCATAACTCCTTTGTTTATAAACCGATTTAGATGATACTTGTTTTGTTAAAAAGGGGACACCTCAAGGTATTTTAACCGACTTCAAAAAAGGAGGTTTTCAGTTTGATCACATACCTATTTACCAGAAAACACGTAAATTGCCTGCACGATGCACTAAAAAGAGTGAAATAAAAATTATTTTTATAAAAAAATAAAACCGCCTTCAAAAAAAACCACATCAAAAAAGTAAGAAATAATTCCTCACCAAATTAATAACCAAATATATATATATATAACACCAAACTTTGAAGTCGGGCGGGTTTTAACAAAAACAACAAAAAATTGTACATGTTTCACACCCGACTTCAAAGTACTTACGTTATTTATTTGATGAGGAATTATTTCTTACTTTTTTGATGTGGTTTTTTTTGAAGGCGGTTTTATTTTTTTTAGATTTATTGTTTTTTTTTCGTAATCAGGCCATTTTGTGGAGCAAATTACATTGTCAAAAATATCCTTGATGTTGTATATCTTTGATAAAATATATTTTTTATTCAATTAATAATAAAATACACTTAAATTCACAAGATGTATAGGAGTATTCTGTTTCGTTATCTAAAATTAAGTAAATAAAAATAAAATGAATCAAACGTTATGAATACATTATTATTATTATATTGGGTTTAATCCCCGCCCAAGAAGTATTGATATGATGTAAGTATTTGTTTTTTCTGTGTCTGGGTGTTATGATAGATATGTCTATTATTACTTTAATGCATAATTACATTTATCTAGACATATTAAACAAGATCCAGACTCTATTAATATAGAATCATTCTCGTAATAAATTAAAAGCGCTGTCAATGTAAATTGCATAAGCCGTCATTGCATACTCATCCATCCTCACGGCCAGTCCAACCCAGAATGAAACCGACGATCGTGTGAACACTCTCACTAAATGATCGCCGGTCATGGTCGCCGACCATGGTCGGCCAACCTGTACTGGGGCCATAAGAAACTTGCAACCGACTGCTATCCTACGCCAGTCGTGGAGACGAGTAATTTATATTGTGTGACATGTGGGATACTAGTAGCGTATACACACAATACAAATGTATGGGAGATATAGCTCCCTATATAGATCGGGATAGACGCCTTTTAAGGGCATCTATCCCGATTAAAAACGAGGCAACTATCCGTTTCGTAGAGGATAGATGCCTTCTTATATAAATTATAATATAAATATAAATATGAAACATAATGAAATAAATAAATAAAAACATGTTTTAGTATATTATTAGATACCTTACGTTACGATCAATACGTAACAACTTCGAAGCGTAACAAATTTTTGTGTAGCGTTTACACAAATTGTTGTAAAGCGTAACAAAATGTCAGGCGGACTGATAGTCTGTGGGCCCCTTTAGACCGTCTTAGTCGATGCAGACAATGTCGCGGGTGGTCGCTAGTCGTAAACAAAGTTCATGTGTTAAGTTTCCAGCCTGACCACAATAATTTGTCAAACGGATTTTCCTAATGAAGTTGACAAAAATTTTTTAGAATAACATAAGCAGCTACAAGATGTACTAAGTACTTACCTACTTATCAAGACGATCACAGTAATATTTATAGTACCCGTGGAATTCTTTATTTATGTGCAGATCACTTCACTTTTTATGCCAATTTGTTTTTAATTATTTATTTAAACTTCGAAAAAAATAGCTGCAAACATGGTAGAGAATGATCACCATCCACTATGCTTGCAGCGATTTTTTTATATATTCTTACTTATATTTTTTATATTATATTTTTATTACTTCATGATGTGTGTTCTCTTCGCACTTGTATGAATAAAGTTTTTTTGTATATCGTGTTAGTACTAACAACGTAACAAAACTAACATTTTCGATTAGCAGTTCTAATAGAACTCATTTACCAGATAAATTAGTACTTCCACTAACGAACAGCGGCTGACTTTACCTGGCACCAACCGCCTTTTTTGTGAGTCATAATAAATACTCTTTTTTAAGTAAGTATTTTCTAAAAGAATACCAACTTGTTTCCTACCAGCAGTTGTTAGTTTTTACTTACCTTGTTCGTTTGCTGTACTAGCAAGTAGGCAAGTCGTGTTCTGACCTCCTTTTTGAGACGTTTAAAACATTAGTTCTAGGGCTTAATTAAACTCGCATGTTTAAGCCCTTTCTTCTTTAGTTCTTTCATTACGAAACTTACAATCGACTAGTATCTATCGCCAGTAGCTGAAACCTCCACCACCACCACTACCACCACCATCACCACTCTGGAAGAAAGTAACTTTCTAGTGGTGAAAGAGTTTTTTTAACTCGTTCCAGTAATTATTGAATTTATCCCATTACAAACAAAACAACAACCTTTTCTTTTCTTTTTATAATATTAGTAAAGAAGTATACTTACATAGCGCTATTCTATTATAACGTTCACTCATAAATACATTTCGTTCGTCACTGTTGCTGTTATTTCCCTAATAAAGAAAACGTCATTAATAAAACAACAATTTATTCCAATTTCAATAATTAATTGTATTGTTACATCGAAGAAAAACGAAAAGAAAACGCCACGTAACTCCTCGTCTCGTACCTTATCTACTTAAATTAATCACTAAACCTATTTATTTTCCCGCTGTCTTGTCATCAGAATTTATCACTTTCATCTCATTCATTTCCATGCCATTATTATTTTCTGGCGAGTGTGTAAATTACTGAGATACCACTTTTATACGAATGTCACATCATAAGTCGCTGCTACACTCTTCTTCTTGCGTTCGCGTTCGCATTGCCGCTGCCGTATTTATTTTTATTAAAAACCGGGCAGCCATCTGATCGTCATCTTGTTTGACTAACAGGATGTAGTCCAGGATGTTTCATTCCTGCACAGGAGAAGCCTATTCACTCTCGACTTAAAGAGACCTGGGTTGTAAGAATCGGGGACATAGAAGCAGGCAGCGCATATCATTCTATAGCGCTTCGTAAAAGGAATGAATTTGCGAAGCGCTTGGTACGGACAGCTGGAGTGTCAACGATGGTAATAGGCTAGTCTGTGTCTGTACCCTGATGGTGGAAAGGGGCTGAAGGGTCAACGTTGTGCAGCTAGCTCGCACGCACACTCGCCAAAGTGTATTCCAAACTTACTAGATGTTTGCCCTCTCACTTTCTCGCGGTAATATTGTGGAGACAGTGCATTGGCAGTCATACTCACTTAACAAGGCGAATGTTCGGCCACAAGATTCCCAGTTCGCATGACACTTTCCTTGCGTTGTGATTCGACCATAGTGTAGCCGCGCCATATAGCGTGGTAAATGTTTGTGTTGGCTAAATATGTGAGCTTTCTTGTCTGTGTGTGATTGGATACACAATCATCTGGATTGGGCTATAAAACTATTGGTACACTTGGTTGTGTACCTATGCATACTAACATTATCGCTTTTGTTATTAATGAGGAAGACAGCACTGGTTGGTATCTTTGTTGTCTGTTTGTTTACTTTCCACGCATGAAACTAATGTTCGGATTTGAAATGTTGTACAAAGACTATAATTACTTTTTATTGCTATAAAATCTCTTTTATTTTCATTCAACCAAAAGAAGCTACTTAAGGCGCTACTCGGAAAAATATGGACTTTTTGATTTAAAACTATAGGACGGTTACAGTTGTTACAAATCTGGTATTAAGATATATATTTCTTCATACCTTTATTTAGAATCGTATAGTTTCAAAAACACGATTTTATGATTTTGCCTCGACACTTTTTCTTTTCGATAAGACCTCTAAAAAATACGAAAAGTGAAGATTATTCTTAAATGGGGTTACTTATACTATTGGAAATTGGTTTAATTAGTGGACACCAATAATATTGAGAATCGTATAGAAGCTTTTTTTTAAATCGCTGTAGTTTTTTGATACGAAGTGATTTTGTGTTTTTTTTTGCCGAATCTGCAAAATCGGTCTTGCTCCCGCGCGCTTCGTTTTCTCATTGCTATCTCGCTTCAGCACATTTTTTCCGAGTATCGTTAAATGAATGATGCATAAAATTGAAATCACGGCTTGACCCTTAACTAGGTCAAGGCCTCGGTAAACTACATAATAAAAAAGCTTGAGTGAATCATGTGTAAAAGGAAAGGCAATATCTATGAACGAAGAAAGGCAACTATTACTGAATGATCTATCATCACATCACACAGCAAACCACTGAACGGATTACGCTGAAATTTGGTGGACAGTAAGTGAATAAAATATAGTCATCCGTTAAAAAAGTATTTTCCAAAATTCACCCCTATATTAGATCAAAATTTATGGTAGTCTAAATTGTGTAAGGACAAGTCCAAATTTTGTAAAAGAGTAAAGAATTTAATTTATAAAAAAAAGTTTAAGGATGTGAATTACGTTACTCCGATTTTAACGCGACCGAAGTTGCAGGCAAGTGCTAGTCTAATATATAAATTCAACATGAAACATAGCAGGTACCTCTAATGATTAATGTCGAGAATAGCTTCTAACACTATAGCCGTAGAAACCCATCGCTGGTCGATTATGTTCCGAGAGATCGTCCGGAATGCCGTAACCGGCAGGAACCCCGGAGAATTCCGCGCCATTGATCAGGAATCCTGGATTGATGGCTTGGGTATACGGTATACGGCTCGAGTTACTACGCAAGAGCGGCATTCTGGAATGCGTGTTACGAGTTTAGTAACTAGGTTACAGATTATAAGCACTCAGTTTTGGGATTAATTTTGAATGCCGATTAATAGAACTTAATAATTTAAAACTGAAATTTACTTTGATTTTTCAATTTGTTTCCCGTATAGTTTCCCTTTTATAAATTACTAGCGGATCCTCGCGGTTTCACCCGCGTGGTACCCGTTCCCGTTGGAATATCGGGATAAAATATAGCCTATGTCACTCGGGAAGAATAAAGCTTTCTAATGGTCAAACAATTTTCTAAATCGGTCCTGTAGTTTCGGAACCTATTCGATGCAAACAAACAAACAATCAAAACTTTCCTCTTTATAATATTAGTAAGTATTAGATGTGAAAGTATATTAGGCATTCTGAATTGATGGCTTGGGTATACGGTATAGCGGCTCGAGTTACTAAGCAAGAGCGGCATTCTGGAATGCGTGTTACGAGTTTAGTAACTAGGTAACAGAATAGAAGCACTCAGTTTCGGGATTGAATTCGATTATTGACTAAAAGCACGCTGATTTGTAGTTCCACAGAATATGTAATAGTGTTAGTAGTACCTACTGAAATTTACTTTGATTATAATAGAGTTCTAACCAAGCTAGTTTGCATTTTATAACAATGTGAAAATACTCATAAAGGGGCGTCCATTAATTACGTGAGGCATTTCGATCGAGTCGAATCTCATCTGTTCTCACGTGGGGGAGAGGGTCTCGGAAAATATAACGTGTCAAAGTGTAAAATTGTGTGAAAACGAGGTTGCAAGCTTATGAATACATTTCGGCGAGCGGGCAGTGGAATTGCACAGCCTAATTCCGCCATCTCCTTTCTTCCATCGGACATTCAGACGTACTAATTAGCGCCACCATTTTTGGTGAATATTCCAAAGACACGGAATATGTTAGAGAATAGAACTCCTTGTCAGTCTGTGTTTCCTGGTAGGTACAATCTGGGAGCCTTCAAGTCGCGAGAAAACATGTATCTTCTTAAGCGGGTGATAGACGTACGAACTTAAAGTACGCGGTTTTTAAGACCGCGAACTTGCGCGGCTCGACATTGGTGACTCACGTGAGGCTTGCTCACAATGTATTGTTGGATCGCCAAAGAACTTACTCGGCGGTTTTAAAGTTCGCGTACGAAAAAGGTCGTCGAGCCACAAGTTCGCGTACTAACTCGCACGTCTATCAGCCACTTAAGTCTAGGTAAGTGCGATTCATCGATAGATAGCATCATCGGTCACCATCAGGCGAGATGGCGGGCAAGCGCTTGCCTATCAATAATAATAAAAAAACTTCTTTAAAATAATTACAACATCAGTCACTCATCACTTCATCAGTCTTGATTAATAAAGCATAATTATTTTTTAAATAAATCGTAATTGCATACGCAAGGGCACTTGCTAAATATGCAGTTACTGCGGCAAGGGCTAATAACCGCGTGGTTCTTATTTCTAGTAAAAGTATAAGAAGGTATATGTAGGTAGGTTATGTAGGGTAGGTTACAGATCATAGGTACTGTCGGGATCAGGCGTTATAAATAAGAAAGATATTATAATTTTATCAAACTTAAATTTTTTGACTTCCAGCAAAGCTGCTAACGTAACGACTGCTTCCAGTGTCGTCGTGATGCGTTTTTTTTATTATATCTCTTTTTAAAAGTAACGTAATGAGGTTGCAACACTCGACAGTACTTTTTCTGTATTGAAGTAGGTACCAGTAGCGATTGTCGGCAATGCAAATACCTACCTAGCAGTAAACTGCTATTTCTAATTAAAAACCTCGTATTAGATATTTCTTTGTGTTATTCAATACGAGGCTTAAGCAATAGCTGTGCAATCAAAGTAGCCCACTTACGAAGAACGCTCAACTAAGAACTTTTAGAATGCTCAGTAAAATTCTTTCGACTTTATCGTCACTGAACACTCAACAGTAGAAATGGAACTCAAACATGACACAATAATGAAGGGCGTTTAGTAATTTTTCAAATCAAAACATAGGTACAGAATAAATACTACGAGTACATATTACATCTTCATATAAAAGGTCGGACGGAACGCGAGTTATCTATAATATTTATAATATTAGTAGGATGTATAAGTTA
Source organism: Crambus lathoniellus (assembly GCA_949710035.1). Classification (NCBI taxonomy): domain Eukaryota; kingdom Metazoa; phylum Arthropoda; class Insecta; order Lepidoptera; family Crambidae; genus Crambus; species Crambus lathoniellus. The sequence goes on along the minus strand of OX453313.1, from coordinate 12,874,996 downwards.
TCCATACTAATATTATAAATATGAAAGTGTGTGTGGTTGTGGGTTTGTGTGTTTGTTTGTCCGTATTTCACGTCAATATGGAGCAACGGATCGACGCTATTTTTGGTATGGGGATAGTTTGGGAGCTGGAGAGTAATAAAAGCTAAATTTTGAACAGAGGTTATATACAAAACTTATATCACCGACAGAAACGTTATTAAATAACCAATATGGCCATATATGATTAGGTATAATTTTATGCTGAATTAAATTGGTGAAAGTAGCAAAAGGAACTTTTTTCCCGCTTTTTGCATTAAGTAAATTATAAGTACCTATTAAATTTTATTTACAATTTATAATACATAGAACATAACAAAATTCGCGCCAGAAATAATGCTTAGTACCAAGCAATAAGAGTGAGCGAAGATACCACCCACGAAGAGATGGCGCTCTTTTTGTTTATTGGTGCACAATTATGGCAAAGTATACCTACAAGAGATAAGAATAGTTTTACGAGCAAAATTCAACTACAAACTTAATGGTAATAAAGAGACTTCCAGGAGGCTAATGTATCTTTCTCTCTCTCTCTCTCTCCCTCTCTCTATCTCTCTCTCTTTCTCTCTATCTCTTGGTATGATCTGGATCTAGAAGGATTTCGGTATGCGCTTCATACCGAGAGAGAAAGAAAGAGATATTTACGACATGACACCATCTAACATGCTACATGTTCCCCTAACCTGCCTGTACGCTCGGAGATTTAAGGTAAACTGTAGGCGAAATTCATTTTTCATTCGAGCGTGTGAGCAGTTCAGCAAAATAGCGAGGCAGCATAACATTGAGATATTTAATACTTCTACAGGTCAACGTAAACGTCTGATTAATTCTAAGTTTTTTTTTCAAATAAGTAATTAGTTAACATTTGTTTTCCAAATATGTTTTTTTACTTCATTTTTAGTTTAGTTTATTAGTAAAAGTAATAATAGTTTAGTAGTAAAAGGTTTTTGTAGTTTGCACGGCCCGATTTAATATCTAACTGTCAAGCTATCAGTGGAAAATGCTAATTGGCCATCCGTATTTATAGGTAGAGGTACTTGTATATTACCTAGCTGTAAGTTTCACTAATATGCACTGTTAAATAAAATAAATAAATAGATACGTATGAGTCATATTTCGCGTTTCGCCGCCTTGTTTTTTTTTTTAAATTCAATTTTAGAGATATTTTGTACTGGTAGTATTTATTCTGTGACATAGCTTTGCTGCTACCTCCTTCAATTTTTCCACGTAGTCATCTATAAAAAATTAAATAGACGCCAGCAAGAACACGACAACAATTTCCTTTCAACCAACGCAGAACCAATAACATTTTCTTTTTACGTCGTACATTTTCTATCGATTTTGTTCGATTGTATTCGATGAAATTAACCCACATAGCTAAACATTCGTCAAAGTATTAAATAGGTTTCGCTTTCTCATTTCCAATTATCGAATTTCATTTATTATAATTCGATTCTCTAATTCGGAGTTTGCGTGATGACTTGGTGTGCTCAAACACGCGACCTAGCGTCTGAAATATTTAGAGATCAATGTACAGACGACAACAGATCAAACCTAACACTTGTAGTACGAAAACCAATCTTATTGAATGAGCAATAAGGTTCAACTCAAAGTCAATGTGGTCAATTCTATGTGTGCCTGCCTACATCAACGCTATTATTGCCAAGCATAAAGCAAGCTTTCTATACGTGCTAGACAAAGTTTAAAAAAATGAACCCTCTTGCACTTATCTTAGAGTTCATTTCCCCTATAATATGTAGCGATTATTGTATATTCTGTATTCGTATGTTATGATGTCTTTTTGCTATTGAATATATATTATAATAGTTCACCAAAACGTTTTGGGAACGCAATGGTGCTATACCTACTGTTGACATTAGACGTTATGTAACTTGAGTTTTATTATCGTTTAGCCTTTTTCAATCTACTATGAGAAATGCATGGTAATCCATATTTTTGTAGTCTTTATAAGCACAGTCCATAAAAGAAAAAATTGTTTAACTTCACGTAAAACTTGTTTGAAAAGACAAATTTTAAGTTATATAAAAGGAAACGTTAAGAGGACAACAACAAAAAGCAAAATACTTACAACGCGCTTCGTTAATTTTATCATAGACTAGCGGCCGCCCGCGGTTTCACCCGCGTGGTTCCCGTTCCCGTGGGAATATCGGGATAAAAAGTACATATAAACCTTCCTCTTGAATCACTCTATCTATTAAAAAAAAACGCATCAAAATCCGTTGCGTAGTTTCAAAGATTTAAGCATACAAAGGGACATAGGGAAAGAGAAAGCGACTTTGTTTTATACTATGTAGTGATTTATATTACAAATCCAATGACGTGTTTTTTTATCTTTGCGTCGCCCACAGAACCCATTTCGGTAACTTTTTTACAAATTTAGATCGAATTTGATTAAAAAAAGAGAATGTCGGGTGACCCACAGATATAAATGACCGAACCTTTGATATACTTAATTGGTCAAAGGATTCGTCGGCAGTCATCATCGGTCCAATTTAGCTGCCGCCCTTTCAGCCTAATGACGGTTATCATTTATATGAGTGTATGGACCGATCGCTGTCAATAAAGGTTCCTTTCAGTACCTAGTCATTCGCTGCTTAATTATGCGTTGGGTTACTGGCACGGGGATTTGAAAAGCTATGTTAGTTGTAAATTGTTTAAAAAGCAAACGTTTAGAATATTTACACTTTTGGAAATCAGAACTATACTATGCGTCTATTGCAGACGATAATGCCTCGGAGGTAACATTTTTGGTGGCTAAATAAACCGATGGAAGAACGACAAATTATCTATCCAAGCAATAACTGTAGCACCCAGACAATTAAACAAATAGGACAATTGCGTTAAGATTGGAATTGAACCCAAAATCTTGGCTCAATTGAGACTGTGCCATCAGAAAGAAAAGAAAAACATAGAAAGAAAGAAAAATCATTTATTTGGCGAACAATATATTTAAAAGACACCATATATGTGGTGTTTTTACTATCACATTTTTCCTATAAGACACCATATATTATTATCGCCTATCCTCCCAAAACGGTCCCGAACTCCTGACACAATCCATCATCAGGTCAGTCAATTGCACGAAACTGTAGTTAGATAAATTGTTGAACCACCTGGCTACTTCTAAACTTATTCGAGCTAGGGACCTTTAATTAATTTAACGTCTTTCAGCTGCCAATGAAATAGTTTCTATTAAAACGTTGTAACACAATAAAGCTTAGAAACTTGGCAAGTGGCACATATATCTCAATAACTAATTTGAAATCGTTTATGATAATGATGACACACTTATTTGAAGTAAAGATCGTGATATATGACCTAGAGGCTGATAAAAGTGTATTCTTTTTTACATTCCTATTTTGCTATTGAAGATTTTTTTAAATGCGTAGTTTCAATACCTACCGTAGCTAGATTATTAAACTATGATTTTCATTTGTTACAGCGAGTCTTGGAGCCGGCGTCATTCTCCGTGTCAGCCGATCGTCGGTTTCTTTTACTAGCCCAAAGCGTCAGCAAGATCCACCGTCACTCGTACCTCGCGCGGTATACCGTCTACGATATACTCACCACGTGAGTAACAGTTCATATTTATTTTAAAGGTGCACGGTGAAGTAGCTTACGTACATTGTATCAACTAAAGTCACTTCCTTCCAATATGAAAACATTCTACAATATACGGCGTGCTTTTGATTTCGTACCGCATGAATTCCTACCACATGAGTCCTAATTACTTCTCAAGCTACAAAACTTGAATAACAGGCACAACTCCAGTCCAGACAGGTTAATATCTCTATCTTACTTGAGTAATAGAAAATAATATCGATCGGAATTCGTTGTAGCATGTGCGTTACCACAAGGAAGTGTACTAGGTACACTATTATTTCTACTTCACATAAATGACCACTTAAGGGTGATTATTTTTGCAAATGACTTATCAGTGATCATACTAGCTTAAAAATATCTTAATTATCATAGAAGAGACATAAACTATACTATTGATTATGTTGTTATGTGTTTGCGGTGCCATTTTTTTTCTTTTGACAATATGCATGATCGAACCATTTTCAGTTATTTTATATGAAGCACCGTCAAAACAACTTCCAAAACATCAGCAAGATTCTGCTCGCACTCTGTCCAATATTCCGTTTACGAGTTACGCGCTGCGTTAACCAGCAATAAACACAACGTGTACAAAATAACAACATACCAACCTTCGTTTACAACAGAATTGTCTGTAAGTTACTTGCTACACATTATTTGCAGTGACCTTCTTACATAAAGAACCCGCAGATACAAGGTTAGTTTATATTAACTTTCCCCCACGTTCTTTTCTTACAGTATACCTGTATTATACTTCATGCTTCGTCCTCAAGATTAGCTTGATTTAACACTTGTAGTACGCCCTAGTAATCGCCAATTTCACACTATATTGAGAATATACCTACTTATAAATTAAAAAAGTAATAAAAGAAAATTATTATTTTTTAAATTTCAAAAGTGGGTAGTCAACACCGATCTGGCTCAAGCGCCCATCATAGCTGTCATTCGCTTTCTAGTGCGTCGCCGATTCACATCTAGTTTTTAAATTGTGTTAAAAAAGTTGTTAGTTGTTGTTAAAAGTGATTATTTAGGATGCCCAAACGCAAAAAAGATAACTGTGAACACATTAAACGAAAAATTATAAGATTGGAGAGAAAGTTGGAGCGAAAAAAGAAGCACCACCACCGGTGAGATTTATCTTGTTCTGAGTTATCGGAACAATTCTATCGCTCGTCGTCCTTATCTTAAGGTACGTTATGTATTTTTATACATTTATAAGTCACTGGCCTTGACATATTATATTGCATAATTGAAGTTCAGTGACCTGGTTTTCTAACGTTTCGCAAAAAATGCAAACGATAATTACGTTCAACGATAAAACGCTTTGACTATTTAACTACCTACTTATTACTAAGTTTGTAAAATAAATAAAGTGTAACAAAATTATTAATTCATTTTAAAGTTATAATTGAACATAAATGCATTAGTTCGTCACAGACTTTTACAAGTTCTCGTATAAGTAGATTTCAAACAGTTTGCGGGCAGTACTTTCTATGAACTGGGACTGCTTCTTACTGAAAATAATTCACATAAGTGACTAAGCTAAAAAAGAGCTTTGTACTCTAAAGTATTATGCTTATTATGATGTGTCGATTTTCAATAGTTTGCGGACAGTACTTTTCTTTTGAACTGGTACTGTTAAACAGTTTGCGGGCAGTACTTTCTTTGAACTGGGACTGCTTCTTACTGAAAATAATTTACATAAGTGACTAAGCTAAAAAACAGCTATGTACTCTAAAGTATTATGCTTATTATGATGTGTCGATTTTCAATAGTTTGCGGACAGTACTTTTTTTTCGAACTGGGACTGTCTCTTACGAAATTTAATTGCATACCTAAGGTTAAGCAATACATAATCTCAAATAAGGATAACATAATCATCATTATATACACTGCAGTCACTGGGTCCTACAAACAGTACAACGGGACTGTTATAAGGTACTACTAAGTGTTGTTTGCGGACAGTACGTGTTGTTATAACTGGGGACTGTCTCTTACAATATTATACTGACATGCTAAAATTGTATGAACATGAGGCTTACTCTGTCCCTTACATACGACCAAGAGGTCATAGTTGACCTCGACGCACCATGTTCTAAGGGTTAACCTGAAGGACAATTAGAACAAGTACTTGGAACCAATCCCCAGTACATCCCAGTCTGAAAACATTACAAATATACAGGATGGTCATTCGTCGACTGAGGCTCCGAAGCGTGATCTACCTTCAAATCAAACGTCTGCTCTTGAAACAAAAAACATACACTTAGATAGTGAAGTATTAGAAATATTAGGTACTGACCCTACTTCAGTCAGGAGTGCTGGAGTTTTCCAGCACTGGGTCACAACAGGTATTAACAAAGAATTGCGTAAAGAACTCGTAAGTACATGACCCCAGAAAATTGCAAATTGATTGACCCACCTGAGCTTGATCCTAAGATTAAAGCAGCTGTTTCAGATATTATTGCTAAACACAATAAGGCCATTCAACTGAAACAGAAGGAATCGACTGCTGGAAACACTTGTCTGGTAAAATCTATACTATTATATTGTCTGCAAATAAGAAAAATACAGCCTTGCTAAAACACTTATGGATTTGGCAAAAATTATGTGTGATTGTCAACATTCTAATTCAATTTACAATTTTTTTTCTGAATGCCGTGTAGATGGATCTAAGGGATTCTCTTCAAAAAATCAAAATTGATAAACAATTATTCGGCGAAAACTTAAGGGAAAACAAAAAATCAGCTAAAGCTATTAACAAGTCTAGCAAAGTCAAAGCAATCAACGACACAAAAGTTTCCTAATAAGTAAGTTATACAGTTCTTCGCGAAATTTAAACTGGAAGGGTCCGGGTCCTAGTCGCAGGCCGACGGGCCCTCCCAGGACGAAGGAGCCTGCAACGACTTCGACGCGTAGACGGCTCATCAACTTATCGAAGCAGTCGCAGTATCCGTGGCAGAGACAGAACAACAGCCGACGCTAAATACGTAAACGCATGCAGGTCGTTTATCATTATTCTATAAAGAATTTTTAATGATTACCAAGGACCCACTAGTTCTTTTTCATAAAAAGGATATAAGATTCCCTTCAATCGAAAGCCGATGCAACCTGTATCACCGTCAACCCAAAAATGTAGTAAAAAGGAAAAGGCTCTTTTCATACACGAAATAAAAAATTTGCTGTCTCTGCAATTTCAGAGATCTCTGAATCTGATCAATATCTATCAACTATTTTTTAGTACCCAAGCCAAATGGGAAAATGCGCTTCATCTTAAACTTATCACTAAATGAATTTATTGACTCAAGACATTTTAAACTCAAGGATTTAAGAACAGTAATAAAATTGATACCGAGAGATTGTAACCGTGCACAGTAGACCTGAAAGACATACTTTTTGTTAAAAATTCACAAGGAAGACCGAAAATATCTAAGATACCAATTTGATCAAAAAGCATATGAATTTAATGTCTTATTATTTGGTTTAAACACAGCTCCTTTTTTCACTAAAGTTATCATGAAACCGGTCATGAAATACTCATGATTATATGGTTACCTGTTAACAATATATTTGGATGACCTCTGTCTAATATAAGGGTCTTAAAACTTACAAGATACCGTAAAGTTGCTTACAAGCTTAGGTTTCATTATAAATACCGATAAAAGTAATTTTATACCTTCTCAGTCTTGTAAGTTCTTAGAATATAGTTTAAACTAAAAGAAATTCTAGGTCACTTGTAAAATTAGAGAATTTGTTAGTTTTATTGGACTGTTAATATCCGCCTGTCCCGCCGTGAAATGCAGCTGGTTGTATACTAAATTATTTGAAATATGTATAATTAGTACATTGATATACCTTGTTACTTGGAACAGGATTTCTATTGGTGGAGCCGCACCAAAATAAAAATAGACAAGTATGACCTGGAAGTTTTTCAGGTGCCTCAACTACGGGGTGGGGAATTGCATGTGGAGATGACAGAGCTAGTGGTTTATGGAGTGTAAAAGAAAGTAGCAGACAATAAATTATTTAGGAATTCTTGCTGCGTTTATTGGTTAAGATACTAACTGTCAAGTACTTCTACGAACTGGCAATACCACGGTAATTTCCTACGTAAACCGTATGGGTGATATACACTCCCCACACCTGACAGAGATCGCAAAAGACCTCTGGCAATGGCGTAAACGTAAAAATCTTTACGTTTTTGCATGTCATATTCGATCTTCAGATAATACTATGCAGGCAGACCAAGAATGGCAGCTAGCTGGTTATGCCTTTCAAAAAATTGTTGAAAAGTTTCATAGATATTTTCATTGATACGCTAGTCGTTAAAAATAATAAATGTCCAAGATATATATCCATGGCATAAGGATCCGGATGCATACGCCGTAAATGTTTTTTTTTCAGTGTCGTGGTCGAAATTAAATTTTAATGTTTCTCCTCCTTTCACAATGATGCCTAAATGTTTAAAAAAGATTATCTCTGACAATGCCACAGATATAATAGTTGTTCCATTTTGGTCCACATAAACGTGGTATCCACTATTTAAGAGTCTTTTAATAAGTAAACAATTCGTTTTCAAAGCAGATTCAAACCTAATTTTGTCTACAAATTCCAGCCGCAAACAAATGCGCAACTCCATTGCCCTGGTGATGGTGACGATACGAAGAGGCGTCAAATAATTTTCTCTGGACGTCATGCTTAACCCCTTTTTTGGATAACTCGTATAAACAATACGAAGTTTGCTATTAAAAGTGGTTTATTTATTGTCAACAAAATAAACTAAACTTATACGAAAGTATCAATTCCCGATATACAAAATTTTTTGCATCTGCTTTAAACAGTGGCGCTCAGTATGGCACAATTAACTGTTATCATTCTGCTTTGGCTTTAATAACTAAAATTGATATATCACTAAATCAAGAAATAAAAAGATTTATTAAAGGAGTTTTTCGTACCAGACCTCCATCCCCTAAATTTAATGAAGTCTGGAATATAGCACAGATTTTAAATTGTCTTGAAAAGTGGTTTGCTAACGAAAGTTAGAATCTGGAAAATATATATATATATATATAAAAAAAAACACATTGCTCGTTATACCATTCTATAACGAAAAGCCAAGTGTTTGTCCTGCAAGAGTTTTGATTACTTACCTTGAAATAAAAATGTTTCTCTGTCCTGATTCCGACAATTTATTTATTAGTTACCGAAAGCCATATAAGCCTGTTACGTCACAAACCTTATTAAAATGGATAAAAAATACGTTACATTTAAGTGGAATTGATATTTCTACGTTCACTGCGCATAATACCCGGTATGCTGCTACGTCAGCTGCGCAAAATTTAGGTTTTAGCATAGACCAGATTATAAAACTGCAGGTTGGTTTTCAGAATCACATACGTTTGCCAAATTTTATAACAGGCCAGTAAACAGCAATTGTGATAAAAAATTTGGCACCACTGTTTTGAGTACTTAATCAAAATATTTTTCGTTTATTTCATAAGCGATGTTGATTTTTTATGTAACAAATAATACTTTTTTATTGCTTTTTGTTTCTATGTTTAGAAAATAAAGAAGCAAGATAGTATAAGTTAAGTTATAATTTCAATCTATATTATTCAGTAGCCTATATATTACAATTTTTTGCATATTTTTCGAACACTTAGTCTCTAAACGTCTACAAGTGTTAAATCAAGCTAATCTTGAGGACGAAGCATGAAGTATAATTAGAGATTAAACGAACTTACCTGTAGTGAAGTTCTATCTTAATTATACGAAGGCTTCGTCCGAAGAGATTAGCTTCCCTCCCTCCCAAAAGTTATTAACTACTCCCATATATGATTCGAAAAATATAATACTCTAAACTAAATGACAGCTATGATGGGCGCTTGAGCCAGATCGGTGTTGACTACCCACTTTTGAAATTTAAAAAATAATAATTTTCTTTTATTACTTTTTTAATTTATAAGTAGGTATATTCTCAATATAGTGTGAAATTGGCGATTACTAGGGCGTACTACAAGTGTTAAATCAAGCTAATCTCTTCGGACGAAGCCTTCGTATAATTAAGATAGAACTTCACTTCAGGTAAGTTCGTTTAATCTCTAATAAACGTGGTATTAGTTTCCGTGGGAATGTCAGGTTAACATAAATATATCTTGTTCACTCAAAAATAAATATAGCTTTCTACTGGTGAAGGATATTCAAAATCAATTCAGTACCCGTAGCACGAAAAACTATCGTTATCGTAATCGAATAGGTAGTAAAATATAGCATTCTCCAAAAGCTGTCAAAGTGCTGCTGTCAAACATCTATTGAATTTCAGTTCCTTAAACGAGCGAATCTGAACTAAAATAACCGACATCGCTCAAAGGATTGCATCATTGAAGTGGCAATGGGCGGGACACATAGCGCGAAGAACCGATGGTCGTTGGGGCGGAAAGGTTCTCGAATGGCGACCGCGTACCGGACGACGTTCCGTGGGCAGGCCCCCTACAAGGTGGACCGACGATCTGGTCAAGGTCGCGGGAAGCCGCTGGATGCGGGCAGCGCAGGACCGATCGTTGTGGAGATCCTTGGGGGAGGCCTATGCCCAGCAGTGGGCGTCGTTCGGCTGACATGATGATGATGATGATGAAACGGTCGAAAGTGGCGCTGCTCTGGTTTTCATACAAAATAATACGATTAACGATAACGACGTTACCATAACGACAGCTTTTCGTGCTAGGGCTACAGTAGCGCGTAAGAGTATCACAAATATCCAAAAATAAATTCAAATTCATTCTTATTCATGTTATGACCACCTCCGTGGCCGAGTGGTGTACGCACCGGTTTCAAGGTGCCGCTATCTCTAGAGGTCCCGGGTTCGATCCCCGGTCGGATAAATATTGAAAACGAACATTTCAATATTTCTTCGGGCTGGATGTAGGTATGTGGTAGGTAATACCCGTCAATGTTTCCAATTTCCATAATACTAGTGCTTAGCTACTATACCTTGGTATTGGAACATGTATGTGATGGTGTCCAATATTTATTTATTTATTTACTCACTCAACGTGTACATGACTTGATTTTAGTTGCATACATATTATAGTCGTTTTGTTATACGAATACCACTGCACTTGTCCCTCAGAGGGTATTAGAATTTAAAATGACTTGTAAGATAGGGTACCTAGACAAGATACATTCTATGAAATTAAACGACGACGTAAAATCAAACTATTTGAATATAGTTACCCTTTTACATGACTGCCAAAAAAGGAGTGTATTGCGCTTAGGGTTAATGTATGTATGTGAGTTAATTTATTCCACCATAAGTTTTAAATGCCTTAACGGATTTTTATGAATGATGTAAGTAGGTATCATTAGAAACGTTATGTCACCCCGAGTAACACTGGCTTTATATATTTTTTTTATTTATTCAATATTAAATAAGGCGGACGTGTGGTGCCATAAAAACTAAAATGATTTTTTTTTCTTCAATTATAGCAATAATAATATGTTATCAAATGAAAGGCCTCGACGAGTACATTTCAAAAATATTTGAATACATATCACTACAATTAATAAAAAATAAAAAAAAAATTAAAAACTCGACTGGGGAAAGATTCTTTTTTATAAACTTAGTAGAGATGTATAGATAATAAATAAATAAATAAAAAAATATTATTACAAAAATCACATTACCCACATTTTGGTATACCAAAAACAACAGAAAGACTGAAATAAAATCTTATATGTAAGGTCTCTGACCTCTGTGCTAGATTTTACATAGACAGATAGATAAAGAAGTCAACATTATGAACAATTTACAGTTTCGACTGTAAACCAGCTGAAATACAGAGCCCCGGGAAAATTAGATAACGTCTTTCATAGTCCATTTGAACCAGCTTTCGGCTTGTCAGTTCTCAGGGGAGTTGTATTTTTTGCGGCTCCCGTCGACTCTGTGAAAGATATTGGGATATTTTTTATTTCAAATGATAGAACTTATCGTTTTATCTTTAGTGTTTTTATTCGGTAACTTCCGTGTGGTACGGTCACATTCTGAAAATCTCCTTCAGTTGACAAACTAATTTCTTTATTAAGTCAATAGTGACCCGGCCCGGCTTCGCACGTGGTTTTTTGAACATTTTGTAGGTGTTTCGACAGTGACAGTACCTACTTTTAAATCTGTAGTAACTTCTAAAGTATTCATAAATCAAATAAGGTAAAGGACAATTTTTATATACTCGTACATTAAAGGCTGCCACACACCAAAAACGCACGCAGACGTGCTGCATTGAGTCTGCGTGCGTCATGAGTTGTAATATATGAATTTGTACGCGTAGGTTCACACCAACAGTATCGCAGCTGCATTGCGATGCGTTTGCGTGCGACAGCCGCACGGCCGTCCGCGAGATACAAACCGAAATGACCGCGGCGCGGCCGCGCAACAGCGGAACGGCAACGCCGCACACGCGCTCCGGCATAGTGACGTTGTATTCTATAGGATTTCTCAACTGAGGACACACCGCGGTGACGTTATACGTCTGCGTGCAGCTGCGACGCTGACTGCGGCACGTCAGTTGTCAATATTTACAAATTGTCATCATGGATTTTGAAATACGCGAAAAATTAATTAATATAGTACGCAGATACAAATGTATATACGATCCACAAGATAAAATCTCTCTTTTGTGGGATAGAATAGGAAGGGAATTACGAATTGAAAGAAAATGACAACCGCGATCCGAAAGCAACACACGGCGTCGTTGACGCACTGGCGGCGTCGCAGATGCACTGCGATGCGTGTGCGACGCCCACCGTGGTGCGCCGGTGTGAATTGATTTAGGTCGCAGCGTGCTGCAGATGCAACGCATCGTGTTGCTCACGCATCTGGTGGGTGGAAGCCTTAAATGGCCAAGGTAACTAATATACTTATTTGGATACCTGAGGATTAATACTGATTAGGAGAAATTAGCTTAGCAAGTATAGTAATATTTTAAAATTGACCTACGTCTAATTTGTATATCAACATCAAACTTTTTGGTAGCCAGATAAGTTGTATTTATTTGTCAGTGTCTGTCAGCGTCGTTTTATTTGATTTATATTTCTTGCAATAAATAGTTGCTATTAGTTAGCAACTATATCATGGCAACCGATCACAAAGTACCTTTGTATATACGGAAACAACCGATGTTTAATGTTAAAAGTTGACAAACTGAAGGATGACTAATAATGACATTGGGTTGGGACACTTTAAACCGAACCGGCGCAATCGGGTAAGGCAAACCTAATAGCTTAGACTGAGCAGAGGAAAATAGACCTTACGGCACAGATTACTAAATAGTAGTAGTAAAACTAGTAATAGTAACAGGTACTGCACTCCGCTAAGCCATTTAAATAAATAGCAACTCTAAATATAACGCATTAGAGTGGAATTCAGCTTGTACGGCGCTAATTACGAACGGCCACTCGTTGCATCTCTTTCTATCGCATATATTCTAGCTCTTTTGCAGATCTAATTTCTATGGATTTTCACCGCCGGGGCGAGGTGAGGGCGAGATTTGCGCGCAAGTACATCGAGTGACAGACGCCTGCTTACGGTGACGAACCTTTTAATACGACCAGTGTACTTGCGTGAGATTACCACAATTATTTGACTAATATTTCAATAAACAGTTATTTTAAGGTGTTAAAAGGTGGTAAATGATAGTGTGGACTGTATTTCAATTAGGGTTTTATAATATATAGACTATTACAATAGTACTGTGGCAAACAAATAAATAGAAACAATGGACGCGTGTATGCGCGCAGCCGGACGATAGCGTAGTCCAGTGACGTGTGTGTCGCGGTCAGCGGTCCTCTCGCTCGCCGCTGCCGTTGGTGTTGAGGCGGCTGCACGCGTTTGGCGCGTGAACATCTTCCCGCCCGTTGATTTCTTCAAGTGGAAGAATCAAAATCCTGAAGCCCTCTTTGAATGACGCCCTTCAGTCGCTCTCGCCGTCCAGGTAGGCACCATTGACGTCCAGACCAAGGAGGTCAGTGATTGGCTCGAACCCGAATCATCATCACGCTTTTGGCTGGAGCAGAGATAGTGTTCATTAGGGTATGTGTAGTATGATCAATCGTCTTGTGCTGCTCCAAGCTGCTGTTGGATCCCTCTGAAGTCTGTGGACACGGGTCAGAACGTGAGATTCGTCCAATTAAAGTGGAAAGGAGTAGGGATGTAAGTTTGCAAGGGTCAAAGGAGAGAGGACTCAGAGGACAGGAATTAAAAACTGGCCTCTATTCGACTCAGACAGATTGCTAGTTGCTAAATGTAAGGTGGCTAAGACTAAGTAACCGTCTGAGGTAAAAAGTAGTGGACCGAACGGCGGCTTCCGCCGGGCCGTTGAAATATAGGGACATAAAACAATACTAAAATGGACATGTTAACCTCAAATGAAATGAGAGATAGATGCATTTAAAATATCAAAAAGATTGTAAGAATAATAAGAATAAGGCGAATATGGATGTGCAAATTCAAACTTGAAGCATTTACGATTTCAGATGCAACATTCGAACCGATATAAACTTGTTGTTATCGAATAAAGTTTGCCGCGACGAGATGCTAAGCTATTAGTTAAGTGAGGTCGGTGACGAGCTCTAAAAAAAACGCTATAGCGCGTAACAAACAAGATGCATACGTAGGTACCTACGTATAACTTTGTACACTTACAACCTCGACCGTTCCGGTCAGCTATGAGTACTGGGCCAAAGTAGACGACACTAGAATTAAAAAGAACAAACAAATTGAAGCTTCTAGTGGTATAAGGTAACCCAATAGGAGTTGTAAATAATTGAATTTAAAATTAGATTGGCAAGATATTAAACAAATTTTTTCAATGAGCAATTGTGGACCGGTGATTAATAAATAAGTAATAATTTGTTTGTTGCATTTGAAATAAAATTCATACATGAAATAATGAATATGATATTATTGTTAACTATGTTTAATATTAAGTACTACAATAAACACTAGCATTAGTTAAAAAATGATTTAATTAATTACCAAAAAGATATCATTTTAAAATATTATAATGAAATTTTTAGTTTTTAATTGTAAATACGATTTATAAGTTACGATTTCAAAATGTATGGTTATGAAGTTGCAATAATTTATGATTAAATAATTAAAATATGTTTGGTAATGAATTAATGACTAAAGCACTACTAAAATTGATCTATTGATACTACAAGCACAAGCTTCGGGTAGTAATAGTCGCAAAGTGTGTATCCCTCTAGGTAGATCTAGTAACAGGCTATGTGACGCTACTAAGGGGCATTTTAGGCCTATCACTAGTGCAATCAATGTAACGAATTACTAGGGCCTGACAAGCACGACGAACAGACACCGATTATATCGGTCTTCGCCCCGCGAGAAACAAGGTCTGCCGGATTGTCATTCGACGGTATGTACCTCCACCTGTGACCGGTAGTGATTTTATTGTTTTTAAAGTTATGTTTATTGAAACAATTAAGTTGGGAAGAAAATGAATTTAAATTACAAAATTTTGTGGAACATGACGAATCTACAGTTTTACTTAAGTGACAAAAGTGTGAGTGATTGGGAAGAGATGGATGTGAATGGCGTGACTGAGGCACAGGACCAGACACAACCCATCCGAATTTAGTCTCACATAATTTAGGCATTTTTTTACCTAAGTCAATTGTATAATTACTTATTACACTCCAAAAAACTTCTGCCCCTACTAAGATGTCAATAGCAGACGGAATATTAAATGAAGGGTCAGCTAAACAAATAGTTGACGGAATATGAATATTCTCTAAATTAACAAACGATGAGGGCAAGTTTTTAGTTATTTCAGGCAAAATAAGACAGTCTAATTTAAGCTTATAGTCACCGTTAGAAGACTCGACGTTGAGATAACAAGACTGTGAACTATTAGATAACTGTTGATTGATACCTGTCACAGTGGAGGTCGTATTACGTCTCGACAAACCCAGTTTGGTGCAGAGGCTCTCCGTTACGAAGTTGGCCGTGCTGCCACTGTCAAGAAGAAGCCGAGCGTCGACCTTGTCTCCGCTGCGGCTGAGCACTTTCACAATGGCTGTGGACAGTAATACATTGGATGTACTAGTTTGATGTTCGATAGTGTTGGCAGAAAGAACACTGTTCGAAGTGCTTGTGGGCAAGGCAACACTATTATAAGGCGAAGGCATTGGGTCTTGGTAAGGTTGTTCAGTTGGTTCAACATGTAACAAAGTGTTATGCCTAGAGTTACAATATTTGCAACCGGATAATCGACATCTGTTCGTAGTGTGACCTGACCGTAAACAATTAAGACAATACCTCAATTCCTTCGCTTTATTTATACGAGACTCAATAGATAAATCTTTAAAAGAATCACAAGTGTATAAAAAATGATCTTTAGAACATAAGGGACACATTAGACTAGTTTGTAAGCCCTTATTTTGATTATTATTTTGTAAATATTTTGTGTTGTGATTATTATGTAAATAATTATTTTGTGTTTTGTAGTTTGTGTTTTCTTGTGTGTTAGTTGGTATTAATGATTTTTGTTTCTGTAATTGTGTGTTTTTGTTTGTATTTTCCAAAGTTTCCATTAAATCGGCCTTATTTGAAATAAATGTAATAAATTGTGATAATGTAGGTGAGTCAGACAGGGCATTGCGATACTCTTCCCAATGCCTATTTGTAGTCGAGTCAAGTTTCCTCGACATCATGAAAATGACGAGAGTATCCCAATGGTCTGTAGGCTCCTTTAGAGTTTTAAGCGCCCGGGTGTTTTTATTAATAACGTCGATAAGTCGTCGTAAAGAATTTGACGATTCGCTAAGCACCGGGTCCACATCAAAAAGAGCCTGTACATGATTGTTTATAAGTAGGCGATTGTTATTGTAGCGATCACACAACAAGTCCCACGCTACTGAATAGTTTTCACTATTGAAGTCAATATTCTTAATAACTTCAGAAGCACGACCCTTAAGCGAGGCACGTAAGTAGTGGAACTTGTTGATGTCTTCTATGGAATTACTAGCTTCCGCCCGCGACTTCGTCCGCGTTGACATTCGAGAAAATACTTAGGGGACCAATTACCAGGATAAAAAGTACGGGCCTCGCCCGCCGCACGTGGTAAACGTTCTGCCTCGCGCGAGGCTGCTCGCTTGGTGAGGAAGGACCCGCCTAATCACGTAAAAACGGCTGATAGGATTTTTAGGAAATTAAAACATAGAATACTTTTTATCCTGGTAATTGGTCAACTAATTATTTTCTCGAATGTCAACGCGGACGAAGTCGCGGGCGGAAGCTAGTAAATAATAAGTGTCTGTTTCACAATCAAAAAGTTAGTTCTGAGTAGCTTAGGTACCAAGAACTTGTTAGGTACCAAGAACTTTTAGGGTACTTAAGATGGTTTAGGTTTCTATACCCTATTTACCCTCTGGGTTTGATTTTCGGAAAACTACGAAATGGGTTGTCTATTTGTTTTAAGAAGTAAGCCTACAAAGTTTCACGTTGAAATGTCTATTTTACCCCTGATTTTTCATTCAAAATTCCACCCCTATTTCAACCTTTTAGGGGTTGAATCATGTTCAGAGTGTTGAACATCAAAATAAATGCCATTTTTGCAATCGTCATCCCATAAAACCTCAATAACGACATCCATATCGATTTTTAGGTTTATTTATCCCATTTAACCTCTAAGGGGTTGATTTTCGAAAAAATACGTAATACTTATGTGTTTGCTTATTTGTTTTACTTTCCGACCATTAGCCTAAATAATAAATTAAATGAAGGACTTTCCAGATACAACATTTCATCCCCCTTTTCACCCCTTCGGGGGCGGAATTGTCAAAAACGCTGACACAGGTAAATATTAATTTTCAATTGCCAGCCTAAATACAAAATTTGAAGATCCTAACTTCAAAACTGACGGACTTTCATACAAACAACTATCCCCTATTTCACCCCCTTAGGGGTAGAATTTCCAAAAATCCTTTCTTAGTGGATGCCTACACTGTATAACGTATCTATGTGCAAAATTTGAAGTCTCTAGGCTCAGCGGTTTGGGCTGTGCGTTGATATCTCAGTCAGTCGGTCAGTCAGTCAGTCAGTCAGTCAGGACTTTGAATTTTATATATATAGATTATTCTTTCTACCAAAATTAATCGTAGACATTCATAAGATTATCTTAAACGTAAGCAAATAAATCCATTTAGTTAAGATTTTAAATAATTTTTA
The DNA here is from genome assembly GCA_949710035.1 of Crambus lathoniellus. Classification (NCBI taxonomy): domain Eukaryota; kingdom Metazoa; phylum Arthropoda; class Insecta; order Lepidoptera; family Crambidae; genus Crambus; species Crambus lathoniellus. The sequence continues at coordinate 12,857,103 of OX453313.1, read as the reverse complement.
TCTATTCACAATGCAATTCTAAATTATAAGAAAAGGACATCGACGAAATTGGCCCCAAGCATGCACAAACAAATATCCCACATTATAATTTTTCTTTTAATTTTTTACATTATTTGCAATTATCCATATTTAACGGACAACCTGTGGTTGGAAACGAATTAATAAAAGTTCTGTAACTATTGTACAATACAATCTGTCTGCCCTCTACAATACTACCATGTCAAAGTCAAAAGCTATAGAGATGTTTCACTTGTTTTTAAAGAAATCGATTGATTCAATTGTATTTAATTTCGGTCGTTTTTCGAACCATGACATAAGTATTTATGTTAAAATGTATATAGTTGGCATCAGAATAATATAGATTTATCACAATTGATATATTAATAGCGGAATAATCGCGTTGATTGGTATTGAACAACTTTGATATTCGATTCTGTAGTTCAGTTAGCCGTCTCGATTTTACAATTTGATTTCTACGTAATCTGTTTGCCCGCCTCTATTATAAAAGTAGTTTGATTGGGTTGTGACAGATGGCGCTGCTTTGACTTGTATGACAAAGTTCAAAATTAAATCAATGAGTACGTACGTAGTTATTATTTACTATTACTTGTAATTATTGCCTTTTTTGATTTTTGATACAATGTTATATGAATTAAATCACCCAAAAAGGTAATAATTTAATACTTACGTATAAGAAAACAAAATATATTATAACCTCAAAATGTGATACACTTTGCGTGATTCTACGATATTTATGCTTGTCCGTGTTTTAACAAAAAAATGAATGACTAATTCATAATACAACGAGCATTTTTTCATAGCTGTGCATTCTTGGGGCTATCAATGTATGGAGGCTCGGCAATGTCCATTGTACCTAATAGAAATAACCACCAGTCCTCTCACATTGATGAAGCAACCCTGACCTACGGTGTCAAAAGTGATAGATAAATCTAAGTTACTTGTATAGATCAACCTATTACGTCTGTTAAACTAATAAATAACTTTAAGTTATATTGTAGATTCATAATGTACTTTTGTTGTCTTTTATAAATTCCTAATATTAAATGCGTTCACGCCACCATTACAAATGTATACAAACTTTGTACTGGCTTCTGGTGTAAAACCTCCGTAGTTCGAAACGTCAATTTTAAAAAAAAGAAGAACAAAAGAATATCAGGATTGATGTTAGTTTTCCCACCACGAAATGTCATGATAACAAATTAGATTATTTTATAATTATTATTGTCCACTGAATTGGAATAAACCATGCTGAAATTGTATAAAAGTTGTTTGGAACATCGCCGAATCCTACTACCTTAATATTTCAGAAGAGGGACGAAGAGCAAAATCCGTTAATACAACGAAATGTTTGCTCCACCAATGGCTCACATTTTAAAGATAAGTAACATGATTTTATCCTGTTTTTATTGTATCGACATCTATGCTAGAAAAGTATGCATTAAAGACTGAAAAAAATAATATTATTGATTTCTTTTGTTTGAGAAATATATTTAACAAGTGATTGTAAGAAATTTGCTACGTAGGTACGTAAGTTTGGTCAAGGGAAACGTTTTGGCGGTATAAATAAACGGTTTTTTTTGTTGATTTTTGATGTAGTTTAAGTACTACTTATTTGTTATTAAATGGCGTGAACATTATAAAAGTAAAAAATTTGTGTAAAATTTTGTTGTATTGTAGTAGTAAAAGAAATAAAATTAAAAGTAATCCTTTTGTAGGACAGACGAAGACATTAAGCCATACTGCCAATTCTTAAATATTTTTATAGTTTCTTAAATTTTCATAAGAATGTAGCTGTGTTACATTCCAATAATTCTTGGAGTTATTAGCATCAAGTATGTTGATATAATTTTGTTTGCCTTTGAAAACAATGCAGTGTTTTTTTTTTCAAGAAAGTGTACTTAACTCTTTCCTTTTTTTAAAATCTTTTATTTGCTTGGTGTAAGAGTTTAACATAATTTTGAAAGAAAATATACTTAAGGAAAATCTTTCAAAAAAAAAGTAATGTCGTTATTATCCTTTTTGTTTCTTATTTAAAATGTACAAAAAGTATAGCCTTTGAAAAACACTTAAAAAAAACGTCACAACATTAATAATAATTCTGTTAACTGTGCTAAGCTTAAGATTATGAAGAGCTATTAATAAAAATAAAACAATGCTAATAACCTGTGGCAGTTTCAGATGTCTAATTCAAGTGATAAGACCAGGGACCCCGGCACAAGGCCAAGGCGATCTCGGCGTACTAACCGGGATTGGAGGCAAGCTGGGTCGAGGCGAATTATGTATTCTCCGCACCTTAGCCGCGGTCAAGCAACTGAAGGTGACGAGCAGTCTGAAGGTGACGAGCAGTCTGAAGGTGACGAGCAGTCTGATGTAAGAGCTTGCATGTCGACGCCGCGGCCTTTGAGGGACGTGTTCATCACGTCGAAGTCGCTGCCACAATCGTCGAGGGAATTCTATCGACGCCACAGTCGCCGATCAGACAGGCCAAGGGTGTAAATAATGTAACGAAGTATGACTTATTACTTACATGATTTTGAGTAAGTAATACGCTTATCTGTTACCAATTGTAACTTGCACAATTTTCAGGGTGTAAGTACGGATTTAAATGTTCTTTACATAAGTTTCAGGATGTAAACGACTTATGTATGCGTAAATTTCATATACTCAGCTATACTAATATTCCCTGAGGGCTTATTACAAGTTTCCACAGGTAGTAGGTACCCACATTGCTAAGTTATTATATCACAAGACAGTTTTAAAAGACAACGAGCCAAAAAAAAAATAGTTGTTGATGTTAAATAATAGTTAATCTATATTTTTGAAAAATACAGTTATGTTATAAAAATAAACAAAAAATAAATAAAATAAAGAATGAATAAGTTGACTACAGTTAAAAGGAAGTTATCATTTAGTAAATGTTTTAACTTATATTGAAACCGAAGTGATAAGTTTGTCTATGTCAATAATATGAGCATTTAAAGCCAAAGTACTAAATGAAACACATGCTCGTACAAAAATACGTTTTGCCTATAGTTAGTTTTTGCATGCGGCAAACACAGTAAGCTGGAGTTTCTGGGCGCGATCGAGTTAGCGCGAAGTCCTATATAATGAGCAGTATATCGATGCCGCTTGCTTTACCAAAGAGGTTTGGATAAATCAGAAATATTTCTACTTTCGTAAAAAAAAAAATATGGACAACATATAATCTGTTTCTTGTCGTTTTTTTGGATATAATTGACCATGTTGAGAAAATCTGTAATTAGCTAAAGATTAATTAGCTAAGAGCCTCTATGGCTCGTAAATTGTGAATAAATATTGGTTGAGTTTCGAAATAAGAAAAATAAAATATCATCATTTAAAGTTGAATCATTTAGAAGTAAAAAAAATAATAATATATGTATTAAAATAAATAATAAATACTTAAATGTTTAATTTTTCAATGTTCATGCAATGTACCTTAGGAAATACTTAAAAACCATTTTAATTAACACATTTATCCGAGTAGATATCTACGCGGTGCATACAAACTACTAAAGCATGACGTCACTTAGGTAGCCTAGTAAATTAGTAGTTGGGGTAGTATGGAGCCTTCTGAATGAGTCCAATTTGTTTGCATTTCAAAACTGTGATATCTTGAGAAGTTTTCATGCTGGCAAAATAATTCTTTTACCAATGTTTCTATTTTTGAGAGAAATGAAAAATGATAATTGTCATTATACTTACCTATTGTCTTAAACTTAAGAGTGTTCTGATACATTACACCTGCACAGGTGACACAACAGTAGCCTTAGAAATACAATTTATGACAAAATTATCAACATCAATGAAAAATAAGTCAAATCAAAATAAAACACCAATAAGACCATAATCATGAAATCATCATTAAATAATTATAAAAAAAAATACGATATACTTAAATAAAAAAAAAAAAACGAAACTGAAATGTCATTTTGCTATTTGAATTCAATGGTACATGGTAGTTATATACTTTGATACGAAAAAAAAAAACGCGAAGAGTAATGAAATATATCCAAATTATTTTTACTAATGTCATTTTAACGAAAGCATTACACATGGTTGCGAAAGGGGCATCAGCACCTAGATTGGTGCGTGATTGTAGACCACCCATAGGATGGCTAGGTAACGTGTAGGGTACTGAGATTGAAAAGTGTTCCAACAGATCACTTCAACTTTATGTAGGAAAAGTAAATCAGTCCCATACGTTCGCGAGCTTAGTGAGGAAAAAAAAAAATAATAATATGGACACCAAATATGCCTTTGAGCATAGATATCATAACTGAGGTTACAAACTTAGAGGTTATAAGATTGCTTTCCGTGGCAACCTTTATTTAAGACAGCACCAACTCTCGAAACCACTGGCTGTAACTCCTAGCATTTAAAGTGTATGATCTTGTTAGTTGTCCAAATAAATAAAATAAAATAAAAATAAAAAAACTTGCGAAGTGTATTCTAACTTACTGCGAACGTATAGGATTTTGAAGTCTTTATGACTACAGAAAGCAGAGGACCAAGCAAAGATATCCGAGGAACGTCTTATGGAATAAACATAATTTAGAAAGAATAACCATTTAGAACAATAAAATTATTTGGCATCGTTCATGAACTTATTACGTGATCCCCCTAATCAATTCGGGTGTGAAATGTGTGAATAATATAAGGTAGTTAACGATTATTACTCACATGATTTTCGAGGTGTGAGTAATATAAAGCGGTCACGACTTATGACTTACATGATTTTCAGGGTGTAAGTTATGTTAAGTAGTTAGCCTAATTTCTTACATGATAGTCGGCCTTATTGCTCACATAATTTTCAAGGTGTGAGTGATATCAGGCAGTCACGACTTATGACTTACATGATTTTCAGGGTGTAAGTTGTATAAAGTAGTTAGCTTTATTACTTACATGATAGTCGGCCTTATTGCTCACATAATTTTCAAGGTGTGAGTGATATCAGGCAGTCACGACTTATGACTTACATGATTTTCAGGGTGTAAGTTGTATAAAGTAGTTAGCCTTATTACTTACATGATAGTCGGCCTTATTGCTCACATAATTTTCAAGGTGTGAGTGATATCAGGCAGTCACGACTTATGACTTACATGATTTTCAGGGTGTAAGTTATATAAAGTAGTTAGCCTTAGTACTTACATAATAGTCGGCCTTATTGCTCACATAATTTTCAAGGTGTGAGTGATATCAGGCAGTCACGACTTATGACTTACATGATTTTCAGGGTGTAAGTTGTATAAAGTAGTTACCCTTATTACTTACATGATAGTCGGCCTTATTGCTCACATAATTTTCAAGGTGTGAGTGATATCAGGCAGTCACGACTTATGACTTACATGATTTTCAGGGTGTAAGTTGTATAAAGTAGTTAGCCTTATTACTTACATGATAGTCGGCCTTATTGCTCACATAATTTTCAAGGTGTGAGTGATATCAGGCAGTCACGACTTATGACTTACATGATTTTCAGGGTGTAAGTTACATAAAGTAGTTAGCCTTATTACTTTCATGATAGTCGGCCTTATTACTCACATAATTTTCAAGGTGTGAGTGATATCAGGCAGTCACGACTTATGACTTACATGATTTTCAGGTTGTAAGTTATATTAAGTAGTTAGCCCTATTACTTACATGATTTGCAGGGTGTAAGTAATATTAGGTAGTTTGCCTTATTGTTCACATGATTTTCAAGGTGTGAGTAATAAAAGTTAGTCACGACTTATTACTTACATGATTTTCCGGGTGTAAGTTATATAAAGTAGTAATAAGATTTATTACTCACATGATTTTTAGTGTGCAAGTAATATAAAGCAGTCAAGACTTATAAATTATACGACTTTTATGGTTTAAGACTCATACTTACATGATTTTCAGGATGTGTGTGAAAAATTGAATCATCATCAACATCCACTGCTGGACGTAAGCCTTTCCGAGTGCACGTCTTCTAGCACAATCCGTAGCTGCTCTCACCCAGCTCCTGCCAGCTACCTTACGAAGATGTCGCTCTACCCAGTCTCAGAGTGTTCTACACCTTGTTTGCCGATACGCGGTATCCATTGAAGAAGTAGTTTACCCTTTGCGATTATCGGTTCTGCTGCTAATATGACCGGCCCTTTGCCATTTCAGTTTACTAATCCAGAAGACTGCAAATTCTATGATAGTTTAAGATAGATAATATAGAGAAGTTACGCCTTATTCTGTGCATGATTCAGGGTGTAAGTAACGATTTTAATTTTGTGCTTATATTTTAGGGTGTAAACGATGCGATGTGTAAATTTCATGTATATACTCAGTTAATTTTAATAAACTAATGTAATACTCACTTAAACTAAATGATACTTGTTTCTTACTAAATTATCTCAATGTGAGATAATATTTTATAATTTTCGCGATTTCCAAGGTGTTAATAAGATAAAGTACCTAGTGAACATGTAATAACTGCATGATTTGTAGGCTACATAGACTACAAACCTAACATAGGCTTTAAGATACTTATTAACAAATACTGTAAGTACCTTTATTTTTAGAAAATAAATTGTTTATTCTAAAATCTAATCTAGGACGTATGTAATATGATTAGTTATCTCATTTTACTAATAAGTGGTCATTGATTTGTATTTATTATGAACGAACGTGTTTTGTAGCGATTATTGAAAATTGACATCATAGCATTAGTGGTTTAAGTTAATATGCTTATAAGTAATGTAAAGATTTTTTTTTTTTTTTGTAAAGTAATTGAGTTCATCGTGTAATAATTAAAGTGTTCTGTTAGGTACCTATTAACAATTACTTAAAACTTTGAGAATGCACTGCTTTATACATAAGTATTTACCTACCTATACAAAATATAAAATGAATTATTAATGCTCGTTCTTCTATACTAAGACCGCCGAGAGATTTCCAGTTCAACAGCTGTCAAAGAAAATATACCGTTTCATTCAAAAGTTAACTTTACTCCAATGAAATAACGAAACGTCAAATCGGAATTCTTTGAGTGGCCTTAGTTTGACATAGTATTTAACACGCGAGGACACGTCTTAATTAGGATGGCCGAGCTGTTAAACTAATAAATAACTTTAAGTTATATTGTAGATTCATAATGTACTTTTGTTGTCTTTTATAAATTCCTAATATTAAATGCGTTCACGCCACCATTACAAATGTATACAAACTTTGTACTGGCTTCTGGTGTAAAACCTCCGTAGTTCGAAACGTCAATTTTAAAAAAAAGAAGAACAAAAGAATATCAGGATTGATGTTAGTTTTCCCACCACGAAATGTCATGATAACAAATTAGATTATTTTATAATTATTATTGTCCACTGAATTGGAATAAACCATGCTGAAATTGTATAAAAGTTGTTTGGAACATCGCCGAATCCTACTACCTTAATACGTCATTGTTATAGATCTTCAACACACATTGGATGAAGCGGATATTTCGTACCGCAATTAATCTGAATATTCGTGACTTTATCACAAAGCAATGTAACGCATACCAAAGGATTGTTTACACCGAAAGAGAGGCGCGAACTATTCCCACGTCACTTTAGCGTCACTAAAGCTATAAAATTGTAATTTAGAACCATTCCGGTACCATCGACTAAGTTCCCGAGAAATCACTTTTTGGCGAAATTCACTTGGCACGATATACGCGCTCTCTACTGGTACGTACGCGTAGTAGAAATGAACCGCAAGCAAATGTCGTCCTTAATGTAACAGACCGGGAAACTTGTTGATTGTACATAAGGCCACGCATCGACCTTAACACCTGACAGACTAATTTGACTCCTTTTACTTCTGCAATAGGGTTTAAAGGTTTACAAAGTGCAACTGTTAATTGTTCTGCCTAATTTATTTATACGATTAAACAGGGTAGTTATTCCACTTTCAGGAATAGTTTAATAGTGGTTGGTTTGCTCTGTGTTTGTTAGTTATGTTTTAGGTTTGCTTCTATTAATAAACATACAACATAGGTTGTTTATTATCACTAGCTAAATATAGAAAATAAATGTTCAATAAAATAGTTAATAAAATAACATGTTGAACTTTATGGTCATTATCACTATCACTACATAGTATAAAACAAAGTCGCTTTCTCTTTCCCTATGTCCCTTTGTATGCTTAAATCTTTGAAAGTACGCAACGGATTTTGATGCGTTTTTTTTTAATAGATAGAGTGATTCAAGAGGAAGGTTTATATGTACTTTTTATCCCGATATTCCCACGGGAACGGGAACCACGCGGGTGAAACCGCGGGCGGCCGCTAGTAACCATTATAAAGAAAATTTTTACAATGTTTAAAATTGTCATGTCTCCAAAACTTTGTTGCATGTGCCATGATCTGCCTCGGCAACAATCGATAATGTTAAAATCTATGTAAAGTATGTACCTATATGCCGTAAAGTGTATTATTTTTATTATTATTACTTTAACATTGCTTGTGAGGCTAATTTATTGGAAAAAATGTTCCACGGTCACTGCACCTAGCGCCATTTTTGGTTTTTATAGTCTCTCCGCCTATATAACTAGCTATTAAGTAAATGGAGTACAAAATGTTCAGTATATTTATTCCACATGAAAATGTGAAAAAAATTCACACCTCTCCATAACGGAGACCGTATCAACGTTCAACTTAATCGAATTAACTCGCCCCGTTAACTACTGACTCGAACCGTAAAATCTAGACTCTAACCGTAAATCGATTACGTGATCGAATCAAAAAGGTTTTCGGACGCGTATGCGGAATAGTCAGGTGAATATCTCTGAGTGAGACGTGACAAAAACATTTTAAAGATATTAAGGCCCAAGTTCACCAACCGTCAGTTACGTTAACCTTTGGTTAACCCATACGAGCACCAATCACGTGCGAGCATTAAATTTTAATTGGGCCGTTAACGCCACTGACTGTTGGTGAGGAGGGCTTTAATCTCTTATTATTTTGTTCGTTCAAATAAATCAACTTTATGTGTGCGTCCTGACCTGAGAGACGGTGCACCGCGTATGGCAGATTGCGGAGCGGATTTACACGTGTCGGTCGATACATGTTCTTAGCGCTCGTCCAGAAAGGGCGAATTCGCCGCGATTTTAACAGCGATTTTGATTACATCACTGTCAATGTGGCAGATAAGACGCGGACTGCCCATAGCTAGCGGGCGATGCATGTCAAAACGCGTCTAACTCGCGCGTAGTTTCTTAGTGCACGCGGAAAAGTACGCGCCACGTGCCGACTCGCACTCTGGACAAGTTCAAAAGTCTCGAACATTTATTTAATTTTAATGCGCCGTTCATTCCGCCTTGTAGCTTGCTACATAAAGGTGATCTGTGGTGCCATGACTCAGGATCAGGACGCACACTTACGGGTTAAAGCTGAAAGGCGTCTAGAGTCCGTGCCTGATAAATCTGCGTGCGACTGGAGCGTTTTCGGCGCTAGTAATTTAGTATTTTTTTGTTCTAAGGTTATGGTAAAAGATTAGTATTCGATTTTGACCGCGCGCAGACTTATCTGGCGCGCAATCTATGTCTGTTCTGCTAGCACGTTATATTCAGATTTTTATACTAGTTAGCTTAGTTTTTTTATTTTATTTCTTGATGTTTCAGTTTCTTATTTACGGGGGGCATGGTTACAGGAATCTTAAAAACACTATCAACATCAAAGCCGTTAATAAACAGCATAAAAGTCATTTTAATCAGTTCGTAAGCCGTTAGTAATGAACATGAATGACCATGCCTTCTGCTCTCTAATTCAAAAACGTTCGGAAAGGGCATCGGCTTTGAATTCCGTGTTTTGTCGTTGTTTATTCTGAATTGAGTGACAATGACACTGAATAAATTCCGTTGTCAGGTGTTATTGTTGATCAAAGTGTCGAGAACGTTTCCGATGGTTTGTGAATAAGGAGGCTGAACACCATTCAAATGGTGAACGTTTATTTGTGTTTGTTTTGTACTTTTGGTGCCAGATGTTATTCTCTATACATTATGTCCTGTTTTTCGTTCGTTAGCTAACTCCATGATCCGTTTGATTTATTTGATTTTAAAAAACACTGTCAAAAATTATATAGCTGAAATAACTCAAGCAAGAAATATTCATCTTACAACAGACACGATTTACCAACAGGGTAGTGGTATTACGCTTATTACATATGAGATGTAGTAAGACTATATTTAGGGCAGTACTTATGGGTAATTCTCATAAAAAGTCACTTCCATGGATGATGGGTTTTTTTTAAGGTTTTCTTAAATTCTACAATTAACTAGCTCAGGAAAATTATGACTTAAAAATAAGACTTACCAAGTATTAAACTAATAGCTTTAATGCAGAGCTTTTCCCTTAAATTACAAGGACATCTCATCCACAGAAGTGACTTTTCGCTCATTTAAAAATTATGCCGCGCATATCTTTTGTTTTTAATTAATTTTTTCGAATTAAAATTTGGAATCATTCAATAAATCTACAAAATAAGCTTTATGAAAAAGATTTTAATTAAAAACAGCCAGTATTTTTTGAATTAAAGAACTTTATACGAAATATCCCATGACAGTGTTGATGTGTGTAGTTACGAGTATATTCGTTTACTGAGTACATACCTTTTCCCTAAACAATTATAGTCGGTAGCCGGGATACAACGCTTTCTGTTAAAGTAGGGATCGACTAGTGCCTACATTGTTAATTACAAAATATCAGCTTACTTTAAAGGTAAGGTAAAGTAAATGAGGTAAATCAATTTTAGGTAAGCGTACAAAATTATTTTTAAACGATGCACCTGATTTAGAGCCCGCCTCCGAAGCCTCCCGATCAGCGTCATCACACGCTCTCAGCTGGCTGCGTGCTTGCGCAAGAAGCGAGTAGTAACGCTCCTCAAACTGAGCCCGCTCAGCATACTCATCGTCAGGCTTGTCCGACAACAGCTCGATTTCCATCTGCAATGCGTCGAAAAGATCGTATAAAGCTTCAAATTTGGAAAAGCGACCCTCCAGATCTAGACATTGCAGGTTCGATAAGGCTTTGGAGGACCCTAATAAACTCAGGTAATTACTAAAGTGAGTTAATTTAGCTTTCATGACACTACGCTGTTTAATTAACTTAATTAAATCCATTTTGTGCAAAAACTAAAAATTATTACAAAAGAAAGGGTATATGGAAAAGTGAAATGATATTTAAAATTTGTAGCAATAAGGTTTGAAATTGATTTAAAAAGACTGATGGGCTATTAATAAATGCATTAAATCGTTATCGCACAGCTGATGCACAAACAAAAGACCCGTTATCTCGGCAAAAAAAGGTACTCAGCTCGGCCGCTCAATGTCAAGGGCAAGCGATGAATAGCAGTGCAATTATTGCAATCTAATATTATATTGAACAAACTATATATTAATTGTGCTGTATATTTCATGAAAGATTAGCAATTAGAATTGTCTGGGTGAAATAAGGCGAAGAGTTTGAAAAGATAGAAAATGGAAAATAATATATTTGGAAACACTTTTGATAATGAAAACGGAAGGAAGACGGAAGGAATAAATTTGAACGACTCACAGAGGTCCTTAACCGTTCTTCAGTTTCTTCATTGTAGATGATGACTCGCAAAAAAGACGACACGGTGCGCGTCGGGTCCAAAGTCCAACCTGATGCCACTTAGATTTTATCTTCTTCTGGTTTTCAGCGCGGTAGATGGACCATGTTAAAAGGTGGTAAATGATAGTGTGGACTGTATTTCAATTAGGGTTTTATAATATATAGACTATTACAATAGTACTGTGGCAAACAAATAAATAGAAACAATGGACGCGTGTATGCGCGCAGCCGGACGATAGCGTAGTCCAGTGACGTGTGTGTCGCGGTCAGCGGTCCTCTCGCTCGCCGCTGCCGTTGGTGTTGAGGCGGCTGCACGCGTTTGGCGCGTGAACAAAGGTTAACATGCCACAGTTATATGGAAATCATTGTATTTTGTTCATTTTATGTACACATTTGTCGGTATTTTTACTTTAACCACTTGTTATGTAGGAACCAATCATTAGGCAGCTATCAAACTTTAACGAGAAAAATATTATTTCGTAGATAATCGTGCGTCTTATCAAAGAAAAATAACCATTTATTTATCATAACGTATAGAAAAGGAGAAATTCTTTACAACGGAAACCAATTTCCGGTCCATGATGTACATTATTTTGTTATTCTTAAGACCTAACAACCATTGTGGAATAGCAATAAAGTGTTGAATTAAATATTGAATTGCAAGATGAGGCTGACACATAAACTTATTACTTATACTCAGCAAACTATCGCCGCCAAACGATTTTATTTTATTTATTCTAAATAAGCCCAATTCACACATTGACTCCACTCAACATCGAATCCAGATGTCTTTCATTGTTCTGCTTTCATTACAAGGTATTTATTTAACTTGCAATGTATGATGTACCTACCTATGTCCGTTCGGCAAATCTTGCAAGCTTAATTTGACCCACTTCCCAGTGTCCGATTGCGCTGAAATTTTGTATAGGGTTTGGTTTAGATGACAATACAATATTAAAGTATAGTCAGCAAAAAAGCTTGTCAAAAAAATGACATTTTTACAAAAAAACTTATTTAATTTATTATTTTTCTACGAGAGATTTAATCCTTGTGACTTACCCTATCGATTGATGTCATAAAAGTACAGGATGTTGTTTTATAGAATTTTAGTCGGTTTGATTCGTGGGTGTGGCAGGATTTGATATCTCCATTATTTTGACTTCTTCCCCTCCAGGTATAAAGAAATAATTCCAAAGAATCTTGGTTTCATACTTAGTAATCTTTTGTACATTTAAAAAACTGCTTTATTCCCAGGCTTCTCATTAATCCGAAGTATTTTAACTTCGGCTACCTAATGAGTTTCAGTAGACTTATTTAATTAGGTAATTTCATGAACTTGCCGGTATCTTTGGCAGTTTTATTGCCTGCTTTGAAGGCTAACTTCGAAACCTAGACATAATTTAGTACTATCTTTAATGAGAATAAAGCTGAAAAGCTTCTCTTATATTAAAGTCTAAGTACCAAATTGTTATTATTCTGTTTTCTAGATTACTTAACAGATTTTAATTAGGTATTTGTCCATCAAATATAAATTTTCGCGACAATTTAGCTCATTTCTCATTTTTTTTAGTTAACTGAGAAGTTTAATACTTACACATCTTCAAGAGACAGTAGTAGACCTTAGTATATGGTTTTAATTTAAACTCGATACCTCCACGCGTTCGTGAGATAAAGGGTCTTGACAGACAGACGGACGGACGGACAGACAGACAGACAGACGGACAACAAAGTGATGCTATAAGGGTTCCGTTTTTTTCCTTTTGAGGTACGGACCCCTAAAAAGAAAGAAAAGTAATTTATTTCGACATACGAGTCGTACACGAGTCGAGTACACAGTATAACACAAAACACAAACATAGACACTAATTATGATACCTACCTTAAACACTTTGATGCCAAAACTGCGCCCAGTATACGCAGTAAGCAAAGCTTACTGCACTGGAGAGTCAGAGCTTTTCTCTTTATAATATTATTATTATAGTATGGATAAGGAGTATGGGCCATGACCCACCATGCGGGCCCAATGCGGATTTGGTATTAACGACTGCAAATAGACCGACAGCTAAACGTGCTTTCCGAATTACGGAGGAGCTCGAGATAATATAATAATTATGATTGATGATCATAAATTATGAGGATGTGTGACCATAATTACTTTAGGTCATACATCCCGTCGCCGACCATTGCGAAAGTTGCTCCACTTCAACTGCGCCTCCCGAGTGAATATTTTTTTATTTATCATCCAGAATAACTATATCGAATGTTTACATTCAAATATTATAAAGCTTTTCTAGTCATCAGCTTTCTGACGGAAATTTACATAAGCTCCCCTCCGTGGTTTACTTGAAAGCTGAAACACTACACCCTTTGTCAATTTGCGTTACGGTACATAATCCAAATAACTTACTACGTAGGTACATATTCAAATTTCACGGGCTTCCTCCATAATACAAGTATGAAACAGTGACTCAAAAAAATTAATTAAAAAAATTATACCGCCTTTAAAAGTACCTGTCAACTGAAAATGAAAAAATTATATCTTTAAAGTACCTTTTTGAGGTTGGTGCCTTTTTCTGGCCTTTTCTTGCCCCCGGCTGGTCGGTGACAGCCCTACCTCAAATAGGTAGGTAGGTACTTTAAAAGTATCATTTTTTTCTTTTCAGTTGAGTAGTAGGTACTTACTTTTTGAAGTTTGTTTAATTTTTAAATTCCTTTTTATTTCTTAATTTTTAGTGTAAATTGTACCATAAGATTCCCATATCTCAAAAACTAATCAACCGATTTTAATGTAATTTAGACTGTTCTCTGGGCTTGAATTTTGAATACATCTGTTTTAAATCAAAAAGAGTCATCTCGTGATGACTTATAGTTTTCGAGAAATTCGTGGACAAACATACAAACATTTAATCTCACAAGCTGACAAACATTGCAACCTGACAAACATACATACACACACTTACGATATTTTGCACGCGTGCTTGTAAGCCTAAAAGTAATGCTATACTCAAATATTATCAAATTCCAACAATATCTGACTGTTATAAAGCTGAAGATAAACTGATAACCTCTTCTTGTTTGAATCGGAATGTGTACATTAATTTAAAAACTCTGGTGTAAATCAAATGATTCATTTTATTGCTAAATGGCAAGTGCTCTTAATTAATAAACGATTGAATTAATAGAATGTGGTTCTTTTATAACGAGGATACAAGGGTATCAAGATATAATTATTTTATACTAAAGGTGTAATATAATAACTAGGTGGTAATCATATATTAATGATATTTAAGTTTTTTTTTTTATTGTTTGATAACGCTTTTTTTTCGCAAAAAAAGCATTAAAAGTTTTTTCCAACCCTTTAAGAAGATGTGTTACCGAGTAAGAAACTACACTGTGGTTATGGTACGTTGCTCTCAGATTTCACGAGCCCATTTCCCCGTAATACGCGTAAATACTCGAATGCGGGAACATAGCTAATTTGCCTGGATTACGCACTGCGGATCTTTAATGATGACACTGTTTTCGGGAACTTTGGCTACCTATGTACTTAACCACATATTTATTCATATTTTTCTTTTAAAATTATAAGCCTTTAAACTGTCGCACAGTTGCAATTTTCAAAATATATAAGAAAGTCCCCTACAAGGTGGACCGACGATCTGCCGGCCTAGCATGAGCGGCTTATAACGCGCGATTGATATGGTACGGCAAGTTGTCTTGCTTACCCCACTAAGGTGTAAGCAAGACGGCATGCCGTACCATATCATATCGTGCGTTATAAGCCGCTCATGCTAGGCCGGCTGGTCAAGGTCGCGGGAAGCCGCTGGATGCAGGCAGCGCAGGACCGATCGTTGTGGAGATCCTTGAGGGAGGCCTATGCCCAGCAGTGGGCGTCGTTCGGCTGACATGATGATGATGATGATGATAAGAAAGTGCACAGGCGCAAAGTTGCATTTCACAAATGAAAAAAGGAAGTGCACTTAGGAAAACATGTACAAACATTACACCAGAACCACCGCCACACTTTTACAAACTAGCTAGCTGCTTTACGCGATTTTACCCACATGGTAGGGAAAGGTGGGGCAGCTTCATACAGTTTTAATATTTTGTCTTATAGATTTTTTCGGGTATCGATATTTATATCGATTCACCAAAAATCAATAGCCTTACTATCTGACATTAAATAAAAAACATGAAATTATACGCTTGTACGGCTTTATGAACCAGTTTAAAAAAGTTGGAAAATGTATGAATAAACCCCACATGTGGGGCACCTTTATAAAGGCTATGGGGCCGATGCATACATGTGAAAAATACATAAGTTGAACATGAAATGTTCATTTATTTATCAAAATCATAATATCATAAACACAACGTTCATGAAAACAAATGCAATAACAGTCTCTATGATCAAATAATACTTTGTAATCCATACTTCCATACTAATATTATAAATGCGAAAGTGTGTTTGTTTGTTTGTTTATTTGTTTGTTTGTTTGTTTGTTTGTCCTTCTTTCACGTAAAAACGGGACAACGGATCGGCGTGAATTTAGGTATGGGGATAGTTTGGGAGCTGGAGAGTAACATAGGCTACTTATCATTCCGGAAAATTGAGTAAAAATTGTAGTTTTCTATGAAAAATCGTTTAACTGTCGTACCTTCGATACAAAACTGACATTTCTTCCATTGCCGTTTCCAAAGAGTATGTAATCACTGACGTCTGCGCGGTCAAATCCGAATACTAATCTTTTCCATAAGCTTAGAATAAAAAAATGTACTGTAGCTAGCGCTAAAAATGCCCCAGTCGCGCATGCGCGCAGAGTTATCTGACACTCAATCTACTTCACAGAGTAATTTTTTATGTAAGAAATAGAGACCAAGCTTGAGCCCCTTTATTGGTAGTGTGTAACTAGCGCTATCTGTTTTCTGGTGTAAGCAACTTTTGGTGTATAAACACACACACTAGATGTTGGTGACCGGGTCCACTATTATATGGCAAAACAACGTTTGCCGGGTCAGCTAGTCATATAATAAAAAGGGATAACATAAATACCTACCTAGGTAACTACCTAGTTTTTCTTTTTATGGCACAGGGAACTAAGTTAACCTAACAGTCTTTGTGATCAGTTACATCACTGTTTTTTTAAATATCTACGTCCTATTGCCTAATTCTTGAGAGTTTGTTTTCCAATACCTTATCTTTAGCTTTCAATATTGCCTGTTCGTACACCTCTCCACTCCTAGTTCGCTTTTTTTCTTGTAGTTTCTGACCGTAAATTGTTCTGCAAAACAAAATTATGATATCTTTTTAACTCTACAATCTAAATAAATAGTGGGGCACGCACATTCATATAGTATGAATGTGCCCCGCATACTTCTGTATGAACCTACCCCATCACAAGAAAATTTCATAAAAATAATGTCGAAATTCACATGGTAAATTAGAACAGAACAGAGCTGGTTCATCTTCTTCATCAGCCATTTAATGTCCCCACTGCTAGGGCAATGGTCTTCCTTATGGATGGATAAGGAGAATGGGCCATGACCCACCACGCAGGCCCAGCCAGAGCTGGTTGTTTTAAATAATTTAAAGTTTGTTTTACACAAATCCTCTATGTTCAGCAACTTGTTTTGTTTATATGACATCAGTTTGAATTAGCCAGACGGGTTTAAGTTAAAGTGAAACATCACGAATTAAATTTCAGAACTGCTCATTACGACATACGTTGTGGACCCCCATTTCCATGCGCATGAGGCCGCATGTTAATTAGTTGGATTTCATTTAAAGTTCGTTCTGATTGCGGCCTGCCTGCTTTACAAGAGACAACACATTTAAAGCAACACTTGATAAAGGAAATTCGACTTAATTGCGTGCTGGATATGGTAGCTTAAAGTCAACATGTGTAGATGGATGTAGTGGCGAGTGTGCCTTCGTCTGAAACTTTTGGGGATACGCTCGCTGATCGAAGGTTATTGTACTATGTATGTAGTTGGTATTCTGTTCTGTGAGTTGGTAGGTTTGTTGTTAGTGTTTGTTTGTATAAATTTTGCACGTAAATAAATTATGTTATAGGCCATTCATACGTCAAATGGCACTACGAACATAAAGTAAATCCGTGCTAATATTTTGAATGTGAAAGTGTGTTCGTCTGTTTGTTTGTTTGTCTTTAACGTCAAAATGGAGCAACGAATAGACGTGTTTTGGTTAGTTTGGGACCTGAAATGTAATTTTTCAGGTAGTACTTTTTATCAGGGAAAAATGTCACATTCCCGTGGGTTGATGTAGTGTTCCACGTGGGCGAAGCCTCGGGCGGAGGACAAGTACCTAAATAGTGAAGAATTTTTTTACATTACAATTTTAGCTTGCTCTACAATGAAGAAGATCAAGCTAAAATTGTAATGTAAAAAAATAAATTAATAATAAGTGTTGTAGATTCTACAACACCAAAACAGTAAAGTAAAGTAAGTATTTATTCAGTGTTTCATATATAATAAAAAATTACAAATGGTTCCTTAGAAATTAGTACTGAAAGGGCTG
The DNA here is from genome assembly GCA_949710035.1 of Crambus lathoniellus. Taxonomy (NCBI): domain Eukaryota; kingdom Metazoa; phylum Arthropoda; class Insecta; order Lepidoptera; family Crambidae; genus Crambus; species Crambus lathoniellus. The sequence continues at coordinate 12,838,942 of OX453313.1, read as the reverse complement.
ACCAGCTCAGCTAATGTTGCAGCTTGTAGCCACAAGGCTGAGTAACGGTGTCATTTTGGCAATTTGTATGTAAAAATCTTCAGTTTAATTATTTTTTATTTGCTTATTTTATTTCTTTCTTTCTCAAAATTATAACAATGGAAATGCATTGTGAACTTATATGATAATTCCAATGAAATCGAATATACATATTTTCGAGTTGTAGTATCGAAATCAATAAAACAAATAATATACACGAAAATATTTTCGCTCCAATTCACCAATTCAATTTCATCTCTTACGAGTATCGTAGAATACTAAGTTGTTTCCATTGATATTGCATTCACGCGTCTCGCACTGCACTCGCTTACAAAATGATACAATTGTGTCACTAGTTCTACAGTATTGAATATACAGCAGCTAGCAAAATAGCGGACGTGTATTGTTTCATTGATATTAGAGAATATTTTGGAGAAATTGGTACGGAAAGTAAAGTAAACGTATATCTGTCTATAGAAGCCCTTGTAGCGCCTGTTTTGGATATAGCCTCCCCTCTCCTTTCCCGTTCCTGCCAGTGTGCGGGTACGTCATCGTCAGTCCATCTCTTGGTCGGCCGTTCCATGCCGTTCTCTCCAACGGGTGTTAGCGCGAGGTCGCCATTCGAGTAGTCTTCTCGGCCACCGGCTGTGGTTCATTCTGTCACTTTCTGCGCTCAATTTCTTCGAGAAAGTATTTAAACATATTTTTATTATACCATTCCGAGTTTTATGTACCTACTTAGCAATGATCGCACGCCTAAATTTCGAAAGCGTGGCTGAACATATCTTTGACTTGTTACTACCTCCTACGTTACTTACCTAGCTCTTTAACTGATGCCTATATTAAAAAGATTATTTCAAGAATTATTACACCCGAAATCTTACAGAGAAGAAATCTCAAATAACAATAATAAACCTAAGAGACAGTATTCTATTCTTTTCGTTTAATTTTAACATAATTTAGTACTATCTTTAATGAGAATAAAGCTGAAAAGCTTCTCTTATATTAAAGTCTAAGTACCAAATTGTTATTATTCTGTTTTCTAGATTACTTAACAGATTTTAATTAGGTATTTGTCCATCAAATATAAATTTTCGCGACAATTTAGCTCATTTCTCATTTTTTTTAGTTAACTGAGAAGTTTAATACTTACACATCTTCAAGAGACAGTAGTAGACCTTAGTATATGGTTTTAATTTAAACTCGATACCTCCACGCGTTCGTGAGATAAAGGGTCTTGACAGACAGACGGACGGACGGACAGACAGACAGACAGACGGACAACAAAGTGATGCTATAAGGGTTCCGTTTTTTTCCTTTTGAGGTACGGACCCCTAAAAAGAAAGAAAAGTAATTTATTTCGACATACGAGTCGTACACGAGTCGAGTACACAGTATAACACAAAACACAAACATAGACACTAATTATGATACCTACCTTAAACACTTTGATGCCAAAACTGCGCCCAGTATACGCAGTAAGCAAAGCTTACTGCACTGGAGAGTCAGAGCTTTTCTCTTTATAATATTATTATTATAGTATGGATAAGGAGTATGGGCCATGACCCACCATGCGGGCCCAATGCGGATTTGGTATTAACGACTGCAAATAGACCGACAGCTAAACGTGCTTTCCGAATTACGGAGGAGCTCGAGATAATATAATAATTATGATTGATGATCATAAATTATGAGGATGTGTGACCATAATTACTTTAGGTCATACATCCCGTCGCCGACCATTGCGAAAGTTGCTCCACTTCAACTGCGCCTCCCGAGTGAATATTTTTTTATTTATCATCCAGAATAACTATATCGAATGTTTACATTCAAATATTATAAAGCTTTTCTAGTCATCAGCTTTCTGACGGAAATTTACATAAGCTCCCCTCCGTGGTTTACTTGAAAGCTGAAACACTACACCCTTTGTCAATTTGCGTTACGGTACATAATCCAAATAACTTACTACGTAGGTACATATTCAAATTTCACGGGCTTCCTCCATAATACAAGTATGAAACAGTGACTCAAAAAAATTAATTAAAAAAATTATACCGCCTTTAAAAGTACCTGTCAACTGAAAATGAAAAAATTATATCTTTAAAGTACCTTTTTGAGGTTGGTGCCTTTTTCTGGCCTTTTCTTGCCCCCGGCTGGTCGGTGACAGCCCTACCTCAAATAGGTAGGTAGGTACTTTAAAAGTATCATTTTTTTCTTTTCAGTTGAGTAGTAGGTACTTACTTTTTGAAGTTTGTTTAATTTTTAAATTCCTTTTTATTTCTTAATTTTTAGTGTAAATTGTACCATAAGATTCCCATATCTCAAAAACTAATCAACCGATTTTAATGTAATTTAGACTGTTCTCTGGGCTTGAATTTTGAATACATCTGTTTTAAATCAAAAAGAGTCATCTCGTGATGACTTATAGTTTTCGAGAAATTCGTGGACAAACATACAAACATTTAATCTCACAAGCTGACAAACATTGCAACCTGACAAACATACATACACACACTTACGATATTTTGCACGCGTGCTTGTAAGCCTAAAAGTAATGCTATACTCAAATATTATCAAATTCCAACAATATCTGACTGTTATAAAGCTGAAGATAAACTGATAACCTCTTCTTGTTTGAATCGGAATGTGTACATTAATTTAAAAACTCTGGTGTAAATCAAATGATTCATTTTATTGCTAAATGGCAAGTGCTCTTAATTAATAAACGATTGAATTAATAGAATGTGGTTCTTTTATAACGAGGATACAAGGGTATCAAGATATAATTATTTTATACTAAAGGTGTAATATAATAACTAGGTGGTAATCATATATTAATGATATTTAAGTTTTTTTTTTTATTGTTTGATAACGTTTTTTTTTCGCAAAAAAAGCATTAAAAGTTTTTTCCAACCCTTTAAGAAGATGTGTTACCGAGTAAGAAACTACACTGTGGTTATGGTACGTTGCTCTCAGATTTCACGAGCCCATTTCCCCGTAATACGCGTAAATACTCGAATGCGGGAACATAGCTAATTTGCCTGGATTACGCACTGCGGATCTTTAATGATGACACTGTTTTCGGGAACTTTGGCTACCTATGTACTTAACCACATATTTATTCATATTTTTCTTTTAAAATTATAAGCCTTTAAACTGTCGCACAGTTGCAATTTTCAAAATATATAAGAAAGTCCCCTACAAGGTGGACCGACGATCTGCCGGCCTAGCATGAGCGGCTTATAACGCGCGATTGATATGGTACGGCAAGTTGTCTTGCTTACCCCACTAAGGTGTAAGCAAGACGGCATGCCGTACCATATCATATCGTGCGTTATAAGCCGCTCATGCTAGGCCGGCTGGTCAAGGTCGCAGGAAGCCGCTGGATGCAGGCAGCGCAGGACCGATCGTTGTGGAGATCCTTGAGGGAGGCCTATGCCCAGCAGTGGGCGTCGTTCGGCTGACATGATGATGATGATGATGATAAGAAAGTGCACAGGCGCAAAGTTGCATTTCACAAATGAAAAAAGGAAGTGCACTTAGGAAAACATGTACAAACATTACACCAGAACCACCGCCACACTTTTACAAACTAGCTAGCTGCTTTACGCGATTTTACCCACATGGTAGGGAAAGGTGGGGCAGCTTCATACAGTTTTAATATTTTGTCTTATAGATTTTTTCGGGTATCGATATTTATATCGATTCACCAAAAATCAATAGCCTTACTATCTGACATTAAATAAAAAACATGAAATTATACGCTTGTACGGCTTTATGAACCAGTTTAAAAAAGTTGGAAAATGTATGAATAAACCCCACATGTGGGGCACCTTTATAAAGGCTATGGGGCCGATGCATACATGTGAAAAATACATAAGTTGAACATGAAATGTTCATTTATTTATCAAAATCATAATATCATAAACACAACGTTCATGAAAACAAATGCAATAACAGTCTCTATGATCAAATAATACTTTGTAATCCATACTTCCATACTAATATTATAAATGCGAAAGTGTGTTTGTTTGTTTGTTTATTTGTTTGTTTGTTTGTTTGTTTGTCCTTCTTTCACGTAAAAACGGGACAACGGATCGGCGTGAATTTAGGTATGGGGATAGTTTGGGAGCTGGAGAGTAACATAGGCTACTTATCATTCCGGAAAATTGAGTAAAAATTGTAGTTTTCTATGAAAAATCGTTTAACTGTCGTACCTTCGATACAAAACTGACATTTCTTCCATTGCCGTTTCCAAAGAGTATGTAATCACTGACGTCTGCGCGGTCAAATCCGAATACTAATCTTTTCCATAAGCTTAGAATAAAAAAATGTACTGTAGCTAGCGCTAAAAATGCCCCAGTCGCGCATGCGCGCAGAGTTATCTGACACTCAATCTACTTCACAGAGTAATTTTTTATGTAAGAAATAGAGACCAAGCTTGAGCCCCTTTATTGGTAGTGTGTAACTAGCGCTATCTGTTTTCTGGTGTAAGCAACTTTTGGTGTATAAACACACACACTAGATGTTGGTGACCGGGTCCACTATTATATGGCAAAACAACGTTTGCCGGGTCAGCTAGTCATATAATAAAAAGGGATAACATAAATACCTACCTAGGTAACTACCTAGTTTTTCTTTTTATGGCACAGGGAACTAAGTTAACCTAACAGTCTTTGTGATCAGTTACATCACTGTTTTTTTAAATATCTACGTCCTATTGCCTAATTCTTGAGAGTTTGTTTTCCAATACCTTATCTTTAGCTTTCAATATTGCCTGTTCGTACACCTCTCCACTCCTAGTTCGCTTTTTTTCTTGTAGTTTCTGACCGTAAATTGTTCTGCAAAACAAAATTATGATATCTTTTTAACTCTACAATCTAAATAAATAGTGGGGCACGCACATTCATATAGTATGAATGTGCCCCGCATACTTCTGTATGAACCTACCCCATCACAAGAAAATTTCATAAAAATAATGTCGAAATTCACATGGTAAATTAGAACAGAACAGAGCTGGTTCATCTTCTTCATCAGCCATTTAATGTCCCCACTGCTAGGGCAATGGTCTTCCTTATGGATGGATAAGGAGAATGGGCCATGACCCACCACGCAGGCCCAGCCAGAGCTGGTTGTTTTAAATAATTTAAAGTTTGTTTTACACAAATCCTCTATGTTCAGCAACTTGTTTTGTTTATATGACATCAGTTTGAATTAGCCAGACGGGTTTAAGTTAAAGTGAAACATCACGAATTAAATTTCAGAACTGCTCATTACGACATACGTTGTGGACCCCCATTTCCATGCGCATGAGGCCGCATGTTAATTAGTTGGATTTCATTTAAAGTTCGTTCTGATTGCGGCCTGCCTGCTTTACAAGAGACAACACATTTAAAGCAACACTTGATAAAGGAAATTCGACTTAATTGCGTGCTGGATATGGTAGCTTAAAGTCAACATGTGTAGATGGATGTAGTGGCGAGTGTGCCTTCGTCTGAAACTTTTGGGGATACGCTCGCTGATCGAAGGTTATTGTACTATGTATGTAGTTGGTATTCTGTTCTGTGAGTTGGTAGGTTTGTTGTTAGTGTTTGTTTGTATAAATTTTGCACGTAAATAAATTATGTTATAGGCCATTCATACGTCAAATGGCACTACGAACATAAAGTAAATCCGTGCTAATATTTTGAATGTGAAAGTGTGTTCGTCTGTTTGTTTGTTTGTCTTTAACGTCAAAATGGAGCAACGAATAGACGTGTTTTGGTTAGTTTGGGACCTGAAATGTAATTTTTCAGGTAGTACTTTTTATCAGGGAAAAATGTCACATTCCCGTGGGTTGATGTAGTGTTCCACGTGGGCGAAGCCTCGGGCGGAGGACAAGTACCTAAATAGTGAAGAATTTTTTTACATTACAATTTTAGCTTGCTCTACAATGAAGAAGATCAAGCTAAAATTGTAATGTAAAAAAATAAATTAATAATAAGTGTTGTAGATTCTACAACACCAAAACAGTAAAGTAAAGTAAGTATTTATTCAGTGTTTCATATATAATAAAAAATTACAAATGGTTCCTTAGAAATTAGTACTGAAAGGGCTGACCAGCTCAGCTAATGTTGCAGCTTGTAGCCACAAGGCTGAGTAACGGTGTCATTTTGGCAATTTGTATGTAAAAATCTTCAGTTTAATTATTTTTTATTTGCTTATTTTATTTCTTTCTTTCTCAAAATTATAACAATGGAAATGCATTGTGAACTTATATGATAATTCCAATGAAATCGAATATACATATTTTCGAGTTGTAGTATCGAAATCAATAAAACAAATAATATACACGAAAATATTTTCGCTCCAATTCACCAATTCAATTTCATCTCTTACGAGTATCGTAGAATACTAAGTTGTTTCCATTGATATTGCATTCACGCGTCTCGCACGGACCCACCCCACTGCACTCGCTTACAAAATGATACAATTGTGTCACTAGTTCTACAGTATTGAATATACAGCAGCTAGCAAAATAGCGGACGTGTATTGTTTCATTGATATTAGAGAATATTTTGGAGAAATTGGTACGGAAAGTAAAGTAAACGTATATCTGTCTATAGAAGCCCTTGTAGCGCCTGTTTTGGATATAGCCTCCCCTCTCCTTTCCCGTTCCTGCCAGTGTGCGGGTACGTCATCGTCAGTCCATCTCTTGGTCGGCCGTTCCATGCCGTTCTCTCCAACGGGTGTTAGCGCGAGGTCGCCATTCGAGTAGTCTTCTCGGCCACCGGCTGTGGTTCATTCTGTCACTTTCTGCGCTCAATTTCTTCGAGAAAGTATTTAAACATATTTTTATTATACCATTCCGAGTTTTATGTACCTACTTAGCAATGATCGCACGCCTAAATTTCGAAAGCGTGGCTGAACATATCTTTGACTTGTTACTACCTCCTACGTTACTTACCTAGCTCTTTAACTGATGCCTATATTAAAAAGATTATTTCAAGAATTATTACACCCGAAATCTTACAGAGAAGAAATCTCAAATAACAATAATAAACCTAAGAGACAGTATTCTATTCTTTTCGTTTAATTTTAACATAATTTAGTACTATCTTTAATGAGAATAAAGCTGAAAAGCTTCTCTTATATTAAAGTCTAAGTACCAAATTGTTATTATTCTGTTTTCTAGATTACTTAACAGATTTTAATTAGGTATTTGTCCATCAAATATAAATTTTCGCGACAATTTAGCTCATTTCTCATTTTTTTTAGTTAACTGAGAAGTTTAATACTTACACATCTTCAAGAGACAGTAGTAGACCTTAGTATATGGTTTTAATTTAAACTCGATACCTCCACGCGTTCGTGAGATAAAGGGTCTTGACAGACAGACGGACGGACGGACAGACAGACAGACAGACGGACAACAAAGTGATGCTATAAGGGTTCCGTTTTTTTCCTTTTGAGGTACGGACCCCTAAAAAGAAAGAAAAGTAATTTATTTCGACATACGAGTCGTACACGAGTCGAGTACACAGTATAACACAAAACACAAACATAGACACTAATTATGATACCTACCTTAAACACTTTGATGCCAAAACTGCGCCCAGTATACGCAGTAAGCAAAGCTTACTGCACTGGAGAGTCAGAGCTTTTCTCTTTATAATATTATTATTATAGTATGGATAAGGAGTATGGGCCATGACCCACCATGCGGGCCCAATGCGGATTTGGTATTAACGACTGCAAATAGACCGACAGCTAAACGTGCTTTCCGAATTACGGAGGAGCTCGAGATAATATAATAATTATGATTGATGATCATAAATTATGAGGATGTGTGACCATAATTACTTTAGGTCATACATCCCGTCGCCGACCATTGCGAAAGTTGCTCCACTTCAACTGCGCCTCCCGAGTGAATATTTTTTTATTTATCATCCAGAATAACTATATCGAATGTTTACATTCAAATATTATAAAGCTTTTCTAGTCATCAGCTTTCTGACGGAAATTTACATAAGCTCCCCTCCGTGGTTTACTTGAAAGCTGAAACACTACACCCTTTGTCAATTTGCGTTACGGTACATAATCCAAATAACTTACTACGTAGGTACATATTCAAATTTCACGGGCTTCCTCCATAATACAAGTATGAAACAGTGACTCAAAAAAATTAATTAAAAAAATTATACCGCCTTTAAAAGTACCTGTCAACTGAAAATGAAAAAATTATATCTTTAAAGTACCTTTTTGAGGTTGGTGCCTTTTTCTGGCCTTTTCTTGCCCCCGGCTGGTCGGTGACAGCCCTACCTCAAATAGGTAGGTAGGTACTTTAAAAGTATCATTTTTTTCTTTTCAGTTGAGTAGTAGGTACTTACTTTTTGAAGTTTGTTTAATTTTTAAATTCCTTTTTATTTCTTAATTTTTAGTGTAAATTGTACCATAAGATTCCCATATCTCAAAAACTAATCAACCGATTTTAATGTAATTTAGACTGTTCTCTGGGCTTGAATTTTGAATACATCTGTTTTAAATCAAAAAGAGTCATCTCGTGATGACTTATAGTTTTCGAGAAATTCGTGGACAAACATACAAACATTTAATCTCACAAGCTGACAAACATTGCAACCTGACAAACATACATACACACACTTACGATATTTTGCACGCGTGCTTGTAAGCCTAAAAGTAATGCTATACTCAAATATTATCAAATTCCAACAATATCTGACTGTTATAAAGCTGAAGATAAACTGATAACCTCTTCTTGTTTGAATCGGAATGTGTACATTAATTTAAAAACTCTGGTGTAAATCAAATGATTCATTTTATTGCTAAATGGCAAGTGCTCTTAATTAATAAACGATTGAATTAATAGAATGTGGTTCTTTTATAACGAGGATACAAGGGTATCAAGATATAATTATTTTATACTAAAGGTGTAATATAATAACTAGGTGGTAATCATATATTAATGATATTTAAGTTTTTTTTTTTATTGTTTGATAACGCTTTTTTTTCGCAAAAAAAGCATTAAAAGTTTTTTCCAACCCTTTAAGAAGATGTGTTACCGAGTAAGAAACTACACTGTGGTTATGGTACGTTGCTCTCAGATTTCACGAGCCCATTTCCCCGTAATACGCGTAAATACTCGAATGCGGGAACATAGCTAATTTGCCTGGATTACGCACTGCGGATCTTTAATGATGACACTGTTTTCGGGAACTTTGGCTACCTATGTACTTAACCACATATTTATTCATATTTTTCTTTTAAAATTATAAGCCTTTAAACTGTCGCACAGTTGCAATTTTCAAAATATATAAGAAAGTCCCCTACAAGGTGGACCGACGATCTGCCGGCCTAGCATGAGCGGCTTATAACGCGCGATTGATATGGTACGGCAAGTTGTCTTGCTTACCCCACTAAGGTGTAAGCAAGACGGCATGCCGTACCATATCATATCGTGCGTTATAAGCCGCTCATGCTAGGCCGGCTGGTCAAGGTCGCGGGAAGCCGCTGGATGCAGGCAGCGCAGGACCGATCGTTGTGGAGATCCTTGAGGGAGGCCTATGCCCAGCAGTGGGCGTCGTTCGGCTGACATGATGATGATGATGATGATAAGAAAGTGCACAGGCGCAAAGTTGCATTTCACAAATGAAAAAAGGAAGTGCACTTAGGAAAACATGTACAAACATTACACCAGAACCACCGCCACACTTTTACAAACTAGCTAGCTGCTTTACGCGATTTTACCCACATGGTAGGGAAAGGTGGGGCAGCTTCATACAGTTTTAATATTTTGTCTTATAGATTTTTTCGGGTATCGATATTTATATCGATTCACCAAAAATCAATAGCCTTACTATCTGACATTAAATAAAAAACATGAAATTATACGCTTGTACGGCTTTATGAACCAGTTTAAAAAAGTTGGAAAATGTATGAATAAACCCCACATGTGGGGCACCTTTATAAAGGCTATGGGGCCGATGCATACATGTGAAAAATACATAAGTTGAACATGAAATGTTCATTTATTTATCAAAATCATAATATCATAAACACAACGTTCATGAAAACAAATGCAATAACAGTCTCTATGATCAAATAATACTTTGTAATCCATACTTCCATACTAATATTATAAATGCGAAAGTGTGTTTGTTTGTTTGTTTATTTGTTTGTTTGTTTGTTTGTTTGTCCTTCTTTCACGTAAAAACGGGACAACGGATCGGCGTGAATTTAGGTATGGGGATAGTTTGGGAGCTGGAGAGTAACATAGGCTACTTATCATTCCGGAAAATTGAGTAAAAATTGTAGTTTTCTATGAAAAATCGTTTAACTGTCGTACCTTCGATACAAAACTGACATTTCTTCCATTGCCGTTTCCAAAGAGTATGTAATCACTGACGTCTGCGCGGTCAAATCCGAATACTAATCTTTTCCATAAGCTTAGAATAAAAAAATGTACTGTAGCTAGCGCTAAAAATGCCCCAGTCGCGCATGCGCGCAGAGTTATCTGACACTCAATCTACTTCACAGAGTAATTTTTTATGTAAGAAATAGAGACCAAGCTTGAGCCCCTTTATTGGTAGTGTGTAACTAGCGCTATCTGTTTTCTGGTGTAAGCAACTTTTGGTGTATAAACACACACACTAGATGTTGGTGACCGGGTCCACTATTATATGGCAAAACAACGTTTGCCGGGTCAGCTAGTCATATAATAAAAAGGGATAACATAAATACCTACCTAGGTAACTACCTAGTTTTTCTTTTTATGGCACAGGGAACTAAGTTAACCTAACAGTCTTTGTGATCAGTTACATCACTGTTTTTTTAAATATCTACGTCCTATTGCCTAATTCTTGAGAGTTTGTTTTCCAATACCTTATCTTTAGCTTTCAATATTGCCTGTTCGTACACCTCTCCACTCCTAGTTCGCTTTTTTTCTTGTAGTTTCTGACCGTAAATTGTTCTGCAAAACAAAATTATGATATCTTTTTAACTCTACAATCTAAATAAATAGTGGGGCACGCACATTCATATAGTATGAATGTGCCCCGCATACTTCTGTATGAACCTACCCCATCACAAGAAAATTTCATAAAAATAATGTCGAAATTCACATGGTAAATTAGAACAGAACAGAGCTGGTTCATCTTCTTCATCAGCCATTTAATGTCCCCACTGCTAGGGCAATGGTCTTCCTTATGGATGGATAAGGAGAATGGGCCATGACCCACCACGCAGGCCCAGCCAGAGCTGGTTGTTTTAAATAATTTAAAGTTTGTTTTACACAAATCCTCTATGTTCAGCAACTTGTTTTGTTTATATGACATCAGTTTGAATTAGCCAGACGGGTTTAAGTTAAAGTGAAACATCACGAATTAAATTTCAGAACTGCTCATTACGACATACGTTGTGGACCCCCATTTCCATGCGCATGAGGCCGCATGTTAATTAGTTGGATTTCATTTAAAGTTCGTTCTGATTGCGGCCTGCCTGCTTTACAAGAGACAACACATTTAAAGCAACACTTGATAAAGGAAATTCGACTTAATTGCGTGCTGGATATGGTAGCTTAAAGTCAACATGTGTAGATGGATGTAGTGGCGAGTGTGCCTTCGTCTGAAACTTTTGGGGATACGCTCGCTGATCGAAGGTTATTGTACTATGTATGTAGTTGGTATTCTGTTCTGTGAGTTGGTAGGTTTGTTGTTAGTGTTTGTTTGTATAAATTTTGCACGTAAATAAATTATGTTATAGGCCATTCATACGTCAAATGGCACTACGAACATAAAGTAAATCCGTGCTAATATTTTGAATGTGAAAGTGTGTTCGTCTGTTTGTTTGTTTGTCTTTAACGTCAAAATGGAGCAACGAATAGACGTGTTTTGGTTAGTTTGGGACCTGAAATGTAATTTTTCAGGTAGTACTTTTTATCAGGGAAAAATGTCACATTCCCGTGGGTTGATGTAGTGTTCCACGTGGGCGAAGCCTCGGGCGGAGGACAAGTACCTAAATAGTGAAGAATTTTTTTACATTACAATTTTAGCTTGCTCTACAATGAAGAAGATCAAGCTAAAATTGTAATGTAAAAAAATAAATTAATAATAAGTGTTGTAGATTCTACAACACCAAAACAGTAAAGTAAAGTAAGTATTTATTCAGTGTTTCATATATAATAAAAAATTACAAATGGTTCCTTAGAAATTAGTACTGAAAGGGCTGACCAGCTCAGCTAATGTTGCAGCTTGTAGCCACAAGGCTGAGTAACGGTGTCATTTTGGCAATTTGTATGTAAAAATCTTCAGTTTAATTATTTTTTATTTGCTTATTTTATTTCTTTCTTTCTCAAAATTATAACAATGGAAATGCATTGTGAACTTATATGATAATTCCAATGAAATCGAATATACATATTTTCGAGTTGTAGTATCGAAATCAATAAAACAAATAATATACACGAAAATATTTTCGCTCCAATTCACCAATTCAATTTCATCTCTTACGAGTATCGTAGAATACTAAGTTGTTTCCATTGATATTGCATTCACGCGTCTCGCACTGCACTCGCTTACAAAATGATACAATTGTGTCACTAGTTCTACAGTATTGAATATACAGCAGCTAGCAAAATAGCGGACGTGTATTGTTTCATTGATATTAGAGAATATTTTGGAGAAATTGGTACGGAAAGTAAAGTAAACGTATATCTGTCTATAGAAGCCCTTGTAGCGCCTGTTTTGGATATAGCCTCCCCTCTCCTTTCCCGTTCCTGCCAGTGTGCGGGTACGTCATCGTCAGTCCATCTCTTGGTCGGCCGTTCCATGCCGTTCTCTCCAACGGGTGTTAGCGCGAGGTCGCCATTCGAGTAGTCTTCTCGGCCACCGGCTGTGGTTCATTCTGTCACTTTCTGCGCTCAATTTCTTCGAGAAAGTATTTAAACATATTTTTATTATACCATTCCGAGTTTTATGTACCTACTTAGCAATGATCGCACGCCTAAATTTCGAAAGCGTGGCTGAACATATCTTTGACTTGTTACTACCTCCTACGTTACTTACCTAGCTCTTTAACTGATGCCTATATTAAAAAGATTATTTCAAGAATTATTACACCCGAAATCTTACAGAGAAGAAATCTCAAATAACAATAATAAACCTAAGAGACAGTATTCTATTCTTTTCGTTTAATTTTATACAAAACACTATGACTGAGCAAACTTTTCTTATAAGTTGGCCGAGTAGCGAAATGAGCCTCAGAACCCATCTCCGCTAGTGCACTTACCAGCGCAGAACTGAATCGACTAATCTATTACTTGTAGCTTCGCTTCACACATGCACATATTGCACATGTTATGCAAAGCTCTTTGCAGTCTATTCTTTTTCATATTGTCAAAGTCAAAGTCAAAGTCAATAAATTTTTATTCATATAGATTAAATAAAATTAATGCTTATGAATCGTCCAACATTTTTTTACCTACCACCTGTTATGGACATCTTTTAACTGACAAGAAAAACAGGCGAAAAAAACTCATCAGCTTTAACAGAAGCAACGCATTTACAAAATAATTATGTCGTTGCTAGACAAAATGGTACAATAATAAAATTTATACAAAAAGCTAATGCTGAAGGAAAGTTTTCACATACTTAAGTATAGGAATATTTTCCTTTTATACATTGTTAGTGTTACTTACTATAATTATTACAACCATGCGTTATGATCATTTAAATAATCTTCTACTTTGTAATAGCCTTTGCTTAAGAGCGTCTTTTTAACATGTTTTTTAAATTTATTCAAAGGCAGCTCGATTACTTCTTGTGGAACTTTATTAAAGAATGCTATGCCTTTTCCCAAAAAAGAGCCTCTACTTTTTTCAAGTCTAAATCTTGGAACGGCAAGCTTATTTTTATTTCTTGTGTTAAAATTATGAATATCACTATTCTTAGTGAATGAGTCAAGATGTTTCCTAACATATAATATATTCTCGTAGATGTATTGCCCTGCTAAGGTTAGTATATTAATTTCTTTAAACAAAACCTTTAATGAATCGCGGCGGCGGAGGCTGTAAATGGCGCGTACCGCTCTTTTTTGAAGTACAAAAATATTTCCAATATTGGCTGCTGAGCCCCACAACAACACGCCATAGGACATTACACTATGAAAGTAACTAAAGTAAACAAGTCTTGCCGTTTCAATATCAGTTAATAGCCTTATCTTTTTTACTGCAAAAGCAGCTGAACTGAGTCTACTCGACAAGGCCTCAATATGTGGATCCCATTGTAGTCGTGAATCTAAGGTAATACCAAGAAATTTCGTGCTGTCAACTAATTCGACTGCATCTGCATTCAAACTAATACTTAAATCAACCTTCCTTACATTTGGTAGTGAGAATTTGACACAATTTGTTTTTTTAGGGTTTAAAGACAAGTTATTAATGTTAAACCAATGTGCGACCTTTGAGAGAGCACTATTTACTTCGTGAGAGCAATTATTCCCTCGCTCAATTTTAAAAATTAGAGAAGTATCATCTGCAAATAGTACTGTCTCACATAAATTATGCACGTAGTAAGGTAGATCGTTAATGTAGATTAAAAATAGTAAAGGACCCAATATTGAGCCTTGGGGCACGCCCATTATAATGGGGGCTCCAGAGGACGCAGTATTATTAACAATCACTTTTTGATTTCTATTACTCAAATATGAACGCAAAAGGTTAACTGATTTTTTCGAGACACCATAATGTTCTAACTTCATTAAAAGAGTTTGGTGATCAACGCAATCGAAAGCTTTGGAAAGGTCACAGAATACACCAATTACGTCCTGCCTACCCTCCCAAGCGTCAAGGATATGTTTAAGAAGCGCAATTCCAGCATCTGTGGTATTTTTACCTTTAGAGAATCCGAACTGATTCTTATGAAAGATTTGATTTAATACCAAATAATCTACTAATTGAGCGTATATTAGCTTTTCAAAAATTTTACTAAGTGCTACACCTACCCGCGGTATACCCCACAAGCTAGACGCATATCTTTTTGCTCCCGATATTAAATCAGTTTACCTATGTTACAGTGTTAATTATCAATATTTAACAGTTCGATCATAATTTTTAAGTCACAATGATCTGCGCTGGGTGCGAGAAATTTTTTTTGGATAATAATTATTTAAAATGTAATACTTGCACTTCCTTGTATTGCTTGGCATGTCTCAACGTTAACGAAGAAAATATTTCTGAAATGGACAAAAAGCAATTATCAAAGCTGAAATGTCCCTCTTGCAGTAATATTACTCGACGCAAAAATGACGACAACTCTCCAGCACGTCCAGGAAATGCAACAGGGACTTTGAAACATATTAGCAAGATAACTGCTGAACACTCTGCGTTTCGATCATCACACCAAGGGAACTCTGATGCTATACTGGAAGAAATTCGGAAATTACGTTCCGAAATGAACAAACAATTTGAATCGCAACAGACTAGCCTTGACAAATCAAATTCCATGTTATCCAAAATGCAAAAAGAGGTGGCGGATCTTGGCACTAAAATATCGTCAGTGCGAACTGATTTGGATGAGGCAATCGGATCTCTGCGCTTTTTGTCTGAATGTCAGGATGAACAGACCAAATTCAACGAAAAAACTAACGCCAAAGTCATTGAATTACTTAAGGATAATGCGTCACTTCGTTCACAATTAACGGATCTAACAACAAAGATATCACAAATCGAACAACAATCAAGAGAAACAAATATAGAACTTCAATGTGTTCCTGAGTTCAAGAATGAGAATTTATTAACGTCATTTCAACAACTTTTAAAAACAATTTCACTCCAAATTCGCGACTCCGACATCTTATCTCTTCATCGAGTGGCAAAGTTAAACGAAGGATCAGACCGTCCCAGAAACATAATCGTTAAGCTTTCAAGTACACGAGTTCGCGATGGTGTTTTGGCTGCAGTTAAGGAATATAACAAGCGGAACAAGGATAAGAAGCTGAACGCTGCACATCTTGGTATAGCTTCTACCAAACCTATTTACGTTTCCGAGCACTTATCCCCTTCAAACAAACAACTTCACGCTGCTGCCAGGAATGTTGCCAAAGAGAAAAACTACGAGTTCGTGTGGATTAGAAACGGACGCATATTTGTAAGAAAAAACCAGAATAACCCTGCCATACTTGTAAAAAATCTAGAGTTTCTGAAAACCTTGTAATTGTGTCAGTTATTCAAATAAGTTATATCTTATTTTCTTTCAGCGCATGTTCCACTGTTATAAACATCTAAATTCAATCTCCATATTTATTACCAAAACGCCAGAGGCTTAAGGACCAAAACTGATTTATTTTACATATCAACGCTGACTAACAATTATGATGTGATAGTGGTGACTGAGTCTTGGCTTAATGATACGGTTTTTGATCGGGAACTTTTCGATGACAGGTACGACGTTTTTCGGAGAGATCGACACACTACTTGTTCACACAAGAGTAAAAAAGACGGTGGGGGTGTCGTTGTGGCTATTCTTAAAAAATACAAAGCTTTTAGACAAAAAAAATGGGAGTCAGTTTGTGAGGAAATTTGGGTCTCGATCAAAAGTTCTAATGGACACGATTTACACTTGTGCGCAGTTTACGTTCCCTCTCCAGCTACGGACTCTTATCTTGGGGAATATCTCGACAATCTTACAAAAAACATCCAAAGCCATAAGCCCCAATTATCTACTACACTGATTTTGGGCGATTTTAATCTGGCTGATATAGTCTGGGTTACGGAAAAGGATTCAGGACATCATTACGTATCTCCTTTACCAACAAATGGAAGTTTGGAGAATCTTCTCGTAGATAGTACTTCTTTTAACGGACTGTATCAGTTTAATCATATAAAAAATAAAAATTCGCGTACGCTCGATTTAGTATTTTTTAGTAATCCAGCGAGGTTGGTTGTTAATTCTGTTGACTCAACTGATAAACTTCTGATTGAGAAGGAGGACTTGCATCATCCCCCTTTAATAATTGATGTCTCGTTGTCAAGTCAAAAGTGGCTTAAGCCTAAACGGTCACTCACACTCAATTTCAGGTCTAGTGATTACGAAAATATTAACAATAAACTGGCTTTATTAAATTGGAATGAGATTTTTGACAATAGTGTGGATGTAGATGACATGGTTAACAGATTTTATGACACCATTATGCCCATAGTTTATAAATTTACCCCTAACCAAGCAAATCGCGATGCTAAGTACCCGGTTTGGTTTAGCAGATCCCTCATAAAAGCGTTAAAAGAAAAAGCCTTGTATCATTCCAGGTACAAAAAACATAATAATCCCTTAGACAAGCATACTTTTGGAATTTTACGAAGTCGTTGCGATGCTTTGATTAGGGAGTGCTATTCTAAATTTAAAGAACGTGCTAAGGACCATTTACGACACAGACCTAAATATTTTTGGCAATTCATTAAGGGTAAAAAGTCAAATCATGCCTCGGTTCCTAACGAATTATTCTGGGATGATGTAACAGCTAGTGGCGGTCAGCAAATTTGCGACTTATTTTCAACATACTTTCAGACCGTTTACGATTTGTCTAATTCGTCGGGACCACCTGTTGGCAATGATAATGTAAATACTGTCGAAAATATCATTCCTCTGAGTAATGTCTCCGTATCTGAAGAAGAAATATTAAAATATCTGTCCTCACTGGACTGCAGCAAGGGTGCTGGGCCTGATTTGCTTCCGCCATTGTTTTTTAGAAATTGTGCTAAAAACCTGTGTAAACCTTTGTGCGTAATTTATAACACTTCGCTGAAGTCAGGAATGTTTCCCACGTGCTGGAAAACGGCGCATCTTACCCCCATTCACAAAGATGGTGACGTGTGTGACGCTAGTAATTACAGGCCAATTTCCATATTATCTACAGCAGGCAAGATTCTCGAGTCGTTTGTACAAATGTTTATTTACGAACATGTTAAGAGTCTCATAGATACTAATCAACATGGGTTTCAGCCATGTAGGTCCACTGTCTCTAATTTAGTTGCCTACGTAAATGAAATATATGAGGTATTGGATATGCGGGGTGAAGTTCATGCTATATACACAGACTTCCGCAAAGCCTTCGATCTCGTAGATCACGATATTTTGATTGACAAACTGGCAAGGGTTGGGATACATGGGTCACTTTTGAGGTGGTGTGAGTCATATTTAAGAAACCGTTCACAGTTGGTGGCATTATACGGTTACAAGTCGATAATAAGAAGTGTGCCATCAGGGGTACCACAAGGATCTCACTTAGGCCCTCTATTTTTCCTTATTTTTATCAATGACATTTCACGTTATATTAAATCAAATTATAAAATGTATGCTGACGACCTGAAACTTTATCGAACTATTAAATGCCAAAATGATATTGAAGCCTTGCAGTCTGATTTAAACGGCATACATGAATGGTGCAATAAAAATAGAATGGCGTTAAATATCAAGAAGTGTCATCACATATAATTCAGCAAAAAGTTAAATCCATCAAGTGCTACATATTATATCGAAAACAATCCCTTGACAGAAGTTTCAAACATTCGTGATTTAGGAGTATTTGTAGACAGTTCTTTGAGTTTCAGGTTCCATGTGGATGCTATAGTAAAAAAAGCATCGAAGCTGTCAGGTTTTATAACACGGCAGATGAAGATACTGCGGGATCCAAAACTCACTATTCTTATATTTAACAGCATAGTGCGGAGTATCCTTGAGTACTGTAGTCCGGTGTGGAATCCAAGCTACCAGGTGCACTCTAACCGATTGGAACTTGTACAGAAGCGATTTTTGTATCACCTGTCCTTTTCAGATTTTAAGTGTCGTGAGCTTCTATCGTACGAGTCCCGAATTATTCATTATCAACTTACCCCACTTCACATTCGCAGAAAAGCTTCAGATATTATGTTTCTATTCAAATTGCTTCATGGTCATTTAAACTCATCAGATATTTTAGAGAAAATTAATTTTACGATTCCACGAATTGGTAGTCGCGTGCAAAACAGGAAAACCTTTACATTGCCACCACGCAAGACTTGCCTTGGTCAACACTCTCCGTTATACCGCATGTGTACCTACTACAATTTCATACGATCAGCTTTTGATATATTCAATGGGTCAATAGTCTCAGCTAAACACTGTCTCAAGTCAATTCTTTAATTACTCTTATTATTGTTGTTTTTTTTGGTACTTACCTGTGTTTTTGTTTTTAGTTTGATCAAATGTAAAAAAGGAAAATATCTACCTCCTTTTAATTAAGTATTTTATTTTAATTAATAATTTGTTAAAATCGGTTTCTCTGGACTGGGGTATTCAGAATAATTATGTTTAAATTATTCATTGCATGCTGTGCTTGCATCGAGTAGGTTGCATTCTAGCATGTTATTATTTTAAGTTTATATAAGCTACCTTAAAGATTGTAACCAGTTTTGCAAGCCTACAATAAAAAAAAATAAAAAAAAAAAAATAAAAAAAAAATGATATCGGCCTAAAGTTAGTGGGGTCACTCTTGTCTCCAGATTTAAAAAGCGGAATTAACTTACTATATTTCATTAAATCGGGGAAGACTCCTTCGTCAATACACTTATTAAAAATAAAAGCTAAATATGGAGCTATTGGATCAATTATTGATTTAATAACATTAGTTGATATACCCCATAAATCTTCCGATTTTTTAATATTTATTGTTTTAAATGCTTTAAGAATATCATCGCCATTTATATGTTGAAAATTAAATACTTTGTTACACTTATCAACGCTTGACACCAAGAGGGCAGCCGCAATATTAGGACAGGAATTTAAATTTCTCGTAGTTTCTAAGGGTATAGGGTTGCTAACTTGCTCCACAGTCATAACACCACTTAACAAAAATATTTATAAAACATTATTTCTTAAACGTTTATATGATACTAAAGAAGTAAATACCATGTGGTCACATAAATACTTAGATCGTAAACAATACCTATACAAGGTGCAATAAATGCACACTGTTTAGGTAGGTATAGGACAGATTCTGAAGAAAAAGCTTATGGACATTCTTGTAACATCTTATTAAACACGAAGTTTTGTATGTTTATATGTTATGTATTTTTATATTATTTCTTATGTAGAGGTTTTACACACGTGAAAATAAAAAAATCTACATTTTTTAAATAATGCGCGTAAGCATTTGTCTAAGCTAAGGAACACCCCTAAAGAGACTGCAGATAAGGCACACGCGGAGAACGTTATTTAGGTTATTACAGCAGAACAGCGCAATGCTGTGTACAGTGTACACGCGCAAAAGAGGGCTTCACTAAAAGGCAATTTTATAATGCATCAATGTTCTTCTTAAAAAGGGGGTTTTGCTGTTTACCGAGTTCAGGGTTGCGATTCTGTAAAAAAATCCGCCGTCACTTACAGCCTAAGCGGTTTAAAGGATTTTAACGTACCTATGAGGTGTCGTTACGTTAGATTCGTCTTGATAGCGCAAATGACACTGTACGTTAAAATATAAAAAACCAAATGACTGATTTTTGATGGTAAATTGATACTTAAATAAAAAAATGTAATATCGATTGGTATCA
This sequence comes from Crambus lathoniellus, assembly GCA_949710035.1. Lineage (NCBI taxonomy): Eukaryota > Metazoa > Arthropoda > Insecta > Lepidoptera > Crambidae > Crambus > Crambus lathoniellus. The sequence continues at coordinate 12,818,346 of OX453313.1, read as the reverse complement.
AAATAAAGGGTTGTAAGTAAATAAGTAATGATTCCAAAAATATATATATAACTTGCAGTTTTACAGAACTCTCCGCATTAAATTATTTAAAAAAGAAAAGAATTAACATTATTTTTATTAAATTGGTAAGTTTTTATATAAGAAAGATGAAAATCCTTTGTAAGTATTTTGCGCTTCTTTCTTGTAAGTATTTTTCTCACTGTCAAAATGTCTTCTTTTAGGTCATGAAATTCAAAAGCACCTCTTTCTTCTTCTTTCTCTAATGCAATGCAAATCATAAAAAATACTCATATCTCGCGCGCCTTCTGTAAAAAAGAACTTTAAAATAGAACTATAGTAGATTGTACCTACAACAAGTGCATAAAACGTACTATTTTACCCGAGATGTATATATCCATCCGAGCCGTAGGCGAGGGTGGATAGTCTATTCGAGGGTAAAATGGGTTTTATGTACAAGTTATACACTCTGCTTTTCACTTAGAGTGTGAGGAAAATAAATACCCATATTGCAAATAAATACCTACCAATATTGAAAAAATAAAGACTTCGCCATATTGGCGGGAAGACTTTCTTTTTCTTTTTTTTATACGTGGCATTGGTAGCACAGTGACTTTAGCATTGGATCGTAGTCCATAATGCTCTTGAAATACTTATTTCTTAGAAAACTCATTAATTTTGCCTAGTTTTATTAATTTAGTAATTTAACATGGATTATGTACAAAATTGAGAAACAGAATGAAATAATAAGTTTATTTTACGAAGTTTAATTGTGTGTGTGGCTGTTTACCTGACGATCTTTGTCTTAAAGTCTGAGACTTAGACGAAGATTTTACTTTATGCACTAGAGCATAAAAAGCGATTTTATGCAGCCTATACCCAACATAAACACGAACTTTACGAGCATGAGAAGTGAAAAGATTTTTTTACGTTTATTTCCATAGTGCATGATGATTACCTTTGTTCTTTTTTTTTGCTAACCTTAGTTGGTCAGCTGTTTTGTTTTTTTTCTTCAACGCAATAAGTCAGGCTACAAAATTACAGAAGCACAACCAACCTTTTTCTTCATTCTTCTTTTCGGCCATGAAATTCAATAGCACCTCGTTCTATTTTTAAAAGTGTATTCTGAAACCTAAGAAAATGCCCCATTTTCGCCTCGCCTTTGTACATACGAAGTTAAAAAAGGACCAAGCTTTTTAATGTAAGTCTAAAACAAAATGTCTTTGTTCTGTTGTGGTCGTTTTGTGAGTCGGTATTTATAAAACAGTTTGTGGTAAAGCTGCGAAGGGCATTTTAGTTGGTGAAGTTTGTTGTTATTTGTCTAAAAGATATTTAAAAACATTACCTAATGATAAAATTGCGTTATTGAGTCACAAAGGATTTTCTAACCTACGTACTTTTTTAATAACGTAATATATCGCTACTGTGATAAGTCATTAATTTAATTTTGTAAAATGTTTTTACATATTTTATGAATTTAAAATAGACAAAGCATTATTCGATAATAAACATGTATACTTACTTAAATAGGCATAACAATAGGCATAAGTTCCCGCCTGAAAGGTACTTATAGGGCTCGTGGTTTTTTACTATCACATTTTCCTATACTTACAAAATTGCATTGTAAATGCATAAAAATAATATAAAATCTAGGCATATTAATTTCGTTAAGACTGTTTGTTACTGTGTTAATATACAACTAGACACTACTCCTGGAGTCTGGCTATCTTATCTCTAACTGCCGGATCACAACAATGCTGAAAATCATTGTTGTTATGGCGTCAGACCACAGTCAGGCTTAGATAAGATGGTGTTAGCTAACCAGGCCGAATAAGAACAAGTCAACCACCAACCAAACCGAATTCAATGTGCACAACCACTGGGAATCGAACCCGGGACCTAGAGGTCATAAACCGGTCTAGACCACAAAATTATTTCTCAGTAATATAGGCTACATTTTATGCCGATATTCCCACGGGAACAGGTACATACCACGCGGGTAAAACTGCGGGGAGAAGCTAAATTACGTACCTATTATAACTTTAAAGTACTAAGTATCAACTGTACTTGAATGGCCGCACTAAGCTAAAAAATGAAAATATGATTTTCAAGTTTATTTTATATCTAACAATCTTAACTTGTTCCAGCGAATCCTACCCCCTCACGCCGCTCCCCGACGAAGTAGGGGGGGTCATAACGGAAGGCCCCCCCTTGCTGCTAGCCGCGTGGACCCCCAAAGGCCACGGCCTCATCACCGTAAAGGACTACAACATCTTCTACAGGCCAGCACCAAGGTCTTCTACGGGGTACCGGGTCACGGAGACCGGGGTCCCGGGGACCGTGCACAACGGGGTCCCGGATTGGTTGTATGAAGGTATGTACCCCATGCTTTACATAAGCCCGTTCTTACATGACGATACCTTAAGGGTTAGCGTGTCTTAGCGGTTGTCCAGAAAGGGCGAATTTGCTGCAATTTCCACAGCAATACGATGTGTGTTAAACCGCGTCTAACTAATGGAACTGAGGGCCGATCGCCGTAACTCTATACAGCGCGTCTTGATCACGTTTGCGTCATGACGTTTGACTTCGTATTGCCGTAATGACATAACGACGCACACGTCACGCAAACCTATAGTCCCACAATCCTGTCTGTTCCGTTGACATCCGTGGCAGAGGAGCCACTTGTAATACGAAATTAGCTGTCAAAATAGACTGTCGTATGAAAACTGTTTTAGTTCCAATGATTATCACCGGAAGAGAAAACGTTGTCGCACTGTCAACGCCGCGCGTTATCAAAAACGGTTTTGCACGTCAACTGCACGTACACCTGACTAATGCGTCATAGGATTACCGCGATCGGGGCGCTGGGCGTCGATCCGCAACTGCAAGCGATATGACGCCGCGCCATACTAGTTTCTAGTTGATGTTTCTTTGTTTTGTATGAAATAGAGCGTCGACGCTTGCAGTTGTCGTCCGACGCCCGGTTCGAACACCAACAGGCCTTAAGAGCCATTTCGCACTTTGCAATTGTCTCGCTCGCACAATAAACATTTTTAAAGATTGTTTAAAACATATTGTGTTTTTTAGAAAAGTGTTTCTTAATGTCCCTACAACGCAATTAGTTATACATTATTAAACATATTTCAACATTGTCAATACTGCAATAATACTAGATCTACGAGCTTAAAGTTTTCGAAAATTGACTTCCTAATTCTAACCAATACTCAATTGAATGAATAAAATATCCGTAACATTGCGTTTTAGGGACATAATGAAACACTTTTCTAAAAAAACACAATGTGTTTTTCACAATCTATGAAAATGTTGCATTGTGCGAGCGAGACAACTGCCAAATGGCTGTAATTGCGAAATGGCTCATATACACCATCATCATATTAAATGTCAAAATTATTAAAGAGACGCCATAATGTTTAAGGTGCTCTTAAAGTGCCGTTCGAGTGTTCGAGCGTTGAGTTAGAAAGAAAGGCCTGGCCTCATCATCGTGAGGACTACGACATCTCGTACATACCAGCACAGAATAATTACCAGCTCTAAGTTCCTGTATGTACCGGGTACCGTTCAGAACGGGCTCCCGGATTGGGTGTATGAAGGTAGGTATGTACCTAAAACTTAAAATAAATCATTCACTTCTAACTTAGTTCGGATCTGTAGAGGCAGGATACTTCTCCATAATATATTAAGTGAAAAGGAAAGAACTAACTAACTCCTTCTTTTAAAGCTGATGAGTTTTTTTCGCCTGTTTTTCTTGTCAGTTAAAAGATGTCCATAACAGGTGGTAGGTAAAGAAATGTTGGACGATTCATAAGCATTTTTTTTTATCTATATGAATAAAAAAATTATGACTAATGACTATGACTACGAGCTAGGTGTCTGAGCTCGCTAGGATACGTTGGAACTTGTATTTATACTACGGTATACTGATTGGTTGTATGTATGTAGCAAGTGCTTAATATAAATCGTGCACTCCTATTTGTTACCAAAAACGTGGCTTAGACCTCTAATTTTCTATCGTGTATTGAGTCGTAGATTGGTTGTATGATGCTATTGATACTCACCTGTTTACGTCACATAACCAAACTACAGAACCTACTTAATTATAGACGTGATCTAAAATACACAAAAACTAAAATACTTATACGCAGTGTAAATAATTGGACAAACTTCATTATGATATTATCAAAAACCAATTTTGTCCAAAAAAGATTCTAGCATAAAAATGTATGTTTTATTAATTGTGCAACAAAGATTACAGGTAACAGGTGTCATTTTGAATTAAGTATTTAAAATATCTAGACTCGCGGCAGAGTGTCCAGCCAAAGTTCAAAGAAAAAGGATAATCTATTTCTGTCCCACTCCCACCTAAAAATTTGTTCAGCTGTTCTGTCGAATAACAAACGTACATTCATCCAAATTTTCGCATTTCTAATATTAGTAGGAAGTAGGATGGACTGGAAAATTGTGTTTTAGATCTCATCCGATGAGCACACATCCGCAACGCAAGGTCACTTCAAAGCTCTTGTCTTTGATCTGTAAATTACTAAACAAACATCACTTTGATAGAGAGGGGAAAAGTTGTTTATTTCACATACTATTTGAATATAAAAAGACGTAATCGCATGTCTCGGCTATTAATAAAAGTGTTTTTGAAGTTTTTTTTCCATAATTTTTGTTCTCTTTACTTTCAACGTTAGCATACTCTACCTGACTGTACTCCAAGCACTAACAAACTCTCGGTCTCGTAATGGTATTATTTATTTTGTATGACATTACATTTGATATTACATTGACAGTCAAAGCAGTGCAAGAATAATAGGACAGATGCGAGTTAAACTCGCGTGGAAAGAGTAACGACAGAAACCAACTTAATCTTAGTTTCATTTTTAAAGAATTGTCAATTTTTGTTTTTTTCTTTATTATCTTTTAAACTACCTGTAGAACTAAAAACAATTTTTTTTGAGATCCTTACAGCAAGCCCTTTCGTTTAATATGCTAAACGATACAGGGACCGTACTCTGAAACGCAAATCCGAAACTTCGGTTAGCCTCGCCCCTTTCACTTGATACTGTCATGACTGGAGAGTGAGAGGGACGGGTATAAAGAAGTTTCGGGTTTGACGTTTCAGAGTAGGCCCTCAGAGGAACGGGTACACCGAAGTTTCGGGTTTTGCGTTTCAGAGTACTGTAGGCCCTCAGGAACTTTTTTAAAATAGTATTTCAAATCATTTGGTCCAGTTGTTACGGAGCAAATTGGCTTTAACACCAGGACGGACAGACACACGAGTGATGCTCTTTTGTTTTTTGTCTTAACCCAAAAAAACTAATCAAAGTATGGAAACTGACAGCTCTTTGGCAGTAATTTAACCTATGGTTGCCTTAGCACTATTATTTATTCTGTGCTATGGTGTCGTTTACGATTACAAGAACGAAAGTTCCTGTCGTATTTATAGTTATAATCGTATCCATAGAGTGTTAGAAATAGAAAAAACTATTTCGATTAAAGGCAGTTTGTCAAAAAACGTTCCTACGAAAACAATGACGTGGTGACACTGGTGACTTTCTTTGCTCCTGAATTTATCTAAAGGATGTCCAACCTCATTTAAATTCAGGTAGTATCTTACTGAAGAAAACGGCTCTATCTCATTGGAACGCCATCCATGGCAGTGACGCCAGCAACATTTACCACATTTACTTAACTTTTGGCTGCTTGGCGTCGTGACTAAACCGCCGCCAACGGCCAGTGACGTAGTTCTAGGAATGTTTATTTATTTATTTATTTATTGAACAAGGCTTACCAACTAAATACATAAATAACAATTACAAAATACATCAGACTTATTAATTATATCGTATATGCATTTAAATTAAAGGTAAACAATGAGAGAGTTTCTTTTGACGTTTCATCGTTCAGTTCAATAATTTGTACTAGATGGCGCTACCCCACTATAGCGACCTAACTTTTTCTGAAGAAGTAACGAAAAAGTATTTACATAATAGAAAATAGCAAAGAGAATAGTCTGTCTGAGTAATATATTTAAATGGGCTTCAAATGTCAAATAAAGCCCATGTCCATATTATGGATCAAGACGATACGATCCATAGTCTTTCGATATGATTGAAGTTCGTTCACCAGACAGTGCGGTGATTAGGCAAGTCCAAAACGTTAAGCAAAATCGGTGTCAAGTATTCAGTGCCAGGCCAAAATGTAAGCTATCCAATCGGGGTCCAGTATTCAGTGCCAGTCCAAGCCAGGTTTCAATCAAATTATTTCAAGCCCAGCAGAACGTGGCGCTCCGCATCATCACCCAAGCGGGGCGCTACGTACGCAACGAGGTCATCGCGAGGGACCTCAACATCCAGCCGCTGCAGGACTTCGTGGGCCAACTGGCGCGTCGAATGTTTGACTGCGCCGATCACGGGCCCCACAAACACCTGCAGGGCATCGCACCCAGACGACGACCACCGCCGCTAGAAACCGAAGAATCAGCTCCTTCCCCCAACATTACCACCAACACCAGAGCCATGAAGAAATGGGCGCTGCTCCGCGATATTGTGCCCCCGCCACTTCCCCAGCCCACCTCGCCCAAACCTCACATCCCTTCTAACACCCCTACCTAAATTATAGCACATACCCCGTTTGCGCGCCCGCTCGCAGGCGCTAGCTGGGCCTCCCCCAAAGGGGTCTCACCCGGCTGGCTGACCGCGCCGAGGGCCGCAAACATCCGGTGGGGCACACCACCCGTCCCGAGGACGGCCGCGCAAAGCGGCTCCAAACACAGTGGGGCAGTAGCCTCACGAGATGAAGCCCGGGGAAGGAGCGGAAGCTCAAACCCGAACCCGCCTTCGTCGGCGGAAGAAATCCATGATGATCAATCAAATTATCAAGAAAAACGATTACGCTCACAAAACACCACCAACACCAACGCATGGAAGCAAAGCAATCTGCCGATCTCACAGAAGAAAAACTTTACCACAGACAGATTAATTTGACAGTACAACCGATCGACACACAAGTCTTTTTTAGGCTGAATGAACTAATCCTTTGCCATAATATGCTGAAAAAAGTAGGTTGTGTTAGGGTTACAGCGCCATCTAGTGCATCGAAAAATAACTCAGGAAACTCTCCCATTATTAATGAATGAAAGACTGCAAAAACTGAAATTAAATAAACATAAAAAAGATTCCTAATTTAAAATAATAAAAATTAAAAATGAATCTAAATGTTAAAAACTAAAAATTAACAATTTAAAAATAAAAAAATAAAAAATTCGAAAATGTCAAAATTTTAAATTAATAAGTACATTTAAAAACTATACTTAATGCAATAAAAAAGAAAATTTATTTTTGGAAAAATCTGCAAAAACTGAAATTAAATAATAAAATAAAAAGTCAAATTAAAAATAATTAAAATTTAAAAATGAATTTAATATTAAAAACTAAAAATTTACAATTTAAAAATTAAAAAAATCTAAAATGTCAAAATTTAAAATTAATATTCAAAATTCTCAAAATAAGATTAAAATTAAAAAAATATCTATGCAAAATATAAAAATAAAGGTTTAATAATGTTATAATCAGATGCAAGAGTAGGTTGAGTTTTTTTGTGTACTTGTGGTAATTTTTATTAATATGGACATTTCTATATTATTTTATTTGAAATAAAACTGTGGCGTTCCGCTATTTGTTATTAAAGGTATAAGGCCTCTCCATTTACGTAAATATCAACGCGAAGATGCAAATAATTTCGCATCTATGAAACACTAATATCAGCAAGTTTGTATGTAGATTATGTGTCAGGTCAGCCAAACCAACAATGACTATAGTCACAGAATAGTGGGGGACGAAGGGGTGCAGCCCAATACTTAACTAATTGAAGATTACTTATTAAAAAACAACGGGTCACTTAGGGAGTGCCGGCAGAAGTAAAAAGGGCTCCATAGACTTTTTCACAAAAAAAGGAATTTGACAAAAAATTAAAAAAATTGGCTGACTGACTGGATTTGAACAGAGGTCTTCCGGCTTCAATGCAGCCCGTTTTCTAACATGAGCTATTACAACATTGGAAACGGTGGCGATATTTGTCTTCATATTCTAATGACATTGTAACAGTTTTTCGATCGTCACGTGTTCGTCTTACGAATTTTCGATCTGACGGTCACGTGTCCTGACGCGAGTTTAACATTTTTTACCCATCACAAAAAGTGCACAACGCCGCTAAAGAAGTTTTCAATTCAAAAACCCCGAAGTTTGTCGGTATCTTGTTGAAGGTCCATATTAAGGCGATGATTCCCGACCGAAATAGGCACGCTATAACGCTTACTCGGCCGCGCGCGATACACTTCACGCGGACGCAGCGGCAGCCGGCAGTGAACTGTGAACTCGCGAGCGCCCCGCGAATCAAAAATCACTTAAAATTCAATAAAAATAATTTTAAACTTTTGTAGGCCGGAATTCCTCGGCTATTCAAAGACAATTATTTTCGTATATTTTTCATTAACTAAAACCAAGTATCTGCAAGTAATAGGATATTTGGATTTCGATTAGACGGATGTTTGGGATTTTATTTGACACAGTTAAATATCACCAATAAAAAAAAACGGCCGGAAGCACTAGATAAATGACATTATATTCTTTCCAAATTTTGAGTACTTGTGGTTTGCGAGTAATCCATAATTTAAAATACCTACCCTATTTTCGGGAATCGGCGCCTTAACATAACGTTTCCGGTAAACAGTTCTACCTATTCCGATCTCTGGATAAAATGCAATTATTCAGTTTTAATTGGCGGTGGGTGCTGGTTTCGCTGCCATGGCATCCCACTAAGATAGAGCCCTTAGTCTTAAAGACACGTCTATCTTCCTGTGAACGAGAATTTTATTCAGTTACGCGTTGCAAATGAGCGGAACCTGGTGTTTTATCTTAACGGGCTCCTCAGCGGCCTCGCGCCAGATATAAAGATACCAGATTCGGGACGTGATCCAAAGGTTTATCGGCATTAAACTGAGAGTTTCCGGGGAATTTTAATCCCCCAAAAAAGCAGGGTAAATATTTTAATGAGCAGGTTTCAGGCTAAACTTTTGCTAACTCTCGAGAGATGTGGCGCTAGTTAGTTGAAAAATGTTTTTTATATTGAAATTTAACCGGCTATGTCTTCCGAGGTCTCCAGACATTAGTAATTTATAACAAATACTATCAAAAAGAAATAAGACTACGCTAATATATTTTATCATTTGCCAATATATTGTTAATTAATCAAACGCGTAATTTTCCAAAACATGAAGCAACGTAACATTATTTCATACGCGCCGTGCCGCCAACATCCGAATTGTACCATAATCATTTTGATGATACCTATTATCCGCTTTGTTTTTTTTTACATTATTACAAAAAAACATAAAAAAAACAAAAAAAGTGCTTTAGTAAAGATCAAGATATGCCACTTGCTACAACAATACAACAAGCAAATTTCAGTGTAGACAATGGCGGATTTTTTAACTTCCCTGACCTCATTTAAATTCTGGTTAAGTCTCTATAGAACTTCAGATTTCAAGTAACGGCCTGTGAGTAAGCCACTGCAGGCCACACACATTTTATGACATACAAAATTAGAACACAGGCGGCCTGTTCTATGGGGGCTGTAGGCGAACCGCAGGCGGACTGATAGTGTGCGGGACCCTTGAGTCCTAAAGTGACGTCTATCCTCTGGCGGACAAAATTTTATTCATGTACGCGTTGTAAATGAGAGGAACCTGGTGTTTTATCTTAATGACTTCCTCAGCAGCTTTACGCCAGATATAAAGATACCAGATTTGGGACGTGCTCCAAAGTTTAACCGCAAAGTGGGAGCGGAGTTTCAAAGATCCTGGGTTAAAATTTTATTAGCGCCTAATTTGAGAAAATCGCAGAGGTTGCAGCTTTTACAATGGTCGATTACGGGATGAGTGTCAAAAATATTTTTCTCTGGAGCTTCTTGGTAGGGAAGCCTGTGTTTTTAACATATTTTGTAAATTCTATGAGTACCTACTTATTATTTTGATTCATTTTATTATAAACTTTAGATGGTTAGATGAAGGACTTAAGTACCATGGTTTAGATGAAGGACTAAATGCCTCAATGCAAATATGAAAAAAATGCTATTAAAAATAGTGAAAGGAAAGGGAACTGACAAAAAAAACTTATATCTTAGTGCTTATTATAGGAACAATCGTTAATATTAGTTTAAAAAATAAAATAAAATAAAAAAAACTTTTTTGGATAATAAACGCGCATTTTAGTCACTTATATAAAATTCAGTGTCGCGTGAATATAAAAACGCTATGTTGTATTAAAATATCCATAAAGTCTTAAAATTATTTTCTGAGATGGCAATTTTTAAAAACGGGGCATAACAACCAGAAACAAAAGAGTAAGTAACGATTCAGTATTCAATTCGCCCATTCTCTTTGTGAACTCAGGAGCGGACGTCAGCGTGGCTCCTTTCAGTTCCGCGGCAAAGGCTGAAAGCTTGGCTGACGTTTCTGAGTGAAATATGTACCTACCGACTTTTTTTCTTCTTTTGGCATCGAATAAAATTTCCCTGGTTTTTTCGACAAGAAACCTTTCGAATCGTCCGAATACCCCGTCCAGCGCTCCGATCACGGTAATTCTATGCAACGCGTCTTGACCACGTTTGCGTCATGACGTTTGACTTCGTATTGCCGAAGTGACATAACGACGCACACGTCACGCAAACCTATAGTCCCACAATCCTGTCTGTTCCGGTGACATCCGTGCCAGAGGAGCCACTTGCAATACGATATTAGCTGTCAAAATAGACTGTCGTATGAAAACTGTTTCAGTTCCAAAGACACCGGAACAGAAAACGTTGTCGCACTGTCAACGCCGCGCGTTGTCAAAAACGGTGTTGCACGTCACGTGAACGTCAACTTTACTACAGTACACCTGACTAATGCCATCCGCATATATATCATAAGATTACCGCGATCGGGGCGCTGCCCTTACTCTTGAACGAAATTGCATTAGCATCCGATTTAATTAATGTCAAACGTCAAAATTAGAGACTTTATTGCAATGCGACCTTCACTGTTTAACATTTATTTGACGACCGATTTGGCGCAGGGGTAGGCTACCTGCCTTCTGCGCCAGAGGTCTCGGGTTCGATTCCCGAACAAGACAAATATTTGTGTGCATGAACATGTCTATTTGTCTTGGTCTGGGTGTTTTCTATGTATATTAAGTATGTATTTACAAACAAAAAGTATTTAAGTATATATTTATCCGTTAACAAGTTTTCCATGATACAGTTTCTTAATGAAATTAACATGGGCTTAGATAATTGGTGTGAATGTAAGAAGTTATTTATTTAATATTTGGCTATTGGAATTTGTTTCAAGAGTAAGGGAGTTAGGTACAACCAATTTGCCCCAAAACTACGGTACCAACTGAGTTGAAATTTGGTAATCGTGTGCTTTTCTGTGACTCAAAGACGATGGTATAAAAATATATAAAACTTTTTTTTTTTACTGTATCATGTAGCCTATCAAAAGAAAGGTCTTGTTGTAGGAATATCAGTGATATTTTTTTAGTAGTTCTTAGATCGGTAGTAAACTATCAAAAATATTTTTTGCGCTCACTTGCGTCATTGAGAACCTATGTACAAAGTTTCAAGTGAATCCATTGAATAAAATAAAGTTACATTCAAACTCTGACCCCCCTTTTTTACCCGCTTAATTTCCAAAAATCTTTTCTCAATACTTCCTTCCTATCCTTTCACTTACGTCACTTGAGGAACCTTTACACAAAGTTTCATCTGAATCCATTGAAGAAATAAAAAGTTTTAAACAAACTCTTATTTTTTTCTCTCTTAGGGTAGGAATTTCCAAAAATCTTCAGCATCTTCACAGCTTCTTGCGTATTTAATTGCCATTTATAAAAATATATTTTGTCCAAAAGTCGCGTGAACAGCTGAATTCAACACAGACGAAGTCGCGGGCGGAGCCGCTACTATAATATGTTTAAGGATAGTTCGTACCTAAACTATTCTGTACCCCTAGTGTAAGTTTTTATGTCAAAAAACGCAAACTATCGTGAGTGCGTATTTATGTCAATTTGTATGAAAACTGTATCAGCGCCTCTAGCGGCGAGTAGCGCGCTTATGCAGTTTTCATACAAATTGACATAAATACGTACTCGAAATAGTTTGCGTTTGCTTGACATAAAAACTTACACTCGGGGTACAGAACCTTTCAGATGCAATAGATTAGACTGTATCTTGCTACTACAGGTGATCTGTGGATTAGACATAATTTATTAGGCGTGTGAATGACCGACTACTCTCGACGCGTTAGCCGCCAAGTTATTTATAGCGATTAATATACAGCAGGTACTTATTAATAATTAAAGTTAATGACAAAAAATTAGAAGATCACAAGAGGTAAGCGGGAGCACTTCACCAATAAAAAACCCGTCTCTAGATCTTCTTTTTTTTATTCGTCACTATTCTACTTAATTCTACTAATCAACTAGACATATATTTTATAAACATGCCTTTCTTCTCCCATGTACAATAAACTAGCTTTCTCAATATATTTTTTCGGGCTGATCTAAGGTATCTTTTTTTTATTTGTCACTATTCTACTTAATTCTACTAATCAACTAGACATATATTTTATAAACATGCCTTTCTTCTCCCATATACAATAAACTAGCTTTCTCAATATATTTTTTCGGGCTGATCTAAGGTATCTAAGGATCTAAGGTATATCACATAAAATTATGTAACCTAGGCAAACTTACAATTTCTACATAGCATGAAGCTACTAAAATCCGTAGATGCCGTGCAAGGAAATTGCCTACGTTCCACTAATACCAGAATATAGGTACATATGACCGAGTCACCCGTATTAATTGGCAAATTGGTGGAGAAGGTTAATTTCCTCGACTGCAAAGCTGATGAAGTCAGCGAGAAACGTCCTCGTTACGGAGAGAATATTACAAATTAAGTCAAGATTAATTCAAAGAGTTAAGTTCAAGCTAAGTAATACAAAGGTATAATTTATAATTATTATTGTGTGTAGGTATAATAGTAGTTTATGTGACTGTCGCATAATGAGGGGTATATTATGTATGAGTTATAAAAAAAGTATGTACTTATGTATAAATATTTATCTGTTATCTAATTATCCAATTAACCTTACACAGTTTTTTAATGAAAACTACTTAGGATAACTGGTATGATTGAAAGAAAGTTGTTTATTTGTTTATCTTTGCACGGTTTCAATGTATTTATAATGTATAATACATAAACTTTTCGTTTAAATAACTGTCTATTGATGAAAACTGCAATAAATCCGTTTCAATGTTTGAAAGATATGAGCATACAGACGTAGACGGGACGGGACGGGAAGCAAACTTCTTTCATACTATGCAGAGAAGAGCTGTCTCTTAAATCGTATTAATAAATCTTATTTTTAATTAAAAATAATATTTTCTTCCAAATACGTCCTTTACTCCAAGAATAATGTAAGATACATTCTTCTTGGCTATTTGGCGAGGAAGATGTTGATCTAACATTTAAGTCCATCAGTCGTATAGTTATGACACCTTTCACAGCTTTCAAGCTAAAATGTTTCTTACTATCACTTGGTATTTTCCACATCGAATGTTGACCTTCATTTATCTATTTCCGGTTTGTTTACAGATCCATAGAAGCATGATTCATCTCGCTACAATTAGAGTTTAGAGGCTTCCAATATACTCTTAATTTAAACTAGCGTGCTAGCGTTCCGTCGGCTACTTCGTCTGCCTGTAATTCAGTTATACAACGTGTTAATGCAATAACCGAAAAACCAATACACCCCAACAAGTTTATTTTATTAACTATAATTAATTCCATTGAAAATATTTTTTTTAAAAGAATCTTCCTGGTTATTCGTGCTCATAGGTCTCCGTGACTTTCTGTTTTCATTTTCACCGCCAAAATAATAATTGGTTACCGATTGTCGGTCGCCGAAAAGGTATTAACAGACAGGAAGACAAAATCAATTGAGCTTTTATTATATTTGTCTGGATCTCGCAACAATGTTTCATCTGGCTACAAATTGAAGTTTGAAGAGGTTTCCAATATTGCTTTTATAGCGGCTGGAAATAGACACGTTCCCACTTTGACACTGGTATTGAAGTCGATTTAATGTAAGTAATAGCAAACCAAACAATTTTCTGCAAAATGGTTATTTGTTTTTGAGGACAGATTATACGTTATTATGAATTGAATTTAATAGTAGGCATTATGCGGACTTGAGGGGAGGGGAGAGACATGTCACGGGATGGGTGACCAAAACTTTATTATATCGAGCTCCTCCGTGCTTCGGAAGGCATGTAAAGCCGTTGCGGTCCCGGTTGCGGTTGCAGTTGTTAATATAATACCCACCAATCCGCACTTAACATCAGGTGTAATGAAGGCTAAAGGTCATAGCCCACTTATCCCGCACCGCTCCGACCCAACCAAAGTATGAGCAGCCAAATATAGACTTAATATCGTTCACTGTAGATGCACTTTACAGTAACAATATAAGGTCCTTCTTAAATAGTGCACATAATTTTAAGGGGTCAATGTACTCATGCATACAAACAACTTTTACTATGGAACCAACATTGAAATCGCGAAAAAAAAATCAGCTGTTCCATAGAAAAATTTAAATCGAATAGATCAAAATGTATGGAACAGCTGATATTTTTTTCGCGATTTCAATAGTAAAAGTTGTTTGTATGCATGAGTACATTGACCCCTTAAAATTATGTGCACTATTTAAGAATGACCTTATACAATAGCAGACAGCGCGCGGTAAGCAAGCCTGCCGCAAGCTAAAGTGCGTCTACTGAGCACGACAAATATGGGCTTAAGCCCATATTTGACTGCTCATACATTGGTTGGGTGGGAGCGGTGCGGTATAAGCGAGCTATGACCTTAAGTGCTACCCAGGTAAGAGGATAAAAAAGCTAATGGCCGGGCTTGGACGTAAAGTGGCTATTACACTACACGGTATTCAGGGCTAGTTAGGGCCTAGTTCAGAATACATTACTTGTTTTGACTGCATCACTTGCTAAAAAGGAGCTCAAAGAAAGCAATGTATTCTGAATTAGGGCCCTAACTAGCCCTGAATACCGTGTAGTGTAAGTAATAGCCGCTTAAATTAATAATAATATGAATTGAGTTTTAAATGACAACCACCACTAATCAGAGCGTTTGAACTTCTGATCTGAATAACAAAGTTATTGAAAACAGGTAGGTACCTAATAAATTGTAACACTAAGTTTTAGGCTATATTTGCCTTTACAATTTGGGACTGGGCTTGGCGATTGTTATGGCCAAACTTGTGCTAACTTGCTCGGAGCCAGAGTTGACCGCAGATTGTGGTCACTGCTAACTTGTACTACGCTGTTCTGAATGTTATATGGCAACTTTGAGTATAAATTAATGGATTATTGATTTGTAGTCCGTTTCAATAAGTCATGTCATGGTAAATGAGAAAACTTACTTGTCTGTTTACCATTTATCATTATAAAACATGATTTATTTGTCGATATATTTTTCCATCTAACATACTATTATTATAAAGAGGAAAGATTTGTTTATACTAATATTATAAAGAGGAAAGATTTGTATTTTTGTATGTAACGAATAAACTCAAAAGTACTGGACCGATTTAAAAATTCTTTCACCGCCCGTTAGAAAGCTACAGTCTTCCCGAGTGACATAGGCTATATTTTATACCGATATTCCCACGGGAACGGGTACCACGCGGGTGAAACCGCGAGGAACCGCTAGTCTTTAATAAATTAATCCGTTTACATTGGAAATTTAATTGTCACCAACTATGACTTGAACGACGCGAATCTCTTTTCGTTCGAAGTAGGGGGCTATTTCTTTTCTTTCTTTCTTTCTTTCTTTCTTTCTTATGAAGTTTTATTAAAACACTCTAAAGTGCCACAAATTTATGTGACCTCGGTGACATAGATGGTGAAGGAGCACCATCATTGTTGGTATTGTACTAACTATTTAATTTAGTAATCTGTGGTAAGTATTGGTTTGTGAACAATATGAAAAGTTTGTGGCACTGTACGAATATCGGAGCAAATCCAATGAAAATGTCGCTTTCGCAACTTTTATGATTGAGACAATCTAAGGTTTGCTCGCACCATCTCAGCTTTTATCATCATCAGCCATTTCATCATCAGGAATTCCTTATGGATGGATAAGAAGAATGGGCCATGACATGACCCACCACGCGGGCTCAATGCGGATTGTCGTGTATTAACTTTTATCATCGCCTTATCTTAATTTTAGAATTTGCCTTTTAAGCTTTCACTTTGACCAACATCTGTAATAAACTTTTGGTGCAATACATCCGAAATGTAAAGGATAATAACATCATAAGATCAACCTGTATATCGTCCAATTGCAACATTGGCAGGGCACTCTTCTTCTAACGTCACTGGCATAATAAATGGTTTATTTGCAATAAGCAGCATCTTACGCAGTGCGCAGACGCTGCTCCTAATTATAGGAAATGCAGAACATTTATTACATACTAAAATAGACAGTTTATTTAGGTTCATACTCTAGCAGCTAGACAATTTGTAATAGCAATATGATCTTCTGAAAGATGGTGTACATGTGCTTTTTTTGCATATATTTTTTTCACAATGGGAAAAAAGGCATTTCCGCCAAGTAACGCCTGATCCAATCAAATAATAATAGAGGTTTTATACACTCAGCATCCGTATAAAACCCCTATATCGTAAGTACCGCCTGGTGCGATGCACACGTCGTTATTGCATTTCATACGCTCTGATTATTATGGGCGGGTGTCAGCTGCATATATTATTAGCACAGCTCATGCATGATATTTGTGCAGGGTATAATTCTATAATCGAAAAGAAGGAATCTCAAGAGTGGATCAACTAAACGTTCTTTTCAATAAGTGCTAAGTAAAGATGGTAATATTCTACATACTAATATTATAATGATGATGTTTGTTACTCTTTTACGAAAAAACTACAGAACGGATCTGAGTGAAATTTGCAACAGAGATAAATTAAAGACTGGAATAACACATAGGATACTTTTTATCCCGATATTCTCACGGGAACGGGAACTACGCGGGTGAAACCGTGCGTGGACGGCCGCTAGTAACTTTATAGTAGTTGTAGCACGAAAAAAATTCGTAAACAATACCATATAATACTTATACAACCGAAAGAGGCGCTTATCTGGTTTTTTTTATACGTATTAATACGGTCACGGTAACTATTGTAATACCGATTTTTCATGCTAGGGCCCCTCACTTCACGTTTACTTCACATTGTAACACGAATCTTTATTTCAAATTCATAATTAACAAAAGAAAACCGAAAGTCATATAAGTATTCGAATAAAACAGTGATCTGAAATTATAATTTGAAAGAAAATATTTTTGCAGATATATCCATAAACAGCGAAACCATGCTTATTAAAATAAGATATAATAAAGATACGTACAAAAAGAGAAAAACATTTCCATGTTCTGTGGTACCCACAATTATAAATTTACATTTTATTATTCCATATTAAGACATACACTAATAACCATATTGAATATACAAAGCGCGTTTAAATCCGTAAAAGTTGTTTTCTTATTGTAAAAAAAAACAACTTCTAAACCAATGTCTCCTTGTTGCAGAAGAGATTCTGAAGACCCGCACCGCTCTATGGATGTCAGCTGACGGCCACATGGTTCTATACGCCACCTTCAACGACAGCCTGGTGCACGAGCAAAAGTACCCCTGGTACGGGGCAGCCCTGGAAACTGATGACCCTTCCAAGGTAAGAAAGGTTCTTGAAATATATTTACACGCCGACATTGAATATCTTACTAAACAAAGGTGTGCCTAGCCATCGAAACCACGGCAAGCTCAAACTTTCAAGTGTTGCTGCGACATCGTTACGCTTTGGATGGAGTCGATGGATCGGCTATGGATGGATTTGATCTATGTTACGCTGACGGCCACAATATGTTTCTCTTCGCTACCTTCAACGACAGCATGATGCATGAGCAAAAGTATCCGTGGTACGGGGCAGCCCTGGACACTGATGACCCTTCCAAGGTAAGAAAGATACTTGAAATAATTTTACACTCCAACATTGAATCTCTTACTAAACAAAGGTGTGCCTAGCTATCGAAACCATGGCAAGCTCAAACCTTCAACTGTTGCTGCGACATCGTTACGCTATGGATGGACTCGGATGGATCGGCTATGGATGGATTTGATATTTATATCCACATTATGGTTCTCTTCGCTAGCTTCAACAACGGCCTGGTGCACGAGCAAAAGTATCCGTAGTACGGGACAGCCCTGGACACTGATGATCCTTCCAAGGTAAGAAAGATACTTGAAATAACTTTACACGCCAACATTGAATCTCTTACTAAACAAAGGTGTGCCTAGCCATCGACACCAGGGCAAACTCAATCTTTCAAATGTTGCTGCGTCATCGTTACGCTAAGGATATCAGCTGACGGGCACATGGTGCTATACCTACGCCACTTTCAAGGACAGCCTGGTGCCCGAGCAGAAATATCCCTGGTACGGAGCAGCCCTGGACACTGATGGATGACCCTTCAAATGCAAGACAGTTGCTATGGTACACTTTACACAAATGTATGGGACATTTGAGGCAGAGCGCTGTTAATGTCATCTAACGACTACATGTTTTAGCAACAGCCTGGTGCACGAACAAGAGAAGGTTCCACTAGTATGGTACAGCCCTGAACACTTATAAACCTTCCAAGGGCACAAGACTGATTTTGAACTTCTACATCACACCATCTTTTTCCAAGCTGAACAGTGGCACTCCTAGGCAAACCCGATGTTTCAAATGTTGTTACGTCTTCTTTTCTTTCTTTGAAAATGCTGTAATAATCCCCCACAGTAAAAAAAAAATATAAACCCATACTACGCAGATGAAGGTTTTATTAGAAAGATATTTGCCCATCTTCTACACACAGACACAGAAATAGTGTTATCTGGTAACAACAACAAAATAAACTGCTTTATATTCTCCGTACGCATTTACAATGCACTTATTGAGTGGCATTGTTATGACAAGTTACCCGTGTTACAATACAACCAAAGTTATATTCAAACGGGCTGGCCACCAGCCAGGGACCAAGCGCGAACTACTGTTCAATTTTGATTTAGTGCTTTCATGATTAAAGTTTGTTTCTGTAGAACATATAGTTGGTATGTCAGTTGTCAGACACTTTATGTGTGAATTTGTTTAGAGAATACATTGCCTCTGGGAATGCAAATCATTCCTACATCGTCTTTAAACTTTACGATCACTTACTTCAGTTCATATTAATATCCCGCTAACAAGCATACCGACGAACCATGGATATACGTCGAAATTTATTGTGATCATTTAAGGTTGCGCCACCTATAAGACACTCTATGCAGTCTTTGAAAAATCTGTATTAAAACGTTGATATAGTTTCCAAACTGCTTTTAGTATTAGGGTAGTATATCAACGTAGGTATGTTCTTGCGTCGAACTTGTTTGAGCCCTAAGCAAGGTTTTCTCTTTGCAGACGTACCCCGAGATCAGAAGCGTGCGGTACCCCAAGCCAGGGACCAACAACCCTACGGTGACGCTTACGGTGGCTGACATTGCAGACCCCAAGCACATACGCACCAGGCACCTCACACCGCCCAAGGCCATTTTAGAAGAAGGGTGAGCCACCAAACATTTGTCATCTACTCTATAATATAACAACCTTTTACACGCGCATTGGTTTATTATCACGTGAAGATACAAAATTACAAATTTCTACTAAGTCGAAATGATGTCGATTATCCCGTGACCCCGGCAACTGAAATTCTAGATTTCAATTCAAATGGAAAAATAAAATAATTGTTAATTATGTATCTCTACGCATTGCTGTAACAATGTTTGTTCTGTTAATAAAGCTCAAACGCCACTAACCTACATTACAATGAAGTTGATGAAGAAGCAATAACTTGATCAGCTAAAACTTGTAAAGTAGATAACCCACTCAACAAAGGCGGTTTGGATCATCATTATGAAATAGACTAAATAAAGAATATTCATCATGATTGGCAGGAAATTTAATAAGCGGAGGAACTTAAAACCCACAATCACGCCAATAAGGCAGCTCAATCCATAATAATCTTTACTAATATGATATAGAGGAAAGATTTGATTGTTTGTAATATTATAAAGAGAAAAAATTTGTATTCTTGTATTTTTCTTTGTAACGAATAAAGTCTAAAACTACTGGACTGATTTTGAAAATTATTTCACCAGTAGAAAGCTACATTCTCCCCGAGTGACATACGTAGGCTATGTTTATGGTTTTACCCCGATATTCCCACGGGTAAAACTGCGAGGAGCCACTAGTAAAGGTATAAAGGTACACATTCATGCATCGCGATCAAATATAAAATCGCACAATTATGATAAAAATATTGATCAGTTTTCATTATTTGCTTTTGACTGAGATAGATTTAAAACTAATCCCTAAATTACTACCAACCGATGTTTGTTTATTCGATTTAATGATACGACAAATGGCATAAATAAGAAGCTAATGTATGTTTTTAGATATTTTATTGCATCAATATTAGCAATGTGATTGAAAATAAAGTTGATGTTTTCACTGCGAGAAGTGAACCGATACCTACGTGAAATTATATGCATATAATTTAACAACTTTGTTTAAATTGGCCCATATGTTCTATCTCTTCTAGGAGTGACTAAGTGTGTGCCAAGCTCAAAAAACGTCTGTGCTGGTTCAGTTATTTAGCTGAAACTCGAGGAAGGAGGCTCGTCTTGTCAAAATGATAAATTAACGATCGAAGTTTTTCCTCCAGGAAAACCTTCAGAACCTTCCTCCCTTCCAGATTATCTTTCTGGTATAATCATTTTACTTTTCTGTTGCTCTTTAACGGTTTTAGTAGCGTTTTACGCCGATAAAAAGAAATTAAATTAAAACTTTTCGGCTTGGAAATGGGCGATAACAATTACAAAACAATCCAACTTCATTTTTTTTATGTCCCTTCGTACTAACTTTCTAAATAGCTTGTATTAGCATAGCATAGATTGGATAGATAACTATGATGAACTAGCTTTCCGCCCGCGGCTTCGCCCGCGTGGACTACACGAGACGTTATCCCGCGGAAATGTAATATTTTTCCGGGGTAAAAAGTAGCCTATGTTCCTCTCCAATTATCAAATTTCAGCCAAATCCGTTCAGCCGTTTTGGCGTGATTGAGCAACAAACATCCAAACATCTAGAATAGAATAGAATAGAATAGTCTTTATTTGCTAATACTGGGTTTACAAGTTGTTAAGGAATTGTTTCTAGTGTACCATACAGTATTTGCCTTTAATATGTAGGCATGCAAATATCTATACAGGATAATTTTTTTATCAGTGCACAAATTTTTAGGATAGACTCAGAATCGGTAAGTGAACAACTTTCTCCTAGAAACATAGGTCGAAATATGACAAAAAATTTTTGACCTTTCATACAAATCGGACTGATCACGTGATTGAATTAGTATGGGAAGTCCAAAAATTTTTGTCGTATTTCGACCCATGTTTCTAGGAGAAAGTTGTTCACTTATCGATTCTGAGTCGATCCTAAAAATTTGTGCACTGATAAAAAAATTATCCTGTATATATAAAAATGAATCCCTATTTCCCTTGGTCACGACATCACGCGTGAACGGCTGGACCGATTTGGCTAATTTTGGTCTTGAAATGTTCGTGGGAGTCCAAGGAAGGAGATATAGGGGTAGGGTAGGGTAGGGGGGTAGAGGTAGGGTAGGAGTAGGGTAGGGTAGGGGTAGGGTAGGGTAGGGGTAGGGTAGGGGTAGGGTAGGGTAGGGTAGGGGTAGGGTAGGGGTAGGGTAGGGGTAGGGTAGAGGTAGGGTAGGGGTAGGGTAGGGGTAGGGTAGGGGTAGCGTAGGGGTAGGGTAGGGTAGGGGTAGAGTACGGGTAGGGTAGAGTGGAGTAGGGGGTAGGGCCACGGGAACGAAGTCGCGCTGGGTCAGCTAGTTTATTAATAAAATTAAAAATGTCATATAATGTTCTTTTATGCAATTTAAAAAATAGACACATTGAATAAGAAAATCGAGTTACAGATGTCACAGTACAATGTCAATTCTTGTGGACGCATTAATCAAATGTCAAAAAATATATTAAATAATATTATCAAGAATGTCATAGGTACCTACAAATATTATCAATAATGTCATTTTTTATACTGAAAAAAAATATAATAAAATAAAAATAAAGAATCAGATTCACACCAGTTAGACAAAACATAAAGTTATTAGGTATTACATTTTTAACAAGTTTTATACTCTAAATACTCATTAATCGAGTAGAAACACTGTTCTGTAAGCCAAGAGAGCAAATATTTCTTAAAAATATTTTTCTCTGTGGGTAGGTCTCTCAAATTTTGTGGTAACTTATTATAAATTTTTATCGCCATGCAGTAAACATTTTGTTTGAAGAAGGTTAAGTTGCATTTTGGTACACATAACTTATTTTGTCTACATTTACGTGCATTTGCATTTCTCTGATGATGAGTGATAAAAAGTTCGGGATATCGCTTTACAAAAAGACATAACTCAGCGATATACATACACGGCAGTGTTAATATTTTATATTGTTTGAACCATGGTTGACAGGATTCCCAGCTTTGTATACCGGAGAGTGCTCTTATACATCGTTTTTGGGCTTTGAATGCCCTTTCTGAATCGACACTATTACCCCAAATTATCAGGCCATAGCGGAGCACAGAGGAGACATAACCATGGTATGCTTGCAATGCACTTTGAAGTGATGCAACTCTTTTGATTCTATTCAAGGCAAAGACAAATTTATTAATTTTTTTGCATACATTTTCAATTTGATTTTTCCAACTAAGTTTTCGTCAATGATAATACCTAAAAATTGTGTAGAGTTTACTATGTCAACGTTTTCATTTTGATGCTTGATGTCAAGATTTAATTTTTTAGCTTTATATGTACGAAATTGTATGGCCTTACTTTTATTAATGTTTATTTGCAAATTATTTCTATTCATCCAATCGTGAATGTCATTTATAGTATTATTTATGTCAGTTTCTAGCATGTCAATATTTTTGTTTTTGAATAATAAAGTACAATCGTCAGCGAATAAAAAGCAATCATTTTTTGTTACCTCGGGCAAGTCATTAATGTAAATAATCAACAATAGCGGACCTAATATGCTCCCTTGTGGAACGCCATTTTTTGTATGTCGAAAGTTAGATCTAGCCCTGATTTTTGTATTATTTTCTACTCTTTCTGTCTCTGTACATTGTTGACGATTTTCCAGACGATTTTCTAAACTTTCACATTACAAGTAGGATTAGCTTGTTGAGACCGGGGGGCTAATAGTGTAACTCAACTCAACCTATCTATCTTCATCTTAGTTTGAAAGATATTTTACAAATAAATTGTACAATTTAGCAAGGGATGTATGGCACCCATAACAGTCGAGTGTTTTGGCGCACGAACGAAGTGAGGGCGCCGATAGTTCGAGACTGTTATGAGTCCATACACCCGAAGTAAACACTTTACTTTTCATTTTGAATATGAGGAAAGTAAAAATGAACAGAAATAATAAAAAAAATATTTTTCCTATGGCCGCGGAAATTAACTATTTTGTTAATTTTCTCCATTTTAGGGAAGGCAAGGGAAACTAAGTCCATACAGTCTTGTTTGGTGTTTGACCCGTACTCTATGCATTAATAGCCTGATTTTTTTATGTTACAAATAACATATTTTGATTTAATCTGTTTCTAAAAAACGCATTCTTTAAAAAACCAATGTTTTAGATATTAAAATAATAATTCTACGATATTAATTATTTTATATAATAGCAAAACAGGCTGTATAGGCTTCTGTGCCTTTGCCTGCATACCTTTGGTAAATAAATGTCCAAAGAGATACTAACAGATTTTGACATGACCCCTCCTATTCCTTTCTTAAATTTCATTACGGCCCTAGGGCCGCAACATACCACTTTCAACCCGCGTTTTAGGCAAGTTATGAGTTACTTTCAGAATATGAGACGTGAAAAAATATATGTCTATCAGTGCAGCACCATTGCTCATTCAATATAAGTGGCGAAGATAAAAAGTACTCCCACCTTTAAAAACAGGTCTTTGGGCCCAGGACCACCACTCAACATGTACCAGGCAGGGATTTAGGTCGGACGACACGCCTACGATTTTTCATTCATACTTTTTGCTGATCCTGCGTTTGTTCCTTATTCGTCGTTCTTATTGATTCTCGGGCTTATGTAAGATGAAAAACCATTGTTACATACTCTTTAAGTTTTTAATTTGTTATATTTGACCATAAATAACATATGTTTGGATGTCCATTTACAAACTTAACTCGATTGGATACAGTCCAACGAACGTTTTAAAAGACATTTGAACAGTTTGTGAACTATGATTCACACCTTTTTATTTATTTAATTTAACTTTGTATAACTTGTCGTCGATTCCGCGAATATGTATGCAACTACACTTAACCTATTTTAGTTTTAGTAACGAACTATCTTTAGAAGCAATACCAATGGTACACTGACGTAAATTAGCTATTTAGGATGTTAGGATAGGAAAATTACACAATACCTTAGTTAACTCAACCAATGAGAGGGTTGAGTTAACTAAGGTATAGTGTAATTTTTCAATTTGACGACTCTGTATGAAACAAAACAGAAAAAAATCGCCCTTGGCGACTTTCTCGCCGGCTCTTCTCGTTACATACAAGGCCTCCAGAGGATTTGCGAACCGATGTGGAGCTTCATTGACATTCAGATTACTCAATGTTCAGAAGTGCTGTAAAGCCAACCTAATTTCAATAAACAAAATTGATTTTAATTTTTGTATTGTTTTTTATATAAAAAAACGCCAGACTATTACTTCAACTAAACTATATGTCTTCCACAGGGATTACTACTTCACCAGCGCACAGTGGGTGTCGCTGACCGAAGTGTGCGTGGTCTGGCTGACGAGGACGCAGAACCTTTCAGTGGTATCGGTGTGCAAGAGTCCCCTGTGGCATTGCCT
The DNA here is from genome assembly GCA_949710035.1 of Crambus lathoniellus. Lineage (NCBI taxonomy): Eukaryota > Metazoa > Arthropoda > Insecta > Lepidoptera > Crambidae > Crambus > Crambus lathoniellus. The sequence goes on along the minus strand of OX453313.1, from coordinate 12,793,158 downwards.
GGAGGTATTTCATCATGATCATTATCAGCCTATTAACGTCCACTGCTGAACATAGACCTTGCCAAGTGCACGTATGCATTACCGAAATTCTCTCTCAAATTGGTCGTGGAAAATTTCGATAATAGTTATTTGTTATACAAGAGAGCAAAATCATTTTTCGCTGCGAGTGCTGAATTTAAATCACGAACTAGCGAAGTAGTCTAAAATTGAATCACGAGCGTAGCGAGTTATTCAAATATGACTACTGAGCATAATGAGTGATATAAAGGCACGAGACATCAGAAAATTTTGCTCTCGTGTTAAACATACAACTTTTCACCTCTACCAGCGAGAAAAGTGTTACAGGTCAAAAAAACAACATTGAAGGCAACATTTAACAATAAAGAAAACATCAAAATTACAAAATTAATAATTAAGAGTAAAATTGGTGCAATTATGCAAGTTGAAGGTAACTGTTTGCATTGCGTTCAAAAACTGCACTGCATTGCATGTAATTTTTATGAAAACCAAACATGATATTAGTAAGAGATATAATGTTCACTTCATATTATTTATTTTAAATATTGCGTGTTTAATAAAAAGCAATAGTAGTACAATCGTATTTATATAATTTGTTATTAGAATTCATTAATTTTTCTTATTTTATATTTATACTAGCCTACTACCCGCGGCTTCGCCCGCGTGGACTACACGACGACGTCATGCCGCGGGAATGTGATGTTTTCCGGGATAAAAGTAGCTTATGTTACTGCCCAGCTCCCAAACTATCCCTATACAAAAAATCACGTCGATCCGTTGCTCCATTTTGAGGTGAAAGGCTGACAAACTAACAAATACACTTTCACATATTTTATAACTAGCTGACCCGGCAAACGTTGTTTTGCCATATTAAATATAGTGGACCCGGTAAACTTCGTATCACTAACATCTATTATAGATAGACAGATGAAAATAAATAATCGCGAAGAAGTTTTATACACTGTTTTTTATAGAGTAGGTAATCCAAAGCGGCTAAAACGAAACGTCAGTGATTGCAATACTCTTTGACATACCTCTTTGGAAGCGGCTATGGAAGAATGACAGTTTTGTATAGTACGACAGTATACAGTTTATCGATTTTCTATACAAAATAATCATTTTAATTTTATAATTTTCCAGAATAAAAAGTAGCCTATGTTACTCTCCAGCTCCTAAACTATCCCCATATCAAAAATCGAGTTGATCCGTTGCTCCGTTTTGACGTGAAAGACGGACAAACAAACAAACAAACAAACAAACAAACAAACAAACACACTTTCACATTTATAATATTAGTATGGAATGGTATGGATCATGCATGCGACCTCATTTCGTCCATAGGTACTCTTTATTTCGAACCTTTGGTATCCGTGTATTTATTTTTTAAGCTTTATATTTCATTTCAATCGACATAAAGCTATCTATCTATCCTTTTTGCTCATATTAATTTTAAAAGTCTCATCCTTGTCACTCTATTTCTTTTTTCTTAATTATTTCAAAAGTTGGTGTAAGAAATTAAAAAAGCACTTTGCCTCACGCTCGCAGCAAAAATCGATTTTGCTGCGAGTTTTTAGGCGCCAAAAGCGCCCTTTTCGAGCTGGAGAGGTGAAAATACTTTATCTATATATAAGTACTAATATTATAAAGAGGAAAGATTCGACTTTTTGTTTGTATTTTTGTAGTGGATAATCACAAAAAGTACTGAACCGACTCTAAAAAGTCTGTTACGAGTAGAAAGCTACATTACTCCAGAGTGACAGAGGCTATATTTTACCCCGATATTCCCACGGGAATGGGAACTACGCGGATAAAACCGCGGGAAGCCCATAAATAATGACAATCAAAATACAAAAAAATGAGATTCCTATGTAATTATGCGTAAATTTTGGAACACCCTTGACAAAAAGGTTTTTCCTCCACAGGTCTACAGGATAACTTCAAGCAACGATGGCTGGGTGGAATCAGCGCCCTCCCCTCTCTGGTCGGCGGGGGGTGGGGCGCTGGTAACCCTCGCCCCGGTCAGAGACGGGCCAGCAGGCCTGTTCAGACACATAGTGAGAACAGAACATAATGCGCACGGGCCAAGAGCGTTGCCGTTAACACATGGCAGCTTCGACGTCGTCAAACTGCTTGCTTGGGACCATGCTAACCAACACATGTAAGTTTATGAAGCCCTAGTACTTAATATCGATGTAAATATTATGGTGACTAGTCTTGTTCCTCATTTATGTCGTTGACTGCGTGTGTCCTGATATCGGAATTACGTTGCAACATGTCAGTACTAGTTTCTATATCTTGTGTTTCTCTGAAATTTCAATATGCTTCGCAGATACTACCTCGGCATTCCCGAGGGCAAACCAGGGCAGCAGCACTTATACAGGGTGTCATCAGAGCCGCCGCGGCCGGGTGCGCCGCAGAAGTTGCCTTATTGTGTTACTTGTAACTCACAGGTAAGAGTCTCTCCCGTGAAATCTTTTCAGACGGACTCTGCTTACAAGGCCTTGGAACAAAGTAATGATCGAATAATCTTTAGCTAGCTGAGTTATTAAGACGAAGACGTAGAATCATTTGGACCTTCGAACAACGCGGGCCTTCCGTCCCCCGCGTAGGCCCGCGTTGCTTGAAGACTTGGACAGGCTTGCTCTTGAAGGGTCCGTGACATCAAGAATATCATTTTTAAAAACTATAAAATCATCAGATATATCATCACATTTTGACATATTCTTATTTCCCTACAAAAGCATTTTCATCATTTGCTGATACCCTCCCATATACCGTTTGCGCAAAGCTTGAAGTTAGTTGGTCTTCTTTCTCCCACCAGCCGTCTCCAGCGATAAACCTGGAGTACTACGGCAGCCTAGCGTCCTCCGGGGACAGCAGCTGGGACGCTGACTGGGATGAGGAGCCTCCTGCCACCTCCCCCTCACCCTCCAAGAAGAAGAAGAAGAAACATCCCGGTAAGTTGACTAACCTTTCTCCCACCAGCCGTCTCCAGCGATAAACCTGGAGTACTAAGGTAGCTTAGCGAGCTCTAGGGACAGCATTTGGGCCGCCAAAAGTAAGCTCCAGTCACCTCCCCTTTACCCTCGAAGAAGAAGAAGAAGAAACACCCTGGTAAGTTGACTATAAATAATAGAGGGTGTTTCTTCGACCAGCCGTCTCCTGCGATAAACCTGGAGTATTACTGCAGCCTGAAGGAAGAAGAAGAAAAGATATAGCCTTCTTAGTTGGTTCTTAATGCAGCATTTACACGGAGCTAATACTTTAGACAATCCTATAGGCCAGTCTACTATGTCAATCAAATTCGTGTCGTATCGTAATCCGAAGCAGTTTACTATCTTTATTTACTCGATGCCAATATTTGACTGGCTTAGTGGACAATCCACTAACCCAGTCAAATATTGGGTCCGTGGAAGTAAATGCTGCATTAAGTACGAACAGTAGGATCTTTCATTGAATAGCAAAAAAATATTGATGAATCATATTATGCTGGCCATACACCATCCTGCCTATCGTGCAATCGGCATGACGGCAGGCTTGATCCAATCTGCAGTTCGTCTATATTACACCACTAGCGGATCCTCGCGGTTTCACCCGCGTGGTACCCGTTCCCGTGGGAATATCGGGATAAAATATAGCCTATGTCACTCGGGAGGAATGTAGCTTTCTAATGGTCAAAGAATTTTCAAAATCGGTCCATTAGTTTCGGAGCCTATTCGATGCAAACAAACAAACAAACAATCCAATCTTTTCTCTTTATAATATTAGTATAGATAATTTGATAACTGTCATGCCAATCCACGCCCACCCACGGTCAGTTCTACTTGATCCAATCTGCAGCGTCATGCCTATTGGACGATAGGCAGGATGGTGTATGGCCAGCATAATGCAAAGGCAGCTCAATTTGCTAATATAATCAAATTTCTCTAGCTAAAGTTTTTTTATAAATATAACTTCTCTGAAAGAAAACCCTTCACTTCTTTTTATTATTCAATAAATCTTGATAAAATATTCATAAGTATTAGTTATGATTAAGTTTTTTTAGATTACGGACTCTCCAATTCTTGTGCAATAAAATGTTCAAACTCCAATCAAAAACATATTGTAAAGTAGCCCAAATGACTTAAAACTTTTTAGTATAGGTACTATTGTTCAACCATTCAAAGATTAAATGAGATTAGTTAGCATTTAGTTAACATAGGTATGTGTAGTGATAGGTATTATCATCGCCTAATCCTATTCAAGTATTTCTGTCTTAATTGTATTGGTTCAGCCGTGTTAGTGCTACTAGCAATAATCCCTGATAATAATATTATTACCTTAGCTGGGCTGATGAGGTGAGGCTACTATGCGGTGCTTTATATGCAGGGCGACCGGGTAAATATATCGATATCTTGAATACACATAAGAATTTATTTGTAATAATAGAATTAGGTATTTTCAGGTTGTATCAAAATTTTATTGTTATTCGGTGATTGATGTCTTTTACATCTAGGTGTATTTGTCGTTTTACTATATCAGCCCCAATATTAATTAACGTTATTAATTCGTCCTTAAGAGGGAATGCCCCCGAATCTGCCGTGCTTTCACCTTGAAGCAAACTTTAGCCCAATGTCAGCGTATATCGTGCTGGAATGCCTTGGGTCCGGCGTGTCCACCTCCCACCTGCACAAGATGACTGACTGATGCATCATAATCTTATTATACCTAGTTCTTTTATTACTCTGGCCGATTCTTTGAAGAGTCCTTCTAGCTTTCTATCACCAACAGATTTTCTATGGTACTTACATTTCAAACGACGATAGGTGCAGATTATACGTTAATGTATGGAACCTGGTCCTCATGTCCAATAGCAATAACTGTAGTGCCGTTGGAAAGGTCTTTTCAAATGAAACATTATTTACTATGACGACTTTCACCAATTCGCTTTACTTTTAGAGTTATTTTGAATCTTATTTTCTCTTCACCAGACTCCTGAGGACCAAAATGCTTATCGTCCTTTGTTTTATCCTCTAGAGGGAATGCCCCAGAACGTGCCGTGTCTATACCACGAGGCCCACTTCAGCCCATCGTCGGCGTACTTTGTGCTGGAGTGCCTGGGGCCGGGGGTTCCCACATCGAGCCTGCACAAGATCTCGCTGCCGGAGCCCAGGATGCTCATGCACTTGGAGAACAATACTGCGGTCAAGGTGAGATGCACTTACGTGCAGTATACTTTAATTACACGTTACGCCACATTTTCGAAGATCCGGTTACAAATCTTTAAAACAAATAAATTAAATATTCGCTCAATGTTTATTACTTTCCCCCAGTTCAGACACAGTCGGAAACCGTTCTTGTTTACACTAGCGTCTAACATTCGTTCACACATGACCGCACGGCGGCGCCGCCCGGCGCGGGCGGGTCGTAATGTAATAAATTATAAGATCCGCGCGGTTTCCGCTGTGTCTGACTCTGAACTGACCTGTTAATGATAGGAAGTAGAGTCTACCTGTGGAACAACAAAAAGCTTTATTTATACGGATGTTGGATATAAGGGATTCATAGAAGGTATTAATACAAGACGATCTTGGTAAAACAATAAGACCACGAAAGCTAAAAAGAAACCGATAAAGAATAATCGCTTGTTATTACCCTACCCTAGACAGTATTTTGTGAAAGCATTTTGCTTATTCTTGCTACAATGGCAGAATGAATCTGGGTGTGACCGTAAAATAAGAGCTAATGAAAGAATATGACTGCGCAGCCGAGCTGAACAGCACAGACATTCGTGTTAAAGCATTCGTAGAGATTTTAAAAATGTTTTTTGAATTTCATCGTGGTGAATGCAGAATGAATTTTGAAAAAGATAAAACACGTTCTTGTGAGATAGCTTCATGCTCTTTGTCTATTTGTGAAGAAAAACATATTAATAAATAAATATACGTATTATTTATATATTATATTGGACACTATTACATACATTGTTATGGTACTTATTTACACGAATCTTGGAAAAATAAAGATCTTTGGGAGGTAAGGACGTAAGGTACCTAGGTAGGTATGATACTATTTTTGTTGCGAAATTAGGTTTTGAATAAGGTAAAATAGATAACAAGAATTTTGTAGCTTATTTAAATTTTTAGATTTTTGCATTCACAATGCAATTTTTATTACTGAAAAATGGAAAATGAAGTATTTAGAAAAAATCGACCCGTCTCACAACTAGCTCCGATGGGACTCGAACCCACTCGCTCGTTAGAGCAGTCGCCCGGAAAGCGAAAGGTCGTGGGTTCGAGTCCCATCGGAGCTAGTTGTGAGACGGGTCGATTTTTTCTAAATACTTCATTTTCCATTTTTCAGTAATAAAAATTGCATTGTGAATGCAAAAATCTAAAAATTTAAATAAGTTGCAATAGTAATTTCATCTTTAGCGATTGCCAAATACCTGGAAAGGTATTTCTTTCGCGTGTGAGGGTAGTAATATCTCCACATTGATGAAATTAGCACTGACTATACAGTGCGTAAGAAGTATTGGATAAATTCGACGCTTCTCGTAACGACTCCGTAGCTCAGTGGTTAGAGCAGTCGCCCGGAAAGCGAAAGGTCGTGGGTTCGAGTCCCATCGGAGCTAGTTGTGAGACGGGTCGATTTTTTCTAAATACTTCATTTTCCATTTTTCAAGAATTTTGTAGGTTAATCAAACTTTTAAAGGTCGACGGAAGACGTCTGTCTGCGTCCAGTTGCCTCCAAGTTGTATTTGACCATATTTGACTTAAGAATGTATTTGATGGTCATTTTTCAAGTATGTGGACAGTCTGGATACTGATTCTAGGGTATTATTAATTAAAGGTCCAGTAAAACGTGAAGAACGATCGATAAAAATAATCACTTGTAATTACCACCTAATCCCAGATAGTAGGTACCTAGGTAGGTATTTTGTGAAAGCATTTTGCTACAATGGATGGCGGGATGAATCTGGGGTCTGTATGACCTTAAAATAATTTTAACCGCCTCTGTGGTCTAGTGGTTCACACCACCGATTTCAGACCCAGAGGTCCCGGGTTCGATTCCCAGTGACCCCCACTGGGAATCGAACCCATATTGTATTCGGTTTGGTTGGTGGTAGGACTTGTTCTTAGTCCGCCTGGCTAGCTACCACCATCTTATCTAAGTCTGACGCCATAACAATGATGTTTTCAGCATTATTGTGTTCCGGCAGCTACAGATAAGATAGCCAGTTCCTCAGTGATTGAGGATTCCGGGAATAGTGCGCATCCACCTTCAGCCTTATCACCACTTAACATCAGGTGTGATGAAGGCTATAAGTGCTACCCCGTTGTAAAATGGTGCACAGAGAACAATTTATCGGTCCAGAACCTTTCTGTGGTATTTCAAAGAACCAGGCCATGCAACTTCTCAAGAGTAACCTATTTGGCGAATCAAAAAAGCACTGGCTGACACAACCAGGACTGCTACACGCCAAATCCCTTATAGAAGGCTACTCGCAAAGCCGAACTGCCGAACTCCTGGAGCTTAGCAGGACGAACATCTGTGCGATAGTCCGCGCCTTAACCGGCCACTGCAAACTAAACAGGCACCAATTTCACATGAACTTGAGTGACACTGATGTTTGCCGCTACTCAGGAGAGGGAAACGCCGAGGCACCTTCTGTGTGACTGCGGGCCCCTTATCCACAAGCGCAGTATCCATCTGGGTCGACACATTATGCGCCCGGAGGAGATTAAAACTCTAAAAGCTAGGAGTATTCTAGACTTCTTGGAAGCCTCCAGGCTAAAAGAGTTACTTTAACCAGGTGGCGAGTCACAATAGATCTTTTAGGTCGCAGTGACTACTACTCCTACCGGGAGATGCATAGCCCCTTACATTCAAAAATAATATACACCGTTGTGAATAAAAAAAAATTAAAAAAAATCGCGATGAATGCCGAATTGTTTTTGATGATTACATAAAGCATGTTCCCATGAGAAAGATAACCGTTCAGTATGCTAGGTAGGTACGTTTTGGCACCTCATCATCAGCCATTATAAGTTCCCACTGCTGTGGCACAGGCCATGACCCACCACGCGGCCCCAATGCGGAATGGTGAGTATTATCAGATATTACCGACTGCAAACGCAGCTGGAAACCACGACGCACGGAAGAGCTTGAGATAGCAAATTTTTGGTTACCCATCCCGTGACAGATTATGGCATAAGTTGCTTAACTTCAACGAATGCATGCCGAGCGCGTTTACCACTGCGCCACGGACTACTAAAAACATTGTTTTGTTTTGGCTGTTTGTCACCTAAACGGTTATAATATTGAATAAATCTTGGTACTTAGATAGAATGATATTTGGTAAATAAAAGTCAGTCAAAAATTATTTTTATAAAAAAATAAAACCGCCTTCAAAAAAACCACATCAAAAAAGTAAGAAATAATTCCTCACCAAATAAATAACGTAAGTTCTTTGAAGTCGGGCGGGTTTTAACAAAAACAGCAAAAAAATTTACATGTTTCACGACCGATTTATTTGAAAACTACTGAACCGATTTCAAAATTTCAAAATGGGACCAACTTGGGAACCAACCTGATGTAATAACGTTTGAACCATTTCAATCGGTTCAGCCGTCTTCGAGTAATCGGTGGACGAATAGAGAACCTCCTCCTTTTTGATTTAGAAGTCGGTTAAAAATAGGTCTTGAAGCGGGTAAATTAGGAAAAAAAAATTGTGTGGGCCAGATAACCAATCGATCCTCAGATGTAAAACTTAATTTAGGGGCTTATTTAAAAACACAATTGGCTCTATACAAGTATGAAAGTGAAATTGGGCAGATAGGGACGGCATTTGGGACAAGACTGAGAATGAGCGTTTAAATATCCGGTCCCGGAAGGGAGACGGACATTTCCATATATATTCTTGGAAACTATGAATGCCCGATTATTGAATAGTAGATTGTTAAGTAAGGGCTGTATGGCACCCATAACAGTCGAGTGTTTTGGCGCACGAACGAAGTGAGGGCGCCGATAGTTCGAGACTGTTATGGGTCCATACACCCGAAGTAAACACTCTACTTTTCATTTCGAATATGAGGGAAGTAAAAATAAACAGAAATATTCTAAAAAATATTTTTTAAAAATATTAAAGGAATTTTCGATAGACTCGAATTCTCATAACTTTTTCGTTCATTTTCTCGATTTTAGGGAAGGCAAGGGAAACTAAGTCCATACAGCCATGTTTAGTGTTTGACCCGTACTCTATGCAATTCTATGGAATTAATAGCCCGATTTTTTATGTTACAAATAACTTATTTGGTTTAATCTGTTTCTAAAAACGCATATTATTATAAAAACAATGTTTTAGATAATAATAATAATTTCTCTTTTTGTATGGTGTCTACGATTTTAGTTTTTTTATATATAGTAGCAAAGCTGGCTGTACCTATAGGCTTCTGTGCCTTTGCCCACATACCTTTGGTAAATAAATGTCCAGAGATTAAAGATCATTTTTGTACATAAGTACTCTTTAATTTACAGATTTTGACATGACCCCTCCTGTTCCTTTTTTAAATTTCATTACAGCCCTAGGGCCGCCACATACTACTTTCAACCCGCATTTTAGACAAGTTATAAGTTACTTTCAGAATATGAGACATGAAAAATACTTATGTAGTGAGTCCTTTTTCACATTACGAAACTTACAATCGATTAGTATCCGACGCCCCGGTCGCTGAAATCTGTCATTTGTATCGAGTGAAAAGTCGGATAAGTACCGCTTTTTTATACACATCGTCTTAGCGCTTAACCTTCATCATGTTAAGTGATGATAAGGCTGAAAGTGGAAGCGCACTACTCCAGGAATCCTCAATTACTCAGGAACTGGCTATCTTATATCAATCTGCCGGAAAACAACATTGCTGAAAAAATCGTTCTTATGTCGTCAGACTTAGATTTTTTTAATCAGACTTAGACCAGCTTTTTTTTCTTTTAAAAAAATTAGGAATGTCGCCTTTCAGTATAATGAGCTAACTAAAGGATTTAAGGCAGTTTTCCTCCAGGGCCCATAATTTTTTTACCCTGTATAAGGACAATAGGGTATTTTACTGTTGTTGAAATGTAGATATTTAATGATGACGTTAAAAAATATTGCAATTAAGAATACCAAATGTGAAAAAATAATTTGAATCTGTTTTATAATAAAAGAATTATAGTCTGTTTGATTTTGACTATAGCTGTCTCTTTCTAAAACGAAATCTTCTATGGCGTGACTATGACGCTACTAACCCACTGACGTCACTAAGATAGCGTCCTGTCCTTGTCTAATTATAAAGTTTGAAGTCCTATATCTTTGAAAATATTCAAGATAATTCAAAATGAAAATTTGTTTTGTGTAGCTAATATTTCGAAAAACATTTTAAAGAAATAAAAAAAAACAGTAAAATACCGTATTGAAAACGTATTCTCATCATGAAGTTATAGATTTCCATGAGGCACCTACACGCAAAAACCCCAGAAGTGTAAGACTATGTTTCCATAAATTATTTCAGCACCATGACTGTGCCTGAAGGCTGTAGCGCTAAAAGCTAAAACTCCTACCCCACATTACCCAGTGTGCCAGTGTTAACGTTAATCGCCGCGTTTTAAATGAAATGTGTTCAGTCATCTTCATTTAGCCGCTATTGTTGCCGACGCGTTGTTTACGCCAAACTCGTAAAAACATTATGATGAGATTCATAGCATACAGGTATTTATTTTAGTACCGCGCCGTTTTAGTACAATAGCACCTATTATAAAGTTTCGCCTGTGAATCATGTACGTGATTCAGGCGTTATTGATGTTTTTTGTAATGCAACATTTTGAAGAGACTTGAAATGATTAGCTTTTTAGTAACATGTAAGTAATATTGCTTTTTGAAACAGGAATAAATGGCAATGATAAGCTGATAATTGACTACTTATGTAGTTCGACAGTAAAAACAGCAATATACAGGTACAGACAGGCACCAATTCGGTGACCTACTTATTACTTCTGTACGTGTGTCTGGTGCCTCGCATTTCATATTTCGTTATGTATTAAACTAGAGTAGTACAATGCAAAAACAATAGGTATTACGGATAGGGACTGCAAGTGAACAGTGAGACGCTAGCCACACGAAAAGAAGTAAGAAGTGGTTCACCGAATTTGTCCCTGACTGTACATTACAATAAATTAATCAATAATTGATTGCCTGACAAATTAAAATGGATTCCCAAAACTGAGTATCATTTAAACGATGTACTTATCTATGTACTGTCGAACCAATTGAATCGTGAATCATTTTGCTAATGATTTCTTTGAAAGCGTCTCAAGGCCTCTACAGACCAAAGCCGGCAGCCGGCGGTTTAGGTTAGGCCTCCCGCCGCCCCGGGCTCGTTTTCATACATAATCGTCGCAAAACAAGCCCGGCGCGGCCTAACCCGCCGGATAAAGCCGGGGCGGGCCGCCGGCTTTGGTCTGTAGAGGCCTAACGTTATTGAATTTGATTGAATATCTGTAATGCCCGAGCTTCACAGGCGTCTAATGCCATTAATTAGCGCGCTATTTGATATAATACGCAGATGTAGCCGGGTCTTAGCGCACTAATTTGATACAATTAGCGCGCTAAGACGCGCATGCCGTTATTAATACCGTTAGGCGTCACGCAGGTGAAGCCCCGGCATTAGAAAATGAACTTATGGTGGGTCACTATTCAATTGTTTCAGCTGTAATCATGTAATCACATCATGCTTGGGCAAACTTGATCCATATCGATAGGTCTCTCTTCATCCTGATAAATTCTAAGTAGGTAATAGTAGATTTCATTACAAGTGCGGAAAGCCTGTCATTGCAAAGAGTTCCGACAAATGTCTACCCGAGCCGAGGCGCAGCCGAAGGTGAGGGTTGACAGTCGGAACAAGTTGCAATGACGGTTCCGCACGTGTACTGAACAACTATTTTTAATACAGTTGCGAAAAAATGAAGCAATTTAATAAAATAATAAAACACAATAAACTCAACTAACTAATCGTAAAAGAATATAAGCAGAGACTTTTTTTTTGTTTTCTTCACCCATTCTGGGTTGGCAAAGGAAACTATGATCATACAGCCAAGGCTTCAGTAGAATTTTTTTATTGATATAAAATGAAAATTAAATTAAATGAGATGAAATGAAATGAAACCTAACAAAAGCAATCCGAATCCTACAGGAGCGCCTTTCCTTATTTCTCTCTTTTACCACATCGTTTTCCATTAAAGCCACATTATTGCACTAATTCCACCATACTAAGTACCTACCACAATAAAAACCAGAAAAAAATAATTTAGAAAATTAAGAAATAAGGTCCCTCATTTTCTTTTCACTTACTTGCGCAAACTCCTTTAAGGCGCTACTCGGAAAAAGTATGGACTCTTCGATATAAAACTATAGGACGGTTAGAGTTGTTATAAATCTGGTAATAAGATATATATTTCTTCATACCTTTATCTAGAATCGTATAGTTTCAGAAACACGATTTTATGATTTTGGTTCGACACTTTTTATTTTCGAAAATACCTCTAAAAAATAAGAAATATCAAGATTATTCTTAAATGGGGATACATATACTATTGAAAATTGGTTTAATTAGTGGACATCAATAATATTTAGGATCGTATAGAAGCATTTTTTTAAAAATCGCTATAGTTTTTGAATACGAAGTGATTTTTTGTTTTTTTTTTTGCGTAATCGGCAAAATCGGTCTCGCTCCCGCGCGCGTCGTTTTCTCATTGCTATCTCGTTTTAGCATGATTTTTCCGAGTATCGCCTTAAGCAGATACTATGGTAAATAGTGCACGTCATACCATATTTAGTAATCTGTGGTCATACAGCCAACTTTATGTATTTTTTATATTCATAAATTTAATTTGGCCGATACTAATATTAATTTAATGTATAATTAAAATTAATTTTAAATCTGATATTGAAACAAATTAGTAGCTTCTTTTTAGAAATATTTGCATGAATCATAAAAACTTCTATGATTTTTTTTTAGTAAAAACTTCGTGGTTGGTTTTTTCTTTTTAATAGACAATATTTTGACAGTTGGGAAAGAAAACGCACGAGTTCGGGAAAGGTAAAGAAAAAGTTCGAGTGTGTAATAGCCCACATCCCGAACGCTATACGTCCCTGCAATACGCCACTTTTTGAGCAACTGTATTAAAAAATATTAATATTCCTTCAAGTTAATAATAATCCTGTTTTGTCACAGGAGCGGTTATCATCCATAGCGCTGCCTACTCCTCGCACGTTCTCCGTGCAGCTATCGAGCGGCCACGCGGCCAGGGTGCGCCTGCTGCTGCCACCAGGCCTCAGAGAAGATGAGGTCACCAAGTATCCGCTGGTGCTCAAAGTGTGAGTTGTACTAGTACCTGCTTATTCAGTGTCAGTGGTGCTCGAAGTGTGAGTAGTAGGTACTGTCAGGCGTCCGTCGCTCGCTCAAGAACCCGAGATAAGTGCCTAACGCTTTGGGTATATCTCGGGATACCCATTCAATACAATTTACAGCGGGCAGCCCCCCCCAAGCGCGATAGATACATGCGATAGAAAGAGATGCAACGTCTAGCCGTTCGTAATTAGAGCCGTACAAGCTGAATTCTACTTTATAGTGTTTAAGTTAGAGTTGCTATTTGTTCAAAATGGTCTCGCAGAGTGCAGGTTCTGTTACTAGTAACTATTATTTATTCTGTGGTACTGTGGAGACTGCTCAGTCAGTATGGAGGATAGTGACCACGCAGCCAGTGTGCGCCTGTTTACGCTACAAGGGCTCAGGGAAGACGAGGCCACCAAGTACCCGCTGGTACTCAAAGTGTTAGTTGTACTAGTACTTGCTTAGTCAGTGGTGCTCGAAGTGTGAGTAGTAATGTGGAGCCTCTTCAGTCAGTGTGGCGAGGATAGTGACCACGCAACCAGGGTGCGCCCGTTGACGCTACAAGGGCTCAAGGAAGACGAAGTCACAAAGTCCCACTGGTGCTCAAGGAGAATGTGTAGCAGTAAATATGTAACTTAGTAAGTACTTCCGCTTAGAAAACTTGTCTGTTAGGTAAGTACTGCTACCGGGCTCGGCTGCCTGTCTATAGAAACGGAGCGAGCTTGCGGAGGGGAAAGAGCAAGTGTTGCGGAGAGGGATTACGGATTGTGTCTGTCCATTGCGGAGCGAGGCAGCGGAGCGGAGCGAGCGAGGCAGCGGAGAGGAGAGGAGTTGTGGACTGTACGGAGCTAGCTCCTGTCTCCTCGCTCCGCCGCATCACACCGCTACCTTGATCGAAAATTTGTTTCAAAAACATATGAATTTTAAAACTAGCTGCCTAGTATGAGAAACTAAGAACATAAAAGGGACAAGACATAAGAGACAAAAGACATAAGAGGACTGCACTGACGAAAATCAGATTGGTACTTTTTTATGGAATACTTGACTTGGGTATTAAAATTAATATGAACTATTATTTACAAAACCAAAAAAAAAATAACTTGGATACATTACATACTAATATTTCGTCGTAATATTGTGTCGTAAGAACCATTAACTGACCTGGGGTACAATATTGAGTGGTGTCCAGTGAGCACTTACTCTGAGTGACATTCTCATCAATCACCAAATATGATACTTTTGGCACAGTCTACTTTTGGTAACGCGTCCTATATTGTTAAGTAGGTACTTCTTTATTTTGAGTAAGTTTTACCTTGATACTACTTAAAAGACCATTTTAAACTTTTAAAACAATTTATTTTTATGACGACCGATTTGGCGCAGGGGTAGGCTACCCACCTTCTGCGCCAGTGGTCTCGGGTTCGATTCCCGAACAAGACAAATATTTGTGTGCATGAACATGTCTATTTGTCTTAGTCTGGGTGTTAACTATGTATATTAAGTATGTATTTACAAACAAAAAGTATTTAAGTACCTATATATTTATCCATTATCAAGTTTTCCATGATACAGTTACTTTCTTAATGAAATTAACATGGGCTTAGATAATTGGTGTGAATGTAAGAAGTTATTTATTATTATTATTTTTCATCTACTAATTTATAAAGAGGAAAGACTTGATTTTTTTGCCTTTTTGTAATGAATGTACAAACTCAGAAACTAACTGTAACCGATTTAAAAAATTCTTTCACTAGTTAAAACTTGCGTCATTCTTGAATTATCACATATCTAGGCTACATTTTATCCGATATCCGATATTACCACCAGGAACGGAAACCACGCGGGTGATACCCCGCGAAGCTACTACTTAGTTATTGATACGAAAGCAATGTGTCTATAATTGGACAGTGAAAAAATTAAGTTCGTATTTAATTCGTGGTAGGTAGTGTCGCAAAAAAGAAAGAATGGCTTTAAAGGTTCACTTTGTAGCTCTTTGTTCACCCATTGCAATTTGTATGACTACTAATAGACCACTATTTTTACTGTCCAATTATAAACGCACTTAAGTTTATCTCCGCGATGAAGAGTGATTCTAAGCATGAAAACTGCCTTACCTAACCTAACTGCGCTTTCAATGGGGCTTGCAAAATGTACCAAAATTATTTACTGTCAGCTTTAAAACGCATAATTCAGTAAACATTGCTTCCATGTGACTTGAAAATATGTACCTTCCTTGGGACTATAAATAAATTTTACCGGTCTATTTATTACGACTCCAACAACCGACCGCACTTCACTTGTTGAAGGTTGAAGCCTTTATTGGAGCGTTCTTAAAGCGTAGAAAATAAAAGCTATTTTCGTACTGCAGTTGTTAATCTCGATGTTGTGCAGACTGTACTTACCTTAGGAGCTACCCTCCGACCTTACAATGCAGAATACATAATACTTAATCGAATATAACCTAATCGAATCAATTATCCCTCACAAAATTAACCATGTAAACCTACGATAAGCCGTCTCTAAAATGGTCCTCACTAACAGTGGTGTGATTCTGTAAATAAGGATATTCCGCTTCCGCATTGGAACACGAATCGTTACTTATTATGATTTTAGATTAATTTAACGCCTCCACAATGCACTTATGTAAGTGTAGGAATGATGAAACAAGCTGGCCTAGCATATGGTAAAAAGTAATCAAAGCTACGTAAGCGTTTCGTTCTGTTACATCCCTTGGATGAACGCTGTAAAGCTGACAGCCCTAGAATACTGCTGCATCAGCGTCTAGCCGCCCGACGACGCGCTCGCCTCCCGAGCACTTCGTCAGTCTCTCGCCAATCCTCGTCCGTGACGGTTGCCTGCCATTTCGCTATACTATTTCTTTGTTTCAATTCAATCCTTTTTTTTAAAACCTAAACTCCGAGACTCGTTTTAACATTGGTGGCAGCGTAAAAGGATCCAAAAGGGTCCTCGGTTCGTCTCCATCCCAAAGTAAAGTGGAACGAGTGAATCTGTAAATCTATGTGTAGTAAACAATATCTCCGTGTCCAGTGAAAATTATCCTCGTATCCAGTGTGAACTTACCCTTATATCCGGCGTAAACTTACCTCTGTATCCAGCGATAACTTTACCTCTGTGTCCAGTGAAAATTATCCTCGTGTCCAGTGTGAACTTACCCTTATATCCGGCGTAAACTTACCTCTGTATCCAGCGTAAACTTTATCTCTGTGTCCAGTGAAAATTATCCTCGTGTCCAGTGTGAACTTACCCTTATATCCGGCGTAAACTTTACCCCTGTGTCCAGTGAAAATTATCCGCGTGTCCAGTGTGAACTTACCCTTATATCCGGCGTAAACTTACTTCTTTGCCCAGTGGAAAAGAACAATAACCACCTGTGTTCAATATCCAACACCTCCGTGATTTTCATCCTAACTTTATTAGCGGACGCTAATAAAACCATCGGTGGGCCCTACAACATTGTTGCAGCATTCCTACGAAATCATATCCGCGGCCGTAATGAAGCTTATCGCAGCCGTAGCCGCTATCGTGTTCTACGAACAGTGAGTCGTGCTAGCCATTATTCTCTCTTTGTTGCTCATTGCATTATACAGTGACTTTGTTAATTTTAACCTTTATTCGCCACGAGTGAAAAACTTAAATTAATAACTTAATTTAATTTTACTACTTATTCTATTTTCCTTTTATTGTTTTGTTGTTAACTAAAAATGACAGACTCTAAGGTGCCAAATCAAACTTTGCAAATTCCCTCGAACGTCGAATTGCCAGCCGAAACCGACGATGACAGGGCTCCTAGCCCGACCGAGAAACAAAGGGGAAGAGGAAAAAAGACCTCTACTCCTCAAATCATAGACAAACTAGACCTAAATATTATTTTAAAATTTATAAAGCCATACGATGGCAGTAGAGATACACTTAATTCCTTTATAATAAATTGCAACAACGCTTATGAGTTGGCAACCACTCAGCAGCAACCTATACTTTTCAAGTATATCCTATGCCAACTCCAAGGAAAGGCGGAAGTTGCTTGCTCCATTAAAGAATTCTTGAATTGGGAGCAACTTAAAGAATTCCTTAAAACACAATTCAGCGACAGAAAACATTCATCACACCTTTTGATGGAATTACAGGAGAGTAAGCAACTCCCAGCCGAAAATGTAAGCCAATTTGCTCTTAAAATCGAGACCTTATTATCACAATTGCTCACTGAAATCTCACTCAGTAATAGTAAAGTAAAAGAATTACCCGGCCGTTGTGCCGCAATGGAAGAATTAGCATTGCACCATTTCCTGATCGGTCTCCATCCTCGTATATCCAACATCGTTAGGTGTAAATCACCGAAAACCCTAAACGAAGCTATCAGTTTTTCTATTTCGGAAGAGAGAATACAAAAAACACTGTATAAGAACAATACTCCGACTGATAACAAACAGACTTTTAATAGAATTCGACCTATTCCTAACCCTACTACTCAAAATCGTAATGCATTCGTGCCAAGAAATTATCCTAACACCCAAGTCCCTTCGTCTCGTGGTCCCAACCAAAACATGGTTTGCAGGTACTGCAAGTTTCCGGGACATAGCATAGAACAATGCCGCAAAAGAGAATATAACAACCGACTTAGAAGCCAATACGGGCAACAACCTTCGACTTCCAATCCCGGCCAAGTGCGGCGAATGAATTTCACCCAAGACCAAGAAGAAGGTCATGATGAGGTAGACCTTAACCTTGACAATAGCAATTTAAACTAAAAACCGTCTCGTTCGGGTGTCGCGCGAGATGCCTTTACAATTCAGACACCACAAAATCTACTCAATCTATTACTAAATCCACTGAATCGTATACTAATCCTACTAAATCCACTGAATCAAATATCAATCCTACTAAATCCACTGAATCGTATACTAATCCTACTAAATCCACTGAATCAAATATCAATCCTACTAAATCCACTGAATCAAATATCAATCCTACTAAATCCACTGACTTAAATACCAATTCTACTAAATCCATCACGAAACCCACTGAATCAAATAACAATTCTACCAAATTCACAAAATCAACTACCAATCCTCCTAAACCCATTAAACCAAATACCTCTACCAAACTTAACGAAATATACGAAATCTCGTTTGATCCCTCAACAAAGGCGCTACCTTACATAATTACAAACAGTAAAGCGTCAGAACTTCCACTGACCTTGCTCATAGATACTGGTTCATCCATCAGCATTATCAAAGATACTGTCCTTAAGCCCAATCTTCCTCTCCAAAAGGAGATTCTTAAATTGAAAGGTCTCACTACTACAACAGCACAAGACGACGTTATTCCAACAGTAGGCTCACTCAACTTGCAATTACTCCTCAGTGACAAAAATCCTAAATACCACGTAACTCATAAATTTCATGTAGTAAGCAACTTGGATTTTCCATATGATGGTATCATTGGAAATGATCTCCTTATCGAATCTAAAGGAAATATTGACTTTACCTTCAATATCTTAAAAATTAAAGACTTCTATATACATATCCACTTCTCTGAGCCCTACTTCGTAATCCCAGCGCGCACTGAAAAAGTGATCGAAACCACAGTCTCCAACCCTCAACTTAAAGAAGGACTCATACTTGACCAAAGGCCACATGAGAACCTCCTTATAGCTAACTGTTTAGTGAAAGTCAAGGAAAACAATAAAATCAATCTAACAGTCGCTAATCTCTCCGAATCCTCAATTATTATCAAATCCGATTTAAACCTTAAACTTTCGAAAGCCTTACCAACTCCAGTTTATTACTCCGAATTACAACCTGAAAATAATAATTCTGCTGATAGAACTCGTCAAGTTCTAGAACTTCTTCGTGTAGACCACCTGAACTATGAGGAAGCTGAAGCCCTTTTCCAAGTCTGTTCAGATTATTCAGACGTTTTCCACCTCCCTGGGGAAAAACTCTCATGTACTAATGCCATAAGTCACGACATCAAGACCACATCCGATGCACCCATCCATTCTAAAACCTACCGATTCCCCGAAATTCACAAAAAGGAAGTAGAAAAACAAGTAAATCAGATGCTTGACCAAGGCATTATAGAACCCTCTGTTTCTCCTTGGTCTTCACCTATATGGGTGGTACCTAAAAAACTCGACGCGTCCGGCCAACAGAAATGGCGAGTCGTAATCGACTATAGAAAGTTAAACGATGTCACCATTGGCGACACATACCCTATCCCTCAAATAACTGAAATCCTAGACCAGCTAGGAAACAGCAAATACTTCTCAACCCTCGACCTAGCCTCTGGATTCCATCAAATCCCAGTAAATAACGCTGAAAAAACCGCTTTCAATGTACCTCAGGGTCATTTCCAGTTTACCCGCATGCCCTTCGGGCTAAAAAATGCACCATCCACCTTTCAAAGGTTAATGAATACAGCTCTCTCAGGCCTACAGGGCATCCGTTGTTTTGTATACCTCGACGATATAGTCTCCTATTCTCACGATCTTAAATCCATGATCCAAAATCTAACCATTATATTCGAAAGACTTCGCCAATTTAACCTTAAATTACAACCTGACAAATGCGAGTTTCTTAGGCGCGAAGTCGCTTATCTTGGCCACATAATATCCTCAGATGGGGTAAAACCCAATCCTGATAAAATCGAAGCTGTAATGAATTTTCCTATTCCTAAATCCCCGAAAGATATAAAATCGTTTCTAGGTCTTGTTTCCTATTACCGTCGTTTTATTTCCGATTTTTTCAAAAATTGCCAAGCCCCTTACTCTACTTCTGAGAAAAGATACCACATTCAATTGGGAAAACCAACAACAAGTTGCATTTGACACCCTGAAACAAAAACTGACCACTGCACCTGTACTTTGCTATCCTGACTTTACGAAACCATTCGTACTTACCTGTGATGCCTCTAATCACGCTATTGGCGCTGTATTATCCCAAGGCCCCATCGGCAAAGATCGTCCTGTCGCATATGCGTCTCGAACCCTAAACAAAACCGAAGTAAAATATTTCACTATGGAAAAGGAACTCCTCGCAATCGTTTTTGGTTGCAAAACATTCCGACCATACTTGTATGGACGGAAGTTCCAAATCGTTACAGACCACAGACCACTTAAGTGGCTCTTTAATCACAAAGATCCTAACAGCAAAATGCAACGCTGGCGACTGATGCTCAGAGAGTATGAGTACGAGATCATATACAGGAAAGGTAGACTTAATTCGGCCGCAGATGCTCTCTCCCGCTATCCTGTAAACCCTATCATTCCTAACCAACATGAAAAAGAAAATACAAACCGTGACCCTACTGACACTAACAACGACAACAGACCAAGTCCATTTAGCCCTTTGACTCTAGAAGATCTAGGCGTCGATCTCCCTACTACACCTGACTATGACAGCAGCAGTTTGCCTCAAATAGACCTGTTAGATGACGATGACGAGTTTCCATTCAATTATAGCCCCACTGGTCCTACTGAAAAAATAAAATCTCCAAAACCTGACGATGCTCTAGCATCCACTAGTCAAGAAAACTTACCGGATCCTACACCTTCAACCTCAGCTCAAAACCCTACCATACCTGCTTCTCCAAATCCTGAAATTCAAGAACAAACTCCGCCGAATCTTGAAAACTTACCAATGCAAGCTCACGACTCTCCTCCAACTTCTGATGATACTTATACCAACGACGAATACTCCAAATTTCTGAAAGAAATTAACAATAAAAACAATCAATTTAACACTAAAATCATTGAACACAACCAATCCCTCACTAAAACTCATTGTAAAATAATCCTGATTCCCACATCTATAGATCTAGACGAATCCAATCCGCATTTGCCAGAAATCCTGGAAAGAATGACGGATGAAACACGCTACAGAGAAAAACAATTGTACTCTTTCGAGAAAGTCCCGACCAATGATAACAAAGTTACTTACCTTATTTTCCCTAAAGTGCATCACTTCGATGAATGCACTTACCCAGAAATCTTCCGAACACTCAAGAATATTAAAACTCACTTAATGTCAAGTGAAGATAGCATTTCTGAAATTGCTATCTCAGACTTTAAAAACCCGTTTGAAAATCTATCTTTTGCAAAATTATATAACATGATGGTATACATTTTTCACAACACCGATATACAGATAAACGTCTATCACGATAGCATAATCTATCCAACTCTCAGTGAAATAAAAAAAATTCTAAAGGAAAACCACGATCTTCCTGTTGCGGGTCATTTAGGCTGCAACAGAATGCTTAACCGCATCAAAGAAAGATTCTACTGGAAGGGCATGAAAAGTGATGTAGAAAGTTACGTTAAAGCCTGTACTTCATGCCAGGAGAATAAAGCTCTTCGAAGACTCAATCGCGCTCCGATGCAGATTACTACTACCTCTACTAGTCCTTTCCAAAGAATAGCTTTGGATGTTGTCGGTCCTCTACCCGAATCCGGTCCTGCTAAATTAAAATATATAATGACTCTTCAAGACGACCTCACCAAATTCTCCGTAGCTTATCCACTCCGTAGTGTATCCTCAGAAGAGACCACTGATTGTCTCGTGCACTTCATTTCTCTTTTTGGAATCCCTCAGACCATTCTCACTGATCAAGGTACCAATTTTACAGCTGACCTATTTAAAAAAACTTGTAGTTTCCTGAAAATAAAGCAACTGTGGTCCACTCCTTATCATCCCCAGACTCAAGGAGCTCTTGAGAGGAGTCACTCTACTCTTAAAGAGTATCTCAAGTCCTATGTAAACGAGAACCAAGACGATTGGCCCAGATACGTTTATACAGCGATCCTGGCCTACAACACCGCTACTCACAGCACCACTAACTTTTCGCCCTACGAACTACTGTTTGGGCATAAATCTTTTATTCCCGACTCCCTGTATAGCCAAGATGTTACCACGTATCCTGATTACGTCAGAATGCTTCAACATCGCCTTAAATTGTCTTGGGAAAAAGCATACCAAAATATACAAAATTCAAAAGAAAAGTCCAAATCCTACTACGACGCAAGAACCCGACCTATCCGATACAAAGTAGGCGACTACGTCTATTTGAAAAATCATTTAAGACTCCGTAAAGCACTCTCTCCGATTTGGAAGGGTCCTTACAAAATCCTTGCCGTTCACGGAAATAACACTGTAACTTTACTAATAAACAGACGCCACGTCAAACATCATTTTGACGAAATTAAGTTAGCTGGCGTTTTCCCCAGCAATCCCTAAGACCTAATAAATAAATTATTTAAATAATAAGATATATTATTGTAGCCTCTTTACTTGTAGTTTTATCAATTTAGTGTCAGGCAATTTTATTTTAAGTTTTAATAGTAATCTACATTCATAATATATCTTAACTTTATTTCCAGTGTGTCAACCTCGGTGGCGACAAAATTTGTAGAACAAATCTCATCGAGCCCAGGCGTATATTTCGATTACGTGGGAAAGGTTAAAATCAAAAACGGTTATTTAAGTTTAGTCATACCGATAGATATTTCCCATATACAGTCACACATTGACAATATAAATTCTGCATTAGGTAACAACAGTTAAGGTGCAACAGTTACGTACTTTTGCAATAGAACTAAAGCATTTGACAAATCAGAGTGTGAAAATATATTAGAACCATTAACCACCCGATATATAGATATGGTTAGAGAATATTCATCCATAACCCATTTAATTGACGACAGGCTGAAACGTAATGCATGGATCGGCGGAATAGGTGTTGCTTTTAAACAAATATTTGGCACCTTAGACGAGGCCGATGCAGTAAAATATGATAGTGCTATAAACCATGTACAAGATGACCAGAAAAGGATAGCTTCATTAGTAAAGGAACATATATTAGTTACCAGATCTACATTAACTGGATTCAACGAAACTATAAAAAAATTAAAGTCTAATGAAGATAACCTGAACTTAGCCATCGATAAACTTTCTGTAAAGTTTAAGGATCTATCAAATAAGACAGATCATCTGTTAGTAATGTCTGGGTTGAACACAATTTACAATAACTTAGAAGCGTCCATTCTTACCTTGTCCTTACAAATTGAAGATATTACAAATGCTGTTTTACTGAGTAAAATGAATATCATTCACCCATCTGTGATAACCCCGCAAGAATTGTACAAAGAACTGACAGATAATTATAAATACCTACCTAATGAATTAGAACTCGTAGTACCTTTAGAATTAAAATTTATTCACGTAATTATGAACATGTCAAAACTAATGAGTTATTATTTCAATAAGAAATTAATGTTTATATTAAGGGTCCCCCTTACAAACCCACTAGAATTTAATTTATATAATAGTATCCCTTTGCCTATGCCTCATAATGTGACAAACCCAAATTCATTTAGTGTTGTGATCCCTAGCAGTAAGTATATCGCTATCACTAAAGACAAAACTCATTACTGTAATGTAAATGATGTCGAAACTTGTGAAATAATTGACCCTCAAAATTATTTATGTAAAGTAATGAATATATTTCCAACATCCGCTAATCCCAATTGCGAAAGTGAATTGTTATCAAAAGTAGTATCATCTGTTCCGGCCTATTGTAAAACCGAATTCGTTAACGGCGAATTAGATATTTGGAAACCTATACGCAATAATAAATGGATATTTATACAGTCTAAACCTAGTAAGTTAACAATAGATTGTCTTCATTCAGAACCAATAGATATAAACCTACTAGGTACCGGAATTGTGTACATACCCATCTACTGTAAAGCTTATTGCAAGAATACCAAACTCTTACCTGATTATAATGTATTGAATATATCTGTTCCTTTGATAAACTTAGATTTTAATTTAATTAATGATTCATGCTGTGATTTAA
Organism: Crambus lathoniellus; assembly: GCA_949710035.1. Classification (NCBI taxonomy): domain Eukaryota; kingdom Metazoa; phylum Arthropoda; class Insecta; order Lepidoptera; family Crambidae; genus Crambus; species Crambus lathoniellus. Next base: position 12,768,859 of record OX453313.1, on the reverse strand, counting down.
ATAAATTTAAAGAAGTCGCGAATAGTGTTCCCCTGGTAAAACTTAATAATTTAGATTTGGAAAACTTACCCCTTACACAAAATTTAGATAAAGAAATGATAAAAGATTTAAATGAAATTATAAACAAACCCCATTTTATTAAATACGGAGCACACTATTCCACACTTGGTATATTCGTAATTGTAATTTTAGTTCTGTTTTGTATCTTTAAATTGTTTAAGAAAATAAATTTAACTGGCAACCCTCACAGACAAACGGAAAATCATAAAGTAATATTTAAAAAGAAAATCACGAAAAATGATAATCAATCAGAAAACGAAACTATAGAATTAGCAAATATAGAAATAGAATCTGAAAATATAGAAGCTTCCCCTTCTCCAAAAATCCGTAGTAAAATATAATTAAACATAAACAAAATATATTAAAATAAATAAATATATAAAATAGATTTTAAAATCATCAATAAACTTTAGAATACCAATTCTAAAGTTTATTTTCCATGGGGGGAGGTGTTACATCCCTTGGATGAACGCTGTAAAGCTGACAGCCCTAGAATACTGCTGCATCAGCGTCTAGCCGCCCGACGACGCGCTCGCCTCCCGAGCACTTCGTCAGTCTCTCGCCAATCCTCGTCCGTGACGGTTGCCTGCCATTTCGCTATACTATTTCTTTGTTTCAATTCAATCCTTTTTTTTAAAACCTAAACTCCGAGACTCGTTTTAACAGTTCGGATGCTTAAATTGGTTAGAGCATAAGACTGGATTGCCATGGATACTGGAGCCGCACTCTGAAACCTTCGATCAGAAGTCTGAAACGCAAAATCCGCAGTCTTATCACGTAACTTGCAAAAGCCAAGCGAAAGCGAAAATCTTGCAATTATTGCTCTAAAATCGCAAATCGCAGCAAGTTTTTGCTGCTCCATGCATAGTACAAATTTGCAATTCTAGAGCAATAATTGCAAGATTTTCGTTATCGCTTGGCTTTTGCAAACGTGATAAGCATGCCGGTTAGCCCCGCCCCTTTCACAAGAAGGGCTACCGAAGTTTTGGATTTTTTGATTTCAGGAGTACGGCTCAGGCATTGGTTGTACCATATCGGCAATACAAACATATACTCGTAAACGATAATTAATGGCATAGGTTCTGGCATAAATACGTACAAATTCTTAACTTAACAAATAAAGTTAACAGCGAAGTCGTATGCGTGTTTGTTTGTAATCGAATTCAGAATCGACCTACTGTTATTGAATTAAAGTTTGTACAAACAACCGCTGAAATCGAAGTGACAGAATTTGCCCCAAACTGATTACTAGTTTGTAAACTCAACTACCTAGTTCAGTTGAGTGTTAACAGCAGACAACTTAAGTTTTAAGAAACTGTACGAATATGAAGTTTTCTGCCCCGATAAACTTGATATTTGTAAAATTCTTCTGGTTCGCTGGAAGTTTCCTAAAAAATTCTTTTTCACTTCTCATGCTCGTAAAGTTCGTGTTTATGTTGGGTACTTGGGTATAGGCTGCATAAAATCGCTTTTTATGCTCTAGTGCATAAAGTAAAATCTTCGTCTAAGTCTCAGACTCTAAGACAAAGGTCGTCAGGTAAACAGTCACACACGCAATTAAACTTCGTAAAAAAACTTGTTATTTCATTCTGTTTCTTAAATTTTGTACATAATCCATGTTAAATTACTAAATTAATAAAACTAGGCAAAATTATTGAATTTTCTAAGAAATAAGTATTTCAAGACCATTATGAACTTACGATCTATGCTAAAGTCACTGTTCTGCCATTGCGACGTATAAAAAAAAGAAAAAGAAAGTCTTCCCGCCAATATGGCGAAGTCCTTATTTTTTCTTTTTTGCAATATTGTTATTTATTTTCCTCACACTCGAAGTGAAAAGCAGAGTGTATAACTCGTACATAAAACCCATTTTACCCTCGAATTGACTATCCACCCTTGCCTACGGCTCGGGTGGATATATACGTCTCGGGTAAAATGGTACATTTTATGCACTTGTTGTACAATCTACTATATTTTAGCCTAAAGGAAACAATATTGAGTCAGTAGTGGAATACGCAGTCTTTAAAAACAGTAACTGTTTTTTTTACTGATAGGATTAGCCCGTTCTCACATTACGAAACTTACAGACGACTGGCATCATACTCCAGACGCGGAGACGAGTTTTTTGCATTGTGTGATACGTCGGATATTGGTAGCGTAGTGTTCGTGTCACTTTACAAATGGATCGGAGATACGCGTTTTGGTGACTCGTCGCCGCGACTGGCGTATGTTACCAGTTCTCTGTAAGTATCGTAATTTAAGACCAGACTTATCCGCTCAAACTCACAGAACGCGTCCATTGATCTTCCGTTTGTGTTAAGAGCAGAAATTGAATCGCTCCAACAAATGACTGAACTAGTTCCAGGCGCAGGCTGCGGATGCACTGAGCGCTATTGATTCAAGCGGCTCGTTTCAACAATGGCGAAGAAAGGCGACAGCAATATAATAACTGGGACTAATAGAGCAAATTGGAATAGTGAATCTTCTTTTTTTATATTAAACTCATGCGTTATGCGTTACTGACTGACAGACATCGCACAGCCGAAACTACTGGGCGCTAGAAGCTGAAATTTGGTATATATTTTCCTTGGGGAGTGTAGGGGAGCACTAAAAGAGGATTTTTGGAAATTCCCTTTCTAAGTTGGTAAAAAGGGGGTCCACGCAGAGTTATAGAATAGAACAATTCCTTGATAATATGCTGAGGCCAGTTTTTAATTAGACCGATCGTACTGCAAATAAAGAGAGAAAAGAAAAAAATCTTGATATTGAGAAAAATCGAGTTTCTGGACAGTTCTTCCTCATTATTTTTGACTGTTGATGCAGGAGATGTAAAATAAGTAGGTACGAGATAAAATAAAAGTTCGTAGTCTCTTTCATCTTTTCAAACATAGTTCTGATTATTTGGACTTTCCACAATACCTACGCGTCCATTGATTACTGGTTCGTGTTCAATCGCTTTAACAAATGACTGAACTAGTTCCAGAAGCGGGCCGGGGACGCACTGAGCGCTATCGATTTGAACGGCTCGTTTCCAACAATGGCGAAGAAAGGCGACGTCCATATTATTACCGGCACTAATAGAGCAGATCAGTCTATAGAATTAAATAACAGAAAACTTCAGTGATAATATGATGAATTAATATTTGCAGCTAAAACCTAATCAGAGAGGGAAAAACAAAACAGAATTATTAGTAAAAATTTTCGGTTTGCATTAGCAATTTAAAAGATTACGTCTTAACAGCCTTTCATGTTAGATTTAAAAATATAACGACTCTTATTAGGTCTACTCTAAGTATTTCGCTAGGACAATTACCCATTAATGTCATCTCATCAGTCTAAATTACACTAAAAGCTTGAGATTTTACTTAGTTTCCAGGCGAAGCGACGCATTTGATGTGATTTTGGTACTAGCAATTGGAATAGGCAAATAGTTTTCAACTTAGAATTCAGAAATATACCTAGGTATCAAATTGTTTAAATTTTATTTCCTATTGTTTAAAAAACGTTGCAACTCGATTGCTATCGCAAATATTATCACATAATCCAATGTGAACCGAAAATCACGAACGAATGTCTAAAACTCTAAAGCATAGGAAGTGTCAAATGCAGGTATAGTTATAGGTACGGCCACACACTAGTCAAAAAGCGAGGAACGTAGTGTCTCCGCCTATTCTTCATAATAATATGCTCCTCATATTGCTGGAACTCCTTTCGTTTTTTCGTTTTTCTTTCCGAAAAGAACGGCAACGCCATCACGATTGAGCGAGCGTGGTGTAGGCGAGTTTGTGCCCAGGCAAAAAAATCGCAGCAAAGCGAACAGCCACTCTAGGCTCATTGTGTGGCTGTGGCATAAGGCAAAGCAAAAGTCAGTTTAATTTCAACCTCTGCCAGGCCCAGGCGTGATCCTCCAAATAAGCCGCAACAGATAATGAGTTTGCGAATAACTGAATCAGAGTAGAGCGGGGCGTGCTCAATCAGTCACATTGCGAACTCAATGTCTTCGTTAATTAGTTCAAAGCCTAAACGATCGGTGTCGTTATCGAGAACGCGGGAATGCCAACAGCAGTGGGTAGGTTTAAATTAACTTAACTTCACTTGACTGTTGGCGAATAGAAATTTGTGTTTTGGCGTATTCATGAAACACTTCGTAACATCGTTGGTTACACTGAAACTCTTTTATTGAATCTTTTACTGAATTGTATTTTATACACGAGTTGTTGAGTAAACTGCAAATTATTTTGATATTACTAATTTACAAGTTTAGTACATACCTATTATGCTAAAATTGCCCCATTTTCAATTCGGACCACTTTGAGATCTGCGAAGCTTGAGTAGTTGACCACACATGCCAAACTTCTTTTATTGATGTTAGTTAGGTAAGGTTTCACAAATTGAACACTCGCTTTCGCTGTAAGAAAGGTAGAATAACATGTGCTGTTGCAGCCAAGAGACTGGAGAAACGACAACAATTTACCATATAATGGGCATGCAATCTTTTGCCTAATCTTCGCGCAAGGTCTCCCGCCGACCCCGCCGTAGGATTTGCGAAACGATGTGGCGTAGCTTCTTTGATGTTCATAAGTGTTGTTACCTCAACCTAAATTGAATAAAAATTTGATTTGATTTAATTGATTTGATTTGATTTGATTTTGATATGGATCATTATAGTGTTCAATACTATTCTTTGGTTACGCTTATTATGATATTAGTTCAAATCACTCAACATGATTTTTTTATCCACAGTCACGGTGCCCCCGGTACTCAGCTGGTGACAGAGCGCTGGGCCCTGGACTGGTGCAGCGTAGCGTCAGGAGCGGGTGCGGTGGTGGCAGCCGTCGACGCGCGAGGCGCGGGCGGCAGGGGGCTGGCAGCCCACCACACGTTACATAGAAGGCTCGGGACTGTGGAGTTGGCTGACCAGCTTGAAGTCGCAGAGTAAGATAATTGGCTCTTCTATACCCCACATCAATCTGTAAATATTATCCTGGTCTCTTGACTGGTGGTGGCAGCAGTCGACGCGCGAGGCGCGGGTGGCAGGGGGCTGGCAGCCCACCACACGTTACATAGAAGGTTCGGGATTGTGGAGTTGGCTGATCAGCTTGAAGTCGCAGAGTAAGATAATTGGCGCTTCTATACCCCACATCAATCTGTAAATATTACCCTGGTCACTTGACTGGTCTCTTGACTGGTGGTGGCAGCAGTCGACGCGCGAGGCGCGGGCGGCAGGGGGCTGGCAGCCTACCACACCTTACATAAAAGGCTCGGGACTGTGGAGTTGGCTTATTAGCTTGAAGTCGCAGAGTAAGATAATTGGCTCTTCTATACCCCATATCAATCTGGAAATATTACCCTGGTCTCTTGACTGGTACAGCGTATCATCTGGCGCGGGCGCGGTGTTTTTTATCCACAACGGTGTAGCACTTAGCCTGCATCACACCTGATGTTAAGTGCTGATAAGGCTGAAGGTAACTAGCGGACTACTCCCGGAATCCTTAATCACTGAGGAACTGGCTATCTTATCTCTAGCTGACGGAACACAATAATGCTGAAAACATTATTGTTATGGCGTCAGACTTAGATAAGACGGTGGTAGCTGGCCAGGCGGACTAAGAACAAGTCCTACCACCAACCAAACCGAATACAATATGTACCCCCACTGGGAATCGGACCCGTGACCTCTTGGTCTGAAATCGGTGGTGTGTGAACCACTAGACCACAGAGGCGGTTAAAAAAGTAAAAGTTGTAACAGCAGTTGACCGGTGGTATGCGGGCGGTAGCCGGTTGGCAGCCCATCACACTTTACAAGAACTCTTAGAACTATGGAGTTGGCTGATGAGCTTGAAGTTGCGGAGTAAGACACTAGAACTGTTTCATTCTAAAATAAATAATAAATTATAAATTATAAGAAATATAAATATATTATTCTCCCTAATCTAGCCTTGTGCTAAAGCGCGAGCAGAGCTCTGAGATTTGAGCTCTTGACGTTGGCAGCATACATCAGACTACATTGGCTGAGGTTTGAAATAATCGAGCTGGCCAGTCAGCTAGCAGACGTCGCAGAGTATGGCGATAGGACTTTTGTAACCCATAATTAAGCTTAGAGTGTGCTGGTATCTGGAATGTGGAAAAGTTCTAATTCAACTTATATCAGCTGTCTGTCACGAATTCTGCTTTTTCCTCACCAGGTATCTCCGTGACTCCCTGCACTTCATAGACGCGCGGCGCGTGGCGGTGTGGGGCCGCGCGCACGGCGGATTCCTCGCCGCGCTTGCGCTGGCCAGCCCACTCAATGTGTTCCATTGCGGGATCGCCATCACGCCCATCGTGCGCTGGCGGTATTACGGTATGGCTACATTTAGAGCACCTCAGCTGCACGACCCAATTTTCTGAACAATAAAATCTAAAGTGCCCCGGTAACGATCATTCGCAATTGACAATGTTTACGTTATTGAAGGACCAAATGATCGTCTACAGAGGCAATTGAAGCCATTGTCATTCGAAACTACGTGATTGATGCGAATGATGGAAAGCCCATTGACAATCGCTAATGAAGCTACCAATTGAACGTCTCGTTGTGCGATTGAACGATTTTTCGGTCATTTTTTCGCTCGCTAGTCGAGCGAGAAACATGGCGCGGGCAATTGACGCATCGAATGAAGCTCCATTATTCGCACCTTCAATTGAAACGGTCAATCACGTAACAATTTACGAATGGCGATTGACCGTCACCGGGGCACTTTAGACCACATTAAGTGTCTTATATGATAACTTTATTATATTATATTCGTGTGGTTGTTTCTTCTTTTTTTTATTAAATATTCCATAAACTTCAATAATTAATATTGTTTTCGTTTCTATGCTTAATCAAATCAGATATTATTAAGATAATAACATGTGTCCTAAACCTATTCTTGCACAGCATCAGCATACGCCGAGCGTTATATGGGCTTGCCCAACGCAACCGGCAACTACCGAGGGTACGCGGACGCTGACGTCACGAAGCAGGCGGCAGCGTTACACGACAAGATGCTTCTACTAGTGCACGGGACTGCGGACGATAATGTGCACGTGCAGCAGACGATGGCCCTGGCCAAGTCTCTGGCGGATCAGGGCAGCATGTTCAGACAACAGGTAAGATTAACAAAACGATAAAAGATTAGAGAATAGCAACATTTACGAAGTAGGTGGCAGCCTCAGCCTTATAGCCTTATACACGGTACACTTTTGCCTTTCAATTTGGATGAAGCAACCAAATTGAACAATTTAAACGTAAAAGTCAATCATTCAATGTCAATGTGCGCCTGTATTTCTGCGACTTTCAACCAAAGTGAATCAATTTGGTTGAACCGTGTAATATTAGCATTACAAGACAAGATGTTTCTACTGCCTTATGGCCCTGGCAAAATCTCTGGCAGACTAGAGCAACATGTTCAGACAGCAGGTGAGCAGAAGGCTTCCTGTACAGACCGGGACGATTAAGGATAGGGACTGCAAGTGAACGGTGAGACGCCAGCGAGACGAAAAGAAGTAAGAAGTGGTTCACCGAATTTGTCCCCGACTGTACATGATGCTGGAGTTGCATCATCGCCACACTGGAATCGACTGACAGGCAGACCGGCAGCAGACAGCAGGCCGCAGCGGGACTGCAGACATTAATATAAATTTCATGACTAACTAAAATAGACATGATCTATGGTTTTGACAAAGTGTACATTTGAATCAAATTATCTATTGGCGCACTTTTTAGTGTAGATAACAGCTATAAAACATGACTTTATCATTGTATTTTGGCTTCAGATATACCCCGACGAAGGTCACAACCTGGAAGGTGTAAAGAAGCACCTGTACAGAACTATGTCGTCGTTCTTAGACGACTGCTTCAGAAAGCAAGTGCCTCCGGAGACGAAGGCTGGCCTGCGGAATGGGGGCAATCTCGACTGAGACACGTGGAGGGATGAGGAGTTGTACTCTTGGTAAGGATTTTCTTACAACGCATTTTAAACATATTTCAAATTGAATGATTCTAAAAAAATAAAGATGCTATACAAATTAGATTGCATTTTGGCCCTCATGATAATATGTCACAACGGTTAATTGCTAATTAGGTATCTGTGCTAGGCTAGAGTAACCACAATGATAGAATACAATTCTTTAATTCTCATGCTGAAACTGATTAAATTCCTTTTATTGTGACATATTTCGATAGTCATGCCTAAAAGGATGGATTCATTCTCAGGGCATTATTTAAAAAAAAATATTGACCATGTTTTTCTTATTTTCAGGTAAATCGCAAGAAATTGATAGAAAAGATATTAGAAACTTAAAAACCAATTCAACCCGTAGTACAACCTTTTCCATATCCTACCCCATACACAGTCAACTGCCAATGAGTGGGCTACTCTCGACACATCAAACGTTTTTGTGATAAATACCTAGTTGATAGACTTTTGTGAGAAAGATGTCTTTTAGTTTAAGTGCATAGTGGTACTGCAAAACCGATGCCTGATGTGATTCGTACGGTCGGCGTGAATAAGGGCGGCCAGACGTAAGATCCTACTTATTTTTTGCGTGACCTTTTTGCAAGGCAAAGTACCAGAAAACTAAGTAAACTGTGTTGTCTATTGAAAATTTCTGCAATTCTTGTGCCCTTTTTGGTGCAAAGTTTTTTTTTGTATTTTAACATTATTGTAAAATAATCAACAAAATCTCATCATGTTCTACGCGTGTCGATTTAGCCATGATCAATAACACCATTTTATTTTTGTTGTTCACTTCTGGCCAATACATTGCTCATGTAAAATTATTGCTGCCGAGAAGCAGCTGACGTGACAATAAATCTTTGTATCATATAGAATGTTGAATTTATGGAAACGAAAGATGTTGTGTAAACATAGAATTTGGAAAGAGAGTGTTTAAACAGATCAGCACCGGTTTTGCAGTTGGCGTTGTTTTAATTGGAAGTAACTCACTTGAATTTACGTACGAGGAACAATATGGATGGAACCACCCATATTTCTTTCATTTACAACAATTGAAAGCAATATGAGTGCTTCTTCTTGGTTGTATGTGGAATGATTTTCATACTCTTAAGCTTTATATTCTGCTTATTATCTTAGATATTCTAGAAAGATACAGTGAAGATCTCTTCTCAAGTTCCTTGTACATGGTATTTGCATCCCTTTCTAACTAGAAAGGGATGCAAATACATGCCAACGAATACATTCAGCCCTTGCTAACTATACTTGAGAAGAGATCTCTCGTTCTAGAATACAGGCCTTAGACCTCATCTTTCCCCTTGGGAGTTCGGACAGATTGAAGACAAGAATTAATAAGAATTAAATATTAAAAAATTAGATCAGTGTGCAAGATCAAGTGAGCTATTACCAATTAAGACAGAATCGCCGTTAGCCAGTTTTAACTCCAGGGCTGGTCCCTATTTGTGAAGTACTTTATTACTAAATTGTTAATATTTCTCCATATACTACTGCTGTGTATAAGTCACGCTTCCATAACGTAAGCAAGAAATGTAAGAATTTCTTGTAGTTAAATAATCGTTGGTGAGTGATATAGTTTTATTCGCATATTATTATGTAATTACACAATTAATATTTTTAATCAAATGATGGCGATAGAGTTATCTATTGTGACGTCATTATTAGCCTAGTCATTAATTAAGGTAAAGACGTTGATGAAAATGATGTTTTGTGATTGATTAATAAAGATAAGTATTGTAGATATATTTTCCTCACCACTTTTACTGAAAATAGACCTAAAGATTTTTACTCTCAAGCAGTAGAGATAGTATGAAAAGTGATTAAGTACTTATTTTCAGAAATAGTGAAACAATTTTTTTCTTTGATTCTCAAAAAAAACTTACTTTTTGATGCATAATAAGAATTTGTCGAACAGATAGATACTGTTGCATGTAATATATTCGCAAATAAATTCCTTAAAACCACTGAAAAAGTTGAAAACTTAAAATATAACAATTCACAACAAATAAAATGAAGGTCACTCTCTTTATTAGTAAGAGCAGTTGGTGGCCAAAGTACGGCCCTCGGTCCAGCACCGGCCCGCGAAAGCATTTTTGTCGGCCCGCGCCGACACGACGACACACGGTCCTTCGAAATTAATAGTATGTTATGAAGTTTCAACACATAATGCATTTTCCCATAATTCTGGCCCTCCATTAAAAAAGTATGTCCACCACCTAGTAAAAGAATGAGTACAAACTATATAAAGATATTAATTTGCCGTTGTGCAAACATAACATCGCGTTAAAATGACATTCATGTCATAACAGTGTGACCTACCCTTATAGTGACACACTTATATCTGTTCCGGTGACAGTCGTCACGGAGGAGCCACTGGTAATGCAAAAATTGCTGTCAAAATGGACAGCATTATGAAAAATGTTTAGATCCAAAACTTGGCCACCGGGACAGTTAGGATTGGGCGTGGGACTCACTGACTTTTAACGTATTGCTACAGAAGAAATAAGTAGGTATCGCATAGAAAAACAGTTCAAAAGTAGGCATAAATTCAATGAGATTTTTCTTAGAACAAATAAAGGAATTGAGTAGGTAGCTCTTTAGTCAATGAGTTTGTGATCTTAGCAAATAGAAGGTTAGTGCTAGTCGTTTCTCGTCATAGATTCATCTTCGAATATTGAAATTTATATAATTTTGTTTTACAATGATTGCTGGACCAAATCTTTGCGTATTTTTAGATAGGACTTTGCTGTCGAGTATGAATAATGTTGCGATGTGTTTCGAACGACTTTTGTAAATAAATTCGATATTTTTCATTTGCAGGACAAAAAAATGGTGAACGTATTTTATTTTATTTTATAAATGCAGTAGTAGTTATCATAAAGTAACTATCGCGGCTATATAGGTATTAATAGTCGTTAAAGGTATATTTTCAGTTGTATCTAGAGTGTTTGCCGAGAGCTGATCAAGTCAGGGTTTCTTTACTCATTACCACTCGTAATTGCGGCCCGCTAATTATTTAAAAAGAGAAAATGTCGTCCGCCCATTTGGGCCGCGGTTGACTTGACGCAATGTTTTGTGGTAAAGGCACGCAGCCTCTTACCACGAAACACGGCGAAAGCGAGAGACAAGCGACGGCCGGCATACAGTTTGCGATAATTAGGCGACAGTAACGGTGTTCGCAGACGTATCATAATATATTTTGTCCTCTCGGCGAATACATTTTAAAGGTTTTAATTAATTTGAAAGACAGTAATGGCGCGCAATATAAATTAGACTACAGCCTTTGGCTAACCTTCTTTTGATAACTGAACCCACTAACCAACCCTAAAGCTTCCCTATAAACGACAATTTTGAGAACAATCAGAGCAAATTGAATTAACTACAAACGGGTAGAATCTTTACTGGAAGACCAACGTACAATCAGGGCCAAATTCGGTGTACCACTTCTTACTTACATTATTGAAAATGAAGTAGGTATAGAAAAAAACTTCTTAGGTACTTCTTTTGGTGGCTGGTGCCTCGCCATTCACGCGCAGACCCTTTTACTTTTGGTTATGTATAAAACCAAACAATGTTTAAGCGATTAGGGAATCCCTAATAGGGATAAGGACTGTGCGGTAAGACGCCAGCCACACGAAAAGAAGTAAGAAGTGGTTACCGAATTTGTCCCTGGTTGCACTTGTACAAATTGAATACCTTAGCGATTAATTGAAATCAAATCGACGGTGAAATTCCCTACAAATAATTTTCAGAGCCTGTTGAACATAGTATATTGTTCACAGTGTACTTAAAGTTGTTTCTATTTAGATACTTAGAAGAAATTTATTTTGGAAGAAGATTAGAACTTGAATGACAATGAAGTTTATCTGAAGTTTTTGCCAGACATGACATGACCATGAAGAAATATTGAATACCTACGAAGGTAAATAAATTCTGTATTTACAATAACAAGAATCACAGAATAACTTTTTAAAAACTTAGAAATAGCGGCCATCAGTTGAAAATCTTGTTAAATCTAAGCAGGTAGGTACCTAAGTAATAAACGAAAACAAAAATCTCACCAAAATGTCTTTGTATGGTACACATCAAGTTAAACAGCTGAACTGCGATAACAGCTTTTATTACGTAAAAATACCTATACTTAAGTTTCACATTGCGTAGTTCATACCTACTAATTAATAAAAGATCATTCTCATCTTTTAAAAATACATGTCTAAGTAGTCTTTATATTTATAGAATTAATAACTAAATTTAATAAATTTTTATTAAAGACCAATAGCGTGTTAAAAGATTTTAATAATGAAAAGCTTAAGATTTTAAAACTACTTAAAAGGTAGATTCGAGTTTGAACTTAGTAATATTTAGATTATCTTTAATTATTAGACTTGTTTAAAATCGAACTTTTTAAAATGAAGTTAATATAGCAATAAATTGTATAGTAAAATACCGTTTAAAATAATTACTTCTTACAAAGTTAAGAGTAGGTAATTACGAGCTCTTCGAAATAAGGTCACAGTGTAACGAAAAAACGGTAGATTCGTTATTTACAATGACTTGTTCGCTATGATGTGAAAAGGTTTTACTCTCTTTTGTTTAATTTATGCGAAAATTTGAATGTTGTAGGTACTTGACAGTGAGATTATAATAAGCGATTTTTGTTCTAAGCTATGGAACAATTAAGTTTCTCTGTTACACTGCGATTTTAGACTCAATTCTTAAAAGAGGTTGTTAGAAAAGTAATTCTATTGGGCTTTTGCAAGTTTCGAGTGAATAATGAAAATATATTGTATCTTGTTATTTAAAAACTTGTTTGAGCCCAATATTTGTCGAAGCAGTATTGGAATAATACTTGTGTGGTGTCGTTGGTAAAATAACGATAAATCCAAAGACCTAAGTGCCAAAAGAAGCATTGTTGTAACTTATAAAAGTTTTTCGAGTAAGTATATTGTAAAATCATAAATAAGTGCATTGCGGTTTCCTCAGCAAGTGTTTTCAATTTTTTGACGTTAATAAGGATTGAGAATAAGAATTTGATTTAAGTATTAGCAAAACAACTTATTATTATATTTACCTTTTGTGAATCGAATCGATAAATAAGGTCTTAGAACACAGAAAGAGGCTAGATGAAGCATTTTACGCATTGCATTTAGTACCTACTGAAATTAGTGTTGCATCGAAAACGTTCGCTACTACTAGGTATATCGTGACGAAACACAAAATCGTACAATGGGTAAAACATAGACTGCTTCTGAGTTTTGCGCAAAAGGGTGGCGACGCTTCTGTTAACCAACTTAGAACTTCTAACCTCTTTCTCGTGATATGTGATTAAATATAATTATTATAATATAATTGTCGTTCGGCTGACATGATGATGATGATGTAAATTGAAGATATTTTTGTGTGTACATATCCGAAATGCTCTGGATTATACCAGTTATTGAAAATGCAATATCCTAATCGATCTAACAGAGCGGCTAAATGTAAACGAATAATTAATTATTCAGATGTGCCGTTTTGATGGTGTTTAATTTTAACCGAATTGAACAGTTTCGTTATGATATTGTTTGAATGATAACGCCGTTATTTTGTTCATGTCAGGTTAAACCTAATTGGGCATAAAGTCGATTGAAATCATTGCGGTGTGCTAGTGAGAATTATAACCAGTTGCGTTCCATAAGATTCCAAAAATGGATTATAATATTTTTAATCTGGTATACTCCCGACATACCTAAGCGTAAGATGGTTGAATTTGCTTCCACACAAGTCGACTAACGCACAGACCTGATGATTGCCTTATCGGTGTTACGTGTTGTCATTATGTTCCGTGACCATTTAGGCCGTTAAGCGCTTCTTTGTACAATCGACAGCATATTAAGTTTAGCAGCGAATAACGCTCTTATTAGGAAGGCGATAAAACATGTCACAGGAAAGAGAGGTGTTAGAGCACATATACCGAGGGCTTAGTGTGATTTTTCTCACTTCAGACATCGCGTAACGGTGATTTTGTATGTACAGTCAGGGACCAATTCGGTGAACCACTATTATTTCTCGTGTGACTTGGTGCCTCGCCATTTATGCGCAGACCCTTTTACTATTTGGTTTTGTAACTAGGGTAGTTAAACGCATAAACAATTAGGGATAGATACCTACTACAAGTGAACGGTGAGACGCCAGCCACACGACAAGAAGTAAGAGTGGTTCACTGAATTTATCCCCACAGCAGCGCAACCTGAAAGAAGTATCACAGGCACATTGATTTGATAACATGAAGGGCTTTATGTGCTGTCGACTGTACATTAATAATTGCTGGCTTTGTACAGTCTATGCGAAGTATCGTCGTAAGTATTTATATCAGCGACGTACATGTTAATATTGAATACAACATTACTTACATACAAAATGCAGGTTAGTTTGTAGATCCATACTTTAGATACTTAGTAATTAACCTTTCCAATTATTTAAAAAAATAAAGCAAAATCAGCAATCTGCATTTTTGTGTAAGTATAGGGTACATACTTAGCTAGCTACCAGTAAGTAACAAAAGACGCGTGATGCTAAACAATATTGGCACTGATTGCATCGGATTATTTTGCTTGCCGAGCTGCAGACGGTTCAGTGTATTGCTAAAATTGCTTTATATTTATAAATTCAGTATTTATATTGTTATTAGGAAGAAAAATTATGTTTATGAAGAATTAATGATTGTATCAACAATAATCACTAAACATACAAAAAATATTTAAGTTCTCACTATTACTACTTGCTGATTTCGCCCTGTACTGTGGAGTCAAGGGTTTACTGTTTATTACAAACTAAAGTAAAGGGCTTATTACACCTTGGCTAAATTCAGCATCTAATTCAGCATACATTGCTTTCTTTGATCTCATTTGTAGCAAGTGATGCAATCAAAACAAGCAATGTATGCTGAATTAGATTCTGAATTTAGCCAAGTGTAATAAGCACTTAAGGTGGCCTACTCTGAAACGCAAAACACGAAACTTCGTTATACCCGTCCCTCTCACGCTCCAGTCATGGCAGAATCGAGTGAAAGGGGCGCGGGCGGGGCTAACCGAAGTTTCGGATTTGGGTAAGGGCGTTTGTGCACTACCACTGAATTTTACCGATCCGGAAAAAAAACGGATGCTTGTATTTAATTAATTACTAATATAAATGATTAATTATTAAAATACAAGCATCCGTTTTTTTCCGGATCGGTAAAATTCAGTGTAGTGCACAAACGCCCTAAGGGTTTCAGAGTAGGTACCCAGATTTGCGTTTCAGAGTAGGTACCAAGGTCCGGTTGCTCGAAGCTTGGTTACGTTAACTTTAAGGTTAAATTATGGTTAAAGTAAAATTAACCAGCGGTCAAATTTAAAAAGCGTTGTTGAAGAAGCGGTTACTTTAACGAGCAGTCAAATTACAGATTTAACGGCGGTCAAAATAACCGACAGGGTGGGGGTGGTTTAAATTTTGACATTAGTAATTAAGGGAAGGTTAATGAAATAGTACAGACAACACTTTTAACCCAACGTATTTTTCTTTGACCGAGGTAAAAATTTACAACAGTTAAATTTTAACTTTTACTTTACTGTACCTAGGTAATGTACGAGCAACCGGACCTAAGTGTCCCAACACTCCATCCCATGCCGAAAATACGCAACCAAAGTTCGAACCGAACCGCAGTTACGCCTGTAATGCAAGGTATTTGAATCACTGACGAGTGACGACACTCATTTGCATACGAGTACAGTCAGCGTCAAATTGATATGAGCGTCTAGAGTAGTCAAAGTGATCTATATAGATATTTTGAACACCTTGTGTGCTTACATTACAACAATATGATGATTCGAACTGCGTATATCAAATTGATTTTATGTTTTTTAGATCATTTTCACTACTCTAGACGCTCATATCAATTTGACGCTGACTGTACCTACATCCGCGTGACACAAAATTCAGCCGCGTCATTTCCGCAGGTGTGTTTCGACACTTAGAAAATAAAAAAACAGAGACAGCATCAGTTTTAATTTAAGCCATGCAACTCTAAACGTTTTGATATAAAACACCAAAACCATTTTCAGCTACACCATAATTTCTAATTTTACTCATATTGAAAATAATATTAACTGACAAAAAGTGTTTTCTGATTCAATAATATATTGTACCTACCTACTCATATTTTAGCAATACACACAACAATAAACAAATTATGTAATGGTGCAATCGCTTTGTGATTACAATTTGAACTTAATAATAATAGTTTTAAGTCATTAAGTAGGGCAGGCGTACCTACCGGTTTTGGCCACTGTACCGGTTTTGGCCACTTTTTGCTCTAAAAGTTTTCCTAACATCTTTTAGCCATTTTAGATAAAGGCAATTAAAATAAGTATTTTAAGGTAATAATAACAACCGTTAGAATTCCTTGTCATAAAATTTTTTTTCAATAAATTCCATTTTCTGTTTTAAAAAATGATTTGTATGAAAATTTTAAGAAATTTGTTTTGGATGAAATACTTTATAAGCCTTTGTTTTTTACAATACACCATTAGGTAGGTGAGGTACATTTGGCACCTCTCACACATTGTGTGTAATATAAAAAAACTATTTTACTTTTATAAATTTGAAAAATGTACCTTTAAAGGTAGATAAATTACCTATCTATAATTTAAGATATAATTTGTGTCTTAAATACCTAAGACCACTACTTAGTGCTTAAAAGTCAAAAAATCCTTAAAGTGGCCACAAAGGGTACCTCTGCCCTACCTATTACATTTATTTCTACACAAATAGTTTCTTCTACGCTTACACTACTTTCAGCTTTATTTTCCGTCTAAGTACTTACCTAAATATTATTCGATAAATGTTTTTAATTAACAGCCTCATTGCGGTTTTTATTTATAAGTAAGTACTTAATTAGTGTTTTAAGTAGATTTGTTTTTAAATTAAGTTATACTTACTTGTATCTCCCTTATTTCGGTGTAAGTAACAAAAACTTTTAGCATTGATTCGTTTCGAAAAAGCTATGACGATTTTTCTGAATATTCGTTAATGACTATGTAGGTAGGTACTTAAATACCTACAAAATACTTAATTATGTATACTGTTGTTACGTTTGTTAACCAATTATTTTAAGTAAGTATTATATCGGTACCAAACACATTAGTTTAATATAAAACTGTTATTTGAATAAGTACTCTATTGTTATTTGATGAAATCAAAATGTAACTATTATTAAAATTAATCTTCTTCGGACAGTGGTGATTTAAAATTTTATTAATTAAACTCAGATTTCTCAGTCAGAACGATAACAATTTGGAATGTTCCGTTTAAGGTGTATCGATGAGCTCAGTGGCGCCGCCAATGGAAATAAATCAATTGCATTTTATTAAAGGCTTAGATTAAAAGTTTCGGTTATTTCGCGCAGGTGAAAGAGTGGAATGCATTTTATAAATATACTTTTGGGAACTCAAACTTACGCAATAAGTCGTGAATCTCAATAGTGCCAAAAGTGGCCACATTTGGCAATATCGAGATCCATAACTTGGTGCTCATATTTGTGGCCATGAAAAAACAATTAAAAATTGCATTTTGCTCTTCTATTAGCGCGAAATAACCGAAACTTTTAATCCAAGCCTTTAATAAAATGCAATTGATTTATTTCCATTGGCGGCGCCACTGAGCTCATCGATACACCTTAATCTAAAGTCCGTTAAATTAGACAAAATATTAAAAACAAATGAGCATAATTTTTGTTTCTCGGATTACCAACCTCCTAGGCCCCGTTCCCTTAGGCCCTTCTTACACGTTGCTACTCAAAATAAACTAGTTACAAACTCAAATCACAAATCTGTAAAATAAGTAGTAGGTACTTATATAAAATGTCACAGCACTAGTATTTCAATGGCGAAATTACGGACCTAATTACATTTTATTCAGCTCTATTCGCGTTTCGCTGAACGATTTTGGTCACACTTATACAGCTGAACGCGGCGGAACAGCGCTGAACGTTATCTATTGCATTCGAATGATAAAACACATAGGTACCTAATTATTGTGTCCTCATTTTATGCCCATTTGCCGCGAAAGCTGAATAGACGCGGAAAGCTGAACGGATGCGTACGTATCACCATACAAAATCGTTGTTTTCTATGGACAGAGGCTGAATAGAGCTGAATAAATGTAATCAGGCCCTTACACGACGCTACTAATCACCAACTGGTTTGTGCTTTAACAAATAATTACTTGCGACCGGTCATGCTGGTCGCGCGCTACTGAAAACTGGAAACGGCTGCGGCTCATGAAAATGAATGACGTTTCGTGTAGGTTTCACTACGCGGTGGGAGGTAGCCGACCAAGCGTGGCCATATCCCCAGGCTGGCGGGAGTTTTATAAAAAAGTTGCGAAATTACCTGATTATTAAACTCTAAAATCACATTAACGCGCATTTTTTTTTTATTGAACAGTCATCTTTATTATATACCTACTTTTGAATCTGTTTCTGTAGGAACGAAAACATATTGCATATTATTGTTCACTCATCATAAGTATTAAAAACTACATAAGTAGGTAGGTACCTACACCTTCTTTGATAAAGCAAACAATCATTTCAGAATAGGCTAAGCTATGCACGAAATATTTTGAAGGATCTCAGTACCTATACCTAAATCTGAAACCGGGAATCTCCACTCCTGCTGCATTGGGTGGCGCTTCATGTGCCCCAAATAAATAAATTAAGTATCTACTTATGTAAATTATTGAGATCTTAAATAATTTTTATGCATTATCAATGCAATTCGGTACTATCACATTTTTCCTATGTAAATTTATTGTTATTAATTAAATATAAAAACAAGAATGTAATTCAGAAATAATTGCTTATTATTATTATAAAGCCAAGATCCTTTCAGATTATAGCGAGATCGAGACGATGAGTCATCATAACTCGACCTTTTATATGAAAATACCTTTTATATAGGCATATGGTAGTACCTACCCACCTAAGCAACTTACTGAACACTGGTAAACATCGACTACTAATTTTAAATCACCACTCCAGTTAAATTTAGCCTTACTTATAAGTACTTACTTACGCTGTTATTGCTACAAATTTTATTTACTTACTGTTATCAAGTCTACTGTATATTTCATTCACTTCATCGAGACTTATCTATTGTATTACGAAATCAATAAATAGATTAATTATCGAAGCAATTGTTTCATTGAAAAAACCCGCAGTATCCATTTTATACAAAAAGATACTTTACTCTTTAACGCTGGGTACACAGTAGTGTAGGACGGAGCGTCACGGCGAAACTTTTTTTAATCCTTTATTTATTTTGGGGCTTTTATCTACATGGATATGCCAGCCCCATTGTATCTTCTAGTTACAAAATATATAAATTACTTATTCTAAAAAGTAAATCTAAAAACAATCTGCATATGAAAAAGCTAGGCCATCGTCCCGCCCGTGTCGCCCGCTGTGTGGATGCTGCCATGTAGGTACTTACGGTCGATCATTTTCATGATTCGATAGCTTACTTCAATTTCAATGCTATTCTACAACTATTTATCGTCCGACACACCCGCCATGTGCTTTCTTTTAGCTTAAGTGTGTTGCTTTAAAGTTGTTTTTTAAAAAACAATTTTTTTAAACGATACTTAGGACTCTTAAAATTGCCATTGATAATTAGATTTTTAATAGAATAAGCAAGTAAGTAATTAGACTAAAATACCAATAAAACAGTAGGTATCACATTAAGTTGCATTATGAATCACATTTGATACTTAATGATGTCAGTTACTTTACCCTAATTAATGTGAGTGCGTGAATCAAGCGTGAACTTACTTCGTAATTGTATGTTGATCGACTACATTACTTTAGGTTGCAGAGTCTCCACACCAGAACCGTCGTAAACTGCAGGAATTTACTTATTTAAGTAGGTATATAAAATTATAAACGGATCGGTTTCCACTACCCTTTTGTCGGAAATTCATATAAGCATTCCTTATAAATCGTGGAGACGTGAGCGTCCTTTCAGTGTGCCGCCGTTCTCTAATATTAATGTGTCATTTCACAATCCTGTGCATAGAATGTGTCGGGAATACAACACCATAGTTGGTAAACACCCTGTTGTACCTGATATCTACATTTCCACCCTTAATAAATGGAAGTCCGAGCTTATTAAAATATTGGATTGGAACCATAATCTTAGTTGAATTTTTGTAATTGAATTATTAAATTTTTAATTTTGTAATGAATTTATTTGTGAATTATAATAATATAATGACGACCGATTTGGCGCAGGGGTAAACTACCTGCCTTCTGCGCCAGAGGTCTCGGGTTCGATTTCCGAACAAGACAAATATTTGTGTGCATGAACATGTCTATTTGTCTTGGTCTGGGTGTTTTCTATGTATATTAAGTACCTATGTATTTACAAACAAAAAGTATTCAAGTATATATTTATCCGTTATCAAGTGCACGTAGACACAGTTTCTTAAGAAATTAACTACGGGCTTAGATAATTGGTGTGATTGTTAGAGAATATTTATTATTATAATGAAAAAAAAACACTGAACATAATAACTTAAAATTTTACTATAATTACTAGCTTTCCGCCCGCGGCTTCGCCCGCGTGTTCTACACGACATTAATCCTGATGGAATGTAATATTTTCCGGGATAAACTATGTCTCTCTCCCAATCTACCCCCGTACCAAAAATCACATTGATCCGTTACTCCGTTTGGACATGAAAGACGGACAAACAAATAATACGTACTTATTGATTTTCCCGTGGGAATATGAAACTGTCCTGTGGTAAAAAGTAAAAGTAGCCAGGGCCGCTCCGCCCCTGTGTGCGAAGTGTGCGGCGCACACAGGCGCCAAGGCAATAGGGGCGCCGCTATCGAAATTATTCATCGAAAAAATTATGCTAAAGCGAGATAGCAATGAGAAAACGACGCGCGCGGGAGCGGGAAAAACAACACAAAATCACTTCGTATTAAAAAACTACAACGATTTTTAAAAAAATTCTTCTATACGATCCTAAATATTATTGGTGTCCACTAATTAAACCAATTTCCAAAAGTGTAAGTAACCCCATTTAAGAATAATCTTGAATTTTCGTATTTGTTAGTGGTCTTTTCGGAAAGAAAAAGTGTCGAGGCAAAATCAATAAATCGTGTTTTTGAAACTAATACCATAGTAAAAATATATAAGTAAGCGGACTCGAGCCCTGAGCGAGCGATAATAGGCTAAACACGTAGGGCTGTCGCTTAGAGTTTGTTCAATCGTCAAAAATGCATAGTCAATCTCTATACAAAACAATTTTCCCGTCTAAGTGGGCGTCAGGAATCTATAATACAAAGTTTTTTATTATTTTTGTACATAACCAGGGGCTGACTAAAATTTTTTCATTACCTACGTCATGTTACCTGTTTAGTGGTTTGAAAAATTAAGGTCGAAATAGGATAAATTAAAACGTGGCTTTACTGAATCAGTATTTATTAAAATAAAATAAAATGTTTAACTATGAAATTGTATTTTTACAAGTATTATTTACTTTTTCGAAATCTAAATAATTTTTTTATTCAATTTAGGATTCTCTGGTATTTTCATGGTGTACATGTGCAATTTTTTGCGGGCGGGCGAGCGGTGCATCTTGCATGTTGTGTTTTATGCGGAAGTAAGCTACATATATTTCGTTTTTTCACAATGATGACGAGTTTTATTTATAATTATTATTTTGTGTTAAAAAAGACTGGCTCTGAGTCTATACATTAACTCCCGGTACACAAACTCATAGGAGCACAGGTTAAGGATTAAACTTAGAAGGTTTATATAAAAAAAGACTGGCTTCTGGTCTACAGGTTTACCTACTCCCCGCATGCTATAGTTTGTTTCTTTTTTTATTTCCCGCAACAAGGTAACACTTAGCCGTCATCACACCTGATGTTAAGTGGTGATAAAGCTGAATGTGGAAGCGCACTACTCCAGGAATCCTCAATCACTGAGGAACTGGCTATCTTATCTCTTACTACCGGAACACAATAATGCTGAAAACATCAGACCAAGTTCTGCCATCAATGAAACCGAATAGAATATGTACGCCCACTGCGAATCGAACCCGGGACCTCTGGGTCTGAAATCGGTGGTGTGAATCACTAGACCGCAGAGGCGGTTAAAGATTTATATAATGCTCCCAGTTTATTAATCTAATCACATAGGTACCTACCTACACATAGGATTACAAGTTACAATAATTTTGTAAATAAAATAAATAAAATAAATATTTTCTTACAATCACACCAATTATCTAAGCCCGCAGTTAATTTCTTAAGAAACTGTGTCTACGGGAACTTGATAACGGATAAATATATACTTAAATACTTTTTGTTTGTAAATACATACTTAATATACATAGAAAACACCCAGACCAAGACAAATAGACATGTTCATGCACACAAATATTTGTCTTGTTCGGGAATCGAACCCGAGACCTCTGGCGCAGAAGGCAGGTAGATTACCCCTGCGCCAAATCGGTCGTCATGTTTGTATTATAAATGTTTTTCTTTCTTCTTTCTTTCTATTTAAAAATTAGACTACAAATTTCTATCTGGTCAACGAAATCGGAAGCAGAACTATTTAGATAGGTAAACAGCTAATACAAAAATACGTATCTACGTATGATAATTCATAGTAGGTAGATTTTACTCACCATTCTTGTTCGCTAGGTAATGCGAAGAAAGACAATTCTGGATAAAACAAACCGCTATTCAGACATCCATATACACAACAATATTTTCTATTGCTACTCGAATTTGTAGCCATCTTAACGAGGCGGTAGGTAGGTACACGCACGAATTATTATATTATGCGCGGTCGCGGGCGGCCGGTGGCGCCGCGCGGGCGGCGAGCGGCGGGCGCTGCCAGGCTGGCGCCACGCATGCCTGACGCCCCGTTATCACCGATAAATTTTGTCAGTGTGTGCGTGCGACGACGCATACGTACGGGCGCGCTCACATACAAACCGTTTGCGGTGCCTGTCTAGGCAGTCAACGTACTTATATACTTTTACTATGCTAATACGGATCTAGATAAAGGTATGAAGAAATATATATCTTATTACCAGATTTGTAACAACTGTAACCGTCCTACAGTTTTAAATCAAAAAGTCCATACTTTTTCCGAGTAGCGCCTTAACGCCGATGATTTGTGTGAAGAAATTATGTCATGTCAATGTTTTTTTCAAAAAAAATTATAATGATGTGGCGAAAAATCAAATAAGACCAAAAAAATAAGAGTGAAGGTACATTAATTCGCAAAAAGCTGAAATTTGGTGAAATTGTTCAAAACATTATTATAAATAAAATTTAAAAAGTCCTCATCGATCCAGTGCCTGGAAAAAAAAACTCGAAGTCAAAGGAAAAAAAAATGGGTACCTATTTCGCGATTTTTAGCAAAACGATAAGTTTTATCATAAAAAAAGCTCAGACAAAAATTGTAGTCCATGTAATTATCTACAAAAAGTATGTAAATACTTTTTCCCTAAGAACCACCGTTTCTGAAATATAACGATTCAAAAAGTTGGAAACGTTGTAATAAATCATATGCATCATATGCACATTTCCACGGCACCTATGAGGTAGCGCGTTTTTTAAAGTGTTTTCCATGGGTATGTTGTGATTCTAAACGATTGCATTATAGCAGACTAGCTGTGCACCTGCGGCTTCGTCCGCGTGGACTACACGACGTTATCCCGCGAGAATGTGATATTTTTCCGGGATGAAAAGTAGCCTATGTTCCTCTCCAACATACAAAGTATCTGTGTCCCAAATTTCAGCCAAATCCGTTCCGCCGTTTTGGCGTGATTGAGTAAGACACATCCAAACATCTAAACTTTCACATTTACGTTATCCCGCGGGAATGTGATATTTTTCCGGGATAAAAATAACCTATGTTCTTCTCCAGGCTACAAAGTTTCTGTGTCCCAAATCCGTTCAGCCGTTTTGGCGTGATTGAGTACAAACGTCCAAAGATCTAAGCTTTGCATATGATGACGATTACACCTTTCCAAATTTTTTTAATCGATATATCTCAGAAACGGTGGCTCTTAAAAAAAGTATTAAGCCATTTTTTATAGATAATTACAAGATTTACAACTTTGTCTTTCCTAATTTTACGATAAAACTTACCGTTTTGTCTGAAAAAACGCGAATTTGCCATTTGACCTCGAATATTTTTTTTCCAGGTACCGGATCGATGAGGGCTTTTTAAATTTCATTTATAGTTATGTTTTGAACAATCTCACCAACTTTCAGCTTCTTGCGAATTAATGTATCTTCGGATGTCTAAATTGACCGGACTATATTTTATATTCTTACACATTTTAGACTCTTGTTGTTTTTTTAACGTAGATAGTTAATACATAACATAGTTAATTTAGTATTATTAGAAAAAAAACTGTTATTTTGTTATTAATATATAAGTATACGATTAGATAGAACATCATAAATAAAGAATGTAAAAATTTAGGAAAAAAAGGAAAAATTTTAGGAAAAACCTATTTAGGAAAATATTATCTAATTAAGGATATAAAACTAGAGAACATTTATTTCGGTCAAAATTAACAAAAAGAAATAAAAATAAGTTAAAACATTAAGGCCCGATTTTACCAATGATACTTAAACGCGATTAACGCTAAACGTGTTTAAAACGTATTTCTGTCTCTGTCACATTCAAACAAATGAAAGAGACAGAACTTTGTATTAAACACGTTAAGCGTTAATTACGTTTAAATATCAGTTGTGAAAGTCACCCTAAGATAATTAAGATTCGTGAAAAAAAGAGGCGCTTCATAGGTTTCGCACACAGGCGCTGTGGGGGGTCGGAGCGGCCCTGAAAGTAGCCTATTATAATCCTTGCCAGGGTCTCAAATTATTTACTTAAATACCAATTTCTGCCCCCAAATTAGCCTGCGCTTAAAGTGATTTTTCCATACAATGAGATTACCCGCGGTAAAAAGTAAAATATATCCTTTCCAGGGCCTTAAACTGTCTCTATTCTAAATATCATCCTTCCCATAAACTCAAACTATCGCCTTAAATACCAATTCCATTCTACAGCTTTGCCCGAGCTAAAACTTATTTTACCAAGGGAATTAGCCTTATTCCCGCGGTTACAATTTGCCTATGTCCTTCCTAGCATCAGGAGTTCAGGACATGGGTGTCCCGGTGGTCCTATCAGTAGGAGTAATTAGTAGGAGCACCCGGAAGCACTGTCTCAAACTATCTCCATTACAAATTTCATAATAATTGGTTCAGCCGGTTTGACGTGAGCATATACAATTTCGCATTTATAATAATAGTGGGGGTAGTAGAAATAGGAATATGAATGGCCGGCCGCGACTACGTCCGCGAGTACTACATCGCAAAATTGTGTGTCAAAAAGTAGGTAGCTAGGCATTCTCTACGGTCTCATCAGCACCATCATCAATCTATTTTAATGTCCCCGCTGCTGGGGCACATGCCTTCATATTAAGGAGAATGGGCCATGACCTTCCACACGGGTCCATTGAAGTTATGGTGGTACTAACCAATCCAAATGCAGCCAGAAACCCTAGCTTATCGTGTCTTCCGAAGCACGATATATATTTCCAGAGTTCAATTATCCCGATCTATTTAGCCGTTTAGTTGTGATTGAGCCATAAAAATCCAAACTCCGTATCTTTAATACCCCCCACCCACCCTATATAACCATAAGCCCCCCCCTTTCTACCTTATTAGGGTTTTTTTATTTTGCCTACGCAGATCATTTTTTATGATGACTTAGTATCATTCATACCAATTTCCATACTCCTAAGTCCAGAAATGAGGAAGTTTTCATATAAGCCTTAATCCCCCCTTTCTACCCTATTAAGGGTTTTTTTTATAACTTGGCATACGCAGATCATTTTCAATCGTGACCAGTATCCAACATACCAATTTTCATACTTCTAAGTTTAGAAATGAGGAAGTTCCATATAAACTTAATCCACCCGTTTTACCCCATTATCGGGGAGTTTTTTTAACTTCGCTTACGGAGATAATTTTCAATCGTGATCAGTATTCAACATACCAATTTTCATACTTCTAAGTTCAGAAATGAAGAAGTTCCATATAAACTTTATCTCCCCATTTTACCCTATTAAGGGGGAGTTTTTTTTACTTTGCTTACTCAGATCATATTTGGTCGTAACCAATATCCAACGTACAAATTTTCATGCTTCTAAATCCATAAATGAGGAAGTTCCATATAACCTTAACCCCCCCCTTTTACCCCTTTAGGGGGGGAGTTTCCTAAAATCCGTTCTTAGTGGACGTCCCCTAGGCATAATCTACCTTCCTGCCTAATTACATCTTCGTTGGTCCAGTAGTTTTCGAGATTTCGTGATGAGTGAGTTATGTCCCCTCGATTTTATATATATAGATTACAGTTAGTAATTTACGCTAACCACAGCCCAAAAGCCTCACTTATAAGTCCCTTCCTGAATACCCAAGCTGTCTTGACTTTTACACTTCAATGTCAAAGGTTGAAAATAAAAGGGACGCTGAAAATTCCCGACTCAAGAACCTTTTCATTTTGAGACATAAAGGTCGCGACAGACGTCCGTGACACCCGCTGCAAATAGTCGACTTTGACCCGAAAACACGTCGTATATAGTTTGTACCACTGTGGAGGTACAGACAACAGGAGAGATTAATAAAGAGAAACTATGGAACTATTGATTAGAAGATTTCTAAGAAACTGTTAAGTTAAGTGCTGAAGGATTGTTTTTATGTGACTTCAACCCCCTGATTCACAAGCCTTCGGAAACGCTCCCGACAGCGGAATGTATGCGCTGTCTCTGTCACTCACTATAAAATAGACAAAGGCAAAGCACAGAATTCGAATTCGATTCCGTTTCCGACGGTTTCTGAATCAGGGGGCAGGACTTGAATGGTAAGGATTGTCCAAGATTTGAATTTTTGAATTTTTCCTCTTCTTTGACTCTCAAAAATCCCCCGACAGACGCGCGACAACACGAGGAGCACAATGAATAACGCGTTCACACTACGTCCCTTTGCACTTGCGTCGCCTTTCCCTCGCGAATGGACCAGCAGTGTGTGGGCGCAGTAGGTTCCTATACAGAGTGGAATTTCTTCATGCCATAGAGGAAAGTACTCGAAACAAACAATGCATGGAAATAGCAAATTTCAGTCAAAGGAAACATTCCCGTATTTTTGAAAAGAAACAAAAACTGTATTCTGAGAATAGTACCTACGATTCTTCAGCCTTACCTACTACCACACAGCGCCGGATTTAGACTTCGGCGGCCCATAGGCCGAGCATGTGGTGGAGGCCCTCAAATGCAGAGCATGTGGTGGAGGCCCTCAAATAGTTTTTGGTTACCTGTTGAAAGTTTCTTTAAAGAAAAAAGCACCTGAATACGTTGGCTAACATAAAAATTTTATATATATATATATATATATATTTATTTGTAGTGTGGTGGCGGCCCCTTTGTGGTGGCGGCCCATAGGCAACTGCCTATGTTGCCTATGCTTAAATCCGGCACTGCTACCACATAACATAAGGTGTGATCAAGGCTAAGTACTAGCTACTACTACGATAGTGATTGGATTCATACAGCCAAATGCTAATACTCTCCTTTTTGTTGTCTGTACCGTAACTGTTGCAGACGAAGAGAACCCAAAAGAGTCTCGTCGAGTCTACAGAGTTCATGGTCATACAACCCAATTTAGACAGACACGGAGAACACGTCTGCCTCTACTAGGTGGGAGCAGGCCTTGATTTTGTATTTTCGTGTTATTTTCGCTTCTTTGCGACCCTAAAATCATTGTTTGGAACCTACTAGCTCATTTTCACTGGTCGATAACTCAGTCGTCATACAGCATACGGGCACTCCCCGCAGGTAAGGGAACGACTCATCAAAGTGATAAGTGAATAACGCTCGGTAAGCCGCCTGCGGGGAATCACCACAGACTGGTGATTCCCCGCAGGCGGCATATAACGCCCGCTACTCTGGTCCACAGTAGCGGGAGTTATATTTAATTTATTTTATTCAGCCTTAGTGGCAAACTAAACTGTAACAATTTGACAATATTATACACCATCAATATACACTATGCACTATTTACATGTCTCTGCATATGAAATCCGGCCAATGATATGAAAAACTAATGCGACACAGAAATCTCCAGCACCCCACATGTGGGTATTAACGACCAATGAAAACGGTTCCCCGCATGCGAGGCTCATGGCATGCTTTTCAAAAATCACCGTACCCCGCATAGGTACGGGCCTCATCGACCAATGAAAATGAGCCTTAAACTTCGTTTTTGATTGCGCAGGTCAGTAGGTCCTATCATCATCATCATTTCAGCCGTACGACGCCCACTGCTGGGCATAGGCCTCCCCCAAGGATCTCCACAACGATCGGTCCTGCGCTGCCCGCATCCAGCGGCTTCCCGCGACCTTGACCAGATCGTCGGTCCACCTTGTAGGGGGCCTGCCCACGGAACGTCGTCCGGTTCGCGGTCGCCATTCGAGAACCTTTCCGCCCCAACGGCCATCGGTTCTCCGCGCTATGTGTCCCGCCCACTGCCACTTCAACTGAGCAATCCTTCGAGCGATGTCGGTCGTTTTAGTTCTCCTGCGGATCTCATCATTTCTGATTCGATCGAGCAGGGAAACACCAAGCATCGCTCTCTCCATTGCTCTCTGGGTAACCTTGAGCCTTCTTATGAGACCCATAGTAAAAGACCACGTCTCGCTTCCATAAGTCATAACTGGCAACACACACTGGTCAAAGACCTTAGTCTTGAGACATTGAGGAATTTTGGACGCAAATATATGCCGGAGCTTCCCAAACGCTGCCCATCCGAGCTGGATTCGACGAGAGATCTCTTTCTCGAAGTTGGACTTACCTAATTGGATTGTCTGTCCTAGGTAGACATAGTGGTCAACAACTTCGAGTGTAATGTTCCCAACATTAACTGGAGCGGATGCAACATGGGCATTGGACATGATTTTCGTCTTATCCATGTTCATCTTCAGACCCACTCTTTGGGAAGCATTGCTGAGATCTTCGAGCATTGTGTTCAGGTCTTCCAAAGTCTCAGCCATGAGAACTACATCATCGGCAAACCGCAGGTGTGTTAGGTACTCGCCATTGATGTTAATGCCGAATCCTTTCCAGTCCAGTAGCTTAAAAATATCCTCCAACGCAGCTGTGAACAGTTTGGGAGAAATGACGTCTCCCTGTCTCACACCTCGCTGTAGTTGGATAGGATTAGAGCTCTGGTTCTGTAATCGGACCGACATGGTGGCGTTTTGGTATAAGTACCTCAGCACCTCGATGTACCTGTAGTCTATTTGGCACCTCTGGAGAGACTGCAGCACTGCCCAGGTCTCGATCGAATCAAAGGCTTTCTCATAGTCCACGAACGCCAAGCATAGTGGCAAGTTATACTCTTCGGTCTTCTGTATAACTTGCCGCAGCGTATGAATGTGGTCTATGGTACTATAACCTTTTCGGAACCCGGCTTGTTCGGGAGGTTGGAAGTCGTCGAACCTGCGAGCGAGACGATTCGTAATGACTCTCGAAAACAACTTGTAGATATGGCTCAGAAGCGAGATGGGTCGGTAATTCTTCAGGAGAGTCTTATCACCCTTCTTGAAGAACAGCATCACATCGCTTCTGCCCCATGCCTTCCTATAGAGAGGTCCTATAGAGAGGTCAAATAATAATTGTGCAGCTACGTGTCGAGTGGATTCATTGATACAACAAGAAACACGTGACCACTGTTAGTGTCGAAGAGTTTAGAGTTTAGAGTCACGTCACGTGACCACTGGTCACTGACCAGTGTCAAGAGTCACGTCTCGAGCGAGCGTCAAGTCACATGTCGAGAGAAAAGAGTCAAGTGGTCAGTGTCAAGAGTCACGTGCCGAGAGTAAAGTCTCGTGTCGATATTCAAGTCACGTGACCAGCCCCCCTAGCATGACCAACAAAATTCGATATGATAAGTTATCCGGTTTAACTGTCAAAAGACTATGGGTTTTGACGTTTGAATGTCGATAATTCGCTCTATCATGCGATACATATCACGTTTTGGGTGGTCATGCTAGGCTTACTGAGTCAAGAATCACGTATCGAGAGTTTAGTCACGTGTCGACAGTCTAGAGTCACGTGATATCGAGTGTCTAGAGTCAAGTCACCGGTGTGTCAAAAGGCATGTGACAAGTCGCGTGCCGACTGTCAAGTCGGGTGTCGAGAGTCAAGAGTCACGTGTCGGGAGTCAAGAATCACGAGGCGAGATTCAAGAATCTCGTGTCGAGGTCGAGAGTCGAGACTCACTTGTCGAAAGTCAATAGCACTAGTTAATTAGTTACGTGGCTCCTTACGGATAAAAGAAAATACGGACGGGTGACCGAGATTAATGAGATAATTATTCGTGCAGGTATCTTAGGTCGGTCAAAACACGGTTGGGTCAGCAAAAATTCAGACTTATTACTTTAGGTTATTTAAAAATAATATTTTAATTAATTAAAACCACAGTTACATTTGTAGACATTATTTATTAAGTGACGTCATAAAATACTTTACACAATTATATCGTTATCAATTTTCAGTCCATACATAGCATCATAATTGTATCAATATCTTCATTCATATACACAATATGAAAAATCTTTATAAAACTTTACTAAATACACGCGTCAAACATAATATTCTGAGATAAGAAAATCTTGTAAAAATCCATTAGAATTTTATTTGCTATCCATAAAATCTCGTCGCCGGCCTGAAACAAAAGAATAAAACATTAAAGACTGTTCCCAGTTTAATAAAAATATAGCTGTTCTAGTTTCATCAAATTATGTTGTACTATGCGATTATTATAAGAATAGGACTGTCAAACGGCATTTTTGATCTTTGTTCTTTTTCTTGCACATCCTACACCCTGAAGTGGAAGCGAAACGCAAACAAATATGGCCGTTTTGACAGTCCTATTCTTATAATAATCGCATAGTACAGATGTTTTATCTCACGAGCGCAGGTGAGCCACGCTTGTGTGTAAATGTACATGCACACTGTCTTAAGCCTGCGTAAGCTCGGGAGCGCTCGGTTTTGGCCGAGTCGCCGGCCGACGCACACAGGAGTGTAGTCTATACGCACGAATTATAACTACAAGGCTTCAAGTATGCCTCTCCCGCGCCCGTGAGATAAAACAACTGTAGTAACAATTTGTACCGCAAAATTCAAACTTTTTGTCGAGTCGGCACCCCCACGTTGATACCTTTGTTTCGCCCAAAAACCCAAGGGACTTGCGTCAACACGAGGAGCATGACGAACATCGCGGCCAGAATACGTACCTCCCTACATCCCTCGCCCTTCGATGATTGTGTGGCCGCAGTATAATCTTTCTCTCTATCGCTCTTTCCGTCTCAGTTGCAGCAGGAAATCTTGCACTCACTCCGTCAGAGTAAAGAACGAGTAATTCAACTGCCTAGTGCCTACTAAAGATCTGAAAGCGTGTTATGACGTAACGTCTGGCCGTCGCCGGTTCGGTACATGGCACGGAATAACGTCCGGTACCTGTCAGTCACGTTTATTCCGTGCTGTGCCGTTAAAATGAGTTAAAATACTTGTTTTTTACTCTAACTCCGTTCCATAATAGAAAGTATCGATTACAACTTACATTTGATTCGCCAAACATCCTTTAAATCTTGAATGCTAGCTCGCAGGGGTTGCAGAACTCTTGCTCATCAGTTTGGCGACCATCTCCTGCACTCGCTTCATTTCCTCTAGTTGTGACGTCAGTTGGTACAGTCTGTTCTCTCGCTCTGCTACTGTCTTCTCAAGCTGTTTTATCATCTGGAAAAACGGAATGTGATGTTAGTATGGGACTATAGGTGATGTTAGTCAAAAAAGTTTTCAAATAGATTATAAGTAAAAACTCTCAAAAAATATTTTATTCTATCCTACCAATAAGGTACTGATATTATAAAGAAGATAACCTCGAAAATGGACCTTATGGATAAACTCGAAAATTTCTGGACCGATTGCAAATATTCTGTCACCAGTAGAAAGCTACATTATTCCTGTCTGTGTGATAGTTTATAATTCATCCTGCCGGCCTAGCATGAGCGGCTTTTATCACGCGATATGATATGGTACGGCATGCCGTCTTGCTTACACCTTAGTGGGGTAAGCAAGACAACTTGCCGTACCATATCATATCGCGCGATAAAAGCCGCTCATGCTAGGCCGGCTGCTATTCCCACGGGAGCGGGTATCACGTTGGTAAAACCGGGAGGAAGATAATGGATAAAAAAATAGGTATTACCGTCTCTTTATGTTCGATTTCCCTCCTCAACGCAGCCTCGGCGGCGGCAGCGTCTTCAAGCTTCTTGTCGCGTAGTTTCACTCTCTCTTCGAACTTTATCAGAACACCCGCTAGCTCGCTATTCTTATGCATCTAAGGGTTAACGAGAACAGATTGAAATAATGCTGTGTCAGAATTCAAACAGACTGATGAAGAAAGCTAGCTTAATTCGCGCCCCTAAAAAGTTACACAAGCCATCGCGTGGGGCGTGTAACACCCCGAATTAGACAATTAATTCTTATACTTCACCTGCTTCTAATGCCATTAATTAGCGCGCCATTTGATATAATACGCAGGTGTAGCCGGGTCTTGGCGCACTAATTTGATACAATTAGCGCGCTAAGACGCGCATGCCGTTATTAACGCCGTTAGGCGTCACGCAGGTGAAGCCCCGGCATTAATCAATATTCAAAACCAAATATATGCCAAATCTGATTAATATTAAAAGCAACCTTTGAACTGAATCGGTTTTTATCAAGCAATATTAAGTAAAATGACAGCTTAACAACTATGGAAGTGAATATAAGTTGTGAATACATTAACTCAAAATTCTACTATTTTAAATCGAATAATTGCTTTGAATCTCCCGCCGCGGGGTTTGCGAACCGATGGCTTCAATGACGTTCACATCACAAGTAGGTATTGTAAATCACAATCTAAACTGAATAAACAAGTTTGACTTTGACTTTGAATAACTTAAATAATATGCAGTAAAAATATACACAAACCTGCTGCTCCAATTTCTTCTGCATTGCTTTTATTTCAGCTTCGGATTGCTTCAGGCGCTCCTCAGCTTCCCTCTCGCGCGCTTTCACTTCATTTTCGTAGTTCTAGAAGGAAACACAATAAAACGTTAGCATAAATAAATAATGCATTCAATGTGAAAATGATTCAATTATTATGTATGTACGTACAGTGGGGGTACATATTGTATTCGGTTTGGTTGGTGGTAGGACAAAGTCCACCTGGCTAGCTACCACTATCTTATCTAAGTCTGACGCCATACCATAACAACGATGTTTTCAGCATTGTTGGGTTCCGGCAATTAGAGCTAAGATAGCCAATTCCTCAGTAGGTACAGCCTTATCATCACATAACATCTACCACTAAGGTGTAAGCAAGACGGCATGCCGTACCATATCATATCGCGTGATTAAAGCCGCTCATGCTAGGCCGGCTGGTGTGATGAAGGATAAGTGCTACCCCGTTGTGTATTAAAAAAAACAAACAAACACACTTCCACATTTATAATAGGCATCATTTTTATTTTTATGACCTAGATTAATATTATTATTATTATAGATTATCTCACCACAAGCTGCGCCTTAAACTCTTTGTGCAGGTGATCCTTCTGATTCTCTTTGTCGAGGCGCTCCGCAGCCAGCTTGGCGCGGAAGCCTCGGAGCGTCGTCTCCGCATCTTCAAGTTGTTTGTGTAAGTCTTCTATGGTCTTTTTGTGCCTGGAGAGTGTGTGCGTGCATTTAAATTATGAGGGGGTAAAGAGTAGACAACTAGGCAACATCTTGGCTTTTATGCGAGGAAAGAAATTAACATCAGGTAGCTGGTTATGTTTATAGTTGTAACTTTTGTAGTTAGCCAAAACATGTATTTTTCCTCGGTTAATAATAAAAAATGTACCTATATAAGTATTTTTATTATTTTATTATAAAGTCTAAGATCCCGTTGTGGATAAAATAAATCAATAAAATAATCAATGGATCAATACGAAAAATTTTTTCTATGGAGCAAGCAACGAAAACGTGGATTTTTTTCCATACATTATGGTCGAGTCGGTATTGCACTTTTGTGAAAACCTCCGATATTTATATTAATTAAAAATTAAGGGTGTATAAAAAAGATTCAATAGAAAAAAGGCAAAAAGGAATTGCATCGGCCGGGAATCGAACCCGGGCCGCCCGCGTGGCAGGCGAGCATTCTACCACTGAACCACCGATGCTTATACGTGAATGCTGAAAATTAAGATACGTATCACAAATAAATGGTATTTGAACGAATAATCTTCATACTCCACAAGAAAACGTTACCTATCTATGAAATGGTGAAATAAATTTTTCACTTCTCATGCTCGTAAAGTTCGTGTTTATGTTGGGTATAGGCTGCATAAAATCGCTTTTTATGCTTTAGTGCATAAAGTAAAATCTTCGTCTAAGTCTCAGACTTTAAGACAAAGATCGTCAGGTAAACAGCCACACACGCAATTAAACTTCGTAAAACAAACTTATTATTTCATTCTGTTTCTTAATTTTGTACATAATCCATGTTAAATTACTAAATTAATAAAACTAGGCAAAATTAATGATTTTTCTAAGAAATAAGTATTTCAAGAGCATTATGGACTACGGATCTAATGCTAAAGTCACTGTGCTACCAATGCCACGTATAAAAAAAAGAAAAAGAAAGTCTTCCCGCCAATATGGCGAAGTCTTTATTTTTTATTTTTAGCAATATTGCTATTTATTTTCCTCACACTCGAAGTGAAAAGCAGAGTGTATAACTTGTACATAAAACCCATTTTACCCTCGAATTGACTATCCACCCTCGCCTACGGCTCGGATGGATATATACATCTCGGGTAAAATAGTACGTTTTATGCACTTGTTGTACAATCTACTATTAATCACACACAATTTGAAACTATACTTACAAAATATTTATTTATAAAAATATAACAGAATAAGACTTGATTTAGGATTTGAGGCATCAAACCATTTAGTTTCATGCAATTATCGATTTATTTAAAATGTAAGAAACAAAAAAATTAAATGTTTCAGTACTGGAAACAATTAACTTGCACTAGCGCCATCTATTGACGCATACATGCAATAACAGATATGAGTAGGAAGCAGCAGAAGTCAACTTGGAAAATTTGAACTTTTACATATAAAATTATACTGAATGTTATCCTACTGAAACAAGTGCATCTCTGGATACTTACTTTTCGTTTTGCATTTGAGTAGTGTACAGGACGTCTTGCTGGGAAGAATTTGTTGCTTGCAACATTGCTAGGGAGTGCTGAAGTGATGCCATGTGCTCACTCGCGCCCTAAAATGGACAAATAGTTGTAAATATAAAACTATATTCATATAGTCTACCTTATAATACAATCTCCAATGCCAACTTAAAAGATTAAAAATCCAGTGTTAATCAATTTAATTAAACTGATTATTGTAAAATTATTTATTTTGATAAACTATTCAATAATGTTTTCTATGTATATTATTAAGTATGTAATTATTTACAAAAAAGTATATAAGTATATATTTATCCGTTATCTAGTTTCCACTACACAGTTTCTTAATGATAACTACTTATGAGCTAGATAATAGGGTATTTTACTGTTGTTGAAATGTAGATATTTAATGATGACGTTAAAAAATATTGCAATTAAGAATACCAAATGTGAAAAAATAATTTGAATCTGTTTTATAATAAAAGAATTATAGTCTGTTTGATTTTGACTATAGCTGTCTCTTTCTAAAACGAAATCTTCTATGGCGTGACTATGACGCTACTAACCCACTGACGTCACTAAGATAGCGTCCTGTCCTTGTCTAATTATAAAGTTTGAAGTCCTATATCTTTGAAAATATTCAAGATAATTCAAAATGAAAACTTGTTTTGTGTAGTTAATATTTCGAAAAACATTTTTAAGAAATAAAATAAAAAACAGTAAAATACCGTATTGGTGTGATTGTGAAAAGTTATTATTATTATTAATAATAGAGTGTAACAAATACAATAATATAATTTGAGAAATATGACAAGTTTTCTTTGACCCTATTAACAACATAAAGAAGTACCGAATTATTTAAAACGGTTTTATACGTCTTGATATTATTACCTGTAACGCCACGGTATGCGAATGTAGCCTCTGCTCCAAGCACGTCATCTTGTAGCCGTACAGCTCCATCACGCTAGATGTCGCTATGTCGGTTATCTGCAAAGAAATATGGATGTTGCTATAAATAGATTCGTACTTTATCAAAGATTATAGTAATTATAATAATGTAAGCACAAACATGGTTACCTAGATGTTTACGTATATTATTTAAGATTTTTCTGTATTATTAGGTGCGTGTTACAATTTGTCTGATTACGATACTTTCCAGTTTAATTGACAGTTTTGTTTGTATGGACTATCTTGTGAATCAGGCCCGTGATTTTTATATAAACTTAACTACAGTGCCACAAGCTTTCCTGTGCCGGTGACAGCCGTGACAGAGGAGCCACTTGCAATACCAAATTAGCTGTCAAAATGGACTGTCGTATGAAAACTGTTTTAGTTCCAAAGATTAACCACTAGACTAGAAATATTTTATGTTATAAAAACAACCACTCAGACAGCGACAGTACCCCACTCCCCCTCCCGAAGGAGGGAGCGAACGATCATCGAGGGCTGGTGACGAACCGTCACCGCCCGCCTCACGCTCAGGGCACCGCGCCACATCTCCTCATCGCGGCTGGTGGAACCTCACATGGTGTGAAGGTCTAGCGAAGAGCTTACTATAGAAATGATCCTATGAAGTAAGGTCTTGCCGAAAGCAAGCTATGGCTGAGAGGTCATTGTTTCGGTAGAAATCTTAACACCGCCGTTCAGGAAAAGGATGTAAATAGCACAGCGGCACCTAGCGGCGAATAGTGGAATTGAGGGTATACGTGGTGAAGTGACCGTGAAGCAGCGTTATAGCCGCTACACACGTTCCGATCCGACCGCCGATTTGGTCTGCTCCAAACCAAATCTGAACGTGTGTAGCATTAGTCGTCCGACCATAATTATTATTATTCGTGTTTGACGCGGTCTGGCCAGATTTGGTTCGCACGAACTTCACTTCCTACCAAATCGGAACGTGTGTGTGTAAGCTCCCGACTGGACCAACAAGGCAGTTTTGACAATTTTGGAGAGTTTCCCTAGCTTTAGGAAGATAATAATTATGTAAAAGCGGAAATAAGGTGGTTCGTTGAGCTCCGTAGCGCCACCAATGGAAATAAATCAATTACACTTTATTAAAGGTTTCTAGATCAAAAGTTTCGGTTATTTTCGCAAATAAAAGAGTAAAATGCATTTTATAAATATACTTTTAAGAACTCAAACTTACGCAATAGTCGTGAATCTGAATAGTGCCAAAAGTGGCCACATTTATCAATATCGACATCCATAACTTAATGCTCATATTTGAGGCCCTGAAAAAACAATAAAAAATTGCATTTTACTCTTTTATTTGCGCGAAATAACCGAAACTTTTATTCTAAGCCCTTGATGAATCGTAAATGATTTATTTCCATTGGTGGCGCTACTGAGCTCAACGAACCACCTTAAGGCAGACAGAATACGTTTGAGAGATTTTCTGAGAATTTAATTTAAT
Source organism: Crambus lathoniellus (assembly GCA_949710035.1). Classification (NCBI taxonomy): domain Eukaryota; kingdom Metazoa; phylum Arthropoda; class Insecta; order Lepidoptera; family Crambidae; genus Crambus; species Crambus lathoniellus. The sequence continues at coordinate 12,730,997 of OX453313.1, read as the reverse complement.
GCTCGTTTATGACTTTTGAGTAGGATTGAACGAACGATTTTTTTTAAATATGGCCATTTATGCAAGGATTTTATTTATCTTTAAGTTTTTTTCGTTTATTTTATTCAATAACTTGCATTTTGTCGTAAAACTAAATTTACAAAAAGGAGGCATAACACCTCATCAATAAGTGCTGCTTTAAGTAAATATTTAGAAAGTTTTAGCATTTTAATGAAAAAAACAGAAAATTAAAATTGAATTCTTTATAACAATAAAAAAACCGAAAATATTTTTTATTTTTATCTATCTCTTGCAGGCAACGATGTTTTCAGTAATTATAAATAATATTAATATTGGGAGATTAGCAGTGCAACACTGCAACTACAGCTCGGTGCGGCCAGACCAAACCGGACCGTGTGGAGAATTATGACAGTATGATATGATGTGAATGTAGTGTGTGGTGTGACCATCAGTAGTATTGTGAAAAAATTAAGTACACATTTCTTGTAACTAGTGTGTCAAAAAACACTACAACTGAGCTACTATTGAAACACGATTGAGACACGATTTTGACTTAACGTTAGCAGACTTGGCCCCCAGATTTGGTGCGGCAGACATGGTTTGAACGTCTGTAGGCGCGGATCAGGTTTGCAGAGAAGTTCGTCCGCACCAAATCTGAGGTCGGATCGGAACGTGTGTAGCGGATATTAACGTAACGTAACTAGCGCCATCTATTCATCACGCAGCGTGCGGTTTAACAAAATTTTAAGAACATCTTGTTTTCATACGTTTCATTAGGTAATTTCTCAGCTACTGCAAATATTATTATAATTTTAATTTGTTGTAAATACCATGGCGGCGCGCGGCGGATGGCGGAAAATACCTGCGCGGTTTTTAATTTAAAAAAATTATAATATATCTAAGAAGAAAAGGCACCATTTAAAAGACTGTAACGCCATCTATGTGTATTTATGTGAGGCATGTTTTTGTTGAATCGTTGTTTTTTATTAAATATTCGTGTATTTTTTTATCTAGTTTGCTTTGCTTTATTTAGAAAAGAAAGTTTAAATACTACATGCCAACAGAAATTAGGCATAAACCATAAACTATTGGTTTTTATGGAATACACTTTCGGGAGTGTGCGCGAGAACTGCATGTCTGCAGCCCCTTTCCACCATCCGGGTACCAGACGCAAGCTAGCTAATCACCCCTACGTTGTTGACACTCTACCTGTCCGCACTAAACGCTTCGCAGATTCGTTTCTTATAAGAAGTGAATCGTTAAGGAATGGAATGCGTTGCCTCTTATGTGTTCCCCGATAACTTCAACCTTGGTATCTTCAAAGAAAGAGTGATAAGGCATGCAACATCTTAGACCACATTCTGTTAATTTAAACAAGAAGGTGGGCAAATACCGTCCTGCCCTGTTTTATGTAAAAAAATTAGTGCACAAGTTGTCAAAACATCATTTATAATGCCTGCAACGCCATCTATGTGACGTTATGTGAGGCAAAAAATACAAAATAAGTGTCATTTAGTTTGACGAAATTTACAAAAGTGACGACATGTTAAAAACTGTAATCAGTTTATGCCCAGTTTATTTAGTTGAAAAACCGATTAATCTTAATTTCGAACGGTTTTATTTTATGAAACGTCAGTAACTGCCGATTTAAGAATGCTATAAAATCTGACTCGTTGATCAAATTTGGAACTAAACACCTCTCCTTACGGCTGAAAGCTATTTCGGTAATTTTGTATGGGATGAAATTTAATGACCACCAAAAAAACAATCGTTACCCTAAACAGCCTCATCGAAAAAAAATATAATATGTACAAATAAATGAAACCTTTACCAAAATCTTTCGGGCTATTTAAGTCATGCCTGCACTACAAAAACTTTTCATAACCCAAAAAGGCCACGCGTTCACCAAATTTTAACTAGCAAAGTTTTGTGTCATTACTACCCAAATATATCACTACGTTTGCCATAAAATGTATGTGTCACCGGAAAATAACAAAAACCGCAAATTTATAAATTTCCTAGGAAATTTATAAATTTACGGAAGTCCTGTAGCACACGTGATAGGTTAGAAACTTAAGTCGATCGCGAAGCGCAGCGAAGCGATTTGCCTTAAATTTCGTGGTTATTTTTTTAAGAAATTTATAAATTTGTGGTTCTTATTACTTTCCGGTGACATATGCATATAACCAAGTATATTATATTGATGGCAAATTGGTTGAGTCTCGCGGCTTTACTCTCACCCCTCCCACCCGTCGCTACACCGTCACCGCTAATTTTAAAATTACACTGAGGACTGCCTTATTAAGTTTTAAGTTTATTTGTATGTAAACTGCCGATTTAAATGGTAGCCATTAATAAGTGAATGCAAACTAAAGTTTTTTCTTGGGGGCCGTTCTTTTATTGAAAGCTCTAAGAAGCTCAGCCTTTAGTAAACATTTTACGGTAGTATCGGTAAACCTTTAGAACTTCATTTATATTTTTTGGGGAAAACAATGATTTTTGTATATTAATTTACTTTATTAGGATAAAATTGTGTAACATATTTGGATGAAATTTTTAAGGGGGCACCGAGGTTTTGACGCTAATAGATTTTAGGTACAGTGCCACAAACTTTTCTGTTCCGGTAGCCAAAATGTGAAACTATCATGTTTTTTTAAATGTCATTCTGCTGTCAAGTTGATGTCCAACCATAGCGCTGCTGGCGGCTGAAGGTCTTAGAAGTCAGGGCCGGGTAAATTGCTACAAAAAAAAGAAAAACGTACGTAGCGCCGCTGTCACCGGAACAGAAAAGATTGTGCCACTGTATTTTATGCGCTCTGTGTATGTGTGCGTTAGGCACACTAGCACAAACCGCGCGCTAAATGAAATGTCAAAATGTCACGAATCGATTCGTGTCGAATGTCATTTTGCAAAGTTTTGTGTCATTTTTTTTCATTCTTTAAGATTCAATCAACAAACTCGACGTTCTTTTTCGCTTGACTTTCACTTGTTTATTATGAATTTTGACATAAAGAATCGAAGTGAACGACGATGTGGCGGTGAAACTTCGTTAGAGAATCGCATCGCAGTACTAATGTACTAATGTACCTATCAAATAAATAAAATAAGGTGTATACAAATAGTTTTCATTCGATTCGAACATATTTTACACATTTTGTATTTACAATAAAAATTAATTATTTTTTTGGTACCTATATCGTAATCGAATACCTAATCACTTTTTATGACATTATTCTATAAAATCAGACTCAATTACGTTAAATAACGGAACTGCTAAAAAGGGTAAAAGGTCCAGTAGACGACACTTTTATTTACAAAGGAGAAGTTGCAGCTTCCATATAAAATTAACCTACGTCGCACAGCTTAGAAAAATATCTCAAAAAATAGATAAAAGTAGTTATTAACAAACTGCCCAACTCCGATTGTCATCCTTACTGGCTAACATACTTAGAAATTGCTCCAAAGATTCTGGATCCGCCTGAATAGGCGCAGAATACTACTCTAAAATATTTTACTTTCAATGATGTAAAAGGTACACACGGTGGCACATCAGACTATACATGTTGACCTTGAGACCGCCTTTATGCCCTACGTAATAAAAGCTGTTATCGCAGTTCAACTGTTTAACCTGATGTGCTGTCGAGTGTACCTAATTAAAGACTATAAAAGAGTGGAATAGAGATGTCAGGAAGTTTAAAAAAATGGACATCTGCGACATTTTAAGTTGATTTGCTTTCTTATCCAAGGAATGTGTAGGTAAAACAATTAAATAAAAAAAACTTATTTAATCCCATTCTATGTCTATAAAAAGTTCAAAACATTGCCTAAAATAAAAATTTTAGATCAGATTTTAAAGTAAACAGCTGTGGCGTACCACAGGGAAGTATCCTAGGTCCTCTTTTATTTTTATGTTACATAAACGACATCCCAGCTGCAACATCAGCAAAACCTATTTTATTCGCTGACGACACAACATTAATTATAAAAGATAAAGACCATGAAAAATTAAGAGACAAAATAACTAATTGTGTACATGATATTAATAATTGGTTAAATGACAATAACCTCATTATTAACTTAAAAAAAACGAAAATAATACAATTTACGGCAAACAAACGAAATGAAATAAAATTTGACATTAATTATAATAACGAAAAAATATATGCATTACCTAGAACGGACTTCTTAGGTATAATAATAGACCAACACTGTGATTGGAAGGCACATGTTGAGAAAGTGTGCTCTAAGTTAAATCGTTTTGTGTATGCATTAAAGCGTTTACGACAAACAGTTTCTCTAGAAGCAGCTGTTACTGCGTATCACGGATATGTCTCCTCAGTCTTACACTACGGATTGCTGTTATGGGGTAACTCTGTTGACTTTTTGCTCATTTTCAGGTTGCAGAAGAAATGCATAAGGGCTTTATGTAATGTCTGGAACACTGAAAGTTGTCGGCCATTGTTCAAGGAATTAAAGATACTTCCACTCGCGTGTATGTATGTACATCAGAGAAATTTGTATTTTTGTAAGACAAAACACAGTTTATTTTTCGAAACATTCCGATTTACTTATTAGACATACAAGACATAAACAAAGATTGTTTCTGCCAAGATGTAACTTGGAAATGTTTAAAAGAAATGCTTACATTCAGGCTATATTAATCTTCAATAAGCTATCTGATGACATGTAACAATTACCTCTTAACATGTTTAAGCGACAACTATCAGCATGGCTATTGGACCATTGTTTTTATGATGTAAAGGAGTATATTATGAATTTTAAATAATCAGTGTATATTAACTGACCGACCGGTCAGAACTGACATTCAATATTAAAATTAATTTAGGCATTTATAAATAACAATTAACAAGTCAAAGTGTATCTAGGTATGTAGTTTTGACATGATATGGACATAGGTTGTTGACAATTTTTTATTCGCAATTTGACATTAATTATAAATCTTTGTGTGTATATTGTTTTAACATGTTTGAATTGACATGTAACTATATAATTGTCAATTTTTAATTTACAATTCGACATTTTTAATTATTTTGGAAGTCTTCATAAACATTTTGCATGCTTCTTACATAAGGCAAAACATGTGTACCTTTTTATTTGTAAGACCGTTTTATAAACCGTGTTTTTATGCAAATAAAATATTATGATTATGATTAAAAAGTGCGCTGGGTGGCTAAAAACATCTTCATAAATCTTCAGCTCAACGATTATATACCTAATATATAAGTCCGGTCTACCTACTACCAATGAACTTGTCAAAGCGCCGTACACTCCGATCAATATAAAAAGCCATACCTGGACTAATATTTAGAGCTATTTTTCAATGGTTTAGCCAGTAAGGATGATAACCAAAAGTATGTCATTCTTTTCTACGTATTTTTAGCTATTTTTGAGATACTTCACATTGATGTTCGAAGTAGGTTTTTTTTGCAACTTCTTCTTTAAATTACCTATTTACTGGTCAAAGTACATTCAATACAATAGATACTTTTTACTTTTCCTTGCGTCCAAATAAAACGAAACTATTTTAGGAGTACTCCTGTGTCTGTCGGTCCGTTTGTCACAGCCAGCCAATTCATAAATTAAACTATATTTTTTTAACTTAACACAAACTTTAGGCTAGATGGGTGTGTAATATATGATATGACAACATTTCGTATAATACTCACAAAATATAACAACACATTACATAAAATCATTTCATATAACGTTCATTTAGTATAATATCAATTAATTATGAAACGCTCGCTTCGCTCGCTCGGTTCGCGCTTTGTTTTGTTCACAGTTCTAACCTAACCTAACCTTTTAGAAATTGTTTTGTCACGGTTGTGGCTTTTTATGGCGGGGGGCTTCGCCCCCCGAGCCCTCCTTTCGAGCGCACTGTACCCCCCGAGCCCTCCTTTCGAGCGCACTGTACCCCCCGTGCCCCCTGCTCCTTTGCCTGCACTATACATTAAATTGACTAAATTGATGATTATATAAAACAAAATTATATCAAATGAAATTATTACATATGATGATTATATTAAATAAAATTATATCAAATGACCGTTATAGCAAATGAGTTTTATATAAAATATTTTTATATAAAATGAGCATTATGTTTAAATGATATTATATAAAATGATGATTATATGAAATAAACATTATGTAAAATGAAATTAGTTGAAGTGTTGTTATAACAAACGTTTATTATGTCATATGAACGTTATTGAAATGAAATTATACCAAATGAAGTTATACCATTCATTACGCACCCCTTTACCATTACCACACAATCAGTATTGAAAATGAAATCTATTTCACAGAGGAAAATTCTCTGCTTTCCATACAATTTCGGTAGATCACGTGTAATTTTCAGAAAATCAATGTGTAATTTTTTTGCGACTTTAAAAAAAAGAGGTTATCAGTTTGACCTGTATACAGAGCGTTCCAAAACTATGCCACATGGAGGAAGAGTACCTTAAATACTTAAGATATAAGATTTACTGAAAGGAGACTTCATTTTTATTTTAGAAAGAAAACGAACTGCATTCAAGGAATTTCAAATAATTGCCTGTCTGAACAAATTGAAATATCAATTATCATTATGAAACTGTGTTATGGAAACTAGATAACGGATAAATATATACTAACATACTTTTTTTTTGTAAATACATACTTAATATACATAGAAAATACCCAGACCAAGACAAATTGACATGTTCATGCACACAAATATTTGTCATGTTCGGGGATCGAACCCGAGACCTCTGGCGCAGAAGGCAGATATTTAAAAACTTTAAATTTAAATTCAGAAGAAGAATTAATTGGTTGTTTATTGTATATTATGCTGTGCACTCGACCTGATATAAGCTTATCTGTTAACATTTTGAGTAGATATATAAACAAAAATAATAAATACCTTTGGCAATGTCTTAAAAGGGTATTAAGATATCTAAGTAGTCCAAACTTCGATCAACAATAACACCTGATCGAAGAGTCCAAAAGATATCAAACTTACCTATACAAAGGGTGATTGTAATGATATGTTGAGCGGCTAATGTCGACACTGAGGGCCTACTCTGAAACGCAAAACCCGAAACTTCGGTATACCCGTCCCTCTCACGCTCTAGTCGGGACAGAATCGAGTGAAAGGGGCGGGGCTAACCGAAGTTTCGGATTAGCGTTTCAGAGTACAGTCCCTGATTGGGGAGGTAATGATCAAAATGACAGGAAAAGTACAACTGGTTATCTATTCGTATTATTTGAAAATTGTACTATATGCTGGAATACAAAACGACAAACATCAGTGGCTGCCCTGAAGCTGATTATATTGGCCATTATAGAGAAAAGTGAACCAGTCTAGTTGTGAGACGGGTCGATTTTTTTCTAAATACTTCGTTTTCCATTTTTCAATAATAAAAATTGCATTGTAACTGCAAAAAAAGTAAAACTTTAAATAACTTAAAATCTTTCATTGTTATAATAATAGTATAGATAATTTAAAACTTTATTTATCAACAAAATTCGTTCTCAATAAAAATACTTAATCCGTTTTCGAACTTACAATTCTAGATTGTGATAAATTTTAAAGTCGTGAGTCTGTTGTTACTCTGTAAAATTAGAAAATATAAATATATTAAGATACCAAAGTAATTATTTTTTAACTTTTGTACAAAATACACACAGTAAAATATACAAGGCGGACTTAATACTAAAAGTATTCTCTGCCAGTCAACCTTTGGGAAACAGAGAACAACGAATGCGGTACAAAACCTACTAATACATGCTATATATACACACTAAAATAAACAAATATCAAAAAATATAATATAGATAGATATATACTTATATTTTATTTATATAAATAATAAAAATATAATTCAAATACATGCAGTAAATAAATATATAAAAAATACATAAAATAATATACTACATACTAAAGGGATTAAATCAAAAGTGAAATAAATACATCGATGATGATGATGAGCTTATGATGTAAGAACTACGAGTTCAAGCCATCCAGTAGAAAAAGGCGAGCATTCTTTTTAAAAGAGAATTTACTGGGAGACCTCCTGATAGCATCAGGAAGGAGGTTCCAAAGACGCAGGGCATGCAGAGTGAAAGACTCAGACATATAGCCAGAATGAAAGAGAGGTGTACTGAGAGAGAGAGAGTTTGTGGAGCGAAGAGGGCGATCATGAGAATCGCAAAGAAACTGGAAATTAGATTTTAGGTATTCAGGGGAATTTGGATTGGTGAGAATGGAATAGAGCGTACAGAGCAACCTTAGTTGTCGGCGCTGACGGATGGGGAGCCACTTAAGCTGTGACCGGTATGAGGAAATGTGATCAAATTTGCGAAGAGAGAAGATGAAACGAATAGCGTTATTGAGAAGCCGGTCCAGCTTGTTTAAAAGATCTTCATTCAGATCTGGATAACACACGTCAGCGTAATCAAGGAGTGGAAGGATAAGAGAGTTGACGAGAGTGATCTTGGTTTTTACAGGGAGAAAGTTCCTAAACCTATTCAGAAAACGTAACGAATAATGGACTACTCGACTCACCTCGGAGACTTGTGGTATCCAACTGAGCGTCGAATCAATGTGCAGGCCTAAGTTCTTGACGCTGGTGCAAAGAGGTATGATGGTGTTATTCAGAGTAACAGTTGGAATTGCGCTCATGTCAATTTTAGCGATCTGCTTAGATCCGCCCACCACCATAGCCTGGCATTTTGTCGGGTTCACCGCTATCCCAAAACAGGATGACCAGTTGTTAACGGCTTGTAGTGAACAGTTAATTTGGGAAATAGCGGAAGCAATTTCATCGGCTGGCGACTGTACATAAATTATCATGTTTTCCTTTACGTATCGGACTATTTTACGCACCTAACCGGTTCATCAGATGAGCCTATGTTTTGAAGTGAAGTGCCAACCACTGGTGCATTTACTTTATACCTAAATAGAAAAATTAGTATATTTCATTACAAGTGCGGAAAGCCTGTCATTGCAAAGAGTTCCGACAAATGTCTACCCGAGCCGAGGCGCAGCCGAAGGTGAGGGTTGACAGTCGGAACAAGTTGCAATGACGGTTCCGCACGTGTACTGAACGACTATTTTTAATACAGTTGCGAAAAAATGTAGCAATTTAATAAAATAATAAAAACACAATAAACTCAACTAAGAACTTATCTAATCAAAAGAATATAAGCAGAGTTTTTTTTTGTTTTCTTCACCCATTCTGGGTAGGCAAAGGGAACTATGCCCATACAGCCAAGTCTTCAGTAGAATTTTTTTATTGATATGAAATGAAAATGAAATTAAATGAGATGAAATGAAATGAAACCTAACCTAACAAGAGCAATCCGAATCCTACAGGAGCGCCTTTCCTTATTTCTCACTTTTACTACATCGTTTTCCATTAAAGGCACATTATTGCACTAATTCCACCATACTACTTACCACAATACAAACCAGGAAAAACTAATTTAGAAAATTAAGAAGTAAGGTCGATTATTTTCTTTTCACTTGCCCGCGCAAACTCCTTAGCAGAGACTATGGCAGTGCACGTCATACAGCCAACTTTTTTATATTTATAAATTTAATTTGGCCGATACTAATATTAATTTATTGTTTAAATTTTAATAAAAATACTTTTAAATCTGATTTTGAAACAAATTAGTAGCTTCTTTTTAGAAATATTTGCATGAATCATAAAAACTTTGATATTTTTTTAGTAAAAACTTCGTGGTTGGTTTTTCTTTTTAGACATTATTTTGACAGTTGGGAAAGAAAACGCACGAGTTCGGGAAAGGTAAAGAAAAAGCTCGAGTGTGTAATAGCCCACATCCCGAACGCTATACGTCCCTGCAATACGCCACTTTTTGAGCAACTGTATTAAAAAATTATTTTTCAATGTTGCTCAGCCTACTGTGTACTGATTTGTTGAAATATCGTGAATGGGTAAACCTCAATTACTAGAGCACGCGACTGGAGCGTTTTTGGAGCTAGTTACAGTACATTTTTTCATATTGAAGATTAGTTTTCGATTTTTACCCTAAGAACTATCCGATATTTTTGTAAAAAATTCAATAACAGGCCAAATTTTTGTAAACGGCCCTTAAATATAATTTTAAGAGACTATATTTTGGAATCCAACATAATATCGCATTGGAAGGTATAAAAAAAAAGTTTTACCCCAAAAATGGTGCGATTCTTTCAGCACATATGCTATCACCAATTTTATCGTTAACATGTGTTTATGTTCACCATATCTAAGCACCAAAGTCGAAATCCATAAAGATATAAAACGGGAAACTAATACTTTAGGAAGAAGTCCGTTGTTTCTGATAGCATTTTTAACATAGGTGTAATGCCAATTTGAGTTTACGTAGAGAGTTTTTTTTAAAGTTTATTTGTTTTTCATTTACAAATATAGGGGGATTATATACTTTTACGAAAGATAATAATAAATGTATTCAAATGTAAAGTGAATAAAACTTATACCATTTTTGCCTATTTTTTTATAGATTTTTTAAAGCTTTTTATTTGTTTTTTTTTTATGTCGCTGTCATAAATATTGGTGGATTACTAATGAATTATTTATTAAACTAGATAATCTAATTTTCAATGTTAAGAAATTACTGATATAGAATTATTGTTGAGTTTCCATAGAGCGAATTAGTTTGGCTCTCGGGCTATTTGACCGCTTGCACTCTAGGTACTGATTGTACTGGAACGAGTTTATTCTCTTTGTCTTCAAAATTTTCTGTCGTAGAGTCCGTGTCAGATAATTCTGCGCGTGACTGATTTGTTTTTGGCGCTAGTTACAGTACAAGGGTAAGTAAATAGATTAGTATTCGATTCTGCCCGCTCGCAGAGTATCTAGCGTGCAATCCAATATTCTTTCTGTCATGTCATAATGTCATAACATGTCATGAAACGCAGCAATAATACTAAATTTATTTTCATTTTATTATTTTCGTGCAAGCGCTTGGCATTTTTTTTTTCGCCAGCCTTTTCTCTTCTTTGACAAATTAACGTGGTTCCCCATTTATAATAAACTTAAGGCGCTACTCGGAAAAATATGGACTTTTTGATTTAAAACTATAGGACGGTTACAGTTGTTACAAATCTGGTAATAAGATATATATTTCTTCATACCTTTATCTAGAATCGTATAGTTTCAAAAACACGATTTTATGATTTTGCTTCGACACTTTTTATTTTCGAAAAGACCTCTAAAAAATACGAAAAGTGAAGATTATTCTTAAATGGGGTTACTTACACTATTGGAAATTGGTTTAATTAGTGGACACCAATAATATTGAGGATCGTATAGAAGCATTTTTTTTAAATCGCTGTAGTTTTTTAATACGAAGTGATTTTGTGTTTTTTTTGCCAAATCTGCAAAATCTGTCTCGCTCCCGCGCGCGTCGTTTTCTCATTGCTATCTCGCTTCAGCACATTTTTTCCGAGTATCGCCTTAATTATCACAAAAATCTTCGTTATATTTGGAAAACCGTGGTTTTAGAGACAACTTTGGAATTTTTTTCTATCGAGGAAATTGCAAGTAATCGTGTTTCTAACGTGTATGATGTATAAAGTATATCCTTAAATATGATATATATCAATTTCATCACCAAAGGTTTAGTAATATGAATACAGCGAGGGATCAAAATTTTGAAAATTTCGTATCGCTCCCTCTATGCAGTCTTAAATAAAATGCGAGTACGTATTTGGTGCATGCGTGGCCTTTTTGGGTAGCTCAGCGATTATTCTGAAGATACTTGCCTTTTTTAGGTAAGCAGACTTTACGTTTATTGGTGATAAGTTCATATTAAAATGGGGATTAAATTCAGGTAAGTACTTACTACGATTTTTTGGGCGTTATATTTCATTATATCTGGTGATTGCTTAAACCTAAGCCATTTTGTATTACTAGTGGCACCTCGACAACCAAGTCAGATATGTTTGTTGTATGTGTGTATATCGTCATCGGTAAAAAGAAAACGGATGGCCGACATTTGTCATTCAAAATTAAGGCGCTACTCGGAAAAAGTATGGACTATTTGATTTAAAACTATAGGACGGTTACAGTTGTTACAAATCTGGTAATAAGATATATATTTCTTGATACCTTTATCTAGATTCGTATAGTTTGAAAAACACGATTTTATGATTTTGCCTCGACACTTTTCTTTTCGAAAAGACCTCTAAAAAAATTTTTATAAAAAAATAAACCGCCTTCAAAAAAACTGTAAACAAATTTCGCTTCCCAAAAACACGTAAAAATGAAAAATAAATTAAATCATTCAATTCAAAGGACGAAAGTCCGGGATTTTTTTTAATTAATCTTGGAACTTACTGATCTGATTGAAGTCGGTGCCAAGCCATGTAATATTATGTATTTGATAGGTTACAATTCACACCACTCCGCGCATGAGTAGGTTTTGTGTGTTATTCTTTCACTAAGTATTTATTCTTGTTACTTTGGGCTTGTCACCGACTTCAATCAGATCAGTAAGTTCCAAGATTAATTAAAAAAAATCCCGGACTTTCGTCCTTTGAATTGAATGATTTAATTTATTTTTCATTTTTACGTGTTTTTGGGAAGCGAAATTTGTTTACAGTTTTTTTGAAGGCGGTTTATTTTTTTATAAAAATTTTTATTTTTCCATTTTTAGTATAAGAACGCTACCAAAAGAAACCGCAAAATGAGCAAGCGTAGCGCAATGAGCAGCTACTAAAACCCATATCTCGGACAAGAATCACCACAGAACACGGAAACATTTTCTCCCTACTAGGTATGTTCTGTGAGAATCACCATCTCTAACTCTGTTATAACCAAGGAATTTATAACGTAGTACTTATAAATTCCTTGGTTATAACTGTTATGCACACAGAACACAAAACACATTCTCTCACCGACCTCCGCGCTGTGCGGACGCGTTCTCGTGCCCGCTTACAGCTGCGACCTCTCTCGCGCTCTCGCGTGTGCTGTGCTAGTGTTGTGAGTGGTTCCCGCTCGCCGCATTACGTACGTATACCGTCTTAGTGCAAAACGACTTGCTGTTTTTGCACTCGTTGCAAACATAGTACTCTTAGTGTTTGTATCAAAATACTAAGTGCTTATTTTTGCCCGCGATTTGCGTCGGTTGAAACCTAACGGTGCCAACTACCCCGACGGAGCGCCCCCGGTTCGCTCTCTAGGCCTCCAGGCCTAGGAAAACCGCAGTCCCGGACCCATTGCACTTGGGCCTAGTCCCAAGGGGAAGGGAACGAGCGGCTATCCGAATTAGGGATACCTGCTCCCGCAGTAGGCCCCCCTCCCCCCCTGCCTCCGGCGGGGGGAGTCTTTCTTGGCTCTTCAAGCACAACTGTTTTTATTTTAATTTAATTTTTCTCATTTTGTTCATTTTGCTTTCCTTGTACTGTCCATTTTGCTTTCGCCGCTATGGACGCGGCTGACATTGTACGACTTTTGACCAATCCTACTCCCGGCTTACTGGAGTACTTGGCCCGCCTCCCAGACCTGCGGGAAAAGCTAATTCCCGTAATCCAGGACTTCGACCGTAAACTCACCCCGACCCCTAGCCACCAAACTCCCAACCCGTTGAAGAGGGCTTCGTCTGAGAGGTCCCTTTCACCGACTTCCGACCAGGAGCCAGCCATTCCCCCCAACCATAGTGGAGTCGGATGAAGCACTATTTTTGGGCATAGTAATAGATAACCAGTGTTCGTGGAAAAAACATATAAGTAAAATATGCGCAAAAATAAATAGATTCGCCTATGCACTCTGGAGACTAGCGACACTAGTCAACCAAAAAGCAGCTTTAATGGCGTACCATGGGTATGTGGCATCGAACCTTAAATACGGCCTAATTCTTTGGGGAAATTCAACGGCCATTAATAAAGCCTTCATATCTCAAAAACAATGTGTACGAGCCATGTGCAATGCTCCGCCTATGACATCGTGCAAGCAATTGTTTCCAAAATTAAATCTTTTAACCCTCCCTTCCTTATATATTTTTGAATGTTGCATTTTCGTAAAAACCCATCCTCATCTATTTTTACAAAAAGACAATCAAACTATTAGAAGTATTAGGTATCCTGGAAAGTTATTGCTACCCAAAATGCAGACTACTTTATATAAGAATAACTGTTACCCAAGCTGCATACAAATTTATAATAAGTTGCCACATTCCTTGACTGAAGTAAACTTAGTTATATTTCGAAGAAAATTGTTTGACTGGCTTAAAGTGAAGTGTTTCTATTCAGTCAAGGAATATTTTAGTTGCAAAATTGACATTTAATATTACATACATACCTAATAATGACCATTTTCTAAAGACAAATTATATTATTCATAAGCATCAATAATTATGTGAAATTGATTTGTATTTTGATAAATTATAATTGTAAAGTTAAGTTCATTGATTTATATTCATTAAAATATGTCACACGCCCTTAGTTGGCAAAATAGACGCACATTATAAAACTTAACATCTTATCTTATCTCTATTTTGTGAATAAAGACTATTTCATTTCATTTCATTTCATTTCATTTCATTCATTTCATTTCATTTCATTTCATTTCAAAGAGGACCCCCCAACTGTCTCCGTCAACTGTCTCCCCCGCAAGGGGAAAAAAGGGAAAAAAGCCAAGAATCGGCCCTCGCCGATTCCGGAGCTCCCGAAATCCGCCTCCCCCACTCCACCCCCGGTCGCTCAAAGCAACCGCACTCCCGTTCCGCTGGACAAGATCGCAGCCGCGGTCACAGCGACACCCATGGACACTGTGCCATCAACCCCCGCGCTAGACGCGCCAACCCACCCACACACGCGGGTCAATCCCACGTCTGCCAAACCAAAGGCGCCTCCCCCTGTTTTCCTTCGGGAAAAAGGCAAGTGGACCGAAGTGTCCAAAATGTGCCTAACCGAGAAAATTAATTACACCCGTGCGTCCAACACGGGCTCAGCCATCAAAATTGAGGTGTCCACCATCTCTGACTACCGCCAACTAATCTCAAAGCTATCTACTCTCAAGATAGCCTACCACACTTTCGCGCTCCCGGAAGAGCGCAAGATCCGCGCGGTACTCCGTGGGGTACCCGTGGAGCTTCCCACCGATGAGATCAAAGCCGATCTCATCAGCCAGGGCTTCCCTGTCGAAGCCGTGCATCCGATGTACGGCCACGGCAGGCGCCGCTTCCCTCTGGCGTTGGTCGCTATGACCAACACAGCCCAAGCCAAAGAACTATACAAGGCCAAGGAACTTGTCATCTGCGGCCTTTCCAAAATCACCGTCGAGCCCCCGCGCAGCCGCGGGGTCCCAGCGCAATGCCACCGGTGCCAACTTTACGGGCACGCGGCGGCCAATTGCACGGCCCCACCAAGGTGCGTCAAGTGCCTTGGCTCCCATTCCACCAGTGAGTGTGAACGCACTCGCGACACTCCCGGTCAGCCCGCGTGTGTCAACTGCGGCCTCATTGGCCACCCAGCCAACTGGAGAGGGTGCATACGCGCCCCCCGCCCTAATCCCAAGTCCCAGTCCCAGTCCCAAAAACAAGGGCCAAAGCGGCAACCTCCCAGGTGGCCGCAGGCGGGCCCCCCAACAAACAATACCCAGAACTTTCCCGATCTTCCTAAATCGGGAGGTAGGATAGCCGCACAGGCCACAAAGTCGGCCTGGGGCGGCTCTAACACCTACACCCCCAGTCAGGCACCCGCCCCACCAAATTGGCGCTCCCAAGCGCACCCCCCAAATTGGCGCTCTGAAGCGCTCCCCCCGACGCAACCACAGTCTTACTCTAAAGAGGAAGACCTTGATTACGTCCTCAGTTCAATCCAAAACATTGACCTCGACGAGGTCTCAGTCATTGCCCATAAATTACGCAATGCCCGGACAGGCCGGGAGCGCGTAATCATAATATCCCAACACAGTCAGTGCCTAAAAGCACTTCAAAGTTTTAAGTAAAGTCCCATTTTTCTATCTTATCTCATTTTAATTCCTTCATTTCACTCATTTCATTGCCGAACCGCCCGCTTTGGGCATCGGCCTTTTGTTTTCTGATTTCAGATATGGCCAGACACCTCTTCTGGATGCTAGCCATCCCCAGTGCGCACTTCGCCTAGGTGGGTGACGCCCTGCGCCACGGCCCTCCAGGGACGTGGTCGCCACAGATAAGCTGAAATACCCGTCCAGGTAACAGCAGTTTTCAGGCAGTGTTTAGTCGGTAAGAGTCCGACATAACCATTACAGCCGGCTGTAATGGTATCCATCCAACAACAGATTGTTTGTTATGCACCATCCACCATCAGCTAACCTAAAAAACTTGAAAGAATACAACTTAAGGTCTCGGTGGTACGTAACCAAACATGCTTTAACTCCTAAGGAGTTTTACCTTCCATCATCAGCTCACCTAAATAACCTGAAAGATTACAACTATATTTTTTTACGTATCAACAATAATTCAAGAATTATCCTCCAACTCCTAACCATTGAGGAGTTGTATCTTCCATCACCAGCTCATGATGATGAGCTGATGGCTATCAGATGCATATGGTTGAAAATTTTTAGAAAATACATAAAACACCTAATCTATCTTCGGGTTTACCTCGTTCCCCTGGATTCTACCATCAGATCCTGACTTGGTTATAATGAGACCAAAACAGGAGTAAGTATACTCTTTTAAATAAAAAAAATATTGAGATCGGTGAATAGTATAGATAGTAATTTTTCATTGAATCCTACGACTAGCCCTTGCAAACGTTGCTTAACCGCAACGATTGCAAAACGCGGTAATAACCCACATCACCAATCGAGGTCCTGGAAGTGAAACCCATATACCCATTATACTATGACATAATTAGTATATAATTAGTTTCCGCGTGTGACTTTATTGACGCTATTTTGAAGAACAAACTATTCAGCCCGAACAAAAACCTAACGTTTACTTACATGGATGACATTATACTTTCTGCTAATAATTCATGACTCCCATGACATCAGGCCCCATATCTCCGAAGATTGTTATCGGATCTAAATGAAACTTATATGGGACCAAATCGAAAGTATACCCAATCGAACAAAAAAACAACTATTAAAATCGGATCACTAACGCCAGAGTAATCGGTATACATACATCAAACAAAAAAATAAATAAAAAAAAAAAATACGGGTTGAATTGAGTACCTCCCTCCTTTTTTGGAAGTCGGTAAAAAATACGAAAATTTAAGATTAATTAGTGGACACCAATAATATTAAGGATTGTATAGAAGCATTTTTTACTGCAAACGAATCTTTTATATAGGCGGTGGCGGCGTGGATGTGTTAATGTTAATGTGTCGATTGCATATAATTTTAAATGTCTCTGTTTCGTAACCTCGTTTAATGCACAACCATTATAGTAATATTTTTTTTCTTTCTATGGACAAATAACTAATTTTCTTTATAAAATTAGAATTACAGTTTTTTTTTTGTATTTGTAAATATATTTATTCTATAGGTACCTTCTTAACTAAATCCTAGATATCAACGTATTATGTGTATATATTTTTTCTTTTTTGTTATGAAGATTTTTTAAGTTACATTGTAAACAGTTGCAAAATACTGTAGAATTGGCATCCATTTGTCGAAAAAAGGGTTCAAGGGGTCAGTTGAAAGTCAGCGTCAGGCTCTTTGGGTTTGACATAATGCTAAACTGTCTCCCTTTTTGGCTGCAGCAGCCGTGAGACAACGGGTTCATTGGGCAGTTTGTAACCTTTAGTTTTATTTGTTTTTGTTTTAAATTGTATATTGTGTTATTGCATTTGCTGTAGCCAAATAAAGAATTCATTCATTCGTTCATTTTTTTTAAATCGCTGTAGTTTTTTAATAGGAAGTGATTTTGTGTTTTTTTTGCCTAATCTGCAAAATCAGTCTCGCTCCCGCGCGCGTCGTTTTCTCATTGCTATCTCGCTTCAGCATAACTTTTTCGAGTATCGCCTTAAAATACGATCTAGCTTATTTCGGTGGTTAAAGAGTTAAGTCACCTTCTCGTTTTGCAGCGAGTCGTTCAATGAAGCCTCGAGTCTGTCGACGGCGTGTTCTTGTGCGAGAGCCAGTCGTGGACTCGTGCAGCATACCAAGACTCGGCGCCTTCCCTGCTGCCGTCTATGGTTCGAGGAAATGATGGGATGTCTGCAGCGTTGTCAAAGGGTCAAAACAAGTCTCGGTGCCCGCCAAGACAATTCTATACCAATACCAAAGTTAGTTAAGCAAATCTGCCTACAACATAGGCTGTTTGACCCACTTCGTATGAAAACACTGTATAATATGACGCCAGACCGACGCCATATTAAGTGACTTGACGTTCACTGATTGGCTGCAATGGACGATAGACGATTATGAAAAATGTCATTTGTGATTTTGGGACATCCTTTTGGAGGTCCGTTTGAGAAAAACTTACATATTTAACGCTTTTTTCACAGGCTTGCTTGAGGATTTGAAGTGAACTGTTGACCTATTTTGTATATTTGGTATGGCTGATGATGGTGATGATATTTGGTTATGTTACCTTCCCGTTGTGTAAAGCGTCGGTCAATGAAGCCACGAGTCTGTCGACGGCGTGTTCTTGCGCGGGAGCCAGTCGTGGAGCACACCAAGACTCTGAGCCTTCCCCGCTGCCGTCTAAGGTTCGAGGGGAGGATGGGATCTCTGTAGCATTGTGGAGGGTTTCGCCGAATACCTATGAGAAAATTAAATATAATGGGGAAACCGCATCAAAATCGGTTCAAGATTTTGATGGGGAAACTGCATCAAAATCGGTTCAAGATTTTGTTTATAGTTAAATTACGATTTGTCGATAGGAATAAAAAAAAACAGAAATAATTTATCATCCCTGCGTATTGTGAAATTGAAATTAAAGGGCGTAGTGGTAAGCGCTCTCGGCTTGCGATCATTGAGGTTAAGCAACTTACGCAATGGGCGGTCACGGGATGGGTGACCAAAATCTTTCAGCACGAACTCCTCCGTGTTTCGGCACTTTAACCAACGACTTAAACCCGGCTGCACTTGCAGTCGTTAATATCCACCAATCCGCATTGGGCCCGCGTGGTGGGTCATGCTCATGGCCCATTCTCCTTATCCATCTATAAGTAAGGCCAGTGCCCCAGCAGTGGGGACATTAAATGGCTGATGATGATGATTGTGAAATTGTCCGCTAATACTTTTTTCATTCCAAAACATAACTTCTTTAGAAATAAGATATTTTAGTTGCTTATCTTAACATCTTTGTAACGACGTGACTTAGAACTAAGTTTAATAAGAAAATTGATTATGTACTTACTTACCTATAAATAATACATGATTTTCAGTACCTGGTTCATTTGGTCTGAAGGGAAATAATGATGCTTGATAAGCTGTAAGATCTGTCGTCGGCGGGTAGCGTTGCCGCTGGTCAGTCCAGCGCAAAGGAACTTGCGCACCTAAGCAAAACATTATATTATACATCTTCAAGGCATCTGTTAGAAAAGAAACGTATACCAACTAGCAAAAAAATAAAAAAACAGGACTCCTATGAAATTGACTGACCAGCAGTGGCGAAGGGTCCATACCATATAATATGCTGATTCCCAACAGCCACCCTTTTTAAAATCCCTAGAAATCCCTAGAAGCAGTGGCGACTGCTTTCCAGAAATTTAATTGCAATGTAAATCAAAATTTGTGAAACCAGCCCACAGTGGATTTTGGAAGCTAAAAAAGTGACATCGTCGAGATAATCCCAAAATCTGTTAGTTCTAGTTATTTGTAACTCACGACGCACACTCCCGTGTGCTAATTATGTCTAGATTTTTTCTAGACGAATTTCCAAAATCCATAAAAAGGCGGAAAAAATATGGAAACTCCTTTATTACTCCTAAACGATGTCAGTGATTGTAAACCTGATAGCATAGTATTATAAGCTTAGTAAACACTCACATTTCAAGAGTTCATTGGCAGTTCTACTCTCAGTAGTTAATGAGAAATTTGAGTTTTTTGTTTTATCTAAGATATTTTTATACTCGAGAACTCTGCCGTATTTGGATAAGTTATTAACACAGAAATGTTGACATTACTATGCCCAACATCATATTTTATTTGCGTTTCCAAAAGGGGTGGAACACCAGAGATAAATCGTTTTCCAAATTTCGGAAGCCTTAAAAGGCCCCACCGCCTATCAGTCTACTTGCAGTCCTAGATAAACATAGGGTTCCATAGTAAAATGTATTACTAAGAACCTACACAATCAACTTTCGTAATAAAATAACATAACATTTTTGTTTTGAAAAACTGACAAGCTATGGAATTGCGTAAAGTCAATCGTATTCATTTGACAGTTCATATCGTATCATAATAAATGTCATTCCATACAAATTGCAGCCGATTGAATACGATATGAACTGTCAAATTCATACGATTAGCTTACGCAATTGCCCCCATGGTTCGATTCCTGAGACGTGTACTTATCAGTTTTTTTTTAATCTTTGAATGCAGTTATTCTCAACTCTAAAATCGACGACATGGTTCCTTAGAACAAATATCTCTATCTCTTATAGTTTCAAACTTTCCCATACTGACCCATCCCAATGAATCACCCTGTATACCGGACTCAGGACTGTTAGTATTACGTGCTCTTTCCGATGGATTGTCTCTTTCCAACGGTCGATGTGCAATATTTATCGCTGGGCCCAGTAGTAGTATTAACATTCAATTTTCATAAAAAAACATATAAAAATCGGTCAAATCGTTTTAGAGAAGTTCGATAACAAACACGCGACAATGACGTCACAAGATGGTTGAATTTCTAATGTGATATAGATGTTCTATCTCACGAGCGTGGGTGAGCCAAGGTTGCGTGTGTAAATAAACCTCCACACCATAGAGTAATTTTTTATAAGAAATAGAGATCAATCTTGGGCTCCTTTATTGAAAGTGCATAACTAGCGCTATCTGGTGAAAGCGGCTTCTGCCGGCCTAGCATGACCGGCTTATAACGCGCGATATGATATGGTACGGCAAGTTGTCTTGCTTACCCCACTAAGGTGTAAGCAAAACGGCATGCCGTACCATATCATATCGCGCGTTATAAGCCGCTCATGCTAGGCCGGCAGGTGTATAAACACACACATAAACACATAATATAATGATAAAAAGTGACACCTAGGGCCTGAAACAACTTTCGATTTCTGTGTCTTAGATCTAAATTCAAGAAGTTTTATACACTGCCTGCCACAAATATCACTTATTAAAAGTATTATAAGTAATACATAGCGGCTAAAACGTCAGTGATTTGATTACATACTCAGAATTGACAGATTTTTATAGTTACTATAGTACCACAGTTACAAAGATTTTCCATATAAAATTGCCCCATTTGAATGTATCAATATTGCGCCCCCTGCTTTTGGCCGAGTCTCCGGCCGGCCGACGTACAAAGGAGCGCGTGTCTATATGCATTAAAAGTTACAACTACACGCAGGACGCTTTTTGTCTTGCGAATCCATGGTGACGGCTGAAAATCAGCGATTTGCTCTAGAGCAAATAGACTGCTGAGCTGTGTCCTTTTTGCACCACTACAGCACACATACATGATTGTTGTGTTAATTTTAATATGTTTTCAATGTGTGTTGATTCTTTTTTCTGTACACATTCTACATTCTATGTGCGTCTCTAAAGTGACAAATAAATGTCTTATCTATCTATCAATCTACGTATGGCTCACCCGCGCTCGTGAGATAAAACAACTGTACTAACCTGATGATGCGCCAGTAGTCTAGCTAGCGCGCCTTCCCAAGCTTTCGCTAAGGCTGCTAGAGACAATGCCGTTCGACACCCAACTACTACAGCTTGCTGCGATGCTTCCAACCCCATGGGACCGTTCTAAAAGTAAAACACCAATATATTAGAAAAAATTGACATGTCTCACAACTAGCTCCGATGGGACTCGAACACACGACCTTTCACTGTCCGGGCAAATGCTCTAACCGCTGAGATACGGATACGGATTAACAGTGTAAATATTTTGTTCTAATTCAATGTCACAATGGGGGCGAGGGACGTATCACCGGACACGTGATTGGCTACTTCAATGACAAGGACTATAAGTAACTTCATTGATACTGAAACCTCGTTTCCGTGCTGAGCTGACCAATGAAGTGTGTAATCAGTGATAAATCACAGATGCTTGGCGAAGGTCGGATGCCCTAAATGCGGCATCTATTGGTGGTTATCTGTAACACGCTATAGAATAGAGGATAATGCTTATATCACCCTCTCTTGTAGCTCATGGGACTCGCGCAGAACTCCATTAACCTCTTTTTTGACGTAATAACGTCTGGACTCGCACAGAGCTCCATTACATACACAACCTTCTTTTTTAAGTTGGTTTAAAATGCTAATTACCTGTGAAGTATACTGCAACACGCTATACAGGGTGTCCTCGAATGTGTCGGGGGCTACCTCCTGTATCACACGCTCTTGTGTCTCGCTGGACTCGCACAGTGCTCCAACCACTTGTAACTGTAATAATGAGAAGGCTTTTGTTGAATTTTATTATTCATCATGTCAGCTGAACGTCGCCCACTGCTGGGCATGGGCCTCCCCCAAGGATCTCTACATCGATCGGTCGTTGTAGAGATCCTAGATAGGTAGGACTACTAGATCGTCGGTCCACCTCAAGGAGATTCTACAAGGAAACTGGAGTTTACAGCCCGCATAAAAAAGTATACCCAGCAAGACATTTAAACAACGTCGTGGCTGTCTGTTGTCTCATATGACCACCATACGTCCACCATATGACCATACGTTTTGTTTCAAAGTATAGGTGAGACAGAAGACAGCCACAGTCTACAAAAAAGTGTTAGTACTACTATCTCTTGAATAGAAGAGTTGAGAGTGAATAGATTGAGTTGAATCTCCTTGGTCCGCCTAGTAGGGGGCCTGCCCACCGAACGTAGTCGGGTACGCGGTCGCCATTCGAGAACCTTTATTGTTATGTACCTACTATTAATAGGCAGGCAGGCAATTGCAACTTTTGCAACTGATGGTGTCCATATTAAATATTGGACACCATCACATACATTGTTTCAATACCAAATATTAGTACTTAGGTACCTTTAGCACTAGTGTTATAGAAATTGGAAACAACGACAGGTATTACCACATACGCTCACTCAGACCCGAGGAAATATTGAAAAGTTCGTTTTCAATATTTTTGACCGGTAATCGAACACGGTACCTCTAGACTAGAGATAGCGGCACCTTGAAAATTGGTGCGTACACCACTCAGCCACGAAGGCCGGCAATTGATAATAGCCTGCATTGCATTATATTATCCAGTGGATAGGTTTTCGTCTCCTGTAAGTATGTACAGCCGAACGAATGAGGATATTAACGCAAAACTGATTGTAGATGGCAGCTCAGGCGCATTATAAGCTTGAATCAGTTTGAATCGACTTGAATCGACTTATTTTTTGTGTTCAGACGTGGTTTTCTAGCATTTTTTGTGATCTAGACTTTCCTACGCAAAACTTAACGATTAAATCAGAAATTGGACTATACGCAGGATGGTGTATGGCCACCATTACACACACTATTAGAGATTAAAGTTTAGACGATTATGGTTCGAAAGCTGTAAAAAAGTTTCTCAAAATTTTTCGAGTTATTACTACACTATTTGAGCGGAGGTGCGAATCTGGGTCGGCGCTTATATGTATCGCTGTTAGTACACCATTATAAATAAATGTATACAACTTACCCACTGAAGACCAGCTTTCCCCGGTTCTAAAGCGGGCGGCACCAAGAGTCCCGGTAAACCGTCGTTGATTACTGACAGTAGCTCCTGTGGGAGACGACCCTCGTCTGGAACCAAAGTAACACCCCCGTATGAATGAAAAAAATTAAAAAGCCCCCAAATGAATATAAGTATGAAAAAATAAATGGTTGTAAATTTATAAAAAACTACGGCAAGCGAGATTTTTACCATGTTTTGATTTGCCGAGTCCCCGATATTTTTTTTTAAACTTCAATTTATATTTTTTTTTCGCAGACTAGTACATTTCGGCGTAGTTGCATACGCCATGATCACGGAGTAACAATAAATCAAAACATGGTGAAAATTCCGCTTTCCGTAATATTTATAGTGTTAATGACCATGAAATTATTAAATATTAATGCATAGGTAACACATTTTATTGCGCGGGTTCGAATCCCGCCTGAAAGCTACTTATAGGGCTCGTGGTTTTTTACTATCACATTTTTCCTATACTTACAAAATTGCATTGTGAATGCATAAAAATAATATAAAATCTCAATTTAATGGCTGTTTCATCTTAATCGATTGTTAAACATTCGTAAAAATGTTTCTTTCGGATGCGAGGGTTTCCTCACATTGATGAAGCAACGCTGGCCTACAGCGTAACAAGTGATAGCAAAATTCGACGAGTCGGGTAAGCCTTTCGGTAGCTTAGTTGGTCAGAGCATCGGGCCGGATTCCCGGAGGCGCGGGTTCGAATCCCGCCTGAAAGCTACTTATAGGGCTCGTGGTTTTTTATTATCACATTTTTCCTATACATTTTATTTTATAAACAAACAATATATAGAGTGTAGTGGGTGGGATGGTTTGTTTAAGAAAGCGTCCTAGGCCTACACTCTGTTCGCCGACAGTTGATAAATATTCTTCAATCAACAATAACACAGTAAATATTATGATATGATACGTACACATTCACATACAAACACACACACACGCTACACACACATACATTTATTGTCCCTCTTTTAAATAATTGGCGGACCGCAATAAGTAATGATTTAAGAAACCCTGTCTTTATGAACTCTCGGCGAACAGACTATATAGGAAGATTAAAATGGAAAGGAAATTTTTATTACATGGTCCGTCGAGCAGGATCAGATCAGAATCAGTTATATCTCTCACATTAAGTAAACAATACTAACCTCTATACTGAACGATAATTGTAGCAAACAGCTCCAAAGATTCCGGCAAACAAACTCGACTGGCCTTCATACAGACGCACACCAACTGGCCGTGGTGACACCTCAAGGAATAAAGATCTGTAAAGAGAACAAAATAATATGAAACTAGTGACGATTATATTCCATACCCGTAGAAGCAGGCGACTTCGTTTTCGTCTCTTATTCCAAAATCCCTCAAAAATAGGATTTCCTATTTCTTTTTTCCTATATCTTCTATATTTATAGAAGATACATTCGGAACCACAGAAGTTTACAGAACACAAGAAAAAGTAGGTTGTAGTTGGTAAAGCGGCTGTGCAAACTTGAGGAATTTCAAAATCGTACTCGCATAAAATGTCTGAAGTGTTTGCTGTTTTAAGCAAAGGATTTTTCTACGCTTGCCCCGCCTACTTGCTAATTCTAACGTATTTATTTTGTTCTGTGTTTGGAACCAGAAAGGTCCATTCCCCAATCTTTGACTGCGTTTTTTTTAAGACCCACCTTTTGTCTGAATACATAACATAACTAAACTCATGAGAGTGAGCCTCTAGCTCTACCAGAAAATACGGAGTTTTCAGCGATTTAAAAAGAAAGCATTTGTCATTACCCAAGCTGACTAGGACTGTCAGAAACTTCAAGGAGTTTTGGAGACAGTCGATAAGGTGCTCAGGCTCGCCTGCATCGTCAGGGTTAACCTTGCAGAGGTTATTCACATCCTGAAAGTAACGTCATAAAAATTAGAAAAATCTATAATTAAATTTAACTTAACGTTATTTAAGTTTTTACTTTTTGCAATCACAATGCAATTTTATTATTGAAAAATTGAAGATAAAATATTTAGAAAAAATCGACCGTCTCACAACCAGCTCCAATCTGATGGGACTCGAACCCACGACCTTTCACTATCCTAACTTTCCTAATACTTACTTCATATTCAATAATAAAAATTGTACATATTGTGAATGCAAAAAAGTAAAAATAATATTGAAATTCAGATAAGTTTGGAAATATTTTATGTTAGTTATTTAATGTCTCATATCATATTTTTATTTTATTTATTTTATTGGTACAGGCACAATAACAATTGATTGACTGTTGTTTTACAATATAAACGTTATTATATAGGTTTGCTTTGCTAGCCAATAAATCTAAAAAAATATGCAGAACATTATAGAGTACTAAAATAGATTAAAAAAAAAGAAAACAAACAATCTTAAACAAAAAAAAACTACGTCACACAAAAGGAAAAACAAAAAAAAACGCATACCTATTTTAAAAATTAATTAATAAATAAAAGTAAGCAATAGTGGTTATAAGGTTAAGACTAATTTTTTAAACTGTTGTTGGCAATCTTATGTAAAAGCAAAAGACCACTGTCTTGTCTTCTATGTTGCAAAGATTTCATTGCGAATTTTTTCAATCTGTCTTCATATATATATATATATATATATATATATATATATATATATATATATTAATATTACATATGTTAATAGGTGTATCTCTAAACATAGATTTACCTTCACAGCATCCTGCAGAGCTTGTGAGAAATGCGGGTAAGTCAGAACAAAGCCGCGTAGGTTGCTGTCGCTACAGAGGTCGTTGATAAAAGTGTACGCGTGTAACAACTGGGTGGCGTCTTGATCCCTGAAAAATAAGTATAAATTATTGTAACAATTAGTCTATAGGAAAATTGTGGGAGCTTCTTGGAGGGACTTCTTCTTCTCCGTAGCCGCCATCCTAAATAATACTTCTTACACGCTATGTTACTTACACAATAGCCTTTCATCTTTAGCGATTGCCAAATACCTGGAAAGGTATTTCTTTCGCGTGTGAGGGTAGTAATATCTCCACATTGATGAAATTAACGCTGACTCTACAGCGAGTAAGAAGTATTGGATAAATTCGACGCTTCTCGTAACGACTCCGTAGCTCAGTGGTTAGAGCAGTCGCCCGGAAAGCGAAAGGTCGTGGGTTCGAGTCCATCGGAGCTGGTTGTGAGACGGGTCGTTTTTTTCTAAATACTTCATTTTCCATTTTTCTATACTAATACTCCTCTATAGCCACCATCCTAAATAATACTTCTTACGCGCTATGTTACTTACACAATAGCCTTGTTGAACGTGCGCATCGTGCAGTTGAGGTAGCTATGCACGTCGGGTTGTCTGGTCGCCGCGCGTAGCCTCCGACAAGCACAGTAGCAGACGACTTACATACTAATACTCCTCTATAGCCTCCATCCTAAATAAGTTCTTACACGCTATGTTACTTACACAATAGCCTTGTTGAACGTGCGCATCGTGCAGTTGAGGTAGCTATGCACGTCGGGTTGTCTGGTCGCCGCGCGTAGCCTCCGACAAGCACAGTAGCAGACGACTTACATACTAATACTCCTCTATAGCCTCCATCCTAAATAAGTTCTTACACGCTATGTTACTTACACAATAGCCTTGTTGAACGTGCGCATCGTGCAGTTGAGGTAGCTATGCACGTCGGGTTGTCTGGTCGCCGCTGCGCCGCGCGTCGCCCCTGACAAGCACAGTAGCAGACGACATACTTCTACTCCACCATAGCCGCCATCCTAAGTAAACCATAACAATCTTATTTATACCTAATGTAAAATAAAATGCTTATGATACAGGCAAGAACCTAACTCCAATTGAAGCAATTTGAAAGTTAAATAAATTATGACGAAAACAAAAATAGTGCTGTTAGAAAGTGTTTGCTAGCAATAAAACATTAAGTAACAAATCTAAGCAATTTGTTACATTATGTAAGGAATTGTTAAATGTTTTAATGTTTTCATCCGTGCATTTTTTTTAAATACATACAAATTAAGAGTACAAACAAAGTAGTTAAGTTAAAGTAGCTTAAAATGAAATTATAAAATGAATCAAAATAAATTTCAGTATCTAACATAAGAACTATTTTTATCTAAACTATATGGCATGGCATGAAACTGGTTTTATCATTTAAAAGTTACCATCTTAAACCTTACCTTCAAATTAATAAGATGCACAACAAAATCTTTAGTGTCAACAGTTCTCATCAAAGCATAAATTGCTGGTAAATTCCCATAGCATATATTAACAAGGACAGTAAGAGACTTGTGTCCTATAGTCCGATGCTGCGGTTCCATCATTGGTTGTGTGATCCACTCTGTCAGTTGCTTCATAAGAGCTGAAAGGTACGACTCCTGCCAGCTGATCTTAATCCCGTAAGAAATGTCCTGGAAAAACAACATAATTAAGATATAATGAAAGCAACAATTAACTATACAGTTGAGCAGTGGGGAAAAAGCGAAACTAGTATCATTAGAAGTTTGGATATAACAGGTACCTAAGTAATCTCTAAAACTACTGAACTGATTTTGAAAATTCTTTCACCAGTAGAAAGCTATGTTATTCCATAGCTCATATTTTATCCTGTTATCCCACAAGAAAGGGTACCACACATATAAAACCGCAAAGAGCAGCTAGACATACATATAATAATAGTTTGGCCATTTGATGTCCTAGGTTAGAGCTTAGAGTTAATAAACAGCACTGAAAACCTAAGGTATTTAGTGAACAATTATTATTTTATTCCATAATAGTACAATTTATGTAAAAAGACAAACCTGCATGACTGTAAGGAGTTTTATTCTTTTTTCATTTGATAAAGTATCCAACAAAAGCCTTGATAGAATTGGCATAAACCTGAAAAATAATAAATTATATTCATAAAATATTATAGCAATACATAACATAATAGTAATTCATTGAACTAAACTTGGTCAGCACATTATGGATGAAAAGGCCTTGTGATACATAGCAATATCTACCGAACTACTGGTGAAAAATAAATAAATGTATGGACAAATAAGGGGATGGATACATTAAAGAAAAGACTCCGCTTTTTTTATCATCATTGTCTTACAAACACAAATAAACACCAACAGAAGCAAACAAATTTTTTAAGAATCGGTTCCTAGAGTACTGCTTACTTATAGGTATGCGTGAGAGCATGACGAGCGCTGGGCTCAATAGCAGCGCGCGACAGCACGGCCACTCCAGCCCAGTGTGGTCCTCTCCCATCGCACATCACTCGCCATAGCGAGCTGAAGAATGCACACACCTCCGAGCGACCCGGCGAGAAGATAGACAGGTCACACGACGACGCAATCAACTAAAAACACCACATAAACAAGGTTTCAAACTATCACAGCCAACACACTTGGTAATGGTAATATCAAAATGCCACTAACTTACACCCAAGTATCGGTTCATTAAATTTAGAGCATTCTCACTATGCGTAGCCTCAAACTCTCGAGCAGCATTCACGAAAGATTTCAAGTTCACGAATTTCCCTCCGTCCGGAGTGTTGCAAGAGTTATCCACACCGTCAACCTCCATTCCTGAGAGGACACTTCAAATCTTTGGAAACTAAATAATAAAACTTTTTCTTGTTTTTGTATTCAATATTTCCCAAAGAATTATAATACCGCCGATTGGAATTATGTACAAAAATAGTCAAGAATAAAAATTAAACAATGAATGAAGTTTTGATTTCAACTGTTTCTCCTGTCCTGACCACAGTCCTGACACTGACAGACAGGCCACCAGCCAGCAAACGATGATATTGACCAATACCAACCAATGTCATTTGATGTTTATCTTTTTCTGCATTCGGATTGGCCCGTTGGTACCAAAGCCAAACCTTTTTTTTTTCAATAGGAGCTTCTTCTAATAGTCTTGTCCCTGAGCCGTAATAAATAGAGGTCAGTGCTGAGCCGGAAAAACAGTTAGCCAGTAGCTCCAATCTAAGCCCATAATATGGGTATGGGCTTGAAATCAGTAATATTGATATGAACTTCATATTTTTAGCCGGTAGACCCCCTGTTCTTATGCTGCGGCTACATCGGGAGGCTCCTGCAACAACATTCACTATCCTGCGTGAGGCGACGGACGGTGTGGCGGCGTGCCGTGAATGGGCCGCTTTTAGGCCACGTTCGCACGGACGTAATATTATCGCGCGTTGAAGCGATTTTTTGACGCCTTGAAACAGAACTTATGGACTTTCCCTAATCCGTTCACACGCGAGCGATTTTTTTACGCGGCGTTATTTTATCGCACATTGCCCGATTGACGGCGCGACGCGATGGACGCGATGGAAATACAACATACGGGCAGCCCTATTGGCGTTCATACAAGCGTTTTTTTAACGCTACCTACTGTCAGTGGGTAACTATTTTTACGTCATTAGGTTTATTTTCATTTAGGTGAAACCTACCAAATAACCCAAGGACTCATTCGGGAATCTCGTCGCTATATTTTATTAGGGCCAACAAATAAGCAGTAGTTCATGAAATGAGCTGATTGACATTCTCATATTAATCGAAGAATTTTTGAGGAAATCGTTGAATCTTGCTGTACCGAGTGTACCAGTAAGATAACTCTTTCTGAATGAAGAGGATGAAACCAGTACTGCCTTCTATTTGCTTATCGTTTCTTAATATACCAAACGGCGATTGCCAAGATGTCGTCCGAATTCATGATAGGTACGCCTGCAGTCCGCACCGTGTGAGCACAAAACGCCAAGCGATTTTTTTACGTCTATGCGAACACCTCTGGTTCCTAGGCGTTGACGTTGCGATATCGCCCCGCTAACGCAACGCCTTTCTGCACGCCCGTGCGAACGTGGCCTTAAAGTTCCAAAAAACGAATGAAGCTTATATCCATGGGCTTCATTTGACATTTGAATCGCATATTTTGTCCTTATATGGACATAATATGGACTTCAAATATTAAATGAAGGCAAAGAATGAAGGCCATATCCATATCCATATTTAAGTGTTATTTTTATTTATCCATAAAAGTATGGATATATGAGCATGGGCATCATTTATTTTGACAAAAGATTGTGTGTGTCAGATAACTCTGCGCGTGACTGGCGCGTTTTTGGCGCTAGTTACCTACAGTGCATTTTTTTGTTCTAATGTTATAGAAAAGATTAGTATTCGATTTTTACCGCGCGCAGACTTATCTGACGAGCACTTCTAGAGTGATTACATGCTCTTCTATATAATTTGTGCTCTTTCAGGCGTTGGAATCACCCATAGAATAGGTCAAAACTTAGTGGCCTGTAGCCCCGATACCCATTCATTGGCTATAATTAAGACCGCCATTTTGTTGGGGTGCCCCCATTGGCTAAAATTAAGGCTGTCACTTTTTTCAAGAATTTCAAGATGTCGTTTATTTAGTTTGTGTTTTTTACTCATTTCGGTATCCTAGTATTCTTTAGATGTTTTTCCACTTTTTCTCAGATATTTCTTTACAGAAATATGGATACATTATTCGAAGATGCCTTCGGTACACGTAAGTTAATCTATTTACGTAGTTTTATGTATCAATTATTTATTACATTAACCTAAATTTGAGTTTTGTTGTTTTAGGTAATTCCAAGAGGCAACTTTGTATTTCTTAAAACTAACCAAAACAAAAGAAAATACAGTTCACAACTTAACCGGAGTAAAGAAGATTCGGTTTCTCAGAAAATTATGAAATTTATCAAAGGCTAAAAGAGTCGCAATAGTTTTTATAAGTGCGTCATGCCTGGCACCACGGAGGCTAGAGGTTTGCACCGGAGCAGCGACTACCGGAGAATAACCGGTGATTCACCGGTGAAAGTACTCGATTGAATCAATCGGTAATTAACCGATTGATCTCCGGTGATCGGCGCATCTTATTTTTTTATCTAATAAAATTTACACAAATGAAAGACAGATTTAACAACAATTATTTTATCATTAACGGACGCGAAGCGACGACGCGGGACGAGGGAGGGAATGATTTTTAGCCGACTTCAAAAAAAGGAGGAGGTTCTCAAGTCGACTGTTTTTTTATGTATGTTTTACCATAACTTCGCCAGTTGTTAACCAATTTTAATAATTCTTCTTTTATCTGAAAGAAAATAGTGTATGTGTGGTGTCCCATAAAAAAATAAAGTAGTCAGTTCATTAGTTTTTTCACAATCCTGAAAAAACACGTTTTCGTCTGGTAGTTCCTGCTTTACTAGTCAATATCTCCGCGAACTATTGACCAATTTCAATGATTCTTTTTTTATTCGAAAGAGTAAACTCCTGAGGTGGTCACAATGTTACCAAGTTAGGATCTGATGGTGGAATCCAGGGGAAATCGAGGAAACCCGCAAATTTTATACGTAGGTTACGTGTTTTATGGATTTTATAAAGTTTTTTAAATATTTGCATCTGGTAGTCATCATCTCATGCTGGTGAGCTGGTGATGGAAGGTACAACTCCTCAATGGTTAGGATTTAGAGGATAATTCTTTAAATATCGTTGATACGTTAAGATTTTTAGTTGTATTCTCTCAGGTAATTTAGGTGAGCTGATGATGGAAGATAAAACTTCTCAACGCTTAGGAGTTAGAGCATATTTTTAAGTACAATACCCAAGTTGGTCGAAGTAACGACAACCGGTCCAGGTGGGGCTTCTCTTGCAGTAACACAGACCTAGCGTGCAGGTGTGGTTTCACCCCACAGACCATGGCCCACCTGACTAATTGCTCTGCATGCCCATACTCCTGCACGCGAGAGGACCTCATGTTGGCTACGGATAACGCCGTAAGAGTGGCACAGTTCTGGGCCAACTTCATCTGATTTACGCTTGCCATTGACACGAAGAAGAAGAAGTACAATATGCACGAAAAGACCTTTAGTTGTATTCTTTTAAGTTATTTAGGTAAGCTGATGGTGGAAGGGCAACTGCATAACAGTTAAAAGTTGGAGGTTGGTGCTTGTCTTAATGTTCTAATTTAGATATGGGCTACAGTTTTAAACGTTGCACATAGTGCGACGCTTGCTTATTAGATTTCTTACACAAAAAATGGAAAAATAAACAAATAAAAAAAAAACCGCCTTCAAACAAAAACTGCTGACAAAAACTCACTTCCCAAAAAACGTAAAAATAAAAAATATATTGAATCATTCCATTCATAGGACTAAATGGTGGGACTTTATCTAATTAATCTTGGAACTTACTGAACTGATTGAAGTCGGTGTCAAGCCGAAAGTAACAAGAACAAAATATTTAGTGAAACAATAAATACAAAATATCTCATGCGCGTAGTGGTGTGAAATACAAAACAATAGGTAGGTAATGGCTTGGCACCGACTTCAATCAGATCAGTAAGTTCCAAGATTAATTAGATAAAGTCCCACTCCCACTATTTAGTCCTTTGAATGGAATGGTTCAATTTATTTATTATTTTTACGTTTTTTTGGGAAGTGAGTTTTTGTCGGCAGTTTTTGTTTGAAGGCTGTTTAATTTTTTTGAAAAAATTTGATGGACTGCAAAATGGCAGCCGACCACTTTTTTTTATTTTGTGATATTGGTGTCACGTAACGGGTTTTTGGGTGTGCTAAGCACGATTTTGATGTGATTTTTGGGATTCAAAATGGCAGCCAACCACTTTTTTTATTTTGTGATATTGGTGTCATGTAAGGGGTTTTTGGGTGTGCTAAGCACGATTTTGATATTATTTTATGAACTCAATACGGCGACTGTCCACTTTTTTTAATTTTGTGATATTGGTGTCATGTAAAGGGTTTTGGGTGTACTAAGCACGATTTTGATGAAACAAGGTTTTTGGTACTATTTTGACAAGAAAACAGCAACTTTTCCATACAGTAGGCCGACGCCCTTGAAGTTGAGCGAAACCGACTCCTGTATATGTATTTACGTAAGTACGGAGAGATTGTCACAAATTTAAAATGAGAAGGTGGATCTTTTACGACCCCGAAGGTATTGTGAAATAAAATAAAATATTTTTTTAGGGGTGGCACATTAGGGGCAAGGGCATTATCTAAATATATTTTATTTTACAAGCTTTTATTTAGTTTCAATTTGACAATTTTAACATTGCGTTGGTGTTTTCTTGACAAAATAGTACCAAAAACATAGTTTCATCAAAATTGACCCAAAAACTAAAAAGTTGGCTGCCATCTTGGATTTTTTATATTTTTAATCGTTGCGTTGCTGTTTTCTTGTCAAAACAGTACCAAAAACCAAGTTTCATCGAAATCAGCCCAGAAACAAAAAAGTCGGCCGCCATCTTGGACTTCTTAGTATTTTTGACATTGCGTTGCTGTTTTGTAGTCAAAACAGTACCAAAAACAGAGTTTTATCAATATTGGCCCAAAAACTAAAAAGTTGGCCGCCATGTTGGATTTTTTATATTTTTAACATCGCGTAGCTGTTTTCTAGTCAAAATAGTACCAAAAACCGAGTTTCATCAAACTTGGCCCAAAAACTAAAAAGTTGGCCGCCATCTTGGATTTTAAATGATTTTAACATTGCGTTGCTGTTTTCTTGTCAAAACAGTAACAAAAACCAAGTTTCATTAAAATCAGACCACTAACAATAAAGTTGGCCGCCATCTTGGATTTTTTATATTTTTAACATCGCGTAGCTGTTTTCTGGTCAAAATAGTACCAAAAACCAAGTTTCATCGAAATCAGCCCACAAACAAAAAAGTCGGCCGCCATCTTGGACTTTTTAGTATTTTTAACATTGCGTTGCTGTTTTCTAGTCAAAATAGTACCAAAAACCGAGTTTCATCAAACTTGGCCCAAAAACAAAAAAGTTGGCCGCCATCTTGGATTTTTTAGTATTTTTAACATTGCGTTGCTGTTTTCTTGTCAAAATAGTACCAAAAACCAAGTTTCATTAAAATGAGACCACTAACAAAAAAGTTGGCCGCCATCTTGGGTTTTTTATATTTTTAACATCGCGTAGCTGTTTTCTGGTCAAAATAGTACCAAAAACCAAGTTTCATCGAAATCAGCCCACAAACAAAAAAGTCGGCCGCCATCTTGGACTTTTTAGTATTTTTAACATTGCGTTGCTGTTTTCTAGTCAAAATAGTACCAAAAACAGAGTTTCATCAATATTGGCCCAAAAACTAAAAAGTTGGCCGCCATGTTGAATTTTTTATATTTTTAACATCGCGTAGCTGTTTTCTGGTCAAAATAGTACCAAAAACCGAGTTTCATCAAACTTGGCCCAAAAACTAAAAAGTTGGCCGCCATCTTGGATTTTTTATGTTTATAAACATTGAGCTGCTGTTAATGCTGTTTAATGTTAATATATTGTATATTATTACGTAGTAATATATATACGTACGAACGTATAATACGTAGAAACATATATAAGTAAATTAATTAAATATGTATGTAAAAAAAAACAAAAATCTCCGGTGATTCTCCGGTTTTTCACCGGAGATTGCCCAATCACCGGAGATTTCAATCGGTTCTCGAAAACTCGCTCCGGTGCAAACCTCTAACGGAGGCCTCTTTAACCAAAGTTAAACTGTGGGAAAACTCTGCTACCCTTCCACACCCATATGTGCTCATCCAGGAAAAGCTCCCTCTGGCCTTGAACTTCCCAGATCATTATGGAGATCTTTAAATAGACTCCGTACCCAAGTTAAAGACAACCTGTCCAGGTGGGGCTTCACCAGTAACACGGATCTCGCGTACAGGTGTGGTTACACTCCACAGACCATGGCCCACCTCATTGATTGCTCTGCATGCCCGAACACCTGCACGCGTGAGGACCTCATGTTGGCTGCAGATAACGCGTTGAGAGTGGCACAGTTTTGGGCCAACAACATATGATTTTGTACTTGTCATTGACATGTTGAAGAAGTTATGAATGAAAGGTAGGTAATGTTTGTTTTTTCTTTTTATATGAATGTAAGTAGGTATGTTATGTGTAATTAATTATTGATTAGTTTTGTTAAAAAAAACCTCCCTAATACCTTATTTCAATATACATGTAGAAGTGATATCATATGGTGATAATGATAAAGCACAGTAGATTACTTGGGATTAAATTTAAATAATCAGTTGTCACATTTAACAAGTTTCAATTTAGTGAAGTTGTTAATACCAAGTCAAGAGAAAATAACAGTGAAAGTAATTCAATAACTTTGTCAAAACATTTGAAATGCCTTATCATCAAATTCATATTTCTGATTCTGACAAACAGAACAAGATTATAACAAATGTACCGGTGGGATAATATATGATTGTTGTCGGTACGAATGATGGTTTATTGTGATTGTCTTATGACTATGTTATAACTGTTACTGCTACCTACTATCTTGGATCTTACTTAATTATATGTATTACCTCTCATCAGTCTATGTACAAAGCTTATCTACTTAATAACAGTTATTAACTATAAACATTGATTATCTATAACTTGTGCATAGCGGCACAACAAACAAAATGTGCTTTATACACACTACTCTTTCTTGATTTACAAACTTTTCAGTTTAACTATCACTTATTTGTTTATAAAATGTTATGGCAGATTATAGTAACAATATGTAGAATCTATACTAACCAAATCTAATCTTTTCAGATAACTTGAGTCTCAACGAGGTTCGTGGAGTGCTGCGAAGATGCCCGTGTCTGCCTATTCTTGCGGTAATAAGTTATCAAATCAGAATAATGGTGCAAATTACTGCTGTTAGTTGCTATATTGATTACTTACTGCATTAAATGTTTAACTATTAGAATTAGGTTATTGCGTCTTGCATTGAAAGTGATATTAACAGTAAATAATGAAATGGCAGATACTAAATAAAACTACTAGGAAAAATAGCATTAGCATTTGTGCGTAATAAATATTTGCAAGCAGTTTAATTTTTCTTGTGGCTGATAAAGTATTTTTATTTCTTAGTTTATCTATAAAGTCAATTTAGTAAGTAATTTCATTACTCTCATTCTTTGTCTTGTATAAATCTTAACTTATACTTATGTACTTTGTATTTGATAAAATTATAATGTCAATTAATAAATGCCTTCTTTCATCAAATGTGTTTTTTATTTGAGCAGAATTTAAAATAATATATTACTAGGGTTGTACCACAACCCTAGTAAACGTCGATGATTTGCACAACTATCGATAACGAATCAAGGGTGTCGATAG
Source organism: Crambus lathoniellus (assembly GCA_949710035.1). Lineage (NCBI taxonomy): Eukaryota > Metazoa > Arthropoda > Insecta > Lepidoptera > Crambidae > Crambus > Crambus lathoniellus. The sequence continues at coordinate 12,694,004 of OX453313.1, read as the reverse complement.
TTCTGGCAGCACTATGTTGTCAAACTCTAATCGGGGTCCGTCATTCACTAACAAACGGCCGCTATAAGGCTTGATTCCTATCTGTACTAGTCTATATAATTTGTGGCTAATCTAGTCTGTGGTTAAAACAAGCGACTGCGAAGGGGGATTTTTCTTGCTGGAAATTTATTATTTCAATTTTATTTTTAGAGCTTAAAAAACATGGGTGTTGATGTAGAGACACTTTCACCTGGAAATGGTATTTATTTTCTATAAACCAAACTTTCAATCTAACATAACCTAAAAACAAACTGACTGGTTGTATTAATTATTTCCAGGTTCGACTTATCCCAAACCTGGTCAAACTGTAGTTGTGCACTACACTGGCACTTTACAAAATGGAAAGAAATTCGATTCTTCTAGAGACCGAGGACAACCTTTCAAATTTACCCTTGGAAAAGGCGATGTCATAAAAGGTTGGGACCAGGGTTTAGCTAAGGTAAGAATGATGAAAACCTTTTAATTTGTTCTAAAACCTGTCAAGCGTCCCGCCACCGTTTTACGGTCAAAGGTTCTACCCCCGTCAAGCGCCCCATCAATGTTGTACGGTGGTTGCACAGTACTTCCAAATGATATTTAAATGAAACGCCAAAACAATGTTTAACTCTTTCCAATGTATACTGTATTGAAGAGAACGAAACGACGAACAGATCATAAATTCTCGAGCGCCCGGCCACCATAGTACGGAAACTTACAGACAGTTAAACTTCACTTTGCATGCTGTCACATTGACAATTTTAATAATGTTTTTAGACTGATATGATACCTCTTCATTGTATTAGATTAAATGCAGTAATCATCTTGAAACCAGAGACCACTGCTTCCTATTCATGAGTCAAGTCAAGGAAGATGCTAAGCAATTTTTACCATTAAGTAAAATAGATTTGCTGTAGGTACTGTTATGATTAAAAAGGAAGGGTGGTTTTTACTTTTAGTTATCTCGAAGACCACTAATTAATCTATGTTATTTAATCTAGTCAATTTGCTATGATAATGGCAATTTACACCAGTAAATCTAATCCAGTTTCCTGTTACAGATGTCCGTGGGTGAAAGAGCAAGGCTGACCTGTACACCAGACTTTGCATATGGCTCTCGAGGACACCCTGGTGTTATCCCACCAAATGCTACTCTTTTGTTTGATGTAGAGCTACTGAGAGTTGAATAACCTACCAACCTCTTGCCATGTTATTTATGTATTTATAATGTAAAGCTAATGTGCACTTAATATTGTTGTATTTCATAGTATTCTAATGTTACTTAATATATTTTATTGTTTATTAATTTCAATTAATTCAAAGTCCCAAGAGTTCTTTTAATTTGAGGGTTTTGGTTTTTTAAAAGCATTAAAATATACTTATCATAGTTTGACATTTATTATAAATGTTTAAATTAAATTGTTGTCAACCTTTTGAATGCCATTGACAACTTTAGTTGCAAAACGGTTGCGTGGTTGAGACGCGACCAACAACTAAATATTGATTTTTGCACTTTTATAATTGCAGAAACAAACTAAATAATAATTAAAAATGTCCCATCACTATGTAGCGAAAATGCATGTCACAGACACGTTTTACAAGGGTTGGCATTGGGCTTAAAAAACATCAAATATGCTATTGTGCAAAAGGTTAAACATTTGCCAGTGCTTCCGCGTGCTCCTACTAATTACTCCTACTGATAGGAGCACCAGGACATCCATGTCCTGATGCTCCTACAGAACATAAAAACAATGGGGAATAATGTAATATTCTAAATTTAATTCCTCCTGCTCCTATCACATAACATATTGTATAGTCAAACAAAAATCCCTTTTTAAGCAAAAAGAAAAAGAAATATTTTTTTTTTAAACATATATTTAACAAATTAACATTTTGTATAGTCAAACAAAAAATCCTTTTTAAACAAAAAATAAATAAAATTTAAGTATATATTTAACAAATTAACATATTGTAAGTACAGTCAAACAAAAATCTCTTTTAAGCAAAAAGAAAAAAAAAATAGGCAAATATTAAACAAATTTATATATTGTTCAAACAAAAAATCCTTTTTAAACAAAAAGAAAAATAAATATTTTTCAAGCAAGTATTAAATCAAAATCAAATCAAATAAAAAAATTGAAATTTAATTTTTTAATATTTTTTTTTGTTTTTTTTATTTCTAAAACTATGAAGTCGTGCACTTCCACCTTCAGCCTTATCACCACTTAACATCAGGTGTGATGAAGGCGAAGTGCTACCCCATTGTAGATAAAAAAAAAAACTTGAATCACAGTATGCTAATGAGCAATTCTATTTTTATAATGTCTTAATGCTCATACTTGACATTTCACAATTTATTTTAGCAGTTTAGGAGCATCAAGACATAGGTATCCCGGTGCTCCTACCAGTAGGAATAATTAGTAGGAGCACCCGGAAGCTATTTTTGTAATGTCTTAATGCTCCTACTTAACATTTGACAATTTCCTTTAGCAGTAGGAGCATAAGGACATGGGTGTCCTGGTGCTCCTATCAGTAGGAGTAATTAGTAGGAGCATGCGGAAGCACTCAATTTTGCAACTAAAATTTATTTGCTTTTAAGAGTTTATAATAATATTTTATAATTGCTTCTGAAGCTCACTTCTTGGCTTTGCTACATAAAAAAGTCAAATAAAAAAATGTGATGTACTAAATATACTAAAGTAAATGAACATAAGGTTTTCATAATAATGATTATATCTTAGAATCTCACTGGGACTGATAATTTTTGATTATGTTTTAAGTGTGTGTATGATGACCATTAGACGGATCAATCTGGTGTCAGTTCAGTTGGCAACCTTGGTTTATTTTATGTGATTGTGTAAGAATTTGATTGATGCCAGATTGAAACGGATCATGTAATCCAGTAAAAATGATTTTTGTCATCAATTCAAAGCCAGATTGAACTGATGCCAGATTGATTGTCTAATGTCACCTAAGCTATAGTATATTGTTGTTTCTTCTAATTGTAGCATGCTGATTTTTTTTCCAGCATTTACTGGAACAGCATTTAATAAACTTAATTTTCTAACTACATCAGTAGTTTTATGTTGAAAATAAATAAGTTTTGTGTACATATAAAATCGTTTTATTGGTCAATTATTTCAGTAACTTTAGTATTTATCACCTTCACCATTACTACACATCTTTGCTTTGGTATGACTATGCTATACTATTATATTACCTACTACTTATACTTGTAATTTGTATATACTATATTTTACCAGCCAAGGGCCCTTAGGTAGGTTTTCATAAAATTTGCAATAATAAACTAACAAAACATTTGAATGATCAATATTGCCACCATATAAATAAATCACACCAGTTTGAATCCTTACGTAGAGTGTAAAAACATAACTAGGAATTGCTAAATAATATCATCTAATAATTTTATAAACTACCAGGTTGATAATTCATTAGAGGCACCACTGTATTTTTGGTAAATGGCGATCTGCATAAGGCACAAGTTTCTAAACCTCCGTAACAACACTGCAAACAAAATATATGGCCGCAAGGAAGAACACAGGGATGAACTATTTCTTCTAAGCAAGCCACACAAGATTTGCTGCTGTCCACTTCGCTTGGCATATCATTCACTTGTTCCATATGTCTCTTAGCTTGATATAAACTCTGGCCACAGGATACAAAAGCATGGAGTAACGTAACTATTCCCAAAAGTCTTAAGTGAGCGTACTGTGCTGTAGCAGCTGGTCTTACAAGCACATAGTCAATACCCGTCACTGTCTTGCCGATTTGCAGAGGTCCACCATTTATATAACTTAGAGCTCTATGGATACTCTCTATCTGAGGTATCATGGAATTTAAAGCTCTCAGTACTATTAAAAATGCATTCTGCGCTCCTGGTCTCAAGTACGGATTGCTTTCTACACTTTTTTCACAATGACGCAAGAGCCTGGAAGTAAAACTTTGCCCGAATGTGGATATGAGTATGCTACACAGACGACTACAGAAACTCGGCAGTTTATGATAAGTGTCGTCTACTTGAACGATTCCCGAGTATTCCTCGCCTAATGTTTGAAGATCCTTGAGAGTTGTGAACGATTTATAAAGGAGGGACGATATCGGTTCGGCATTTGGAGCATGTCTTGGAGGTAACAGTCTAGCGACGGATTCTGCAAGTTGCTTCTCGTACAAGTCATCTTTTTGATGTGCTCGTAAAACTTCAGCAGGTTGTGCAGCCGGTAAAGCCATAGCTTGGTTTCTAAACTCAAAAATACTCAAAATTAATAATACTATCAGCTGTGACCAAAACATAAAATTGACCTGTCTGCTGTCAGTGTCACTTCACTTCACTGTCAAATAAATATGTCTTTTTCTTTTTTTTAAACGTTTACCCATTCTGCGTAGGCTAAGGGATCAATGCCCATACAGCTTAGTCATCAGTCTTGCTTGACTTAACGGATTACATACACGCTGTATGTCCCAAACGCAATTCGTCACATACGCAGTTCGACCTCAACGTTCTGATTTACTTAGTTTGTCACATACGCGTTTCGTCATTAACGCAGTACGTGTTAAACGCCTTTTGTCATAATCGCAATTCGTCTTATTATACGCGAGTCGTCATCATTGCAATTCACCTTACCAAGAACGACCATAGAATTTGTACGAGATTGTTTAATTTTCTAACTAAAGAAAGATTTGATTGTTTGTTTGCATCGAATAGGCTCCAAAACTACTGGACCGATTTGGAAAATTCTTTGACCATTAGAAAGCTACATTCTTCCCGAGTGACAAAGGCTATATTTTATCCCGATATTACCAGGGGAACGGGTACCACGCGGGTAAAACCACGAGGATCTGCTAGTATTATAATTAAGTTACTCGTCAACTTTTCTAAGCTTTTAATTAATACTTACATAATACCTATATGTTTGACAAAAGGACCCTAAAATGTTGTACATAATTCATATACTCACTTAACTAAGAGGAAATTTAAAAAGATAAAATATTATATAGATATATTTTACACTACCTACTTACTCGCACTTAGCAGTTTTTTCGGAAAAGTAGTTTTTTTCGGTAGGTAGTCATTCCAAATTTCCAATGATATAAAGTTTGAAGAAATCGAGTGACAAACTGTTTATGTGACGAACTGCGTTTGTGACAAAATGCGTGTATGACGAATTGCGTGTGTGTGTGTCAAACCACGTGTATGACAAACGGCGTTTGTGGCGAACTACGTTCGTGTCGTGACATATAGCGATAGTGTCCAATCGCGTATTATGTCGAACTGCGTATGTGACGAATCGCGTTTGTGACATACAGCGTGTAATTCGACTTAACTAATGGCACATTATTGCACTAATTCCACCACAAGAATACCTACAATAAAAGCCACAAATAACTTATTTAGAAAAATAAGAAATGAAGCGTCTTTTTCTTCTCAAGCATTCATGTGTAGTTACGTAAGTAGGTACAACTGCGAAATAACGCTACAGTTAGTTTACCAGTAAAAGCTTTTTTTAACCACAACGGTCAACGGCGGGGTTGGTGAGGTGAGTTGGTAGCACTCTGTGTTAGGTCTAAAAGGTAGGTAATTCAAAGATAGTTGTATTTCTTCAGTAATGTATTTATTACTTATTCTGCATTGCCAGTTACTAAAAATATGTTAAAGAAATTCTACCCAATCATTGTTTTAATATACCTACTTATTTTGTAATTGCGAAAGTTTTATGGATGTTCGTAATTTTAACTAAATCACAAGTAAAAAAAGCCATCCATGAAATCTAATCATTAATCAACGAGAACAGGGGGTCTACCGCGTAACTTTATGGGTATGAACTTCATACATGAAGTTTGACTTAATACTCTGAGGTAACTGGAGCTCTCACCCTGAATAAAAAAGTGTCGCCAGCAAATTTGACATTTATGTATGTAGTGGCTGTCAGCTGTCTCATATGACCATGAAGTTTGACTTAATACTCTGAGGTAACTGGAGCTCTCACCCTGAATAAAAAAGTGTCGCCAGCAAATTTGACATTTATGTATGTAGTGGCAGGTAGTGGCTGTCAGTTGTCTCATATGACCATACGTATTTTTTTAAAGTGTAGGTGAGACGGAAGACAGCCACTGTGTTATTTGTGGTATTCAAAAAATTGTTCGTACTGCACTCTCCAGTTACCTCAGTATTAAGTCGAGCTTCATGCATATGACCATACGTATTTTTTTAAAGTGTAGGTGAGACGGAAGACAGCCACTGTGTTATTTGTGGTATTCAAAAAATTGTTCGTACTGCACCCTCCAGTTACCTCAGTATTAAGTCGAGCTTCATGACTTCATACGTTTTTTGGAACTTTGAGTCATTTTTATAAAAAAACTAGCCGATATCAGTTCCTTGTTTAGTGACGTCGGGAATAACTATAGCTAGCTTGCAACGTTCAACAGAACAAAGCTTATCTTTATACCCGACGTCACAATACAAGGAACTGATAGCGGCTATTTTCTTTATAAAATGAGCGATTTTCTGAGGCCATTTTAAAAAAAAAAGCTTCCAATTGCTTCACTAGATGGCGTTGAATAAGTATGTACATGTCTATGGTATATTTTGGTATGAAACATATTTAAATTAATTACTTTTTAAAAACCCAAAGGAAACTAATAATATATTAAATAAGTACTACTGTGAGGAACAGAAACGAAACAAGTAAATTTAAAGATTTTGGTAAATAAATAACATCTGTCTGACGTTCCGTTTTACGTAAAAAAGTCGCGTCAAAGTAAAATTTATAACGTTCCGTTCCTTCTAACTGCATAGGTGGGACAGCGCCATCTAGTGACTGAGCTTTCAGAAAATCGCCCATTGACTTAAAGTTCCCAAAAACGTATGAAGTTCATATCCATAAAGTTACGCGGTAGCCCCCCAGCAGGGGGGGCTACCGCGTAACTTTATAAATTAAATTAAATTAAATTATTTTATTTCATAAATTCAATAAATGCAAACATACAAACATATAGAAAAAACATAAAACTTAAGGACAAAATCATTTCACATTTTGCCTGAACTAGGAAAATCCTGTGTTCCAGGCGAGCGTAAGGCAAGCATTTAATTTACAGTTACGGAAAACAAAAAATATCTTATTAATCACTTATACCCACTAACTTAATTTAAAACAAAACATATTATATTCATTATTATCTAGTTTTCTCGATCACAATGAAAACCACTAAGTACGAGAATTTGGTACTTACTTAAAAATAAAACACAATACCTACAGATTTTACTTTAATATTACTAGTAACTTCTCTGTATCGTCATAGCTAGGACATGCTTTGCAGAATATTTTTAATTTTTTTCTTACAGAAACTATAACAAAGAGGAATAGTAGATTGTACAACAAGTGCATAAAACATACCATTTTACCCGTAGGCAAGGGTGGATAGTCAATTCGAGGGTAAAAGTGTGTTTTATGCACACTCTGGTTTTCACTTCGAGTGTGAGGAAAATAAATAACAATATTGCAAAAAAGAAAAAATAAAAACTTCGCCATATTGGCATATTTTTTTTATACGTGGCAGTGGCAGCACAGTGACTTTAGCACAGATCGTAGTCAGAAAGCTCTTGAAATACTTATTTCTTAGAAAACTCATTAATTTTGTCTAGTTTTGTTAATTTAGTAATTTAACATGGATTATGTACAAAATTGAAGAAATAGAATGAAATAACAAGTTTATTTAACGAAGTTTAATTGCTTGTTGTGTGACTGTTTACTTGACGACCTTTGTCTTAGAGTCTGAGACTTAGACGAAGATTTTACTTTATGCACTAGAGCATAAAAAGCGATTTTATGCAGCCTATACCAAACATAAACCAAATATATTATCTAATTTATTTAATCTGTTGTAGAGCAGTGGGCCCAGGAAAAAATAGAACCTTTGTGAAAAAGTATATTTTGTGCATGCTTTTCCAGTGCACACGACATCTTTCCGTCTTTTTTGAGTTAATTCAGTGCTAAAAGGAAGAGCTGTGTGCTGTTTTAAAACTATATGCATTATGAATAGTTGTCGAACTGACAATAAGTTACATGACTTATAAAGAAGGTTAGTAGGGAAAAAATAAGGCCGTCCAGTTGCCACCTTAAGGATCGCTCGCTGGGCTCTCTCTGTAGTTAGTAGTAAAGATTTATTAACACCTCCCCATGTAGTGATACAATAAGTCAATATTGATTCACATAGAGCGTAGTATACTTGCTTTATTATAGCTGTATCAGCAACATGTCGTATCTTTTTAAATACAAATATAAGCTTATGGATATGAACTTCATACGTTTTTGGGAACTTTAAGTTAATTTATTAAAGAAAATAGCCGCTATCAGTCCCTTGTTTTGTGATGTCGGGTATAACGTTACCTAGCTAGCAACGTTCAACAGAACAAAGCAGCAAAAATCTATCAAGATAAGGAATTCAAATGACAGTTGAAGCCCATACCCATATCCATATTTCTTAGCCGGTAGCCTCCCTGAGCGGGTAAAACTGCGAGACGCAAATTGTATATCATACATTTACATACATTCGGTGTTTGTAAAAAAATAGCATAGGTACTTGGAAGGACACTATTAATTTAATCTTCCAAATATTGTCTGTATAATATTTCAGACTATTAGCCTAAATAACTTATTCTAACATCAATACATAACACTAAAAGTCTTTCGAAAGTTTTATCTATACTTTCTGTTAAGGGCGCCACAGACGATCAGTTCGCCTGTTGGGCCAGTGTTGGCAACGGTCTGTCAGTTGGCCGCAATCGACACACACTCACATCACAGTCCCCTTTAAGATTTAGGACTGACGGCTATTATTAACTGCTAGTGTGTGTGTGACCTCAAAGCTGGGTTTCGACTCGTACTAGTGTGTGGCCGATGGAGGTCTCGAACGTCAGACGGCCGATCCGATCTAGGACGGCAAGCAGACTGATCGTCTGTGGTGCCAGTTAGTTAAATACACGTTGCGATGGTGCTCTCTGTCACGCTGTCTGTCCCATACCCCGCACAGGGATACAATCGTATCGTACTGTGAATGTCAGAAGAAGTGATGGTATGTGTGTGTATCAGACACTGACCTCTATTATTTGACACATGAGTCAGAAGAAGTGATGGAGAGTATATGTGTGTGTGTGTGTGTGTGTGTTTTGTGTGTGTCAGGTGTATATATGTGTAGGTCATACGGGCTACTATTTTTTAATCTACAACCTTAGTTTAACATTAAAGAAAGTCTTTACAAAGTATCCTATCTGTACCATTAAATATACTTATGTAAAATACGCGTTATCATTTGAAGTCCATAATATGGGCTTCATTTGACATTTGAAGTCCATTATAATATGGTCTTTAAAATGTCAAATGAAACCCATGGCCATAATCATATTTTTGCCGGTAGCCGGGGAAGTGATGGTAATGATGGTAACTTTGTGTCACAAGAAGATAATGATGGTATGTGTGTGTGTTAGAAGAAGAGAAGTGATGGTATGTATGCGTGCGTGTGTGTGTGTGTGTGTGTGTGTGTGTGTGTCAGGTGTATTTTCATACTAATAAACATTTTTAGTCCAAAATCTTCAAATATCAACTACCAATAAAGAAATTCATTCATTTGCAGTCTATGTATTTCATCTGTACTTTCTGTACGTTAAATACGCGTTGCGATGGTGATTCCTGTCACGCTGTCCCGTACCCGCCCAGGGGTACTGCGGGTGTCAGAAGAAGTGGTGGTATGTGTGTGTGTGCGTGTGTCAGGTGCGGCGGCGCTTCGCGGGGGTAGTGGCAGGCGGGGTGGACGTGTTGGCGCGTCGGCGGCCGCGGCGCGCGATGCTGTCTTCGTCGATTAGTGGGGAATCCCATGCTGTAAAGATTGTTTAGTTATTATAATACAATATTAGACAAAATACCAATCTGAGGGCCTACTCAGAGGGCCTACTCTGAAACGCAAAACCCGAAACTTCGGGATACCCGTCCCTCTCACTCTCGAGTCGTGACAGAATCGAGTGAAAGGGGCGGGGCTAACCGAAGTTTCCGATTAGCGTTTCAGAGGGCCTACTCTGAAACGCTAATCCGAAACTTCGGTTAGCCCCGCCCCTTTCACTCGATTCTGTCCCGACTAGAGAGTGAGAGGGATGGGTATACCGAAGTTTCGGGTTTTGCGTTTCAGAGTAGGCCCTCAGAGTACGGTCCCTGAAACGCAAAATCCGAAACTTCGGTATACCCGTCCCTCTCACTCTCTAGTCGCGACAGAATCGAGCGAAAGGGGCGGGGCTAACCGAAGTTTCGGATTAGCGTTTCAGAGTACGGTCCCAGATTAGTAAAGATTGCAATAACTTGATGATTAGCATTTTTAACAGAGAAACTTTAGTTGATACATTTGAGCTGTATGCTATTATTAGTCTTTCTATGGAAGGTAAGGAAAACTATATTCTTCCTTGGAAAAGTGAATGAAAAAGTTGTTATTGAAATAAAGTCTACAGTTTTTTTAGACAATCATCTTTCCATAGGTGAAGTGTATAGAAGCAAAGTTCTTAACACAAATTATGATTTTTGTGAATTCCTAACATAAATATTTTTCTATCTATATTCTCGTCAATGAATGAGCCAACAATATACTAATATTATAAATGTGAAATAATGTTTGTGGGTTTGTGTTTTTGTTAGTCTGTCTTTCACCTCAAAATGGAGCAATGGATTAACATGGTTTTTGGTCTGAGGATAGTTTGGGAGCTGGAGAGTGACAAGGCTAATATTATCCTGAAAAATATCACATTCCCGCGGTATAACGTACTATAGTCCAGCGGAAGGATAGTACATACTAATTTGACTTAATGAATATACAAATACTAACCTGATGCAGAGCTAGCTTTAGTCTTTGGTGTTTTATCTCTCTGTGAAGTTGATTTCCTACTAGTAGAACTATCTCTAGTTCCAGACGCATTTGAATCTCTGGAATCTCTTCTTCTATCTAAAAATGGACAATAACACAAGAATGAAATTTATTGTTGTCTTTAACAGTCATTTGATTGGCAAATAAGCAAAAACCTATTTGGTTTTTTAGTCAAGTATTTAAATACAAGATACAGTAAGTATTAGTTTTTTTTTAATTCCAAGAATTCCAGAATATTCTTTAGCATAACCCTGCAATTGCAGAGCAAACATTATTATGTGTGCTCATAAATTTGTTCCACAGTTGACGGGACAATAAAGTTTTCATGATTGTGGTAATTATATAATCATGTATTTAGTGCATAGGCTTTAAGATGACTTTATTGATATTTAACAATTATTCATGCTTTACAATTATTATTCCCTTTATTACATTTTAAATACTTACAAAATATTTCTAAACATTAAATTTTTACAATGTATAACACTAAAAAATATAACATTTAAAAATACAAAAATGCAGTTCCCCAACGCACAATTATTATTATTATTATACTCTTTATTGCACTTAAAAATACGTAACAGAAAATAATTTTATAAAATATGTGCGCAAAGGTGGACTTATCTCTAAAGAGATCTCTTCCAGCCAACCCAAGACATGTGTGAGATTGAGTTAAATAAACAGAAGGTGCAAAGCGCAAGAGACAAAATACTCTGAATCTAAATATATATTGGTACTTATATATTATTATATATATGAATATATATACATACATATACAATATAAATAATATACATAAATAAACATATTACAATAATTACATATTAAATATACAATAAAATATGTCATAAATATAATTATAATATGATGATTTATGTATGAGACAACTGCGTAAGTAGGTGCTTTTTAAGTTTCCACTTAAAAGAGTAAATACTCGGACTGTCCTGAATGCTCGACGGGAGTTGGTTCCAGAGCTGTGCAGCTCTGAAGGAAAAGGAGTTAAGGAGAAAGTTTGTGTTGCATCTAGGTAGCTCAAGCATCTTGGTGATACAAGGCCGCCTAGAGCGAGAGGGAGGAGGAAGCATCTGGAAACGGGAGAGGAGGTACTTGGGCGAGTTAGGGTTGTTAAGGATACGGAATAAGGTGGAAAGGATGTGCATATCATGACGGAGTCTTATGGGGAGCCATTCCAGTTGATTACGGAACGTCGAAACGTGGTCATATTTTCGCAGTCCGAAAATAAAATGTATCGCCAGATTTTGAAGTCGTTCCAATTTGTTTAACTGTTCCTCTGTGGCATCCAAGAAGCAAACGTCGGCGTAGTCGAGAAGAGGGAGATGGAGAGATTGCGCCAGCATAATTTTAGTTCGAAAAGGAAGGAAGTATTGAAGTCGCCTGAGAGAGTGAGAACTAAAGTGCAACCGTTTACTGACTTCACAAATATGCGGAGACCAAGACAAAGTACTGTCGATGATGAGACCAAGGTTTTTAACTTTATCAGTATATGGAATAATAACATCATTATAAGCAAGTGGTGGAACGGATTTTAAATCAAGTTTGATCCTAAGTCGACTGCTACCTATAATAATGGCTTGGCTTTTACTTGGGTTCACCATAAGACCAAATGAAGTGGCCCAGTTTTGAATTGAGGTTAGGTCCCTGTTTAAAGAGTTAATTGCTTCCGTAACCTCAGCAAGAGAAAAGTGCCTGTAAATCTGAAGGTCATCAGCATAAAGGTGAAAAGAAGAAGAGATAACATTGGAGATACTGTTAATAAAGATAGAAAAGAGTAGAGGAGAGAGAACACCGCCTTGAGGTTTGATTTCCAGCCTAAATCATCCCACTGCAGGGCAAAGGCTGCAACATTTATATGCAATATTATAAAAAAAAAACAAATTAAAAAGTTAGGTTTCTATGCAAAGCATATTAGTAAGATATTGAAGCAAATACATACTCTTACCGTAATCTTTCTCAGATTTAATACTTGGGGTGTCAGTAGATGCATGGGAACTTCCACTCTCTTTACGGCTTTTTGTGGCCAATGCGCTTATACTGTCTTTGCGACTTGGTCCTTAATTAATAAAAGAAACATGTTAAAGCAAGTAAATGAAAAAAAATAAGTAGGTATAACATTATGGAATATAACTACCTATTTAAACTTCAATAATAGCTAAGTGTGAATATAGGTTACTCGTCGTTTCAGTAGGTACTTTAACTCATGAACTATTTTCTAGTAAGATACTAAAGCCTACTTACAATAATAATATAAAAAACATTTAGACATGAAACTACTTTTAAGATTATTACTAATTTCAGTGAATTTTTGGCAACCATATTGACCCAAGGACCTAAATATGATGTTGACTAGACTTCATAAAACTTGTAAAGATAAATACTTTTTAAATATTTGGATGATGGTGAATGGCATTCAATACAATTAATACAAACGGATGAAAGACAGCAAAAATGCAATGAATGATATTTCTCAAATATCACAAGTTTTGAATATATTATGTTGCTATTGCTACCTTTAGGTGTATTATCTTTAGATGCAAAGTCATTAGAGCTGCTTTTAGGTGTCGAAGGCTTAGATGACGGGCTCGGCTTATCTAAATTAAGGTATCAAAGAAATTTAGCATTAATTTAATTAGTGGAATGCAAATGTTGAACTAAGTCTTGTGACAATAAAAACAAAAGTGTAATACCTTCATTATCTTCAGATGTACCTGCCTCTTTGCATTTTTGTTTGATAAGAGCACCAAATTCACTTTCAGGCAAGCTAAATGGCACTTCATCATTTGGAAACGGAATAGGTTCTGTATCGTCCAACATCGATATATCATATAGACTTTCTAAGTGCTTCCATATATCTTGCGTGGAAATTTCTTTGGTGATTGAGTTTGAAAGTTTTTCCCAAATACAAGCCATGTGAAAATGTTTGTTTATTCCCACCGGCTTGTGATTTGCCATGGCGTAAAACAGTTGGATTTCCATGTCCACGTCCCATTCTACGGTATCACCCGCTTTTATATCCGATTCTTCTTCACTGGAAACCATTGTAACTGGAACTGCCTTATTATTAAATTAATTATTGTGATTAAATTCTCAAACATAGATGATACACTTATAATATGTTCTCAAAGCAAAGACATACATTCTGAAAAATTCAAGCACGACTTTGGCTACGTTCCGTTTTGCGCCAACAGCGATAATATCACTGATATCGCGCTCACACATCGTTCCGATTTGTTGTGAGCGCGACAACGAAAGCAGTAATTACGTCACGGATGACGTCACTACCGCCGCCATTTTGCGATCACGGTGATATCGTTCTCAAGCGTTAGCACTGTTAGCGGGCTGTCATATTTGACGTTTTGTTGTCAAACGTCATTGTTTGTTGTGGTTTTGTTTGAGAAATCTCTGCGTTTTAGGTTTTATTTAAGTATTTTATTTGTTTATCCCGAAGCAGAAAGCCAGAAAAATGATAGTGCTTATTAAAGATGAGACGACGGGTAGAGACATTACTCTAAATTTAAGCACGGATCACTATCATCATCGCTGTCCAATAAAACGTTTACTAATTGACGACTATCCATACTAAACCGGTGATTATTTACTTACAAATTCAAATCAAAACAACGCTCGCTCGCGATGCGTGCAAATAGCCGTTCCGAATTGAAATCGCGTCAACAGTGCTGTCAGCGCGATAATCAAATCGGAACAGCTTTTAGCGCTCACAGCGCCAACAGTACTATTGACTCAAAACGGAACACGGTCTTTGTCAATTGTCAATGTCTGTCAAACTATATTGGCTATGTTCCGAAATACGCCAAAAGTACCCAAATCCTATTTTGTGTGAGATATTTTGTGTTTGTTTTGTGTCTACTAAATTTGGATATGGGTATGGGCTTCAACTGTCATTTGAATTCCTTATTCTGATAGATTTTTGCTGCTTTGTTCTGTTGAACGTTGCTAGCTAGTTATCGTTATACCCGACGTCACAAAGCAAGGAACTGATAGCGGCTATTTTCGTTATAAAATTGACTTAAGCTAGAAACACATTTCGCTGGCGCAGCGCAGCGCAGCGTCGACCCGGGTGTGCACACTTTACTAGCGTGGCGCAGCGTTTCCTGACGAAATTTGTGATCAGTGTCATGTCAATCGAGTCGTTGCCGAGCTAACATCTGCATTATGTTTTCTTCTAATTTTGAAAACAATTTCTGTTCTTACTTGAACATATTAAATCCAAAAAAAAATATGTTGATGATTACGATGATAAGATGATGATGAATGATTACGAGATGCAATTTATATCTATACTAATACTATAAATACACTTTGTTTGTTTGTAATAGATAAACTCAAAAAATACTGAACCGATTTTAGAAATATTTAGTGTAATTTATTTTCAAATCAGAATTATAAAGATAAAGATAAAGATAAAAATATTCTTTATTCACTTAGACATAATAAATATGTACTTATGAATCGTCAATATTTTCCTACCACCCATTATACATTCTTTTTGTTATAAAATTAAAAAGTATAGTGTACTAAAAACACTTTAATACTGTTTTAACAGTATAATTAACAACCCTACATGATAGTGAATTGGTGACTCTTCTAAACAAAAAAAATATTTTTTAAATTGGCCCATTATTGACGGAGAAATCGGAGAACATAAGTAGTAAAAAGCAAAATGCAGAGCTCCGCTGCGCAGTCCGCTACCGAGCCGTCTGACGATACAATGCTAGAAAGTGGTGGGGGGCCTGGCGCAATCGGAGCCGGGCGGAAACGCTGCGCTGCGCTGCGCTGCGCTAGGGAAATGTGTTTCTAGCCATACTAAATGTATAAAACCGATCGCGCTGCGCTGCGCTGCGCCAGCGAAATGTGTTTCTACCTTAAAAGTTCCCAAAAACGTATGAAGTTCATATCCATAAAGTTACGCGGTAGCCCCCCTGGCTTCAAGGCTATTTATTGTGATAACGATTGATCAATAGTAAATAATATGGATATGAGGATGGGCAAAATATGGTCTTAGAGTGAAGCCCATGTTCATATTCATAATTTTTAGCCGGTAGCCCCCGTGAATAGTAGTATATTTTATAATCTATCCCTGCTCGATCGAATCCATATCGAATCAGAAGAAAAGAGTTCCGCAGGAGGACTAAAACAACCGACATCGCTCGAAGGATTGCATCATTGAAGTGGCAGTGGGCGGGACACATAGTGCGGAGAACCGCTGGCCGTCGGGGCGGAAAGGTTCTCGAATGGCGACCGCTTAGAACGACGTTCCGTGGCAGGCAGGCAAGATGGACCGACGATGCTCAAGTTCGCGGGAAGCCACTGGATGTGAACAGCGCCGGACCGATCGTTGTGAAGATCCTTGGGGGAGGCCTATGCCCAGGCAGCAGTGAGCGTCGTAAAGTTTATTTTTGGATACACTTCTATTCATAGCAGGGACTGTATATATATAATTTTATCGAAATATATTGCTATTTGAATCGATTTCTAAGATACCTACTTGTATAATTGTATCGATGTTTTTATCGATACTTCTTACCGATACAAGACAACGCAGCGACGCGCGACGTTGCGAGACACTGTTGCCACATCGTGCTACGTGCAAAAGCTAATCAAGTTATCAGTGAGCTTGGGGGGGTTTTTCTTCAAAATAAGCGTTTTTGGGGGACTAAATCGTCGTACGTACTATCAATGAGAAGACTATTAGAGGAGATTTACAAAATCGGCCAAGAGCGAATCGGACTGAAGGGTTCCATACCCACTTAACGTACCGATTACATACACCTAGAAAAATACCACTCATTTTTCGCCAGAACAAAACAACTTTGTTTTTCATAGTATTCGAATTCTGAATGACAAACTTATATTTGCAATTTTTGAAAATGTGTTATATCTCAAAAACTTGTAAAGCCTACTTAGCTGTGATATTTTTCCTTTTAACTTCGTCATAATATACTTAAGTATACAACTATCGTGATTTTTTGGAAACAACCATTTGGCTGGCAGGTGGAGAGGACACTTGACTCTAACTTTTTGCGCTTTGAAGCTTAATAATTCACAAACGGATGCCTCATCCAAAAATTTTTTTTGCAAACCCGCAATATTTTTTAAAATACTATCCAGCGACACCCCCACACTATGGGCTAGAAAAGAAAAAAAATGCATCCCCACCAAGGAATTTATAAGTACTAATCCCCAGTTCACGTGTAAGGGAGGCAACCTAAAAAAAAATGTTTACCATATTTTACTTCACCACTTTGTTGGTGTGATTAATATGTATAATTATGCCTAATAACAACTTTTTAGTATTAAGAGTCTATGAGCTAGGCTGGGGACGGACAGACGGACATAGCGAAACTTTAAGGGTTCCTTGTTTGACTACGAAACCCGGGGAACCCTAAAAAAGTGCGGGTTTGGGACGCGGAAAGTCATCAGATACTGGTAATACCCCGATATTTTAGTATCAGTACCATAGCAAATTTAAAGTATCGATATTTAGGCATCTAAATAAAATATCGATACCAATATTGATAAATCGTTACCTGAGTATCGATATCTAATACCGACCGATAGCAATATTATACCGATATCACAGTCCCTGATTCATAGATGTAAGTTCTAGATGGATTATATTTATATTACTAGCTGACCCGGCGCAACTTCGTTCGCGTGGCCCTACCCCCTACTCCACGCTACCCCTACCCTATCACTACTCTATCCCTACCCTACTCCTACCCTACCTCTACCCCTACCCTACTCTACCTCTACCCTTTCCCTACCCTACCCCTACCGCTACTCCCTTACCCTAGTTTCAATTTGTCAGCAAAATCCCCATTAACAAAATTATCCGCCATTTATTGAATTCATTTGTTACAAAAAATGTGATAAATGAAGAACCGCTCGACCGATAATGTGCAAACTTCACACAAAACCATCTATTAAATAGTCCGAACAAAGCCTAAACATATTTTGGTTTGGTTAGGTGAGCCCGTCAAAGATATTATAATCTAACAAGATTGCGCACTCATGAGTTACAGCCGAGCCGAGCGAGATAGCGCTTTTATGGTGTGCGTCCCACTCTAATGAGTGAGACGTGACTGACTACACGATTTGGTTTTTTCGAGGACAATTTATAGTTAACCAGACTTTGCCCACGTAGGATTCGAACATCACGCTTCCTAGGGAGCTCTTGTAGCTAAAACAAACAGATATTTAAACATCGAACTCACTTTCTATTTATAATATTAGTAAAGATGAGGATTCCGCGAGGCAAAGCATAGAGGGTATTTTGCATCACTTATGAGGCAATAATGTGACAATCGACACATACACAGTCATATGCTTTATAAGCACGCTTTACTTTTGAACCGACTTCAAAAAAGGAGGTTGTCAGTTTGACCTGTATGTATATGAAATGTATGTCTGTATTTCTGGTAGGCGTATTTTGTTAAAATGGATAGAAATAAAAAGTCCACGTACAGTAATAAAAATCTGTTTATTAGGCTATACATTGCTAAACAAAATTGTCTTGCGGAACTTTTGACGCATGGAGGCTTTGTGTCCAATTAATTTTAAAATTTCGTTTTTTGCGTACCAATTTTTTAACCTTAAAGTAGAATAGGTACAGATGTTATAATACTTTTAATAAGTTCTGTTTCATGCCTATTTTCTGATAAAGTTCTTCTTCTTTTTCTTCTTCTGCTGAGTATTGTGTAATTCTTTCAAGTATGACGTTAAGCCAACCTTTTTTTATTTCTTCATCTCTAAGAAATCTGAAACAATGATAATTAATGTTTGGGTTAAGTAAGAAAGTAAATTCCAGTCTTTAGATTAAAAACGAAATGGACACCCTACTATACGCAAGAATAAAACTTTGGCTTAATACTTACCTATGAAAAGATACACCGCTACGTTTATATGATTCGCTTTTGCATCTTTTCACATTGCTTTCACACATCAAGTGAGAACTATTTTTATTAATTTAAACACACTAACGTTACACACCACACATAGATTAATTTGCCTTCGTTCGCCATATTGATGATGTCCAGACGCAATGTGTTGCATATTTTATTATAATTAAAACTACCATAACACCGACTCTTATATAACAAGTAGTTTTTCAAGGTTTTAAATAATACAAATGATATGGAATTTATTATTATCACCTTTTAATTAATTAATATTTTGAAAATTCTCGAGAACAGGAAATATGAATTTGAATTCAGTTCTAGGTACCTACTACAAACAAAAGTATTTAATGGTTGCAGCCCAGTAGACAGGGACGCGGACGCAATCCTATTTAGGTACCTCTCGCTCGGCTCGTTTTGCCGTTTAGCGTAATGACATACGAAAATAAACCTTATTGCAACCTTTAAATTTACCTATTTCGTTTCTGTTCCTCACAGTAGTACTTATTTAATATATTATTAGTTTCCTTTGGGTTTTTAAAAAGTAATTAATTTAAATATGTTTCTTACGAAAATATACCATAGACATGTACATACTTCGTTCAACGCCATCTAGTGAAGCAATTGGAAACTTTTTTTTAAATGGCCTCTCAGAAAATCGCTCATTAACCGCAATTTGTTTCATAGTGGACTTTGTGACTCAAGATAGGTATGGTTTTGTGCCCCAAGTGTCTACGCAAGTGGACGATGTGCTGAATGATTAAAATATGCGATATCTCGGTAACGTGATGCCGAGTGTTTTATTGTAGTGGTGAACTGGTGACTACCTCAGCAAGAATTACCGAGAAGACCGACTCGACATACTTGACGCCAAATACTCCAAGAAGCATTGGAATGTAACACACCTACATTCTAATGAAAACATAAGAAACTATAATAATATACATAATACTCAAGAATTGGCAGTATGGCTTAATGTCTTCGCCTGTCCAAAAGGACGATTGTTTTTACTACTACCTCTATGGTTAGCTGTCAAAAGATGTTGTTTGCTGTCAAATAACTGTCAAAAGATTAAGGTGAAGGCGAGGGAGATTGGCGCGAACATTCAAAGTGGAAAGGCGGAACTTTGAAATTTTTTGCTAAAAATAGTTTTTTCGCGTCTTTTAACTAGCTAATTAGTGTTATTTCAGCACATTTATATTCGTTTCATTGCTACATTATAAAAAAATCTTTCAATGAACGAGGAAAGTGGCGGCAGAACCGCCGCCAAGAGAAAAGCAAACGGAGGCGAAGATTCTCCTCCTGTTAAAATGGCGGCAAATTTTACACACAGCCCTAGGGGTTTATTCAAAGACTATGTGCATGTTTATACTGAAGACTCTAAAAAAGAATATCCTATTCTATTATCTTCTTCAAAACAAGGCACCAAAATCGACTTGATGCAAGCTAACTCTATATTGAAGTCTTGTGCAGGTCTTATGTATGTCAAGCCTGTTGGTAATTTCCTGTTAAAAGCATTTTTTAGTAATAAAAAAGATGCTAACACTCTACTTTTAAATAATAACTTATTACAAAAAAATGAATGGCAAGCAAGAATCCCTTATGACCATCTCGAAAGCCTTGGTATAATTAAAACTCCAAAAGATATTTCAGAAGAAGATTTATTAAACAATATGAAAGCCAGCAGTGAAATAATTGGTGTGAAGCGTTTTATGAGGAAGAACCCTGACGGCAGTATGACTCCAACTCCAACAGTTCTCATTACATTCTTGAGTTCAACAAGACCAGATCATGTAACATATGACTACATATGGTTTGATGTCTTGGAATATGTTAAACCAGTTCGTCAGTGCTTCGTGTGCTACAAATTCGGCCATGGTCGTGGTTCCTGCAGAAGTTCACAAGTATGTTCCATCTGTGCTGGCAACCATTTCTTTAAGGACTGTAATGATAAAGAAAACATTAAATGCACTAATTGCAATGGTAAGCATGTAGCTATTAGTAACTCTTGTCCAATAAAAAGTGCTAAAAATCAAGAATTGAAAGATAAAATAAATGGTAAACAGACATATGCCACTGTAACGGCCAAAATCAAATCTACTTCTGTTGACATCCCCCCCTCAGTCTCTGAACCAGTCCCAAGTCAGTCTAAGCTTAATAACTTAAAGTTATTAAATGTGCCTCAAAAACGTATGCTCTATACTGACATTTTAAACTCCGATGATGTTTTAAATGTTCTTACTAAAACACTTGTTGACCTTAGTAAAAAAGGATCACAATCTGGTGACACTATCTCGTCTAGACTCATCAAAGAACTGCTTATTTCCAACTTTGCCTCCTAATTTATGGACACTGGTTTTGGTATTAAGCAACTCAATATCATTCAATGGAACTGCCGTAGTATTACACCTAAATTAGATCAACTTAAACATTTCATTTCTTCACTTGACTTTGATATTGATTTAATACTTTTGAATGAAACCTGGCTAAATCCCGCTAAGTCTCTTAGAATTCCAGGGTATAAGATAATTCGACGCGATTCTGATCGTCCTCATGGCGGTATTGTTGTAGCAATAAAAGATAAGTATACTTTTAAAACTATTGACACTCCATCAAATTATCACTTTCAAAATCTATTGATCTCAATTAATGTTGGCTCCATGATAATAGATGTTCTTTGTGTATATATTCCTCCTCCCCCTAACGGCAAATTTAATATAAAAATGCTCCGAAACTCCTTCTCATTTATAAAAAGCAAGTACTTTTTACTTATTGGAGATTTCAACGCTCACCACACTTCTTGGGGTTGTCGCGACATTGATAATAGAGGGAACAAAATTGATTCATTTGCAGATGAACAGAACCTTATTTGCTTGAATGACTACACTGTTACTACTTTGGCACCCCATGGTCAAAGTGGCAACGTTCTGGATTTGGCGTGGGCGTCTCCAGCGGTGAGTTCTAACTGTTCTTTCTATGTACATGACGATCTTCTTAGTAGCAATCATTTTCCTATTTTCATTGGTATTCTTTACCATACCCCTTTACAATTTGTTAGTGATCCATCGTCACCTCCAAATATAACCTCAAACACTGATACTTTTTCTACCTCTGGTTTATCTGAAATTAACTTTAATAAAATAGATTGGTTAAAGTTCAAAGAACTTTGTGAAGATAGTTTTTCAACGTTTTCAATGAAATCGGATCCTATTTTAAACTATAATTCTTTTATTCAAAACTTGTGTAGTATTTTAATGACATTTCCTAAGAAAGGGGGAAAAACTTGCCATAATAGAAAGCGCAAAGCTACTGTCTGGTGGAATGATTTATGTTCTCGTGCAGTAAATGAAGCTAAAATTGCATTATGCTCCTACAAAAAGTATCCTAACTCAGAAAATTACATTATTTACAAACGGCTTGATGCCAAAAAGAAAAGAATATTATCAGAACAAAAAAGCTTGAGTTGGGCTAATCTTTGTAATTCTTTTAACAGATTGACTCCTAGTAAACTGATTTGGAACTATATAAAAAAATTCAAATTTGCAAAATTTGGCTCTAGTCCCAAATCACATTTTCTAAATAATTCACGAAATGCTTCTGCTTATTTGAACAAACTAGCTTCTGATTCAAGTTCTTCCTCCTCTCATATCCAGTTAGATTCATGCTTTGAATCTGAAGGACTAGAATCTGCAAAATGGATACAAAATCCTTTTGAGTTCTATGAATTAGAAGCCGCTTTAGCTAAGAAAAAGAATACTTCTCCTGGACCCGATTTTATTCCTAATTCTGTTTTAAAAAAATTACCGAAAAATGCGAAAACCATTCTTTTAGAAATCTTCAACCAACTTTGGTCACATAATATTATACCATCCAGTTGGAAAATCCAATTTATTGTTCCGATATTAAAACCTAATAAGGATAGCAATAGTATAGATTCATACAGACCAATTTCTTTAACATCAAGTTTAGCCAAACTGTTTGAAACGATGCTTAAAAACCGATTAGAATGGTTTGTGGAACATAATTCGCTGATACCCGACTACCAATTTGGGTTCCGCAAGGGTAAAAATACCATGTTTAATTTAGGTTGTCTAATTGGTGACGTTCAAAACAATTTAAGGAAAAATAAACTCACTTTAGCGGTTCTCTTAGATTTCAAAGGCGCATTTGATAACATTAAACACGAATACTTGATTGAATGTTTACAAAAACTAGGCTTTCCCGGTTCGGTTTTGTTTTGGATTTATAATTTTTTGAATGATCGCTCTTTATCACTTAAAGTTAACAATAATCTATATGGTCCTTGTTCTTCTTTCAAAGGTACTCCTCAAGGTTCTGTAATTTCTCCTTTGATTTTTATTTTATGTCTTGTAAATTTTATGAAAATTATTCCAGACTCTATAAAGTATTCTTTCTATGCTGATGATCTCTTAATTTATTTGGATTGTGATGATCTCTCAGAAGGAGAACGCATAATGAATAATTGCCTCTCAGTTTTATGTACATATCTTACCAGTTTTCTTGAGCTTGAAGTAAATGTCGATAAAAGTTCAGTTATGCTTTTCTCTTATAATACATCATCTAACCCTCGTATATTTTACAATAGCGCTCTCATACCATTTAAAACATCTGAAAAATATTTAGGTATCGTACTCGATTCACAATTATCTTGGGGTCCTCACATTGAGTACATTTGCAAAAAAGCCGAGCAGCGTCTTAATATTCTGAGGTCTTTAGTTGGCGTAAGCTGGGGTTCTGATCCGAAAACTCTAAAGAATTTATATTTCTCTTTAGTACGTAGTCAATTTGATTATGGCTGCGTTTTTTATGCTGATGCATCTAATCAATTGCTCCGTAAACTAGATGTTTTACAAAATCGAGCCTTACGTGTTATGACTGGCGCTATGATGTCGTCTCCAATAAATTCCTTAGAAGTAGAGTCTGGGGTTCCCCCGTTAAACATAAGAAGAAGCTACCTCACTGAAAAATTTTGTTTGAAATTAGTCAGCCATGATAATGTTTTATTAGGTCGCTTCCTACAGAACATTTCCATTCCAAATTACAACATTAACCCTTTACCCGCTTCTCCTACCATTAGCGAATCCATAGCTTACTTAAACTTTGAATTTCAAGACACAGTACGCTGGTCGTATCTTATACCCTGTTTCTCTTACAGCTTTCATACAATGTTACTAGATGTTCCTGTAAGTCTTACTAGATTTAATACAAAACAAGATTTTTATGAGTTCTTGGACGAGAAAAGTGATCATATTAAAATTTATACAGACGGATCCAAATCTTCTTCTTACACTAGTTTTGCTTTTTATGACTCAAATAACAAATTTGGTAAAGTGTTTTCGTGTGATGAACATTTTTCAATTTTTTCTGCTGAAATACTTGGTTTGATTTTTGCCTGTAAATACATTATTCAAAATTTTCTTAGTTCTAAGTTTTCGAAATTCTTAATACTATGTGATTCTATGAGTGCTTTACAAGCTTTAGAACAAAAGTGTATTAGTAATAATTCTAATTATCTAATTTATGAATTAAGATATCTTGTTCATCTACTACATAGTAACAATATTTTTGTAGAATTCTGCTGGGTACCAGGGCATTCTGGCATTCTCGGCAATGAGTTGGTAGACAAACTCGCACGATCTGCTAAAAACTTGGCTACAATTAGTGAATATAACGTACCATGCAGCGACCTAGTAATTCATTTGAAAGAAAATTTGCTTAAGCGGTGGTCTTTGGATTTGGAAAACACTCGTCAGGTTAAGGGCAAATGGCATGCTGAAATTGCCCCCGTACCCAGTACGAAAGCTTGGTTTGAAAAAGCAGGTTATCGTGGCAGAAATTTTGTTACTAGTTTATGTAGATTAAGAATAGGTCATTGTAAATTTCCATCTCATCTTCAACGTCTTAGACTTAGCAATAATTCTTTATGTAAATACTGTTCTGTCCCAAATTGCGACTTACAGCATTTATTTTTTGACTGTAAATATTTTAACTTGGAACGTCTTTTACTAATATGTTCTTGTGATGAAAGTATAAAAAACGAATTTCCAAAAAGTGTGCAAGATTTGCTAAAACATTATGAATTGTACAAAATTGTATATAATTTTTACATCAACACATTCGGTCCTTTGTAAATATCATTGATTTTCATTTTAAGATAGAGTTTTAACTCATATTCAGTACTTATGTTATTTGTTTTTCTTTCTTTCAATTTGTTACTTGTATTTAATAATTGTTATTTTGTTAATCTGTTTCCTTAGATTTTACTTAATCTAAGATTGTTAACTTTTGTTAGTTATTTTAGTGTTTAAGCAGATGGCCATGTAGCCAAAGCTTCAATAAAAAAAAAAAAAAAAAAAAAATGAAGGCGAGGCGTTTGAGTGATTTCGGTGCCGCTTGCCTGAATTTTGTGATTATTTCACTAACATTTCTGTTGATTACTTCTGTTTATTATATTCTAATGCTGTAATTACGCATTACAATCATGGCAAATCATTATGAAGTGCCCAGCTGGTAAGATAAAACGAAAATGATTAGTGAAGTACTATAATGCAATACAAATTTTAACAATCATTCTGTACTGCTAATAAATTATTAATTCAAGAAAGGAATACTTTTTTAAATCAATACGAATGTTTTATTGTACCTGCTATCTCAAATCGGCAATTACTATAACACTTCAATAAATTTCAGGGCTGGGAAACCGCCTACGGGATTGCATTTGGATGTGTTGAAAGGAGACAAGTTGATACAAAAACTTATGTTAGACGAGAAGAAATGTTACCTTTTCGGTCGTAATCCACAAATGAACGACTTCTGCATAGATCACGCCAGTTGCTCCAGAGTCCATGCGGCGTTTGTGTATCATAAAGATTTGAATAGAGCGTTCTTGGTTGACTTGGGTAGTAGTAAGTATATGACACAGGTATTTGATTCTGTAATGCTGTTTGTTTTAACAATAGTTGTTTATAGTTATGTAGGATTCCATGACTTTGTTCATCAAACCACTATTACTCCATTAGAAAATGCATACAATTTTTACTACTAAGAATAAACTATGTAAAAAAGAAAGGTTGTCAATTTTATTCGCTTTTAATTTAAAAATAACTTCATAATAAATAACTATATTCATATTCATAATACATTGAAATATATTACCCTTATTTTATGTTTTAGCACATGGAACTTATATTGGAAAAATGCGTCTGGAATCGCACAAACCTACTCAGTTGCCAATTGATTCTAATTTCCACTTTGGGGCTTCCACAAGAAATTATATCATAAGGTAAGGACTGAGACTGTAGACCAAATGGCAAATAATTGTCTATACTATTTCAACTTATTGTAGCTTTATATTTATTGTAAGCATAAGGCTAATATCTCAAGCCAAGATAGTAAGCTAGCAAGCTACACTCCAGCGAAGCAAAAGTTTTTTTTTTGTTTCATTTTGTGCTTCTCTGCAATTAGTCCCAAACTATAAGCAGATTTGTTCTATGTCTTTTAACATGTTTAACCCAAATACACCCGTAAGGACGATATCATCCTCCATATTGCGTATATAACTATTACTGTCAACTTCCGTAAGGATGATATCGTCCGGCACAGACTTGGCACAGATTATCGGTTTTTTCTCTATGATAGCGTCTTTTCGTGTATCATCATCATCATGTCAGTCGAACGACGCCCACTGCTGGGCATAGGCCAGCGGCCATACATTTTCGTGTATGGGACACTTTATTTCATTGAGAAGCTTGATAAATTTGAGTTACTCTGTGACAAAAATATCTTTTTTTTTTTTTTTTTTTTTTTTTTTTCCTGGTTTATCTGCAATCAGTGCATTCACTTTTAGCAGATCTGTTGCATGCTATTTATGTCCGTAGTCATTGTAATAAATAAAAGATTACCATTATGGAATTATGATGTATTTGTGGCGCCAAGCCATTGCACAAGAAGAAGACACACACAGAAAGCAACCATAACCGTCAAGCGCTAGTGCGGTGACATAACAATAGGGATGTCCAACTACACCAACATCCCCCCTTTTCTAATAATAATAAAATTGTGATAAGAAAATCAAGTACTTATATCAAAACTTACAATTAAACTTATTCAGTATCAGAAGAACAACATTGAACATATTCATTATCTGATTGGCTTAGACTTGAATCAGATTCTGAATCACACAAAACATAATCATTGTACTTGTCAGGTTTCTTAATTATACGACCAATTCGTGATACATAGCTTGAAGCTGCTTCATCAGTGTTTATCTTGCTTTCATCTTTATCAAAACAATCCTTAGGGCTATCATCATGTTCTATCAATATATTATTATCAACTAATGGTGAATCAACAGATATATCACAACAATCCTTAGAGCTATTGTGCTCTGTGGGAAGATGACAAGACTCCTCACTAACAGCCTGAGTGGTAGTATTTCCTTTTATAAACTCTTGCCCCTTGGGAGGACATATATCTGGAGCTTCATAATCATAATTTATCACATTATGACTTGCATCAATAGTAGGTCTACAAATCCTACCATTCAGGCTACATTCAGACTTTGACGACATTAAATATTTTCGGTTCCTTCTGTAAGTATTTCCTACTTCATCCAACACAGTATAAGACCTTGGCTCAACACATTTTCCACTTATTTTTCCTTTTATCCAGTTTGAATCTAGAGTCTTTTTAAAATAAACATTTTGATTAATATTTAACTCGGGCAAAGATTTTGAATTTTTATCATAATATTTTTTTACACCCTGTATATGATTATTATATTTTTTATCGCATACTATAACTTTAGGCTTTAACATTATTTTAGGTAATGGTAATAATGAATTAAGATTTCTTGAGTACAGCAGTTGTGCAGGAGATGGCATATATGACTTAGGTGTATTCCGGTAGTTAAGTAACCCTAAATGTGGATCTGAACCATCTTCTTTGCATTTTTTCATTATATTTTTAAATATTTTTACACCACTCTCAATTTGGCCATTAGATTGTGAATGTTTTGGGCTTGTTATAACATGTGAAAATTTATAACTGTCAGCAAATACTTGAAACTTTTCAGATGTAAACTGGGTACCTGAATCAGTAATAACATAAGCTGGTATGCCATGTCTTGCAAAAATTGACTGGCAATTGAGAATTACACAATCACTTGACAAATTATTTAGTTTACAAGCCTCTATAAATTTTGAGTAGTAATCCATAATCACAAGATAATCTTTGTTATTTAAAGTACAGATATCAATGCCAACCTTATGCCAGGGAATTTTCTCAATAAGGTGATTGATTAGTGGTTCTTTCTGTAAGTTTGGTCTATACTTTGCACAAGCCTCACACTTTTCAACATATTTTTCTAAATCTTTATTGATGTCTGGCCAAAAAACACATGACCTTGCTCGAATTTTACAGGTACTAATACCAACATGACCCTGATGAATTACCTTTATCATTTCAGACCTTAATAATTTAGGGACAACAATTAAATTTCCTTTTAAGATGATACCATCCAAGACTGTAAGCTCATCTCTAAATGTCCAAAAAATTTTACAATCATCATTCAAATCTTTCATATTTTTTGGCCAGCCATTCTTAATGAATTGTATCATAGTGCTTAAAGTTAAATCCTGTTTAGTAGCCTCCTGTAATTTTACAAGTTGGGCATTGGAGACCGGTAAACAATCTCGAGATAACTTTACATGACAAATTATATTCTTTTTCAAGTGTTCCATCTTAGATTCTACATTATCAGAGCAACAACTACGTGACAATGTGTCTGCAATATACATAAACCGCCCAGGTTTGTATTGAACATTAAGGTTATAGCCTTGTACGGCAAGCATCATTCGTTGCAGCCTAGCTGGAACTTTATGCAGCGGTTTCTTAAATAAAGTTTCTAAGGGTTTATGGTCAGTTTCCACAAGAACTTTACGACCATACATATATTGATGCATTTTATTACACCCATACACTATAGCAAGCATTTCTTTTTCTAACTGACAGTAATTCTGCTCCGTTGGAGTGAGAGCTCGAGACCCAAATGCAATTGGTTTTCCCCTCTGCAATACTACAGCTCCCATAGCTGTGGAGGAACTGTCTACTGACAATACCATATTCTCATTAGTATCAAAATATGCTAAACAAGGGCTACTACACAATGCCTTTTTTAATGAATTAAATGCATTTTCTTGGTTAGTGTCCCACAAGAACACAATGTCTTTTTTTAAAAGCACACGTAAAGGTTCACTTAATTTAGAATAATTTAAAATAAATCTTGATAAGTAGTTGCACATACCGAGGAACCTTTCCAGATCTTTTTTGCATTTAGGTTGTTCCATTTTCATTATTGCCTGTACTTTATTTGGATCCGGAGAGACACCGTTTGTTGTAAACAATTGACCCACAAAAAGTAGTTCTGTTACAAACAATTTACATTTGTCTTTATTGAATTTTATTCCATTTTTTACTGCAATTCCCATTA
Source organism: Crambus lathoniellus (assembly GCA_949710035.1). Taxonomy (NCBI): domain Eukaryota; kingdom Metazoa; phylum Arthropoda; class Insecta; order Lepidoptera; family Crambidae; genus Crambus; species Crambus lathoniellus. Next base: position 12,664,625 of record OX453313.1, on the reverse strand, counting down.
CTTTTCTTAACCTCTCATTTAATTCTTCTACTGATTCAGCCCAGACACATAGGTCATCCATATAGGGAATAACCCCCTCTACATTTTCAAACATTTGTGCAATTACCCTACTGAATTCTTCTGGTGCCGAACTGATTCCAAATGGTAACCTGCGAAATTTGTATCTACCAAATGGAGTTATAAAAGTACATAGGTCTGAGCTCTCTTCATCTAGATTTAACATCCAAAATCCATTAGATGCATCTAACAGTGCAAACACTTTAGCATTTTGCATTTTACTTTTAATTTCATCAATTGTTGGCAATTGATATTTTGGTTCAATTACATATTTATTTAATGCTCTCGGATCTATACATATTCGCAAGTTACCATTTGGTTTTCTTACTAAAACAATATTATTTACCCATTTTGTTGGTTTTTCTATTTTCTCTATAACACCCATTGTCTCCATTCTGGTTAATTCTTCACGTAGCTCAGACAATAGTGAAAATGGAACTCGTCTTGCAGCCTGTACTACTGGTACTGCCTCCTCAGTCAATTGTATTTTTGTGGTTCCTGGGACACATCCAAGACCCCCATCGAACAAGCTACTGAAATCATTTTTTAATTTTTTAATTAACATTGAGGTTTTTTCATTTTTACAACTAAGGTTAAGTATATTAACTAAATCTGTATTGGCCGAAACAAAATCAAATTGTAAACATGTTTGACATCCTAGTAAAGTCGGAATTTTACCCTCTATGACAACAAATTTTATTTTATATTTATTTTTATTTGGATGAACAATTTCTAAGCAGCATGTACCACGCACTGGCACTCTCTTACCATCCAGTTGTACTACTTTTTTATTACAGTATTGAATCTCAGAGTCTTTAACACCAATTTGTTTACATAATTCACTACCTATTACATTGCATGCCGCCCCAGTATCCATTTTTATCACAATTCTCACACTGTTTATTGTAAATTCTTGCAGTATTTCATTACCTGTTGATATACTTCCTATGAAGAAATCATCATCTTGCAGATCATCTTCAGGAGCCTCCTCTTTCAGGACATGAACTTGTTTCTTACTTGCTGTGGCACTCCGACACATTTTAGCAAAGTGATTTAATTTATTGCATTTATGGCAAGTTTTGCCGAAAGCTGGACACATGTTTATATTATGATTTAGACCGCAATTTCGGCAGTTTCTAATAATTTTCGTTGAATTTGCCATGGCTGGTCCGCTCTTGCGCCCCGTGTTACCTCCATAGTACACAGTTGCTTCCTCTCCAATATCCATCTTCTGAGTTTCTACAAACTGTCTAGATGCTTCCGCACATATTAAGTATTTCATCACATAAGTTAGGGTTAGTTTGTCATCCTCCTCAGCAATTAGTTTTGTTTTGAAGTTGTTGTACTTTTGGTCAAGGCCTGCAATTAACTTTGTTACTGTCAAACTTTCCGTTAGTTCTCCAAATTCACATTGTTTTCCTAAGTTAATAACTTTTCGGAAATATTCTTCCAGTCTCATATCTTTTTGATAAAGCGTGAAGAACTCGTTACGTAGCATAAGTAGACTCTTTTTCGGTGAAACATACGCTTTAAATAGATCAATCACTGTTTGTAACGTTTCATTTCCTTGAAGATTAAAGGTGTTGTAGATTTCAATGCCTTTTTCGCCGATGAAATTTAGCAATATAGATATGCGGCGTTTTTCTGAGGCTGACTCCAAACCGTTGGCCAAGATGTATATTTCAAACCGCTGGATCCATTTGCTAAAACTTTCCTTCAAGTTTCCTTCAAACTTCATTTCTGGGAGTGAGGGCAGAGCCCCACCTGACACCATATTTGTGTCCGTAGTCATTGTAATAAATAAAAGATTACCATTATGGAATTATGATGTATTTGTGGCGCCAAGCCATTGCACAAGAAGAAGACACACACAGAAAGCAACCATAACCGTCAAGCGCTAGTGCGGTGACATAACAATAGGGATGTCCAACTACACCAACACATGCTTTTCTCATTTAGAGTGTGTCCTCCAGTGAGAACATCTACTCATAATTCTTTACATTATGTGATGTCTTTTCTTTTCAGGCGTTTAACATAGCTGGATATTGTGAGCTGTCTTGCAAGGGTATTGGGGTGGGCTTCTAGCCGTTTCCTGTATGTAGTCCTTATATTAGTGAGTTCTTCCCTCACTGTGAGCATTTCCAGGTGTTCGTGAATCTCAGCATTAGTCACATACCAAGGGACATTACTGATTGTTCGAAGAATTATGTTCTGCATTCTTTGTATTCGTATGATGGAGGAGTTACAAGCACTTCCCCACAGTTGAAGGCCGTACATCCATATAGGTTTCAGGATCGACTTGTACACTAGTAATTTGTTGTCAACTGACAGTTTGCTGTTTCGGCCTAGCAACCACAGGAAGCTTTTGTATCTAATATTTAGTTCATCTCGTTTCTTCTTGATGTGCTCATTCCATGTCATACGTCTATCAAGATGAAGACCGAGGTATCTGACAGAGTTCTGGTGAGGAAGGGTGGCGTTTTCTAGTTTCACCGAGGGACAATTGCCTTTACGCAGGGTGTAGGTAACATGCACTGATTTTGACGTACTAGCTTTAATCCTCCAATTTCGAAGCCATTTGGTCGTCTCATCTAGGCCTTCCTGTAAGATTTTTGAGGCTATTATTGGGTCCTTGTGACTAACCAGGATTGCGGTATCATCAGCGAATGTAGCTGTAGTTATGGTATCCGAGCAAGGGAGGTCAGCTGTGAAAATTGTGTAGAGTACAGGGCCCAACACTGACCCCTGAGGAACACCCGCTTGTATTTCAAAAAATTTCGACGTGGTTTCACCTTCTTTGACTTGAAACAGTCTTCCTGATAGATAAGAATTAAATATTAAAAAATAGCTGTGAGGAAGGTAACTTTTAATTTTGCATAGCAGGCCCTTGTGCCAGACTCTATCGAAAGCCTGTTGTACATCCAAGAAGACTGCAGAGCAGTATTCTTTTTCTTCCAGTGTCTTTCTTATCTTGTCGCAGACTCTATGAACCTGTTCCACAGTGGAGTGTTGCTGTCTAAAGCCAAATTGGTGGCTAGGTATGATGCCATTATCTCTTAGTATAGGAATAACTCGCCGGAGAAGGAGTTTTTCGAAGACCTTTGATAATATTGGTAGCAGACTTATAGGTCTATAGGATGTGACGTCACTGGGTGGTTTTCCATCTTTATAGATCATGGTTATTTGGGATACTTTCCATATTGCAGGAAAATGTTGAACTCTTAATATCCCATTATATATTGTAGTGATGTAAGTTATAGCTTTTCGAGGCAGTTGCTTAATGATTTCTTTGGTTATTAGGTCAAAGCCCGGCGCTTTTTTATCCTTTAGCTCCTTTATTACTCTCCATACTTCCTGTACTGACACAGGTGTTGGTGGTAGGTCCATTTGGAAGTCTTCCTTTAGAGTTGCATCCACTTGGTCATCAAACTCTTCGTCCACAGAATCATTTGGGTGGAACACTTTTGCTAGATGTTCAGCAAATAGGTCTGCTTTTTGCTGTGGTTTTCTTATCCATCCTTTAGCGCACTTCAATGGTGGTTTAGCAGCTTGCGGTCTATCAAAACCCTTGGTTATTTTCCAGAGCGAATAGTTTGTTGACTCAGTGGCAGTTAGGTTTTCCAGCTTTTCTTGAAATGAATTATCATGCCAGTTTTGCAATAGCGACTTCAGATTTTCTGCAGCTCTGTTAAAATTGGTTTTATCTTCAGTAAGTCTACTTAGATGCCATACTCTTCGAAGTCTTCTTTTTTCTAGAACAGCCTTTTTTATTTCTAGAGTATGGTTATTTACTCCACTACTGTTGCGGGTTTGGATTTCAGGAGTACTTATCCAGCATGCTTCTTGTATCAGCGTCGTTATATATTTAGCGGCTTCATCTATATCTTCAGGTGTTTTGAGGGCCATTTTCATGTTAATTGATTCCTCAATGTGCTCTCGGAATGTGTTCCAGTCTGTAAGTTTGTTACACAGCCTTATTGATTTTGATACCTCTATCAGGTTGGTACTTACTGTCAATAACACCGGGGTGTGGTTAGAGGAGCCGTCATAACAGGACTCGGGTTTCATATATAACTTCGATAGACCTTTGGAAATGAAGAAGTCTATTAGATCTGGCACCTTCTTGGTATCAGTCGGCCAATGAGTAGGTTCTCCTGTAAATATGGCAATTAAATTGTTTTTATCTAAGCTCAGTTTTAGCTGTTTGCCTCTTGTAGTCGTTAATCTGGAGCCCCAGTAAGTATGTTTGGCATTCCAATCTCCGCCTACAATGTAGCGGTGTCCCAGAGTGTCGAAGAAATCGGAGTACAATGACTCAGTCATATTGTGTTTAGGTGGACAGTACACTGCTGATATATTGATGTCTCCTGTTTTGTCATGGACAGTAATCGTGGTAGCTTGGATGTGCTCAGTTTCATAGTTAGGCATTTGATGATGTTTGATGGTCTTTTTTATGATGATGGCTGATCCCGCATGGCTTGTACCGTCTGGGTGGTTTGTAATATAGCAATAGTAGTCAGGAAACCTTATTATGGAATTAGCCTTACAGTGGGCCTCAGAGATAAGAAGAATGTCTAGTTTATGCTCAGACATTAGCAGTTTAACTTCGTGGTTATTAGAGGCAAGACCATTGATGTTCCAGGCCGCAATCCGTAGTGAGGTCATTTTGTCAGTTTGTCGACTAGTTTAGCTATGAGACTCATAAGAGTGCTCATTTGTTGAAGGATGATGTCAAACTTTTCAGTCTGTTTTATAATTATTTGTTCTAGGGTCGCGTTTATTTGGCCTGGGGTGTGAGTATTATCGAAAGTGTTCTGGGAAGTGGTGTTTATTTGGGAAGGTTTTACGGCTTCTGCGTAGGACAATCTCTGTTCGCGATTCTTTGGCACTGTACTAGTATTCAGTTCGGTCATCATTGGTGTTTTAGATGTAGTTTTGTTTCTTATTGGAGGGATATTGGTTTTTTGTTTTCTAGTTTGGATTTCTTTGTAGACTGTGCATCCCTTGTAATTAGCTGGATGTGGTCCATTACATAAGGCACACAGTGCTGGAGTGCTCCGATCACGTTTTTGACATTCGGATGTCTTGTGTGATTGCCCACATTTTACACACCTGTATGGTCTCATACAATAATTCTTGGTATGACCATACTGTTGGCATCTCTGGCACTGAACTATTGTATTCTTTTTTCTTGGTTCTTCTATGGTGACACTTTGGTGGTATATATATTTAATGTCTTTAATAACTTTATTGTTGGTACCACTAATCAGGTTAACAAAGAAGGTAGATGTCGGATTCTTGTTTGGTCCATATCTTGCATTTATTATCTCTCCAGTTACTATGTTTCCTGTTGCCTCTATTTCCTCCTTAATAATGTTCACTGGTGTAGATGGATGTAGGTTTTTTATTACAATTCGGAAGCATCTATTATCTTTCCGGTTAAAAGTGTGCCCTATCAGGCCTTTTTCTCTGACCAGGGAGATGAGTTTTTTATATACATCTATTTCTGCAGTACTAATCCTAAGTTGTGTTTTGTTGACAATTTTATATGTAAATTGATCTTTGTTGACTGCTGTTTCTAGGAGATTTGTTAATTCTTTTAGGTCTTCAATTCCATAGAGTATGATTGGTGGTGGTTTAGTTTGCTTCGTTGGTTTATCCGTTTCATCAGTTATATCAGTAGGTAATCCATCATAGCGATTTGATGTTACAGTGGTCGTATCTACAGGAGGGCTGGCAGATATCTTTCTTTTTTTATTCCTATTGCAGGGCACTTTCTGCCACGGGGGAGGACGTGGTGAGTCTGTAGGTGTTAGGGGCACATCTTTGGATTTAGTTTCTTCTGTAGACGGTTGTGTTGGACAACTTTCAATTGACGCAGATCTAGGTCTTTGTAAGAACAAGCCAGGATGGAATGCTTGTTGTACAAGAATTTTTCGGCCAGTAGAATTTTCTACTACGGGAGCTTGGTTTCCCACTCCAGTGGATTGTTCTTCCAAGGAAGTTGAAGATTTGTTTGATATTTCATTTGGTGGTTCACTCATATTATTATTCCCACGAGAAGGGTCGATTTATAAGGTCGCAGGTGAGGTTACGCCCATTCTCACCTGAAGGCGATACTCACGATGTTTGCCATGTCCATCATGGTTGGCGCTAGTGGCTGGGATACCCCCCAGCCATTCATCCCTTCGGCACGGTCCACACCTTAGGATTGGGGTTATTTTTTATGGAGGTTGTCTTCCTCTTGGCCCAGGCGATTAAGCCAGGGCCACCGTTCTCACGAGACATGACCGCAAGTTTACGGTTTGTAGAAGTCATTTCCTACATCTACAGGAGCTAGGCCGCTAAGCCTGCCAAGTAGGTTAGTTGAACGCCGCCTACGACTCGGCGTCTGTTGTTCTTTAGCACCACCCAGGGGACACGTGTAGGGTTGTGGTTAGGTAGCTCCTACGGGCGCGAACAACTTTGCCCCCCAAAGCAAATATCTTTCCGCTCTGTGTTTTCCAATTGACATAAAAAAAAAGAAAGTCTACAAATTTTCTCAGTGTTTGCTAATCGTGGTAAATAATTTATTGTGAAAATTTCTGTTGTTTCCAAGTTTTAGCAAGATAAGTTCCATTTTACTGTTATAAAAGGTGTTCGTTTGGTGTTTTACATAGGAATATATAGGAATAAAATCGTTCCGAATCTGAAAAATTCAGCAAAGTTTATTGCTGCACTTTGACCACGTAGAACTATTATACTGTAGAGTTCTGGTGTTCGGTCTTAGTACCTGAAAATGGCAAAAACATTCATAAGATAAACACACTTTACATAAGGAAAAAACATAGCCTAATTCTGAAATTATCGGGTTTTTCGTGAAAGACGGCATTTTATTTCATTTTATTTCTTGCCAGAAAGTGGAGGGGGTGCTTTCGTTTATTTATATCAAATTTATTCTGTAGTAAAGGGTTAAGGAGTTCCTCAGCAGGAAACCCCTCATCCTTCACCATCTGTCACCAAGTTTTTGTATGTCCTGGCGTTTCAGTCGTTTAGTGTAGCTAATAGTTGCTAATGCGGATGCTAGGTCATTTGGGTGGTTTTCTAGACGCGTTTTATATCTATTCCCTGCTAGTTTTAACTCCTCCTTAACAGTTCTTATGTTTAGAGCTTCATGGATCTCTGTTATCGGTTATGAACCATGGTGCATTTGAAATAGTTCTTAGGATGCCGTTTTGTAGCCTTTGAATTATGTTTAGGTTGGAGTCGCTTGGACTTCCCCACAGTTGAGCGCCATACATCCATATTGGTTTAAGGATCATTTTGTATATAAGGAGTTTGTTATCGATCGACAATTTGGAGTTACGTGCCATCAGCCAGTGAATGTTTCTAACCTATACCTATAATTATGTTTTTTCCAGGTCAGCCTTTTGTCATCGGACAGAGTCAGTCTGTGGTAGAACACTGTCTCCCATTTTTACCGGAGCACAGCCTCCCCTCCTAAGTGTAAACGTGATATGTACAGACTTAGTTGTGTTGGCCTTTATTCTCCATTTCTGGATCCATTTGTCGACCTTATCAAGGCTATTTTGTAAGACAGATGATGCTTCTATCGGATCCTTGCTGCTTGCTAGGATTGCAGTGTCGTCAGCAAATGTAGCAGTAGTTACCCCTTGTGTTTCTGGGAGGTCACCAGTGTAGATGCAATATAAGATGTAGCTATGCGGTAAAGACGATTTTATTTTGTACAGTAGGCCTCTATGCCACACTTTGTCAAAAGCTGCCTGGATATCCAAAAATACAGCAGAGCAGTATTCTTTTTTTTCAAAGCTCTGTCTTATCCTATCACAGACCCGATGCACTTGTTCTACTGTAGAATGGTGTTGTCTGAAACCAAACTGGTGTTGCGGTATTACCTGGTTTTCTTTGAGTATAGGTAATATTCTGCTCAGGAGAATCCTCTCAAATATTTTGGATAACACAGGCAAGAGGCTTATGCGTCTATACGATGACGCATCTTCCGGGGGCTTTCCTGGCTTTTTTATCATAGTTACTATATATACCTTCCATAATCTGGGAAAATATTGTACTCGAAGCACCCTGTTAAAAAGAACGACGAGAAAAACTAATGCTTTCCTGGGAAGTTGCATGATAATTTCTTTTGTGATGAGATCGAAACCAGGAGCTTTATTGTTTTGTAGTCCATTAATGATCCTCTTCAGGTCCCCAACTGTGACTGGTCGTGGTGGGATGGAAAGTTGGAGGTCCTGCTGTAGTGCACATTCAACTTCATTTTCAAAGTCCGCATTTTTGCCGTCATTAGGTGTAAAGATGGCTGATAGGTGTTTTGCGAAAGTATTGGCTCTTTCTTTACTTGTCTTAGTCCATCCAGTCCGTGTTCTAATGGGGCATTTATATAGCTGCGGCCTCTTCAACGTTTTTGTAAACTTCCAGAGAGAGTATTCTGTCGATTTTGTGGCTGTTAGATTTTCTAATTTGTTTTTCAGTGTGGAATCATTCAGCTTATCTATTGAGTCTTTTAACTCTCTAATAGCTTTATTGAGTGCAGCCTTGTCACTTTTATGTCCAGATTGTTGCCATATCCTGCGTAATCTTCTCTTCTCTAGTATTTGGCGTTTTATCTCGAGAGGTATGTTCCCAACTGCTTGGTAATTAGTTTCATTTTGTGGCAGAGTGTTAATCCAGCAAGCCTTTTAGGGTAGTTATAAGGTTAGTAATGTAATGGGTTGCGTCATCTATCTCGTCAGTTGTTATCAGTGAGACTTTCATGTCAATGCTTTCGTCAATGTATTCTCTGAAGCCTTCCCAATCAGTAAGGTTATTGCACAGGGTATCAGGCCTTTCATAGCTAATGATAGACGTTCTGATAGTTAGGATAACAGGAGTGTGATCAGAACTACCGTCTAGACAGGATTCAGCTTTCATGTAATTTGTCGAGAGTCCCATTACCATAAAGAAGTCCAACAAATCTGGTTTTTTATTTGGGTCTGTGGGCCAGTAGGTTGGTTCTCTCGACGAAACACTGTTTATATATATGGTTTTCATCAAGACTTAGTTTCAGTTGCCTGCCTCTAGTGGTGGTTAGCCTTGAGCCCCAGTATATATTTTTGGCATTCCAGTCGCCACCAGCCACAAATTTTGCCCCCAATGTTGAGAAGTATTCTGTGAAGTTTGTTGCACTAATTCTATGTCTCGGTGGACAGTATATTGCTGATAGGTTAAGCTGTCCACAGCTGCCTTCTACCGCAATGGTCGTAGCCTGGATATGGTGTGTTATAAATTCTGGAAGCACTTGGTGCTTGATGGAGGTTCTTATTACGACGGCTGCTCCTGCATGTCCCGTTCCATCAGGGTGACTAGTGAAGTAGGTGTTGCACCCTTTGATGTTAATTTTGCTTCTATCTGTACAATGTGCCTCGGAGATTAGAATAACATCAAGTTGATTACTGTATATCAAGAGTTCTAATTCAGCCTTGTTTGGGGCAAGACCATTGATGTTCCAAGTGCCCACTCTCAAGGCAGTCATTTTGATAGTTTTTCGACTAAGGTGACTATGAGACTCATAAGAGTGCTCATCTGTTGTAAGATCATGTCGATTTTTTCCGACTGTTTGATAAGTAGTTCTTCTATTTTGCTGTTTATGCTGGTTGTAGTTGACGGTTCGATTTTCTTTTTCAATATGTCTGAGTAGAGCTGTTTGTCTTCTTCTTGCGTTTTTAAGGTGTGGTCGAGTATCTATGGGGCTACCTTTGAGCATAGGATTACTTGCCATTCGTCTCTCTAGGATCTCTTTATATATTTCACAGCCTTTGTAGTTTGCTGGGTGTGCGCCTTGACACAAGGCACACATAGCCGGTGTGCTGCGATCTTTTTTAGGACAGTCTGCCGTTTTGTGTCCTTGAGCGCATTTTACACAACGGTATGGCCTCATGCAGTAATTCTTTGAGTGCCCATACTGTTGACATCTTTGACACTGCGTAATAGTTTTTCGCTTTTTAGGATCTTCGATGGCGACGGACTGGTGGTATATGTATTTAATATCTTTAACGGCTTTGTTGTTTGGGCCTGGGACCACGTTAACATAGAATGTTGATGTGGGTTTTTTTTCTGGTCCGTATTTTGCATTTATAATTTCACCACAAACTACATTTCCGGACTTTGATATTTCTTCTTCAATGGCTGTATGTGGGGTTGTGTGGTGTAGGTTTTTTATAACCACTCTATAGGATCGTTGGTCCTTCAGGTTAAACGTATGACCTATTAGTCCCTTGCTCCGGACCATAGAGATTATACTTTTGTAGACCTCAACATTCTTGCAGGTGATTCTGAGTTGGTTTCTATTTACTATTTTCAGAGTAAAACTTTCTTTGTTAGCAGAAGTTTGTTAATGTCGTCAATACCATAGAGGATTATGGGTGGAGGCTTAGTAGGTTGTTTCTCCTTTGGAACAACAGATTCTTCAGTTGGGTCTACCGGTAGTTCGCTGAATCGGTTGTTTGTCTTAAGTCCTTCTGGAGACGGTGTTTGAGAAACCTTTTTTCTTTTATTAGTTCTGGGTACAGGGATTCTTTGCCAGTCTGGAGGTTCAGGAGTGGTGATGTCTTTATTCATGTCAATAGGAAGTTGTGGTGACAAGTCCAGTTGTGGTTTACTTCCGAGTGATGTAGTTCTATTCCTTATAAATAGCCTAGGATGGAACGCCTGTTGTACAAATTTTCGCTTTCCTGGCGCTTGGTTGCTCTCTTCAATTGTAAGATCCACTTGCGGCAAAACTTTGCCCCCCCAGAGTACGTGGGGCTGCCTGAGCTAGGCTCAGGGAGGGATTCTCCAACGTTATCGCTGGTACCCTCCTGGGGTAATACCTCTTTTTGTTTTGCTTCCATGGTTATGGATTCAGGGTTACTTTCCCCTAGCCAGTTATTCGGTTATAGCGCCGAAGGCTCGCTTTTGCCCTTCACATTAGCTATCTCGGTCCAGAGATGTAGAATACGGGAGCTCCATTCGGACCTTGACATTGCCCAGGGAGGACGACTCATTGTTAGTGAGTCCATCACTAGATTGCGGCGGCATTCTAGTGACGGCGGGGACGTGATGTGAATAGGACTGGCCAGTGCGCGCCTGTAGTCTAGCTCCTTCTAGACGTACGCTACGGCATTTCTCGGCTTTTTATAGAAGAGAGTTCCCTGGCATGAACACCCTCCACCGAGGCCAACACTGACTTCCCCCCTAAATATTAAAAGTCACGTCAAGGTTTAGGTAAAATCTTTTGCTCCACTGAAAAGGCTGTAGTAATCTGACATTGTGTATAGTGTATACGAAGCTAGCTTCTAACTACATGCTAGCCTAGAATAAGATACCCGACTGTTATTGATATACAATGTGTTACTGCAATAACCAAAAAGGCTCATCCTCCCGAAACATTAAGTGTACGGCCAGGGTGCCCGCTCTGGTTGAGCGTCGGGCGGGGCGGGGCGGGCAGCATTCATCATTTGGTTGCCGACGCCCCGGCCGCTACTCAGGACACCACTATGCATCAGCATTTGTTTAACATGAACGCTGCCCGCCTTGCCCGACGTTCAACCAGAGCGGGCACCCGGGCCGTACTCTTAGGAGAAAAAAAATCTTGATATTTAGTTTTTCTGAACTTGTTGAATAATGCTTCTATTATTTGTAAATTTTGACATACTTATGCTATTTCATTTTTACAGAGAACGTCCGACAGGTAATTCCCGAGGCATTATTGAAGATTTACCAAACACTGAACAGGAGGGAGCTCTACTTGGTTTGCCAGAGACACAGACCGAGTTAGATGTAAGTCTCTTTCTTGCTTCTCAGCTATGTGTCCTACATAGTGGTGGGGTCAGCTTTTCTTGTTTTTTGTAGTATTATATTATCTGTGGTTATATCTACAACTAGCTCTCCGGCCGCGGCTTCGCCCGCGTGAACTACACGACGTTATCCCGCGGGAATGTGGTAATTTTCCGGGATAAAAAGTAGCCTATGTTATTTTCCTCTCCAGGCTATAAAGTATCTGTGTCCCAAATTTCAGCCAAATCCGTTCAGCCGTTATTGCGTGATTGAGTAACAGACATACAAATATCTAAACTTTCACATTTTATAATATTCATCATCATCATCATGTCAGCCGAACGACGCCCACTGCTGGGCATAGGCCTCCCCCAAGGATCTCCACAACGATCGTTCCTGCGCTGCCCGCATCCAGCGGCTTCCCGCGACCTTAACCAGATCGTCGGTCCACCTTGTAGGGGGGCCTGCCCACGGAACGTCGTCCGGCACGCGGTCGCCATTCAAGAACCTTTCCGCCCCAATGGCCATCGGTTCTCCGCGGTATGTGTCCCGCCCACTGCCACTTCAATGATGCAATCCTTCGAGCGATGTCGGTTGTTTTAGTTCTCCTGCGGATTTCATCATTTCTGATTCGATCGAGCAGGGAAATACCAAGCATCGCTCTCTCCATTGCTCGCTGGGTGACTTTGAGCCTTCTTATGAAACCCATAGTAAAAGACCACGTCTCACTTCCATAGGTCATTACTGGCAACACACACTGGTCAAAGACTTTCGTCTTGAAACATTGAGGTATTTCGGACGCGAATATATGTCGGAGCTTCCCAAACGCTGCCCATCCGAGCTGGATTCGACGAGAGATCTCTTTCTATAATATTAGTAGGATATAATATAAAGTAAAATAAAAATAAATTTCTTACAATCACACCAATTATTTAGCTCATAAGTAGTTTTCATTTAGAAACTGTGTTGTGGAAACTAGATAACGGATAGATATATAGTACTTATATACTTTTGTTTGTAAATACATACTTAATATACATAGAAAACACCCAGACCATGACAAATAGACATGTTCATGCACACAATATTTGTCTTGTTCGGGGATCAAACCCGAAACCTCTAGCACAGAAAGCAGGTATCTATACCAAAGATACCTACCAAATCGGTCGTCAATATATATGCGTTTGTATCTTAAGTAGGTCCAAGTGATTAAGCAATTCTTTTTTAAGGCTTGAGCACACCAAACGTGTGTATGAAGCAGCGCTGTTTGAATGCGGGCCAGCGCAAGTTGTAATTCAAGAAACTCTATGAACTACGTCACACTAAATTTATTAAACGGGCCCGCGTTCAAACAGCTCTGCGCCGCGCCGCGCCGCCCATGCAACTGCCGGACTACAAACCGACGACGGCGGCGGCGCGGCGCAGAGCAGCTTGAGCGCGGGCCCGCGCTGTTGTATAACTATGGCGGCCATGTTAGCATGTCTCACCGAGGCAGGGCGTTCGCAGTGCAGCGCAGCGCGTCGAAAGCAGTTGACGAGAGTTTGTATTATGCTTACTACCTTCCTAACCCGTCACACTGAAAGCGGTTTGAACGCGGGCTCGCCTTGCAACTGCTTTGAAACTGCTGCTGCATTCAGTGTGCCGACTACTGCCGACTCCCGCGCTACTACTGGCTTGCTCTGCTTCTGACCCGCGTTTGGTGTGCTCAAGCCTTTAATTTTACAATTATTGGTTAAGTATTTAATATTATAAAAAGGAAGATTGTTGTATTAGTTTGGCTAATAAACCAAGTGTGTGTTTGTGTATAATTAAACTAGTTTATTTCTTATTCTCTTGCAGAATTTAACAGAGTTTAATACAGCGCATAATAGAAGAATATCAATGCTTGGTATATCAACCGACGATGGCACTGATGTTATCAAGGTTTGTGTTTTATTTTTTTAAACCACACCGTTATATTATTATTCTTTGATATTTTTTTGATCTGCAATAGATTCTTTGATCTGGAGCTTCTTGCTCTTTTGTTATTGTCTTATAAGTCTGTAAAATTATGGCTTGATTAAAATGTCAGCTCATTTGTGCAAAGCAAAATGTTGCTTCTGCATAAGGAATAGGGTCTAATTTTCTAGCATAAGCTACATAAAAAAATGTCTGATGCTGTTTTCTCTTGAGCTTTATTCCAATAGCATAAAGAACTTCTTGCTTTGCACGAATGAGCTGTCATTTTAATCAAGCTATACTTTGCATTTGACATGATTATCATTATCAGATATTACTTTAATGTCCCCAGTCCCCCCCACTGGTGGGGTCTTTCCATATGGATGGCTTATTAGAATGAGCCATGATGCAAGTCAGCCAGGATCCTGACCCAGGATCAACGGCTAATATGCTGTCCGGAGTTTGAGACGGTTTTTGGTCACCCATCCCGTGACCAACCAAAAAGATGCTCTACCACCACAATCGCAGATTGAACTCGCTAACCACTGTACCACAGAGTTAATTGGTATAATAAATAAATAAATTAATGCTAGACACCATCACATACCTACATTGTTCCAATATCAAATTATAGTAGCTTGAGCACTTGAGTTATGGAAATAACGACGGGTACCACCACATACACCCACCCAGACCCGAGGAAATATTAAAAAGTTCGTTTTCAATATCTACCCGACCGGGAATCGAACCCGGGACCTCTAGAGATAGCGGCACCTTGAAAACCTGTGCGTACACAACTCGGCCACGGAGGTCGTCAAAACTATATACAGTGGCGGTCACATTATTAAAGGCACCAGTCGATTTTCATACAAACGAGGTAACTTTGAAGCCTTGGTTCTCCGCCAGGGACTGACCTAGCTGTGATCTGATAATGGCCATCTAGGGAGTGAATGGAGGAGATTCAGATCGCTATACACACCCAACTGATCTGATCAGCGTTCTAAGAGATATAAGAATCAGAGTTTTCAGTTTCTGTATTTCCATACAATTTTATGCAAATTTTGCGGATTTTTGAAACATATCCTTATATCTTTTAGAATGCTGATCAGGGGGGCAATTGCGTAAGCTAATCGTATTAATTTGACAGTTCATATCGTATTCAATCGGCTGCGATTTGTATGGAATGACATTAAATTATGATACAATATGAACTGTCAAATGAATACGATTGACTTACGCAATTCCATAGCAGATCAGTTGGGTGTGTATAGCGATCTGAATCTCCTCCATTCACTTCCTAGATGGCCATCATTTCATCACAGCTAGGTCAATCCCTGACGGAGAACTAAGGCCTCAAAGTTATCACGTTTGTATGAAAATCGACTGGCGTCCTTAATTATGTGGCCACCACAATATTAGGTATATTTTGTTATTTTCCACAGCCGCCAACAGGCACCAAAAGATCAGCGTCAATGCCCGGTGGCATCCCTAAGAAACAGAAGCGCAACGTTTCCTTCAACGAGGAGGTGGACATCATCAACCCAGAGGACATTGACCCCACCATCGGTCGGTTCAGGAACTTAGTCAAATCCACTATTGTGCCGAATGCGAACACTCCGCACAGGAAACTTAAACTACAGAGCTCTGATGATAGTAAGTATAAATCCATGTTTCCAGTAAGGCCTAGCGTGCGCATTACTAGTTAATTTAGTTGTATCTCATCTAAGACAATGCGTGTTGGTGTCTCACCTGTCTTAGTGATAGAACTGGACAAAATCACGTTGACGAAACTTTGTTGAATGGAGTGTAGATTATTTTATTTTATTATAGACCAAGTCCGGAAAACTCGTTCTCATTCCAACATCCCAGAAAATATTGCTACTTTCTAGTTTTTGAATAAAAATTTAATGAATTATACAATAATAAAACTCAACATGTTCTCACCGCGGGTGGGAGACCTGGAGTCCTGAAATACAGGAGTGTCCTAGTTTAGGCTCCAGTCCATCCAAATAATATAAGTATGCTTAGTACTAGAATTAAATTAAAACTATGCACCTACATAATACTTGGAACTTTGGTGGAAATAAATCATTTTTTCATTATATTTCATTGCTTTACTACAAGATGTAGGTATTCAGTTATACAAATTCCTTAACCTCCTGTTATTCCTCAGGTCAACACCACCACTCGCTGAGACTCCAAGAAATATCTCGAGGGCACCTCTACTCCGACTTGCCAGCGCCCAGCTCGCACCTCAGCATGATTGGTGCCAGGTAGAGTCATTTCATCATACCAATTAGGCGTACATTAGACGGTCATGTATCCATCAGTCAATTCCATCACTCATGACTATCTAACCGATCGGTATAGAGGAACTTTTGGCAGCGTTATCAATGGTTCATTTTGAATGGATAAAATAATCATGCATGACTGTTAGCAATGCAAACTGACAGCAAAACCTATCGTCTAATGGGCGCCTTACTAGCTGCTTCCAGCAGATTGACGCGCGTGTTACACGTTCCCATTTGAATGTCTGGATTAAATATAGCCTTGTCACACAGGAATAATGTAGCTTTGTACTGGTGCACGAATTTCAAAATCGGTTCAGTAGTAACAGAGATCAAAACTCAATCAAAAATCCAAAATAAACTTTACTTTGTTATTAAATTAATTAGTGTATGGAAGTTTTATCTCACGAGCGAGCGCGGTCCGCCTTTTGTTGTGTTCACCCGTATATATACACGGTTTGACAGTTTGTATGACAAAAGGAGGCTGCGGTCTACACACACAAGCGTGGCTCACCCGCGCTCGTGAGATAAAACATCTAAGTATAGATATTATTATCAGTCTTCATCTTTTCGCCAGTAGCGGTACTATTATACAAGCCAAAAACTCGACACTTGTATGATTCGTTTCTTTGGCTAGGAAATTAATCTTGCTTAAAAAAAATTTGTTTAAAGTTAATTTAGTGTTAAATACTTAATAATGGAAGAGTTTGCACGTTTGGTTGTATGTAGATTTGATAAAATCTTGCATATAGGTAAATAGACAATGATCTGGATATTTTTATTTATCTTTATTCCCACGGGAACGCAAACCAGCTATACTACTCGGTCAAGATAACATGACACCTGCAGGTTATACCCGTTCCTCTTACACTCCGGGAATGACAGAATCGAGTGAAAGAGAGGGGTATAATATGCGGTGTCATGTTATCTTGACCGAGTAGTACTAATAATACAAATAAAATAATATGGTATTTTCTTTCCCCATAAGATTGGGTCTTATGCTCCCCAACCCTGCGCCTGATGTGGAGTTGGAAGGACCAGAGCCACATCTCAACATCCACCCACCTCTACCGAACTCAGGTAGGTTACATTGTATCATTATTATTTTGAACCTTATTTCATTTGCATTTGATGAGAATTTCTATTGTATTCGAGTCTCTAACGCCCGAATACTCGAAACGCTTTTTGACTTTGTGAGTTATGTCTTAGTTGACAAAAGGTGACCCTTTAATGCCAAAAGAAACTCCAGTTTTAAGAAGATATGATTTTAAAGAAGCTCTCATAGTAACATTCGAATATTGGGGCGTTACTCGTACGATATGATAAGATAATAGTTAATTAATATTATATTATTTAACTTTACAGCCCCAGAAGACGCAGGACCTTCAAACGAGCCCAAGAGAAAGAAGTACGCGAAAGAGGCGTGGCCTGGACGGAAACCCGCCCTCGTGCCGGGAGTGTGAACGTAGCCGCTAGTTGCGGGACTGTCCTTAAGTTTGTTACAATCAGGCGACACCTGGCGCAAGTTTATGTCAACTTTGAAACCAAAAATATCTTTCTTTCTTTCGCAAAAACATGCACGATGCTTTGGTTCTTGGTATTTAAAGTAAAGTTAAAAGGCGTGGCCTAGACGGAAACCCGCCCTCGTGCCGGGAGTGTGAACGTAGCCGCTAGTTGCGGGACTGTTCTTAAGTTTGTTAGAATCAGGCGACACCTGGCGGAAGTTTATGTCAACCTTAAAACCAAAACTAGCTTTCTTTCTCTCGCAAAAACATGCTCGATGCTTTGGTTCTTGGTATTTAAAGTAAAGTTAAGAGGCGTTGCCTAGACGCAACCCCGTTTTCGTGCCGGTATGTGAACGTAGCCGCTAGTTGCGGGACTGTCCTTAAGTTTGTTGGAATCAGGCGACACCTGGCGGAAGTTTATGTCAACTTTGAAACCAAAAATATCTTTCTTTCTTTCGCAAAAACATGCACGATGCTTTGGTTCTTGGTATTTAAAGTAAAGTTAAAAGGCGTGGCCTAGACGGAAACCCGCCCTCGTGCCGGGAGTGTGAACGTAGCCGCTAGTTGCGGGACTGTCCTTAAGTTTGTTACAATCAGGCGACACCTGGCGGAAGTTTATGGCAACTTTGAAACCAAAAATATCTTTCCTTCTTTCGCAATGACATGCACGATGCTTTGGTTCTTGGTATTTAAAGTAAAGTTAAAAGGCGTGGCCTAGACGGAAACCCGCCCTCGTGCCGGGAGTGTAAACGTAGCCGCTTGTTGCGGGACTGTGCTGAAGTTTGTTAGAATCATGCGACACCTGGCGGAAGTTTATGTCAACTTTGAAACCATAATTGTCTTTCTTTCTATCGCAAAAACATGCACGATGCTTTGGTTCTTGGTATTTAAAGTAAAGTTAAAAGTCGTGGCCTAGACGCAACCACGTCTTTGTGCCGGTATGTGAACGTTGCCGCTTGTTGGGACTGCGGGACCGTGCTGAAATTTGAAACGATCAGGCGACAACTGACGGAAGTTTATATCTAACTTTGAAACCAAAAATGTCTAGATTTCTTTTACTAAAAACGTGCAGGCTACGATAAAAAGATATTTTCGCGACTACTATTTAGTGTAGTACCGGTAGTGTACCGGTTGTAGCGTCTAAATCGGCCAAGCGAAGAGTGCACTTCAAAGATGCGCTCTATTGCTTATCGCTTCCTTTCATTTATGACGTAAGATTGTAACATTCGCAACCATTAATGTCAGTAGGTGCCATATTTGTTTTAGTTCGTGCGGTTGTCTAGTGGTATTATATTACTGATCGAAGATCACAATATTCTTTTTGGGAATCAAACCGATCTACACTAAGGAAGTATATGGGTTATTGGGCTCTTTATGGATTTTATTAGACTTGACCGAGGTAAAGGGACGTTTTTCGCCCGTTTTGTTTGTCAGTTAAAATAAGTCATTAACTTACCTACTTTTTTCGAATAAATAACTTTTGGTGCTTGGTTTTTAAAGTAAAGTATACTTTAAATACCAAGCACCAAAGCATATCGTGCATGTTTTTTATATATTAGATGTTATTGGTTTCATAGATTGTGTTGAAGTTAGCGGAGGTGCTCACTTGACATTACAGTCATAGATTAAAATATATCATTAGTGTAAGTGCGACGAAAAGAGTGTGTTATTTACGAAAAAAACAACTGACAAGGTAGTCTAAAATGAGAATAAAGTATAATCATAATAAGACAATAAAATTATTCCAGCTTAAGTTAAAACATAAGCGTTGCGTTTTTAGTAGGTTTTCTCAAAAGTAGGTAATTTTTTGCACCTATTACCTTATAATATACAGGGTTATTTGTAAAACTCAAACAACCTCCCAGGAGTAGATGACTAATATTGTAAACAACAAAGTTTTTCAACGACTTTTCCAAAAAAAAAACGACTTTCCATACGAATGTCCAGACAGCTGATAAAGTTTTGTATGAACGGCAATTTTCTTTTTTGTTTTTTTTTTCGGAAAGTCTTGGTGTTTTGTGAATAACCTTCAATCAGGTCTTGAAATATGAAAACTGTTCTATAATAATTTATCATAGAATCAACCAGCCCAAAAATTTAATTTTATGCAGTAATGAAAGATAAAAAGAACTTAAATCTTGTAAAAACGGTTAATATTATTTTTTTCGCAAAAACTGGTTTAGTAAAGAATGGAATGTATAACGTGAAATTAGTTGAAAAATTTCCCAACGGACTCGCTGTCACACCGTTTTGTCACACTGGTGTGACTACGAAGATTTTTTTTCCTATTTTTCACACTGGTGTGACTACGAAGAATTTTTTCTTATTAGTCACACCATTTTCAAAATATCATACTTGACGTAAATCACTTGATAATTTGATACCACTTTGATACAATATACTTACGTTATGATACTAAATTAATTATTATATTAAAATATTATTAGCTGAAAGTACCAGGGTTGCATAGCTGACCAGGAGTTATTTTAGATGTTTCGAGTTTTATAGGCAGCAGCATTTTAAGTAGGTATACTCATAATAACTCCTGGTTGCTTAGGCTGCCCTGATACTTTTTGTTCAATATTTTTCCAATATGCCTAGTGCCTAGTACTTCATTGGGAAAAAAAAATCTCCCGTGTTACTACTACATCCGTTAGTATCAGTAGTAAGGTCTGGTAGTCAGGAGGGTAACGAAGGATATTGTATAGCTTGTAGCTGACTGTACATAAATAAATGTGCTGACTGTACGTAAAATCGGAAGGTGCCAACTCGCGCGCGCTCAAGCATAGTTTACATTAGTCGAGCAGCTCGGCCCAGTGAACTGGGCCGAGTAACTGAGGTACTACTCGACTCGGCTTCCACCGTTTACATTGGTCAAGTAATTGGGCCCAGCAGGGTTGCCAGATGTACGATTTAAATCGTATTTGTACGATTATTTACACCATTGTTCGATCCCAAATTTTCTGAAAATTTTGGATTTTGTATTAAGTACGATTATTATACATACATATATTATATACTTAAACATATTTTTTTTATGTTTAATGTACGATTCTCGATTTTTCGCACCTGGCAACCCTGGCCCAGGAAACAACTCGGTCGAGCAACTATGCTCCGCGCGAGACCACTCGACTCGTTCAGTACTCGGCCCAGTTTACTCGCCGTATCGTTTACATTGGTCGAGTTAGCCTGCTTTTTGTCCATCGCTACTCGACTCGCCGCCTACTCGACCAATGTAAACTATGCTTCACGAGTTTCACACTCGCGAGTTGACGAATAAGTCAGTTTGCAATCCATGTTATAAAATATGCACATACAGGGTATTTAATTTCCCCGCACTAGTTGTGTGACAACAAGTCTCATGTTTTGGTAGCTTACTAATATTCACACCAAACAGTGTGACTACGAAGAAAAAAATGCTTCGTAGTCACACCAGTGTGACAAAACGGTGTGACAGCGAGTCCGTTGGGAAAAATTTCATGACTTTTTAAGTTATAATGTATTTTTAACTGAAGTTATAGTAATAGAAGGTTTACCTAAGTACAATGCTAGGTATGAGCCGAGAATGTTTGTACATTTTGTAAATGTATTTGAGCGTCAATACTTGAGAGCTGTGAGTTGTAAAATAAAGTATGATTTGCAATATTTCAATATTGTTTTATTTTTCTGACTACAGTAGAAAAGAGTGCTTACTTCATTATTAATTTGTAAGTACAAGTACTACCACAGATTACTAAATAGTTACTATGTAACAGATAGTTCACTACGCTAAGTCATTTAAATAAATAGCAACTCTAACTATAACGCAATAAAGTTGAATACAGCTTGTACGGCGCAGGCAAATTACGAACGGCCACGTTGTCGTTGCATCTCTTTCTATCGCATATATTCTAGCTCTTTTGCGGACCTAATATCTATGGATTTACAACGACGGCGTTGCCGCCGCCGCGTTTTCGAGCCGACGCGGTGAGTGAAATAGGCCTGGTACTACTTAGTCACGACTCGAAAACAAAGTAGGTAGGGTCTAGTAATACACAATTTTGTGTTGCATTCCCAATGCAATTTTATTATTGAAAATGAAATATTAGACAAATTCGACAGTCCGTGCACTTGTCTCCCCCGGTGTCTACCCCCAGTAGAGACACGTCCACTTTTTTGTCGACTTGTCTCCACCGACCGGGGGAGACGAGTACACGTCAGAAAAATATTATTTTTTCATCCACTTGTCTAAGTACACTTTAGAATTTTAAATTTGACCCGTCCCACATCTAGCTCCGATGGGACCATAGAGTACCTTTTTTTAAATAGGATGGGACTCGAACCCACGACCTTTCACTGTCCGAGCGAATGCACTGTCGAATGCTCGGGGACTGCTTAGCCGATTGTAAAAAATATGTTCAGGATTTTATAATATTACTAGCAGTTGCCCGCGACTTCGCTTGTGTCAAGGCCAGTTCCATTTTGGTATTTGATACCAAAATTTTTTTAAAAGAGTAATGTAAAAAGCTTTATTTTTATTATCTAATCTAGAGGAAAGCAAAAAGAAAATAACTAAGTATCTTGCGAGTATTTTTCAAGTGCAACGTTTGCTATAGTCTAATGCCCTTGGCTATTGGGTACACGTATATCCAACAGTGAGGATAAATGTCATAGAGAGAACAATCTATTGATTCTATACCTAGTGTTAATCACCAAACATCGATATAAAAGCAAACATCGTCTAACTGCGCTCAGCATACAGTGCGTTATTGCAGTTGACTGAATAATGTAGTGCTGATGTATGGTGGTACTGACAGCGGGTTTTAAATGCCAATGCTCTGATCTATCTCTATAGTGTTATGTATTGGCATAAGTGTATATATTCTTTGGTATTGGCACAGAATAAATAATAGTGCTAAGGGTATTGGTGCGTCCAAATCTAAAGAATGCGCCGCTCAGGAGCAGCTTGCGCGCTTGGCTTGCATAGTGCAGCTCGTGTCAGAGGGTCTCCTTTGAAACGTAAAACCCGAAACTTCGTTATCATGACGAAGTTTCAGATTTGCGTTTCAGAGTACGGTCCCTGGCGCGGATCTAGAATTTGGTTGAGGAAGGGGGGGACAATCTTAGCTTATTTCGCTTATTTCACGTAGAGTTGGCTCCATAGGTTCATATTCATGAGCACAATCACCACCCAAGAGGTTTTGCGTTTATAAAAAAACAGCCAAGTATACTTATACATAGAACAGAAGTATAGGTATGAATACCTACCGTATAAAAATACCTTCCTTACTTTTCCATCCAATATCTCTATTACGTAATGAAGACCTGCGTCTTTTAAAACATGTAGGTACCACCTGTATTTAGGCCACCTCTATTCCATCCGATAAAATGAAATGGCCGCCCCTCACGTACTAGCCCCTCTGCCCGGCATACACCCGATATTTCTATATCCGACCGGCACGTGTTTTCAGAATCTAAAGGCCAAATTGACAAGAGGACGAACGTAATACAAAGACTTGTAGAAATAGGGTTTCTTGGTCTTTCAGGTAAGTATAGATAAAAATGAGAAGAGCGAGTTTTAATCGCGCCGTGAGGTTCAGTTTCAGACTTTAATGGCCTTAAGTATTCATGAACACTATTTGGCTTTTGAAGAAGATAAGAAATTACCGAGGAAGGAGTAACTAATTGTCGTACTGCAGAAGGAAGAAAAACATAGGCTTCTTTTTGCCGCTAAAATGTTACTTAAATGATCCTTTAAAATTTCACCTCAATTTCAAGTATTAAGGGCGGTTTCAAACTATTAGCGTCAGCTCGTTTTTTAAAGCGCATGTAGGCGCGTATAGCAGCTTGTGCAACTAGTATAAGCGCGCTTTATAGCGCGAAGTTAGAGCGAACACGCTGAAATATGCCCGTATATGCGAGTCCGGTTTTTTGAATCGCGTAATGTAGCACGCGTAGACCGTATGGGTCAGGCCGTAGATTTTGCCACATTCGAGGGTACAAAAGTCTCCGCCTCATATAATTTTAAATATAGTACTCTTAGAAATGTCTAAATCTTATCATCGTGTTTCCTAAGAAATAGCAAACCAAGGCAGATATAGATATTTGGATAAGTTTATATATTTGGAAAACTATTTGACATTTCCCTCCCAAAAGTGACGGATTTTTTATAAAAACCGCGAATCCGCATTGGTAGGTGTACAGCTTAAACATCGATAAAATTATCATTTTTTAACTTATTGATGAGCTGTTTGATTTGACGTTATAAAATAATAATAAGGTTGCCATTCCTTTAATATCTTTGCGTCTTTCCTAAGAAAAAAGATAAGTTTTCGGCAATAAGATTTTTTTTTTGAAAAACCATTTCTTTGCGCTACTTATATTGCGTAACCATTTTCACCCATTTTATGGTTTTAAAACATTTATTAAGATTTTGTTTGAGTGCTGGCATCACCAAAGTATCGTATTCTATGGTCAATGCAGCGTTGACGACCATATTTTTTGACATTTCGGTGTCAACTCCGATCAAAGTGAAAAGTGTCGCCTACTTTGCAGAGTGCATTTTTTGAGATTTCAAGGTAAGTTTTTGATTAAAACTTATAATTTTTGTTGCGCATGGTTTAATTAGATGTGTGTGATCTGTATATGTTAAACTAGCCTTGTAAAATAGTATATTTTAAGAGTTATAATCGATTTCATTTGCGCCTCGGTTCCGCAAAACTGTCTTTATGTCACTTTGCGATACCGGTTGCGTAGAAATTGCGCCACTTATTTTACGCTATTGAATAATAGTGCATGCACACAAGGTTTTCAAGTTTTTTATTATTTTGAAATTACTTTTAGCTGTAATTACGCTAAAAACATGACTAGCATTACTATTAATTGATTTGTTAGCTTTTATTAATATTCTATAAGTACAGGGTGTTCGGCAGAAAGTTAAACATACGAAAATAGGGGTAGGTGCGGTGGTCTGCTACCTAACCAGCCTCAAAGATTTTACCTAGGTCCAAAGTTTTTTTTTTATTTTGTATTTTATAAGTTTTGGAATTACGTCACTTTCATACTAACTTTTAAACCCATGTAACTTTTTTTTTATTTTTTTATTTTTGGCATCCTAATGGTTGGCAGGTCCTTTTAAAAGTGATACTTCAAGCAGGTTGTTGCTAGAGTTAAAGTAATGGACTCTCAAACATTGAAAAGAGTTGAAATAAATTTTAAAGTTGTATTATATTTATAGAATTAATAATGAATAATACCAAATACCTCCATCTAACAAATTAAATGTATTTTTTTTGTAAATTGAACAAATCATTCATAGGTACTTACTAGTTTTTGTCATCCTGTTTAACTTTCCATTGTGCGCAATATATAAAAAAGAATTACTCATAGGTACATTATTGTTAATTATTAATTAAACATACTTACATACCAACATCGTGTTTCTTTTTCTAGTTTGATGCAATACCTCTTGTTAGTACATGTTTGTTAAATAAAATCACATTAATGTACGTGCTCCTTAATAATTTTGCGCTACCATTTTGCACCACTTTGTGCGACCGACTCGTAGAAAATTTTGCGTCACCATTGCGCTATTTGTGGCAAAATCTACGGCCTGACCCGTATAGGTACGCGCAGAAAAATACGCTAGTCTAAAACTGACCTAATTATTCTGAAAAAAAAAGAAATCGCACCGCAAAGCCGCCAAAAACACAACCAACAAAGCACAAAAATTACACATGCACAACACGTACGTAACTATCGTGCAAATACATGACAATACCTGCAGCTGCAGATAGCAAGACTCTAGACGTGTTTCGCCCCAACGCGGGCTTGCAGTGCATCTCGCACTTGCCTTTGTTTTTTTGCGGAATTAAGCTACATATATTTCTTCTTTTTTTCAAAATGGGTGAGACCAAGTTCAGCCTGATTCAATCAAAAAAACATTAAGGCTAGGATTTCCTACCAAAATAAGCACGCTAACGCGCTTGCTCGGCCGCGCGCGATACACTATTCGCGCGGATGCAGCGGCAGCCGGCAGTGACCTGACTCGCGAGCGCCCTGCGAATCAATTCAATAAATGAAATAATAAAAAGCCGGAATCCCTCGGCTATTCAAAGACAATTAATTTCGTATATTTTTCATGAACTAAAACCAAGTAGGTATACAGCAAGTACTGGATATTTGGATTACGATTAGACGGATGTTTGGGATTTTATTTGATACAGTAAAATATCACTAATCGAAAAAAACGGCCGAAATCACTAGACAAATAACTGTAAAATAACATATATTTTTTCCAAATTTTAAGTACCTACGTACTTTGATTTTCGAGGAAGTAATCCATAATTTAAAATACCCTATTTTAGGGAATCCTAGCCATAATTAATTACCAGTGAAACCACTCGGCACAAGCAGAGGTTTAGTTATCATCACCTAGTTCCTTTGAATTTGTAACCATTAAACCGCTTTCAGTAGGACCCAGTGCCTGAAACATAATTAGCATTTCGCAACAGGCTCTCTGGCCGCCGACGTAATTACCTCATGGCATTATGTACCTAATGTATAAATGTGTATAGCGACCATATTGGCTCGCCATCAAAGGCCACCGCTACCGCAAATTAGTTGCGTTTCCAGTTCAGTTCACACTTGATTTGTGTAAAGGTGTATTTGTGTATGTGTGTAGCAAATGAAAATCTTTATACTTAGAACAAAAAAAATGTTTATAAGTACCTTGTTCATATTATGTAGGAAGAATTATCATAACTAAGTAGTTCGATTAAAATTGTAACAATAGA
Organism: Crambus lathoniellus; assembly: GCA_949710035.1. Lineage (NCBI taxonomy): Eukaryota > Metazoa > Arthropoda > Insecta > Lepidoptera > Crambidae > Crambus > Crambus lathoniellus. The sequence goes on along the minus strand of OX453313.1, from coordinate 12,638,255 downwards.
CGAAGGACGACGAAGTAGATACGATACCTACTTACAATACAAGATGTTAAGGACAGGATCTTCGAAATTATCGAAATTAACCTATTTTTGATTCAAAAGTAAACAACCAAATATTCTTTATTTTGAGCAGATAAAAATATAAATGGTGAAGGTTCATAAACGATCTTGATTATTTTGTGGCTAGAAATACGATACCTACCTAAGTAGGCATTCATATCTTCACTCGACTATACCTACTAATTTTCAAAAATATGTAGTTTAAAAAACTAAAAAACACACTTTTATAGGATAAAAAGTACAAAATAACCGTCTATTCAGTAACGGAAATTAAAAAGCGTGGTGCGCGATGTCAATATTAAGTACTTACTTGAATGCATGCTTTGCAAAGGGCGCACCACGCTTTTTAATTTCAGTAACTGAATAGACGGTTATTTTGTACTTTTTATCCTATAAAAGTGTGTTTTTTAGTTTTTTAAACTACATATTTATTTTTTACTTTTTAGTTTTATAAATGGAAAGCTATGGATGGATGGTAATCGATTTCACAGTCCATTCATGTGTCTGCCCACCCCGTAAACATTATAACTCAAAGGCGTGATTTTATGTATTTAGTTTTACAAATTCGAGTAGAGTCTATTAGTTACCAGATGCGCGAACCGAACCCTTACTTCCTCCCTGCTCCATCATAAGACCCTCGCCACCAAGTGTAGCGTATAGGTCTCATCAAAACGAAACAAATGAGCCCAAACTCGAAGGGTTTCCTAGTGGTATTTAAGGAGTGCCACTGACTTCCTCCCTGCTCCATCATCAGACCCTTACCACCAAGTGTAGCAAATAGGTCTCATCAGAACGAAACAAATGAGCCCAAACTCAAGGTGTTTCCTAGTGGTCACTAAGGAGTGCCACTGACTTCCTCCCTGCTCCATCATCAGACCCTTACCACCAACTGTAGCAAATAGGTCTCATCAGAACGAAACAAATGAGCCCAAAGTCGAGGGGTTTCCTAGTTGTCATTAAGGAGTGCCACTGACTTTCTACCTGCTCCATCATCAGGCCCTCACCACCAAGTGTAGCAAATAGGTCTCATCAGAACAAAACAAATGAGCCTAAACTCGAGGGGTTTCCTAGCAGCCATTGAAGAGTTCTATTGCCCACCTCTTGACTTCATCATCAGATCAGCTCAATAGTAGCAAATTATTGTATTGTCATCGGATTCATATAGACTTGCAAACTTTCAAATCAATACGACAATTAGAAGTAGGTTAAAATTGAATTACAAGATTTTCTTACATTGTGACTTAGTTACAAGTGAAGCTAATAAAAGTGTGGTAAAAACAAAGAAGTTTACATTTTGTAGATAATATACTTAGATTAATCTCTAGTTCACGAATAATATACTTATAGAAAAATAGGTATGACATATACCTAGAAGATTATTCTCAGGCTACTTTTTCAAAAACTGAATTTATGCTTAAAATAACAACAAAAACATTGAAAAAATTATAAAAGGGAAGTTATTTTCATTACTCTTCTTTCACACATAAAGAAGAAGATAAAGACAGAGTTTTTGGAAGATCCTGCCCTTAAACTGGAGTAGACAAGACTAGTTAACAATGGTTAACAATGTTAAGTATTAACTAGCAAATTAGAGCATCATTTAACTAGGTACGCAAATAAATTCTGTTGTTCACTTAGCGAGGCGTACAATACAAGGCTTGTAATCACCAAGAAAATGCTTTTGAATTATTCATCGCGAATAAATTTTATTCGATCAATTTTCACTGTTAATTCTTCGTGTGACGTTGTAAAGACTGGGTGTTGTTATGGGGTTATTATAATACGATTTGTAATTTAGAGGACTTTTTGACAGGTTATATTTAGTTTACTATACCTGGCATTTATTTAGGCAGTTTTTGGAAACTCATTGTTTTAAATTACTTAGCGAATTATCTGCACGTTATTTTGTTGTTGAAGTTCTTTGTTTTGTGGAAGTTAAAGAAGTTTGGGGTATTAAAAAGGTATATACCTAAACAGTAGTTTTTTTATCACCCCGGATAATTTAAGGGATTATTCTACTCATGAAAACAAACAACTTTTAGTATTGAACCAACAACACAGAAATCGCAAAAAAAAAAAAACAGCTGCAGCTGTTCCATACAAAAGTGCAAAAATATTTAATCAAAATGTATGGAACAGCCATTGGGAACAGCTGATTTTATTTCGCGATTTCAGTGCTGGTCCCATAATAAAAGTTGTTTGTTTTCATGAGTAGAATAATCCCTAAAATTATCCGGGGTGATAAAAAATTTGCATGTAAGTATATATAAATTGGGTACAAACCAGTCCACTTTCTTAAAAAGCTGCGAATGGAGATCGGCATTTACAAATGACTTATATTATAATAAGTAACATTATTAGTTACAGCACTTAATGTGACTGCCATTCATGTAAAATTAAAAATAATATGTAATACGTAGTTCAGTTTTTAATAGTTTGACTCCATATTTTTTAACGTCTCGGAAACACAAGGAGCCCATGTCCCAACTAAGTTAGACAAAAACTTTAATAAACGCTACTCTTTGTAGTAAGTTAGTAAATAATTATTGTCATAATATAATATGTTATGTATTAGCTACCTATAAGTACCTACATCAAGTTTTTTTCCAAACTGAACTCTAAATAAAAACTGGAAATAAAAAACTAAATAAAAACTGTAGGTATGTATATGTCGTGGTCAGATCATAAAATTGGTAATGTCATGATATTTTCGGTCATTTCATGAAATGAGCAATTTTAATTAACAATATCGTTAAAAGTTCAACGTTTAATGATATTTTCAACAACGTTTGGCCATATAATGAAAAATTTACCATTTTATGAAATGATCAACCATATTATCATGAAATTATCAGATTTCCGTCAGATCAAAGTTGGTCCTTTTTAATTTTTATTCTGGCGCTTCGCCCTTGCTTCGCCAGACGCTGCCGCGGCACGCTCGCTTCGCTTGCTTGGCTCGCGCTGTTTTTCGTCACAGTTCTAACCTAATCAAAAATTACCTGTTTATTTTATTGGGATTTGCGTTTTCTAAGCACTGCGCCCCTTTGCTACACTCTAACGTGCATTTGACTGCGCTTGTATCTCAAATTGTCGCATTATTAATAACTTTTGTATAAAAAAAATGTCAACAAACAATAACAAAACGACATTAGCGCCTCTAGCGGGGCACGATGTAACTATTTATGATATGATCACTAGCGTCTGACCATTGGCGACCGATTTGGCGCAGGGGTCAACTACCTGCCTTCTGCGCCAGAGGTCTTGGGTTCCATTCCCGAACAAGACAAATATTTGTGTGCATGAACATGTCTATTTGTCTTGGTGTGGGTGTTTTCTATGTATATTAAGTAGGTATGTTTTTACAAACAAAAAGTATTTAAGTATATATTTATCCGTTATCAAGTTCACGTAGACACAGTTTCTTAAGAAATTAACTACGGGCTTAGATAATTGGTGTGATTGTAAGAAAATATTTATTACAAGCTGACCCGGCAAACGTTGTTTTGCCTCACAAAGTAACTACGCGGGCGGTCGCCTTTATTTTGTGACCCGGTCTTCATCAACATCTTGTGTGTGTGTTTATACACCAAAAGTTGCCTACACCAGACAACAGATAGCGCTAGTTACACACTACCAATAAAGGGGCCCAAGCTTGGTCTCTATTTCCTACATATAAAAAATTACTCTGTGAAGTAGAGTGAGTGTCAGATAACTCTCCGCGCATGCGCGACTGGGGCATTTTTGGCGCTTATTACAGTAAATTTTTTTATTCTAAGCTTATGGAAAAGATTAGTATTCGATTTTGACCGCGCAGACGTCAGAGATTACATACTCTTTGGAAACGGCAATGGAAGAAATGACAGTTTTGTATCGAAGGTACGACAGTGAAATGATTTTTCATAGAAAATTAAATTTTTACTAAATTTCCGGAATAATAAGTAGCCTATGTTACTCTCCAGCTCCCAAACTATCTCCATATCCAATATCACGTCGATCCGTTGCTCCGTTTTGAAGTGAAAGAAGGACAAACAAACAAACAAACAAACAAATAAACAAACAAACAAACACACTTTCACATTTATAATATTACTAGCTGACCCGGCAAACGTTGTTTTGCCATATAAATTTTATTGGACACGAACTTCGTATCACCTGCCTGACACAATGTCACTTATTTAAAAAAAAGAAATCCTAAGCGGCAAAAATGTCAGTGATTACATACTCTTTGACATAGGTACCTTCTCTTTGGAAGAGGCTAAGAAATGACAGTTGTGTGAAGTATGACAGTTTAACGGTTTTCGATACAAAATTACCATTTTTATTTTATAATTTTCCTGGATAAAAAGTAGCCTATGTTACTCTCCAGCTCTCAAATTATCTCCATACCGAAAATCTCGTCGATCCGTTGCTCCGTTTTGACGTGAAAGACGGACAAACAAACAAACAAACAAACAAATAAACAAACAAACAAACACACTTTCACAATTATAATATTAGTATGGATAGTATAGTATAGTATAGTATAGTATAGTATAGTATAGTATATAGTATATAGTATATAGTATAGTATATAGTATATAGTATATAGTATATAGTATAGTATATAGTATATAGTATATAGTATATAGTATATAGTATATAGTATATAGTATATAGTATATAGTATATAGTATAGTATAGTATATAGTATATAGTATATAGTATATAGTATATAGTATATAGTATATAGTATAGTATAGTATGGATTTATTTATTTACCATTTCATGAAATGACCATGCGTTTAGCTGTTCATATCATTAAACGCTGATCATTCAATGATATGACCAGCGGATTTTGATAATTTCATGAAATACGACTATTTCATGAAATTACCAACCATTTCATGAAATAATCAATTCAATGATCTGACCACGACATATACACCTACTAATGAGTAGGTATATTATATAATGAGTTTCTATAATTACTGTCCAACTTGCCGTTTGATCGAAACACAGCATGTGTGAAAAATCCGTAGCTGTACTTACCATCCCAAACGACAATAGGCTACTTAACAAATCAAATTAAGTATGAAATTTGATACATCATAACTTGGCACGTGATAAGATCTGGAATTAAAATTATAACATGGTAATAAGGCAAAATTTTCTTACCGATCACTACGATCAGCGCCCTCTGTCAAATGTGATGATCAGGTGTGATGAAGGCTAAGTGCTACCCCGTTGTGAATAAATAAATAAATAAATAAATAAATAAATAAATAAATAAATTAATAAATAAATAAATAAATAAATAAATAAATAAATAAATTAATAAATAAATAAATAAATAAATAAATAAATAAATAAATAAATAAATAAATAAATAAATAAATATATAAATAAATAAATAAATAAATAAATAGAAAATAAATAAATTTATTTATTTTATTTTCTTTATTCAGGAAACAACAGCTTTTTTATTACACTAATAAAACATAATATAAAGTTAGTTACACATTAGCAGAACAGTTTCCACTATTACTAAATAGATGTATTTACATGTTGAGTGACAAATGTGCGAATAATATAAAACGGGCAAAATTCAACAAAATAATTTGATACTTTATAAATAAAGGAGAATTTAAAAAGACAAAAGAAAACAGATGATTTAACAAATCTATAAAGGCATGCATACAAGATACTTAAAATTTGTGCAAATTTAACACAATAATATAATTGGGTATTCGACAACAGGTTTTTAATATATATATTTTTTCATACTTTTAACGACACATTAAAAATAGACTATTATTTCGAAAGTAACTATGTGTAAACATTTACAATTTTGAAAATCAGTAATCTGAAAATGAGAGTAAGTAACTTATAATCACAAATTCCTCAAAAGGTAACGAAAGTGACCAAACTTCTCATGAAATATATCGATGTGATTGAACGCACTGTTGAACCTTCCCGCAGCTCTAATTATAAAGCTATTTTGTCTATAATTGACCCTACACAAAGGCAAACGAAATGTTAGCTTATTACGAGCATTAAATCTTGAGCATTTAAATCCTAATTTACTAAGCAAGTAAGGGGAATCTATTAAGCTATTTATAATTTTATTATATTATAAATGCGTCTCTGTCTGTCTGTGTGTTACACAATCACACTTAAACTACTGAACCGATTTGAATGAATTTTGGTACAGAGATAGTCTAGAGCCTGAGAAAGGACATAGGCTACTTTTTATTCCTGAAAAATATCACCTTCCCGCGGGATAACGTCGTGTAGTACACGCGGGCGAAGCCGCGGGCGGAAGGCTAGTAATTTTATAAAGCAGTATTTGATCCCTGTGAATTCGTCTAGTGGACAGAGATGTTATAACATCGGTATTGAAGTCTTTGAACCTATATTTTAAGCGTCTTATAAATTTGTTTTGTATATTATCTAAAAGATTAACATATTTTGAATATAAAGGATTCCAAACAGTTGAGCAATATTCCAACTGAGACCTAACATAACAATTCTGCCGTCCCAAGCCTAAACCGCAGTAATGACCAAAATCGCGTTTTTTAGTTAAATACATACCATGAAAGCCCAATTCAAGACCTACCGGCCAAGTTTTTAATTATTTTTCTACGACAAATATTTATTTTTTTATGATTTTTTCTCTGACATAAGAAATTCAAAAAAAATATCAAAATTGATGAAAAAGTCATCGATTTCCCAGCTAATGTGCAGTAAAAACCATACTGCCGTTTAAAACGTCATTTTATTATACTTTCTCCCAGCTAAATAGCAGTAACTCGGCAATTTTACTTCACTTTAGTCAGTTACTACGGTCCGTAAATTTCAACAAAAACCAACTAAATAGCAGTATAATGCAGGCCCATACAAAATGTTTTTACTGCTTTTCAGCAGATTCATTGTTTTAATTTAAGAAACAAATTAAAGGGCAGTATAATCTTCACTTACTGCAGTTTAACTTGGGGGAGGTTGATTTGCTTTGTTTGTATTAGGTACCAACTAAACTGCAGTATAAGTACTATTACTCTTATTAGTTGGTAATACCTGAATATACTCATTACCAGAACTCCTAGCTAATGTGCAGTATTTATTTAATTCCACTGTTTTGTTTCTTTTTAGTTAACAGGTATTTTTGAAGTGAGTTTAATTTTTTAAATTACTTTATCCCCATCCTTTATATCCATATCTTTAAAACTGCTGAACCGATTTTGATGAAATTTGGACTGATCTCTAAATTGGAATACCTACACTTATCATCAATATCATCATCGTTGAATCATCTCGATATGCCTTTCAGTTTCCAAGAAATTCGTGGACAAACAAACAAACATACACCTTCGAAATTAAGCACACATGTTTGGAAGTCTAAATAGATCGTCATATTCAAATATTATCCAATGCCAACAATATCACATCACATTCATACAGGTCAAACTGCTAACTTCCTCTTTTGAAGTCGGTTAAAAATCCCTAGCATTTTATGCCATTAGATTCACTGGCGGAGGCAGAGGCGGGAAGCATAGATAAGTGACCTGGCCGTGACTATAATATTTTGTCAGTACCTAGGTAGGTATCAAATAGTATCAATTTACTTGTCTTTTATTATTATTATTATATTTTATGACTATGAATATGAATTTAATTTGTATAATTTTTTTAAATCTAAAATAATGGAATTTAAATAGGTAATGTATCTACTATAAAAATTAAATATTAGAAAATAGCCACCCATCCTCCAAGCAGCTCCGCCAGGTAGCGAGGTACCTACATAGGTACCTTACAAATAATCAGTCTCTCATCTCAGTTCGACTTAAAACATTTACATTTATGCTCTCCATTTCGATACCTAAGTATATTAAGTTCAGAATAAGAATTGTTATATTGAGGCACTGAATATTTTATTTATAGTTTAAGCTTTCTAGGTCGATATAAATTCATAAATGAATAAAATTGTTAATTAATTATTGTTAACAACCAATATTGAATTTAATTACATTTCTATACTAATATTATAAATAGGAAAGATTTGTATTTTTGTATGTAACGAATAAACTCAAAAAGTACTGGACCGATTTCGAAAATTCTTTCACCGTTAGAAAGCTACAGTCTTCCCGACTGACATAGGCTATATTTTATTCCTATATTCCCACGGGAACGGGTACCACGTGGGTAAAACCGCGAGGATTCGCTAGTCTTAAATAAAACTGATTTTTTTCTTATGTCGTAGGTAGCTTTAGAAGTACTTTAAATACTTATGGTAATAATATGACCATAAAAGATTTTGTTTAACTTTATTTCGTGAAGTTTTATAGAATTTTTAAATAAATTGTTCAATGTTATTTTTTTTGTTGTTACTGCCAATTGAAACATTTAATTTTCGTTATGAGAAACCGACTAAAGCGCAGTATCAAAACGGACATACTGCACTTTAGTCAGGAATAGCGATAACAAACCATTCTAATAAGCAGTATAAGCCCACTTTACTGCAGTTTAGTCTGTTTAAGGATCGATTTACCTTAACAATTAAAAGCAGTAATAGGGGTCAAAAACTAAAAACCTTGATATTTTATATATTGTTTTATATTTTCATCCTTAATGTTGTGTTATATAAAGCTCTATATAAATTCTCTCACTTTGCCTAAGAAACTTGGTTAGAATCCTTTATTTACTAATTTTTTGACGCAGTCTAAACTTTAAGCTCCATTTTCTCGGAATCGCATTTTGGCTCTTACTGCGGTTTAGGTTTGGGACGGCAGAATTATATAATATTATTAGCGTGTTAACATTTTTAAAGTCAACGCTCTGACGAAAAATAAACCCTAATAGCTTATATGCCTTACCAGTTATTTTATTAATGTGTAAATCAAAATATAAACCACTATCCAACAAAACCCCCAAGTCTCTCACCTCATCAACCCTATCTAAAGTTTTGTTATCAATTGTATAATTAAAGAGAATTTTTTGTTTCTTTCTTGTAAATGTAATGACGTGGCATTTATCGACATTTAGATGCAACTTATTAAGATAACAATATTCAGACAGACAATTTAAATCATTTTGCAGATTGACACAGTCATCACGAGACTTAATAACAGAGAATATCTTAGTGTCATCCGCGTATAATAAGACATTTGAATTTTGAAAACATTTGATGACGTCATTTATGAAAATGTTAAACAGCAATGGACCTAGGTGAGATCCTTGAGGAACTCCTGATGAAATTGGGATAAAAGAGGACGTAAAACCCTTACAAGTAACCGCCTGTGTCCGATTTCTCAGATAGGATGTAATCCACCGCAGCAAATCACCGTGCACACCGATTGCTTCTAGTTTAGAAATTAACAGTGAATGTGAAATTTTGTCGAATGCTTTAGAATAATCAGTGTACACAGCGTCCACTTGATGTCCCTGCTCCATAAATTCAAGCACAGAATCAACAAATTCACAGAGGTTGCTTTCAGTTGATCGCCTAGTTACAAAACCATGTTGGTTTATGGTTAGTAAAGGAACAATTACAGGAGAAAATGTCAAGTTATGTGGCGCGGACTCTACTGACATAGTTGTCATCCAAATATCGACAATCTTTTCTGTTCCGGTGACAGCGGCGCTATGGTTGGACAGCAGCTTGATAGCAAAATGACATTAAAAACAAAACACGTTAGTTCCAGTTTTGGCCACCGGAACAGAAAACGTTGTGGAGTAACGAACAAGTGTTTGTTTACATATAGGTGACGTCAGAGCACCGATGATCTATCGACCAACATGGCGGACATGGCGGACAGCGTTTTTGCCGGTTTTTCAAAACGATTTTTTTAAATAAAGTTTTGTAGGTTTTTGTTTTAAAATAATATTGCATACCTATATTTTTTTGGTGTAATAGAACGATTATTAATCGTTTAGGACATAAATAAAAAAAGGGTCAAGTAGCATATTCGTACTTGACACTTTCGACACAGTATAGGAAAAATGTGATAGTAAAAAAACCACGAGCCCTATAAGTAGCTTTCAGTTGGTTCCTATGTTTGGAAGAGTCTAAAGAGTAAAACTAATCAAACAGTCTGACATTTTTATTTTTGGATTACTTAAATCCTTGTCATGGCTACTACTGGCGCCATCCGGTGGTTTATTGGAAATAAACCGTTTTTTGTAAAAGTATTTTAAAATAATATTATTCATTGAAGCGTACTTATACATGCAACTCCTTCCCACAAAAGGCAGAATAGACGTAGAAGCCTCGACAATCCTAAAATAAAATAAGTACCTAAATTCAAGTTGCGTATTTTTTTTTTGCAAAGTTTTTCGCATGCTGCGCTGCCTGTAGCGAAATAACTGCAAACTCTTCATGACTCAATTGATAAATATAATGTTTTTTTATTATTTCAACGTGCCTAAAATATGTTGCCTAAATTCTTCACCAGCTCTCGGACTATTACGGGGCCTGCGCGACCCCTTTTAGTAACCTCGCTCGTAGACATAGTTCGTCCTCAATTAAGTGAGCTTCGGTACTAAGTGCCTTTGGCGATATTTTGTTTCGTAACTTTTAAAAATTCAATTTAACACACAATTGCTACGCGGCTAACGCGGCGCAAAAAAAAATACCGTTTCATTTTTAAACAAAATAATTTGTTGTCGTTTGATATCTATTTCAGTCTTGGGAATGGATCTTCATCTGAAAATCGAACTAATTTAAATGACGTTGGTGTGCTTTTTAATTTTGCGCAAGCCTCTAAATAAACATCATCATTTGAACTATTATTTTTATTTTTTATTAAGTAAGAGCCTGTGATGCAGTGGTTAGCGCGCTCTGCCTGCGATCGTTGAGGTTAGTCACGACTCACGGGATGGGTGAAAATCTTTTCATCTCGACCTCTTCTGTGTTTCGGAAGGCATGTTAAGCCGTTGGTCCCGGCTGCATTTGCAGTCGTTAATACCCACCAATCAGTACTGGGCCCTCGTGGTGGGTCATAACCAGTTCTCCTTATAGGTACATCCATAAGGAAGGCCAGTGCCCCAGCAGTGGGGGACATTAAATGGCTGATGATGATGATTAAATTAAGACTATCTGGTGAAGAAAGCGGAAAGCCGCTGGATGCGGGCAGTGCAGGACCAATCGTTGCTGAGATCATTGGGGGAGACCTTTGCCCAGCAGTGGGCATCGTAGGGCTGATGATGATAATGCTGAAGATAAAAAAATCCTGCGACTAAGATGCGATTTCTTTCTATTCAGAAAACGCTTTTATGCCTTTCTTTCTTTTGGTAAATTACACATTAGTACACAGCAGTTTATGCTAAAAATTTCAAAGATAGTTGCTGAAAGTTATAAAATGACACGATCACAAGAGAAAAAAATCTTTCCGTGTTCTGTGGACACGATATTGCCACATCGATTGCAGGTAGGGAACTCCCCATTCTTTAAACACTGTGTTGATAAGTAACTTCACATTAATTTTACGAGAATTTCGTTACATTATAAAATGAAAGTAAACTAGTACTAATAATACTACTAAGTACTACTAATAACAATTACTACTAAAATAATCGAAGCAGAATATAAAGATTCAGAATTTATAGTAATCGGGTTTTCCCCAGACATTTTTCCTACAGTGTTATAAATAAGCTCCGGTGAAGGTATTGTTCCTTTTTAACTACAGCCACAGTAAATGCATAAGCTAAACCAGTACCGCTACTGCATTATAAAATTACGAAACGATATTCACATAATAGTGAACAGTAGTTGTAGTACCTTTTGGTTAGGAATGATAATTTTATTTTATTTAGCGTTTAGGCATGTTTCACAGTCCAGCCCCCTGATTCACGAACCGTCGGAAACGGAATCGGATTCGAATTATGTGCTTTGTCTTTGTCTATTCTATAGCGAGTGACAGAGACAGGGCATACATTCCGCTGTCGGAAGCTTTTCCGACGGTTCGTGAATCAGGGGGCAGGAGAGCCGTACGGGCGCTCGGCTCCCGGCAAAATGTTAGGCGTGTCTAGACTAGATATTAAGACGGGAAATGATGCGCGATCATGATACGTAAGCAAGATTGATACGCCACCCCTTCTCTATACGCGATCATATACGCGTTGGCGATAATACGGATACGGTGATATATATTCGTAGGCGCTCGAACACGTTTCATAGTGACGCGAATAGGGGACCGATATTTAATAAAGACATTATTTTTTTTTATTTAAAAGTGATGAAAAACAAACTGTTTAATAACAAGCAAGTAATGAGCTTCTGAATTGTGACCAACTGTGACTCTAGTCTCTAGTTAAGTATCTCTTTCTAAAACTAAATTTTATATGGCGGGATTCTTGCGACCTCACAAGTGAGTTTGTTAGCTTGAAGTTGACTCTGAAAATATGTAAAATATTTGAAAATAAATATCTGTGTTATGTTGCTGATATTTCCAAAAACATTCCAAATTAATTAAAAAAAAGTTTGTTCCCCTATTGGTCAGTGCGACCCAACTATTGATAATCTCCCGGGTGTTGGCGGGCCGTACAGAACTCCTAGGTAGCTGTGAAAGCAGCTATAGTTGAGATACTGCAACAACTCATTTGTACTTACCTTTCTACAGCCTTCTTAAAGTACATTACCTAATTTACGATCTGCGTCAAGCAAAGATCGCCGCGCCATGAATCATGCTTTGTGCCCAGTTTGTGCCCAAGACAAAGCGCTTTCGGGAGTTTTGTATAACAAGAAGCTGCGGAAAAACGGTTATGTACCGAGCGAGTTCACAATACCCGCTTTGTTTGCAGAAATTGCTTGGTTTTTAATCTGTTTTTTATCGATAACATTTATAGGAGACTAGCTGCGCGGTATAAGGGCTCCTACACTAAACTGCGAATTCGCAGCGCAACGCAAAAAAGACAATGACCATTTTTGTATGGCAGCTGGCTCTTTTTTTTTCTTGCGGTCATCAACCAAACATCCTACTATATCCTACTAATCCTAATATATAATATTATAAATGCGAAAGTTTAGATGTTTGGATGTTTGGATGTTTGTTACTCAATCACGCCAAAACGGCAGAACGGATTTGGCTGAAAGTTGGGACATAGATACTTTGTAGCCTGGAGAGGAACATAGGCTACTTTTTATTCCGGAAAAGTATCACATTCGTGTCGTGTAGTCCACGCGGGCGAAGCCGGGGGCGGAAAGCTAGTTGAAATATAATTTGTTGGCAGCACTACAGACAATGCAAAGGAAGTATACCTGTAAACTCAGGCCGATCCGAGTGAGACTAGCTAGAACTTAACTTTGTTTTTCATAGTGTTTGTGTGAATGACAAAGTTACATTTGCGGTTTTTAAGGCGCCGATTCCCCAAAATAGGGTATTTTAAATTATGGATTACTCGCCAATCACAAGTACTTAAAATTTGGAAAAAATATATGTTATTTTACAATTATTTATCTAGTGCTTCCGGGCGTTTTTTTCACATGGTGATATTTTACTGTGTCAAATAAAATCCCAAACATCAGTCTAATAATAATTCAAATATCATATTACTTGCAGTATAATTGGTTTTAGTTAATGAAAAACATATGAAAATAATTGTCTTTGAATAGCCGAGGGATTCCGGCCGTCATAAATTGAATTTTCTTATTATTTAATTTTTAATTGAATTTTAAGTGATTTTCGATTCGCGGGGCGCTCGCGAGTTCACAGTTCACTGCCGGCTGCCGCCACAAATTATATAGACTGCTGCCGCTGGGTTCGCGCGAAGTGTATAGAGCGCGGCCGATGATCGTAGCTCATCGAGTCTCATACAGGAGTGTCATCACAGACTAAACATGGTGGGTACACTCAATAATATTACTATCCAAAGGCCACAGTGGATCACGTGGAAACGACCTGGCCGATGAGCTGGCGAGGAGGGGATCGGATAGGGTGATGATTGGCCCTGAACCGGTCGCACCTATTCCGGCGAGCTGGTTTGATGGTAAGATCCGTGACCACACTACCCTTACGCACCAACATGAATGGAGCTCATTGGAAACATGCAGGCAGGCGAAAATGGCACTACCGCGCCTGGACGCCCGTTTGTTCAGAGCTCTCATTAAGCTAAGTAGATCACAGTTACGCCTGGTGACGGGTGCTATAACAGGACATGGAAATTTCAACAGACACCTTTTCAACTTAGGTATCACCGACAGCCCCCTATGCAGGGGTTGCATGAGGGCCGAAGAAACAGCTGCTCACGTCCTGGTAGAATGTGACGGAGTGGCCCCCTACCGGGCGAGGTACCTCGGCTCGCCGGGAAGCGTCCACGAAGCGGTCTCCGACGTGAGGGCGCTGGGTGCTTTCCTGGCAGAGCTGGGTTGGCTGGAGTAATCCGGCTGCACACCCTCCACACGCAAAATAGGCGCAATAAGACGTCGAGTTGCGGAAAACGCCCGTACCGATTAAAGAAGAAGAAGAAGAGAGCGCGGCCGAGCAAGCGTTAGCGTGCCTATTTCGGTCGGGATTCCTCCCTTAAAAATGTTCTATATACGGACGGATGGTTCCAACTTGGTTCTGCCTGAGTTTACAGCTATACTGTATTGGCAAGCAAATATTGTTTGTTATACCTACTATCAAGAATTGATATTCAAACATTTTGTTGATGGCCGCGAGACAAAAAAAAGCCCATCTTAGGCAATGCCTTTTGCGACGAGTGTCAAGTATTTGTCAGGCAATGCAGGCAAAGCTTAAATTGTAAATATGTTTTTCTAATAATAATAATAAGGTTACTATTAGTATATGGCGCGTCGCAGATTCTTGCGATGCGATGCGACTTCGCAGTTTGGTGTGCGAGTCCTTACCCGGGAATATCAGGCTCAAACAAGCCTATCGCCTGTAGGTATGTTCTAACGCTACCCAGCTTTGAGAGCGACTCAAACATCATGCCGTCTCTTTCATACGTTTAACATTTAAAGCGACAGGGTGATGTTTGAGACGGTCCCAAAGTAAAGTAGCGTTCGAGTATTCGGGCGTATTGTAAGTCAAGAATTAGTAGTACTATTTTCAATTCAATTTGCAAAATCGGTTCAGATTTTTACTCTATTTCCTACTTACATACAACACAGACATTACTTCCTACATACAAACAAAAAAAAACAACAATATATATTTTGGTTGGTGTAGGACTTGTGGAAGTCCGTCTGGCTAGCTACCTACCTACAGAAAATGGAAAGTAGAGAAATAAAAACCGTGTTCTGTGCTACCACACCTATCTTATTTAGGTCTGACGCCATAACAAAGATGTTTCAAAATCTTTTGTGTTCTGTGTTTTCAGCATAGTTCTGTTCCGGCAGTTAAAGATAAGATAGCCAGTTGTTCCTCAGTGTTTGAGGATTCCGGGCGTATTGAGCTTCCATCTTCAGCCTTATCTTCATTTAAAATCAAGTGTGATGAAGGCTCAGTGCTCGTTGTAAAGAAAAATCTAATATACTAGCTTTCCGCCCGCGGCTTCGCCCGCGTGTACCTTCTACACGCTGCATGTAAAATGCCAGATTTTTTTATATCTTTTTAGTGTTATTTACTGTTCATTTTATTATTTTCTTTAAAACAAAAGTATCATCAAAATTTTACTCCCTAATAACCGCCAATTTCTTAAAAAAATATAAGTAGAAGGGTGCGTCTAAAATAAATTCAAGGAAAACATTTCACTTCGCAGCTCGGACTTACAGTCAAGCAAATATTTGCACTCAGATAACGACTAAAAAGATTTTCCTTGCAAACGCTATAAGTTACGGCTTAATTCGGCACTGTGAACTCATCCCCTTTGATAACTTTGAGGAAAAATGAGCATTATTTGTGAAGCTCTAGGTATAGTTTCGGGTGAAATGGAGAGTACCTGTTGCCTCATACAATGTAGGTTGCCGTTTACATACGTAATTCGGTAGTTGGTAGTGGCATATTGTGGGTGAGATAAGGCGCAGGGTTGTCGATACGTAAACAAAAGTAAATAGAATAAACTAATAAGTAAGTAAAATAACAGAAAGCATCAGAAACGTTTAGCGGATTTAAGGATAAGTACATAATAACATTATTGATCATCAAATCACGAGATAAAAAGCTTACGTATCTAAGTGTGTTACGAACACACCCAATGAAGACACATAAAAAACACCTAAACTCAGAACCAATGTAAATGTTGACGTTGAGAATGTTTGTATGGGATTGTCTACTAATAGAACGCACGTTCGCGCGAATTGTAGTCGTACGAATCTTCGATCAAGCATATTGTTATCGAGTATTCACGCGATGCGGTTGGGCGACTAAAATGTTTGGTAGTAGGGCAGGCGTACCGGTTTTGGCCACTGTACCGGTTTTGGCCACTTTTTGCTCTAAAAGTTTTCTAAACAACTTTTAGCCATTTTTGATAAAGGCAATTAAAATAAGGTATTTTAGGTAATAATAACAACCGTTAGAATTCCTTATGTCATTTTTTTTTTCAATAAATTCCATTTTCTGTTTGAAAAAATGTTTTGTATGAAAATTTTAAGAAATTTGTTTTAGATGAAATACTTTATAAACCTTTGTTTTTTACAATTAAATTGTTGTTTTGCAATTGACTGGTTTCTAGCGCATTAGAATATATTGATTTTACCTGGGTTTGGTTTTGATTTTTCGCTATACTTACAAAAGTTTAACTATCAGTAAGTGGCCAAAACCGGTACATTTGGCACCTCTCACACATTGTGCGTATTATAAAAAAAACTATTTTACTTTTATAAATTTGAAAAATGTACCTTTAAAGCTTAGATAAATTATCTATAATTTAAGATATAATTTGTGTCTTAAATACCTAAGACCATTTAGTACTTAGTGCTTAAAAGTCAAAAAATCCTTAAAGTGGCCACAAAGGGTACTTCTGCCCTACCTAATGCGCGTTACGGCAGTCGCGTTCTACAGTTCAAGACAAACGCCGAAATGTCTTATTTGGATTCGTACTAAAACGCGAAGGTCGCATCTCTTATCTGTTTATATGCAAATTAGTCTTCTGCCCGCAGCTTCGATCACGTGGACTACATGACGTAATCCCGCGGGAATGTAATTTTTTCGTCATAAAAAGTAGCCCATGTCACTCTCCAGCTCCCAAACTATCCCCATACCAGAAATCACGTCGATCCTTTGCCCCGTTTTGACGTGAAAGGCGGACAAACAGACAAACGAACAAACGCAATTTTACATTTATAATAATACTAGCTGACCCGGCAAACGTTGTTTTGCCATATTAATTATAGTGGACCCGGTAAACTTCGTATCACCAACATCTATTATATGTGATTTTTGGTACGGGGGCGGGGGTAGATGGGGAGCTGGAAAGTGACGTAGTTTATCCTGGAAAATATCACATTTCCTGAGGATAATGTCATGTAGTACACGCGGGCGAAGCCGCGGGCGAAAAGCTAGTCTATTATAGATAGACAGATGAAAATAAATGATCGCGAAGAAGTTTTATACACTGCCTGCAACAAATGTCACTTATTAAAAAGTAGGTAATCCAAAGCGGCTAAAACGTCAGTGATTGATTACAATACTCTTTGACATACCTCTTTGGAAGCGGCTATGGAAGAAATGACAGTTTTGTATAGTACGACAGTTTATCGATTTTCTATATAATTTCTAAATAATCATTTTTATTTTATAATTTTCCGGAATAAAAAGTAGCCTATATTACTCTCCAGCTCCCAAACTATCCCCATACCAAAAATCGAGTCGATTCGTTGCTCCGTTTTGACGTGAAAGACGGACAAACAAACAAACAAACAAACAAACAAACACACTTTCACGTTTATAATATTAGTATGGATTAGTATGGATAAGATGGATTATGTAAATATATAATACGTATAATAATCCTTTTTTTAATCCCTCTTCTGCTGATGCATTAAAATCTGATTCGTATTTCGTAGTTCTAGACATAGACGGCAGCGACTTTGTTTTTTATAAGTACCTTCTATGTGGAGATGATAATTTGTCGACAACCCTGTCGGCTACTGAATTGAAGCAACTCTTTCTTTACTCTACACAGGTTGCAGGTGTTTTGGAGGCCGGCTATTCAGTGATGAGATCGAAACGGCCGGAAGCGTTTTGGTGTAATTCAAGCATGAATGGGAAAGTAGGTATATTACGTACAGATAATATAAAATTTAACTACTATTAGGTACAGTTTATTAAGAGGAGCCTATGTATGGCGCAGTGGTTAGCGCGTTCGGCCTGCTTTAGTTCAGGGGCTTGCCGCGAGCTGTAAAACAATGCTTATACCAGGACACTCAGAAAGTTTTTAGAACCTAAAATTCGACTTTTATGTATAAAATATTTTTAAGAAATCTTTTCATAGAACTTCCACCAAAACTTTGTATAGAGGCTATAAAAAGTTTCATGCGTCTGAACCAATTTTCGAAATATTTTTTCTAGTCCGCCGCAGCATCAGACACCTCTTCCATTCCACGGCCTTCTCGAACGCTGATAGCGCGTCTTCCGGCGATGAAAACTGTAATAGTATTCCTTTCAACTGATTTTTTAGGGATGGACTACAGTCCATCTAGTATCTAGGTACACCTAGATAGCTGCATTCGAAGGTCCTTCATCCATAAAAGCCAGTTGAAGTCGACCAAATGACCAGGTTTTAGGCTGCATTTAAAATCGTAGAAAATCATCGCACGAAAATATTCTCCATGCTGATCAATTTTTAAATGAGACACGATAATTTTATTTTATTTGACCCTCGAAAAAATGTGGAGACATTTTTACTTTTAAATTACAAAAATTTTCAAAATAATTACAAGTGGCCAGTGCCTTATAGAAAAATACTTTTTCACTTCTCATGCTCGTAAAGTTCGTGTTTATGTTGGGTATAGGCTGCATAAAATCGCTTTTTATGCTCTAGTGCATAAAGTAAAATCTTCGTCTAAGTCTCAGACTCTAAGACAAAGGTCGTCAGGTAAACAGTCACACACGCAATTAAACTTCGTCATATAAACTTTATTAATAACTAACGTATTTCATTCTGTTTCTTAAATTTTGTACATAATCCATGTTAAATTATTAAATTAATAAAACTAGGCAAAATTAATGAGTTTTCTGAGAAAAAAGTATTACAAGAGCATTAAGGACTACGATCTATGCTAAAGTCAATGTGCTGCCAATGCCAGAATGCCACGTATAAAAAAAAGAAAAAGAAAGTCTTCCCGCCAATATGGCGAAGTCTTTATTTTTTCTTTTTTGCAATATTGCTATTTATTTTCCTCACACTCGAAGTGAAAAGCAGAGTGTATAACTCGTACATAAAACCCATTTTACCCTCGAATTGACTATCCATCCTCGCCTACGGCTCGGGTGGATATATACGTCTCGGGTAAAATGGTATGTTTTATGCACTTGTTGTACAATCTACTATTTCACTTCTCATGCTCGTAAAGTTCGTGTTTATGTTGGGTATAGGTTGCATAAAATTGCTTTTTATGCTCTAGTGCATAAAGTAAAATCTTCGTCTAAGTCTCAGTCTCTAAGACAAAGGTCGTCAGGTTAAACAGTCATACACACAATTAAACTTCGTTAAATAAACTTGTTATTTCATTCTGTTTCTTTAATTTTGTACACAAGCCATGTTAAATTACTTACTAAATTAATAAAACTAGGCAAAATTAATGAGTTTTGTAAGAAATAAGTATTTCAAGAGCATTATGGACTACGATCTATGCTACAGTCACTGTGCTGCCACTGCTACGTATAAAAAAAAAGAAAGTCTTCCCGCCAATATGGCGAAGTCTTTATTTTTTCTTTTTTGCAATATTGTTATTTATTTTCCTCACACTCGAAGTGAAAAGCAGAGTGTATAACTCGTAGATAAAACCCATTTTACCCTCGAATTGACTATCCACCCTCGCCTACGGCTCGGATGGATATCTACGTCTCGGGTAAAATGGTACGTTTTATGCACTTGTTTACAATCTACTATTTTCTCACAACTTCCCGAATTATTAACTTTCTTTTAAAATAATTAATTAATAATAATAATTAATTAATTAACTTTCCGATTTATTGTAGTTCCGTCGTTACGTCCTGTAATCAACATAAGTTGACGGCAGGCCCCTGGTTAAGCAGCTTTCGTTTGAATCAATCAAATTGGTCACGAAATGGGTGGCCAAAAACTTAAGGCGAGGATTCCCGACCGAAATAGGCACGCTAACGCTTGCTCGGCCGCGCTCGATACACTTCACGCGGACGCAGCGGCAGCCGGCAGTGAACTGAAACTCGCGAGCGCCCCGCGAATCGAAAATCACTTAAAATTCAAATACAAATTAACTAATAAAAAAATTAAAATTATGACGGCCGGAATCCCTCGGCTACTCAAAGACAATCATTTTCGTATATTTTTCATTAACTAAAACCATGTATACCTACTGCAAGTAATATGATATTTGGATTACGATTAGACGGATGTTTGGGATTTTATTTGACACAGTAAAATATCACCAATCGAAAACAAACGGCCGGAAGCACTAGTATAACTGTAAAATAACATATATTTGTTCCAAGTTTTAAGTACTTGTGAGTTGCGAGTAATCCATAATTTAAAATACCCTATTTTGGGGAATCGGTGCCTTAATAACTTATTCCCAGAAAATCCCCAATATTAAAATTCTAAAAGCAGTCCATACCTGCCTATACAATTTTATTTCACTAATAACAACTTCCAATGAACTGTTAATGTCACTACCATAAACTTATTTATACTAGGGGTCACTACGAGCTTGTCTGAGCTTGTCTCTCAGTACAATACAACATTGAAACCTTCAGCGTCTGCAAAAGGCATTTCACAGTCGAAAGGTCGCCGTCACAAAGGTATCGTTTATCGAAATATATCATAGAGATGATTGCCACATGACACTGCGTTGTAACGGGGTATCCCATAGTCCCCATTAGCCTTGCACAAGAAAATTGACTTTCTGTCCTTTGCGCCTAAGTATAGGTATATTTTATATTTTTTGTTGTAAAAAATTTGACAAGAGATTGTTTTATGTTACTAAATTATAACTGTGACGTGTTTTAGAAAAGTCATTGTCTACTATTATATAGTGTGGGGGTCACTTTAAGCCTGTTTTTAATTTAATTTTGTTTATGCCGGCCCTAGCGTCTATGTGTTTCGGTCTTGTTTGTTTTTGTGTCGGTTTTTTGTGTAAACTTCGCAGCCGCACCAAACACGGTTCCGACGGAAGATCAGCGCTGGCCATGCTGCGCAAGCATTATGCTGAGTCGGAACCGTTTTGGAACATGTGTTTATTTAATTTTTCATTTCTGTGATGTCCCAAATAAATGTTTTTTCTTTCTTTCTTTCTTTCTTATCATTCATAGGACTTTCAACATCATCAGCCATTTAATGTCCCCACTGCTAGGGCACTGGCTTTCCTAATGGATGGATAAGGAAAATGGGCCATGATCCACCACGCGGACCCATTTTTGGGTATTAACGACTGCAAATGCAGCCAGGGCCAACAGCTTAAAGAGCCTTCCGAAGCACGGAGGAGCTCGAGATGAAAAGTTTTTGGTCAGCCATCCCGTGACGTGACCGACCATTGCGAAAGACCTGCGAAAATCAATGCGCCACGGGTTCCTCCATAGGACTTTAGTGTTAATTATTTTTTTAATTACTTATAGCTACCGTGAAAAGCCATCGAAAGCCAGCCAGCCAAAAAATTGCGATCGCTAATTCTATGCAATTTTCGCAATGTTCGTTTACGGGATGGGTGGTCATTTATTGATAAACTCGAGTTCCTCCAGGGATGGGAGGCACGTTAAGCCATAGGTTTCGGTTGCGTTTGCAGTCGTTAATTAATATCTAACCCACGAATCTGAATAGGGCCCGCGTGGTGGGTCGGACCATTCTCCTTATGCATCCATAAAGAACGCCTGGGTGCCTACCATCAACTCTTATTGCGGTTTTGTTTAGGACCTAAACTGATCTGCTTCGCTTATTCGTACCACGACAGCTTAATATCAATGACAGCGATTCAGTCTTTCAGTGATCGATCAATGACATTTCACAGCCGCTAAGCTGTCAGGAACTCTTATTTGACTTATAACCCGGTCGATTTAACATGTTACCTGCAGGTTATACCCGTCCCTCTCACTCTCCGGGCATGACAGAATCGAGTGAAAGGGATAGAAGAAAAAGGACACAAATCGTTCGGTCATTAACATTTAGCAATTCATTTGCGATCCAGTTTTTAGAAGGTCAGAGTACGAAAGAAAGCAATTCATTTTAGGAACCTATTCTGCATCGCGCTATTTTTGAATCGCTGTCTTTAAGTTGATGGTAAGCACCCTGCTTCGCTTATTCGTACCACGACAGCTTAATATCAATGACAGCGATTCAGTGATCATTCAATGACATTTCACAGCCGCTGAGCTGTCATCAACTCTTATTTGACTTATAACTCGGCCAAGCTAACATGACACCTGCAGGTTATACCCGTCCCTTTCACTCTCCGGGCATGACAGAATCGAGTGAAAGAGACGGGTAGAAGAAATAAGGACACAAATCGTTCGGTCACTCACATTTACCAATTCATTTGCGATCCAGTTTTTAGAAGGTCAGAGTACGAAAGAAAGCAATTCATTTTAGGAACCTATTCTGCATCGCGCTATTATTGAATCGCTGTCTTAAAGTTAATGGTACGCACCCTGGGCCCCAACCTAAATAAAGACATAAAAAAAGTCTGATGATGATGGTGTCTCATAGCCATAATTTCCAGAAAGAAGATACCAGCCACCTGTGACTTAGTCCTCGAAGGAGTTTTCCCAGACTCACAAATAAAGTTGTAACGCCCATAGGTGGGTTACCTTTTAAGATTTAATTAGTCGTCAAAACAGCAATATATTACTTATATCTATTAATTTTATTCAATTTATTATTTAAGTACAGGTTTTTTTTTAACAAAAGTTCAAAAGGGTTAATGGTAATAATATTATTGTAATCGAATATACAATTTAAAAAAATCCATTCAAGGCTTCCTCGTTAAAAACAATACCAGAAATATACGTTTTTAATGAAAAGAACAATTTTACAGAAGCACAACATATTAATTAAAACTGAATTTAAAACGTGAAAGAGCTATTACCCCTACTATGGGTAAATACAGAAGATTTTACAAGATTTTTTGTTAAATTTTAAGATTTTATTTATACGTATCATAAAATAGATAAAGAATAGCTAGTGGAATGTTTGCTTAGATGTTTCTTTCGAATGCGAGAATTTTCCTCATTGATAAACCCCAGCTTTCAATTAAAAATTAAAAGAGTAACGCCCGAATTCTCGAACGCAAATCATCTTTGGGAGCGTCTCAAACATCATGGCATCTCTTTCATACGTTTGACATTTAAAGTGACAGGGCGATGTGTGAGACGCTCCCAAAGATAAGTAGCGTACGAGTATTCGGGCATTAGTATTAGTAGTATTAGTAACTTTATTTAGGCTTCTAACGGTTTGGGTGGCGAAAATTGCAGGTTTGAGTCCCGTCTGGTAGCAAAGTATGATATCTATCTTTTCGCAAAAAGTCAAAATGTTGTTCGTGATTTCACAGTTACCTACTAGAGTGCTAGCTAGTCCCGCCTGAAAGCTACTTACAGAGCTGGTGGTTTTTTTATATTAAAATGTTTTCTTATAATACCTACTTTGAGAATAACCGTGCAAACTGCTTACACATTTATTCTATAATGTTCGATCCGGATGTCAAACAATTTTAGAAAGAAAAATCCTTACAGTTCAACTATCTCCGCCAGTCTATTTGGAAAAAATCCAAACAGTTCAACTATCTCCGCCAGTATATTTGGAAAAATCCAAACAGTTCAACTATCTCCGCCGGTCTAACTATTTAGAAAAAATCCAAGCAGTTCAACTATCTCCGCCAGTCTATTTGGAAAAAATCCAAGCAGTTCAAATATCTCCCAGTCCAGTCTGTTTGGATAATAGATTAAAATATATTTTTTTGTTTTCCGAGTTTGTTTTCAACCCTTAGTAGTGTTTCAGGAATGTGAAATATTCAACAAAGCAGTGTCCGCTCTCAGCCCTTTGTGCCGCGCTGAAAGAGAATTTACTAATTGCGATAGCAGTGTACTACCGCGACCGTACTGTGTGCTCCGTTGTTGGCAGGACATGCGGAACAATTTAACGATTTGCGTTCTATAATAAAAAAACTAGGAAGGTATTTCCTAATGTCGCTGTGAACATCACATAATCTTTAAGAAAGTTGGTGTCATCAAATGAAAACCTTTGAACTAACCGACTATATTTCCGTCCGTATATTTTTCCATTGCCTTCAAGTACAAGTGATGTACAGCAAACTGAAAGCGATCGCGATAGATTTTGAGTTAGACAATTAGCCCCCTAGATTCTCAGTCCATCTTGTATACTATAATAATACATACAAGTACCTAAAAGGTGTTCATAATTAATGAAGGAAAGGAACTCTTGTGCTTGGGTTTGTTTATGTTCTGAGAAAGGATACAGGTGTGTTGGTACGTTCTGCACACATTGTAATAAGTCCAATCTCTATAGTAGCGATCCTTACCTACAACACATTGGAGAGCAGCTCGTCTGCTATTTGGTAGTTCTTTCAACTGATTACCTCCACTAATTCTTCATTCTCTTTCAAAAAAATTAATGATTTGTTTCAATAACTTACTAATTTAGTAACAAGGCAAGAATTCATGAAAACATTTTTTTAAATTGACAACTGTAAGGTATTGATAAATTCGTTTAGAGCTAAGCATAAAATCAAAATCAATTTAGTTTAAAAACACTAATGAACGTCAATGCAGACGCCATCGTTTCGCAAATCCTGCGCCAAGAGACCTTGTAACGAGAAGAACTGGCCAGAAACTCGCCAAGGGCAATTTTTTCTCCCTGCTTTCATATAGAATCGTCAAATTGGAAAATGACCAATAATATTTCATTCTTTCCCTCTTACGGCAGTTCGACTCGGAACGCTCTACCTCTGAATATTCGTAGTGCTCCACCTAAGTTACAGTCGTCACAAATTAAGATGCCCGTTTTGACACATGGTAATGACCCTAGAATGTAACTTGTTACGAAAACCAAAAAATCAAATATATGCTGATTACTTATCAAAGGTGTATGAAAATAATATGTTACATTTTTGAACGCATCATAAATTAAGGCAAAGTGTATTCCTCGTATTATTTTTGCGTTTATTCTAAAGTAAACGCAGATTCGATTAACTACGAAACGTCTAAAAAAACAGTTACGTTCTCAGTCTTTATTTTTTTAAATACTAGTGTTGTAACCGTTGTGTGCAGGATTTCTCCAGCTTCATTCAATTTTATCGAAATAATCGTTATAACCAATTTAATAGATTAATTTGTAAAATTGATCTTTTTTGTGTGAAAACTAGATTGGTGCTTAAGCATTAGTGAAATTATGAATTGGCAACAATGATTTCGATAAAATGGTTTCTAGGCAAACACAAACTTGTCCAAGGAGAACGTTACGAATGAACCGAATGAAAAAAAAAAAATTCTTTAAATAAGACCTAGACAACCTTGTACACCTCACCATGTCGAATCGTCACGTTCACCTTTCCAGAGATTTCTTAAAACACGTTTCGTTCGGCTTGTTCGAAGCGTTCGCATCGGACAAGCGTGCGTTTACCATAAGCGGCCTGTACACGTTGGTCCAACCACTGGCCAATACATCGTACATTGACACTTTTGAACGAACAAGACGTATAAAAAGGTTCTTTCAAAAGTGTTAATATACGACTTATTGGCCAATGGTTGGGCCAACGTGTACAGGCCGCTTTAATAAGTAATGTGGCTACTCTATGACCCTATGATGTGAGCTGTAGTTAAAATACTTGCACTTTTAGAGCCAACGCGCACTTGTGATTTTTAGTCGACCGATAGTCAAGTCGGAATCGTAAGACGATCGTGCGTGATCAAACTGTCGTCGGGCGATAGTTTGGTTTTGAGAACCTGCGAGCACTTGTGATTTTAGTCGATCGATAGATGGTCGATAGTTTAGTTGAATCCGGGCGCGCGCTCACATAGTCCTTCATGCACAGGCCGATAGTTGTCCGATAGTTGTATAACTGTAACTTTATCTATAGTTGTAGTAACTATTGGCCAGTCATTTTCGATAGTTCAATACTGAGTGCGCAGTCTACCGATAGTTGGGCGATATTTTAGTTGAATGCAGTGCGCGCGCTCACATAGGTAGTCCTTCATGCACATTACCGCCCGACCGATAGTTGTGCGATAGTTTGACCGTACAACTATCGGCCAGTCATTTTCGATAGTTTGATCGGTCGATAGTTTAAGCGCACTGACGATTGCCACTGCCATATAACTCTATACTGAATCCGAGAACGACCAAACTATCGCCCGATTAAAAATCACAAGTGCGCGTTCGCTCTTATATAAGTTATGCAATTTAAGTGTATTCGGTTCAAGTTTATATAACATAAAAGGTCAATTTATACTTTAATAATATGTTTATTAAAAGTATAAGTACCTTTATAGTAAGTTTAACATTTTATAATAATAACTTTAGTCTTAATCCACATAAGTTGCAAACCTACTATAATAGATTAGTTACTCAGAACCTTAATCGATTAATCGCGAGAATCGATCACGGACTCGTATGGTTACATGCCTAATCACGTCACTTTGGCATGTGTCAAAACGGGCATCTTATTTTGTGACGACTGTAGTTTTTAAGCGATTAGTTCGAGAGCATTAGGGAGACCGAGTAGAGTTGAAACAATTTAAACATTTAGTTTCATACATTATATACTTTCCACAGAAATCGTATGTCGATAGGTCATTCTTTACACTTGCGAATGACTGAAAGACATTGTAAGCGTTAAATATTGTGGTGAAAAAACAAGTCAACTTGTTTCAACTCCCCTCATACCGTGGAGAAACAATGATTTTTGAGAAGTATTAAGGCGCTACTCGGAAAAAGTATGGACTTTTTGATATAAAACTATAGGACGGTTAGAGTTGTTATAAATCTGGTAATTAGATATATATTTCTTCATACCTTTATCTAGAATCGTATAGTTTCAGAAACACGATTTTATGATTTTGCTTCGATACTTTTTGTTTTCGAAAATACCTCAAAAAAATACGAAATATCAAGATTATTCTTAAATGGGGTTACATATACTATTGAAAATTGGTTTAATTAGTGGACACCAATAATATTTAAAATTGTATAGAAGCATTTTTTTTAAATCGCTGTAGTTTTTTAATACGAAGTGATTTTGTGTTTTTTTGCGTAATCTGCAAAATCGGTCTCGCTCCCGCGCGCGTCGTTTTCTCATTGCTATCTCGCTTTAGCATAATTTTTCCGAGTATCGCCTTAAGGGCTGTAAAATAAAAATGATGAAATAATTTAAAGGTATTTATTAAAATAAAACTTTTCAAGTACGAAACAAAGTTATTTACTAATATTTTGTACTGATATATCAGTTAAGTAGGTACTTAACTACAGGTCTAATACAACGTCAACGTAACAATCACGTTTATTGCATTGGAGCCCAACTTATTTTTATTTTGTTTAAATTGAATATAGGTACAACTAAATATTCTGTGAATATTTCAATCAAGCGTCTACCTGTTACCGTTATTAATATCGAGCAAAAAACGGCAAAAAAAACACGTTTGTTGTATGGGTATTCGTAGCGTCTACCTGTTGCCCTTTTTAATATCGAGCAAAACGGGGCAAAAAAGAAGACGTTTGTTGTATGGGAGCCCCTATCAATATTTATTATATTCTGTTTTAAGTATTTGTTGTTATAGCGGCAACAATAATACATAAGTAAAAATTCAACTGTCTAGCTATTTACAGTTCATGAGATACAGCCTGGTGACAGACAGACAGACGGACAGCGGAGTCTTAGTAATAGCACAGTTTAAGCAATCTTATAGGGTCCCGTGTAGTTTACCCTTGGGGTACGGAACCCTATAAATTTTTTTTTTGAGCCCGTTATTTATTGACTGCTGTTTGATATAAAATCGAGGAGATTTGAAACACAGTATGAAAAAACCTCCCAGTTTTTTTTTAATCCACCATCAACAAGCAATTACACAGAAATCAATTTGTACCAAATATATTTATTAAATCTTTAGTAAATGAGCTTTCGAAACATATGTAACTTAAACCAAAATACAAAACCCTTATCAAAACATAGGCCTCGTAAAAAAACTTTAAATACCTACTTTCACGATTTTTAGAAGCTTTTTATTCACTTGCCATGTTAGTTAGTTAGTGGGGGACAAATCTTGCAAGCTTACCCAGTGTCCGATGGAGCTGAAATTTTGTATACTGGTTTAGTTTAGAATAAGATGGCAATACAATATTTAAGTACAGTTAGCAAAAAAACTTGTCATGAAAATGAAATTTTTAGTAAAAACTTATTGTCACAGGGCACGCAGAACTCTACAACCGCGCGACGCCACCGACGCGACGCTAGCTGACACGTCAGCGGGTGGAAAGTGGTAGAAATGCGACGTTACCAACTCGGAAATCGGTACTGTTTCAAATCACCTCCGTTTCAAATGCCCTCGGTCTCTCAACAAAATAAAGAAGGTTTACTAAAAGGCCGCTCCCGCCATTCTTGAAAATACTTACATCTAAACTTGCCTGACTCACTAGGGTTGCTTCTGTATTGATTCTGAATTTTAAAAACCGGCCTTGTGCTAGTCGGACTCGCGCACGAAGGGTTCCGTACCGAAGTTACGGTTACAAACACCTGACAAACGTTATCTAAATAGTTTCCAATGAGGATTTTGTACTGCGCCAAGTACATTTTTATAAGTTGGTCCACTGTCACTCGTAAACTTGTAAAGCCTACTTTAGCTGTGATAGTTTTAATTGTAACTTCGTCGTAAATATACAACTAGGTATAGTGAATTTTTTCACGTATCCAAACAGGGGTTAAATATAATGACCACCAAAAAATACTTCGATACCCTAAGCTCTCTTATCAAAAAAAAAAAACTGAACAACAAAAAAAAATGTACCATCACAAATAGTACTAGCAATTTTAGTAACGACGGCATATTAAATTGTATTTTAAGCCCAAATTTAGTAAATGATCTCCAAATTATAGCGAGGAAATTAATACACCATTGATTGCCATAAAATGCATCCATATTACCAACAAGTAATGTAAAATGATACCAAATTTATTAGCACCTACCTACCGCTCAACCATATATAAGTACTAGCTGACCCGGCAAACGTTGTTTTGCCATATATAAATTATAGTTTTATACACCAAAAGTTGCCTAGACCAGACAACAGATAGCGCTACTTATACACTACCAATAAAGGGGCCCAAGATTGGTCTCTATTTCCTACATATAAAAAATTACTCTGTGAAGTAGAGTGAGTGTCAGATAACTCTGCGCGCATGCGCGACTGGTACATTTTTGGCGCTAGTTACAGTACATTTTTTTATTCTAAGCTTAAGGAAAAGATTCGTATTCGATTTTGACCACGCAGACGTCAGTGATTACATACTCTTTGGAAACGGTAATGGAAGAAATGACAGTTTTGTATCGAAGGTACGACAGTAAAACGATTTTTCATAGAAAATTACAATTTTTACTCAATTTTCCGGAATAATAAGTAGCCTATGTTATTCTCCAGCTCCCAAACTACCCCCTTACCAAATATCACGTCGATCCGTTGCTCCGTTTTGACGTGAAAGAAGGACAAACAAACAAACAAACAAACAAATAAACAAACAAACAAACACACTTTCACATTTATAATATTAGTATGGATTAGTATGGAAGTATGGATGTTGGCAAGGACCACAAGCTGTATAACAAAAAAACTTTCATCAAAATCCGTTCCGTAAACTTTATTGCCGACGTCATCACACTAAAAAATTCATCCCCTGTTTTCACCCTCTTTAGGGTAGTTTTTTTTACAAACTTTGAATGTCGTATTTATTTATCTAATCAAAAGCCTATAAAATAATTTTGAAGCTTCTAGCTTTAAAAATGACGTAATATCCATACAAACTTTCATCCCCTATTTCAACCCCTTACAGCCCTTTGTTCACATAAAAAAGTAGCCTATGTCCTTTCTCAGGCTCTAGACTATCTCTGTACCAATTTTTATTCAAATCGGTTCCATAGTTTAGGCGTGATTGTGTAACACACAGACAGACAGATTCGCATTTTCGCATTTATAATATAAGTAAGGATTACTCTGTGAAGTAGAGTGAGTGTCAGATAACTCTGCGCGCATGCGCGACTGGTACATTTTTAGCGCTAGTTACAGTACATTTTTTTATTCTAAGCTTAAGGAAAAGATTCGTATTCGATTTTGACCACGCAGACGTCAGTGATTACATACTCTTTGGAAACGGTAATGGAAGAAATGACAGTTTTGTATCGAAGGTACGACAGTAAAACGATTTTTCATAGAAAATTACAATTTTTACTCAATTTTCCGGAATAATAAGTAGCCTATGTTATTCTCCAGCTCCCAAACTACCCCCTTACCAAATATCACGTCGATCCGTTGCTCCGTTTTGACGTGAAAGAAGGACAAACAAACAAACAAACAAACAAATAAACAAACAAACAAACACACTTTCACATTTATAATATTAGTATGGATTATACGTTGACTTCATGTTGCTCCCTTGTTTAAAATAACAACGTTTGATTGATCTAATCTTACTTTGTATAAAGTCAGTTGGTATAAAATCGTTTGGCATAATTATTCATCATCATCATCATCATCATGTCAGCCGAACGACGCCCACTGCTGGGCATAGGCCTCCCCCAAGGATCTCCACAACGATCAGTCCTGCGCTGCCCGCATCCATTATTCATTTGACCTAAAATTTATTTGTTATAATATTGTTTAGCATAGAGATACAATACATATAAATTGGTTTGATATAATAATCGTATGTCCTAATATTTATTTGACAGGCTCGGAAGCCCTGTAGAACACGTGATAGGTTAGAAAGTTCGCCTTAAAGTTCGTGGTTATTTTTCTTTGTAAAACAATCCATAAGTTATATTGATACAAAAAAAATTCTTTACTTACATAAGATGTTAAATATTTGCTTGACATTTTATATTAAAATTCTGTTAAAATACTGGTGGTCATATAACATTTTTGGGCTTACAATGATCAGTTTGGAGTCGTGTGTTTTAATAGGATAGCAAGATGTTATAGTTTGGGTTATAATTTTGGAAAGAAAAGGAGTTCACATTTTGGCGCTCATTACCTATTTTTAACCGACTTCAAAAAAGAAGAGGTTCTCTGTTTGTCTGTATGTATGTTTTTTTTGTGTATGTCTGCCGATTACACGAAGAGGGATGGATCAATTGAAACTATAATTCAAACGTTATTACCTACATCAGTGCCCGTAGTGTAAGTTTTTATGTCAAAAAACGCAAACTATTTCGATTCCGTATTTATGTCAATTTGTATGAAAACTGTAAGCGCCTCTATCGGCGAGTAGCGCGCTTTTATAGTTTTCATACAAAATGACATAAATACGGAATCGAAATAGTTTGCGTTTGCTTGACATAAAAACTTACACTAGGGGTACTGGCTATTTCCCAAGTAGCTCCCATTTTTTTAAATTTTGAAATCGGCTCAGTCGTTTTCAAGTATCTAATCCTGAAAATACTGTAATTTGATAAGTAACCATGAGCACGAGTTTTTACGTATCTTTAGGCATAAGTAACTCCTTTGTTTATAAGCTGATTTAGATAATTCTCGTTTTGTTAGTAAGGGAATACCTTAAGGTATTTTATCCGACTTCAAAAAAGGAGGTTCTCAGTTTGACCCGTATATGTGTTTGTTCGCGAGATGCGGTTTTAAGAAAAGTATTTTGTTACACTTAGGTAAAGGTTTTAGTATTATAACCGACTTCAAAAAAGGAGGTTCTCAGTTTGTCCGCGATTATCTCACGTTTGGCTGAACCGATTTTGATGCGGTTTTCATCATCATCATCATCATCATCATCATTTCAACCGTAAGACGCCCACTGCTGGGCATGGGCCTCCCCCAAGGATCTCCACAACGATCGGTCCTGCGCTGCCCGCATCCAGCGGCTTCCCGCGACGCGGTTTTCATCAGACAAGTATTTTTGATTGATGCGTTTTATGTGTACATCCTAACATACCTATTTACCAGGATACACTAAAATTGCCTGCATGATGCCCTAAAAAGAGTGAAATAAAAAATATTTTTATAAAAAAATAAAACCGCCTTCAAAAAAAATGCCACCAAAAAGTAAGAAATAACCAGTCTTAAACCTTATTTATTCATACCAAATAACGTACTTAAGTACTTTGAAGACGGGCGTGAAACATGTACTTACAGGTTTTTTTTTGTTAAAACCCGACTTCAAAAGGGGTTATTTCTTACTTTTTCGTGGCATTTTTTTGAAGGCATTTTTATTTTACTATATTTGGTGATCCGTTAAGCATAAGCCATCCAAAAATAACCATTTGCTAGCAAGGGGTGGGGAGACTTGACTCTAGACAATATTTTTCAATTTAATGCTTTATAATTCACAAACGGATGTCTCAATCAAAAAACTGTTTTGACAAACCCGTAATATTTTTAAAATCGCTATAAAACGACACCCCGCACTATGGGATAGACAAGAAAAAATTCACGTGTAGAGGAGGTCAGCTAAAAAAATTAATTTTCAAAATTTTACTTCACCACTCTGTCGGTGTGCCTAGTATGTATCTTCATGCCAAATTACAGCTTTCTAGAAATTCCTTGTTGGCTACGGAACCCTAAAGAAATAGTAGTATAAGTTTACAATCATACATACATCGATTCGTTTATAATACATCCTATCATAGAAAAATGGAAAATTAAGTATTTAGAAAAAATCGACCCGTCTCACAACGACGAGACGGGTCGATTTTTTCTAAATACTTCATTTTCCATTTTTCTATAATAAAAATTGCATTGTGAATGCAAAAAAACTAAAAATTAAAATAACATCCTATCATGTTTCCTTAGAAGCTGCTTAGATGGTAAACAAAGCATCAAATTTCCATTAAAGGTCCCGACGCAACACACAACGAAGACTGGAGCGTAACAAGATATAACTAGCTGTAATAGTGAACCCACTAAAAACATAAACGTGAAAAATGCACTAAGTTCGACGAAAACATAAATGTAAAAAGGGTGCCAAGTTCAGCGAAAAATAGTTGAAATAAGGGTAACAAGTTCCATAATTCTTTTGAAATAAAACTTTCGTCTATGGACTTTAAATTATTAATATTTTCTTAAATGTTGAATTTTAAACTTGTCATCTTCAAAAAAAAAACAAAACCTTTATAACGCAAGAACTTTATCAAGCAATAGATAAAGAATTAAAGAATTTATTTCATAAACAAAGTTACAATTCACCCATATCACAATACATAATTATTCTGTGACAATACTAAGCAAAAAATACAATACTACGTTAAGCGGCCAATCAATACTGCTTAAATGATATAAGTACCTAACCTACTTACTTAGAAGAAAATTCTATAAGATAGTAAAAAAAAAAATATTCAGGTTGCGTGGTTTCTTACTGTATTTATTTATTTTTCAATACCATCACAAATCACAACTCGAACATTCCATCACTTTACAAAGCCTTTTTTTCTTCTACTACCTGCGTTTATATTTATCTCATTAATTTGATACTAACAAAACAAATGCTTTAATGCTTTACATTTTATTATTAACCACATTTTTGGTACAAAAATGGCAATAGATCCTAGAGTGTTAAATACTTTATTCCTATGACAGTAGTGTTAACGGAATCATTAAGTTACAATAATGGTGATTGTTGGTGAATTAAGCTGAGTATTTTACTTCCCGTAGTAGCCGAGGCTGTGTTACGGCAAAGTAAGATTCTCATCCTAAGAAAAATAAACTTTTATAATTCGGCATAAGGGTCAAGTTATTTCATACACCTAATGAAAGCATTGACCTATTCGAATGATGCGATAAGGCGACAGGTGTCTCAAGCGTAAACAACTAGTAGTTATCAAGCTATTTTCAAAACAAGAAAGTGTATTTATAATAGTAAAAAATGAACCCATGCTGTGTGTTTTTATCGTAGATAGGTAAATAAAAAATATGGTTTAATAAAATATTATTAGGTATTCAAAAAAGGCACAGGTTTTATAAATTACTAACTGAAAATTTTAATGTACTTGCTCTGCCTTGTACTAGCCTCACTTATATACGATTTCAAAAGACTGCAATCTTTGTGCTGATCAAAACATTTTTTTAATAAATACCCACATGTGTTAACCAATGCGTTTTTCTCGGGTACCTAAATCAAATGCATTATAATCCGCTGATGATATGGGTGGATTGCTGTTGATCTCTCCTTGTTGATATACTTCAGTAACATTTGTCAGTTATTCACTACAAGTTGATTATTGTTCTTCGCTAGCTAAACTTGCATACAAATTGTTACCTTCAAGCAAAATATCGGACAAATCATCGCTGCAGTTGCCCTCTTTAGACTGTTTGATAAATAGTAATAAAGTTTTTTTTAAATGCCGACACGAGATGCCAACTAATTGGTTCTGTTGAGTTTCCGTTACGGCGCACTCTACCAAAAAAAATTCTCTAAACGGTCTTGGTTCAGTCGCCTTGTCATAATGTTACAGTGGCTTTCTGATTTTAAATCCTCAAACAACAGCAAAATAGATTTTAAGGTGATTTGGAAACCTTTCAGAAACTTAACTT
This sequence comes from Crambus lathoniellus, assembly GCA_949710035.1. Lineage (NCBI taxonomy): Eukaryota > Metazoa > Arthropoda > Insecta > Lepidoptera > Crambidae > Crambus > Crambus lathoniellus. The sequence goes on along the minus strand of OX453313.1, from coordinate 12,603,404 downwards.
TCAAAGTAGCGTCTTTATCCGTTTTTGGACTAAATTAATCTCAATGATGCAAAAAAAACATCATTTAGTTAAGAAAGGAAACCTTAAGTACTGTACCACTGAACGCGTGTTGGTATTCAGTGCCAAAACAAATAGACGAATTTAAAAAAATCTAACAAATAAAATTAGTTTTATTGTGCCTTCGGCAGTTAAATCGATCGCGCCAAAATCTCTGCATGTTGATAAACCTGCTGACACTGTAGCACGGTAGGCTTAATGTGACTTTCCGTTAATTTCGGGGCAGACCTCACTTGTTGAGTTTTATGTGTCTCGTAAACTGAATGATGTGATCCCATTTAGCTACACTGTTATCAAAATGAAAATTGTAGTTGATCAAATTATTGCGCACAGATTTACTGCCATATTTAATAATCTATCCACATATAGGGATAGGCATAATCCAGATTAGTTGCTAGGCAACACCTAGCAACATCCAGGCAACTGTCGTTAATGGTATGTTAATATCAAACGTTGCATAGCAACTAATCTGGATTGATTATTAACTCTGGCCGTTAATGAAATCATCATCAAAGCATCAAATATATAAAACATCTTATTAGAATCCACATAAATATACGGAGTTTCAATTCAATGCTAACTTTTCTTTCTTTGGCGCTGCTTCTGAAATCTGAACCCATGTCTGAAACTAATACTCGTATTTTGAGGCCTATTTCAAAAGGCTTTCTAATGAGTTTATCTATCCATTTTGATATGTATTCAGAATTTTTAGACTTAGATAATATTTCAAATCCTACAGGCTGCTCGTAATTTATGAAAATTCCATGTATCATTGCCACTAAAACATATTTTGCTGGCTCTAGAGATTGTATTCCATCTATTTCATGAAAACCATAAATTTTGTCCTCTTTTATAAAGGGTGACTCAAAAGTAGGTATAGGATTTGAATTTCGCGCTATTTCCGAAATATTCAAGATAGCGGGTTGAAATTTGACACACGTCATCTTGACACATGTAAAATTAATCGTGGAGCGTTTCACAATAAATGAGCGCATAGAAGTTATACAAATATTTAACGAAAATTCACGATCAATTACAAACACTCGTCGAAAGCTCGAAAAATCTCGTAATTTCAAGAAGAAGTGATGTCAAATGGCCACCGAGATCTTGCCATCTGATGCCACTGGATTTCTTTCTTTGGGGCTACGTGAAAGATAAAGTCTACGCCAACTATCCACAAAACATAGACAATATAGACAAAATATTCGCTGAGTTATTGGTGAAATAAGTAGCGAAAAGTGTGAAATTAGCAGCGAAATGTGTGAAAGTGTCATAAAAAACTTGCACACAGCAAAAATGCCCGTGGCGGCCATTTAGCAGATATTCTATTCAGATAAAATGGTACAAGTCTCTTCTTTAAAATAAAATAAAACTACGAAGAAATTCCAATCCATTCGCGATTTATTGAGACATATCATCATATACCTACTTTTGGGACACCCGTTATTATAAAATAAATTACCCTTTAGGCTCATCGATTCTATGACAAGAGAACATTTTCTCTCTATATCAGTCATCGTTTTCGTTTTGAGAACTTCCATTATAACAAATTCAGACAAAATAATTTATAATCTGTAGGTACTGTATCTATTTCTGAGTTCCAGAAGAATGAGATTTTAATTTTGCTTGTTTTTTTACAACTTTAGATAAGTTTTCGGTAAGAAACTTATCACACAATTTATAAAACATGTTAATATCTGTTTCTGGATCAGCCGTTGTTTTTAGTCTTTTCGTGCACTCAATGATATCGTTTTTCAGCTTTCTTTTTCGGGGAGTATTAGCAGAAAGGTGAGCTTCTGTTTGTGTATTGGAGTCACGCTGTGTACAAGATTCATATTGTGTACAAGACTCTTTAGTCTCCACAGTTGCTTGTGATTCTTTATTTTCATTTTTTTTGACTGGTAGCATAAGTTTAGGATTAGTGCCTTTTTTCAGGAGAGTTCGGTTCGATGACTTTAATAAAGAATTGCTTTCGAAGTGGGCCTCACAAACTCGGAGAAATGTTGAAAATTTGTTATTTACATCTTCTCGATCAATTAAACTTAACCACAAGGTTCGCCTGAAAAGAAAAAAAAAATGATTTTTAAAATGAACTAGTTATTTTGCGCAACGAAAATAGCCTATGGCACTCCTAGGATTAAGACGTTAAAATAAATAGGTTTACACATAATCGTGCGTCGTCGTCGTTCTCTCTTGAACTTGGCTGGTACACTGCCGTGCCTCAAAAAAACTTTTATATAGAATGACTGGCGTTTTCTCCTGAACTTGGCAGGCACACTGCCGTGCGCCTAGATAAAGAAGACTTTACTGCAAGTGAAATGTTATTTGGGATTTAATGATTGGCGTTCTCTTCTGAACTTGGCTGGTACACTGCCGTGCGCCTATAAATAAAACTTTACTCCAAGTAAAATGTTATTTGAGGTGTAATGACTGGAGTCTCTAAAATGTAAGTAGGTAATCTCTAAACACTGCTAAGATAAAAGAAAATGTAACGACTAACGACAACTTTTACTTGAAAATTTGCTGTGTTCGCTGAACCGCCAAGAAGTTTTGAGAATACTATAACATCTTACTATGGACTAGCGTAACTAGCATTGGTAAATAGATTATGCGTAGCGTGACCCGCTGCGAGTTGTGACTTGTGTGTGACCGGCTGCGGCGGTCGAGCGCCGATAAAGAATATAGGTACTTACCTAGGTACAGTCGAGTTCAATAATATCTGTGCACTTTTGAACTTTGTCGTACCTAGTAATTATTGTGACAATTTGTACAGAAAGTTAAAGACGATGTCAAAAAACTTAATGCGACAAAGTCCAAAAATGCACAGATATTATTGAACTCGACTGTACCTACTTAAACTAAACCATAATTTAAATACTGGCGTTTTACGTGGTTTTACCAGCGAACGATAAGATCAATGTGAAATGGTTAATCATCGTTATCAAAGCGGCTAGTTCCAAAAAGTACAAGAGAAAACAGTTTTACTTACCTTTCAATATCTTCTGGAAATTTGAAGAACGTGTAGGCACAGTTTTTAGTGGTATTTAAACAACCAAATACACTGCAACTGTAATAATATCGGTTAGTCATTATGATAATAATAGCGGCGCGGACGTGAGGACTAGCACTTGCGATACTCGCGACTGAGCTCTGTCCGGGACTGCCCGAAGTGCCCGAGCCCGAGCGAGACGACACGAGCGAGAGTGCCTGTAATGTAATGTAACGTCGTCTATGTGTGCGTGGCGGAAATGGCACCGGGCTGCGCGCTACGTAGGTACTTACTTCGTTGTGGTCTTGTGGTACACACGTTCCGATCCGACAGCCGATTTGGTTTGCTCCCAGACCAAATCTGCGCTTCACACGTTCCGATTTGGTCTGGGAGCAGAACAAATCGGAGGTCGGATAGGAACGTGTGTATACACTATTACCTTTACCCTAGCTTCGTCGTCTCTGACACATGGTATGTAATTTATATTTATTTAAACCAGCTGATGCGGCGAACTTCGTATCGCCTTATCGACAGCACGCCACCTACCGTACCGGGTCCAATAATTATAAATCTAAACTATTCTAAACCATTCTCGAATCTACCTGAAGACACACAAAAAAATTCATTAAAATCTGTCGAGCCGTTTAGAAGTTCAGTCAGACATACACACGGTAACTATATAAAGTAGTTTAATTGTATACGTAAGTCTATATGCATGTGTTATTTATATGTACTTACCTACATATGTATACTAGTTTTGCGTGTGTAGGTAGGTATGTATTTATAGCTATTATTAACTATTTTTTTTTATTTTTATAATTTTTTTATTTTTTTTCTACCTTAATGTCGATATTTTGGATATTAAAATTTACAACAATTCATGAAATTAAAACAATAACAACAAAGACAATAGGTTATTTATTATCTATGAAAACAGAATCACTCCGTCGCGGACGATGACCCCGCGTGATCCGTGCGTTGACCTTGTCTCACACAACCACACGCGTAGTATAGCCTGCTGTACGTGCATCTCGCACAACCACATTCGATTGGCTATGGCTACTGTATATGTGTCGCAGGCGGATTGTTGAATTGAATCCGCCGGACAGCATGTACGACGACGAGTGACGACCGATTTGGCGCAGGGGTAGGCTACCCACCTTCTGCGCCAGAGGTCTCGGGTTCGATTCCCGAACAAGACAAATATTTGTGTGCATGAACATGTCTATTTGTCTTGGTCTGGGTGTTTACTATGTATATTAAGTATGTATTTACAAACAAAAAGTATTTAAGTATATATTTATCCGTTATCAAGTTTTCCATGATACAGTTTCTTAATGAAATTAACATGAGCTTCGATAATTGGTGTGATTGTAAGAATTTATTTATTATTATTATTCCCTTTATTACATTTTAAATACTTACAAAATTATATTTCTAAACATTAAATTTTTACAATGTAGGTATAACACTAAAAAATATAACATTTAAAAATACAAAAATGCAGTTCCCCAACGGTAGCAAGATCAGGGTCCCGGCTACCGATGGTTAAGGATCCAGAGACAGGAACCTTCTCACTATACGGGCCGTGTCCAGAAGTACTGCCTTCTGCATCTGACTCCCGATCCATCCACCTAACGCAAGCCTCTTAAGGTGTTTATCGAGGCTCTTGGCTATCAGACCATGGGCAGATATGACTATTATTATTATTATTATGTACCCCTCGGAAGTCCTGTATAACACGTCATACGGGGGGGTGATCAACAATAATGTTGATCGAAGTTGGTGAGAAAGGCGCTAGAATTTATTTTGGCGTGCGTTAATTTATTTGCGATAACTCCTAAGATTATATGGTGTAAACGAGTAAAATAATATGCATGAAATGCTTAAAGCAACTAACGTATTTAGATTGATAATGGTTAATACTGTATCCCTCTAAATACCTAGCTTTCCAATTACCGCATTGTTCGTAACCAGTTTTTTTAAAGATATAATGGCTATAAGCTATAATCGGTCATTCTCAGGATTAGAGGTTCTTCGCATAATTACCGTAACCATTTTTATTTCTCGCTAATTTCTCTTAAACACATTAAAATATGAAACACATTAAAGATACGAAATTAGTATTTAAAGAGGCATTAGATTATTAAAAATGGTTTTCAAGTTATTGAGATTTAAAAAAGTAATGAGTACGGTAACTAGATAAGTCTAATACTTAATGTAACGGTAATTAGAAAATATCAATAAATCTATGTAAAATTAAGAAATTAAATAATATTATGCATCTAATGACACAACACATATAGGAAAAATGTGATAGTAAAAATAAGTAAGGCGGGATTCGAAGCCGCGCCTCCGGATTTTTTTCCTATACTTACAGAATTGCATTGTGAATGCATAAAAAATATTTGAAATCTCGATACAAATTATATTAATAATTATTGTTCAAGTATATGGCATTACAAATGAGCAATTCTCATAAAAAAATATCATTTTTGTTTGTAATTTTTATTGTTTTTGTGTTAAATCGGTTATAATGATCGATTTTAAACATTTTTCTGCGCGAACTGTTCATATAAGTAAATAAAACACTTTCACGACGTTTTGGCAAGGTGTCGAAACGTCGGATAAACCAAAAAACCAATAAAAACAACAAAAAATGTAACCAAGTTGTTGAATAAATCGCGTGAAAAAATACGTGAAAGTGTTTGATATATAAAAAATTATAAAAACAGTCCCAAAAGTAACAAAATTGTTTTGTACTTAATTGCCTTGCTTTCGTAATAAAAGGAAACATGGGTTTCTACCAAGTTTTTCAGACAGATTCGTTATATTTTAAATTTATTTACAGACTACTGACAAAGATAGTCTACTTTTTTTCAAGGTGGTTTTTACAAAAGAATTTCCTGAAAATACTATTTTAGTGTATTTTTTTGAGCGCAGCGAGTATGCCGAATCACTAAAACGACTTGGTGGTGGTGGTGTCAAAGTTTCAATAGGTTTTCTTAAGGCCTCTACACACCAAACCCGCCGGCCCGCCGGCTTTACCTGACGGTTGCTTTGCGACGATTATACATGTAAACAAGCCCGGTGGCGTAACCCGCCGGGCTGAAGTGAATCTAGATCTACGACCACTTGTCCCTAAATTTTCCTTTTCCTTTTGTCTTGTATAGTAATCTCTGCAATTTTCCCTTTTCCTTTTTTGAGTCTTCTTCCTCCTGCCTAGGAGTTTCTTATCTCTTTTTTCTTTTATTGTAACTTTTTTTCTCTTTTTCCTCTGATTGTTGGTACAAAACAGGGTAATTTTTATTCTATCTCGACGTTTTCGTGCTGCGAGCCTTCAAATCTTTTCTATTTCTCCTTGGTTTTCTTTGGTTATCCCATCCTACAAAATTAAAATCAATAATCAGTAGAAAATATCGATCTCTAGCAAGGTTTGAATGAAAGGAACGAAATAATTTCATTTAAACAAAAACCTGCCTAAATAAGCATAAATCAAATAATTATATAATATTTCACGATATTATTATATTACTATGTGGAAATCGTTACTAATATTGTATCGAACGCTTGTTTTTCTATTTGTTTGGCGTTACAGCTAAACCACTGAACCGATTTTAATGAAATTTGGTATATAGATAACTTGAACTCTAGAGAAGAACAATGTTACTTTCTATTCTTGGAATTCAAGGTCACCCAACGAGCAATGGAGAGAGCGATGCTTGGTATTTCCCTGCTCGATCGAATCAGAAATGATAAGATCCGCAGGAGAACTAAAACGACCGACATCGGTCGAAGGATTGTTCAGTTGAAGTGGCAGTAGGCGGGACACATAGCGCGGAGAACCGATGGCCGTTGGGGCAGAAAGGCTTTCGAATGGAGACCGCGAACCGGACGACGTTCCGTGGGCAAGCCCCCTACAAGGTAGACCGACGATCTGGTCAAGGTCGCGGGAAGCCACTGGATGCGGGCAGCGCAGGACCGATCGTTGTGGAGATCCTTGGGGGAAGCCTATGCCCAGCAGTGGGCGTCGTACGGCTGAAATGATGATGATGATGATTCTTGGAAAACCTCTGGTTTTATTGTCTGGGTTTATTTCGGGCATAACTAGTGGGCAATAATTTCATACAACGGTAATTAGAAACATATGGTAATTAGTATACGGTAAATAGAAAAACACAGATTTTCTTAAATATTTCTAAAACCTACAGAGTATGCAAATATTAGTTTACTACAATGTATGGATGTCAAAGTATTGTCTCTATTTAAAAAGCAACTGGGAACTAAGCTTAACCAATCTAGTATAAAAATAAGTATATGTACATAATTTAGGGTTTCAACCTAGTCCGTAATTTATTTTGTATTTTAATTTTCAAAATTTGGTTTGTAACCTGTTTTGTACGTCTTTGCAAATAAAAATAAAATAAAAATAAAATAAAATAAAATTAGAAAAGTTTTAAACCAAGGATACGGTAATTATACACTTACGTGTTTCATTGGTGATAAACCTACATAACAGAAGTGCACCTGCTGATGGGCCGCGACACGAACTGAGGGGCTCTCGGCACGTACAGTAGTGATGTGCCAAATATTGTTATTCAGGGATGTGCGTCCAGGAATAGAAAACGTCACGGTAATTATAACTTTAGATCGGACATGCGGTTATTATTTGATAATTATTTACATAATGATTCTATTGAATGGATATTTTGTTATGTGATACACCTTACCCTATACTGTTTAAAAAGTTGAATGAAGCAAATGAATTCCGTCCGTTATGAAAATTAATGACAAGTTTTTACATTAAGTTGGTTTGAGGACGCGTCACGGTGATTAGAGAACAGAGGTTTATGAAATTAATTTAGCAAGACAACTATTTAACAGAGGCCTATGTTTTTGTTTACAGCTAAATACGGACGCTTACTAATATATAAAAAATTTGAAGCTCTTGAATTTTTACAATATTACGGATATATTAGCCCGGACACGTAAAAACTGTCTATTCGGAGAATGGCCGTAATATGCTATCCTTAAGGCGGTACTCGGAAAAAGTATGGACTTTTTGATATAAAACTATAGGACGGTTAGAGTTGTTATAAATCTGGTAAAAAGATATGTATTTCTTCATACCTTTATCTAGAATCGTATAGTTTCAAAAACACGTTTTTATGATTTTGCCTCGACACTTTTTATTTTCGAAAATACCTATAAAAAATACGAAATATCAAGATTATTCTTAAATGGGGTTACTTACACTATTGGAAATTAGTTTAATTAGTGCACACCAATAATATTTAGGATCGTATAGAAGCATTTTTAAAAAATCGCTATAGTTTTTTAATACGAAGTGATCTTGCGTTTTTTTGCGTAATCTGCAAAATCGGTCTCGCTCCCGCGCGCGTCGTTTTCTCATTGCTATCTCGCTTTAGCATAATTTTTCCGAGTATCGCCTTATAATTATGCAATCGCAGACTTTTTTGTAGATCTATAGAAGAGGAATATCCTAACATGCATTATTTTATTGGATAAGGCAGCGTTTTCGCTGAAAGCTTGACTTTTGCCGACATTTTCGACAATTATCGTTATATTTTAACCAATTTACACAAAACCTTCATAATTATATACTAAAACCTTCCTCAAAAACCACGCTACCTATTAGTGAAAACCGCATGAAAATCCGTTGCGTAGTTTTAAGTTCTAAGCATAATAGGGACAGACAGACGTGAAGCGACTTTGTTTTATGTAGTGATGATAGTGAAGTGATGTTGTCATACTAAATACAGTCGGGAATTTAAAAAAAAAAAAAAAAAAACCTTTTCTTTTGGTAAATTATTCTAAACACGTCAAATAAACTACCCCATAGGATTAAATAGGTAAAAAAATTTACGGTTCCTATATACAGTTTGAACTTGGCCTCGAATAAATAAAATATCTTTTAACGTAGCTTGTACCCGTAGTACTAGGTACGAGATCGGATGCTCAGAGCAGAGCGGTCAATCTGCTTTCGCAAAGTGAATAAAAGCTGCCCTCCGCGAGATAAGTTTGCAAATTAAGTTTGCTCGGGACGAGATCGCTCTGGATTGGAATGCCACTGAAAAATACAACTGTGTTTTGTACCCTACACGTTGGACTTGTAGGTATAGCATTACAACATCCACTGCAGGAATTGGAATTTCAAGGAAATCGAAAAAGAAAAAAAAAACACGATCAGTCAAAGTATTTTCTTTGCTATAATTATAAGTGTTATAAGGTTATCGTATTATATAGGTGGGCCAGTTCGATCAACAATAATATCTAGGGTGTGCCATGACATGTGTACCTACCGTTAGATTATGGTGTACAAATATTTAAAACTAGCTGACCCGGCAAACGTTGTTTTGCCATATAAATTTTATTGGACACGAACTTCGTATCACCTGCCTGACACAATGTCACTTATTAAAAAAAAGAAATATTAAGCGGCAAAAATGCAAAAATGTCAGTGACATACTCTTTGACATACCCTCTCTTTGGAAGCGGCTAAGAAATGACAGTTGTGTAAAGTATGACAGTTTAACGGTTTTCTATACAAAATTACCATTTTTATTTTATAATTTTCTTGGATAAAAAGTGGCCTATGTTACTCTCCAGCTCTCAAATTATCTCCTTACCGAAAATCTCGTCGATCCGTTGCTCCGTTTTGACGTGAAAGACGGACAAACAAACAAATAAACAAACAAACACACTTTCACATTTATAATATTAGTATGGAAGTATGGATGCCGCACACAACGGAGCCTGGGACCGTACGCTGAAACGCTAATCTGAAACTTCGGTTAGCCCCGCCCCTTTCACTCGATTCTGTCGCGACTAGAGAGTGAGAGGGACGGGTATACCGAACTTTCGGGTTTTGCGTTTGAGAGTAGGCCCTCTGGTTGTGAGACAGGTTGATTTTTTCTAAATACTCCATATTCAATTTTTCAACCAGATTTAGAATAAACAAAAATTTTAATAAAAAAAAATACTTAATTTAAAAAAGTCCTAATTAAATATCCTAATTAAACTTAATCATACAAATAGTCTTGAATGACATACTTAAATATTTCTTTTTAAGAATTTGTGCAATATATTGTAATCTATTTAACCTTGTTCAGCTATGAAGCTATGTTTTTCTTCCCTTTGAAGCAATTTAACTGACCCTGACTTCTAAGACCTTCAGCCGGCAGCAGCGCTATGGTTGGACCACCACTTGACAGCAAAATGACATAAAAAACACGTTAGTTCCAGTTTTTGGCCACCGGAACAGAAAACGTTGTCGCACTGTAAGTACAATTTGATTTAGAGTGCTCGTCAGATAAGTCTGCGCGCGGTAAAAATCGAATACTAATCTTTTCTATAACATTAGAACAAAAAATGCACTGTAACTAGCGCCAAAAACGCGCCAGGCACGTGCAGAGTTATCTGACACACACTCTAACACTATTTTTCAATGTCATACATAATATCTATGGAGTAAAAGATTCTCAATCTGTTCCGCTCCCATCATGGCTTCGTGATATGGGGAAAAGAAAGCGTCAAAGTGATTGACAAGTAATTTGCTCCAGACGGGATGGAACTCACCTTAAATGTCATGTGGGGGCATACGGGATTCTTTTGTCACTGAAAATAAAGCAGGAATACGTACCAGTCTTATCCATACTAATATTATAAATGTAAAAGTGTGTTTGTTTGTTTGTCCGCCTTCCACGTCAAAGCGGAGCAATGGATCGACGTGATATTTGGTATGGGGATAGCTTGGAGGTTGGAGATTGACAAAGGCTCCTTTTTTATTCCGAAAAAATATTACATTCTAAAAATATACATCGCAAGGATCTGTGATGCGTGTCAAGTATTCTTCAGGCAATAAGGTTTCTAATAGCATGGCGCATCGTTGATTAAGTCTAAGCAAAATAAGGTTTGCGGTCATTAATTGCACCTTTAAATAATTTATTTTTAAATAATAGTATTGCCATTTTTTTTGAGCACTCATCGTGATTTTGTAGGTATACTGGTGCGCGTTCGTGAGAAATACCTAAAGTTGTGTTTTGACCGTTTATAATTATTAGGCAAAAAATTATTTTTATAAAAAAATAAAACCGCCTTCAAAAAAACCACATCAAAAAAGTAAGAAATAATTCCTCACCAAATAAATAACGTAAGTACTTTGAAGTCGGGCGTGAAACATGTACAATTTCTTGTTGTTTTTGTTAAAACCCGCCCGACTTCAAAGTACTTACGTTATTTATTTGGTGAGGAATTATTTCTTACTTTTTTGATGTGGTTTTTTTGAAGGCGATTTTATTTTTTTATAAAAATAATTTTTATTTCACTCTTTTTAGTGCATCGTGCAGGCAATTTACGTGTTTTCTGGTAAATAGGTATGTGATCAAACTCAAAACCTCCTTTTTCGAAGTCGGTTAAAACACCTTGAGGTATCCCCTTTTTAACAAAACAAGAATCATCTAAATCGGTTTATAAACAAAGGAATTATGCCTAAATATACGTATTAAATTCACATAACGTGGTAACGAAAACGACAGTATTTTCAAGATTTCCTGAAAACTACTGAACCGATTTCAAAATTTCAAAAAATGGGACCAACTTGGAAACCAACCTGATGTAATAACGTTTGAACCATTTCAATCGGTTCAGCCGTTTTCGAGTAATCGGTGGACATACACAAAAAAAAAAAACAAAAAAAAAAACATACATACAAACGAATAGAGAACCTCCTCCTTTTTGATTTAGAAGTCGGTTAAAAAAGGCACTTTAGGTGAATATTATAATTTAATCTATGGATACCATTTAGACACAGCCATCTCTATCGTCTTCTACAAGCCATGCGCATAAAGTTGGCAACGTAGTTTTAAGTGAACCGATTTGACATCGTTTGCACCGTTTGACAGGTAAACAGCGAGTAAACCTCGAGTACTGAATCCTATGGAGATGGCATATCTTCTATACATCTATACAAATAAATAAAATTAGAGTGTCTGTTTGTAACATTAAATAACCGCTTTTTACTACGTACATATGATTAAACATACGGTACATATACCAAAATGACATGTTTTACAATTTTTGTCTGTCTGTCTGTTTGTTCCGGCTAATCTCTGAAACGGCTGGACCGATTAATACGACAATTAGAAGAAGTTTAAAATTGAATTCCAAGATTTTCTTACATTGTGACTTAGTTACACCTCACTTTTTCGTAGGTATGCCACCTCCATTTTTTGTTTTTGTTACCCGGGCGAAATGCCTTCGCATTCCCCCCCGCCCGGGGAGACGAAGGGCCCACTAAAACCCCCGGGGAGTCCCTACACACGCGGACGAAGTTTGCGGGACAGTTGTGTCAGGCGCCGCGCCCTCCGCCCCGTGTTCGCGTCCGTGGTTGACGCTCCTTCTGCACCGGGACGCCCATTGCGTCCCACTTACGATGTGGCGCGCCGGGGACACGTGGCGCGCTCCTCCACCACGGGGGCCCTAGTGGACGACGAAGTTCCCTGCTCCGCCGCCCGGCCCCCCTATCTATAGCGCCGCATCTTTGCGCCGCCTCTCCCTCGAGAGACGTGCGGAGCGGCGAACTTCCGGGTGCTGCTCCCTTAAGGGCTGCACCTCTGGGTGTGGTGGGGGCGTTACCTCCATGGCCGCCCCCCTCTCCGGGTCGCTGTGCGCTGATCTGCTGCGATCTCGTCGTGCAGCTTCTCCACCGATTTCATCTACTTCGGGCCGACTGCCCTCTCCCTCAGCTTGTCTTTCCTCAGGGCGTTTGCCCCTTACCGGCGGCGGGTCACACCACCGGCTTCCCATCACGTGCCTGGCTGGTCTTCCACTCCCGTCGCAGATCAGGCACCTCGGTTCAGACCTGCACCCGGCTGCCCTGTGGCCAGGTTCTCCACATCTATAACAGAGGTTGCCTCTGTCAACCCCGCCCGGGCACCTCGGCTTTGTATGCCCTACCCCCATGCACCTGAAGCAGCGCAGTGGGGGAGGGGCTAGGAGCTTCACGTGGGCGACACTCCATCCTACCCTTACTTTGCCTTCTTGGCATACACCCTTTGCCACGTCAATGGGGCATCTCAGCCGCAAAAACCGAGTGCCGTCTCTTGCTATCATCAAATCGGCCGCTTTTATTCTGTGCAGCGCACAGCCCGTCTTGGCCGCAACCGCGGCAAGTAATTCCTCTTTTGAGACGGTCTCATCCAGGCCGGATATCTGGACGCCGACCGTCAATTCCGGACGCCTCACATCCGCTACGCCCTTCAGCACATCGCGAAGCCTGCCCGCAAGGGCATCGGCTTTGTCGCCAGACGGGTCCTGCAGCTGCAGTACCCGCGCACCCGTTTGCGACTCTTTAATGCGGACGCCTTTTACTACGCCCACGTCGTCAAGTGAGACCCCAGCCCTCGCCTTAGCCATGATATTGGCGTACGTCAGCCCCTGGGCTTCCGCGTCTGGGAGCAGGGTCAGCACAACCGCTGAGGTACCCGGATGGCTCAAGTTCGGGGTTTTGCGGGCAGGCTTTTTCTTCTTCTGACTTGGCTCCGTTTGCTTTGACGGCTTGATTTGGGTGGTCGGCTTTTTCGGGGCAGAAGGCTGCCCTTTCTGCTTCTGCCGCGCAGCAACCTGCGACCAGGTGGGAGGCGGCATCCCTGTAGTGAAAGGCGGCGGAATTGTTTCGGTTTGAGCCACTAACTGTGTGGGAACCCTGGGAAGCTGCGCCTCGAGGCCCTTCAATCGCTCGTCCATATTTTTCATGGAGGAGAGAAATGAGTTCTTCATCTCCTCCATTAAAGCCTCCATTTTGTGCGTCGAGTTTTCCTTTTGGGTCATCTTCAGGGCAGTAACTTCATTCCTTAACGCTGTTACTTCCTTCTTTAGGGCATAATTTTCCTTTAAATTCTGCTGGTATTCTTCCCACTCGTCTATTCGTTCTTTATGAACGATCTCCTCATGCACCTTGTATGCATGGCGAAGATCGTGCCACAAAGCGCGGAAACTAGTTGCGATGTCATCACATCGGTCAAGATCTGACTTCTGAAGCCTCAGAACCCCTTATTCCTCGTACATTACCAAGTTTGATTACTGGCTTTCTACAAGGAAAAATAATTCTTCCTAGCTTACCCGGTTTTCAAATGGGATTTTTTTTTCCTGGTAGAAAACCGTAATTTTATTAAGTTTTCTACGAAGAATTTTTTTTTCTTCTTAGCTTACCCAGTTATCAAAGGAGAATTTTTTTTCCTCGTAGAAAGCTGTGAATTCAATTACAGCTTTGTACGTGTTGTTCTAAGAATAAGAATTTTTCCTACTTAGCCATTAGATCAGATAGACCGAATAATTACTTAGATTAAGTTTTACTTTAATAATTAGACCATCCAACCAACCGTTCCATCGGAGCAGAGGGCCTACTCTGAAACGCAAAACCCGAAACTTCGTAATACCCGTCCCTCTCACTCCCTAGTCATGACAGAATCGAGTGAAAGAGGCGGGGCTAACCGAAGTTTCGGATTTGCGTTTCAGAGTACGGTCCCTGGTTGTGAGACGGGTCGATGTTTTTCTAAAATATGTATTTCATTTTCAATTCTTCAATGATAAAAATTGCATTGTGAATGCAAAAAAGTAAAAATTTAAATAACCTCTTTACTATTAAATCTATATCAATACAAATAAATAAAATTGGAGTGTCTGTTTGTAATATTAAAATAACTGCTTTTTACTTCTTACATGCATATGATTAAGTATATTGTTATATACGGTACATATACCAAAATATCATTTTTTACAATTTTTGCCTGTCTGTCTGTCTGTTTGTTCCGGCTAATCTCTGAAACGGCTGGACCGAATTTGGCGGGACTTTCACTGGCAGGTAGCTGATGTAATAATGAATAACTTAGGCTATTTTTTATCCTTATATTCCTAGGGAAACGAGAACCACGTGGGTGAATTACCGTTAGTAATTAAATAAAATTAAACTGTTGTTCCCTCTCGCACAACACGTACAAAGCTGTGATTGAATTCACATCTTTCTACGAGGAAAAAAAATCTCCTCTGATAACTGGGTAGGCTAAGAAGAAAAAAAAATTCTTCGTAGAAAACTAAATAAAATTACGGTATTCTACCAGGAAAAATAATTCCCATTTGAAAACCGGGTAAGCTAGGAAGAATTATTTTTCCTTGTAGAAAGCCAGTTATCAAACTTGGTAATGTACGAGGAATAAGGGCTCAGAACTCTTCCCCATTTCCTCGTCTTTTCCACTTGCTCGTCAAATCTGTCAGCAAGCAATCTATGCACCTTCATAAACTGAATTTGACTTTCCTGCACTTTGTCGGCTGTTGTGTCAGTAGTCGGCTGTTGTTCTTTATTTTCGCCACAGTTTTGCATCGGACCCTGGGCAGTGTCCATCTTCTCTGAAACGTCTTTGCAATTTTTATTTGAAATATTCATAATTGAACCCACGAGTGCGGGAGAATTCAACAGTCCACCCGGGCAGAGATCCCAGTACCCGGGTAACCCTACATACACTGAGGGGGCGGGAGGTACCCCAGGTTCGTTCGGTATTTGGCAGACACCTCTGCCTGCCACCTTCAGGCGGTCCGTCGCCCACGTCCCCGACGCCGGACCTTTGAGGATTGTTTATAGTGGTTTACTCCACGCGGCCCCTGTGTTAGTACAACAACGGCCCCGTTCCTGCAAACATGCAGGGTTACGGTATGATTTTGCATTTTTGAAGGGGTTTCGCTCCCCGCGGACCCCGTGACGGAACACGGCGGCCCCCGTTCCTGCACTACGTACAGGGTTACGGTATGACAGACTATCAGCCGCCGTCGCAGGGAATGCGACGACGTTGCCCAGGGTGCACGACGGGGACGTTGTCTGACCTCGCACCCCAGGTATGCCACCTCCATAGGATTTAGTACTCAGAAGAGTAAACCGGTTCACAGCAATGTTGCCGTTCCGTATGGCTTGTAGAAGACGATAGAGACGGCTGTGATTTAGATTATGATAAGCAAGTTATCCCTGACGTAAGAACAATATTCTGCACATTACGACGTTTTTTCTATCACGATTAAATATCAATCGGAGTGCCATTATTGTTATAAAGTTAGAAACAATTTGATATAGAATTTTGGAAAAAAATCGACCTTGACAAGAGATTATTTATTTCTCAATGAAAGCATTCTAAAAAACTCTAACATGAACAAAATCATCAGTTTTCCAGTTTTTGTTCACACCCAAAATTGTATTTTCTTACTTTATTGATTAATTAACTAACAAGTACGTAGTTAATATCAGGGGTTATTCTGATTTCCGGTTTTTCAAGTATTCATTTATGTCAAAACTCCAAGCATTTATACAATTATTTTTTAACCGACCCCAAAAAGAGCAAAGGTTTTTCTTAATTCGTTGGATATTTATTTTTATAAAAAGTTCAAAGTTTTTTATTGCATCATGTTGTTAGATAAAAGATGCATGTTACAAAACTTTTACGCTTATATCCCTACAGCCAAGAAAGCTAAACACAAAGTAGGTAGGGTAGAGACATTATGCGACACCTAGATAAGTCGGCGTTAATTAAAACAGCCTAAATTGTCATAAATCTTTCAGAAAATTTGCTTTGTTTTTGATAAAAGCCTTAATTTTTGTACAGCCAAGAGTAAAGCTTAACCACATAAGTAATACATTATGCGACAATAAGATAAGCCGGGGTGTTCCTACAACGAATGAGACCGGCTTGCGGCCCGTGTGTTTCTGCATTATTTAAGAATCTCCCCTCAGGTGGGGCCAGTCTGACGTATTTGGTACCGCAAAGGGTTGACGCGGGAAATGGAAAATTATGCGAAATTCATTCATAAATTATGTGGGAGATGAATTGCTTTATTATTCTCTAAGGTGAAATAGTAACTTGCTTTTTTAAGGATCGTGTCTAGGTAAGAAATTATAATTATAACTTTGATATAAATAAGTGTAACGACTTCCGTGGTCCATCCTGAGGGTTCGATTTCCGGGCAATGTGACTAACTAAATGTCACTAACTTTTTTAATTTTTCTCGTGTCTGGGTGTATATGTCGCAGGGATTTTGTCAAAGTCGTGATATTATAATTCCACTAGTGAAATTATAATTTCGCGTGTTATTATGAATTCAAAATTCAAAAATTCAAAATCGTTTATTCAATTTAGGTTTGTTTAACAACACTTATGAACGTCAATGAAGCTACGCCATCGGTTCGCAAATCCTACGGCAGGAGACCTTGTAGCGAGAAGAACCGGCAAGAATAATAGACAGTACGAGACAGTATGCACACGGCTACTGCTGCGAGCCTCGGAAGTCATATAGAACACGTGATAGGTTAGAAATTTAAGGCGATCGCTTCGCTGCGCTTCGCGATCGCCTTAAATTTCGTGGTTATTTTTTTTGTATCAATACAACTTATAACTTAACAATAAATTTAACTAGTGGAATTATAATATCACGACTTTTACAAAATCTCTGCGACATATACACCAAAAAAATTTAATAAGTACAAAGATTTCAGGGGATGATAGTGTCCACCAATACGAACAACTTTTACTATGGGACCAACCACAGAATAGCATACATTTCAGTCGAGTCGATGTTGTACTTTTGTATGGAACAGCTGATTTTTTTTGGTGCAGGTATGTGTATACTAGTGGCTCCCCGCGGTTTTACCCACTTGTTTCCCATTCCCGTGGGAATATCGATATACAATATAGCCTTAACGAATAAACTCAAAAACTGCTAGACCGATATTTAAAACTCTTTTACCAGTAGAAAGCTACATTCTTCCCAAGTGACATAGGCTATATTTTATCCCGATATTCCCACGGGAACGGGTACCACGTGGGTGAAACCGAGGGAAGCCACTAGTACAAAATATTTCAGGGAGAGTGACTCGCGTCAACAATATTGCGAATATAAGGTTCCCATCCCACTCAATATCCATCACTACATCACAACGCACATAGTATTGCTCTCTCGCTATTTTTATCGCGCCATTCCGTTTGGATGCATTAATCGATGAGTTTGGTACACACTGCACAATAAATACTTACCTCGACGATATTCGGATGGAACGAGAATAAAGGAATTAAAGAATTTACTTTTTTACATGCAAGTTTTATACCTTTTGGTTAAATATACCTATTTTTAACTATTGGTTAAATTTGACGCGTCTAATAACGACTCCGTAGATTAGTGGTTAGAGTTGGAGTCCCATCTGAGCTTGTTAATTGTGAGACGGGTCGATCTATTGTATAATTCATTTTCAATATTTTCAATTAAAGGCTTATTAGGCTTTTTACACACATTCGCGCTGTTTCTCAAATAAATAAAAAAGATATGATAATAATGACCGCATTCACCAAAACTTATGAATCGCCTAAGTCTTTGCTTAACCTACCCGAACAAGTTAACTCGGCACCTGGGTCGAAAACGTAGCTTACACTGAGCAAAAAAAAGCAAAAAAGCAAAAAATTGCAAATGCACACCACGAAAATATCAGTGCACAATACCTGCATTTAGCAAGACAGCAATACACATTGTACCTTCACCGATTACACTACTCTATATGTGGATCGCCCCAACCCGGGGCATCTTCATTAGTTAGATCGTGCAAAAACCAGCAGCGAATTTATTTTTTCGGCGTGTGTAAGTTAAGCCTTGTTTAATTAAGCCGTTGGCATTCTAAATAAATGATACGAAAAAAAACCGGGTTGCACTCCGGGAGTGCCGGCAGAAGTGAAAAGGGTTCCCTAGACTTTTTCACAAAAAAAAAGGAATTTGACAAAAAATGGAAAAAAATACGGATTAGATTTGAACCGAGGTCTTCTGGCTTCAATGTCGCCCGTTTTCTAAGCTTAGCTAACACAACTTTGGAAACTGTGGCGAAATTTGGCTTCGTATTCTAATGACTTTTAACAGTTTTTCGATGGTCACGTGTCCGTCTTACGAATTTTCGATCTGACGGTCACGAGATCCTGATGCGAGTTTAATTTTTTTTTACCTATCACAAAATGTGCACCGCTAAAGTAGTTTACACTTCAAACAAACTTAGTGCTATACCAGAAGTTTAATATAAGTACAAGAGTCATCTTTATTTAAATATTTCTTCTTTGCGTGTATGTAACTGAACTCTTCCTAAACGCCTGGACCTATTTAATGAATTTTTTTGTGTATCTTCAGGTGGATTCGAGAATGGTTTAGATTTACAATTGGACCCAGTAGGTGGTGTGCTGTCGTCGATAAGGCGATACAAAGTTGGCCGGATCAGCTATTTATAATTACTTATATATTTCAAAATATAATCAATATGTACCGTCTGGTGCTAAAACCATAAGATAAAGATAAGATAAAAATATTCTTTATTCACTTAGACATAATAAATATGTACTTATGAATCGTCAATATTTTCCTACCACCCATTCAAGACTTTTTTAACTGACAAGAAGAATGGGCACAAGAAACTTGCCAGCGTTTCTTAGTTAGGTAACGACATTTACAAAAAAAAAAAACATATCGTTACTAATACAACAATTGCTTAGTATAAAAATACATCATATTAAACAGTGATTATGTTATGTGTTACATCATGACCATGCATTGCGGTCATTCAAATAATCGTCTACTTTATAGTATCCTTTGCTCATCAGCGACTCTTTAATGTAACATTTAAATTTATGCAATGGTAGTTCAATTATATGCTGTGGAACTTTATTAAAAAAGGCTATGCTTTTCCCCAGAAATGAGGCTCTGGAGCCTAAACTTGGGAACGACAAGTTTATCTTTATTTCTTGTGTTAAAGCGATGAATATCGCTCTGCTTTACAAATGTATTATAATACTTTTTCACATAAATTATATTTTCATAGATGTAATGTCCTGCAACAGTTAAAATGTTTATTTCTTTAAATAGATCTCTTAAAGAATCTCTCGATCGGAGGTTGTAAATGGCGCGAATAGCCCTTTTTTGGAGCACGAATATACTTTGGATGTTAGCGGCTGAGCCCCACAACAAAAGGCCGTAGGACATAACACTATGAAAATAACTAAAATAGACTATTCTAGCCGTTTCAATATCGGTTAAGAGCCTTATTTTCTTAACTGCGAATGCAGCCGAACTGAGTCTACTCGCCAAGGCTTCGATATGAGGATCCCATTGTAGTCGCGAGTCTAATATAATACCTAGAAATTTTGTATTGTTAATGAATTCGACCGTATCGCCGTCTAGTCTAATATGAAAATCAACTTGTCTTACATTAGGTAACGAAAATTTTAAACACTTAGTTTTCTTTGAGTTTAATGATAAATTATTACTATTAAACCAATGTGACACTTTTGATCATACCACCATACCTCCTGCAAACCATAATAAAAACTAACAAAGTGAACATACAAAAGTTTTCACTCCGCATCTGCAGCGACAACGTCGCGTCTCGTTTTTTACCGACTTCCAAAAAAAGGAGGGAGGTACTCAATTCGACCCGTATTTTTATTTTTGCACATGTCCCGTACGCTGCAGGCTTCGGGCTTCAGCGCTGTCGTCGATTTTTGTTTTAGTTCCGAGTGATCGAGAGCCTGAAATGGAAGGGGTTCATTTGGTATTACGTCTCGTTGAAAAAAAATCTGTCTTTCTTTTTGGTGGTTTTTTTATACTGGACTGGTATTGAAAGCTTTACTCTTATTTCTTAAAATAACGACGAGAGTGACTCTGTCTGTCTGTTACCTTTTCACTCCAGAACCCTTAGTATGAGTTGATTTTAACTGTCAACGTTTACGAAAACTATCGGAGGAACTGCTCATGTCGGTAAAGCAGTCAAAGGACATGAAAGAGATACTAACACCCGGTTTCCGAAACGCTAATTAAAATTACCTAATTCCCAATTAATCTCCAATTAATTGTGGTTTGGGTTTCTGAAAGAAAAATGTGACAGACTGTCAACAGTCTGTTAACAGTCTGTCAGTGCCCATACAAATCTAAACCTAATTGTGAGATAATTTTCGTTTCAGAAACCCAAGGTGCTTTTAATTGGGAATTAATTGGGAATTAATTGTGACAGTCTGTTGGCTAATTTTAATTTTGATTGGCGTTTCAGAAACCGGCGGTTAGAGCGATAGTTTTCGATTACGAATGCAGTTTGCCAAACTCATACTAAGAGTAGACTTGCACACTTATTGAAAATGAAGTATTGAATAAATTCGACGCGTCCCCTAACGACTCCGTAGCTCAGTGGTTAGAGCGGGCGAATCCCGGACAGTGAATGGTCGCAGGTACAGTCCCATCGGCGCTAGTTGTGCGATGGGTTGATTTTTTCTAATAAGTACTTCGTTTTCAATAATAAAAATTGCATTAAAAAGCTTAACATTCTGAGTTTAACTTGAATGTGAATAAACTCTCCTTATCCATCCATAAGGAAGGCCTGTGTCCAAGCAGTAAGGAAATTAAAATGGCTGGTTATGATGGAAGAATGAAAGAGATGTAATTTATAGGTACTTGAACTAAATTTTGAATTTTTAAAATATTTTGAATACCCATTAAAATACAATTTTATGGTTCTACTAGCGGCCGCCCGCGGTTTCACCCGAGTGGTTCTCGTTCCCGTGAGAATATCAGGATAACAAGTAGCCTAAGTTACTCCTTATTAAATCAGTTACCAGCCAGTGAAAGCCCCGTCAAAATCGGTCCATCCGTTTCAGAGATTAGCCGGAACAAACAGACAGACAGACAGACAGACAAAAATAAAAAAAAATAAAATTTGGTATATGTATTACCGTATCATAATTGCATGTAGTAAAAAGCGGTTATTTTAATATTACAAACAGACACTCCAATTTTATTTAATTGTATGTATGTATGTATAGAGTATAGATGTAATATTCCAAGCTAAGTGATTTTCACTTAGCTTTTATTGGTATAAGGTATACGAGTTGGAACCTGGGCGTCGATCCGCAACTGCAAGCGACACATGATGCCGCGCCATACTAGTTTCTAGTTGATGTTTCTTTGTTTTGTATGAAATCGAGCGTCTCGCCGACTCTTGCAGTTGTCGTCCGACGCGATTCGAACCGATACCCTCATAATATTAGTAGGATTCCTAGCCAAGTTATTTTCACCTAGGTTTTATCGCACGTGTTCCGTACGCTTCACCGCTGTCGTCGCTTGTTTCAGTTCCGAGTGATCGAGAGCCTGAAATGAAAATGGTGTCTTTTGGAAAATTGTTTATTTGGTAGTTCGAGGCTGAGTAATTTTGGTTTTAGGTGTTGTTAACATGTAGCTGTGTTTTAGAAATGGCGCGGGTGGCCGCTTGTGTAAAAGGAGCCATTGACCGACCAGTCATACTAGTGCATAGGTAATACTCTTATATATTGGGATTAGGCACACATAAGGTTTCTTTAAATAACGCGAGCTAGCACTAAGGAAGGGTTCGAATAATTTAACCCTGCGAAGTAGAAAGAGAAAAAGTTATATTAAAAACCTTATAATGAAACTGTGTGACAGCGCTTGGTTACCTGCTTTGGTATTTAATTAAAAAAAGTTTCAAACACATTTTGAGACTCCCAGCTGTTTAAAACATCCAATTGAAAACTTGTAAAGTATTGAAAATGAACTACTTATTAGAAAAAATCGACCCGTCTCGCAACTAGCTCCGATGGGAAACGAACCCACAAACTTTCACTGTCCAGGCGAATGCTCTAACCACTGGGCTACGGAGTTGTTAAGAGACGCGTCGAATTTATCCAATACTTCTTAATGAGCTGTTAGCCAGCGTTTTTTTCATCAATGTGAAGATATTACTACCCTCGACACTCGAAAGAAATACCTTTCCAGGCAGATTAGACAATCGATATTTCAAATTAGTATTTCAAATTTGAAACCACTAACTACTTTCAACTATTTAGTTGTGAGTGCAAAAAAACTTTTTTTTATTAAGTAATACTTACTTAAAAAACAAAACAATGTTTTGAAAAATGCACAGGTATATAGCTTTTCACTATTTAAGTTGAGGTAGTGTATTTCGAAAACACAAAAAATCTAGTATAAAAGATATTTTCACAGTATTAAATAAATTCACTTCTCGCCGTGTCATCATAACGCTGTGATATTAGAGGAAGGTTTAAATAACTTTTTTTTTATTCACAACGGGCGGGGTAGCAGGTAGGCAGGTAGGCTTATCTTTCATCATACCTGATGTTAAGTGATGATAGGGCGGAAGGTTGAAGCGCACTACTCCCGTGATCCTCAACTGCTGAGAAACTGGCTATCTTATCTCTAACTGCTAGAACAGAACAATGCTGAAAACATCGTTGTTATGGCTTCAAACTTAGATAAGAATAATTGCACTTCATCATCATCATCATCATGTCAGCCGAACGACGCCCACTGCTGGGCATAGGCCTCCCCCAAGGATCTCCACAACGATCGGTCCTGCGCTGCCCGCACTTATTATGCTGCATTAATTATGCTGTTAATGATCATACTAATCTAACTCTTTTTAGGTAACAATCAGAAGCGACTCTATTTTGTGCAAAGAAATTGTAAAAGCAGGTTTATCTAAACCACCATCATCATCATCAGCTTGTTGTACGACAAGCTAAGATGATGACTAATCATAAAGCCAAAATTATTCTTAATTGTTAATTAATCCTAACACAAGAAAAATAAAACCTATACGAAGGCGGAAAAACTAATTTTCCCTTAGCAATAGCCTTCCACCGGCATCGGAGTTCGAAAGTAAAATTCAGTGACGTCACAATGCTATCCTACGGGCTATCTCCCCGTTACAGTACATAAAGTCATAACAACCTGAAAGGATTCTATTTCTTCCCGTGAAAGTGCCTAGCAGCCGACTGACTCTACCTTATTATCTATCTACCTCAGTCAGTAGCGCCTGAGCCATCAAGGGAGGCGGTCGCGTCGCTTCTCCGCTCAAAAAACAGTGACATACACCAGTATTCTTGTGTGAAATCTTATTAAAATCTTACCCTTATTGTGATCACAGTGCTAAAAACAGGATATCGTCAGTGGTGAGTATTTTTTTTTGGGTAAAAAAAATCGCTGTTGTGTCAAAATACCTGTTGCTTGGTTGATATTTCGGGGTGATGTTATACAGAACCTGTAGTCTATCGAGATTTATAAAATATCTTCTTTACATGTCTATGATCATAAAGGTACTTGTTGTTATTATGTGGGAGAGCACCGTATGGCTCTTATTATATTATCATCCGATAGAAGCGTTATCATATTGATCCGTTGTATTTTTCGCCGTAATGTTATCACAGTGGGGTACCAATTTGTATCTCGTTATGAGACTGGCTGGTTTTCTTTCATTATTGCCTGGGGTGTAATAAAAAAGATAAATTTATTGCCAGCAATAAATACTTTATGGTGCAATTGTCTTTTAGTTTAGAATTTTATGTTTATTGGAGGGAAATTGCGAGGTTTTACTGCAAATGCAATGTGCCATTATAAACTTCGATTGAATGCATAGACAATACGGACCACTTGGATAGCAGATGAAAGTGAATTATTTTTACTTGACGATATTTTATTTTGGTCTCAGACCCCTTAAGAGACATCTCTATAAACACATAAGTACATTATGTTCCCCCCCAAAAGAAATATATTTTCTCATCTCTTTTGTTTCGACAAAATTCCAGGATTAAAGTGTAGAAAAAGAAAACCATACATAAATAAAAGTATAAAAGTAAGTATCCAATAAAACTGTGTTAGGAAATAATAAACTTTGTTGCTTGAAATCTAATTATTTTCTTCCAAGAACTGTTAATGCCAAGTATTTTTAAACTTAGCAGAATAACGCTTGGCCTTCATCACACCTGATTGTATATAAAGAAAATACTGAAGATGGAAGCGCACTACTCCCGGAATCCACAAGTGAGGAACTAGCTATCTTTATCTCTAACTCCCGGAACACAACAATGCTGAAAACATTGTTGTTTTGGCGTCAGACTTAGATAATGTGGTGGTAGCTAGCCGGACGAACTAAGAATAAGTCTGGAAACTGGAAATTGAACCTGGGATCTCTAGGTCTGATGTGATGATCTTGTGTACCACACCACTGAGGCGGTTATAAGGCACTTTGCTTTATTTATATTCATAAAACCGCGTGCGGAAAGTTTAGTTATTCCTAAAGGCATAAAATGTATTTAAAAAAACTCTTATTATAATCAGGAAATTTAACGATACTGAAATTCAGCATATACTCGTAAAGCATAGCGACCAGAATTAATAAACACAACAACTAACTTTATTTTATTTATTTGGTAAGTACTAGCTTTCCGCCCGCGGCTTCGCCCGCGTGGGCAGGATAAAAAGTAGCCTTTGTTCCTCTCCAGGCTACAAAGTATCTGTGTCCCAAATTTCAGCCAAATCCGTTTAGCCGTTTTGGCGTGATTGAGTAACAAACATACAAACATCCAAACATCTAAACTTTCACATTTATAATATGAGTAGGATACCAACGATTGTTACAACAATTTGAGCTACTTGTTCGATAATAATTAAATCTAATTGTACAATCACTGCTCGCTTGGTGAGGGAGGACCCGCCTAGTCACGTAAAGGCGCCTGATCGGATTTTTGTGAAATTGAAACATAGAATACTTTTTATCCTGGTTATTGGTCCCCTAAGTATTTTCTCGAATGTCCGCGCGGACGAGGTCGCGTGCGGAAGTTAGTAGCTATATACTTAGCACCTACATTATTACCATCATCATTATCACAAGATTTCACACTCACACACACACACACACACACACAACAAGCACACACACACCCGCACACACAAAACATACACACACACACAATTCATATAAACACATGCGCACACTTCTCATATTGTCCAATAACTTATATTTTAGCTGCAAGGCTGATATTAATGTGCTAGTAAGGGGAGAATCTGTCTCCTAGAATATAGGTTGACCTAAACCAGGAGGCAGAGTCAATCTGTTCTTCATGCTAAAGAATTGTATTGTAACACATTTATTTTAAGAATACTGTTTTATGTGCTTAAGTTGGACAGTAAAAATATTTAAATATATAAAAAAAAAAATTAATCAATTATGGGTATAACACCACAGTACAAAACAGTAGTTTTGTTGAACATCCCTTTAATAACTCCCGCCTTCAAAAAGAGGAGTGTCATAAGTTTGACGTGTCAGTGTATCATCGGTGGTATCGACCTTCGTAGCTCTAAAAAGTTAGTTTAGTTTAGTTTAGTAAAAAACTCTAAAAAGTTAAAAAACAAAATATCTCTCTCGGTCGGGGACAACAAAAAAGGAAGTGCTAAAGGGTAATTTAATTATATAATGGGGGTACCCCAACAAAAAGAAAGAAAAAAAATATTTTTTTCCTTTTTTTAGTTTTTTTGCGTGGGGTTAATCAAAATTTTTAATTTAATGTTGAACATACAAGTTAATGATACTTATATAAAAAAATTGCTGCTCCCCCGGTTTTATCTACGTGGTACTTGTTCCCTTGGGAATATCGGAATAAAATATAGCCTATAGCCTATTTCAGTCAAAAATAATGTAAGTACCTACCTATTTTTTACTAGTGAAAGTATTTTCAAAATCGGTACTTTTGAATTAATCCATGAGAAACAAACAAAAAACAAACTTATACGATAGTCTTGAGAAGTTACTCAAATCATAACTACTTCGTGTTATAACTAATCCCTCATTATTATAAGACATAGAAAAAAAATATTATGTTTGTAAATGTTATTGTTTGTTCAAAGTAAAAGCATCAAACAACTAACTTTTGACTGGTCGTGTTAATCGTCTTCGAACGGGAACTGTTAACTTTGGTTAGTTTATTTTAAAATAATAACCAAGAATTGCGAGCCGAGCGAGCAAAGCGAGCGAGTTTCTAAAACCTCTAGCTCAGAACCATTAAATCGTGTTGTAATATTTAACCGTTTAACCCGGTATTTTCATAGGTAATGAGTTTTGGTAAAATGTTTATAAATAGAAGGGTTAAAGTTATTAAAAACAAGTCTTTAAAAAATACCTAATCTAAAAACCCAACCATATCGTGCTAAAAAAGCAAAGTATGTTTACGTGTTTGCATTTTACCTATAGTCCGGGCCCAGCTTGTAACATCAAAGACAGGCTCGTTAATTTTTGTTTGCTCACATTAATATTTCTCGATGGAGTACACCTTAGAGAGTTTCTGAAAACTTCCAAAGGTTACTTAATAAAGGTAATTCTATCGTTCGCCCAATTACGTTAAATGTCATTGAAATAACAACAGAGACGTAACGAATGTCCCATTAGTGGAATCAATAGATTTTAAAAAAAGGTCCTGAGCTACAAATGGGCGTTGTTATTTAATGTTGAGTTTAGGGTATCGCTCATCTAAACAAAATGTTCGTCTAATGGATTTGATGTTTTACTCGTAAAGTGACGGTAAATAATAAATACATAACATTACCCGTAACTAAGAAAATAGTTTGTTCAGAATCGAGAGTAGAATCGAATCCACACATAGGAGGAGTAAAATTTTACAAAAAAATTGTTTCCATTTTTTGCCGCTTCTAAAAATGTGTGTGGCTACTGCCTAATGCCAGTTTATGTGCACGTGGCACGCACACATAACAATATTGATAGGTCGGTAGGTAATATCAATACGATAGGTTCACTCACAGATCACGTGTATGTAGCAAGGGTTCACTCATTAGCCGCATTTCCTATTCATTCAATACGCACGCGATCCACTACTCGCGATTTTAAACTCTACTATGACTAAGAGAATACTTCCGGTGCTCTCTTATGTCATAGTAGAGTTTAAAATCTGTATCTTGGATGTTTGTTTAAAAAAAATTGTTTAATGGAATTCAATTAAATATAAAATAAATTATTTTAAGGCTTTTCGGTTATTGGATTAACACGTTGAATATCTGTGTACAGAACACATCGTAATTAGCCGTGCCTTTCTAGCATAAAGTTAATCTAAATCTAATCTCATCTACCAATCGGCAAGATATAAGCAAGAAGTTTGTACATAACTAGACGTATTTTTGACAACATCGCTTGCATTTTGGTTTATCGAAAAATAAATTTTATGATCAGTTACATAAAGTGCGTTATTGCAAGATTGTTTACATTATTACATAACGGTTATCATGAAAGCGTATACTCGTGAATAGTAAATAGATTCCGTAGGCGTTTGTTAGTGCAACAAGAAGCAAATGTTTATAAAAGTCAACTCAGTTATAGATCACTTCAGTATTTACTACATGCGTGAAGCGAAACGTCTTCCTGTCAGTTTATTTATTCATCGGTCTTTATATTTGGAGAACAAGGAGTCGTTTTAGGGCATGCTCGATGCTTTTACTATTGAAGCGGCCAAAAAATACATGTGTGCATACATACGTGTCTCTTTATAAAGGATAATAATCACAGTGCAGTCAAAGCACCTAATTACGCCTGACAAAAATGCTGAATTTGGTGCTGTCGTGAGACTACTGCTAAAGTTAATTGTCATTTATTGAAAATGAAGTAGGTACTAGAAAAAATCGAACTGTCTCACAACTAGCTCCGATGAGCTACGAAGTCGTTATCATACTATTCAGTGGTTAGAGATTTGCCCGGACAGTGAAAGGTCGTGCGTTCGAGGCTCATCGAAGCTAGTTGTGTAACGGGTAGATTTTTTCTAATACTTCAATTTCATTAATAATAATTGCATTGTGAATGCAAAATAATAGAAATAATTTTAATTGATATTAAATTTGTCTGTTGCTGCTATTGTTTTTTTGGCTGTTATGCTTTAACTTAATGCCTGTTTATTATTTACTAGCTTTCCGCCCGCGGCTTCGCCCGCGTGAACTACACGACGTTATCCCGCGGGAATGTGATATTTTTCCGGGATAAAAAGTAGCCTATGTTCCTCTCCAGGCTACAAAGTATCTGTGTCCCAAATTTCAGCCAAATCCGTTCAGCCGTTGTGGGGTGATTGAGTAACAAACATCCAAACATCTAAAGATCCAAACATCCAAACATCTAAACTTTCACATTTATAATATTAGTAGGATTAGTAGGATGTTCTATGTGTCAAAATAATATTTTTTTTCTTTCTTTCTTACGAAGCAAGGTGTAATTTTACTATTGGATCAGTCCATAAAAATCCCACACACTAATTAAATTAATAATGCTAACTTAAATTTTGCAAACAAAAATCGATGAATATTTCAAAATTTACACTTTTCAGATTACGTACTAAAAAGAAAGTAACGGGACCGTAAAGAAGTTTACCGGTACAAAATCTGGAAGTTATGACCCAAATAGGTGACCCCCTATAGAAAAGCGGCTTTAATAATTCCTAGTTGACTTTGCCGCTTCTGACAAGGTAGGTAGTAAATGGGATTAAAAAGAATCCAATTGACACGAGCCCCATTTAATGCCTTTTGTGTCAAAAATGCGTGAAATTTTTCATGAGCATTTGGAAAAGTGTCGGCTACTTAGTCAAAAGAGCTACAAAAGATTGTAACGTCGCCAACTACATAATGCTATACACAACTAAATTTTAATAAGTATAAAATCCTCTTACATTTTTATACTTACTAATTAAAATTTAATTGTATTTTATTTAATTTAATTGTATTGTATTGCACATTTAAAAAAAACAGCTGTTCCATAGAAAAGTACAACATCAACTCAACAAATTTTAACGTACAGCTGTTATATTTTTCGCGTTTTCGTGGCTGACCCCATAATAAATTATGGTCGTATTTTTGGAGACTATCATGCATTAAAAATATTTTTTCTAATTAAAATTTATAATAAGTACTTATAATAGGTATTATAAAATGTGAAAGTGAGTTTGTTTGTTTGTTTGTTTGACCGTCTTTCAAGTCAAAACGGAGCAACGGATCGACGTGATAATTGGTATGGGGGTAGTTTGGGAGCTGCTCCCCTGATTCACGAACCGTCTGAAACGGAATAGGATTCGAATTCTGTGCTTTGTCTTTGGCTATTCTATAGTGAGTAACAGAGACAGTGCATACATTTCGCTGTCGGGAGCGTTTCTGACGGTTCGTAAATCAGGGGGCTCACATCACACATCACATTTAAAACAACTTCAAAAAAATCAACTCTAAAACCTAGGCCTAAGTATGGAAACGATTCATTACGCCGTGAAAGCCTAACAATTTTAATTGCTGTTATATTGTAAAAGTTCTGAGCTCGCTTGTCGCGGGAATGTGGACTAGTTAAAGTGTCGTGTTTCACAGGAAATTTTCAGTTACATTAATATTGAAGGTTTATTCTAAACAAGGGGTTCCGCGCGGTTTTACACTCGTGGTACCCGTTCCACTGGGAATATCAGGATATGCTATGGGCAACTATGGGATTGCGTAAGCTAATCGTATTCATTTGACATTTCATATTGTATGTCATTAGTGTCAAATTCCATACAAATTGCAGCCGATCGAATACGATATGAACTGTCAAATGAATACGATTGACTTTACGCAATCGCATCCATGATATAGCCTATGTCATAAAGAATGTAGCTTTCTAAAGGTGGAACAATTTTTAGAATCGGTTTCATAGTTTTTGAGTTTATCTATTACTAGTTATTGAGATAATTGAGTTTAAGACGGAAAAAAGGGGTCTTGAAAATATTTTTTTTAGTACATTGTTTTTATTTGATTCAAATAAATTTTAGTAACTTCCCTTCATAAAGAAAAGATCTATCACATATAATATTTTGGAAGGCCTAGCAATGATACTTTGTCAGGAAATTTAATTTAAAAACATTGAACATTTTGAGTTTGATCGCCGCAATAGCCTTAACAAAACAAGAATCATCTAAATCGGTTTATAAACAAAGGAGTTATGCCTAAAGATACGTATTAAATTTACATAAAGTAGTAATGAAAACAACAGTATTTTCAAGATTTCCTGAAAACTACTGAACCGATTTCAAAATTTCAAAAAATGGGACCAATTTGGAAACCAACCTGATGTTATAACGTTTGAACCATTTCAATCGGTTCAGCCGTCTTCGAGTAATCGGTGGACATACACAAAAAAAAAAAAAAAAAAAAAACATACATACAGACGAATAGAGAACCTCCTCCTTTTTGAAAAAAAGTCGTTTGTCGTTTAAAAAGTAGGTAGATAGGCATTCTCTACGGTCTCATCAGCACCATCATCAATCTATTTTAATGTCCCCGCTGCTGGGGCACATGCCTTCATATCAAGGAGAATGGGCCATGACCTTCCACACGGGTCCATTGAAGTTATGGTGTACTAACCAATCCAAATGCAGCCAGAAACCCTAGCTTATCGTGTCTTCCGAAGCACGATATATATTTTTTAACAGCAATCCCATGATAGACCATTGCAAAAGTCACATCACCTCATCGATCGTAGACCGAGCACGCTACCCGTGGTTTAGGCATAAGAAGGTACGATACCTAGACAAACTGGAGCTACTATCGTATGAATAATATTCGGACATTCTCTTCAACTACCAAAATGCAAAAAATCAAGTTAATACTTTGCAAAAAAATGTGTAATACTGATTTTCTTGAGTTTATTCCAATGCATAAAGAATTTTTTGCTTTGCACGAAAATGAGCTGTCATGGGACCCATGCTTCATTATAAAAAAGTGAACAAAAAAAACCTGTATCCCACGGGAACTGTACTTTTCCCGAGTTAAAAAAACCGTATGTTTTCCCGGCCAGAGTTCAATTATCCCGATCGATTTAGCCGTTTAGTTGTGATTGAGCCATAAACATCCAAACTCCGTATCTTTAATACCCCCACCTACCCTATATAAACATTAGCCCCCCCCTTTCTACCCTATTAGTGTTTTTTTTTATTTTGCCTATGCAGATCATTTTTAATCATGACCTAGTATCCTTCACACCAATTTCCATACTCCCAAGTCCAGAAATGAGGAACTTTTCATATAAGCCTTAATCCCCCCTTTCTACCCTATTAAGGATTTTTTTTATAACTTCGCATACGCAGATCATTTTCAATCGTGACCAGTATCCAACATACCAATTTTCATACTTCTAAGTTTAGAAATGAGGAAGTTCCATATAAGTTTAATCCCCCCGTTTTACCCCATTATCGGGGATTTTTTTTAACTTCGCTTACGGAGATAATTTTCAATCGTGATCAGTATTCAACATACCAATTTTCATACTTCTAAGTTCAGAAATGAAGTTCCATATAATCTTTATCTCCCCATTTTACCCTATTAAGGGGGAGATTTTTTTACTTTCCTTACTCAGATCATTTTCAGTTGTAACCAGTATCCAACGTACCAATTTTCATGCTTCTAAATCCATTAATGAGGAAGTTCCATATAACCTTAACCCCCCCATTTTACCCCTTTAGGGGGGGAGTTTCCTAAAATCCGTTCTTAGCGGACGTCTCCTAGGCATAATCTACCTTCCTGCCAAATTACATCTTCGTTGGTCCAGTAGTTTTCGAGATTTCGTGATGAGTGAGTTATGTCCCCTCGATTTTATATATATAGACAAGCGGATCCTCGCGGTTTCACCCGCGTGGTACCCGTTCCCGTGGGAATATCGGGATAAAATAAAGCCTATGTCACTCGGGAAAAATGTAGCTTTCTAATGGTGAAATAATTTTCTAAATGGGTCCGTAGTTTCGGAGCCATTGCATTGCATTCGATGCAAACAAGCAAACAATCAAATCTTTCGTCCAATATTAGTATGGAGAAATATACAAACAAACAAGCAAATAATCAAATCTTTCCCCTTTTTAATATTATTAGTATAAATAAGTTGCTGCCGTGACTTCGTTCACGTGGGATTCGGTGCTTTTATAATCCACAACTGGCTAGCACTAAGCCTCCATTACACCTGATGTTAAGGCGATACTCGGAAAAATTATGCTAAAGCGAGATAGCAATGAGAAAACGACGCGCTCGGGAGCGAGACCGATTTTGCCGATTACGCAAAAAAAACACAAAATCATTTCGTATTCAAAAACTATAGCGGTTTTAAAAAAAACGCTTCTGTACGATCCTAAATATTATTGGTGTCCACTAATTAAACCAATTTTCAATAGTATATGTATGTATCCCCATTTAAGAATAATCTTGATATTTCTTATTTTTTAGAGGTATTTTCGAAAATAAAAAGTGTCGAGCCAAAATCATAAAATCGTGTTTCTGAAACTATACGATTCTAGATAAAGGTATGAAGAAATATATATCTTATTACCAGATTTATAACAACTCTAACCGTCCTATAGTTTTATATCAAAGAGTCCATACTTTTTCCGCGTAGCGCCTTAAGTTAGGATAAGGCTAAAGTTGGAAGTATTATATTTCCGAAATCCTCAATCACTCTGACAAACCGGCTAACATCTCTAACTGCCGGAACACAAGAATGCTGAAAACATAGTTGTTATAACAATAAGACATAATCAATAAGATGGTGGTTGTTAGCTAGGCGGACTTACAAGAAGTCCTACCAGTCCTTCCATCAACCGAACTCGATACAAATATATACCTCCACCGGAAACCGAGTCCGGAAACTTTGGGTTTGATACCGGTGGTGTTTGCCAATAGATCCTAGAGGCGGTTAAAAGCGCTCCCGATTCTATCGAGTTCCTTAATTATTTTCTTCGAGCAACGCGGGCCTTCCTTTTCGGAACGGAAGACCCGCGTTGCTCGAAGATTATTTTTATAAAAGAAGCGCCTTAAAAAAATGCCACCAAAAAGTAAGAAATAATACCCCTAATACTGTATTCACACAAAATAACATTCGGCGGACAAACATATGTAGGTACAGTCGAGTTCAATAATATCTGTGTACTTTTGAACTTTGTCGTAGTAATTATTGTGACAATTTGTACAGAAAGGTCAGAAAGTCAAAGGCGATGTCAAAAAACTTAATGCGACAAAGTAAAAAACTGCACAGATATTATTGAACTCGACTGTACATACGGGTCAAACTGAGAACCTTTTTTTTGAAGTCGGCTAAAATACTAAAACTTTCTCCTAAATTTAACAAATACTTATCTGAAAACCGCATCCAATTCGGTTCAGCCAAACGCGAGATAATCGCTGACAAACATACATACAAAGTCAAACTGAGAAGCTCCTTTTTTTAAGTCGCTTAAAAAAATTTATTAAATTTTTGCAACAAAATATATACAGGGCGTCCCAAAATTATGCCACATGGAAGGAAAGTACCTTAAATACTGAAGATATAAAATGTTACTTAAAAGAGACTTCATTTTTATTTTAAAAAGAAAACGAACTGCATTAAAAAAAATCAAATAATCGCCATTCTGAACTGGGAATCGAACTCGCTGAATGTGAAAAAAAATCTTTAATATTATTATACCGATCGAGAGCCTCAATTTTAAGTATTTATTTCTTCTAAGTAACATACGCCAGAATTCTCGTACGCAAATCATCTTTGGGAGCGACTCAAACAAACATCATGGCATCTCTTTCATACGTTTGACATTTAAAGTGACAGGGCGATGTGTAAGACGCCCCTAAAGATAAGTAGCATACGAGTATTCTTAACATTTATTATTGAATAACAAGTTTGTAATGGATAGCCTTTTCTATGACTGTCATGCTCAAAACAACTGACTTTAATATTTAAATGTAATACTAATGAGTGAAGATTGGAGCAATTATACCTAATTTATCTATCAAAAGTGTTCAATAATGTGATAAGTAACTACACTACATACTTTTACTACTTTCCCACCATGTGGCATAGTTTTGGGACGCCCTGTATAGACGGAAAAACGACATAGGATACTATGTCGTTTTTGCGTTTAACTATATCCTGGTCCAATGTCTAGCTACTCGATTTTTAATCTCAAAGTTCAGTAGTTTAGGTGTGAAAAACAGACACAATGTTACTTTCGCGCTTATATTAATATTTATTAATATTAATGGTAGTTATGAATAATGACAACAATGATTCATTCCGCTAACGAAGTTTATTTAATAAGCGCCAAACAATTTTAATCGCTTTTATATTGTAAAAGTTTTGAACTCGCTCGTCGCCGCGGGAACGTTAAACAGTTAAAGTGTCGTGTTTCAGAGGATAATTTCAGTTACATAACATTTATTTTAAATGGTAACACTCTATTTTACTTAAAAGGGTTTTCAATTCACAACGAATTCGAATTACGGATGTCATAAAGAACGGAGGTACTACCAATAGATAATAATATACTATACTAGCTGATCCGGCGAACTTCGTACCGCCTCGACAGCTCGACCTACCCGGTCCAATTGTAAATCTAAACCATTCTCGAAAAAAAAACTTTAAACCAAAATTTAATTAAAATCGGTAGAGCCGTTTAGGAGGTGTTCTGTTACAAACACAGGCACAGAAGAAATATATATATATATATATATATATATATATATATATATATAAATCAGTACCAGTACCACTGTGCCAACGGGCCCGTCAAGTCCATTACACAAAAAATCTGTATTATTCTCATTAGGCTGCGTCAGGCTACGTCGTAGTTGTGACTGTCCGTAGCCGTACGAATTTGTAGCCAAGTAGCTAATTCCTTTCAGAAGAGTACATTTTGTGTGTCAGTAGTCTTCTTTTCTAACCGATATTATTATCATTAGGCTGCGGGCTACGGTGTATTGTGACTGTCCGTAGCCGTACGAATTTGTTGCCAAGTAGCTAATTCCTTTACATTTTGGGTGCCAGTAGTCTTCTTTTCTAACCGATATTATTATCATTAGGCTGCGAGCTTCGGCGTATTGTGACTGTCCCTAGCCGTATGAATTTGTAGCCAAGTAGCCAATTCCTTTACATTTTGTGTGTCAGTAGTCTTCTTTTCTAACCGATATTATTATCATTAGGCTACGGCGTAGTAGTCGCAGCAAATGTCGTAGTTGTGACTGTTCGTAGCCGTACGAATTTGTGCCAAATAGCTAATAATCGGACTGATAATGATATGTAAACATTTAATAGTAACATTCAAAAATATAACATTGAACAATAAAAAAAAGTGAAAAAAAATATTCAAAATGTTGATTCATAAGCAAGTAATGAGCTGCTGAATTGTGAACAACTGTGTCTCTAGCTATCTCGAAAACGAAATTTTATATGACGAGAGTATGGCGCTAAGCACATCTGACGTCATCTGTGTCTAGCGCTGTCCTTGTCTAATAAGGCAGTTTGATGAGCCATAGCTCCGAAAATATGAAATTTATTTGAAAATAAACACCTGTGTCGTGTTTCTGATATTAATAAAAACATTTTAAACAAATAAAAAAATCTGTCTTTTCAGAAGAGTACATTTTGTGAGTCAGTAGTCTTCTTTTCTAACCGATATAAATATCATTAGGCTGCGAGCTACGGCGTATTGTGACTGTACGTAGCCGTACAAATTTGTAGCCAAGTAGCTAATTCCTTTCAGAAGAGTACATTTTGTGTGTCAGTAGTCTTCTTTCCTAACCGATATTATTATCATTAGGCTGCGAGCTACGGCGTAGTAGTCGTAGCAAATGTCGTAGTTGTGACTGTCCGTAGCCGTACGAATTCGTAGCCTAGTAGCTAATTCCTTTCAGACTAGTACATTTTGTGTGTCAGAGAGAGTAGTCTTCTTTTTATTCGTATCAACAACGGTAGATGCTCGTATTATTTAGATCAACTTTCTCCAGATCGGGGCTGGCATCACAATGTCTTGTTGGAGGGAGACTGGTTGGGGAGGCAGTGCAGGGAGAGGTATTTATATATACAGGTTGGAATTGTTTCATGATAGCTGGAGGGAAAGTTTCGAGTACTTTCCCTTCCTTTTCCTAAAGGAGATAGCATTTTTTCAATCAAAGGAAACTTTCTTTATTTTTGAAATGAAACAAAACTGAAATGAAAGATTTTTAAAATAAGCTTGCCACACACAGGAATCTGTCTGTCTAAAATTAAAAAAAAAAACAACATCTTGTACTCTTATACATTACTTTATTGGCTCTTTGCGATTCACGCCACATTTGCCTAGTTCGGAGTCTGTTTCACGACTTCCTGGGTTTCCAGGGTAGACGGTGACCTAGAGGTAGATTTTCAAGTAATGGAGGTAAAGAAGAACTTATTGTGACAACTGATACAAAGTTATTTAAATTTTTACATTTTTGCATTCACAATGCAATTTTTATTATTGAAAAACGGAAAATGAAGTATTTTTGAAAAAATCGACCCGTCCTATCGGATCGTTGTGAGACGGGTCGATTTTTTCAAAAATACTTCATTTTCCATTTTCTACTGATACTAATTTTGTATTTTGTAAAGCATAGTGACTATTTAAAACTAATTTTACTTATTTGCAAATTCTCAATTAAAAATAAAACAATTTAGGAAAAATCGACCCATCTTCCAAGTATTCCGATTCCCGGCGGATCTACATATTATCCTAATGCTTTCTCCTGTTTAACTTTATTTTTTTGTTGCATCTTCTTTATCGGTACTACAAAAATATCTTGACTGGTAATGTAATATTAGAAAAAGTCCAGAAAGAGTCCCATCGGAGCTAGTTGTGACACGGGTCGACTTTTTTTAATACTTAATTTTTAATATTTTCAATGATGAAATTGAATTGGGTTTGCAAAAAAAATTTGACTGGTCATAGTATAAAAGCTTTACTTTACCTTATCTTTAAAGTAAGCTGATATTTTGCAATTAACAATGTAGGCACTAGTCGATCCCTACTTTAACAGAAAGCGTTGTGTGTCCCGGCTACCGACTATAAATTGTTTAGGGAAAGGTATGTACTCAGTGAACGAATATACTCGTAACTACACACATCAACACTGTCAAAGGATATTTCGTATAAAGTTCTTTAATTCAAAAAATACTGGCTGTTTTTAATTAAAATCTTTTTCATAAAGCTTATTTTGTAGATCTTTTTGAATGATTCCAAATTTGAATTCAAAAAAATTAATTAAAAACAAAAGATATGCGCGGCATAATTTTTAAATGAGCGAAAAGTCACTTCTGTGGATGAAATGTCCTTGTAATTTAAGGAAAAAGCTCTGCATTAAAGCTATTAGTTTAATACTTGGTAAGTCTTATTTTAAGTAATAATTTTCCTGAGCTAGTTAATTATACCATAAGTACTGCCCTAAATATAGTCTTACTACATCTCATATGTAATAAGCGTATTAATACCACTACCCTGTTGGTAAATCGTGTCTGTTGTAAGATGAATATTTCTTGCTTGAGTTATTTCAGCAATATGATTTTTGACGTGTTTTTTTAAATCAAATAAATCAAACGGATCATGGAGTTAGCTAACGAACGAAAAACAGGATATAATGTATAGAGAATAACATCTGGCACCAAAAGTACAAAACAAACACAAATAAACGTTCACCATATGAATGTTGTTCAGCCTCCTTATTCACAAACCATCAGAAACGTTCTCGACACTTTGATCAACAATAACACCTGACAACGGAATTTATTCATTGTCATTGTTACTCAATTCAGAATAAACAACGACAAAACACGGAATTCAAAGCCGATGCCCTTTCCGAACGTTTGTGAATTCGAGAGCAAAAGGCATGGTCATTCATGTTCATTACTAACGGCTTACGAACTGATTAAAATAACTTATATGCTGTTTATTAACGACTTTGATGTTGATAGTGTTTTTAAGATTCCTAATGACTATGCCTATGCCACCCCGTAAATAAGAAACTGAAACATCAAGAAATAAAATAAAAAAACTAAGCTAACTAGTATAAAAATTTAAATATAACGTGCTAGCAGAACAGACATAGATTGCGCGCCAGATAAGTCTGCACGCGGTCAAAATCGAATACTATCTTTTACCATAACCTTAGAACAAAAAAATAACTAAATTACTAGCGCCGAAAACGCTCCAGTCGCGCGCAGATTTATCAGGCACGGACTCTAGACGCCTTTCAGCTTTAACCCGTAAGTGTGCGTCCGGATCCTGAGTCATGGCACCACAGACATCACCTTTGCTGCAGACCACCGCCTTATGTAGCAAGCTACAAGGCGGAATGAACGGCGCATTAAATAAATGTTCGAGACTTTTGAACTTGTCCAGAGTGCGAGTCGGCGCGTGGCGCGTACTTTTCCGCGTGCACTAAGACCTTGTCCTAACTACGCGCGAGTTAGACGCGTTTCGACATGCATCGCCCGCTCGCTATGGGCAGTCCGCGTCTTATCTGCCACATTGACAGTGATGTAATCAAAATCGCTGTTAAAATCGCGGCGAATTCGCCCTTTCTGGACGAGTGCTAAGAACATGTATCGGCCGACGTGTAAATCCGCTCCGCAATCTGCCATACGCGGTGCATCGTCTCTCAGGACGCACACATAAAGATTTATTTGAACAAACAAATTATAAGAGATTAAAGCCCTGCTCACCAACAGTCAGTGGCGTTAACGGCCCAATTAAAATTTAATGCTAGCACGTGATTGGTGTTCGTATGGGTTAACCAAAGGTAACTGACGGTTGGTGAACTTGGGCCTTAGTATTTTTAAAAACGTTTTTGTCACGTTAGTCTCACTCAGAGATATTCATCTGACTATATCCGCATACACGTCCGAAAACCTTTTTGATTCGATCACGTAATCGATTTACGGTTAGAGTCAGTATTTTACGGTTCGAGTCAGTAGTTAACGGGGCGAGTTAATTCGATTAAGTTGAACGTTGATACGGTCTCCGTTATGGAGAGGTGTGAATTTTTTTCACATTTTCATGTGGAATAAATATACTGAACATTTTGTACTCCATTTACTTAATAGCTAGTTATATAGGCGGAGAGACTATAAAAACCAAAAATGGCGCTAGGTGCAGTGACCGTGGAACATTTTTTTCCAATAAGTTAGCCTTACAAGCAATATTAAAGTAATCATAATAAAAATAATACGCTTTACGGCATATAGGTACATAGAGTACATACTTTACATAGATTTTAACATTATCGATTGTTGCCGAGGCAGTAATACTTCATGATCATGGCCAGATCAAGGCACATGCAACAAAATTTTGGAGACATGGCAATTTTAAACATGGTAAAAATTTTCTTTATTAGTTACAAGCTTTTTATTAACTTGCCATGTAAGTTAGTTAGTGGGGGACAAATCTTGCAAGCTTAATTTGACCCACTTCCCAGTGTCCGATGGAGCTGAAATTTTGTATACAGGTTTGGTTTAGATGACAATACAATATTAAAGTACAGTCAGCAAAAAAGCTTGTCATAAAAATGAAATTATTACTAAAAACTTATAATGGTTATAGTGGTAATGAATGATCATAAAGTTCAACATGTTATTTTATTAACTATTTTATTGCACATTTATTTTTTATATTATTATAATATGATTTGCGCTGTTCTAGCTTTCAACAATAGCTAGTGATAATAAACAACCTATGTTGTATGTTTATTAATAGAAGCAAACCTAAAACATAACTAACAAACACAGAGCAAACCAACCACTATTAAACTATTCCTGAAAGTGGAATAACTACCCTGTTTAATCGTATAAATAAATTAGGCAGAACAATTAACAGTTGCACTTTGTAAACCTTTAAACCCTATTGCAGAAGTAAAAGGAGTCAAATTAGTCTGTCAGGTGTTAAGGTCGATGCGTGGCCTTATGTACAATCAACAAGTTTCCCGGTCTGTTACATTAAGGACGACATTTGCTTGCGGTTCATTTCTACTACGCGTACGTACCAGTAGAGAGCGCGTATATCGTGCCAAGTGAATTTCGCCAAAAAGTGATTTCTCGGGAACTTAGTCGATGGTACCGGAATGGTTCTAAATTACAATTTTATAGCTTTAGTGACGCTAAAGTGACGTGGGAATAGTTCTCGCCTCTCTTTCGGTGTAAACAATCCTTTGGTATGCGTTACATTGCTTTGTGATAAAGTCACGAATATTCAGATTAATTGCGGTACGAAATATCCGCTTCATCCAATGTGTGTTAAAGATCTATAACAATGACGTAATATGTTGATCGATACAAGTAACTTAGATTTATCTATCACTTTTGACACTGTAGGTCAGGGTTGCTTCATCAATGTGAGAGGACTGGTGGTTATTTCTATTAGGTAAAATTTTTCTTATTTTAGAATTGCATTGTGAATAAGTAGATAAAAATTATTTAAAATCTTAACTAAATGGATTTGTATAACTATTATGAAAAACGGGATTTTTACGATTAATTTTGGTAGAAAGAATAATTAATACATAATATATAATACCTATCATGGGGTTCTAAGTTAATCTTAATTTTATCGAAAAATAAACTTAAAGGTTTTTTTGCCTTTACCAGCGCTGATTAGCGCCGAACGTCGCCGACAAGTTCCGACCTGCTTATCGGCGCTGGTGCGGCCCAAAGTGTAGAGACTGCCTGCGCCGACCACCAGCACAGACCGGTTCCGATAAGCGCTCAGAGGCCCGGATAGCCGGGCGAGCCGCTGGTCTAAGTGGAGCGTACCACTCTGGTCCCCCATGGCCTAAAGCGGAGAGAGAGGGGGAAAAAAAGCGCTGGCAGATCGTTGCCGTTAGGCAGCTTTCTACGTGAATACGCCCTTACCATCTACCCGTGTAAGCCCGACAAGTAGTTA
The DNA here is from genome assembly GCA_949710035.1 of Crambus lathoniellus. NCBI lineage: Eukaryota > Metazoa > Arthropoda > Insecta > Lepidoptera > Crambidae > Crambus > Crambus lathoniellus. The sequence goes on along the minus strand of OX453313.1, from coordinate 12,561,713 downwards.
GGAAATCCATATCCATACTAATATTATAAATATGAAAGTGTGTTTGCTTCTTTGTCCGTCTTTCACGACGAAACGGAGCAACGGATCGACGTGATTTTTAGTATGGGGAAAGTTTGGGAGTTGGAGAGTGACATAGGCTACTTTTATTCCCGGAAAAATATCACATTTCTGCGGGGTAACGTCGTGTAGTCCACTCGGGCCAAGCCGCGGGCGGAAGGCTTGTAGGTATTATAAATGTGAAAGTGTGTTTGTTTGTCCGTCTTTTACGTCGAAAGGGAGCAACGGATCGACGCAATTTTTGGTATGGGGATAGTTTGGGAGCTGGAGAGTGACATTAGGTTACTTTTTATCCCGGAAAAATATCAGGCATCCGCGGGATAACGTCGTGTAGTTTACTCGGGCGAAGCCACGGGTAGAAGGCTAGTAAAAAATAAATCACTTCTTCAATATAACAAATAGAGCGTATGTTTTAATGCCAGAGTGTTGATAGGATTACTGCTAAACGTATTGCTTTGAAGCCAACTAAGGCTGTTAGATATTAACGTATCTACTCTATTAGGAGTAACTGTATGTTTGCTGTAAGTAATTAATAGATGGTTTGTTTAATCAAGTTATTATCGTCTGTCTTTAGAAATAGCATTGTGCTTTTGACAAGAAATCAGATTAAGTTTAATGAATAATAACTTGATTCTTTACTCTCTAAGCTACGATGTCCATGCCAGATAATTCGTAACGTAGTTTTTGGCGCTACTTAGTTAAGTACTTAGTATTCGACCGCGCGCAATAAGTATACCTATCTGGCGCGCACTTTACTAATTGATTTTCACTTGTTTGTTAGCCAACTTTAATAAAACAGAGGATACCTATTTTGAATTCGACTGCGAGGTACGAGTTCGAATGCGATGGGAAAGTGTAAAAGTAGTCGCACCGCTGAAGAACGTTTCTATGTTTGGAAGCCCGTTAAGCAACTTTCGCAATGGTCGGTCACGGGATGGGTGACCAAAAGTTTACTATCTCGAGCTCCCCCGTGCTTCGGAAGGCACGTTAAGCTGTTGGTCCCGGATCTTTAATACCCACCAACCCGCATTGGGCCCGCGTGGTTATAGCCTTATAGCCCATTCTCCTTATCCATCCATAACAAAGACCAGGGGGCCAAGTCTGCTAACGTTAAGTCACAATCGTGTCTTAATCGTGTTTCGATTGTAGTTCAGTTATAGTGCTTTTTTCCACACTAGTTACAAGAAATATGTCCTTTTTTCACAATACTATTGATGGTCACACCACACACTACATTCACATCACATCATACTGTCATAATTCTTTTTACTAGTGTTTAAAAAAGCACTACAACTGAACCACAATTGAAACACGATTGAGACACGATTGTGATTTAACGTTAGCAGGCTTGGCCCCCTGGGGGGCTACCGGCTAAGAAATATGGATATGGGTATGGGCTTCAACTGTCATTTGAATTCCTTATCTTGATATATTTTTGCTGCTTTGTTCTGTTGAACGTTGTTAGCTAGTTAACGTTATACCCGACGTCACAAAACAAGGAACTGATAGCGGCTTTTTTCTTTATAAAATTGACTTAAAGTTCCCAAAAACGTATGAAGTTCATACCCATAAAGTTACGCGGTAGCCCCACAGTGACATACAGTCTAGCCGCTCAGAGAATGCGATCCTGACAGGTCGAGAAACCATAGAAAATATACCGTTTCATTCAAAATTGAACTTAACTCCAACGAAATAAGTAAACGTCAGGATCGCATTCTCTGAGCTGCCAGACTTTAGCAGTGGGGACTTATAATGGCTGATGCTGATGATGATGATTTTTCGCACGCAACAACCACGACGGCGGCCGACGCACGACGGCAAGACCCGAGGAGAAGGAGCGGCTGGGGCCGCCATCTTGCTGCCAAGTGCCACACTCATCTCTCGCGCAGACGACGACGCGACCATATTTTTAATTTTTCTTATAACACTTCATTTTTCACATTTCCATGCAAAATTGTATTTGCTTTAATAAACCATCATTTTTATACTCAAAAATAAAACTCATCATTGAATTACAGATTAAAAAATAATTACGAATTACAACTACAACCAGCAACAATGATGTTTGGAAGCTCTTAACCTCTGGGGCTCTTAATCAGTTTAAATAAACTAGGTAGGTAAGTTTATGAAGGGCTTCCAATAGTTTTTTTGCTGTAAAATACACCAAAAAGAGTTGAAAATTCATAACCCGTCAGTCCGCACGCTGCTGCTTTGAGTAAAAACTCAAAAGCCTGTTCGTCAAATCGTGCAAACCTGTTGCAAGGTCTGATATCCCTGTCGTTGGCAAAGTCGCGCGGTTTTATGCATACTCGACGTTTTTTTAAATAGGCACAATCGTAAAGAAATGTTTATTAGTGTGTAAGCGGACAGGTAAAACTGGTTATGAAGTAAAAGTAATTTAATAATAATTAGTAACACAGAACATGGGAAAGATGAAAATTTTGTTTTCCGTGTTTCAATGTTTCAATGTTTCAATGTTTATTATTCATTAACAATGTTTTATAATTGTGTCTGAATTTCAAATTATAATTAATTACAATACAATAAAATTATTATAAATTATACAAACAAAAGAAATAAAATAATATGTACCTACAAAAAAAAAAAACTCAAAATGCAATTTAAATATTAAAACATAATGCACAATAATCACTTACATTATTAATAACAATTTAGTTAAAATTAATTAATTAGAAATAATAATAAAATAATAACACATGTCAAAATAAAAATAATGCTTAATTAAAATGCCATTTCAATTAAAACATGAAATCCACTATAATCAAATTAATCAATTACATAATAAATTTATAACAAATTAAAATTCATGCTTGTTATTAAAATATAAAGTAAGTACTTAATCTAAAGTTTCTGATTGAAAATGCACGGATTACCAAAATAGTCTTCAAGTGAGTAAAAACACTCACTCAAAAAATACTGCCGAAGGCTCTTTTTAAATATATAAAAATCTTCAATTAATTTAAACTCTACAGGAAGCGCGTTAAAGAGTTTAACTGCCTGATATCGACTACAATGTTTCACTATATTTAGTTTTGGTTGGAGCATATTTATTATATTTTTTCTTCTACTGTCTAATCTTTCCTTTTTGCTAGCTTTGTTTTCGTATTTATAGTTATTTTTTACCACATCCAAAACGACAACCAGTATGTACAAGCTGGGGAGAGTAAGAACGTTTAATTTCTTAAAGTGCTCCCTGCAGGACTCCCATGGTGGTATCCGGACCATGGTTCTGATAGCTCGTTTCTGAAGAACAAAGGCTCTTTTAATGATATAGTCATAGCTGTTTCCCCAGAACTTTATGCTATATCTCAACTTTGATTCCACCAGGCAATAGTACACTGATAACAGTTCCTTAATTTCCAACTCGTCTCTTAAGCTTCTAAGGGCGTAGCAAGCAGAACTAACGTAATCTTCTATAGCCTTAATTTCTCGCTTCCAATTTAGATGCTCATCAATGTGTATTCCCAGGAACTTCACACTTTCTTGAAATTCTAGCCTTTGTCCGTCGCATTGAATCACTACCTCTTACAGAAAAATGGAAAATGAAGTATTTAGAAAAAATCGACCCGTCTCACAACTAGCTCTATGCAAAAAACTAAAAATTAAAATAAGTTGCAATAGTAATTTCATCTTTAGCGATTGCCAAATACCTGGAAAGGTATTTCTTTCGCGTGTGAGGGTAGTAATATCTCCACATTGATGAAATTAACGCTGACTATACAGCGTGTAAGAAGTATTGGATAAATTCGACGCTTCTCGTAACGACTCCGTAGCTCAGTGGTAAGAGCAGTCGCCCGGAAAGCGAAAGGTCGTGGGTTCGAGTCCCATCGGAGCTAGTTGTGAGACGGGTCGATTTTTTCTAAATACTTCATTTTCCATTTTTCTGTAATAAAAATTGCATTGTGAATGCAAAAAACTAAAAATTAAAATAAGTTGCAATAGTAATTTCATCTTTAGCGATTGCCAAATACCTGGAAAGGTATTTCTTTCGCGTGTGAGGATAGTAATATCTCCACATTGATGAAATTAACGCTGACTATACAGCGTGTAAGAAGTATTGGATAAATTCGACGCTTCTCGTAACGACTCCGTAGCTCAGTGGTTAGAGCAGTCGCCCGGAAAGCGAAAGGTCGTGGGTTCGAGTCCCATCGGAGCTAGTTGTGAGACGGGTCGATTTTTTCTAAATACTTCATTTTCCATTTTTCTGTAATAAAAATTGCATTGTGAATGCAAAAAACTAAAAATTAAAATAAGTTGCAACAGTAATTTCATCTTTAGCGATTGCCAAATACCTGGAAAGGTATTTCTTTCGCGTGTGAGGGTAGTAATATCTCCACATTGATGAAATTAACGCTGACTATACAGCGTGTAAGAAGTATTGGATAAATTCGACGCTTCTCGTAACGACTCCGTAGCTCAGTGGTTAGAGCAGTCGCCCGGAAAGCGAAAGGTCGTGGGTTCGAGTCCCATCGGAGCTAGTTGTGAGACGGGTCGATTTTTTCTAAATACTTCATTTTCCATTTTTCTGTAATAAAAATTGCATTGTGAATGCAAAAAACTAAAAATTAAAATAAGTTGCAATAGTAATTTCATCTTTAGCGATTGCCAAATACCTGGAAAGGTATTTCTTTCGCGTGTGAGGGTAGTAATATCTCCACATTGATGAAATTAACGCTGACTATACAGCGTGAAAGAAGTGTTGGATAAATTCGACGCTTCTCGTAACGACTCCGTAGCTCAGTGGTTAGAGCAGTCGCCCGGAAAGCGAAAGGTCGTGGGTTCGAGTCCCATCGGAGCTAGTTGTGAGACGGGTCGATTTTTTCTAAATACTTCATTTTCCATTTTTCTGTAATAAAAATTGCATTGTGAATGCAAAAAACTAAAAATTAAAATAAGTTGCAATAGTAATTTCATCTTTAGCGATTGCCAAATACCTGGAAAGGTATTTCTTTCGCGTGTGAGGGTAGTAATATCTCCACATTGATGAAATTAACGCTGACTATACAGCGTGTAAGAAGTATTGGATAAATTCGACGCTTCTCGTAACGACTCCGTAGCTCAGTGGTTAGAGCAGTCGCCCGGAAAGCGAAAGGTCGTGGGTTCGAGTCCCATCGGAGCTAGTTGTGAGACGGGTCGATTTTTTCTAAATACTTCATTTTCCATTTTTCTGTAATAAAAATTGCATTGTGAATGCAAAAAACTAAAAATTAAAATAAGTTGCAATAGTAATTTCATCTTTAGCGATTGCCAAATACCTGGAAAGGTATTTCTTTCGCGTGTGAGGGTAGTAATATCTCCACATTGATGAAATTAACGCTGACTATACAGCGTGTAAGAAGTATTGGATAAATTCGACGCTTCTCGTAACGACTCCGTAGCTCAGTGGTTAGAGCAGTCGCCCGGAAAGCGAAAGGTCGTGGGTTCGAGTCCCATCGGAGCTAGTTGTGAGACGGGTCGATTTTTTCTAAATACTTCATTTTCCATTTTTCTGTAATAAAAATTGCATTGTGAATGCAAAAAACTAAAAATTAAAATAAGTTGCAATAGTAATTTCATCTTTAGCGATTGCCAAATACCTGGAAAGGTATTTCTTTCGCGTGTGAGGGTAGTAATATCTCCACATTGATGAAATTAACGCTGACTATACAGCGTGAAAGAAGTATTGGATAAATTCGACGCTTCTCGTAACGACTCCGTAGCTCAGTGGTTAGAGCAGTCGCCCGGAAAGCGAAAGGTCGTGGGTTCGAGTCCCATCGGAGCTAGTTGTGAGACGGGTCGATTTTTTCTAAATACTTCATTTTCCATTTTTCTGTAATAAAAATTGCATTGTGAATGCAAAAAACTAAAAATTAAAATAAGTTGCAATAGTAATTTCATCTTTAGCGATTGCCAAATACCTGGAAAGGTATTTCTTTCGCGTGTGAGGGTAGTAATATCTCCACATTGATGAAATTAACGCTGACTATACAGCGTGTAAGAAGTATTGGATAAATTCGACGCTTCTCGTAACGACTCCGTAGCTCAGTGGTTAGAGCAGTCGCCCGGAAAGCGAAAGGTCGTGGGTTCGAGTCCCATCGGAGCTAGTTGTGAGACGGGTCGATTTTTTCTAAATACTTCATTTTCCATTTTTCTGTAATAAAAATTGCATTGTGAATGCAAAAAACTAAAAATTAAAATAAGTTGCAATAGTAATTTCATCTTTAGCGATTGCCAAATACCTGGAAAGGTATTTCTTTCGCGTGTGAGGGTAGTAATATCTCCACATTGATGAAATTAACGCTGACTATACAGCGTGTAAGAAGTATTGGATAAATTCGACGCTTCTCGTAACGACTCCGTAGCTCAGTGGTTAGAGCAGTCGCCCGGAAAGCGAAAGGTCGTGGGTTCGAGTCCCATCGGAGCTAGTTGTGAGACGGGTCGATTTTTTCTAAATACTTCATTTTCCATTTTTCTGTAATAAAAATTGCATTGTGAATGCAAAAAACTAAAAATTAAAATAAGTCACTACCTTTTGCTGTTTTTTCGCAGTTGTTTTAAATAATATGGCATTTGTTTTTTTCACATTGAGCAAAAGTTTATTACATGACAACCAATCACCGAATGCGACTAGAGTGTTGTTAATTTTTGCGCAAAGTGTTTCTATAGATGGTGCAGAAACTACCGCGTTTGTGTCATCAGCATATACCACGAGAGCTACGTCACTATCGGACATTACCTTCAATAAATCGTTAGTGTAAATTACAAAAAATAATGGCCCTAATATTGATCCTTGCGGAACGCCACGTTTAACAGCCGATACCATGGATTTAGTTGCTATTTCTTCACATGATTCTATTGATTTAATTTCCACATATTGTTGTCTATTGTGTAAATATGAGTTAAGAAGTTTCATTGAATTAGCTCTGATGCCATAGTGTTCAAATTTTTCCAAAAGTAAATTGTGATCTACCACATCAAATGCAGCAGTAAGATCAAGGAAAAGGCCAGCAACTTTTAACTTCTTGTTGAGTTCTATGAGTACTTCGTATAACAACAGATCGATGGCATCCACGGTACCAATACCTTTTCTATATCCAAACTGGCGCTCATTCAAGATGTTGTTTTGAATAAGATGGGATAACAGTCTTGATTCAATTATTTTCTCAAAGATTTTCGAAATAACTGGTAACAGGGATATTGGTCTATAATTCTTAGGATCTGTCGGAGATCCTTTTTTAAACACGGGAATCACTTTAGCAATTTTGAGTTGTTCAGGGAACACTCCAGACATAATGCACTTATTGAAAAAAGAAGCCAGAGGTTCAGCCAAAATATCAATATTTTCTTTAATTATATCTATAGGTACCTCATCATATCCAGAAGACCTTTTTAGCGGCATACGCTTCACAATTTTTTTTACCTCGTCAGAATCCGTGAGTGTCATTTCCATGTTGGCAGCGATTCTTGGGGAATTCATCACTAAATATTCGAGTGAAGTTTTTTTGTTAGCGGTTTTATTTACGCTAGGACTTTTTTTATCGAACTCTTCAGCAAAGATAGTTACTATGTGATGTCTGTCAGTAACAGTCTGATCACCTACGTTTAGAATGTGATTGTTGTTCTTAAATTTATGACTACTTTTTTTTGTTTTGTTTCTGTGTTTGTTCACTATATTCCATATTGTTTTCACTTTGTTTTTGGCCTTACTGATTTGTCTCTTCACTGATAATTTTTTAGCAGATTTTATAACCTTTTTGTACTGTTTTACGTATGTTGCAGCATATTCATTTAAGGACCTGTCGCAAGTGTTTCTGTTTCTACAGCTTAAAAATCTCTTCATTTTACTAGAGTTTCGAATACCCTTAGAAATCCAATTATTTTTTTCAGATTTGGAAATATTGACTTTAATTTTTTTTTACTTTAAATGATTTTCGAAAAATATTATTAAACTTTTCCAAGAAACCGTTCATACTGCAGCTATTTAAATCAGCACATTCCAGTTCCTGTCTAAATTTTTGTTTGTAACTTTTAGAATAGATTCTTCGACTGCTCATGTAATAATTTTTATCTAGTTCGTTTGGATATTTCTTGTCAGACTCTACTGTACACAGAAGACCTGCATGGCCGTCTCCTAGTTTGTTGTGGTCAACTGTGCACTGCACAAAATCTGAATCAGGAAGATTTGTGATTATGTTATCAATGCAGGATTTGTGATCATTTCGAACAAATGTGGCTTCTTTTATTAAAAACCTAAAATTATAGCATTTAAGCAATGTAAGCAGCTCAATCTGATTACAGCTTTCCTTGAGAAGGTCAGTGTTGAAATCTCCAAAAATAATACAACTCCTATTGAGAAAATGCTGCAGCAGCTTTTCTAGCCTAGTCATGAAATCATTAAAATTTTTGGCATCTGGAGTCCTGTAAATACAACACACACTAAAATTGTAATCAGTGCATTTTACTCCACATATTTCAAAACTCTCTAAAGCATATAATTTTTTTGTAATCTTTAAGTCTTCTACCTTATAATTGGGCTTAGCCATAATTAGTGAACCTCCTCTTTTTTTACTAGTTCGTACGTTATAGGATACAAGTTCAAAATCATCTAAATGAAAAGTTAACACGTTTGTTCTGTGATAAGTAAGTTAATTTTATAATATTGTAATTATCTACATACCTATTTCTATCTTTTATTTTTGGTTTCTATTTTCCCGTCGTTTTGGCAACTTTATAGGTATCTCGTGATGTTGGTTTACAACAATCCGCAAACACTAAATAGTTTGTAATAATAAAAAACAAAAGAAAACAGTCGGGTAAAATACGTTTTAATGTATACTAGCGGATCCTCGCGGTTTGACCCGCGTGGTACCCGTTCCCGTGGGAATATCGGGATAAAGTATAGCCTATGTCACTCGGGAAGAATGTAGCTTTCTAATGGTGAAAGAATTTTCTAAATCGGTTCAGTAGTTTCGGAGCCTATTCGATGCAAACAAACAAACAAACAAACAATCAAATCTTTCCTCTTTATAATAATATTATAGACAAAACGGAGAAAATAAGTGAACTGCTGTGAAAGGCTCCAAAGTGTTCGCGAGAGATCTGTCTATCGGGCAAAGTCAATTGACGAGGCTGAAAACTGAGGAAGGTAGCACCATTTCGTCAACACCTGAAATCCTGAGGGAGATTGAGAGTTTCTATGGACAGCTATATTCCACACAAACACCTGTTGAAAGCAAGGCTACAGACCCGAGAGCCAAGCTTACCCGACACCATACCGAAGATATCCCGGACGTCAGCCTGTACGAGATTAGAATGGCTCTCAAGCAGCTTAAAAACAACAAGGCGGCGGGCGATGACGGAATCACAACAGAGCTTCTGAGAGCGGGCGGTAACCCGATACTTAAAGTCCTCCAGAAGCTTTTCAATTTAGTCATCCTTGAGGGCAAAACGCCAAAGGCATGGGGCAGAAGCGATGTGATGCTGTTTTTCAAGAAGGGTGATAAAACTCTCTTGAAGAACTATAGACCCATCTCGCTTCTGAGCCATATCTATAAGTTGTTGTCGAGAGTCATTATGAATCGTCTCGTTCGCAGGTTCGACGACTTCCAACCGCCCGAACAAGCCGGGTTCCGGAAAGGCTACAGTACCATAGACCACATTCATACGCTGCGGCAAGTTATACAGAAGACCGAAGAGTATAACTTGCCACTTTGCTTGGCGTTCGTGGACTATGAGAAAGCCTTTGATTCGATTGAGACTTGGGCGGTGCTGCAGTCTCTCCAGAGGTGCCAAATAGACTACAGGTACATCGAGGTGCTGAGGTACTTATACCAAAACGCCACCATGTCGGGCCGATTACAGAACCAGAGCTCTAATCCTATCCAACTACAGCGAGGTGTGAGACAGGGAGATGTCATCTGTCCCAAATTGTTCACAGCTGCGTTGGAGGATATTTTTTTTAAGCTGCTGGACTGGAAAGGATACGGCATCAACATCAATGGCGAGTACCTAACACACCTACGGTTTGCCGATGATGTAGTTCTTATGGCTGAGACCTTGGAAGACCTGAACACAATGCTCGAAGATCTCGGTAATGCTTCGCAAAGAGTGGGTCTTAAGATGAACATGGACAAGACGAAAATCATTTTCAATGCCCATGTTGCACCCGCTCCAGTTAATGTTGGGAACATTACACTTGAAGTGGTTGACCTCTATGTTTACCTAGGACAGACGGTCCAGTTAGGTAAGTCCAACTTTGAGAAAGAGATCGCTCGTCGAATCCAGCTCGGATGGGCAGCGTTTGGGTAGCTCCGAAATATATTCGCGTCCGAAATACCTCAATGTCTCAAGACGAAAGTCTTTGACCAGTGTGTGTTGCCAGTAATGACCTATGGAAGTGAGACGTGGTCTTTTACTATGGGTCTCATAAGAAGGCTCAAAGTCACCCAGCGAGCAATGGAGAGAGCGATGCTTGGTATTTCCCTGCTCGATCGAATCAGAAATGATGAGATCCGCAGGAGAACTAAAACAACCGACATAGCTCGAAGGATTGCATCATTGAAGTGGCAGTGGGCGGGACACATAGCGCGGAGAACCGATGGCCGTTGGGGCGGAAAGGTTCTCGAATGGCGACCGCGTACCGGACGACGTTCCGTGGGCAGGCCCCCCTACAAGGTGGACCGACGATCTGGTCAAGATCGCGGGAAGCCGCTGGATGCGGGCAGCGCAGGACCGATCGTTGTGGAGATCCTTGGGGGAGGCCTATGCCCAGCAGTGGGCGTCGTTCGGCTGACATGATGAAGTGAACTGCAGAAACTGATGATATTTTTATTCAGTATAAATTCGCTTTTAACCTGCATAACAGACGTACATTGTTTCCGCACCATAAGCTGCCGTAAGCCTGCGTCTGCTGGCCAAATCTCTTGTTTGAACTCCATCAGAATTCAGAACAGACTGAGTATTAGATAGAAAAATAGTATTATAGATTTCAAAATTGATCTCATACAGAAAATTGTTTATTTATTAGCAGAACTAGCTTCTGCCTGCGGCTTCGCTTTCGCGTTATTCGTGGAACGCCAACCCTCGTTTCATCCCCTTATGGCTTTAATTTATGAAAATTCTTTCTTAGTTGACGACAACGTCATAATACCCCACCTGCGTGTCAAATTGCAGCTCGATCCATCCAGTAATTTGAGCTGTGCGTTGATAGATCAGTGAAACTGAGAAAATATTTGATTCAGAATCGAAGGCAGAATCGAAACCACGCATTTTTGATAGGGTTTAAATTTATAAAAAAAATGTTTTAATTTTTTGCTGTCTATTCATTAATAGGCGCGCGACCCGTCACGACGTGCTCTCTTACGTCATAGTAGAGCTTAAAGGCTGATTTACATTGATCCAGTAGCTCGATCCAGTGTCACTGGATTGCGGCGCTGGATTGGCACTGGATCAATGTAAACATGTTTTACTGGACGCTGTACTGGATTGATACATGTTTACATTGATCCAGTGCCAATCCAGTGCCGCAATCCAGTAACACTGGATCGAGCTACTGGATCAATGTAAATCTGGCTTTAAACCTGTCACAAAGTCATGGAGACCTATCAACACGAATATCATGGAAGTCTCATTAAAATTTTATTTTTTTAAATGGAATTCAATTTAATATAAAATAAATTAGTTGGGGTGTATGGGCTTTTCGGTTATTGCATTAACACGTTGTATACAGATAAGCCCATTCAATCTTATTGCGCTTGTGTTATTTATAATTATACTGCAAACCATTTTCTAGTGTTCTGCGTAAACACGTTATTCATAAACAAATCAAATCAAATCAAAAACATTTATTCAGCACAGCCGAGGGACAAATTATTACAAAAACCAGACAAATTCTTAAATGAAAATAACACAAAAAAAACCATAGACGATATAAAAATAAGAAAGATAGTCCTACGACTGTACCAAAAGGGATCTAGTTCAGCATGTCAGTGTTTAAAAACTGAAGCTGATTTTCAACTAGATCTCTTTTTCCTTGACCACCATGATCTAGCTAAATGCAAAGATTAACAATATTTTGATAGGTTCAGTGATTTCCCCAGCATATTCTCTTTCTCCTGCATAACAGCCTTCATACCTACCTACATCGTTATTTCGATTTGCTAAGCGTCAGGCGTCCGCACCGTAAGCTGCGTAAGCGTTCCATCTAAACAAATTTAAGTGTTACCTAAAACAGTTTTAAAAATTTCATAATTGATTCTGTGGTACTGATCGAGATATGAGAAAAGCCAATGTTCACCGATAGGGCCAGGCTCCACCAAAGCGGAGAGGAGAGGAGATTTGTCCAAACAACTAATCACATCTCCGTGCCGTTCACTTTAAATAACGAAATTCTGTTGGTTGTTTGAACACAATAAGTATCTCCTCTTCTCCGCTTTGTTGGAGCTTGGCCATTAATCGGATTGAATGACATAGCAGAAAATTACCGAAGATATTAGGGACTTAGGTTTTTATGTTGTCCAACAGATCCCCTACAGAAATTTGTTGTTTTTTACTAATCAATTTCAATCAAAAATCACATTTTTTTAGTTAACAGTTATCTGCAAAGATTTATGATATTTTGATGCAGTAAATTCCCCAAATATTCTCTTTTACCTGCATAACAGCTGTTAACGCCATAAAGAAAACACCTATTTTTCCATAGAAAACTTAAAGGAGGTTGATATCACAAGCAGTCTTCAACCAAACGCAAGACGTGCGCATTGCGCATGCGCGAAGACCGCGTCGGGCACCGTCGCTCGTCACCGGGAGCACTCGCTTTTGAACAATACTAAAATTACACATGCATTTTGCCGCGCAATATTGTAAAATGAAAAATATATTTGTTGACTTAGAAAACTACATTTTTTATTGATTGCCGAAGAAGATTCCCGCCCATTTGGACCTTCGAGCCGGATTATCATGCAAGCGATCTTTGGATTATTGGGAAAGTTAATCGACGGCTATCTTTCAATACAAGTTTGAGGCGCAGACATCATGAAACAAATGAGTAACAGTGCAATTCCGATTTTTCATTAACACATTTTTCATTTTCATTGTTTTATTACATTGGTTCGTTATTTTGCGCGGTGTTAATATACCTACTTAGCATTTGCTTTAAGTAATTATAACTATTTATACGTTATTCATTTCCTTAGTTTGCTTTATTTTATTGAAGTATCTTTTCACACGGACATTAATTACGTGTGTTACAGTTTATTTCTTGAAATAATCAAGTTTAATTTTATAATGATTTAATTCCAGTCATTAAGAAAGGCATTTTAAGATTAATTTTCATGAATTGAACTTTTTACACGGACTTTATTTACGTGTAAAACTGACTGTAGCAAACATCATTTTGTTATAGAATTTCAGTAACCATTTGCGGCACGTGCAGCTAGTTCGACATTAAATACTACCTATGCCTGCCTGCATTCGCACTGTACATTCTGCTTTATGTATTCGTTCTTATGTCATATATAACTTAATCATATCTTTTTAATTTGTCGATCTTTACTAAAACTTAATTATTACAGATTAGTTTATTTGCTTTTTTATCATCAGTAAACTTTTAAACATGGCCAAATTAGCTGAATTAAAAAGAAAACGCAGTTCGTATAAGTCTAGACTCACACAATTTAAGTCATATCTTACAATCCTTTCCTCTTCAGAACAGCCAAGTCCAGTGCAAATTAGTGATTTAACTTTAAGATTAATTAAAATTGAAGAGTGGTATAGCGAATTTGACAGTATACAGTATGAAATAGAGATTTGTTCGGAACTTTCAGAGACTGACTGCGAAAAAGAGTACCAATATCGCGAACAATTTGAGAGCGAATACTTCGCAGTTGTTGGCAGCGCTCGAGAGTTGGTAAGCAGGTTTACTTCTGCGCAGCACGACAAAGACGGCGCCACTTCGCCCTCACACATGGCAGGTACTGTCCGTACAGCTAATGCACCAACTTTGGCGTTACCTACAATCCAGTTACCTACCTTTTCTGGTCATTTTGAGGATTGGCTACGATTTCATGATACTTTCACGTCACTTATACATTCTAATGAAAACATTCCCAAAATTAACAAGTTTCATTATTTACAATCGGCATTAAAGGATAGAGCTGCAGACGTTATAAGCTCATTGAATTTCTCTGCTAATAATTATGATATTGCTTGGCAATTATTATGCGAACGTTATCATAACAATAAAGTTTTAATTAATAACCATATTCAGTCATTATTTGAATTGGAAATCATTTCAAGAGAGTCGTCTGTCGCTTTAAGAAAACTAGTCAACTCTTTAAATAAAAACCTTAGGGCACTCGAAAGTCTTAATATTAGCACTCTTAATTGGGACATGTTAATCATACACATGGCTTCAAGCAAACTTGACAACATAACTAATAGGAAATGGCTAGAATATAGTAACAATTTTGAAAGGTATCCTGATTTAGGAACGTTCCTTAAATTTATCAAAGACCGTGCAGGTTTGCTTGAAACGATCAATTTAACTCAGGTTAAACGTAAACACAGCGAATCGCCCACTACAAAGTCACGCTCATTTGTTGCACATCCTAAGACACACACACAAGAAACTACGAATAAAAACTATACTTGTCCATTATGCAAGCAAAATCACCCTTTGTATCAATGTTTACAATTTAAATCTTTAACTGTTCACGACAAAATTAACAAAACAAAAGAATTAAAACTTTGCTTGAACTGTTTGCGTCATGGGCATGAGGTAAACAAATGTAGATTCGGTACATGTAGAATCTGTGGCAAGTGGCATAACACGTTGCTGCATAGTGAGGATCAATTACAGATTGAGTCTAAGGGATCTGTCAATTGCTCCAACAACGACGAATGTGTTATGTCAACCACCCAGGAAGTCATTGACTCAGAGACCCTTGATGCACACGAAAACGACCATTCACCTGACTATAATGAACTAGTTTTATCTTCTACGCATAACAGTTGTGTGCTTCTTTCCACAGTTCTTATAGATGTAGTTGACAGAGATGGTATGTGTCACACTGCCCGTGCCTTGCTTGATAACGGCAGCACGTCAAACTTTATTACAGAACGTTTTATAAACAAGTTAAAATTACCCCTTCATTCAACTTCCACAGAGGTTGAAGCCTTAAGTCGCGAGTCAATTCACATTAAATCAAGTTCTACTGTTACATTATATTCACGAACTGAAAAATACAAAACAAGCATTAATTGTTTTGTCGTTCCACAGATAACTCAAATGTTACCATTTAGACATTTTGATGTGCACTCATTGAATATACCTTCAAATTTAAAATTAGCTGACCCAACCTTTAATTCACCTTCGGACATAGACATGTTGCTTAGTGCAGGCGTATTTTGGAATGTATTGGGTACCGAACGCCTGTCTTTAGGTAAAAATAAGCCTATTCTCAATAATACTAAATTCGGATGGTTAGTATCGGGTGCAATACAGTCAGACAAGGTTAATAATTCATTTAATCACCAAACTACACACATCAATACAGTCCACCGCCATATTGTAAATGAAAATCAACTACAACACAAGTTTGATCGTTGCAGTCATTATCGGTACACTCACCCGCAAAACTACAAACACAAAAATAATTGCAAACTGAATTTCTCTGAAATTGTCAAGTGAACCTTATTATCAACCATTTAAACGGGTTCAATCTTTGAAACATAAGTTTTCACGTTCACTCTTTAATTTAAATGAATTATTTGTGTATTCAATCTAGTTCACATGTTTCTGTAAATATTAATAGCATCAAATGTAAATGTACATTCATTGTATTTTATTTGTGTTGTGTATCCATGGCATTACTAAGAATCCAGGGTACCTAACTAATTTAATCCTTTCTACATTTTTGTTTTATAAATATTAACATAAAAATAAATTACTGAATACGTACATAATACAAAGATTCGTTAATAAGTTGTCGCAAACAAAATACTTATATGAAGTGGTTATTTGATGTCAATATATCGAATTCTGCTATACACACATTGTGCAAAATTGGACATTTATTTTTAACATGAACACGACACCTACTTTGCGCAACGATACACTACTATCAATTAAATGTAAAATATATAATTTTTGTCATTAATTTGAATTTGTTGTTGATTGTCTAATTCCAACTATAATGTGGAACATTCAATTCTTTATATTAATATATATTAATTCTTAATACTTATTCAATCTTTATTTATTTCTTAGCATTAACATAGCTACTATACGTTGACATGCTGAACATTATGTTATTGTAATCCATTTTGAGACATAAGTTTTAGATAATTGGTGATCGCAAATAAGTAAAAAAAAAATAACACACAAGTGTCATGCCTGTTTCAGATTTACAGGGAAATCCTTGCAGCCTTTAATAGATTATTTTCCGAAACAAAAAATCATAGCCAATTCCCATTTTCTAATAGTTACTACAATCCATTTGTTAACGAACAGAAAAGGTAAATGATGCAAAATATTAAAGTCCTATACTCGAATACTGTGTTTGTATGCTAAGCTGTAAGGGCGGTTCATTTACATTTTGGGCCATTTTGAATAGTCAGTTTGTTCGCAGAGGTAAGCTTGACTTTATTTACTCGTGCACCTTTGCGATAATAGCATTACTTTTAACGTCAGAGTCGCAGCTTTTGAAAATTCAAAACATAAAAAAATATAATGCTGAACGTTAGTTTATTATATATTCTGTGGGGCTGATGACATTAGTTTGATATCAATGGAGCAATCGATTATTTATTATATTTAAATATTAAAAAAAAAACGTAATGATTGTTTCCTTACTTAACTTATTATTTATTTTAAGTTTTCTCAAGCAACTTAACAATACGAGAAAATGAATACCGTATTAATAACGTCTCCTATCATAACGATTTCATCCCATCAATCCCATTAAACTTTATAATCGGACGCACGCTCACTATACTGTCTACACGTCACTACTTTACATGTCGAAATAGAAGATCAGGCACGAATTTGCACACACTTCGATATTGTAAAGCACAAATTCTGAACATAACACTTCTGGAAGCGAAACTTTATGGACAATTGGACGGACACATATCCGATTTTCCGAAGACACAATTGAAGCGTTCCAGTGAAGGAGAGTTGCGCATTGACTAGTTGTTGTTAAGAAGACTAGCTGCCCACAACCAATAGCAGCTTGGACGTATCTATCACCCGTCAACGACAACATTAGGTACACGCGTTCAACACCGCCGCTGGAGCACCTACCTTAATAAGAAGGGCCTTTAATTTGCCAACTGAAGACTTCTTGGAACTTGACGTTCCAACCCGGGGAGCCTGTTAACGCCATAAAGAAAACACCTATTTTTCCATAGAAAACTTAAAGGAGGTTGATATCACAAGCAGTCTTCAACCAAACGCAAGACGTGCGCATTGCGCATGCGCGAAGACCGCGTCGGGCACCGTCGCTCGTCACCGGGAGCACTCGCTTTTGAACAATACTAAAATTACACATGCATTTTGCCGCGCAATATTGTAAAATGAAAAATATATTTGTTGACTTAGAAAACTACATTTTTTATTGATTGCCGAAGAAGATTCCCGCCCAACAGCCTTAGTACATCGCCATTTCGTTTCGCAAAGCGTCCGACGTCCGCACCGTAAGCCGCCGTAAGCCTGCGTTGCGTATGCTCGCCAAATCTCCCGTTTGGATTCCATCGGAACAGACTGAAATGGCTCGTCCACCATGATGCCTATGAGCCTAAATCGATAAGCTCTTACGATACGCTACAATGTACCTGTCCACAACATGTAAAGTATCATGTTGACTTTCAGCATAAATTATACAGGTTATCTATACATCTATACATACAAATAAATAAAATTGAAGTGTCTGTTTGTAATATTAAAATAACCGCTTTTTACTACATGCATATGCTTACTTACTTACTATTACTATAATCGACCCGTCCCACAACCAGCTCCGATGGGATGGGATTGTGGGACGGGTCGATTTTTTCCAAATACTTCATTTTCCATTTTTCAACCATAAAAATTGCATTGTGAATGCAATAAAGTAAAAATTTAAATAACTTACATGCATATGATTATATATACGGTACATATACCAAAATAATTTTATTTACAATTTCTGTCTGTTTGTTCCGGCTAATCTCTGAAACGGCTGGACCGATTTTGACAGTACTTTCACTGGCAGGTAGCTGATGTAATAAGGAGTAACTTAGGCTTACTTTTTATCCCGATATTCCTACGGGAACGAGAACCACGCAGGTGAAACCCGGGCAGCCGCTAGTTGGAAATGTAACGTTGAGGTTAAAGGCCACAGATTTTGTATATAAAAGTACATAAATAAGTATATTTTTCACAAAAAAACAAATATTTTTTCATAAGTATAACTTAAGAGTCATAACTTACTTCTGACTTAGAAATAACAAAATCTTGAATATTTTAAAAACCATCAATTTTAGGGCACAACATTATACATATATAAGTACTTATATATCAAAATCGGCTGTTTTTGTTCTCATTCTATTCGACGCCTTCCACTGCACATCACGGCAAAAAAAACAAAGTCACACTTGAATACATACAAAAATTATGATAAAACTTACGTTAGTTCTGAAGTACAATCGATCCAATTGAATCATGACCCATTTTAAGGGTAAAATTGTGATGGAAAAAAACCACGAGCTTTGCGAGCAACTGGGCTACTTGCAGGGCCGCCTGAAAGCTTACAGAATTGCATCGTGAATGCAACATATTAAATTTTAATGACCCATTTAATGACCCATTAGGTAAGTCCAACTTTGAGAAAGAGATCTCTCGTCGAATCCAGCTTGGATGGGCAGCGTTTGGGAAGCTCCGACATATATTCGCGTCCGAAATACCTCAATGTCTCAAGACGAAAGACTTTGACCAGTGTGTGTTGCCAGTAATGATCTATGGAATTGAGACGTGGTCTTTTACAATGGGTCTCATAAGAAGGCTCAAAGCTACCCAGCGAGCAATGGAGAGAGCGATGCTTGGTATTTCCCTGCTCGATCGAATCAGAAATGATGAGATCCGCAGGAGAACTAAAACAACCGACATCACTCGAAGGATTGCATCATTGAAGTGGCAGTGGGCGGGACACATAGCGCGGAGGACCGATGGTCGTTGGGGCGGAAAGGTTCTCGAATGGCGACCGCGTACCGGACGACGTTCCGTGGGCAGGCCCCCTACAATCCCCCTTGACGATCTGGTCAAGATCGCCGGAAGCCGCTGGATGCGGGCAGCGCAGGACCGATCGATGTGGAGATCCTTGGGGGAGGCCTATGCCCAGCAGTGGGCGTCGTTCGGCTGACATGATGATGATGATGATGACCCATTTTGCTAAATATTTGTTTGGTAGTTGACCTTACCAGTTTCCAAGCAAACAGTTTGAACTTCGACTTTGTTGAATTTTAATATCTTTTTGGAAATAGCCTTATGGTGAGTCGGGATTCTATTGATTCGAAACTACTTCTGAAACGATCATAACACTAATGAGCATCGCTTTTGTTCTCATTGGATACCATTAAGGATGAGCAATTAATTCTTGCCCAGGTACTTATACACGTTTATTGCAAAATGTACACCATGAGATTTCCCTTTTGTTGAACAACAGTCTTAATTATTTATAGCACAACATTTATAGACCGGACTGTTATTGCTATCTCAATATTTTAAAGTGACGTTAAAAATATAACAAAATTAAAAAAAAGTTCAATCTGTTTATAACAGGCATGTAAAGAGCTGTCCAACCATGACTCTAGGTAGCTATCTATTTATAAAAACAAAATTATTTATGGCGAGAGTATGTGACGTCACACGTGGGTAGCCCTGTCCGTGTCTAATAAGAAAGTTTGATGCTCTATTTCTGAAAATATGTAAACTATTTGAAAATAAACATCCGTGTTGTATTGCTGATATTCCAAAAATCATTTTAAACTGGTCGGTTCCCTATTCTAATTCAGCATAATTATTCTTTTGTCTCACACTCAAACGATCGACGTTCGCATTTTCCTTACTTTTTTTTCACAAACATTCAAAATGTATAAAGAAACCTAATCCATGTCAACGGATATGGACTCGCGAATACGACACCGGAGTGCCATTTACCCTGAATCGGTATGAGGTATGAATGAGCCCTGAGGCGCCATTTCGATCATCTGTCTCTACCTTTACCTTTTCTGTGTTGCTATCACAGATATAGATTCACATCACATAGATACCGCAAGTATCACGATTTGTATTGAAACGACGTCACAGCCAAAATTTTGTGACGGGAAATCCAAACCGAAACAATTTTGGGCTATTGCAGTTAATTATCATGCAACAAGGGTTTTTTTTTAGTTTTTGCTGCCGTCCGTCTGTAACAAAACAACAGACGTGCGTGGACTGTAAGAGCGAACGCGCACTTGTGATTTTTAATTGGGCGATAGTTTAATCGTTCTCGGATTCAGTATGGAGTTATATGGCAGTGCGCGCACTGACGATTAAACTATCGACCGATCAAACTATCGAAAATTACTGGCGGATAGTTGTACGATCAAACTATCGCAGAACTATCGGTCGGGCGGTAATGTGCATGAAGGACTACGTGAGCGCGCGCACTGCATTCAACTAAACTATCGCCCAATTATCGGTAGACTGCGCATTCAGTATCGAACTATCGAAAATGACTGGCCATAGTTGTACAACTATCGGACAACTATCGCACAACTATCGGCCTGTGCATGAAGGACTATGTGAGCGCGCGCCCGGATTCAACTGAACTATCGACCAACTTCGGTCGACTAAAAATCACAAGTGCGCGCAGGTTCTCAAATTCAAACCAATTGACGCCGGCCCGGCCGAATGGGGCCAGAGAACAATGGAAAATCTAGTGTCCCATTTTCCCGGGCTTGAAGGATTTAGTAGCTTTCAGGCGGGATCAAGCTACTTATAGTTATAGGGCTCGTGATAGTTTTTTTACTATGACATTTTTCCTATCCTTACAGAATTGCATTGTGAATGCATAAAAATAATTTAAAATCCCAATCATCAGCCATTATAAGTCCCCACTGTTAGGGTAAACGCCTTCCTTATGCATGGATACGGAGAATGGGCCATGAACCCACCACGCGAGCCCTATGCGAATTGCTGGGTATTAACGATTGCAAACGCAGCCGAGACCAACGGCTTAACGTGCCTTCCGAAGCACGGAGGAGTTCGAGATGAAAAAATATTTTTGATCGTCGTCGAGCTCAGTAGCGCCACCAATGGAAATAAATCAATTACTCTTTATTAAACTAGGAACTACCTAATCTAGGAAATTCTACACTATATATTAAAACGATACTTGGAAAAAGTATGGACTTTTTGATATTTTAAAACTATAGGACGGTTAAGGCTGCTGTACACTGGTAGAGTAAACGGTAGAGTAGACCCACAGGTAGAGCGGTAGAGTACCTACTTACTATCCTACTAACTAAAATAATGTAGACATCATTGCACCGCGGGCGCGGGCAAGCTACTCTACCGCTTTCCTTCCCCACCCCGGCCTCCAATCTACTCTACCGACTACTCAACCCATATAAACGGTTAGTAGAATAACTAGTTCAGACTTTATTAGAGCGTTCCTAACAATTTTTCGATGAGAGGCGTTTATTTTGTTCTAGCGTTTCTTACCGAGTCACATATTTAAGCGTACTCTACTAACAAAATAAAAATTTGAAGAACTGGTAGAGTAGTATGCTAGTTTACTCTACCCGTGTACCTACAGCAGGCTTTAGAGTTGTCACAAATGGTACCTAATGAGATATTATTTCTTCATACCTTAATCTAGATTCGTAAAGATTTAGAAACAAGATTTCATGATTTTGTCTCGACACTTTTTCTTCTCGAAAAGACCCCTAAAAATACGAAAATTCAAGATTATTCTCAAATGGGGTTACATATAGGTACTATTGGAAATACGTTTAATTAGTGGACAGGACACCAATTATATTTATTTATTACTGTACCCAAAGCACGAAAAACTGCAACAAGAGCTGAGCTGGTCAGCCCTATCAGGTTGTTTTGATATAATAATATGGAATGTTAATGTAATGAAAACACTGAATAAATCATTTCTTTACTATTACACTAAGTGATTACACTAAGTTTCCGCGCTCGGCCTGCGATCGTTGAGGTTAAGCAATGGTCGGTCACGTGATGGGTGACCAAAAACTTTCATCTCCAACTCCTTCGTGCTTCGGAGGACATGTCAAGCCGTTGGTCCCGGCTGCATTTGCAATCGTTAATACCCACCAATCCGCACTGGGCCCGCGTGGTGGGTCAAGGCCCATTCTCCTTACCCATCCATAAGGAAGGCCAGTTCAACAGCCGTGGGGACATTAAATAGCCGATACTCTTACCGCCGACTCCTAACCCCCTTATTCCAAAACGTGGACTACCATCAACTCTTATTGCGGTTTTGTTTAGGACCTAAACCTAAACTGATCTGCTTCGCTTATTCGTACCACGACAGTTTAATATCAATGACAGCGATTCAGTGAGCATTCAATGACATTTCCCAGCCGCTGAGCTGTCAAGAACTCTTATTTGACTTATAACTCGGCCAAGCTAACATGACACCTGCAGGTTATACCCATCCCTCTCACTCTCCGGGCATGAGAGAATCGAGTGAAAGAGACGGGTAGAAGAAAAAAGGACACAAATCGTTCGGTCATTAACATTTACGGAGCGAAGCGACGAGCATGTTAGGTTTATATTAACATACCGCGCAAGCCGAGCGAGCGAAGCGAGCGTACCGCATCAGCGGTCGGCGAAGCGCCAGAAGCGACTTTAGACATATTCCCATTTCCTATTAAACTGAAGTAGGGGGTAGGGGGGGGTGTATGAAATCAGTTCGCTCGCTTCGCTCGCTCGGCTCGCGCGGCGTTTTGGTCACTGTTCTAACCTAACCTAACCTGAAACTTCTGTTACATTTTGTTGGGTGGCGGGGGGCTTCGCCCCCCGAGCCCCCGTCCCCCCTTCTGTTTTTCCCAAAATATATAAAAAATTTGAAATAAGTAACAAAAATTTTTATGAGCAAAAAAAAAACATTTTTTTTATATGTCCATCGGATGCCTCCTAGGTATCTCCGGGACACCATAGGGGATCGAAAATTTTGTTAGATTTTAGCTATGACGCACCGTTTTCGAGATATTTTCATTTTTATAAAATTCATTCTTGAAAATTTTACAAGTCCCCGCTCCATACTAAAACAGTCAAAAATTTTATGTTTGCGACACCCTAACCAAAAAAACAATCCAACGCGCCCAAATCCATTTAATAAACTTTCCAATTAATAAGCTTGTTGTAGGCGAGTCGTTCATAGTCGAAACAACCAGTAGATGAAATGAACATTAGGCCAATCGTCCGTTAGTTGAATCAACCGTAGTTCAATCAACCGTAGGTGAAATGAACAGTAGTTGAGTCGTTCAATAGTCATTATGAAAATATGTGAATCGATCGTAGTTATTTCGACCATAGTCGTAATGACCGTAGTTATTATGACACATACCCATTTTAGAAATGCACTCGTCAATGCTTTCATTTGAACATTGCTATAAGTAAGTAATTAAATATATTTTTTTTACAAAGTTTTTTATGGTGTTACACGTTTGCTATATTTAATTTAAAAAAATAATTATACTCGGGGTGACTTTTAAGTTTCTAATGATACCTCATACATTTTCTAGTATGTTATAGTTATGTTACAGTATGTTACAGTTTATTTTATTTTATTCATCTTGAATGACAACAGTATTTTATATTGGTCACAAGTTCATGCTTCATTTATTCGAAAATTTGTGAAATTCGATACATAGGTTCATCAATAAGGCATAAGCTTTTTGCTCGTATTTTCGGATTTTTTTATAGGTATCATATTCTGTTCATAAACTTGGCTTATAAACTTATTTCTTTGCCAATAGAAATCTAAATATTTTTTATTGAAAAATTTAATAAAAGCTCTTTTATAAACAAATACCAATAAAACACCATCATTCGATTATAGGCAAGTAATCGATTCATCGACAACAACATTACGTTGCCAATTTCATTACTCGACATCGGCATTATTCCCAATATTCGATGAATTGTTAGGAGGCCACATTCAGTCTTGGTAAACGTTCAAGGGGCTTCTAAATAGAACGGGACTTTCCAATTTAGCTGCATAAAGGACCAGCAAAAGGCATCGAAAAGAAAGGAAGAGGGCACCTTTATTTATTACTAGCTTTCCGCCCGCGTGGACTACACAACGTTATCCCGCGGGAATGTGATATTTTTCTGGGATAAAAAGTAACCTATGCCGCGTTCCACCTCACAAACTATCTTAATACTAGTGTCCGACCGAAGCTTCGGCTTCGGCTTCGGCTTCGGCCACCTTCGGCCAAAAAAACCATCTTCGGCGAAACCTTCGGCTTCGGCCCAAAACCCGGCCGAAGCCGAAGGTTACGCCGAAGGTCCGAGCAACCGTCGGGATTGAACGAACTGTACGAAAGACTGAGAGACAGCGCGACCGACGGACCGGTCGTGTTTGCAGGGGCCGCGGGGAGTCCCCGCGCATTGCGCATGCGCGTCAAGACAAGTTCGTACGTATATTCAAACGGCTGCATTAGACAATATTGAACAAAATTACTAAGAGCTTATAAACCTTCGGCTTCGGCTTCGGCTTCGGCCGAAGGTTGTGGGATTGCCGATTAATCGGCTTCGGCTTCGGCTTCGGCCAAAAATAGACCTTCGGTCGGACACTACTTAATACCATAAAGTTACCGATAGGTATATTAACTTTATGCTTAATACCAAGAATCACGTAGATCCGTTTCACCGTTTTGACATGAAAGACGAATAAACGATTTACGTCAAATGTTTTAAAGCTGGTTTGTAGTATGGGAAAAGAAAAGTGTTTTTAGGGTTCCGTAGTCAACAAGGAACCCTTATAGTTTCGCCATGTCCGTCTGTCTGTCTGTCCCCAGCCTAGCTAGACTCTTAGTACTAGAAAGCTGTAATTTGGCATAAATTTACATATTAATCACGCCGACAAAGTGGTGAAGTAAAATTCTGAAAAAAAAAGAAATTTTTAGGTCACCTCCCCTACACGTGAAGTGGGGATGTAATTTTTTTTCTAGTCTACCCCACAGTTTGTGTTGTGTTGTATCTGTGCTAAACACGTCTGTTCGGAAAAGATCGACGTTTCTGAACGCATCTCTAATGTCACGTCAAATTGACATTAGCTGTCACTTGAAGTTGACAGTGCCTCTTGATTGGAATTCTTGTAAGAAAACATGTCGGATTAATTTTGCTGAATTGTGAAAAACCGCTCGCGTTGAATATGCCTGGCATATCGAGCCTGAATTGAATCTTAAATTATCGATTTGATCCCGTTTTGTACGACCAAGATTTTGACGCCATCTTGACGAGTGGCCGGTCGCGGTGCTTTGAAAGATAACCTTCCACCACGCGTTGTTGTCGGGACAATATATCTTAATAAGCAAGCCCCGCGTGTGTTATTGTGTATTGTTGAAGCGCCCAGTGTCTTGGGACCCCTGTGTGGTATTTGTTTTGTGAGTAAGGTGACGAATTGGTAAGGTCGGCAGACGAAGAAAGGACACATCAGATGGGGGCGCCCCCTTATACCACTTCTGCCCCGGAGACCTTCGACACCACAGACCCGTATGTAGAATTCACCTTAATTTAAATTAAGTCGCTGTGTATCGCAGTCATATTGTTCAGTTACATCCCGGCTGAAACCAAGTTTGTCCGGAGTCTCCTAGTTGATAACCTTCCACTGCGCCATGCCGGCTCCGCGGGTCTAGGCAGGGGTGTACTGAACAACGTCTATTGATCAAAACGCATCAAAACCGTTTGCGTAGTTTGAATTACCTAAGCGTACATTACAATTAAATAAAATTTTATTGTTTGTCTTGTACAGCCGGCCAAGAAAGTGGTCTACCAGTTTTGACAATAGTTCCCGTATCAACAAAATATCGCTAAAGGCGAATCTTTAAAATTGTTTGTTAACTGAGAAAACTGACATGAAATCATAGAGCAAACACACAATGTTATTTTCGCCTTTGTGACCGATGCATCCTACTAATATTATAAATGTGAAAGTTTAGATGTTTGGATGTTTGGATGTTTAGATGTTTGGATGTTTGTTACTCAATCACGCCAAAACGGCTGAACGGATTTGGCTGAAATTTGGCACATAGATACTTTGTAGCCGGGAGAGGAACATAGGCTACTTTTTATCCCGGAAAAGTATCAAATTCCCGCGGGATAACGTCGTGCAGTCCACGCGGGCGAAGCCGCGGGCGGAAAGCTAGTTAGATCATAATTTGCAACAACAAACAACCGTCACAGTTTTTCATAAACTTCAGAACTAAGGAGGTTTTTTAAAGTAGAAAACTCTTTTACTGGAAAAGAACATATATATCACTGACAAATTAATGTCACAGGTATTTTCCTAAACTCCCTAAACTAAAGTAAAATTTATTCATTATTTTACTACAATGCCTCGAAATTTATCCATAGCCGAGAGAGCTCAAATGATCGCACTTCACAATGATGGATTCAATATTAGTGAGATTTCTAGAGAATTAAATGTGTCTTATGGTTCAGAGATGATGGAACCGCAACTAAAGAACAGCAGAAGCACTGCAAGGGCAATGCAATGAGGTATGGGAGGAGTCTGACATCTGCTCGAGGCTGGTGGGCTCAATAAGGGACCGACTCCGAGAAGTCATAGAGGCAGATGGCGGCTACACAAGATTTAAACATTTAATTTTTAATGTGAAAAATAATATTTTTAACAACCAAATAATTAGCATTTTCACTACTGCTTCTTGTTACAACCCTTGTCCCGTACTTTTCTAATCGAGCAAAGTGGATATCATTGGGGGAGGCCTACGTTTAGCAGTGGACATCCATTTATGCAAGGTGTTAAACCAGGCGACTAAAAATTACTAGGTTGAGCGACGAAAAATAGGTTTAGGTTAGGTTAGATTGGCGACTAAGTCGCTCACCTAGTAATTTTGGTACCCTAAAATGTTTTTTAGTCGATCGGTTTATTACTATCCTTACAAAAATACCCCTTAAAACTGAAATTGGAAATTCATTATCGATAACTGAACAACTTTCCCAAGGAACATTAGGGCGGTGTCATATTAGCGTTTTATACGCGCGTATAAGCTCGTTTTCGGAAGCGCAATGTAGGCGCGTATAGTACAGGCGCGCCTTTTGCCACACGCGCGACTCGTACGAGCGTTGACGTGCTTGTATGCTCGTATAAGCGCGACCCATACGGTAATCAAGCGCAAGGTTCGAGCGAACACGCCGAAATATGCTCGATTACGCGCGTTCAGTTTTTTGAAGTCCGTATTGTGGCTCGCGTGAAAGCGCGTATGCCGAAACGACTGTATACGCGCAGAAAAAAACGCCAGTTTGAAACCACCCTTACACAGCAATATTAGAATCAAGAATTTTGTATGTTGTTGATGAGAATCAATATTCGACGATTCGAAATTCGAAAAACGAATTTGCGAAGTGTCATAAAATTCAAGCAAAGGAAAATCAACCTTGTTGTTAGTTGACAAATTAATGAATTTCACCCTTACGGTGGTAGACCACATATTTGGCCGACTGTACCTGTAATACCCATATGTAAAAATAAACAAACCTATGTTCAAATTTTTTTAATGTAAAGTAGGTAAATATGGATAAAGAAGTGGGTTTCATGATCATCAAGCTCTTTAAAAACTAACAATGTGATTTAAAAACTTTGCTACAATTATTTTTAGGGTTCCGAACCCAAATGGTAAAAAGGAACCCTAATGGTGAGACTCAGTCTGCCTGTCACAGCTGGACATCTCGAGAACTACTACTAATGCTATCAACTTGAAATTTGGAACAGTTTTAGATGACGTTTGCCCAACTATTTTGCAAATAGGTAAGAGAGAAATAAAAATATTTATATTTTTTTTGCAACAGGGATTGAAAGGGGGTCTTAAAAATTCGAAGTGGGGCGTGAAAGAACGCTGCTTGCACAATCTCTAAAATTTTTTTTCGTAAGCCGCATAGTTTTCGACTTTTGATGAAAAATGTAAAAAAAATACCCCCTTATCTCCAAAGTTTGCACAGAGAAAAATATGAAATAATTTTATGTTATAGAAGTTTATGTAAGGACTAGCGGTTCCTTGCGGTTTCATCTGCGTGATACCCGTTACCGTGGGAATATCGGGATAAAATATTGCCTATGTCACTCGCGAAGAATGTAGCTTTTCTTAATTTTCTAAATCGGTCCAGTAGTTTCGGAGCCTATTCGATGAAAACAAACAAATAATCAAATCTTTCCTCTTTATAATATTAGTATAGAGATGTCTCTTAATAGTAAACTTTTTCAGAAATCGTCAATAAAAATTACATTACATTAGTTCCACTATCGGTCAAGAGATGGCACTGACCTAAAACTGCAATATTCTACACCGCAAAACTGTTGACGAATATAGCCTCTCCGATGAAAACATTTTCACGTTCTATTTATTTATATTTATGATTATACGGAACCCTCGGTGCGCGAGTCCAACTCGCTCTTGACCGGTTTTAATGTAACACTAAACGCATAAGGATATCTTTGACATTTAAAACTTTTTCCTGAAACTTTTTAAGTTCATTAAAAATTGGTGTTTTGTTTTGAGATTTACGTTAAGTGTCGCTTCAAGTTTCACATAAATTTTGTCAAATAATGATGTAAGTAGGTAAATAAAGTTTTATGGAAATAATTTTAACAACATTTTGATTTAATGGACTATACATATTATAAGGTTTACATGTTATTTTTAACTATTTGAACCACTTAATAACATCGTTCTTTGTAGCATAGTGGCAAAAACTTATCTGACCAGGTGGTCATTTTTGGAACTAAAAAAATTCATAATGTTGACAGATTTATTTTAGATAATATGTTTGTATGTATCAATACACAACTGTTAAGCTTGCGATTGGCATCCTTTGTGGGTTTTCAAGGAGCCGCTATCTCTGAAACCCTGGGGGGTACCGCGTTAGTTTTATGGATATGCATTTCACACGTTTTTTGGAATTTTAAATCAATTTTAGAAAAAAAAATTGCTGCTTTTATTTCCCTGTTTAGTGACGCTGGGTATAACAGTAGCTAGCTAGCAACGTTCAACAGAAAAAGCAGCAAAAATATATAAAAATAAGGAATTCAAATGACAGATGATGACCGAGTATTAGGTATGTTGTGAACAACGAAATATATGTAGCTTACATGCGCAAAAAAAAACACAATATGCAAGATGCACCGCCCGCCCGCCCGCAGCAAAAAAATGCACATGCACACCACAAAAATACCAGTGCACAATACCTGCATATCCTTGCACCTTCACCGATTAGACTACTCTACACGTGTTTCGCCCCAACCCGGAGCATCCTCAGGAGATAGTTCGTGCGAAAACCAACACCAAAAAGGTTGGCGGTGCATCTTGCATATTGTGTTTTTTGCGGAAGTAAGCTACATATAACTATTTCGTTTTTCACAATGGTTAGGGACTTCCGCCAAGTGACGCCTGAGCCCTGATTCAATCAAATATTAGGTACTAGCTATCCGCCCGCGGCTTCGCCCGCGTGAACTTCATGACGTTATCTCGCGGGAATGTGATATTTTTGCGGGATAAAAAGTAGCCTATGTTCATCTCCAGGCTACAAAGTATCTATTTCCCAAATTTCAACCAAATCCGTTCAGCCTTTTTGGCGTGATTGAGTAACAAACATCCAAACATCTAAACATCCAAACATCTAAACTTTCACATTTATAATATTAGTAGGATATAAGTAGGAAAAGTAAGATGTGGTAATAATTAAATACCAGTCATTGTTCCCGATTTCCAAATACAGGTGGTAAAGCTACTTTATTTGGGATTGGAGTACTTAGAGTGTGTAATGGTGTCCAATCAACGTTTTAGCTTTAGTTTTCTGTTCAAATTACAACGATTCATCCGTCGTCTTCTTTTGATCGATATCCATCTTTCTTCCTTATTTTTTCTTGTTGAAAAAATTTGCGTATATTTTGACTATCTGTTGATCTAACTGAACAAAAGGGAAGGCCAACAGCACTCGTGTGGAGGGCCCTTAAAGAGGCAGGTTTTGCGAAGAGGCGGCGACTCGTACCTTGTTTACTAGCAGTCACTCATCAGGGACTTACGCTGTAGAATTGAGGAGTGGTTCGAAGGAAAAGTTGCTTAATAACCCAAAGTCACATTATATAATTATAGGAAAATAAGACAGTATTCTTATCTACTGTGGGTATTCACCCCTTCGGACTCCCCATCGAGTCCTTGTGCCTGGATGGGGGATCAGGAACTATGCGTAAACGCATTCCCCTCACTATAAAAATAAAGTATACTTCTCTATACTTTATTTATTGTATTTTATTTGTGAAGAAGTACAATACAGTTAAGTACCTAACAACCATAAAAATTTGAAAAGTAAAATACACAATAACCGAAGGACTAGGTTGAAACTAATAAGATAATAATAATAATAAATAATTTATTTATTTTAATTTTAAATACTTACAAAATTATATTTCTAAACATTAAATTTTTACAATGAATAACACAAAAAAATATAACATTTAAAAATACAAAAATGCAGTTCCCCAACGGCAGCAAGATCAGGGTCCCGGCTACCGATGGTTAAGGATCCAGAGACAGGAACCTTCTCACTATACGGGCCGTGTCTAGAAGTACTGCCTTCTGCATCTGACTCCCGATCCATCCACCTAGCGCGAGCCTCTTAAGGTGTTTATCGAGCTTCTTGGCTATCAGCCCATGGGCAGATATGACTATCGGAACAACAATTGCTGAATCAATGTCCCACATGTCAACAATCTCGTGAGCTAAATCAAGATATTTGTTTTCTTTATCTTTTTCAGCTTTCACAAGGTTGTCGTCATGGGGAACAGTGACATCAACAATTATTGTGCGGCGTTCGTGTCGATCTATCAATACAATATCAGGCTTATTAGCTACAATAGTCCTGTCTGTAATGATAGATCGATCCCAATACAATGTGGCATGGCTATTTTCAAGGACCTGTTCTGGTGCATACCTGTAGTACGGCACCTCGGATGCCACAAGACTATGTTTCAGAGCAAGTTGTTGGTGTATTATCCTGGCCACTTGGTTATGTCTATGCAAATACTCGCCGTTTGCGAGACGAAAACAACCGGAGATTATATGCCTCAGGGATTCACCCGGACGATGGCACGCTCGGCAAATATCCACTGTGCCATCCCTTGGGATATACTTTCGGTAGTTATTCGTCATCACAACCTCATCCATAATTGCACAGACAAAACCTTCGGTTTCACCAAAAAGATCTCCGAAACGGAGCCAGGATACTGAGGCTAATAAATCTACGTCGGGCCCATGGAGAGCCCGGTAGAATCTGCCATGTAACTCCTTGCTTTGCCACACAGTGCTGCGGTCGGACGTACTAAGTACTACAGGTTTGCGCCAGTTTTCTTTTGCTAAAAGTAGAGGAGTCAGTCCATTGTCAACAGCAACTACATCTCTATGAGACCCCATTTCGACTTGGAGAAAATACTCCCTAAGATTGCATATCTCGCGGTTATGCAATGTCTTAGCATTTAAGAAGCCGCGACCACCGCACTTCCGCGGGATATACAATCTCATGGTCGATGAACGTGGGTGATGCATGCGGTGTGCTGTCAGCAATGTACGAACTTTTCTATCCAGGGCATCCAGTTCAGTTTGAGTCCATTTAAGTATGCCAATATTATTATTTATTATTATTATCTTCTTTATTACATTTAAAATACATACAAAATTATATTTCTAAATATTGAATTTTTACAAATATAACATTTAAAAATACAAAAATGCATTTCCCCAACGGTAGCAAAGATCAGGGAGGCTACCGGTGGTGGATCCAGGGACAGGAACCTTCTCACTTATACGGGCCGTGTCCAGAAATTAATC
Source organism: Crambus lathoniellus (assembly GCA_949710035.1). NCBI lineage: Eukaryota > Metazoa > Arthropoda > Insecta > Lepidoptera > Crambidae > Crambus > Crambus lathoniellus. The sequence continues at coordinate 12,529,532 of OX453313.1, read as the reverse complement.
AGAAACGTTGGGCATAATCAAAATAAAACTTACTTATAAGGCATGCTTTTAAAACCGAATTCGTGAAACAAAACACACCCGTTGCATTGCAATCCAATCGAAAATTCTCAATTAAGAGACTGCATCTTGAGTTCACACCGCAACTATTTATGATTCCGTAGTTCGTTCATCTGCAAAAGGAATCATTCATCTTTTATCTCAAGGAAAATGTAATATTTATAAAAAGAGAATATCAAATAATAAAGTTCCTCAATGGTTGACTGGTGGTTAGGGGTTAATTTTGGGAGTAGTGCTCTTCCACTTTCAGCCTTATCTACACTTGTGTAAGAAACAAAAAATATTCCTGTTGTGTAAGAAACAATTTTTTGCACCGGTTACTAATTTTCATCATCAAATTCTTGAACGAAAATCATCAAGATTCAACCCGACCTTGTTGTTCAGTAAATAACGTAAACATATTTTACATAGAAAAATGACATAATTAACCCTAACATTTCCTTTTACGATCAAAACACCGTGACTCTTTTTACCACGAAATGTTTAAGAGTCCCTTTGAGTCTTTCAGCGTAATTAGGGAAAATCTTATTCGTCAGCTTCCATGGGAAACAAAGGACAGTGAACAGCCCTTAATGCCAGCCGTGCCTTTCATCCCAGTCAGCGATATTCAAGGTCAAAAACAGTATTTGACGCACCTAGACATCGAATATTTTCGAACAAGTAGCTACAAGGAAAGTCTTCTCGCTTATTTTTGAATAAAAATGTGTGTAGGTGGAGACAGTATGCTTCATCATAATTACAGCGAAGAGGGAAATACTTCCCCCGATCTAGGTGTCTGCTCGGGGCCCGCGGCCCAATAGTAAGTACTTAGTTGGAATTTGTATTATTTTATGGGAAATAATAAGTACAGCCACAGAATTTTTAATTGGCCACGTGATTAAATTTCTTTTTTTATAACCAAGCCACGGGAAAATATATTAGCCCCTAATAAACTAATTCATCTTTTTTACAACGCCCACTAAATATTTTAAACAAAGCGGCAAGTAAAGATCAACAATTATTTTAACTTGTCCTTCTGATTAATAACTTGACACGTAATTTACTAAATCAGCCACGGATTTTGTAACTTAACATTATTTTAAGTTTTACAGCATCGACACAAGTTCCTCAAATACTGTAATTTAAAGCTTTAATAAGCAACATCATATATTATAACTTAGCCTGTAAAATGATACATCATAATTCTAATATCGTGAAAATAGCCTCTTTTAAATTTGGCGCGAGTGCGCGATATGACAGCGACGGGCCATTTGCACCAATCAGAGATCGTCATTCGGTTCATGAACCGACGAGTTACCAACCTGAGTACCTAGCTCAGCTAACACTCAATGCAGTGCGATGTGCGCTCGGCAACGGACGCGCACAATTGCATAGGTGTCGAATTACATATTCGTAATTTACGATTAGCGCGGCATTAGCCGCTGCGCGTACTAACATCACTATGGGTTCCCAACAGCTCATAGTGAACGAAGTTTTGGCGTTCATCCAGAACGCGATCGACACCATGGACGAAGTCAGCATCGTGCAGATCTGCAAGTCTAACTTCAACGAAGCTGAGATTTGCAGTGGCAAGACGCTGCTTTACCAGAGCATCGGTAAAGCCGATGAGATGCCATCGCGCCGGAGAGATGGAGGTGTGAAAAGTCTCCAGGATATTATAACCCTGATGAAAGAGATCGACCCAGACGACGTGCCGTCTTTCGTGGCGAAGGAGTTACACAAACTACCACCCGTCACATTCGACCACGTCGACGTCACCAGACTGTTGAAGGATATCACCTCCCTGAAAGCTAGTCTGGCTGAAGTGCATAGAAAATTGGAGGCTTCTGATAACACCATAAGTGAGTTGCGTGCCCAAGTTGTGTTGTTAAGCAACACCGCTGCGGTATATAGGTCACCAGAGGCCTCTAATGTGAACACACGTCGCGGAGCGCAAAATGCATCCGTCTGCAGTTTCGAGTCGGCGCATATGGATACGTCACCGGCCGCCGCTGCAGCTAGCGATGCACCGCGCCCCACACCCCGCTCCTCCGCCCCGGCAGAGAGAGACGTCACGAGTGAGCACGTCGACCCCTCAACGTGTGCCGTACGCCGCTGTCACCGCAGCCAACCAGCCCGCTAACCAACAACTTGAGCGGGTTACAAAGGATAAGGAGGTAACCAAACAAGGATTGGTCTCCAAAGCTGTGCAACCAGCGCCGCCGCGGAGACAGGATGCAGGATGCGATGATGACGGCTTCAAGAAGGTGGAAAGGAAGAAGAAGACCTCTCGTCGTAACCTGTGCGGCACCGCCCCGACCGGACACAACCACCTGCTGCGGCCGGCTATCCCGACGACGCTGGTGTACGTGTCCCGCTTGCATTACTCCACAAAATCTGAAGACATTGTGGAGTACATGAGAGTGAAAACTAAGTTCAATCTGAGGGTCGAGCGGTTGGAGTCCCGCCACAATGTGAACTTCAACTCATTTGTGGTGAGGGTGCCGACCGATCATCTGTCGACCTTCATGAAAGAAGACTTTTGGCCGAAGGGTGTCCTTTTCCGCCGGTTTCGGGGTCGGCTACCGGACACTGCATTGCGCAACACGTCGCCGCCGATTATACGTGAAAATAAATAGTTTATAATTATGTATAATATAAATGTATGTATGTTAGTCTGTAAGGTATTTATTATATGGGCCTGATTTTGTAAAATTTCATTGTGTTGCCTGAAATAAATGATTTATTTATTTATTTATTTATATTTATTATCAATCCAGTGATTTGACCCCGAGTGGATAAGGTGTTCCGCAATAGCAGATTTTTGCTATTTTTTGCGTTGGGAGCAGACCGAATCGGCTGTCGGATCGGAACGTGTGTAGAGACTATTATTTTCATCGTGGTAATTTAAAGGGGCACTATGGGACTTAGAAACCGTAGACCGTAAGTCACGTGATAGGTGCGAGGAGCATAGCGACGAGCGTGTTAGGTTGACATGAACCCAGCGCGCGAGCCGAGCGAGCGAAGCGAACGTGCCCCAGTAGCGGCCGGCAAAGCACCAGAAACAACTTTATGCGTACTCTCGAGCGAATTTTGAAAGTCGATTATCTCGGAAACTAATAAGCGGCAGCGATTTTCATACTAAACTTCTATCGCTCATAACTCTAAAACTACGCAACTCTGGTAGGTGGGGTTAGAAGAGGAGGGTCGCCTCCCCTTCCTCCTCCTCCTCCCTCCCAAAAATCCCCTATTGAGGCGACTTGTAACGATTTTCATACTAACTTCTATCGCTCATATCTCGAAAACTACGCATTTCGTGCAGGTGGAACTTGAAGAGGGGGGTCCCTTGACCCTCCCCTCCCCCTCCCACCTCGTAAAAAAACCCTAGCGAGGCGACTTATTTTAAGATTTTTACCAATTTGACGTGTAATTAATGTATGACGAGTTATATTTTAAACGCACTGAGTTATAAAATTAGAAGCTAATAGAGTTATTATTTTAGTGTCATATAATTAATATTTTAGAAGTTTACTACTTGAATGTGTGTTACAAATTTAGATGCTGAATAATAACCACCATGATGAGTTAGATTTATACTGGCTCAAATAGAAGATAACTAGTGGTCAAGACTACTCAAGACAGTATTATTCAGAAGCGCATTAATAGCGGCTTACTTAGTAATTTAGAATGCAATGCAGATTTTTTAAGGCGCATAATGCTATTAAAAAGAAGGCGGTTTAATTACTACCCTGATTTTATGCAATGCATCTGAGAAACTCTGTAAGCGTGATTCATTTTTCCATACAATTACATTCGTAATTTTCGCTAATCCATTTCTTCGCTTACTCGGTGTCTTGCATAAGTAGCGTTGTGAGTGCGTCGCTATGTGTTTTGTCCACGCCAATTTTACGTTGTTTTCCACATTTACTATAAAGAATTCGCGGTTTATGAAACTTTGGAAATGCATTTTCCAACTTAATTGAACTTTACATGTTGGTGTTGGCTATGGCGTTACCCAATCGACGTTTTTGTTAGCAGCAGTTTTAGCAACATGTTAAAAAGAGAAATCTTTTTAAAACTCGTTATTTTAAGTGTTGTATTGTGTGGTAAGTTTAGTTATTAAGACTCAACTAATTGGCTAAGAAATCTGAATGTTGACATAATGACTGCCATACGATTAAATAAATAAATAAATTTAATTTTATGTTTCTATTAGCCAAAGTGTCAAATTTCAAATTCAATTGAACCCTACCTGAAGTGGCCATAGTACTCGATCATCTATCATTTTCGTAGGCTTTTGTGCTCGGCTTCTATCAAATTTCAATCTACGAAACACAGCTAACTAATTTAACTTTATAGGAAATGTAATATCCTTGCTTTATTAATGTTACACTTCAAAGACAGTTAGTCAGATCACAGCAGCTCTTAACGTAATATTCGTGGGTACCTATCTCATTTGTTTTTTTATAAAATAGTCTTACAAAAATATGGTTGGCCATCCAGCGTGGATTTTAACAGCCTTTGTGGTCAAGTGGTGCAGTCAGCTTCAAAATTATTTGAGCGTCCAAAACTTCCAAAAATATCTAAACATTTGATAAAAATCACTCTTAGCACAAAACTAAAGGTGTACTGTCATTTTTGTTCTCACGCAACAAATGAAAATGCACCTTTACGTCTTGAGATAAGGTTTTTTTTTATCCACAGCGGGATAGCACTTAGCTTTCATCACACCTGATGTTAAGTGGTGATAAGGCTGAAGGTGGAAGCGCACTACTCCCGGAATCCGCAATCACTGAGGAACTGGCTATCTTGTCTCTAACTGCCGGAAAACAATAATGGTGAAAACATCATTGTTATGGCGTCAGACTTAGATAAGATGGTGGTAGCTAGCCAGTTGGACTAATAACAAGTCCTACCACCAACCACACCGAATACAATATGTACCCCCACTGGGAATCGAACCCGGGACCTCTTGGTCTGAAATCGGTGGTGTGAACCACTAGAACACAGAGGCGGTTAAATTCCAATTCGGTTAATTTTTTTCCAATATTTTTGGAAGTTTGGGACGCTCAGATTATCACACCACCCGTAGCCCTAGCACGAATAACTATCGTTATGGTAACCGGTAACGTGATCGTAATATTTTGTATGATATCCAGAGCAGCGCCTCTTCCGGTCGTATACGGAACTCAAATTCAATACATATTTGACAGCAGCACATTGACAAGGACAATATAGTTTAAATAAGGTAAAATAAGGTTTTTAAGGTAATAATAACAAACGTTAAAATTCCATAAGTATTCTTTTTCAATAAACGCCATCTCTTGGTTAAAAAAATTTTTGTATGAAAATTTTAAGAACTTAGTTATGGATGTAATTTATTATAAACATTTGTTTCTTACAAATAAATTGTTGTTTTGCAATTGACTGGTTTCAGGAGTAGACAGGAGTACTAACATAACTCCACAAAATAATCAAAAAATTTATTCACGTAATCCGTGAAAATTTAAAAGTCACCTTATTTTTTGAACAGCCCTCGTATAACGTTAGTTTTTCATGCTAGGTCCCGGATTCGATTCCCAGTAGGGGTACATAGGTATTGTATTCGATTTAGTTGGTGGTAGGACTTGTTTTAAGTCCGCCTGGCACTTAACCAGCAACTTATCTAAGTCTCACGCCATAGCAACGATGTTTTCAGCATTGTTGTGTTCCGGCAGATAAGAAATAAAATAAGATAGCAGTTCCTCAGTTGTTGTGGATTCCGGGAGAATACAAGCATCCGTTTTTTTCCGGATCGGTAAAATTCAGTGTAGTGCACAAACGCCCTTAGCCTTCTCTAACATCAGGTGCGATGAAGACTACGTTACACCGGCTACCCCGTCGTGTATGAAAAACCATTAAAAATCCCGGGTTTTACCCGTGGCCCCACCACTATGACCCACTGGTGGGTCCGTAGGTAATTTTTATACCCCGTAGACTTTAAACAAGACTGACTTTAACCGTGGTGCCACCACTGTAGTCATGTTTCATGTTTGGAAAAGTATAAATAATAATTATAATTTTTATATAAGTAGGTATATTTTAATTTGTATTTAAGTATATAATATTTTACTTACGAACTTACAATTAATTTTTAATTTGATTTTTCTTTTCTTTGGGCTCTAAAGGAGAACCTATATTTTGTTTAATATAATAAGTTTTTATATTTTTGTTTTTATTTAACTTTATGTTAAGTGGGGCATTGCGGTGGAACTACAGTCCTAAAAGCATAAAAAGTGCATATTTGGCATATGCCTAGTGCAGTGGGTGTACGGGGAAAGAAATTACCTGAGGCAATTACCCGTGTACCCACGGAAACTGACACATTGAAATGCATAATATAAAACTCTATTGCAGTGGGTCTACGGGGAAAAAAAATTAACCGTAGACCCACCAGTGGGGCTAAATGGTGGGTCCACGGTTAATACGCGAAAAATCCGAGTGTCTGATACTGAAATGAAAAATGTAGCCTATTTTTGTTTTTCAAAAAGTCCGGATTCGATTCCCGAAAGATGTTTACGTAAACATCTCGACGACATCGTGACGACCGATTTGGCGCTGGGGTAGGCTACCCACCTTCTGCGCCGGTGGTCTCGGGTTCGATTCCCGAACAAGACAAATATTTGTGTGCATGAACATGTCTATTTGTCTTGGTCTGGGTGTTAACTATGTATATTAAGTATGTATTTACAAACAAAAAGTATTTAAGTATATATTTATCCGTTATCAAGTTTTCCATGATACAGTTTCTTAATGAAATGAACATGGGCTTCGATAATTGGTGTGAATGTAAGAAGTTATTTATTTATTTATTTATCTCTCGGGAATCGAATCCGGACTAAAACTATTACCTACTACGTAGTAGGTAATAGTTTTTTAAAATCTATGAAATAAGTTTATCATGTCACTAAAATCGATGACTCATGGGTCCATGTGTAACACTGACACTACAACTTATAGTGTCAGAAGTGCCCATCCATACTGAACGATCTAAATAGACCGATATAATAGATAGGCCAGCCTGTATAGGCATCGCTTGCTATATACCTATGTGATTGATATAATTGCCTCTTGTACTCACGTAGGCGGTAATGATATATGTTCCAAGGAAAAGGTTCTCAGAATGAACGTTGATAGCCACAATTATGAGTGAACACATGCGTCCCTTTCTTATATGGAGCGAAAAACAATAATTACCTCTCTTTAGGGTTGGTCTTCATTGAGAGCCAGAAGGTCAGAGTGGACCTTTGTTTTTAAAATAATAGAAGACAGCTCTATCTTTTGTATAATTTCAATGTATGGGTATTATTGTTGATCGAAGAATGTATGTTTACAAATTACATACAAGGTGGTGTGTACATACAAGCGCCCCGGGTCAGGATTGTAAAACAGAAAAGCTAGAGAAAATATTCATGAAATAGTACTTTTTGTATTCGAATAAAAAAATGTACTGTCTTATTAACTTTTAAAAAATTATGTAGGTAAATTAAGTACTTATATTTGTACAAAATATACACTTAGCGTAGTTTACGTTTTGTTAGTTTTAAACATACCTATCGTTTTGTTACAAAAAGATTTTTCAACGCAAGTTCGAATATTTTCGGTAAACAAAAAACGAAATGGCAACATTATACCTTTGTTTTCATTTATTCTAAAGTGTACTTCGCAATATTAAAGGAAAATAGTGCAAAGACGCATGCCGCGTATCGTTTTTGCTTCGCTCAAAATATCACCTACGCATTAGCCTGGAAGAAGCTCCTATGTGCTCCGTTTGTTTTTCAGTGTAACGCGATTAACTATAATAAGTACATTATTTATTATTCTTTACTGCCCTGGTTGGTACTTACATAAGTACCAATAGCCTTTTCAAGGCGTTGTAATTAATTGATCACTAAACTAACGTAACCCTTAATTACTTTGTTAGCACCTAAAAATACTGAAATGGACACTGCGTGTGTTTCAGTATTTTAGATGCTTACTTAGTATTTTTTGGTGCAAAATTTTTTTTAAGTAGTAAATCGGGTAGATGATTTTCATACTCCTCCCTACTAAACCCACTAGGAGCACGGTAAAAATGGGATCTCAGTTCATCGTTTATTTTCAGAAGGTTCATAAGGTTTTATCACAATTAAAATTTATTTTAATGATGTATGCTAAAGTGCATTTTCGACTTTTTCTTCTCTATCAAATCAAACATATTCATTAGTTTTATGTTAGTATAGTTAGTAACCTAGTGATTGTGAATATTAATAACAGTATTTCGGCAATGACTTAACTATAGTAATTTTGAGCATACAAATAATTACTTTGCATTTTGAAGGCCTATTTAAATATACCTATTAGGATAATATTTCCAAACGTTCTACTTCAATTCCAAATCTATTTCAAATCTAAGTTGTCCATTTATCAGTTTCCGTCGCGTCGATATCATTCTCAATTCAGATACCTAAATGACCACTAAATATTGTTTGACAATCCAGCTTAAACGAACATTAATCAATCTGTGGTCTCCCACATTTTGGGGAGTCATTTAATTCTAGTATCTTGTTGTAGTTATACAAAACAAAGCCACTGGATTAAGGGTTCGAGTCCCCAAGGGCTCTAAGGAACAACGAAACTAACCCGATTTAAATCAAAGTTAACAAACAGTTACTGAAATTAATCTTCAGAATGTCCGTATTATTTTACTTGAGAAGCTCGGAGGTACAGTGGTTAGTAAATAAATACAAAAAAATGTGATATGACTTCATAATCATCAGACATTTAATGTCCCCTACTCACGCACTGGTTTTCCTTATGGATAGATAAGGAGAATGACAGAGAGAGAGATATGACGTCAATCACATTGATTTGATTCTGAGATAACTACTTTAAAAACGTGTTTCGATAAGTATAACAACTAACTCAGGTTTTTAAAATATAAACATTTAAAGATATATATAACACCCAGACACGCAACAAAACGAGTGAAGATCAAAACCTGTAGGGCTAGCGCAACTTAGCGCGATTTTTTGTCGCGCTCCTTTCAACCAATCAGCACGTGTCGCCTTAAGTCACGCGCGCTATCTACGAGCGATCTGATTGGTTGAAACTAAGTGCCCGCGACTCTTTCTCACTCGAGTCGCGCTCAAGTTGTGCTAGCCGTACTGGTATAATAAGTAGGTATGATTAGTAGCACTGACTGCGTCATCGAGCCCTTCAGCGTCAATATGTTCCTCTTGAGATTATGGTGCGTCCAACTAACTGTGGCCGCACACGAGTCACAAATGCCGCCACTTGAAGCTACAATAAGAAACAAGTGACGACTACCGGCGGCGTCGGCGTTCATATAAAATGTATGAAAACTACACGAAAGAGGTCGGTGGCCGCGTTTTTCGGTGGCCTGTGTGCGGGCAAGCTTACAGTATACTTAGATATAGAGCACGATAAGTCAGCGTGCGGTCAAAATCGAATACGAATCTTTTACCGTAACCCTAGAACAAAAAAATGTAATGTAACTAGCGCCAAAACCGTCCCAGTCGCGCTCAGAGTTAGTTATCTGGTACAGACTCTACTACAACTAACAGTATTATCTTCTCTGTGGTATCTGTCCCAAAGTAAGTGGGAGTTAATATTTGCTTTAATTCCTATCAGGTTTCTAAGACAAGGCTTTGGCTTAGGGCTGATAAAGTCTTAAGTCAAATTTACATACACCGTAAGTCTAAGATTACCAATAGGGTGAGATTAGCTATGTGGTATTTCAAACGTAGGACGAACAAAACGTTATATTACACTACGGGTGGACAGACGAGCGGAAAAAGCGCCGTAGAAACGCTGATACAAAAAGTAATTTTAACAACATTCTTCTTCGAAGTTTCGGTATCGCATCGCTTCCTTGAAAATGCGGTTGTCATTTATAGCCGGTTTATCCATTGAGGCGTTCGAAGCCTGTAAATAGTCAGTTATTTTACTCTATACAAGGGCTGGCGCCAGCGCTGGATTGGCATGTCAAAATGTTTACACCCAGCCAGTGCTGGACTGTCAACAATTTCGGCGTCAGTCACTGGAGACTGGACCCACGTAATTTAACCATGTTTTGACTCGCTTATTATTGACAAATTCAGGGTTTAAATTGCTTTTTATGAGAGTGGTGTCTTGAAGTGCTGGTTAATAGTTTACTTCATACTCATTCACTAATGTTTGACGATATTGTACTTGTTTGTATATCAGTATTGGTTCCGGATAGGGCTCGAACTCACGACAATTCGATGAAGTTCACAACTCTTTTCATGTACACTGCATGCAACGACGTTGCCGTCGTCTCGCCGCGTCGTCGTCGCTTGCCTTTGCCTCGCTCTCTCGCAGTATGAAAAGAGTTGAAACGACGGCGACGCATGTGACCCAAAGTATGACAAGAGGTGAAACGTCACAACATTTCAAACGTCCCAACCGCCCGTGTGTATATGGCTGCCTTATTTGGCTGTTGGGAACTCGACCGCATGCCTAAGTTGTGATCCTACAAGTAACTTTTACTTGTTAAGGGCTCAAACTATTTGCCGTTGGTTTCATCATCTTGTCTCATAATGTCATCTGTGTTATATAATTGTTATTATATGATTTGGTTCATTTTCTTAACATTGGAGTAATTTCTTCTCTCTCAACTACATTATACAGAAAAATAGAGAAAAAAACATAAAATAAGTAGGTACTAGTAATTACACTTTTTGCTCTAAAAGTTTTCTAAATATCTTTTCGTCATTTTTACCAAAAGCGATTAAAAATAAGGTTTTTAAGGTAATAATAACAAACGTTAAAATTCCATAAGTATTCTTTTTCAATAAACGCCATCTCTTGGTTAAAAAAATTTTTGTATGAAAATTTTAAGAACTTAGTTATGGATGTAATTTATTATAAACATTTGTTTCTTACAAATAAATTGTTGTTTTGCAATTGACTGGTTTCTAGCACACTAGAATATATTAATTTAACCTGGGTTTGGTTTTGATTTTTCGCTATAAGTAGTTACAAAAGTTTGACTATCATTATGTGGCCAAAACCGGGGCATTTGGTACCGCTCACACATTTTGCGTTATATATACAAAAAAGTTACACTATTAACTTTTTTAATTTTGAAAAAATTTCCTCCACAGGTAGATAAATTCTCTATATTTTATTTTAAGATATAATTCGTGTCATTAATACCTAAGACCATTTATGTAGTATCTACTTAGTGCTTAAAAGTAAAAAAAACCTTAAAGTGTCCACAAAGGGGTCTCCGCCATACACATTGTTAAAGCTGAATAGCATTGCTTGCAAAAAGAGCCATTTTATTGAAATGATAAATAAAAATTTAGCACAATTAAATATAGGTACAGTATTCCTACAGTACAAAAAAAGTATAGATTTTTTGTGCTTGAATAAATTAACGGAACGATCTATTTTGTTTTCAAAATAAACAGTATTTTACAAACGAACAAAGTATAAAGGGCAGAAGTATGAATATATTATATACTAGCTTCCGCCCGCGACTTCGTCCGCGTGGACATTCGAGAAAATACTTAGGGGACCAATAACCAGGATAAAAAGTATTCTATGTTTTAATTTAATAAAAATCCGATCAGCCGTTTTTACGTGATTAGGCGGGTCCTCCCTCATCAAGCGAGCAGTCTCGCGCGAGCCAGAACGTTTGCCACGTGCGGTGGGCCTCGCACGAGGCTGCTCACTTGGTGAGATTGGACCAGCCTAATCACGTAAAAACGGCTGATCGGATTTTTATGAAATTAAAACATAGAATACTTTTTATCCCGGTTATTGGTCCCCTAAGTATTTTCTCGAATGTCCACGCGGACGAAGTCGCGGGCGGAAGCTAGTTTACTTGTATAATTCAATAAGGACCTTTACCCCCCGGCTTTGAATTTCGGAAAATTACGAAATGGGTTGCCTATTTGTTTTAAGAAGTAAGCCTACAAAGTTTCAAGTTGAAATGTTTGTTTTACCCCCTGAATTTTCATTCAAAATTTCACCCCTATTTCAACCTTTTTCAGCGTGTTAAACATCAAAATAAATGCCATTTTTGCAATCGTCATCCCATAAAACCTCAATAACGACATCCATATCGACTTTTAGGTTTATTTATCCCATTTAACCTCTAAGGGGTTGATTTTCGAAAATATACGTAATATGTGTTTGCTTATTTGTTTTACTTTCCGACCATAAGCATAAATAATAAATTTAATGAAGGACTTTCCAGATACAACATTTTATCCCCCTTTTCACCCATTCGGGGGTGGAATTGTCAAAAAAGGCTGACACAGGTAAATATTAATTTTCAATTGCCAACCTAAATACAAAATTTGAATATCCTAACTTCAAAGCTGACGGACTTTCATACACATATTCATCCCCTATTTTACCCCCTGGGTTTGATTTTCGGAAAATTACGAAATGGGTTGCCTATTTGTTTTAAGAAGTAAGCCTACAAAGTTTCAAGTTGAAATGTCTATTTTACCCCCTGATTTTTCATTCAAAATTTCACCCCTATTTCAACCTTATAGGGGTTGAATCATGTTCAGCGTGTTAAACATAAAAATAAATGCCATTTTTGCAATCGTTATCCCATAAAACCTCAATAATGACATCCATATCGATTTTTAGGTTTATTTATCCAATTTAACCTCTAAGGGGTTGATTTTCGAAAAAATACAAAATATATTGTGTTTGCTTATTTGTTTTACTTTCCAACCATAAGCCTAAATAATAAATTTAATGAAGGATTTTCTAGATACAATATTTCATCCCCCTTTTCACCCCTTCGGGGGTGGAATTGTCAAAAACGCTGACACAGGTAAATATTAATTTTCAATTGTCAGCCTAAATACAAAATTTGAAGATCCTAACTTCAGAACTGACAAACTTTCATACAAACATGCATCCCCTATTTTACCCCCTTAGGGGTGGAATTTCCAAAAATCCTTTCTTATTGGCTGCCTACACTGTATAAGGTATCAATGTGCAAAATTTCAAGTCTCTAGGTTCAGCTGTTTAGGCTGTGCGTTGATATCTCAGTCAGTCAGTCAGTCAGTCAGGACTTTGAATTTTATATACAGGATAATTTTTTTATCAGTGCACAAATTTTTAGGATCGACTCAGAATCGGTAAGTGAACAACTTTCTCCTAGAAACATAGGTTGAAATATGACAAAAATTTTTCGACTCTTCATACAAATCGGACTGATCACGTGATCGATTTAGTATGGGAAGTCCAAATATTTTTGTCGTATTTCGACCCATGTTTCTAGGAGAAAGTTGTTCACTTACCGATTCTGAGTCGATCCTAAAAATTTGTGCACTGATAAAAAAATTATCCTGTATATAGATTCCAAGTTATTTACAAAAACTTACGAGGTAGGTATGTTATGATAGTAAAGTGGGTTACTTTGCGTAGGTTCTAGGTAGAAAGTAGGTAGGTACTTAGGAACAAAAATGCTTACTCGATAAACAAGGATGGAACTTTTTACGACTCACATGAATATTATGGAACAACCTTTAGATTTTTCTAAGTTGAACAAGTAAGTTCACCTCGAGATGTTTTTGAAGAGTACCTAAGGTGAATATCACATTTTTATTAACACAAATGATAAGTTCGTCCGAAACTTTTGAGATATACGAAATTAATTTTCGTTTCTTTACTTTTGGGACCACAGAACACATTTGAGACACATTTGATACAGTAGAAATTTGGATCCATAACCATTTTTGTAATTATGTCCTTAATATTTTTTTTCCTTTTATTTTTTTCTTGTCAAGTACTTACCCAACCACGACATGGCCGTGTAAGAACTTCGCAACAGGTTAAAGACAAAAATGTATAACATTACGCAGAGGCGTGCGTGGTACCCGTTCCAGTGGGAATATCAGGACAAAATATGTAATATAGCTTCGTAACGGTGAAAGCATTTTTAAAATCGACACAGTAGTTTTTCGTTTAGGTATCCTTTACAAACAAACAAACCACAGAACATGGAAAGTTTTTTTTCTTCTAACAAACAATGCAATCTTTCTTCTTTATAATTTTAAACTAAGAGAGAAAACGAGGAGGAAAACTTCAGTCATCAGTCATCATCAGCCATTTAATGTCCTACTGCTAGGGCATAGGTCTTCCTCATGGATGGATAAGGAGAATGGGCCATGACCTACCACGCGGGGCCAATGCGAATTGGTGGGTATTATCGACTGCAAATGCAGCCGGGACCAACGTCTTGACGTGCCTTCCGAAGCACGGAGGAGTTCGAGATACTTAAATTTGGTCTGCCATCCCGTGACCGACCATTGCGAGAGCTGCGTAACTGCGAGCGCGCGGTTTCACCCGCGTGGTTCCCGTTCCCGTGGGAATATCGGGATAAAAAGTCCTAAGTTATTCTTTATGACATCAGTTACGTGCCAGTGAAAGTCCCGTCAAAATCGGTCCAGCTGTTTCAGAGATTAGCCGGAACAAACAGACAGACAGACAGACAAAAATTGTAAAAAATGATATTTTGGTATATATACCGTATATATAATCATATTATGCATGTAGTAAAATGCGGTTATTTTAATATTACAAACAGACACTACAATTTTATTTATTTGTATAGATATGATCTGAGGAGCGCGCTAACCACTGCCATAGTAAAAGTATACTATGCCACTGCGCCACAGACACTCCCTCGTTTTTATCACTTTTCGCACCTCTGACTCAGTCGAATCAATATCGTTATCTCTTTATTATTATGTGCGATAAAACAGTTCTCTGAAACTTCATAATATAACGCTGAAATTAATTATTATTATCACCCGCTACTCTACGCGATTATACCCGGTTGGTCCCCTTTTTCGTGGAAATACCGGGATAAAATATAGCCTACTTAGCCTTCCGCCCGCGTGGACTACACGATGTTATCCCACGGGAATGTGATACTTTTCCGGGATAAATAAAATGTAGCCTAAGCGACTCTCCAGCTCCCTAACTATCCCTATACTAAAAATCAAATAAACCTACATATGACCACTGTAACCTAAAACCCAATTATTGCTATTCCTAAATTAGGTTTTAGTTTCCCAAACTTAGTTAAAAAGAGCTTACACTCCCTGCAAACATGATCGTCCTACTCTAAGGTCCTGTATAGCTAGGGTTGCCGTCTGTCAAATCTGAAAAGTGAAATAAAAATTCGATAAACGTAAAATTCGAACTTTGAAAGGAAACCGATAAAAACAACAAACCCAAAACATTAAAGTTTCCAATTTTCTCACACTCGTATACTCTCATTTTTTCGTAGATTCTTGCCTAGTATGCATATCTAGAAACTTTTCAGTCAGCTAAAAACGGCGCCAGTCAGACCTTGTCACATTGGGCGCTCGGCCTTGCATTTGGCGAGCGTTGATGTACGAAATACAGTAGCGGATTTACCAGTACTAGTAGCTATAATAGCGACAGAACTTTGGTGGCAGATTTTAGGGAGGGCGGCAAATTTCGCGTATTTATGTTAATTTCACGTCAATACCTCGTATATGATGATTGATGAGCGATCAATTCATAAAGCAAAATTTACACACATAGCCTAAGCTACATTGTTATAGCGCTATGTATTTCGTCAGTGTAAATTCACCACTGACGAAATACAAAGAACGCGCTTCAAAGTCCCTACTGCTGGGCAAAGGTGCGCTCCAGCAGCCCAATGTGTACAGACTCAAGTAGACAGCTGTTTTACTCAATGCCGGCGCTAGACTGGCACGAAAAAACGTTTACACGAAGCTAGCGCTGGATTGCAAGTGATATTGGCACCAGCTACTAGATTAATGTAAATCTGCCATTACTGGCCGGAGTTTTTGACTATACTTTGTACAATGTAGGAGGGGTCCCCTATGAGAGCTCATTAATTAGGGTCTAATTTTCTAGTATAAGCTGTATCAAAAATGTCTAATGCTCTTTTTCTTGAGTTTTATTCCAAAAATATAAAGAACTTTTTGCTTTGCACGAATGAGCTACATTAAAAAATGCTACATTTTAAAGTATAGACCAAATCCAAGGAAACCCAAAACGGATGTCAACCCTAGGTCGACCAGCCTATATTTAGATAGAATTAGACCCTTTTTCTCTCAGTGGTTAAGGGCGACAGTAATTTAGGGGGCGTGAGATACCATTGTAGGTCAGAGTAGGGGTCCCACTTAGGGGCTGGAGTTGGGACAATCGATTGGGACCTTTGCCCTTTAACATATTCATTGTTCCGTGATTGGCCTGTTATGTTCAGTTTCCTTGTGAGCTAGTATTGTTTACAATTTGTGGAGGAAATGGAATAAGACATATCCTATGTTTGATTATGGGTACCTAGGTATTGTTAAAACTTAATTGTATTTCGGTTGCTAACAGCGTTAATTTATATGAGGCTGGTGGAGAGTTCTTTAAAAAGATTTTAATAAAATATTTCATCCATAGAAGTTAGTATTTTAGTTTCTCAAAAACTTTCTGAGTGTCCAGAGAGTTTACGTAGTACGTGATAATCATCTTCTCTTTGTAGTAAGTGCGCTTTAAGTAGGAGGTCTATATCCAGCAGTGGGCTACTGAAGGCTAATAATGATGATGAACTTTATTGCACAAAATAAGTACATTCAGTAAAGAAAATGAAAATGAGCGATAAGATAGTTTCATTTAATGATTATTAGAAAAATGATACCGTGAAAATATAGAATAAAAAATAACATGAAATAGGATAGTAGCGAGCGACGCAACGCTACAGTCTGTTCAATAGATATCATATTAACTTCCTTTTTCTATAGCACCGCCCGGGGTCTTTTAAAATCGTTTACAGACGGCTCGACAAATAAGTACTTTCGATTCGAAAAGTCTTCCAGTCGATTCGTCACTGATACTCTTTTGAAAAGTAGCAATTTGGCACCTAAAAGGCAATTTATTTCATTCATTTATTTCTTCAAAGGCAGTCAGGTATAATTAATAGCTGTGTGTATTCATGGAAGATAGTGTTTGAGCTTTTTGTGAACTGAATGACTCTTTTGAAATTCTACCTATTGTTAATTTGTGTTTGTTTGTGTAGTTTGGTGATACAGTGGCTCTTTACTGATACATCATGATCAGCCATTTAATGTCCCCATACTGCTTGGGCACCGGCCTTCTTTATTTATGGATGATTAAGGCGATAATCGGAAAAATTATGCTAAAGCTAGATAGCAATGAGAAAACGACGCGCGCGGGAGCGAGACCTATTTTGCCGATTACGCAAAAAACACACAAAATCACTTCGTATTCAAAAACTATTTTTAAAAAATGTCCACTAATTAAACCAATTTTCAATAGTATATGTATCCCCATTTAAGAATAATATTGATATTTCTTATTTTTTAGAGGTATTTGCGAAAAACAAAAGTGTCGCGCCAAAATCATAAAATCGTGTTTCTGAAACTATACGATTCTAGATAAAGGTATGAAGAAATATATGTCTTATTACCAGATTTATAACAACTCTAACCGTCCTATAGTTTTATATCAAAGAGTACATACTTTTTCTGAGTAGCGCCTGGAGAATGGGCCATGACCTACCACGCGAGCCCAATGTGGATTGGTGGCCGCAATGGCTACAAACGCTGCCGGTACGTTGGTCCTTTTGACTTCGTATATAATCCACAGACGTATGTTCTGAAATAAGAGTCGAAGACAAACAAAAGAAATAAAATGAAATAAAATTGCTTTTAATGTCAATCATTGATCGATCAACGCATATCGGAAGCCACTTGAAGTAACGGCGTAAGTGAACACGAAGGTCCGGTTGCTCGTACATTTAACTTTTGTCAAAATTGACAAAAGTTAAAATTTAACTGTTGTCAATTTTGACATCGGTAAAAGAAAAATACGTTGTTTATCTTAGGGTTAAAAGTGTTGTCTGTACTATTTTATTAACCTTCCCTTAATTACTAATGTCAAAATTTAAACCACCCCCACTGTTGTATATAGCTAGGTAGTACGTAAGTCTTTTGTGCGAATTATTGTTACTGTGTCGATCATTATATTTCAATAAAACTATTTTGTGTTAGCATGTAAGTTCTATTTTATTCTGTTTAAACTCATAGATATAAGTAAATCAATACCTTTTGCCATTTCTTTGTACTGTGTAATTATTAAGTAAATAAAGGAAGATGCATATCCCCGTCTCCCTCTAACCCCACTCCATTACCAAAGGTGAAACGCCTTGTATCGCCATCTCCCTCTATCCAAATCTATTCCTGCCCCTACCCCTCTAGTTGCAAGCCACCAAGCGCGCATATAAACAGCACTTGGTGCCTTGTAAACTGCACTCCAGAACATCGTCCCGTCCACGCCGCCCGCCTCGCTCCCGCTCCGCCTTGCATCGTAGAAAAGCGAAAAACAGTCTTCTTATTTATTGCCCATGGTAATCCCCGGTACGGTTCAAGAAAGTAAAAGTTATACAGTCTGCATGGATTTCGGACCTGTCCGAAACAGTGATCCTTCGAGAGCCGGATAAAGAAGAACTTCAAGCAAAGAAGAAAGAAATTTGTACGCGCGGGTCTCTGTTACAGTGGTTTTAACTGCTGTTTCATACCTTCAAGCAAAGAAGAAAGAATAAAGAAAAAAGTACGCGCGGGTCTCTGTTACAGTGGTTTTAACTGCTGTTTCATACCTTCAAGCAAAGAAGAAAGAATAAAGAAAAAAGTACGCGCGGGACACTGTTTCGGCAGTTTTCACTGCCGATTCATACCTGGGTAATCAAGAAAGAAACAAGTACGCGCGAGTCGTGGTCATTGCA
Source organism: Crambus lathoniellus (assembly GCA_949710035.1). NCBI lineage: Eukaryota > Metazoa > Arthropoda > Insecta > Lepidoptera > Crambidae > Crambus > Crambus lathoniellus. The sequence goes on along the minus strand of OX453313.1, from coordinate 12,510,667 downwards.
CGGGTCTAGCTTTGCCCCGACCACTGGCTCGTTAAATGCATTCGTACTGACCACCTTGCGGTGTTAAACGGTCGAATTACGTAGTACGAGTGTGTAAGCAGGTATATACGTCTTGTTAGGATTAGGAAGTGTTTTTTAGGCTAGGGAGTGTTAATTTTAATTTGATTAGCGTAGGGACCCTCGTGCGCGAATAGAGATGGCAGATCGTCCAGTAACTCGGTCAGCAACAGCGGCAAAATCGAATACGCCAGAGTCTGGCGCCACGACGTCGGGCGAGACGCACACATGGGACAGAGGCACGGGCGGAGAATCCGTTCAGTCTGAGCACGGCGGCAGCATGTTAGGCGGCGGAGAGCAGTTAGAAACGGGCGTCGAAAATGTTAATTTAGGCGCGAACGATAACGAACGAAATAGTAATGCGGGTACTGTAGTAAACTCGGCACAATCGAAAATAGCATTGTTAATGGCAGAGTTAGAAGCACAAAAGGCGGAGCTTGCTAGGGCTCAAGCGGCCGCCGCTGCGGCGCAGAGTCGATTAGAAATTGCCAGGATAAGTGACCAGGCAAATTCTAGCGTCGCGGCGGGACCGCCCCGAATTGAGGGGTCCTTGCACGTAGAAAAGTGGCTATCGCAGCAACATCTAGCTAGGCCGGGTGCCGCAGGCGCGAATCGAAACTACAGTGCACCAAATCGCGAATCGAATCCGTGTCCACCACAGGGTAATTTGAGTCAGGGCACGGACGTTCAGTTATTAGCGAACGCAATAATGCAGGCGGTCAATTCAAATAATAATAATAGAGAAAATCCTCCGAAATTCATCCACGACCTCCCGTATTTCGATGGCTCGTTAACCGAGTGGATGGCTTTCAGAGCGGTGTTTAGCGACACGCATAGATTATTTTCGGACGTACAAAATGTAGCTAGGTTGCGCAAGGCCGTACGCGGAGCGGCGCGCGAGTCAGTTAGAACTTTGTTGTACACGTCGACGGACCCATTCGAAATTATAGATACGTTAGAACGTCGATACGGCAAACCCGAATTTATTATTTTGTCGGAAGTAGAAAACATAAAGAAAATGCCGCGTTTAACCGACGACGGGCGGAATATTATTTCTTTCGCAAATAAAGTCGCGAACACCGTAGCCACGATTAAGTCGTTAGACCAGCATCAGTATTTATACGCGCCGGAGCTGGTAAATAGGATAGTCGATAAGCTCACTATGATTTTGAAATACAAGTGGTTTGAGTATAAAGCAGCGCATAGCGGAGCGCCTGATCTTGTTTTGCTGTCGAGATTTTTAAATTCAATCGGAGATCAGTGCGGCTCAATGGTTAGTTACGAAAATCTAAAGGAAGAGCGCCGCTTTAAACAACAGAAATCACGAGTATTACACGCGACGCGGCATAGGACTATGTCGGAGTCCTCGCTATCAGATTCGGATTCGGAGTACGAACAAACTCATACCGTAGCAAGTTTAAAAAAAACGTCAAAAAACGCGACGATAAAAAGCGACAAAAAGCAAAGAAACCAACCAGTAGCCTCGCGACCGAACCCACCACCCCAGCGACGCGCTGCTTCACCCACGGCCCCAGGGCCTAAGGACAGGAAATGCGCTATTTGTGAGGGAAATCACTCTGCGCCGGAGTGCGCAGATTTTAAAAAGCTAAACGTTGACGAAAGGTGGGCTCGGGCAAAAGAATACAGGTTGTGTTTCAGGTGCTTATCGGGTGATCATAGGCGGTTTTTTAGATGCAAATATGTACCGTGCGGCGTGGGCGAGTGCGAGGCGTCTCACCACCGATTGTTACATAATGAAAAGCGAGAGTTCGAACCAAAAAACGAAGGCCCTAAGCCGACATACGGGAAAGTTAGTTCTGTGTCCGTAAACCACGTTCATCAACCGAGTACTTACCTAAAGATAGTGCCCGTAGAAGTGACCGGCCCCCTGGGAACGATCGAGTTAGCGGCTCTTCTCGACGAAGGGTCGTCGATAACTTTAATAGATGAGGCCGCTGCTGACGAGATAATTCCCCGGGATCAGCCGGGAGGCCTCCTCACTATTGAGGGAGTGGGAGGTAACCGGTTAGATGATCATGATTCGCGAACAGTTAGATTGAAAATACGCGGATTATGTAGCCGCGACTCACATACAATGACCGCGCATACGATAAAACATCTCGACCTCGCCCCACAGCAAGTTGATATAGAGTTAGTTAAACGGTGCGAACACCTTACAGACATACGAGATGAGCTGTGTTATGATAAGGTTAAGCCGTCTATCTTAATAGGGCAAGATAACTGGCACTTGATAACGTCGCGTCAGTTAAAGATAGGCGGAAAGAATGAACCCGTTGCTAGTTATGTAGGGCTAGGTGCATGGGTTTTACACGGCAGAGATTCGATAAAACGCGGTAACATTGCATACGTAAATCATATACGGCCTGTGTCGAGGCAATTTGAAGACGAAACGGTTAAAATGATGAGAGATTTTTTTAGTATCGAAAGTTTAGGTATTGAACCGAAAACGCCTAAAGCCGATCCGGAAAAGCGCGCGGTAAAATTGCTCGATGACACGTGTCATCGTATTGACGGTTGTAACAGATTCGAAGCCGGCCTATTGTGGCGAACTGAAAACGAAACATTGCCTAACAATAGAGCGCAGGCGCTCAGCCGATTGATTAACTTAGAAAAAAAGTTAGATAAAAACATAGAGCAACGCGAAGAATATACAAGGCAGGTAAATAACTTGATAGAGTCGGGTTATGTTGAGAGAGCCGACTCTCCTCCCACATCGGAGAGGACCTGGTATTTACCTCATTTCGCGGTCGTGCATCCACAGAAAGGAAAAATTCGATTAGTGTTTGACGCGGCGGCCAAGTTCGAAAACAGATGTTTAAACGACGCGCTATTGGCGGGACCGGACCTGCTACAGTCGTTGTTCGGCGTGTTAGTTCGATTTCGAGAAGGTAGAATCGCGGTAGTCGCCGACATTAAGGAGATGTTCCTCCAGATTAAGATAATCGACGCCGACCGTGATAGCCTGCGATTTTTATGGCGGGACGACCGTACGAAGCCCCCAATCGAGTACCGTAGTAACTCGCTAGTGTTTGGCGCGAGTTCATCTCCGACTACGGCTATTTACGTAAAGAATAAAAACGCAGGCGATCACGCACGCGAATATCCCGAAGTCGCACGGGCGACAGTCAGAAATTTTTATATGGATGACTATCTGGGCACATTCGACGACGAAAAGGTGGCAAAAGGCGTGGTAAACGCGATGCACAAAGTGCATTTAGCAGCCTCCTTCGAGTTGCGCGGATGGGCATCAAACGTACCGGAAGTTATCATTGACGTCGCGGATAAGCAAAATAGAGAGCAAACTACTTTAGGGAAAAGCAATTCGGAACGAACGTTGGGTTTAATATGGAATCATGAGCGCGATACCCTAGGTTTTAACGTCAACCTTAGAAACACACCGGTAGAACTGAAGGCCGGCGACGGCGCCGTCACCCCCACAAAGAGGCAGGTCACGAGCGCGGTCATGTCCGCTTACGATCCGTTAGGGTTAATTTCGCCGGTAACCGCGATAGGTAAAGCCCTTATTCAGGATGTCTGGCGGAGCGGCGTGCAATGGGACGACCCCATAACACAAGAGCACAGGCAGACGTGGTTAGCGTTCATTAGGAACATAGAGATGATGAGAAGTATGGAAATAGCCCGGTACGTACCTGCGCCGTCGGGCGACACAGAAATGCACGTATTTTGCGACGCGAGCGAAAAAATATACGCAACGGCGATATATTATGTGAACACAGATTCGAACGGTAGCAGAACGTCGCGGTTAGTCGCCGGTAAGGCTAAGGTCGCACCATTGAAACCGGTATCCATTCCCCGCTTGGAACTCCAGGCTGCGGTATTAGGCAGTAGGTTAGCCGACACGATCAAGCGCGAATCCGATTACGAAATTAAAAAATGCCATTTTTGGTCAGATAGCAAAACGGTATTAGCTTGGATAAAATCGGATCCCCGCTCGTTTAAGGCGTTCGTAGCGCATAGACTAGCCGAGATAGAGAGCCTAACCGCACCGGTAGATTGGCGGTGGGTACCGTCCGCTTTAAACGTTGCTGACGATGCGACAAAAGGAATGCCCGCGAACTTTGACGCGAAGCATAGATGGTTTTTCGGACCGCAATTTATTCGAGACGACCCCGAGACATGGCCCAAAGAGAAGCCAGTACCGGAGCCGTCAGTACCTACCGGGGAAGAACGTACCGTTAAACCCGTTTTGCACGCGAGAACGCGAACAGGCAACGATTACTTACCGCCGTTAGACAGATTTTCGAACTATAATAAACTTTTACGCTCTACCGCTGCCGTGCTGCTGGCTGCCGAGAAGTTCAAAGCCAAACTGCTCCATAACGCGACGCATATATCGATGAGAACTGACCATGTAGAGACCACCGAGTTACTGTTGATAAGAAGCCAGAAAGTGTCATTTCAAGAAGACATAGATTACAAGCTACAACTTTACGAAATAAGACGACACGAACAGAACGAGCTGCAACAGCGATACTACATAGTCAGACTGCGCATTTGTCTTCGATTCATATGCGAAAGATGCCAGTGGTGTCGCACTTTCAAGGGACCTTACAAAATTCCTTTGGGCGATCCACCACCTGAAAGGCCACTCGAACGACATCCGGCGTTTTTACCGCCATAGCAGTCGACTATTCGTCCAGCCTCTCGCCTTATAGTGTTAGACAGCAAATAGCTGATTGTGCTCGCGCACGAGGGGGAGATTGTTGTATATAGCTAGGTAGTACGTAAGTCTTTTGTGCGAATTATTGTTACTGTGTCGATCATTATATTTCAATAAAACTATTTTGTGTTAGCATGTAAGTTCTATTTTATTCTGTTTAAACTCATAGATATAAGTAAATCAATACCTTTTGCCATTTCTTTGTACTGTGTAATTATTAAGTAAATAAAGGAAGATGCATATCCCCGTCTCCCTCTAACCCCACTCCATTACCAAAGGTGAAACGCCTTGTATCGCCATCTCCCTCTATCCAAATCTATTCCTGCCCCTACCCCTCTAGTTGCAAGCCACCAAGCGCGCATATAAACAGCACTTGGTGCCTTGTAAACTGCACTCCAGAACATCGTCCCGTCCACGCCGCCCGCCTCGCTCCCGCTCCGCCTTGCATCGTAGAAAAGCGAAAAACAGTCTTCTTATTTATTGCCCATGGTAATCCCCGGTACGGTTCAAGAAAGTAAAAGTTATACAGTCTGCATGGATTTCGGACCTGTCCGAAACACCCACCCTGTCGGTTATTTTGACCGCCGATAAATCTGTAATTTGACTGCTCGTTTAAGTAACCGCTGCTTCAACAACGCTTTTTAAATTTGACCGCCGGTTAATTTTACTTTAACCATAATTTAACCCTATAGTTAACGTAACCAAGCTTCGAGCAACCGGACCTAAGAAGTGAATTTCAGAAAATCCTTCTTACCTATTATGGGGTTTAATTGGGGATATAGGTTTATTTATATCATCTGTGAAGTTAGAAATCAGAAATCAAAAGAGCATTATTAGGCTACCGATGATAAAGTAACTACTAAACTAGCCAAGAGAAATCTTGAGTTTGAATTTCATGTGCTTATAAATAACATTTAAGGATTTTCCATACAGTATTCGGCACCCCTAAAAATCTCATTTTTTTGTCAGCAAAGTCATGAAATACGCGTAAGTATTCTTAATATATAACTTGGCTTTCATTTCAGATTTATGTTTCTAATGGGATCACTTTATTAAGAAAGCATTTTCATATGGAGGTAAATTAACGGATGCTGAAAATTAAGAAACGTTTATTTGTCTCAAAGGGATCGCATACAGAAGAAATAAGTTCTGTCTCCAATATTGCTGTATGGCCACCCCACATGCAAAGTGGTCACGTCTGTACCTAACCCTCGTCTTTAATAGTAGCAATGAATAAATTAATCGCTCAAGTCCCCGGTTTTCGCCATACATTGCCAGTTCACACCACGTTAAGTAAGCTTTAAGCGATCCTTATTCCGTCCGAATAAGCTTCTAATTACTGTAGCAGATTACTCAATTGATGCTAGTACGGGCTTCGAAAGTTTATCAGCACATTGAAGTATTATCTCAAACTGTACATGTATAGTTTACTAAGATATTATGATAAGACGGGTTATTTGGAATTAATTTTAACGGGACTAAAGCTACATTTCTGAGTTGCCTATAGGCTACATTCTATCCTGATATTTCTACGGGAACGGGTAGAATGCGGATAAAAATTTATTTTCCGAATTAATCGACTCGAGAGGGGCGAGGCACAAGGCGATGTCGCTTGCGGTGTGATAACTTTGTGGTTTGTGCTTTAGAATCAAGTTATTTTTTAAGGCGCTACTCGGAAAAAGTATGGACTCTTTGATATAAAACTATAGGACGGTTAGAGTTGTTATAAATCTGGTAATAAGATATATATTTCTTCATACCTTTATCTAGAATCGTATAGTTTCAGAAACACGATTTTATGATTTTGGCTCGACACTTTTTATTTTCGAAAATACCTCTAAAAAAAACAAGAAATATCAAGATTATTCTTAAATGGGGTTACATATACTATTGAAAATTGGTTTAATTAGTGGACACCAATAATATTTAGATTCGTATAGAAGCATTTTTTTAAATCGCTATAGTTTTTGAATACGAAGTGATTTTGTGTTTTTTTTGCGTAATCGGCAAAATCGGTCTCGCTCCCGCGCGCGTCGTTTTCTCATTGCTATCTCGCTTTAGCATAATTTTTCCGAGTATCGCCTTAAGGTCTCAATCCAATATTAGAATTGAATTAAAGGGGAGAAGTAATAAAGCGATTACAATGCAACTAAAAATATTGAATCAGTAATAGGGTAATGAAGTATTTAAAGTATTTTGAACTACGCAGTAATAATAAGTAGTCTGTTATAAAAAATATTCCTAAATTCGCACCTTTCCACGAAACTTACAGCACATATCCTGCCTAAACGATTCACAACACCCCGATTATTATTCCAAAAAAGTCCCCAAAAGAACAACTCAGTGCAAACACAAAACTTTCAAAGACATTCTCAACTTGGAAAAGAAAAGAAAAAGGAATAAAGCAAGTCTTTACGGGTGTTTTGCCCACTTTCCTTTTTTTATCCGTTTATTTCTACCGCTGAATCTATTCAGAAATGTTTTGAATTTCTGCTGCTTCTTTGATTCCGTAATCCTTTCAGCGCGGGTTAAAATTTTCATAATAATTTTCTTAGAAACGGCCCGGTTGATGAAAGATTGAGATCTAACCCATTTTACACGGTTCCTCTTTGTGAAATGTTAAGTAATTAATCAAGAGCGTCAAAGTATTATTAATAAGATAACTAATAACTAATTATATTAAATCCAATAAGACGTCGATGTTTGTTGTCTTTTAATGGAATAATATAATACCTACTCGTATTTATTAGCAGAGTGTGGTGTATTTATTTTATTTCGAAAACTAACAGCGTTATGTTTATTCTTAAATTGTAACAGTACTCACAACCAGCTCCTATGGGACAAGACAGGACGAAACAGTACCTAAGCAAAATTATAGTGTTTTTGTTACATTACTTTTTAAAAATGAAAAAAATTTATAAAAATAAGAAAAATTATTAGTTTGGTATTTGTACTGACCACATTTATTGATGTGGTTAAGTAGAGTGCGATAATTTTATGGGCACCCCGAAAAATTCGAATTTCATGTGGACGAAGTCACGGGAATCCAATAGTTTTATTTCTACACTAGCTTTCCGCGCGCGGTTTCACCCGCGTGGACTAACCCGTGCCCAGTAGTGGGATAAATATATAAAATAGCCTATGTCACTCAGGATAACGTAGCATTCTAATGGTGAAAGAATTTTTGAAATCGGTTCAGTAATTCCGCAGATTACCCCCTACAACCTCACAAACTTTACCTCTTTACTGTGCCTCTTTACAAGCTTTTTATTAACTTGCCATGTTAGTTAGTTAGTATGTTAGTTAGTGGGGGACAAATCTTGCAAGCTTAATTTGACCGATGATGCTCAGTGTCCGATGAAGCTGAAATTTTGTATACAGGTTTGGTTATGTACCCCTAGTGTAAGTTTTTATGTCAAAAAACGCAAACTATCGTGAGTCCGTATTTATGTCAATTTGTATGAAAACTGTATCAGCGCCTCTAGCGGCGAGTAGCGCGCTTATGCAGTTTTCATACAAATTGACATAAATACGTACTCGCGATAGTTTGCGTTTGCTTGACATTACAATATTATAGAAATAGAAATATCCGTATTATCCGTAAAACGAGAGCTTATGCTACTTACGAGCATCTCTGAGTCAGATCAATGAATGTAATACTGTTTGATATTTATTTTTAACCGACTTCAAAAAAGGAGGAGGTTTTCAATTCGACTGTATTTTTTTATATTTGTTGCGTGTTGTGTCAGGCTGCATCAGACACGGCAGGTACCAAACAAGTACCAAATACAAGTAAGGAAAAAGTCGTGCAATTTCGTCCTTTGAGTTAAATAGTTTTTAAGTATTTTTAAGTAAGGAGTTTTTTTAAGGCAGTACCTATATAAATATCTTTTTTTCATAGAATCAACTTAATGGTCTGCAGAGATGTAAGCACAAGATGAATAGCTTAACAAAAACGATCCAAGTAAACTTGATGGATCACGTCTTTCTTCTAATCTTTTATCTCCCATTATTTGGGATAAAGCTTTGGTTTTCACCAAATTATTTTTTCCACTTAGTGATTGATACTTTTGTGGAGATTGTTTATTTACTTATCTGCTTACTTGATAAATAGGGTGATCGTAGAATAGATATATTCTTTTTATGCTGCTAAATTGATTTTAAGGAGCGCGTGGCGCAGTGGTTAGCGCACTCGGCTTGCGTTGTCACGGGATGGGGGATCAAAAATATTTTTTCATCTCGAACTCCTCCGTGCTTCGGAAGGCACGTTAAGTCGTTGAGTCCGGCTGCATTTGTAGTCGTTAATACCCACCAATCCACATTGGGCCTGCATGGCCCATTCTCCTTATCCATCCATCCATAAGGAAAGCCAGTGCCCCAGCAGTGGAGACATTAAATGGCTGATGATGATGAAGTTGAATTTTCAATATGCTGAACATAAGGTGGATAGATTACGTGAAGGATGATAAGTGCAAGAAAGGGGTGACTACAGAATTGACGGCTGATAGAGATGAATGAAAGAAGAAGATATACTGCGCTGACCCCAAATAAATTAATGGAAAAAGAGCAAAAGAATCTACTCTTCATTGCAGAAACCCTAGTCACGGGCATGACTGTGACTGACCACAACCATAGCAAAATAAATAATTGCAGGCTATGCAGGTTACGCAGATTAATAGGAATCGCAGCCCTACCACTATGGTTCCGACGGAAGACCAGCGCTTGGTGCTAACCTAGCAATATGCTGAGTCGCGGGACCGTTTTGGGACATTTTATAATGTAATAGTACATTACAGCCGAGGACAGGTAAGTAAGAAATTACATTGTCGAGGATGGTTTGAAGCACGAGCCGCAGGCGAGGGCTTTAATCATTCGAGGCAAGGTAATTTGCTTACCGTACAAGGCTTGTATAGTGCTTTTCTCAAAAAATGCGAGGAAATAAAAAAAACTGTTTAACTTAATAATATTTATTAAAATTTATATCACACATGATCGGGCAATTATTAAATGTAAATGTTATTGTTTTCCCGGGCACACTTATGTATAAATCGCCCATAATAATATTATTTTAATGATGTAGGTATCATTAAAATACGCCAACAACACAGATTCCGAAAACGTATGCGCCTTTTTTCACTTTTCCAAATCCGATCGTAGGTTTTCATATATCTTTCTTTTGATTTTGCTCGCAGTAAGTTTTCTGTTATTCATTTTGCTTCTGCTCTCAAATTTGGTGGAGTAGGTACACATACAATGTCTGTATATGTTTCATTGGCAGAACTCATTTTGATAATTTATTAATTACACAATATAAAATATAAATAAACTGTATTGATATCAAATCAACCGCTGAAAATCATTCCCGCCGTTTTTTTAATATTGGTTTGTGACGCCAAGTGGAACGGTCATACAGCCTATTGATACTTACTACTTGCTACTAAAATGCGCAACTTCAATACCCGCTTCTGGGTGGTAGATGGCGCTGTACATATTTCCCATACAAAATTACTCGTAAAGGATATTTTGTCTATGATAAATCTCATTTTGTTTTTTCGATTGATGTTCGTGCTAAGGGTACATAGCGCTTGTGGTACAATACGAAGTAATATACTCTGTGCGCACCGTATTTAAAAAAAAGTTAACCTAATGAGGAATTTTCCAAAAGGTATCGTAAGCTTATTTCAAATAGGTGCAAGAGATGGCGCTAGCGAAACTTTTCTTTTTTTTTTTAAATAACAATACCTTGGACGTTTGTCAGCCTACGCAAAACAAAATAAAATTTTAAAATGTAAATAAATATGTAGATAATCTTGGGCCGCAGCGCAAGAATCCGCCCAAATCGCTCGTATGTATTTTATATGAACTATCGCACACTATGCCGGGGCGCAGCGGGCCGCATAATCCGCCGCGGATTTTGTTGCGTGCGTGCGATGCGCTGCGGCCCGGCCCGTCACTACAGTCGTCACAAAATAAGATGCCCGTTTTGACACATGGTAATGACCCTAGAATGTAACTTGTTACGAAAACCAAAAAATCAAATATATGCTGATTACTTATCAAAGGTGTATGAAAATAATATGTTACATTTTTTAACGCATTATAAATTAAGGCAAAGTGTATTCCGCGTATTATTTTTGCGTTTGTTCTAAAGTAAACGCAGATTCGATTAACTACGAAACGTATCGAAAAACAGTTACGTTCTCAGTCTTTATTTTTTTAAATACTAGTGTTGTAACCGTTGTGTCACAAAATAAAGAGTTTACAGAAGGACCGCTCCCACCGTTTTTGAAAATCTATACCCATCCTTGTCTGACTCACTAGGGTTGCTTCTGTATTGATTCTGAATTTAAAAAGGAGTAGGTAGTATAAGTTAACAATCATACATACATCAATTCGTTTATTCATACATCTTAAACATGTTTACATGCCTTAGAGGCTGCTTAGATGGTAAACAGAGCACCTAATATCCATTTAAAGTCCCGACGCCACACACGACGAAGACAAGATCCTATATTATGTTTTAATGTATTCCATTCCTATACGTTATAATGTACTCTATGAACAAGATATAAATATGGTGTAATAGTTACCCCACTAAAAACATAAACGTGAAAAAGGCACTAAGTTCGACGAAAACATAAATGTAAAAAGGGTGCCAAGTTCAGCGAAAAATAGTTGAAATCTAAATGGGTTACAAGTTCCATACATTTTTTCATTCATGAACTTCAAATAATTAATATTTTCTTAAATGTTGAATTTATAACTTGTCATCTTCAAAAATTTAAAAACCTTTATAACGCAAGAACTATATCAAGCAATAGTGGTAACTATTTTCAAAACAAGAAAGTGTATTTAAATACCTATGTTGTGTGTTTTTATCGTATATAGTTAAATAAAAAAATATAATTTAATAGTAAAAGTCAAATTTGTTTATTCAATTTAGATTGTTATTTACAATACTTGTGAACGTCATAAAAGCTACGCTATCGGTTCGCAAACCCTACAGCGGGAGAACAGCGAGATGAAAACAGGTTCATATTTGTTTCTGGCGCAGCTGTTCTTTTTAGTCTTTTCTTGCATTCAAGAATATCGTTTAACAGCTTTCTTTTTCTGGGAGAACTTGAAGAAAGGTGAGCTGCTGTTTGTGAATTTGAGTCACATTTAACTTTTTCATATTGTGTACAAGATTCCTTAGTCCCCACAGTTGCTTGCGATTCTTTATTTTAACTTTTTTTTACAGGTAGCAAATGTTTGGGATTAGTGCCTTTTTTCAGGACAGTTCGGTTCGATGTCTTGTTTGTAGAGTTATTTTCGAAATGGGCCTCACAAACTCGGAGATATGTTGACCATTTGTTGTGTACTACTTCTCGATCAATTAAACTTAACCATAAGGTTCGTCTGAAAAGAAATCATTTGAATTTTAAAATGAACTAGTTATTTTTGCAACGAAAATAGCTTATGGCACTCCTATGATTAAGACGTTAAAATAAATAGGTATACTTACGCATAATCTGGGGTGGTCCGTTTTCTCCTGAACTTGGCTGGCACACTGCCGTGCGTCAAAAAAACTTTACTGTAAGTAAAATGTCATTTGGGCTAAGTATAATGACTGGCGTTCTATCCCGAACTTGGCAGGCACACTGCCGTGCGCTTAGATGAAAAAAAATACTCCAAGTAAAATGTTATTTGGTGTTTAATAAATGGAGTCTCTAAAATGTAAGTAGGATCTCTTAACACTGCTAAAATAAAAGAAAATGCAACGGCAACTTTTGAAAATTCGTCAACATGACTTGTGGCTGTGTTCTCTGAACCGCCAAGAAGTTTTAAGAAACTATAACATCTAAATAAGGACCAGCGTCATCATCATGTCAGCCGAACGACGCCCACTGCTGGGAATAGGCCTCCCCCAAGGATCTCCACAACTATCGGTCCTGCGCAGCATTAGTAATTAGATTATGCGTGACCCGCTGCGAGTTGTGATTGTGACCGGCGGGCGGCGCTCGAGCGCCAACAAAGAATATAATATCTAGGTACCTACTTAACTAAACCATAGTACCCAAATACTGGCGGACTACCAGCGAACGATAAGATGATGTGTATGGTTGATCGTCGTTATCAAAGCGGCTAGTTCCAAAAGTACCTAGGTATACCTCACCTAACAACAAGAGAAAACAGTTTTACATAACTTACCTTTCAATATCGTTTGGAAATTTAAAGAACGTGTATGCAGTTTTTAATCGTATTTAGACAACCAAATACACTGGAAATGTAATAATATCGGTTGGTTATTTTGTTAAATATTAGTAAAATAGGTATATAAGTGTCACAGTGACACGTAGCGGCGGGCGCGGACGTGAAGTGATCAATTAAATGCTCTTTGGAACTTGCGATCACTGACCTCTTTGCGATACTCGCGACTGAGTACTGTCCCAAACTGCCCCATTTTGCCTGTATATGTGACGTCTATGTGTGCGTGACGAAAATGGCACCTTGTTCTAAGCGGACTCTCTGCTAGGGCGACCGCCCGCGTAGTTACTTTGTGGTTGTGTGCAGGATTTCTCCACCTTCATTCAATTCTATCGAAATAATCGTTATAACCACTTTAATAGATTAATTTGTCAAATTGATCTTTTTTGTGTGAAAACTAGATTGGCGCTTAAAGCATTAGTATAATTATGATTTGGCAACAACGATTTCGATAAAACGGTTTCTAGGCAAACGCACACTTATCCAAGGAGAACGTTTCGAATGAAAAAAAAATTTAAATTCTTTAAATAAAACCTAGCCAACGTTGCACACCTCATCATGTCGAATCGTCACGTTCACCTTTCCAGAGATTTCTTAAAACACGTTTCGTTCGGCTTGTTCGAAGCGTTCGCATCGGACAAGCGTGCGTTCACCATAAGCGGCCTGTACACGTTGGTTCAACCACTGGCCAATACATCGTACATTGACACTTTTGAACGAACAAGACGTTTAAAAAGGTTCTTTCAAAAGTGTTAATATACGACGTATTGGCCAATGGTTGGGCCAACGTGTACAGGCCGCTATAATAAGTAATGTAGCTACTCTATGACCATGTCTATGCTGTGAGCTGTAGTTAAAATACTTGCACTTTTAGAGCTAACGCGCACTTGTGATTTTTAGTGGACCGCTAGTTTAGTCGGAATCGTAAGACGATCGTGATCAAACTGTCGGCCGATAGTTTGGTTTTGAGGACCTGCGAGCACTTGTGAGTTTTAGTCGACCGATAGTTGGTCGATAGTTTAGTTGAATCCGGGCGCGCTCTCACATAGTCATTCATGCACAGGCCGATAGTTGTCCGATAGCTGTTGTATAACTGTAACTATATAGTTGTAGTAACTATTGGGCAGTCATTTTCGATAGTTCGATACTAAATGCGCAGTCTACCGATAGGTGGGCGATAGTTTAGTTGAATGCAGTGCTCGTGCTCACATAGTCCTTCATGCACATTACCGCCCGGCCGATAGTTGTGCGATAGTTTGATCGTACAACTATCGGCCAGTCATTTTCGATAGTTTGATCGGTCGATAGTTTAAGCGCACTGACGATTGCCAATTTGCCACTGCCATATAACTCTATACTGAATCCGAGAACGACCAAACTATCGCCCGATTAAAAATCACAAGAGCGCGTTCGCTCTTATATAAATTATGCAATTTAAGTGGATTCGATTCAAGTTTATATAACATAAAAGGTCAATTTATACTTTAATAATATGTTTATTAAAAGTATAAGTACCTATATAGTAAGTTATAATAACTTTAGTCTTAATCCACATAAGTTGCAGACTTACTATAATCGATTAGTTACTCAGAACCTTAATCGATTAATCGCGAGAATCGATCACAGACTCGTATGGTTACATGCCTAATCATGTCACTTTAGCATGTGTCAAAACGGGCATCTTAATTTGTGACGACTGTAATGTGCTATACTCAAATCCGTCAATGCGATGCGCTGCGGCCCGCTCCGCTGCGCCCCGGCGGCATAATGTGCGCGCTCCTTAAAAATGTACAATAACTGTCAAGTTGAACAGTTTGTTCAAGTTTGTTCTTGCATCTAGAGAATGAAAATTCAGTACATAGGTACTAACTTCTTAATTAATTTGAGCTATTAATTTCAACTTTTTCATGAAAATGCCACTTTTTCCACATTTTCTTTTCTTTCTGACATTAACAGTTATTTAAATTAAAATATAATCAAAATCAGGTAAAATAAGAAAAAAACGATAACTCATTAATATATATACGCAACAAAATTCGTGAAACAATACATTGAACTTACCCGTAAACTGGGGAACGCAAAAAAACATACCATATAGTGTGCCAATCTTTTCTGTTCCGGTGATTCTCTTTGGAACTAAAACAGTTTTCATACGACAGTCCATTTTGACAGGTAATTTCGTATTGCAAGTGGCTCCTCTGTCACGACTGTCACCGGAACAGAAAAGCTTGTGGCACTATACATGAAAATTAAGAAAAAAAAGAAAAGTGGTCGCGGCGACATCTATTGAGCATTATAGAACCTACTGGAAAACTTCTCATTATGATATAATAATTACCTATATAATAATAATAATAATGTGGCTGTATGGTGCAAATGTCCCTTTGCTTTTTCTGTTTTTATACACAGGAATAACGAAAGAAAAAATAAAGAAAAAAATTTGGTAATAATATCTTTGGGTAGTACCTTTTCCGAGGTAAACATTCTAAATTTGAAAATCACTGCAGTAATGAATTTCAGTACTTACTTACTGCACTGATTTTAGTGCAGTAAGTAAGTACTGAAATTCATTACTGCAGTGATTTTCAAATTTAGAATGTTTACCTCGGAAAAGTGCCACGTACTGCATTCTTTTCTCAAATATAATATTAACATTTCAGAGCATAAGTGTGAAAAATGTATTATTTCTATAAGTATTTTTTTTATCATGTTCCAAATAAATGCTTTTATCTTTCTTTCTTTCTTTAAATAGGTATTATGTCGAAGCCATATCGTTGAACTGGGCTGATCGAGATATTTCATTTTAATTTAAAAGTACCTATACTTGATAAAATAGGTAAATAAACAACACGCCATAAACTCGCAAAGTCCACTCCGACTGACAACAACTAGCCAACTATAGAGAGATTAGAAGCAACTTGTGCAATATTATCGGAACTCTGTAAGCCAACGGCCTGCAAATATTTGCAGTACGCTCAACTTCGAGAGCCTCTGCAACAAATAGAAGGGGGAATGAGACTAACAGAAGTCTCTTTCAGAGAAACATAATTTCAATGTAATATTATTATAGTTGAAATAATATTAGTTTTGAAACAAAAAAATGGTTTCTTTGCGAAAACTTGACAATAGGTACCTAGTAGTATTCTACAGTTTGATTCATACAAAAATCTTCATACAGTCCTAAAGTTCCACAAAGTTGAAAATGAATAAACCAAACTCCACGTTTCATTAAACGATATATGGTACGTAAAGTCAAATTTATTGATTTTCATTTTTGAGAAAATGTAGCTGTATTTGTCAATTTTTGAAACTGTGATTCGACAATTTATTCTACAGTTTGATTCATACAAAAATCTTCATAGAGTCCTAAACTTCCACAAAATTGAAATCGAATAAACCAAACTCGGCGTTTCAAAACGATGTATGAGACGCAAAGTTAAATTTATTGATTTTCATATTGAGGAAATTGAGCGGTATTTGTCAATTTTGGAAACTGTGATTCGACAGTAAAATTGGGCTTTTGGCCTCTCCATTGATGCTAAATCCATTGCAGAGATGCAAATAGTTTTCCATCTCTGGGACGCTGAAGTGAGTTCGTATGAAAATTGTTATTGGCCTAGTCTCGTTGACGGTGAGTTTACATTATAGTCGGTGTTTAGGGAGCATTTCCAGAAGGACCAATGGCGTAGAAGGCACTGCCTCTTTGATGTCGGATATCTGACCGGACCCTTAGTGGTACAACTCTCAAAAGATGACTTACATCCGGTGACACGCTCCGCTTATCGCTTCGAAAATGGAACAGATAGCGGGTCCAATCCAATGTCATTTGATAATAATACCTATTTGTCACTTTTAGAGTTCCGTACCAAAATGGTAAAATACTGTCTGTCACAGCTGGATATCTCGAGAACTACTAATGCTATCTATTTGAAATTTGGAATCGTTTTAGATGACGTTTGCCTATATTTTGCAAAATAGAAAGATATAGATATAGATAAGAGAGAAATAAAAATATTTATATACTTATTTGTTTTTGCAGCAGGGACTGAAACAGTCTTAAAAATTCGAACTACTACTAGTTACTAGGGCATAAAAGCAGCCCAAAACCAGAGAAATGATGTCATCGGTTTCATTTTACATCCAAACTGCTAGTTACGAAATAAACCAACACTCGACGAGCCTCACAAAGGAATCTTGGAAATTCGCAACCGGTGTTCGGATCAAATTTCCGTTACCGCATTTTTCGGATACCCTACCCTATCTAATCTGGATATTAAATTCATTTTCATTCGATAAGGGCTATATTCATATGCATCACCATCAATATGCTGGCTTCGACTTAGCATTTAGGACTAATAGATTTATGTACATAAATCATACGAAATATTTCCGAGATGAAAAGAAACATGAAACCTTCTTCACATAAATTGGCTTTTGGTAAACTTATTGTGTGAAAATAACATTGTTATATGTCTGTTTTCGTGGTCGCGTTTTTGTTATGCCTGAATCCTTATTAGCTTATTTGCTTCTGATAAAATTCAATTTTCATCCATATACGACAGAGTTCAATAGGTTTTGGGGAACCAATACGTAACTTTATTGTGTAACTTTCTTTATTGTTGCAATAAGGTTTTACATTAGGGTTTGAAGAAGGAAGACGTAGTAAAATTATGTAACTAATTGACATTATAAGTTCTATGGCCTGTTAAGAATAGGGATCGACCTTCACCCATCTATTTTATGGATGAAATGTGTTTTTATCAATTTAAATACGCTAAATAATTTATCGCGAGTGGGTTGCCAAAAAATTTCCCGTCAAGTCATATTTTTTTCTGTGAATATTGCACCTACCTGGTTTTTTAAATCATTTTTATAGTAATTGATAGTATGAGGCCTACATCATTAATTAATTAACAAACAAATTGGTGCAAATTACTACTTTTTTTTATTAAACTTTCAATCGCTGCCAACCTTATGTTCTGACTGGAATAACGTAACCAACCCAACGTTTTTACATTCTGTAGACTCCTTTCTATCGAAAGGTAGATATAAAAATTATTGGGTGCAACTCGATATCGATTTAATTCGATTGCAATCGTCGATTAAACATAGCCTTGACAGGAAAATTTCAGGCGACATATTATTATTTAGCCTGATGTAGAATACTTCTGATCCATTAAACCGATGAGCGGAGGTCGACTTGTTTCAAATGAATATGGAAATAAATAATTCTGAATCTCTTTTGATAACTACAATTAATTAAAAACCTCTTGACCTGCAAATAAATTTAAGATTTAGATAGAGCTATAAATATAGTAGAACACATAATTAATATATTTTTTTTCTTTGCAGGTAGTTGCCAAAGTGAAATGATAAACCGCCGCGAGTGAAGTGATCCACGATGGCAGTGAACAGTCCCGGTGGATACCCACCCGTATCTCCGAAACCCCACACGCCTAAAAGTCCCCGACATTTCGTATTTCCCCAAAAAAGTCCGTCAATCACTTCCAGCACTTCCTCCTCAGGGTACTACACTCCCCAATCTGGTTGCAGCTACGATAAGCACAACCAGCCGCCAAAATCTCCAATTGCTCACGGCCACAGAAGCCCCATAAGTCCAAGGCACTTCAACTTCCCTCAGAACCCCTCCGGACGGTCCAGCCCTTGCAGCTTCGACAGAGCTCACCAAACCGGCCTACACTACTCCACGTCTTTGAAGCACAGCCGCCGAGAGAAGTCCCGGTCGCCCAAACCTCCTCCGGTGCATATCCACACAAACCCCGGCTATGTGTCCCCAAACCGAACGAGGAAAATTTACGGCTCTACTTCCACAGTGAACTCACCAAGGCTCGCCACCTCCCCGAGCATAGTTTCAAGTCATACAGACGATTC
This sequence comes from Crambus lathoniellus, assembly GCA_949710035.1. Classification (NCBI taxonomy): domain Eukaryota; kingdom Metazoa; phylum Arthropoda; class Insecta; order Lepidoptera; family Crambidae; genus Crambus; species Crambus lathoniellus. The sequence continues at coordinate 12,491,769 of OX453313.1, read as the reverse complement.
GATGGACGCGATGCCAGGGACACCCTCCGCAATAATGCATGACGCGGACGACGAAGCTACAACAACTTCTTCGAGAATCTGCCGCAAATCGACGTCGGATTTGACAGATTTGACAGATGACACGCCAAAAACTAGGTCTACGAGTATTAGTAGACCGTGCTCGCCGATGCGTCGAGGGTCCATGAAGGGGGGATTGGCATACTTGGCGAGTAGAAGAGGGTCCAGAGAATCGACGATGTCAAATTGTGACTCAGTAGAAGATATAGGACCCTTAAATTTCCAAAATACGATGCGTGGTCGACAGAGGCGCACGTCAAATTTCTTGGAACTCCCAGGTAAGAGTCGTGTTTTTTTTGTAGTCGTTTAATTATGCATGGTAATTAAAGAATTACTTCCCTACTTTGTATTCATTAGACACTAAGCTTTTTAATTCATTCACGCACACGTACGTCCCTAAGTTAATAAACTAATTTAACTTCGGAAAGCTGACATACCCTGAAGTTAATTTGATTGGAAATTGCTTCAACTTGTTATTGCTTATGTTATAAAGCTTGGGAAAAAGTCAAGTCGTTCAGGTCGTTGTTACTTTGATCTACTGGGGTTGACTGTATTTTGTAAGGATGGGTAATCCTTTTTATGAAGTCTAATCCGGAATACTTGTTAAGAAGTACCTAATAGTTCTTATCTTTGACAATTGGTCAAAAGAACAGACTATCTATTAAAAGAAAGATAAACATTTAACGGATATAATTGGATAGTAGGTGTTAAGTTTACAGGTAACTAACACTAGATGCAAGACCGACCGATTTATTTCAGTATTGTTCAGGCTTGTTATGAGCGTAAACAACCAAAAAAATTAAAATAGTGCTTTTCACTTCGACATGTAAAATCATTTATTTCAGGTAGAATGTAATCAATGACGGCTTAAGCCTTCTTTATGATGCGTTCGATTGGTGAAACTTAACATGTAATGTAATCATTCTGCCTTTTATTGTATGTTCGTTGCAAGCGTGGACGCGTAGCACGCACGCAAAAAATATTATAAAATAAAAATGGTAATTTTGCATGGAAAATCGTATAACAGTCGTGCTAAATAAAACTGACATTCCTTCCATGGCCGCTGATTACAATGTGACATTTGTGGCAGGCAGTCTAAAAAACTTTTTGGTTAATTTATATGCGCTTCCTTGCGCTTCGCGATTATTTATTGTTATCTGTCTATCTTTATTATTCTTATATTCTTTAGATGTTATTATGTAATCCTACTAATAATATTATAAATGTGAAAGTTTATATGAATCACACCAAAACGGCTGAAATTTGGGCCAAAGATAGTTTGTAACCTGGAGAGAAACATAGGCTACTTTTTATCCCGTAAAAATATCACATTCCCGCGGGATAACGTCGTGAAGTCCACGCGGACGAAGCCGTGGAAAGCTAGTAAGTATATATGTCGCAGGTGGATGGTTGAATCTGGGCGGATGGTTAAGTATGGCAGCATGTAGGTACCCCTCGGAAGTCCTGTAGAACACGTGATAGGTTAGAAATTTATTTTAAATTCGTGGTTATTTTTTTTGTGACTCCGTCAACTTGTGGGAAGATAAAATAGCTTACGGAAAAAATCATCGGCCTAGGCGTTTAATTGAATGGCGGATTCAACCAGTTGGCTGCGACATATACATGTCATAGGTATATAATTGTCAAAGCCGTGATATTATAATTCCACTAGTGAAATTATAATTTCTCGTTAAATTATGAATAGACAGTACGAGACAGTATGCACACGGCTGCGAGCCTCGGAAGTCATATAGAACACGTGATAGGTTAGAAATTTAAAAAATAACCACGAAGTTTAAGGCAATCGCTTCGCTGCGCTTCGCGATCGCCTTAAATTTCTAACCTATCACGTGTTCTACAGGACTTCCGAAGAGTACAGGACTTTTACGAGGCAAATTCGTGAGCTCGCAGCCATGTGCAATGTGCATACTGTCTCGTACTGTCTTATTCATAATTTATCGAGAAATTATAATTTCACTAGTGGAATTATAATATCACGGCTTTGACAATATACCTACAACATACATAAATCGTGATACGTAAATCACCGGGCCCACTACCACTAGTATAAAATACAAAAGTAATTTTAAAGCCAGCCAAGAGCATGCATGATGTTAGGTACTTTAAAGATTTTTTCCTTTTCTGTTGACGGGTACTTTTTAAAGTCGGTTTAATTTTCTAAATTATTTTTTTATTTCTTAATTTTTAGTGTAGACTGTACCATAAGATACCAGCATACCTCAAAAACTACTGAACCGATTTTAATGAAACTTAGACTGTTCCCTAAGTTGGAATACACCTGTTAATCAAATAGAATCAGCTCGATATGGCTTTTTGTGTTTGAGATATTCGTGGACAAATATACCTACAAACATACATACATACAGATACATACATACTCTTACGAAATTTAGCACACGTGCTTGGAAGCCTAAATATAACGCTATACTCACATGTTATACATACAGGTCAAACTGATAACCTCCTTCTTTTTTAAGTCGGTCAAAAATAAACAAAAGTAGTCTTTATCCCCAAACTCGCGCAACTTATTGAGCTACAAGAACATTGTCTCCAGAATCAATAATCTTTTAGGGAGAACACTTTTATATTAGATTTTTGAGCACGTTATTAAAACTTTGACGACATCGTTGCTATTTGAAGGGAGAAAAGATCTTTCTTACAAGTTTATACCGCTACAGGTTTTGACGAATTTCAAAGTTTGATGTTGAAGACGACTAAACAATTCTTTAGAAGTCACGAATTTTAGTATGGAACTTGTTAATGTTAAAATGTTTGACTTTTAAGTAAATTGTGAATTATTTAAATTTTTACTTTTTTGCAATCACAATGCAATTTTTATGGTTGGAAAAAAAAATAACCAACTAATATAATAAGTTCTTCAATATTCCACATTCACAAATTGTGAATGATGAATGTTGAAGAAAGTTAAGGCGAGGATTCCCGACCGAAATAGGCACGCTAACGTTTGCTCGGCCGCGCGCGATACACTTCACGTGGACGCAGCGGCAGCCGGCAATGAACTGTGAACTCGCGAGCGCCCCGCGAATCGAAAATCACTTAAAAATTAATTAAAAATAAATTTAAACTTATGACGGCCGGAATCCCTCGGCTATTCAAAGACAATTATTTTCGTATATTTTCATTAACTAAAACCAAGTAAACTGCAAGTAATAGGATATTTGGATTATGATTAGACGGATGTTTGGGATTTTATTTGACACAGTTAAATATCACCAATGGAAAAAAAAACGGCCGGAAGCACTAGATAAATAACTGTAAAATAACATATATTTTTTCCAAATTTTGAGTACTTGTAGTTTGCGAGTAATCCATAATTTAAAATACCCTATTTTCGGGAATCGGCGCCTTAAGTTAGTACAGTAAGGGGCAAATTCGGTGAACCACCTCCTAATTCTTTTCGGGTAGCTGGCGTGTCACCGTTCACTAGCAGTCCCTATCCCTAATTGCTTATGCATTGTAATAGGTACCCTAGTTTAATCATAACCATATAGTAAAAGGGTCTGCGCGTGAATAGCGAAGTACCAGCCACACGAAACGATGTAAGAGATGGTACATCGAATTTGTCTCTGTTTGTACATTTATTTGACGTCTTGTAATATTAAATTGGTATTATTTTGCTAGCGAAGAAAAATTGAAAATGAAGTATTTTAGAAAAAATCGACCAGTCTCACAACCAGCCCCGATGGGACTAGGATAGGCTAATAGGGAACTAATAATGCTAGGGAAGGCTTAAATGCAATAGCTTAGTGAGCGGGCATCTAGCCAGCGGCTAAGTCGTGGCGGCTATTAAATTCTGGGAATTTAAAGCAGTCGCTATAGTGCCTCTTTGACCTATTGACCAGTGGAATGCTTTGAAACCCCCGAATTCACTGAACTACGTTACCTGACTTGCGCAGTGTAATGTCAAGTAATGTAAGGTGCTTTGGCAAATTGAATAACGGCTGACCAGGTGCATTAGGTTTATTAAAATGTTTTTAAAAGTAAAGCAATATATCAACTACTATTAGACTTCCACCCGCGACTTCGCTCGCGTAGACTACACAGCGTTTTCCATATACCTACTTAGATTTGATATTTTTCTGGGATAAAAATTAGCTGATATCAATCTCCAGGTTCCAAACTATCCCAATACCAAAAATCACGTGAATCCATTGGGCCGTTTTGACGCGAAAGACCCTTCTTTGGTTCTTTTTATAACATTTATATTGTACACGACGCACATCGCTGTTGTAGAAATTTACATTGTCTTTTTATAGAAATATTGTTTATTGTTTAGTTTGTTTAAGCCAGTCTAAGGTTTAGTATTTTAAGGCGAGGATTCCCGACCGAAATAGGCACTCACCAAAAATGAAATAATAAAAAGAAAATTATGACGGCCGTATTCCCTCGGCTATTCAAAGACAATTATTTTCATATGTTTTTCATTAACTAAAACCAAGTATACTGCAAGTATTATGAATATATTTGAATTATTATTAGACGGATGTTTGGAATTTTATTTGATAGAGTAAAGTATCACTAATGAAAAATATAACGGCCGGAAGCACTAGATAAAACCCTAAAATAACATATATTTTTTCCAAATTTTGAGTACTTGTGGTTTGCGAGTAATCCATAATTTAAAACACCCTATTTTCTGGAATCATCGCCTTAATAGACATACGGAGAATAGGCAAAACGACTGCTTCAGAAGCTAAAATTGGGGATATTTGTTCATTGGGACACATTGAATTGAGCACAATCGGACAATTGTGCTCAATTGAGGATTTTTGGAAATTCCCCCTCTAAGGGGGTAAAAAAGGTGGTCAGAGTTTGTATGAAACTTTTGTGAATGTCTCAATTCCACGGGGACGAATTCGCGTGCCTAGCACTCCGCCCGCGACTTCGTCTCCGTGGAATTGAGACTTAAGTAATACAAATAATCGTGAATAAATTAAAATCATAGCTTTTCTTTCGATAAAGAAAGGTGTATATTTTCTAATAGTATCCATCATCCACAGTGGTAGAGCACTCCCGGCCCCGGGTGTGCTCGCTGCCCGAGAAGCCGTACAACCCTCGTTTGTCCGACGACCTGTACCGGCTTCGGACATTCTCCATCACGACCAAGGGTGGCGTCGTCAACTGTGGCGATTCCATCTGCAATCGGCGCAGTCGGTCCAACACCTCTGTCAATTCTACTAATAGCAGGTGACCCTCTTTAGTATTTACCTAACTTTAGAATTTACTTAGATTTAAGGTAAAATCTTTAGGCTTTGTTCCTTCTTTACCAAGACCAAAGGTGTTGTCACCTGTGATGACTCCATCTGCAACAGCTGCAGCTAATCCTCTACCTCTTTCAAGTCAACTAACAGCAAGAGACTGTTTTTGTCATTGTTTTGATTATTATGACCTATGGTGGCTTTGGAAATTCTCCATCACAACCAAGGCTGGCGTCGTCAACTGTGACACCTCTGTCAATTCTACTAACAGCAGGTCATCTTTAGTATTTACCTAGATTTAAGGCAACTTGTTTTGGCTTTGTACTTTCTTAACCATAACCGAAAGCTTCGTCAACTTTGGCGACTTCATCTGCAACCGGAGCAGTTGGTCCAACATCTCTGTTAACTCTACCAACAGCAGGTGTTTGTCTTTAGTCATTTCTTTGATAATGACGAACTGTACCGACTTCGAGCCTTCTTCATCATTACCAAGGGGGCGTCGTCATCAGTGGCGATTCCATCTACAATCGTCGCACTCGGTCCAATACCTCTGTCAATTCTACTAATAGCAAGGTGACCCTCTTTAGTGTTTACCTAGATTAAAGGCAGCTTGTTTTGGCTTTGTAACTTTTTAACCATGACCAAAAGCTTCGTCAGCTATGGCGACTTCATCTGCAACCGGCGCAGTTGGTCCAACACCTCTGTCAGGTCAATTTACAGTAAGTGACTGTCATTTGTCAGATCAGCTTTTGTTGTCGTTACATAATGTATCAGAATTTTGATCTATATCGTGAATACAAAATTATTAACCTTTTCATCCGCCCCCTCCATGGGTAAACGCTCAAAATGAATACTTTGCAGTCCTAATTCTCAGTAACCTCTACCTTGAAACTGTTAAAAAAAAATCATTATGTGGAATGCGTTCTTGTTGAATCATAGTGTAGATTTTTTTTCTTAAGTATCTCTGTTAATCTAAAATTAAATTTCAAAGTTACGAAAATTATTCAAATACAATTTTAAAAGCATTAGGTACCCATTTATTTTAGAAAACTAAAAAAATATAACAAAATATCTCTGCAAGCCAACCTCCTATCCGTAAAACATCGCAAACTTGCGAAATGGCCCATAAGGACAAACGGCTTTGCAACCTTACTGAACCACGGAAGAGCTCCAGATAATTCATTTTTGGTCACCCATTCCGAGACCGACCATTGCAACGCAGGCTACACGCAATAAGAGAGTTTGTTTTAATTACTTTCAATAAGTACATAATTTACATCTAATAACCAGTCAACAAATATACAGAAGCTAAATGTAGGTAGTTAGCAGTTGTATTGTATAATAGTAATTCTATCTTCCCTCAGTCACTTGGGAAACAAGACGGTAAAATGTGTACATTTATTTTACTAGCCAAATAATAAACTGGACATCCATGCCACAGAATAAATACTTCATGCCTGGGTATATGTGGTAATACCGGCAGATGTTTCTTATTTCCATTATGAGGCGCAGGCACTTGTGATTTTTAGTCGACCGATAGTTGGGCGATAGTTTAGTTGAATGCAGTGCGCGCGCTCACATAGTCCTTCATGGACATTACTGACCGGCCGATAGTTCTGCCGTGCTATAGTTTGATAGAACAACTATCGGCCAATAGTTTGATCGGGCGATTTTTAATCGTCAGTGCGCGCACTGTCATTTAACTCTATACTGAATCCGAGAGATAAAACTACTTATCGCCCGATTAAAAATCACAATTGCGCGCTGGCTCTAAGAGGCCCACAGATTATCAGTCCGCCGGCAGGTCGCCTGCAGTCCTCGAATGGGCAAGCCGCCTGACAAAACGCCAAAACTGTAATACTCTTTTACGCCGGCGACTTTAATATTGTGCGACATTGCCGCATGCTAACATATTGTGGCGTGTGTCATCTTGTGGTATGCTACATATCCAACATTTGCGGCATGCGGCAGCCTATTTTACGCCGAGGCAACATCGTGCCATTTTGGAAGCTAGCAAGTCTACCACATGACGCAAGGTGTTGCCTTGCCATGCCGCACGACTCTTGCCACAGTGTGCGACATTTTTAATTTTGTAGCATGCGGCCTTGTGGCATGTCTCAATGTTGCTCCGGCGTAAAAGAGCCTAAGGTCATAGCCCACTTAGACCGCACCGCTCCCACCCAACCAAAGTATGATCAGCCAAATATGGACTTAATATCGTTCACTGTAGATGCATTTTACAGTAACAATATAAAATAGCGGACAGCGAGCGGTCCGCGAGCTTACCGCCGTCAGACTGCTCGGTAGTTGACGCCTCGCTGACGCCGCGCGGTCCGCGCGCTGTCCGCGCGCTGACTGCTAGCGGTCGCCGCGCCCGTCGCCGCCGTGCACTTATAGAGGGAATAGCAGTCGACGCGTGGACAGCTGGGGGTCTGCTAGCTATCGCCGCGTGGACTGCTGGGTGCCTGCTAGCTGTCGCCTTCGTTTAGAGCGGTGTTGGGTTGGAGCGGTGCGGTATAAGTGGGCTATGACCTTAAAGTGTGTAGCCGATTGCGGCCAACGTGCAGGCCGATGCCGATCGAGGACTGCAGACGGCCTGCCGGCGAACTTATAGTCTGTGGGGCCCATTAGTCTGGAGCGAAAAACAACGATGTTATCAGCATGTGTTCCGGCAGTTAAGGAAAGATAGCCAGTTCCTCAGTATTTGAGGATTCCGGCAGTAGTGCGCTTCCACCAGCCTTATCTTCACTTAACATCAGGTCTGATGAAGGCTAAGTTCTACCCCGTTGGGGATAAAAAAAGGAATACTGGTAGAATTTATTCTGTGGCCATGTTTATTAAGATACAACACAGACACAATGTCTGGCGTCTAGACCGGTTATGTTTCCCAACAACTAAATTTCGTCCCCAAAGGATCACATATCACATCACATTGATCCTTTCTTGTGTACACGTTGCTCTACAATGTGTTTTTGTTTGTTAACCACTTACTGAAATTTCCGAGAATTTAGTTACGTAGTAAAATAATTTTTTACTTGTGGCTCCCGCCGGTTTTACCCGCGTGGTTCCCGTTCCCGTGGGAATATCGGAATAAAATATAGCCTATGTCACTCGGGAATAATTTAGCTTTCTAATGGTGAATTTTTTTATCCATTACAAACAACCAAACAGACACAAAATAAAAAATTTCCTCTTTATATTAACTAGCGGACCCGGTGAACTTCGTATTACCAAAGTAGACTTCCGCCACAAAGTATTATATAAGTAGGTAATCCAAAGCAGCTAAAACGTCAGTGATTGATTACACATACTCTTTGTAAGCGGTCATGGAAGAAAAGAAATGGCAGTTTTGTATAGTACGACAGTTCAACGATTTTCCATACAAAATTATCATTTTTATTTTAAATTTTCCAGAATAAAAAGTAGCCTATGTCACTCTCCAGCTCCCAAACAATCCCTACACCAAAAATCACGTCGATCCGTTGCTCCGTTTTGTCGTGAAAGATGGACAAACAAACAAACACACTTTCACATTTATAATATAGTATGGAATATTTATGTATAGACAACTGTAGTAGTATTAGTAGCGACAACGTGCGGCTTCGCATGTGTAAAGTGAACACAAGCAAGTCATTCACAAGCAGGCGGGGAGCGCGTGGAAACCCCTTTGCTCATAAGAGCAAACCCTACATACATGGTTACCTTTGCACGACTTTCCATTTTTTCAGGTTGTTACGGAAAGTAGATCGTTTTTAATTCCACGCTTCATTCAGTACAATATACGTGACATGCTTGTTCTTGCCATTTCTTATGTTCTGTGGACATGTGATTCTTATTGCTAACCCACTCCATCACCGCTACGCTTGCCAGTGGTCTTAGGCGAGCGACGGAAAGCGACGCGATGCGATGAAACCAATAGTTCACAAAAGTGTCCTATTTAGTGTCGCATCGCGTCGCGTCGCACAGTGTCGTGACTTTAGGACAGTGCCGCGGGTCATATGTCATCATAGTGTCCACATGTCACTACATATTTATCAAAAAAACATGAGTGGTAAAGTTATTTAAATTTTTACTTTTTTGCATTCACAATGCAATTTTTATGGTTGAAAAACGTTAACGCTGGCTATACAGCGTACAAGAAGTATTTGATAAATTCGACGCTTCTCGTAACGACTCCGTAGCTCAGTGGTTAGAACAGTGGCCCGGATAGCGAAAGGTCGTGGATTCGAGTCCCACCGAAGCTGGTTGTGAGACGGGTCGATTTTTTCTAATGTAGCGTATGTATAGAATAAGTTATTAAAATAAGGTAGAGTAAGCACTTTCATAATATATTAGCAACCGCGCATCGATAGATGACGCATTACTTCACGCACTGTCATTCCCTAATTACGATGTAATACCATGTCTATTAAAATCAATAAATAAGTATATTAACCTAAAGTCAGTGTTATACTTCATTACACCCACGCAACGCCCTACATCCCTGGATGGCGACCCTTTGCCAGTAAGAGGTTGGATTGAGGTGAGGTGCACAAAATATTTGGACAAAGATGGGAGGCCATACGAGTAAGGAAGAGGTGGTCATAGCCCAGACCGCTTCCGGTGGCAACAACCAGTCGCAGATGGAGCAACTGCAGCATCATGTCAGCGCCAACAACATCATCATGTCTGTCGTGGCCACATTTTTTCTCATTGCGCTGCTTGTAGGAGGATGCTACCTGTACCGTAAGTGTCACAGGAGCTGGATGCGCGAGGAGTTGCGCAAACAAAACCTTCGCCAGTTACTGGGTATCAAGAATCCAGCATACGAAGGAGCCTAAATAGTGAGTTTAATTATGTGTTTAAATGATATGTGTGCGAGTGATTTAGTGTGACGTTTTATAACAAGACAATGAACTTTCCGCGTGGCATCGCTAAAACTAGGTACGTTGTAGATTATAATTATAGTAAAATTAAATTTTAACATATGATTTATTTCTGTTTCTAACGATGTTTAGGTTTTTACCTTATAATAAAATTAGAGAGTAATTAGTTAGAATTTATTTTTCAATCGTGTGTAATTTTACATATTTTTCAATGGTGTTTTATTTTTAAATTTAAATGGCGAATGAATTATTAGTTATTTACAATCAGTTGTATGCTTTAAAAGAATATATTTGTAAATTAGGCGAAACGCGACGTATTGGACTAAATTACGACACTCGAATTAGCGAAGCGAAAGAATTATTTTATAATTTTGAAAGTATTGTAAGACAATCGTCCCCAACAAGCGTAACGAAAGAGTTCCTTGAATTAAGTATAAATATAAGAAAAATTTATACCAAGATTATTAGTTATTCCACTCCGAAAATGGCAGATAAAGACATTTTTTCTTTAAAAACGGCAGTCAGCCTTTTGCCGAAAATGAACGGAAATGAATCGGTGACCCAAGAATTAATTGATGCCATTGATCTATATAGTTCCATGCTAGATGGTGATAGGAAGCCATTAATTGATTTCGTATTAAAAACGCGATTATCTTCCAGCGCTAAGATGCGACTAAACTCGGCATACAGTGACGTAAAAAGTCTTTTATCGGATATGCGTACTCACTTACTAACTAGGAAATCGGACACAGCCTTGCAATCTAAGTTGCAAAATGTTAGACAGGGAAATAGGTCTATAAAGGATTTTGGAGCCGAGGTAGAAAGGTTATTTGTAGACTTAACAATATCTCAAGCCGATGCTAATGAGGAAGCCTATAAGATATTGGCTCCCATTAATGAGAGAAATGCTATTAAGCGTTTCGCTGATGGGTTGCAAAGTCAAAAACTGAGTACAATTGTAACAGCTAGGAATTTTCTTAGTTTGAAAGATGCTATTAGGGCAGCGGAAGACGAATCTGTTATTCCCGCTCCACAAATAATGGCTTACAGGACTTTTCATAATCAAACAAGGGGAAATTACAACAGGAATGGTGCTCCTAGTAGGAATTTTAACAGGGGTCAATATTATCATCATAATTTTAATCAGAATCCATCGACTAGTAGTAACTTTGGAAATAATTATTATAGGTCAGGGCAACAGCGGACTATGAACCGTGCGCGCGCGTCTATTTTCCGTGGTCAGCATTTTCGCGGCCGTCAGCCCGGTCACAGTAGCTATGTCAATCGTAATAGGCAGAATTCGATGAATTATTTCACTAATTACGATGATTCACCCGAACCAAACCATCAAACAAATGATACGTCGGATTTTCGGGATGGTGATAATTATAATGAAAATAGTAAGTTTTTTCGTCCCTAATCAAATATTAACTTGCGATAGTATAAATTATGTTAAAATAAATTTAGATAATATTAGTTTAGAATGGTTAATAGACACGGGGGCCTCCTTATCAGTTATTAAGTATGAATATGTGTTAAGTATAGGTATGCCAATTCATACATGTAATATTAAAGTAAATGGGATAGGTGGAAGTTTAATTTCAGTAGGTTATGTTTATTTAAAGTTAGAATACAATAATGAATATTTCCATAACAAGTTTTACGTTTTTATGAATTTACCGTGTAAAGCTATAGGTATTTTAGGGCAAGATTTCATTAGGAAACACCAAGCTATTATTAATTATGAGGATAATATTTTAACTTTAAAAGGAAACACCAATGTTTGTTTACCACTGCAATTTTATGACTATAATTGTTCACTTTCGATTGCGCCTAGATGCGAAGTTATTAAGTACATTCCGGTGAAAGTAAACTATGACTGTTTCGTTGTGTCAAAGACACTACAGGAAGGGGTGTTTTTAGCGAGCGTTGTAGCTTCACCAAAGGGTGGAAAAATTCCAATACGTGTGATGAACACCACTGATAAGAACGTAATTTTGAGTTTATCAGACATAGAACTTTAAAACTTAAGCGATTATGACTATTGTCAATTCGACAAACCTAACGTTACAGTAGAGAGAGTTAAAACCTTATTTTCGCTATTAAAATTAGACTATTTACAAGACGAGGAAAGGTTATCCATTGAGCAAATATGTGCTAAGTTTGCAGACGTTTTTCACTTGCCAGGTGACAAGTTGTCATTTACAAACGTGTATAAGCAATCTATCATTTTAAAGGAAAATGTTTCTCCTGTGTATAGAAAACAGTATAGGATTCCGTTTGCTCAAAAACAGGAAATAAGTAGGCAGATTGAGGAGATGTTAGGAAACAAAATCATTGAAGAGGCAAGTAGTGAGTGGTCGAGTCCACTACTACTGGTCCCTAAAAAAGCGGATAGGTCGGGCGAACGCAAGTGGCGTGTCGTCATAGATTATAGATTACTAAATGAACGGATTCAGGACGATAGATTTCCGCTACCTAATATAAATGAGATATTAGACTGCCTGTCAGGTGCTATGTATTTTAGCCATTGTGATTTATCGCATAGTTTTTACCAGTGTAGTTTAGATAAAGAGAGCAGAAAGTATACCGCTTTTACGACGGATACTGGTCAATATCAGATGTGTCGTCTCCCTATGGGCTTAAAAATCAGTCCAGCTGCTTTCAGCAGATTAATGACAGTAGCCATGTCAGGACTCAATTACGATAAATGCCTCATTTATTTAGATGACCTTATAGTTTTTGGAAGGACGCTAAACTCTCATAATCAAAATTTAATGTCAGTTTTAACCAGACTTAGAAAGGTAAATTTAAAACTTAATCCTTCAAAGTGTGAATTTCTTAAGCGCCAGGTTTTGTATCTAGGGCATGTAATTAGTTCGGAAGGCATTTTACCAGATCCTGAAAAGATAAATGTAATTAAAAATTACCCAAGACCAACGTGCGTCGATGACGTAAAACGTTTCGTCGCTTTTGCCAACTACTACAGAAAGTTCATACGTAATTTTGCTGAAATAGTTTTGCCTTTAAATCGTTTATGTAGAAAACATGTCACTTTTGAATGGACCGATATTTGTGAAAAATCATTTTTGACTCTAAAACAATTTTTATCGAGCCCACCAGTACTAGATTATCCAGATTTCAGAGACAGTAACACATTTATTTTACAAACAGACAGTTCTGGTTTTGCTATAGGTAGTGTATTATGTAATCAAAATAATAAACCGATTGCTTATGCAAGTCGTAGTTTAAACAAAAGTGAATTAAATTACCCGATAATTGAAAAGGAATTATTAGCGATAGTGTGGTCAGTTAAGTATTTCCGTCCGTATTTATTTGGCAGAAAATTTATTATTAAAACTGATCACAAGCCACTTCTTTATCTTTTCAACATGAATGACCCATCAAGTCGTTTAACAAAATTTAGACTATGTTTAGAACAGTATGACTTTACCGTAGAATATATTAAAGGGAAAGATAACGTAACAGCAGATGCCTTGTCCAGAATATCTATTTCATGTAAGGAATTAGCGGAGATGCATGAAAAAGTTATGTGTGTTATGACTAGGGCGCAGTGTAGAAAAGCAAATGAAGTTGAGGTAGAAAAGGAATTAGACTCTAGAGTATCTTCGAATTTTAGGCCTGATCAACCTAGACTCGTAGAGATTCTTAAAAAACGGGATAATGACATAGAGCTGACCTTAATGTCAGAACAAAATCTACGTAGATTATTATCAAAAATACCTGTAAATGACAAACAAAATATGATAATTTATTCAATTTGTAAGAGAATGTTATATTTACCCATGAAATCTCAATTGATTATAAACCAAGATACTTTATCAGGAATCTCGCGAGACGAATTTCTGAAAGACTTGGTAACATTTTGTAATCAAAATAATTTTAAAGAAATTATAATTATTAGAAATGAGTGTAACAAATATTTTATTGAATGGCTAGCTAGCAAAGTGAAAAATATAAGAAATTGGGTAGGTCCTACTTTTTGTATAATAAAAGATGTTCAAAGAATAATTTCTAATGACGAAAAGAAAATAATTATGAATGATTTTCATTTATTACCCTCTAGTGGACATACTGGGATTCGAAGAATGACCAATAATATTAAAAAATATTATTATTGGCCTAATATGGACAAAGACATAAAAGATTACGTCACAAAGTGTAGTAAGTGTCAAACGCAAAAATATACTAAGTTCATAAAAGAACCATTACAAATAACTACTACAGCTTCTACATCATTCGAAAAAATTTATTTAGATATCGTCGGGCCCCTTGATCGAGACGATACTGATAACGCATATATTTTAACGTTACAATGTGAGGTTACGAAATATGTTGAAGCGTATCCTTTAAAAACTAAAAGTAGTCAGGAAGTAGCAAAGACTTTTGCAGAGAATTTTATTTTACGTTATGGTGTGCCAAGGGAAATCGCAACCGATAGAGGTACTGAATTCATTTCGAACATTATGAAGGATTTATGCAAAATCTTAAATATTAACCAGTTAATGGCAACCGCTTACCATCATGAAAGTATTGGATCACTTGAAAACACGCATAAGTTATTAGGTTCATACTTACGTATACAAACTAACAACCATCCCAATTCATGGAGCTCTTGGGTACAATATTGGTGTTTTTCATATAACACAACTGTCCACTCAGAAACGCGCTATACACCGCATGAGTTAGTATTTGGTCATTTATGTCGTTTGCCTAGTAATTTATCAAAATCTGTAGATCCATTGTATAACTATGATAATTTTCCTTTGGAATTTAAATTCAGAATTCAAAGAGCGCAAGCTGATGCTATACAAAATTTGACAAAAAGTAAATTATTACGAAAAACTGTTTTTGATAAATGTATTAACCCCGTAACTTATAAAGAAAATGATTATTTACTATTGAAAAATGAAACCGGTTCGAAACTTGATACATTATATAACGGACCGTATCGTGTTGTAACTGACCTATCTCCTAACGTAAAAATAATTAAAGATAATAAAGAAATAATAGTGCATAAAAATAGAACTAAGCCGTTTGTTTGTAGTTTTATAAGTTAAAAAAAAAAAAATTGGTATAATATTTTTTTTTTACTTTTTGGGGGAAGATGTAGCGTATGTATAGAATAAGTTATTAAAATAAGGTAGAGTAAGCACTTTCATAATATATTAGCAACCGCGCATCGATAGATGACGCATTACTTCACGCACTGTCATTCCCTAATTACGATGTAATACCATGTCTATTAAAATCAATAAATAAGTATATTAACCTAAAGTCAGTGTTATACTTCATTACACCCACGCAACGCCCTACATCCCTGGACTAAATACTTCATTTTCCATGAGTGGTAAAATTAAAAACTTTTTGCATCTCTTTCCTGACACCGCGTTATCGCGCAACACAAGTAGGTACAAATAGGAAAAATTACATTGAGAACGCATAAAAATAATTAAAATCTTAACAAACACATTACTTTGTCCGTCTTGTCGCAGATGGATTAGCGCGAGTGTGTTGGCCACACTTGCATGAATCAACTACTTGATCGCGTCGCGTTGCTGCGTTAGGAGTGTCCCACGTCATGTTCCCGCCAAGACTTGTAGTTGTACTCCAATTTTAGAACTATAAAACAGTGGTTAGGGAATGAGACGCGTCCTCGCCGCGACTGACGCATGCTGATTGCTGACTCTACCGCTACGCAGACGCAATGGTCGCGTATATGTGGCCGGAGCTTTACCTCAATCTACGCGAGGCCTAAACCTTAAGCCATGTTGTGCCTTTGAGTGAGTGCGAGTGTGAGCGACCCTTTACCATATTACGCCAGATTTGATAGATTGCCTGCTTGCGTGACGCACTCCTGACCCATATAGAGCCACTTATAGTAATACACTCAGATATAAATAATTATTTCCTGAACGACACACGAAAATGTTGAAGTGGCGATAAGATAACGTTAATAACGAAACATGCTTCTAATGAAAGCAAACAAAATAAATAAAAAAAGCAATTTTCATAAATATTACTGTCACATTAGTTAGTTAATGTCGTTAGACGTTACGTTACGTATGTATCAACTGTTTTTGTTGTACCTACAAATATAATAAAAAACAATTTATTCAAATTAGACTGATACAGTACCCATCGGTTCACAGATACTATTATGCGGCTTTGGCGGGGGCCAGTAGTAGTAGTTTTTTTTACCCTGTGCCAGTACGGCCCCGCCGATGCTCCAGGTGTTAAGTAAAGAAAACCATATTAGTGCTTCAATTTTTTTATTCCAGCAGATAATGTTTGCTGATCATGATCATGTTTGCACATGATACTAAAGCAAAACAATAATAAAAATTCAGATTAATATGTGAGCATAAGCTATTTATTCATCTGCACTGATCTGTGCTCAAGAAATGGGAACATTAAAACGACTGATGATATTGAAATTTTGTATGAATTGAATACTAACCTTAGGGCCAACTCTGGTACGCAAAACGTCTCGTCTACTCGTCCCTCTCACTCTCCAGTCATAAAAGAATCGAGTGAAAAGGGTGGAGCTACCGCAGTTTCTGATTTACGGAGTACGGCTCCTGATCCTGACTTATATCGCTCAAAGTCATATAGTTTAGTTAGTAAATGTACAACTAATTGTTGTTGGCTAAAAGTTGCGAACTACTGTCAGGCTTCAGTAAATTGATTAAAAGCAACGCCCACCGACAAATTGCTTGGCAAACTTACCTTGAATGAACATTTCACTACCTATTCTTTGCGTTAGCTTGCTGCCTGTCATAATTGCAAATTAATTTATTAAATATTATGAACTATGTCGTAATAGAATTTCGTAAGCGAAGAAGTTTAAGATTGTTTATAAGTATTGTTATTTTACTATTAGTAATGTTGTTATTTTATTGTTTATTTTACTTTTGAATATTTAATAGGTATAATTTTATTAAGTAAGGTACCTATAGGTAATAGGTAATATCTGGCTTATCCCAACTTCTTATTGTACTAATTTTATTAAAAGACTAATGGCTTCCCGCTTTGAGTACTCAAAGGCTTCCCGTCATTCTTCCCACATGGTTCCCGATACCACAGAGTAAAAAAGCAAATACCGTGGGAATAATAAGATACTTACCGTGGGGCACAACGGCAGTTAACGGCAGGATAATGTAATTAAAAAATAGTGAATAATTAACATTAAAATTTTATTGTTAATTATTCACAATTTTATACTTACTTAATTAGGTATATTATTGATTTGAATTTTAGATTTATTAATGACAAAATGGCCTAAGTCCCTGTTTTTACTCCGCTATTCAAAAACTTCTGGTAATATAGCGTAAGTCAAGATTATGATTTAGATCTTCTACAAACTGTTATGTCGGCAAATATTGCGGCTAGACATAGGGCGCTTGTGCACTACACTGAATTTGACCGTCCCGGAAAAAACGGATGATTGTATTTTAATAATAAACTACCTACCTATTTATAATAGTAAGAATTCATTTATTTCGTGTAGTTTCAATGTTTCAAACCCTAAACTACATGAAATAAATAAATTCTTACTATTATAAATAGGTAGGTAGTTTATTATTAAAATACAATTATCCGTTTTTTTCCGAGACGGTAAAATTCAGCGTAGTGCAGAAGCGCCCTTATTAGACTGTTTTTACAGAGTGTGCCGAATTAGATTTTAAATCCAGCCGCAAAAGAAACAGAGTTGACCCAAAAAATGACAGACCATATTGGTTCTTAACCGTAGATCTTCTTCGGTAAATTAAGATGCGCTTCGCGATTAATTTATTCTATCTGTCTATCTTTATTAGATGTTGGTGACACAAAGTTTACCGGGTCCACTAGACAAAGTATAAAAATAACGTTTCGATACCAACTCGATGCCCCAGAGATAGGCGCGTGACTCACTGAGGTGAATAATTATAGTTGACAGATTTTGAATAATTGCATAATCTTGATCAATCAAGGTTGTTTAACATTTCGTAGTTGAAATCAAACAATAAATAACGCGCATAAAGAAATAGCTTTTATTATAATTTTCAGTTCGTTTGTTCGGGTTGAGTGAAACTAAATTGATTCAAACTAGTTATATTATAAGTATAAGCACGATCTTGGATTATCAAACCTACAAGTAATAATAATAATAATAATAATAATAATCTGATAGCCAAGAGCCTCGATAAACACCTTAAGAGGCTTGCGTTAGGTGGATGGATCGGGAGTCAGATGCAGAAGGCAGTACTTCTGGACACGGCCCGTATAGTGAGAAGGTTCCTGTCTCTGGATCCTTAACCATCGGTAGCCGGGACCTTGATCTTGCTGCCGTTGGGGAACTGCATTTTTGTATTTTTAAATGTTATATTTTTTAGTGTTATACATTGTAAAAATTTAATGTTTAGAAATATAACTTTGTAAGTATTTAAAATGTAATAAAGGGAATAATAATAAAATCATTTATTCATTTACAAATTTTTTGCATACATAATTAATTAATTAGGTCAGTCTCTTCTTAAATACTATGTTAGTAAACACAAACAAACAACAACAGCAAGTGATACCCCTAGCACGAAAATCTCTCGTAATCGTATGGTAAACTTGTACCATTTGTCAAAATGCTGCGAAGGAGCTGTCAGTTTCCATACATAAACTGGCAGCTTTGACAGAATTTTGACGGATAAGTAGTTTTATATTATACGATGATCATCACATTATGTCAACCGAACGAGACGCCCACGGAAACGGTCAGCTATGTATTACAAATTGATTGTAGGTACTTAAAAAGCATATCGGTAATTAGTGGATAATGAGGTTGGCTGTATGACTTAAAGTCGGATTTTTAATTAAACGAAGTAATCTGACGTTTACAGTGTTGTCAGGTTTTGACAAAACATAAATAGTGAAGCGGCAAAGTGAATGAATGACACAAAAATATTATAATTATTTATAAAAATATCACGTTTAGTTTTTTCGGTAGCTTAAGGAGTGGTTAGTACAACGGGCTACCGATATCGAGTCCTGGGTTCGAATCCTAGTCGTGCCATGTTTGTTTGTGGGTCGATTTTGATCAAACTCGGTTTTCTATACTAATATTATAAAGAGGAAAGATTTGATTGTTTGTTCGCATCGAATAGGCTCCGAAACTATTTAGGAAATTCTTTGACCATTTTCTTTGACCATTAGAAAGCTACATTCTTCCTGAGTGACGGGATATAATATAGCCTATCTATATTATATCCCGATATTCACACGGGAACGGGTACCACGCGGGTAAAACCACAAGGATCTGGTACTATTTTGGAAAGAAAACAGCGACGCAATGTAAAAAATATTAAAAAATCCAAGATGGCGGCAGATTTTTTTTTGTTGGGTTGGTTTCTATGATGGCGGCCAACTTTTTGTTTGTGGGATGATTTTGATGAAACTCGGCTTTTGGTACTATTTTGACAAGAAAACAGCAACGCAATGTCAAAATATTAAAAAATCCAATATTGCGGCCAACTGCTTTGTTTGTGGATTAATTTTGATGTAACTCGGTTTTTTATATTATTTTGGAAAGAAAACTGCAACGCAATGTTAAAAGTATTAATAAATCTAAGATGGCGGTCAATTATTCTGTTTGTGGGCTAATTTCGTTGAAACCAAAAACCAAGTTTCATCAAAATTGACCCACAAACAAAAAAGTTGGTCGCCATCTTGGATTTTTTAATATTTCTAACATTGCGTTGCAGATTTCTAGTCAAAATAGTGCCAAAAACCGAGTTTCATCTATAAAAATATGATTATTAATATATAACACAGAAGATATCGACAAATAATATTAAAGTATTCATTCATCATTATTCATTCCTGTGAATGAACGAACAGAAAACATCACTAGTACATTGAACATGGCAGCATTATTTCACTAAGTGACATTAGCAACTGTCAGATTACTTCGTCTAATTAAAAATCCGACTATAAGTTATACTACATTTGAATTGTTAACCTTACACTTTATTCTACAACTGTTTTTTATCCTTAATAAAATAAAATAAAATAAATCTCAAGTCTAAAAATTTATTTTAAGTCTTAACAACTCCAATTGTCATGTTTGCCCTTGAAAATAATTGTTTACTTTGTATATTTTGTTTGTATAGAAATTCAAGAAAGAACAATTTCCTAATTGGAAATCATTAGACGTACTTACACCGGGTCGGCGCGCGTCTAGTCATAGCAAGGCTAGTGGTTTTGTGAGCTGTTGTTTTACAACCTACTACGTGGAAAATATTATTGTTTTTACTGATTATTTTGATATTTAGGATACTTAAGAGATTATTGAATATGAAATATTAGAAAAAAGGCTCATCCTCGAAGTAGCTAAGTAGGAATACTTGGAGGATGGGTTGTTTTTTTCTAATATTTCATTTTCATTAATAAAAATTGCATTTTGAATGCAAAGCAGTAAAGGTAATTTACTTTTCAAAATTGTTAAATTACTTATTATAAATTAATAATCAATTCTAAAATAATCGTGGGAAATAGGCGTGAGTACCTATATGACTGTATGTATATAGGTAGGTACCTATGTATGTAAAATTATCGCAAAACAAAAAAGGTGTACTCCCATAGGTTCAGTTAACAATATCCACAAGTGAAGGTTATTTTAGGCACAGAATAAATAGTACCAGTATTCCATCTTCTTATAAGTGTCCTCGCACACGAGCCACACCCAACAGCCACAAATACCGCCACTTGAAGCTAGAAGCGGCGACAAAGGTATGTATATAGCTGAAGTTTACGACAGCACTTGTGGCCAGTAATGTGTAATCGGTGGCTGCTACTTTTTCCAACCCATTTATTATTGCTTGCAGTATTTTGTGTCGCCGTTATGCCCCAGCTTCACCTGCGTCTAAGATAAAGATAAAGATAAAAATATTCTTTATTCACTTAGACATAATAAATATGTACTTATGAATCGTCAATATTTTCCTACCACCCATTCAAGACTTTTTTAACTGACAAGAAGAATGGGCGCAAGAAACTTGCCAGCGTTTCTTAGTTAGGTAACGACATTTACAAAAAAAAACATATCGTTACTAATACAACAATTGCTTAGTATAAAAATACATCATATTAAACAGTGATTATGTTATGTGTTACATCATGACCATGCATTGCGGTCATTCAAATAATCGTCTACTTTATAGTATCCTTTGCTCATCAGCGACTCTTTAATGTAACATTTAAATTTATGCAATGGTAGTTCAATTATATGCTGTGGAACTTTATTAAAAAAGGCTATGCTTTTCCCCAGAAATGAGGCTCTGGATTTTTCTAGCCTAAACTTGGGAACGACAAGTTTATCATTATTTCTTGTGTTAAAGCGATGAATATCGCTCTGCTTTACAAATGTATTATAATACTTTTTCACATAAATTATATTTTCATAGATGTAATGTCCTGCAACAGTTAAAATGTTTATTTCTTTAAATAGATCTCTTAAAGAATCTCTCGATCGGAGGTTGTAAATGGCGCGAATAGCCCTTTTTTGGAGCACGAATATACTTTGGATGTTAGCGGCTGAGCCCCACAACAAAAGGCCGTAGGACATAACACTATGAAAATAACTAAAATAGACTATTCTAGCCGTTTCAATATCGGTTAAGAGCCTTATTTTCTTAACTGCGAATGCAGCCGAACTGAGTCTACTCGCCAAGGCTTCGATATGAGGATCCCATTGTAGTCGCGAGTCTAATATAATACCTAGAAATTTTGTATTGTTAATGAATTCGACTGTATCGCCGTCTAGTCTAATATGAAAATCAACTTGTCTTACATTAGGTAACGAAAATTTTAAACACTTAGTTTTCTTTGAGTTTAATGATAAATTATTACTATTAAACCAATGTGACACTTTTGAAAGAGCACTATTTACTTCGTCAGAACAGTCATCACCTCTATCTACTTTAAAGACTAGAGATGTATCATCGGCAAATAGCACCGTCTCACATAAATTCTTCGCGTAGTAAGGAAGGTCATTTATGTATATTAAAAACAACAGCGGGCCCAATATTGATCCTTGGGGTACGCCCATAGTAATGGGAGCTC
Organism: Crambus lathoniellus; assembly: GCA_949710035.1. Classification (NCBI taxonomy): domain Eukaryota; kingdom Metazoa; phylum Arthropoda; class Insecta; order Lepidoptera; family Crambidae; genus Crambus; species Crambus lathoniellus. Next base: position 12,469,493 of record OX453313.1, on the reverse strand, counting down.
CGGTAGACTCAGTTTTATTAATAACTACCTTCTGAGTTCTTTCATACAGATATGAATGCATGTGGCTTACTGACATTTCAGAAACACCATAATGTTTTAACTTCCTTAATAGTGTTTGGTGATCAACACAATCGAATGCCTTGGAAAGGTCACAAAAAATAGCTATTACATCCTGCTTGTCCTCCCAGGCATCAAGTACATGTTTTAGAAATGCAACCCCAGCATCAGTTGTACTTTTACCTTTTGAAAAACCAAACTGTTTCTCATGCAATATACTATTTAATTTAAAATATTCTAAAAGTTGATCATAAATTAATTTCTCAAATATTTTACTTATTGCTGGTAGTATGGATATAGGTCTAAAATTTGCTGGGTCACTTTTGTCACCAGCTTTAAACAGAGGAATAATTTTACTATTCTTCATTAAATTAGGAAAGACCCCTTCACTTATACATTGGTTAAAAATTATTGCTAATGATGGAGCTATCACATCAATTATTGATTTGATGATACTTGTAGATATGCCCCAGAGATCTTCTGTTTTCTTAATATTTATTGCTTTGAATGCTTTAATAATATCTTCGGTAGTGACATAGCTAAAACTAAATGTTTCCTGGCACTTGTTCACACTAGATTCCATAAGAGAGACAGCGGTGTTGGGGCAAGAATTAAGTCTGCTAGTAGTTTCTAACGGTATTCGAGCAAAGAAACCTTCAAAAGCACTAGCCACCTCAATATCTGATTCAAAAGTCTGATCATTAATTTTTAAGTTAAATGAATTAATTTTGCTTTTTGTTTTGCCAGTTTCTTGGTTTATAATACTCCAGGTAGCTTTTATTTTATTTTCAGATGATTTAATTTTATTTGAAATATACCTTGATTTTGCCAAAGCACATACTTTCCTAAATGTTATTGAATATTTCTTGACATATTCAATGAAGCTAGGATCACAGGAAGTCGTTTTTTGTGCATAGAGTTCAAATAACTTTCTTCTGCTATTATAAATACCAGGTGTGGCCCAGTCACTAAACTTCTTACGATCATTACACTTTATAACTTTTTGTTTAAAATTGTTACTAAATTCTTTTTCAACAATATCAAATAATGATTGATAAGAGTTATTAGCGTCAGCAGAAGCTGGCAAACATTGAATTTTATCTTGTACATTATTTCTAAATTTATTAATACCACGTTTCGGTATTGGCCTGCAAATTACTTCGCGTTTAGGAATAACATTATAGTGCTCAAAAGAAGCTAGTTGTCCACTGTGGTCGGATTTAATAATATTAATTACCGATTTCTCAATTAAGTTACAGTTGGAAAAGATGTTATCTAAGCAAGTAGCCGATGTTGGCGTAATTCGCGTCGGTTCATTAAAAGTGTGAAGCAAATTAAATGATTTAAGGATATAGCATAGGTAAAAAAAATATCGTCGATGGCCGTTGCTTACACAAGCGAGGGGGTGCTGGGATCGGTAAGACTCCGGCCGCGGCACTCTCGTAGACTGAGAAATACGTGTAGACGCGGCATGCAGCGCGCATTCTATTTACATCTAAAATATCACCTATGTGCGCTTTTACTAAGGACATTATATTATGTAGAATACAAGAAGAATTATTAATGAATATTTATTGTAAACGTCGGTATGTAGGAAGAGTAGATCTTAGATATTATTCGTATGTAGTAAAAAAAGCTTTTTTTAACAAAGATAGTCACTTCAAACGATTCTTCAAAATGCAGAACACAGCAGCAGCTATTTATATTTATTTTCTATCTCTAAATCATTTCGATAATATTATATCCATTATCGAAATGATCTTCGCAGGCAAAACTACAACATTTGCTACAAATTACACTGAAAAAAATAAATAATGTATACTGCTCTAACCAGTAGGTACATTTTCAGATTTATTCCAATCAAATTAATAAAACTTATAATTTTTTATGAAAAAATATAAATAACTCATACTAGCCCATCATCTAATACTTTTTTACTCAATCAAAATAATCAATATTTAAATAAGTATACCGTTTATATAAAATCACGCTATCAATCTATAATATAAATCAATATATAAAAAAACACTTAAATAAAAATATTGTTTAAGTACAAACAAATAAAATAAAATACATATTATTCCAATACCAAAAATGATAATATCAAATAATACAATAACTTGTGTCATTGAAAATTGGAAGCAACGATCACATACACCCAGATACAAGAAAATATCTAAAAGTTAGTTTTCGACATTTACCCGTCCGAGAATCGAACCCGGGACCTCAGAGATAGTGGCACCTAGAAAACCGGTGCGTACACCAATCGGCCACGGAGATCGTCCAATTTGTTTAAACAAAATGTAGCGCAACTGAAATAATTGATACTTTGTTTACTAATGTAAACTTGCCACGTAAGGTTATAAATCAGCCACTTTAAAAAAACCTTTTTTCATTAATCATTTTAAAATATCTTTATTTTTCATTGTCACTATTTTTCGCCATGTACGCATCATATCCCTTGTGCTCCAAAAATGGGTAAAAAACGTAAAAACTTGCCTAACGTCAGGTTCTTTTTTCTGTTTAAATATTATGCGATATGCTGAAATATTTGTACTAATTAAAAATTAATACCGAAGCAACAGCAACACAACTATATGTTAAAATTTTGTGCAAAGGCAGCTCTACTTAATTCTGTGGAACTTTATTAAAACTAGCTACGCTTTTCCCCAAAAACGAACTTCTTGTTTTTTCAAGTCGAATCCTTGGAACGGCAATCTTATTTTTATTTCTTGTTTTGAATTGATGTATATTGCTACGTTTTACAAATGTATTGAGATACTTCTTCACATATACCATATTCTCATATATTATTATGTATTGTCCTGCAACAGTTAATATGTTGATTTCTTTGAAAGAATCTCTTGGCCGAAGTTTGTATATGGCGCGAATAGCTCTTTTCTAAAGCACAAAAATACTTTCGATGTTAGCTGCTGAACCCCAAAGTAATAGGCCGTAGGACAATACACTCTGAAAATAGCTAAAATAGATTAACCTTGCCGTTTCAATATCGGTTAAGAGCCTTATTTCTTTAACAGCAAATGCCGCAGAACTGAGTCTACCGGCCAAGGCTTCAATATGAGGGTCCCATTGAAGTCGATAATCTAATGTTATATCTAAAAATTGAGTACTGTTAATTAATTCTACTACATTGTTATCCAATTTTATGTGAATATCAACCTGTCTTACATTTGGCAGGGATTTTTTTTTCACATTTTGTTTTTTTTCGAGTTTAATGATAGATTAATTGATGGTACCACGGCAAAAAGAAATTGCCACAGTACCATCAATGGTACTGTCTAATGGTACCATGGTAAAAAAATAGATTATTGCTATGAAACCAATGCGCAACTTTCGATAAAGTACTATTTACTTCGTCAGAACAATTATTACCTCTGTCAACTTTAAAGACTAGAGGAAGTGTCATCAGCAAATAGCACTGTCTTGCATAAATTCTTTGCTTAAAAAGGAAGGTCATTTATATAAATTGAATTCTTTGTTTAAATGACTGGAATTCTTTGTTACCTCCGGATGACCCGGAATCGGCTACAAATAAGTTTTACGATATTTTAAACGAATGTATCAACAGATATGTACCATTAGTTAGAATTAATGGTCATAAAGCTTATCCTGTGTGGTACAGTAAGGCTTTGCTTCGAATAAATAGTGAAAAAATGAAAGCTCACTCAAGATGGAAGAAATCGAAGAGTGAATTAGATTATGACGAATTTTCTCTCCTACGTAGAAAACAGCAAAGAGTTCAGAATGAATGTTATAATAGACATATAGTTAGTACAGAAAAAGCTATAAGATCGACGCCGAAAGCTTTCTTCAGTTACGTTAAGTATTTACGTGGTGGCTCTAATTACCCAAAAAATATTACCTATGGACAAGTCTGTTATAAGGACGGTAAAAATATATGTAACGCTTTCAATAGTTTTTTTAGTAGCGTCTTTGTTGAACCATCAGCATCGAGTGGTTTAGTGATACAACCGGAGAACTTCGGTGGCGATACTATATCTGATTTAAGTATCTCTGCTACAGCTATCGAGGAAGCTGTTAAAAAGTTAGATCTCTCCAAGGGTCCTGGTTGTGACGGAATCCCACCGATCTTTTGGGTAAATTGCATTAAATCATTAATTCTTCCAATTTACATAATTTTTAATAGCTCTCTTCGTTATGGTGTGTTTCCATATCTCTGGAAAAAAGGTCATATTATCCCATTACATAAGAGTGGTTCGAAAGCGAAGGTAGAAAACTATCGTGGTATCACAATCCTCTGTACAATGGGTAAATTATTCGAGAAGCTTGTATATGATGCTATTTATCCACTGATCATTAAGAGTATCCCCGTTAGTCAACACGGTTTTGTTAGAAAACGATCAACGCTTACGAATTTAACTTGCTCAGTAGAATATGTGCTTAAAATATGGATGGAGGAGGTCAGGTCGACGTGATCTACACCGATTTTGAGAAAGCTTTCGATCGTGTGGATCACGTCATCCTACTCCAGAAGCTCCATACGCTTGGAATTAGAGGCAATACTATGGGTTGAATCTTATTTAAAAAATCGTTCACAGGCGGTCATTGTAGGTGGTTACAAGTCAAATTTTATATGTATACCTAGCGGCGTTCCTCAAGGCTCCCATTTGGGCCCTTTGTTCTACAACGTTTACATTTACGATATCGCAAACCAATTGAAGCATTCAAGACACTTACTTTACGCGGATGATAAGAAAATATTCTGTTCAATAAAAATATAATAAAATATATATTGGCAAGTTTATATGTAAGTAAGTATAGTTTAATTTATATTATATTAGGTACTATAGGTAAGTTTGTTATTGCGTTCTCTAATGAACACAGAAACAAAAAGTTACACAGATAATCAAAGACACGCATATACACAAACATACACACACACACACACACACGCGCGCACACACACACACACACACACACAAACACATGGACATACATACAAACATACAAATATATGCACACGCACATTCACATTTGTAAGCAGATTAAGCGCATAGTGCTCTTTTTTCTTTTCTTTTATTGATTTTGTTTTAGTTTGGATGTTTTTTTTATGCCGTTGTTTGTCAAAAATTGTAAAAAGTACTATTACATATAAAAGAAACCTGTAATTGGTCTTACTGGTACATATACATTGTTATTAAGTAAAATCTGTAACACTGTTGGTTTTCTAATAAATAAATAAATAAATAAATTAAAAACAGCAAAAGGGACCAGTATTGACCCCTGGGGTACGCCCATGTTGATAGGGGCTCCAGTAGACTCAGTTTTGTTGATAACTACTTTCTGTGTTCTTTCACATAGATATGATTGCATAAGGCTAACCGATTTATCATAGACACCATAATGTTTTAATTTCCTTAAAAGCGTTTGGTGATTAACACAATCGAAAGCTTTGGAGAGGTCACAATAAATACCAACTACATCTCGCTTGCTCTCCCAAGCATCAAATATATGTTTTTAAATATAATATGATAGGATGACATACCAAGACCAGTATGAATTAGATCCCATCTCACAGGACACCATCGATTTTGGGAATGAATTGCTAGAAGCCATATCCGAAACAACGAGAGAAAAGTGGAACAAGCTAATCGAAGGCGTAGAAGGCATGGTGTTTTATAAGGAAACTAAATAATGATCCTAAAATCGCTGATCGTCATTCCAATGTGACCACAAACCAGATCGCTCACCACTTACTCCAAAATGGGAAAGCTTCCACGAAAAGTCTCCAGAAGAAATTTACACGAGACCCTGGTAAAGAGGTTAACCACTTGGACGAGGCTTTTACAGAAACAGAGCTCAAGTTTGCCCTTGATAAGCTCAAAGAAGGTAAAGCCGCTGGCTTTGACAACATCACGGTCGAGCAGCTGAAACGGTTTGGTTTCGTACTACTTATACAAAACTGTCATTTCTTGCATGGCAGTTTCCAAAGGATTTGTAATCTAATCACTGACGTTTTAGCCACCTACTTTTAATAAATGACATTTGTGGCAGAGAGTGTATATAAAACTTCTTCGAGATTATTTATTTTTATGAGTTTATTATCATTGATATAATATGTTAGTCAGTTTAAAGTTAGCCTGCCATTTGTTTATACTTTGTGCAATGAAATTTAAATAATGAAATAAATATTCCTCCTTCGGAAGTACTTGTACCTATGCAATATTTCATTAGAGTATCAAAAATTTTACTCCGACTATGCAAGTCTCCTTACAGAACTCCGCAAACTTATCTGACGCGGTGGTTAAATTTGAGAGTTTAAACTGTCAATACAGCTGACAGACCTTTCATTCTTTTTATTGCTACTGGCGCCTCAACCATCGGTTTTAGATATTGTTGTGGGAATTTCGAATTTCGAATTTCAAAACCGCGAGAGCAAGAGCATGTCTTGCAAGAAATTGTATGCATGCTCTAATTTTGTACTAGGTATTGAATTATAATGGAAAAGAGAATTAGTAATAAAAAACAGCGAGTTGCACTCCGGGAGTGCCGGCAGAAGTGAAAACTTGAATATAAACGTTGTGCATTTTTGATATTCTTAAATTTTTAACCAGTTGATTTTTAGAAAATATACTTATAATAATGAACTAGATGCGTTGATAAAGGGCTCCGTAGACTTTTTCACAAAAAAAAGGAGTTTGGACAAAAAAAAGAAAATAATACGGACTGGATTTGAACCGAGGTCTTCTGTCTTCTGTTCTGCCGCCGCGCGCCGCCTGTTTTGTCTAACCGAGGTGCCAGAGCTATCAGACCATCGGGAAAGATGGCGAAATTTGTCTTCGTATTCTAATGACATTGTAACAGTTTTTCGATCAGGCCCCCAAGTACGTCTTACGGTCACGTGATCCTGGGACCGTACTCTGAAACGCAAATCCGAAACTTCGGTTAGCCCCGCCCCTATCACTCGATTCCGTTATGACTCGAGAGTGAGAGGGACAGGGCTAACCGAAGTTTCGGATTAGCGTTTCAGGGGCCGTACTCTGAAACGCTAATCCGAAACTTCGGTTAGCCCCGCCCCTTTCACTCGATTCTGTCACGACTCGAGAGTGAGAGGGACGGGTATCCCGAAGTTTCGGGTTTTGCGTTTCAGAGTAGGCCCTCAGAGTAGGCCCTCTGACGCGAGTTAAACAGCTTTTACCTATCACAATAAATAGTGCACAACGCCGCTAAAGAAGTTGTCACTTCAAGAATGTTTTGAACCTGAAATTTTCACAAAATGGTGCGGTATATGTCCCTCACTCAAAGGTAAGAAGCTGGACTTTTCACAGTCTCATAAAATTGGTGTAATGGTAATATTAGATCAACTAGGTATATGAAAAAAACTTACGTGGGTTTTATTTCAAGAATTGCTTTTTATTGCATTATGTCTGTAAAAAACTTTTTCAACAAGTGAATTTCTTATTTCTAGATGCAATTTTTTACACCTACCTATCTTAAGTTACTCACATTTCCAATTTTGTGAGGAACCTAAAACGAACATAAATTTAATATACAGTAGTAGAAGTTAGAAACTTAGACTAATTATGTACCTACCTACAACACAACAAAATATAGGTACTCAAATAGTACAACTTTTATGGGCTCTTAAGTATCTTAGGCAATTTTACTTATCCTTCACTTTTATTTCAAACTATTAATGTTTGCTTTAGGTAATGAGTAAAATTATTACTTGTCCTAGGTTACATAGGTCTATGGTTATGCAATAAATGGCAAAGCACTCATCTATTACCCAATCCTGAAGCGCTAGTTCAATATTTCCTAGCAAAATAAGCATCATTGAAAAAAATTAGGATCCTGGTTTGAGTTTTTTTTTTCAATTTTGGCGCAATCGGAGCGATACAGTCTCCACGTCCAAACGCCGCCAATGCCAGGCGGAGACTGAAGAATTATGCTGCGAAACGGTGTACGATGCATTTTGGGATACTAGTTCTTGAATATAAATATTACAAAAAAAATTTTTAGTAACTTCCCTAGATATGACTAAGAACTACTTACACAAAAAAAATTAGCTTGATTACTCAAATAGTTATTGAGATAATTGAGTTTAAGACGGAAAAAAGGGGTCTTGAAAATCATTTTTTGTAGACATTGTTTTTATTTTATTCAAATAAAATTTAGTAACTTCCCTTCATAAAGAAAAGATCTATCACATATAATATTTTGGAAGACCTAGCAATGATACTTTGTCAGGAAATTTAATTTAAAAACATTGAAAATTCTGAGTTTGATCGCCGGAATGCCCTTAAAAAGATTAAGGAATTTACTGGAGAGTTGTGCTAATTTAATATCTAAGATGTCTATATTAAAATCTCCACAAACTACAATTTTTTTATTCTTACGACAGCATATTTTCAAAACATCCTCCATAGTGGACTCAAAGACTGTGTAATTTGCTCCAGGGGGGCTATATACACAGATTATAATTATTTGTTCAAGTTCCACGCATGATATCTCACAAATTCGTTCAACAGAGAGGGATACTATATCCTTTCGCTCTTTATATTGTGTGTTATTAGGTAAAATTATTAAAGAACCCCCCCTTATTGTAGTTTTTCTATTAAATGAACTTACAACACTATAATTATCCAAATTTAACAATAATTCATATTCTTTTAACCAATGTTCAGTAACACATAACACATCAATATTTTCACAATTTAAAAATAAACTTATTTCTAGGTCTTTGCCAGCAGAAAAGCCTTAATTAGCGCGCTATTTGATATAATATGCAGGTGTAGCCGGGTTTTAGCGCACTAATTTGATACAATTAGCGCGCTAAGACGCGCATGTCGTTATTAACGCCGTTTAGGCGTCACTCAGGTGAAGCCCCAGCATAAGTGGATGTGGTTGTAGCCCGTGTGCGGCCAGTGTATAAGGTAGGAATGCGAGCTATGACTCAAATTATTATCTCTCTCTGCGCATACCGTGATCATATGAAGTGCATACTGAGATCCTTCCGGATCATACCGAGAGTGAGAGAGAGAGATACATATGACTCATATAAGCGTCCCAAACCCGCGTTCAGGCCTTTTATATGAATATCGAATAAGTACTTGTATTATCTATTCTGTGTACTAGGCTGACATTGACACGTCCCCTTTTATAACAATATTTGCTTAGGAATATTTGTATTATCTTAGGTGTTCACACATCAATAAGGTTCACTTTCGTTTGTCACTCACTCAAATTGCCTCTGTTTACAATTCAAACGGTGTCTTAAAGCACAAAAAGTTGCATAAAAATGGTCAAAATGAAATAAAAGATAAAAGGAAAAGTTCTTGAATAAAACTCACCTGGGTATTGTACACTCTTTTGTCTAACAAGACTGATGTTAGTACCTCTATTTCTTTAACATAGTTTCGTATTTTTAAGACTTATATTAGTCTCTGAACTTCAGAGACTAAATAAGTCTTACGAATTCTGAGACTTCAGAGTCTGAAATAACAAACTGTGCATTTGATTTTTTATTCGGTTCTTTACGGTAGCATACTTGCATAGGTATAGGTACTAGAATATTATAATAGGTTGTTAACTTGCCTGTGTATCTCTTTCGTATAGGTGCTCGTATTTTACTAAGTTTAAAAACGAAATTGCATCAATTAGCGTGGAGGTATGCGAGTTTGAACCGGACTGTTTATCACGTAACTTGCAAAAGGCAAGCGATAGCGAAAATGTCTAAAACGCAAATTGCAGCAAGTTTTTGCTGCTACATAGTACAAATTTGCAATTTTAGAGCAATAATTGCGAGATTTTCGATTTCGCTTGGCTTTTGCAAGTTACATGTGCCGACTCGACTGCACGCGGCAGCAGAGGACATGTCGTCGTGACACTACTCGTTTCTATGTATTTGTCATAAAGTTAATATATTATAGCAATATCGTAATTATTAGGTTTTAATATTAATCCGTAGGTACCTACATTAAAACCAAATTGAAGGTGTGTTCTTATAAATTATTCAAATTTGTTAATTTAAAGCCAACTTAAGCACTTTCTTTTTAGAACAAAACCTTTTAACAATACATCGAGTAACAAAGAAAAATGTTCGTTCATTTCAGCCTTTTTACCGACTTCCAAAAAAAGGAGGGAGGTACTGTGACAGTCCAACCTACGTCACCATTGCTTTTCAATTAGCCACAGGAGTTTTTAATTTTATTCGACTTTTCTGAAAAACCGATTTTCCATATTTTCAATAACTGTTACATCCTGAAACTACATTTTCATGTTTCAGACACATCTGAAATCTGAAAACGTTTCAGTAAAAAAAAAAAATATTTATATAAAATAGTATTATTTATTTCCTTTTTCTGCTAAAAACATCTTTCTTTTCTTTTGAATAGTTATTAAACATATTTAAATCAATTATAAGTTGAACAGGTATATTCTACATCTTCAATTAACAATAATAGAAAAAAAAAATAATTTAAAAACTCTTAAGTTTGAATTGAAGTTAAGAGAAGCGACATCTATTAATCAGTTTTAGTACTATGTGAAAAGCCAGCGCCGTGCTGCGCAGCGGCAAGTAGCGGAGTTAATAGCATGTCTTTGATATAGTACTGAGAAGTTTCGCTACTCGTTACGAGATGGCGCTAGTGGACTTGGAAAATTTTAAATAAAATCATTTATGAAAATAACATTATTTAATCCTTTTCTTCTTAATTCTTCTTTGCAGCATGATGAGTAATAAATTAGTAATTTTAATATTACTTACAAAAGCTTGGTTTAGGGTTAAATGTAGGAAAACCATTATGTCTCTTCAAGCATGCAAATATATTAATTTCTCCTGAAATTCTTGATTAAAATTTATCCTGAAGGAATTTCCTCATCTAGGAAGTCTTTAGTAAAAGGTAATATAGATAGATAGGTGTCTACAACCTTGAGTTATGAAGTAATCCTGAAAATTCAAAACATCAAAATGAATATTTCTAAAATTCAATATTCTCAATTTATCTAAAAATACAAGTTGGAAATTGAATTAATTTAGTTATAAATTAGTATACTAATTATGCTGATGAAAGATAAATTGATTTAGAGTAAATCCTTTGCTTAAATAATTTGAAATAAGCAAAACTAAATGTTTTAAGTTTTTAAACGCAGTTGAAAAACTGACTACTACTTGAAAATAATATAGAATGGGTGTCTATTGTTATGAATAGTTATTTCTTTGTTCATCCTAAATCTGTGCATAATTTTAAAACTAGAATTGGCTCAGAACATTCTGTCAATTGTAAGAAATCACTAAATATGGAATTTCAACGTTGCAAAATTTGATAAATTTTAGTAAATTCTAAAAGGTCAATAACTTTTATAGTATGTATTGGATTTATAATTCTGATATAAATTAGATAATTTCAAAGTGTCCTTCTTATAGTATAATAGAATTTATTACTTAAAGAAGTAATAAACATTGTGAATTTCCAGTTGTAAAATATACAAAATGACAAAAGGTTATTTCTAAAAACTACATTATTGAATGTGTTTTATAGGTGCATATAATGATGATATATTTACCTGAGAGCTTGGTATTTTTGGGAAAACACCTTTTGAAAGATTTCTAGTAGAAGTTGTCTGTTTAAAAAGCTTCATAAATAGTGTTTTAAGTAATTCAATCCTGGAAAATAGAGTCACGTTCAGAGTTGGTTTAGGCTGGGTATAAGTACACTAAGATATTAGAAAAGGTTTTATTTTGTTAATAAATATACTTAACTGTTTATTTATAACTTACAAACGTCAGTTTGTGTCACAGATGAGACAAAATCTCTTAAAGAACGTATTAAGTACCTAAAGTCGATTTTGGGTTTAAAACCACGATTTAACTTAAATAAAATTAAGCAAGATATATATTAGGGATTTCTAATTAATCTTCTATTAATAAAACTTAGCCTAAATACACTAAATTCAATATTTAAATCAAAGTTTAGAATTTTGAATTACGCGCCATTGTATGAGGCCAACTAGTGCCTTATTCACAATGTGCAAGGAGCGATTGAACAAAATCTGTGTGAGTCAATGTACCTTTGCGCTATGTAATACATAGCTGATACATAACGGAAAGGTGATAAAAACATTCCTAGATCATTAGATTAGTTACACTATATGGAAGTCTAATAATTCTGTCCGACGTGAGCCTCAAAACATATTTGTGCGCTAATGACACGAATTATAGCTTCTAAGGTTAGTTTCATATAGGAGTTCTGTAGCGCAGGCATTGTTTTGCTATTTGGCTAGATTTTAACTACGTTATTACAGCTAAATATTAAATTTATTAAGCGACAGTGCTGTCATCTATAATAAAACTATGATTTTGTGCGTCTGTAGGGTCTCTTATTTAGAGAAAACAATAGAACCATAGACTAGAATACAGATTTTATTACAGTCTAGATTGTCTATGGTAAAGACTTGCTAAGGTGACCACTTTTTGACGATTACCCGTTTTATAGGGAGAATTAGGGAATTTATACCTCTAATTCGATTTATTTAGATTAAAATATTTCGTTATTTAGACCTAGAATTTTGCTGCAAACTGATTGAATATTGTATGTTGGAGATGATTGAAGTCTGGAGGAGCAGTTTTGCGATGAAGTGTACACAAACCACAGAGTTTGAACACGTCGATATGAAATTGTTTGAGATCTCGTTAATGGAAGGGAATGAACACTTTTCGCATACGGTTCTCATGATTTCGACACCTCTGAACATATATTTATGCATCAAATTTAATCTAAATCAAGTATTTAAATTTTCTGAAATTTGCACTTGAATAACTTTTGAATGAGTTTATCTGAAGCCGCGAAAATTGGAAATTTACTTGATTTTGGATCGAGGAATAAGATTTACTACAGTAATATCTTATTTTCTCAAGATAGAACTAGATAATCTAGTTTTATCAAATAAATAATTATTTATACCTAAATCGAGATATGGCAACATATCAGAATAACTGAATTATTCTTATGGGGGAATCCCAAAGAGGAAGCGCGTGGAGAAGTATTGGACGACATGTCAGGGGAGTTCTAGAATGTTCTAGAGACGAGATATAAAAGAGCGAGGTTCGTGGACGAGAAAAACAGTTCGGGAGAATTTATCGGGAATGCAGGCCGAAGCTCTGCCCGATCGCGATTCGGTATTTTACTAGAGAGAACAGTTCGGGAGAATTTATCGGGAGTGCAGGCCGAAGCTCTGCCCGATCGCGATTCGGTATTTTACTAGTGAAAAGTATTTAATAGTGAATTTAAGAGAAATCTCTGCCCAAAATTATTTCAATTTAAATATTTTCTTTAAATATTGTGTTTTAAAGCCGGGGTTGGTAAGCTTATATTAATTTTAACATCAATTTTCTTGGAATCCTCATTTTTGAGTCTGGACTGAGTTTTGAAAGAGGCTGATGATGATTTACAGTTCTTGGCCAGATCTGTATTTCTTCAGTAAGGTTTCATGATGGCATTTCCGATCTTCTCTTGGGTAAATACTTTCCTTGTGGGAATGTTTGCTCTGGATGGGGGTCTGAAAGCTGTCACGTGTCAAAACTTCGACCAGTAATATTTGAAAGCAAGAATTGAATATTTCAGAATTTGTTTTAAATTCTTTTGAATTAATTTTGCTACCATACCGTCAGTATTAAATTCGGATTTCGTGATCTAATCGTCGAATCGCTTACTCGACATAAGATTTGTTTGATTTACACGCCGCGAAAGTGTTAAAGTGTGTGTTAATCGTGAAAATCTGTTTGAAAACAAATTCTCCTCTTGATATTTATCTAAAACAACGTCTTCACACGTTGTGATGTGTGTTGTTATTTAAAAAAGGCTTATCTGAGCTCTTTGTACAACTTAAAGAGGGAATTTGGTCCATACAGAGTTTCATATGAAGTGAAGTGTCGTGCTTTGGTTCGTGAGGATTATTGCTAGATTTTGATCTGAAATCTAGCAAGGGTGAGTGTAGGAAATAAGGTAATTTGGATGTCAGACTTTAGCTATAGTTTCAGTACTAAATTCCTTGGAAACAGATACTCTCTGTCCCAGTAAATTGATTCCTGAAACTTTCAGAAGTTTCAAAGCTGAAGCTTGGCACAATGTCTGATAGACAAGTTCTAGTACTTGTAAGATCTGCCCTCATCTTATATTATCATTTGCTTGCATGTCTGTGCAAGTAGAATTCTGTTTATATGTTTTGATACTGAAATTGGAAAAGAGGTTTTTATCCTCATAAGAGTGAAACTTTTATGTCAGAAGTCTCTACTAGACTCTAACTAGTTAAATCTGATGTTATTTGAACATGACCTCTCATCCTGATCAGTATCAAAGTCTTGATATATGGAATTCTGCAGCGCCTCATCCAAACCATGTTTATTTATTTATTACAGCTGTTGTGTGAACAGGCTGCTGTTCTACTCTCATAATTAACTATTATAGTCTAATTTTGACTATAATTCTATCACAGATTCTATAGAGAGACCGTAGCCTTTCATACAAAAGCTATTTCATCATACTTATGTATGATTTATTTTACTGTATTAATATTTATATTATACAGACACATACTTACATCAGTTCACACTATCCATACACAACTCAGGTAATGGTTGTTTTATGTAGCTCTAGAGTGGATAGATTGAAGCTTTACCGCTGGCTTGAAGCTCGAAGAGTGAGGTAACTTGCCGTTGTGGTCTGACTCACCTAGTTTTCTGGTTGACGTCTGGCTACAGTGATGAGATAATGTGGAATTTGCTGTGAGTTGATGGTGATTTCTAAAGTAACTTATAGTCTATAATGGACTATGGGTGATCAGAATATGACTTCAACAAAATGTGTTTTACTATAGGGCCTCTCATGGATATCGTTTTGGTAGTACGGTAAACACTCTTCATCTCCCAAAGTCAAAAGACCGTGTTAGGATTTGAAGCTGTGTATCTACTAAATCACACTACAGGCCGTTGGCTGATCATGGTATATTGATTGATCAAATGCCTTAGTGTCATTTTACACTAATTTGGCCAATTATGGTGTCGTCTGGATGTTTGCTTGGACTCTTAGTAGTGTAATCTTACGAGCCGAGCGGCTTGGGGACAACGCACTATTAAGGACTCCACCCACAGCCTGATTCGCACGATTGTTGGTCATTCACCTTACCAGATGTCCCGTTGGTTTCCTGGCTTTGTCGATATCCGGATTACCGTTTTTGATTTGTGATACCTTTCGGTTCATAACTGTTGGGTAAAACCAATTAAAGACAAAAGTCCTCCTGTGTTTCTTTATATTGAAGCCATATGTTGGATCACACATAAGTCTCTGACTTAATTTTCACACCATGGGAAACTCATAGCATTGGTACACGGTTGGTTGAGTAAATGAATACTGTGCAAAGTGTTTTATTTAACTCCTGACAATTTAATATTGTCTTGTCCAAACCCTACCTCTCATTTGAGATGACCCAGTTTATATTTGAAATATAATATAACTATTTATTTGTTCAACATGGATTTGAACATAATATCCTCTTTGATGGATGCCATTTCATGTGCTGAGCGCTGAGTCTCATAACAGATATGCCTACACAAGCATACACACTACATAAACTATACAACAAGTGGCTTGATTCGTCGAGTCACTATAATCTTTATTCTTCTTCTCTCCGCTATGCGTTGTGAAACACCCTGTCTTTTGCTTGAGTAGTCGAGCTCTGTCCTACGATCCTGAGACTATTCAGAGGAGGATATCTTGGTGAAGTAAGCCCTATGTAGACAGTTCACCTCTGCATTTGCCGAGACCCGCACACTATACAGTTCCCTTCTGGCTGAAGGCTATAGGATCTGCGTCCCAGACAAGTAGGACTTGCCTCCAAGATCTCCACTCCGGTGGAAGGAGAGACATTTCTGAAAGGTTCTGGCTACGCCATCCTCTTCATGCTCAGATTGTGACGCTTTACATCTTTGTCCTGATTGTACGCAATCCGACAATGCATAACACTGTAATTTCTTAGATATGTTCTGAATAGACGCTCTAAGAATTGCATATGAAATATCTGTTTATGAGTACTTGGTGGCAGTAACTGGAGTGGGCATTTGTTAAACTGGATGTTTTCCATTTAACTGATTGTTGAAACTGGGTTTTCACATTCCTTTGCCTTATACTCTCTTTTGCTGCACCACTGTTGTGCTTAAGTATACTTGAGCGCCTCGTTTGCGTTGGACTGGGATCGGAAAGAGCTAGAGGGGAGGTTGGACGTAGCTCCCCAGGGCAATGCCCTGGGCCACAAGCCATCAGGGTATTAGCCTGGGCCTAGATTCACTATACCCTATCCTTATCCTAAAATTCCTATCCACAAACACTATTCTTATTTACACTTAACTCTTTCTTTACCTATTTAAAATATAACTATTATCCACTGTCATGCTTAATTAACACTATTTATTTATTTATTTGTATTTATATATTTATAATTCATTTCAGCTTGCTTTAGGTAATTAGCTATAAGATTAAGCGTCTCTGTTATCATTGTACTTTGAACATACCTTATTAAAAAAGAATCTATGGGATACTGAAACAAAAAATTACACAACGTAGTGTCCTAACCATTTAGTCGATCACAACAAACAGCCAAACATTGGGGTCATTAAGATTAGAATTATTATTATTCTAATACTTTTTTTAAGAAGAGAGGGGGGTTAAAACTGATGCTGGTGTGTCCTAACAATTGAGCTCTCACACCTGCACAGCACACAACTATCAGTTTATGTTATTCATTAGCAAGAGCCCAGCAAGAGTCCATCATTTTACAGTACTCAATTCAACCCGTATTATTTTTTTTTTTTTGTTTGATGTATGTATCCCGATTACTCTGGCGTTAGTGATCCGATTTTAATAGTTGTTTTTTTGTTCGATTGGGTATACTTTCGATTTGGTCCCATATAAGTTTCATTGAGATCCGATAACAATCTTCGGAGATATGGGGCCTGATGTCATGGGAGTCATGAATTATTAGCAGAAAGTATAATGTCATCCATGTAAGTAAACGTTAGGTTTTTGTTCGGGCTGAATAGTTTGTTCTTCAAAATAGCGTCAATAAAGTGACACGTGGAAACTAATTATGTCATAGTATAATGGGTATATGGGTTTCACTTCCAGGACCTCAATTGGTGATGTGGGTTATCACCGCGTTTTGCGATCGTTGCGGTTAAGCAACGTTTGCAAGGGCTGGTCGTAGGATTAAATGAAAAATTACTATCTATACTATTTACCAATTTCAATTTTTCTTTTTATTTAAAAGAGTATACTCCTGTTTTGGTCTCATTATAACCAAGTCAGGATCTGATGGTAGAATCCAGGGGAACGAGGTAAACCCGAAGATAGATTAGGTGTTTTATGTATTTTCTAAAAATTTTCAAGCACTTGCATATGATAGCCATCAGCTCATCATCATGAGCTGGTGATGGAAGATACAACTCCTCAATGGTTAGGAGTTGGAGGATAATTCTTGAATTATTGTTGATACGTAAAAAAATATAGTTGTAATCTTTCAGGTTATTTAGGTGAGTTAAAGCATGTTTGGTTACGTACCACCGAGACCTTAAGTTGTATTCTTTCAAGTTTTTTAGGTCAGCAGATGGTGGATGGTGCATAACAAACAACAGAACATTAAAAGAAAAAATAATTTTGTGTTCTGTGTGCATAACAGTTATAACAGAGTAAGAGATGGTGACTCTCACAGAACATAGTAGAGAAAATGTTTCCGTCCGTGTTCTGTGGTGATTCTTGTCCGAGATATGGGTTTTAGTAGCTGCTCATTGCGCTACGCTTGCTCACTTTGCGGTTTCTTTTGGTAGTGTTCTTATACTAAAAATGGAAAAATAATTTTTTTGATAAAAAAAATAAACCGCCTTCAAAAAAACTGCAAACAAATTTCGCTTCCCAAAAACACGTAAAAATGAAAAATAAATTAAATCATTCAATTCAAAGGACGAAAGTCCGGGAATTTTTCTAATTAATCTTGGAACTTACTGATCTGATTGAAGTCGGTGACAAGCCCAAAGTAACAAGAATAAATACTTAGTGAAAGAATAACACACAAAACCTACTCATGCACGGAGTGATGTGAATTGTATAGCCTATCAAATACATAATATTACATGGCTTGGCACCGACTTCAATCAGATCAGTAAGTTCCAAGATTAATTAGAAAAATTCCCGGACTTTCGTCCTTTGAATTGAATGATTTAATTTATTTTTCATTTTTACGTGTTTTTGGGAAGCGAAATTTGTTTGCAGTTTTTTTGAAGGCGGTTTATTTTTTTTATAAAAATTTTTATTACAGCATGTCTTTCAAATCTAACGATAAACTTATGGAACTTTTAGTAATAAAGTAATTTGGCTTCAGATGTACTTGTTAGAATATTTACTTTTTTCATACAAATTTCACGTTATTAGCAGAAAAGCGTAGTACTAAATATTTTCTCCAAGAAATGTCAGCAGAAAAGTGTAGTGCTAAAGCGAAGCTTGGTCGCATGAATCTACTTAGATTCGTCCAGATAGAATAAAATTAAGATACATTCGTGTCGGTTTCCGGTGGCAGGGTCACGACAAATTCGGTGTTTTACGGTCCGTTCAACTTTAACCCCCAACAGCGATCGATGGCTGAAAGCAAATTGTGGGATTTCATTCAGGAGTTTCACTATTTGTACTAATGTAATAATAAGGGAGCCCTCGGTGCAGTGGTTGGCGTATTTGGCATGCGATCGTTGAGGTTAAGCAACTTTTGCAAAGGTCGGTTACGGGACGGGTGACCAAAAATTTATCATCTGAAACTCCTCCGTGCTTCGGAAGAAATCTACGCTGCATTTTCAGTCGTTAATATCCAGGCCCTCTCTCCTTACCCATCCAGCCTGTGCCCCAGGAATGGGGAGATTAAATGGCTGATGATGAATGAATAAATGAAATAATTTATAATAATTTAATATACATCAAATATACAGAAAATTATACATAGATAAAAGTAGCTTGTCTAGTCCAAGAGGCCGCCCCGAGCGGTCCAAAAGTGCCCATAATACTGGCAGCGTTACCGCATTCCAAGAACGACCCGGAGCGGGGGGTCACACGTTTTTTGCCTGAGCCGACGCCTCAAATCCCCAACAAATTGTAGGGCTTCTGACCCCCAACAAGCCACCGTTTCGACAGCTAAAGGGACAGGAAATGTAGCCTTGCGCCAGCGAGGCTTACTTAAAGTGATTTGCCGCCGATTGATGCTCCGGCCACCGCCCCGGCCGCGCGCCAAGTGCGACTGATGTAGGTAGCAGCGAAGGTGCTGACACAAGTCACGTCCCACACCAAACATCGCCCCCTTTCCCACGGTACCAGGGTCAGTCCATCAGGCCGTTTACCATCAGTGCGGGTGAGGCCCCGCGGATCAAGGACTGATGGGATGCCAGCCGACGTAAGAGCCCTCTAAATTATGTCATTGAGGGCATGGTAGTGAGGATGAGATAATATACAGGGTGTTAGGGGCACCGTTGCAGAAACTTTAACCATAGCTTCAGACCATCATGCTGAACAACGCACAGCAAGAATTCTTGTAACAAAGGTTAACGAAATAAACTATTTTATTTCTTATTAACTAGCTTTCCGCCCGCGGCTTCGCCCGCGTGGACTTCCCGACCTTATCCCGCGGGAATGTGACATTTTTCCGGGATAAAAAGTAGCCTATGTTCCTCTCTAGGCTACAATGTATCTGTGTCCTAAATTTCAGCCATATCCGTTCAGCCGTTTTGGCGTGATTGAGTAACAAACATACAAACATCTAAACTTTCACATTTATAATATTACTAGCTTTCCGCCCGCGGCTTCGCCCGCGTGGACTACACGACGTTATCCCGCGGGAATGTGATACTTTTCCGGGATAAAAAGTAGCCTATGTTCCTCTCCAAGCTCCAAAGTATCTGTGTCCCAAATTTCAGCCAAATCCGTTCAGCCGTTTTGGCGTGATTGAGTAACAAACATCCAAATATCTAAACATCCAAACATCTAAACTTTGATATTTATAATATTAGTAGGATTTATTTGTCGGAAATGCAAAAAAATATTTCGACTCTCCATACAAAATGTTCCGTAATTTATTAGTTGCTAAATTTGTGTGGAGAGTCGAAAAATTTTTTTCATTTCCCACAAAAAATCTTGCTGTACGTTGTTCAGCATGACGATCTGAAGCCATGGTTAAAGTTTTTGCAACGGTGCCCCTAACACCCTGTATTATAGGACAAAACATGATAATGAGCTTTTTAGTTATTTGTTAGAACATCGCTATAACTCACCATGTTTTAACCGCCTCTGTGGTCTAGTGGTACACAGCTTCCGTATCAGACGTCTCGGTCTCTTGGTTGGTACTAGGACTTGATCTAAGTCCAATTGGCTAGCTACCACCATCTTACCTAAGTGTAACAACAACAATGTTTTCCGGATTTATCATCACTTACAGCCTACAGGTGAGATGAAGGCTAAGTGATATCCTTATGTGTGCAAAAAAAGGTCAGCAACTGGGAAGTCTGACTTGCTGTCGTGTGTACTTGATCACGTTAATTTAAAAGTTGGGTAGTAACGCAGGCTTTGTTCGTGCAACTTTCATCGGGCGGTCGATGTCTTAATGACTTGCAGATTTTGCAGGTACTTCCTCTAGTTAGTGCCGAAACTTCGTGCCGAATTGTTAAGGAGAAATTCTCCATTACAACAATGCTCTTCATATTGTGTAAAGATAATCAATAAATATTAGACGTCATTCACAAACCTTGACAGATTCCTTTGTTTAGAAATTGGGCTTATTTATTGAAATAAAATAAAATCCATTGGCGGCGCTAGTTGCTCATGTCAGCCTCTAATACCAATAGTTTTCGTTTTATAGGGTTACATGTTAGTTTTTGTAAATGCGCTAATTTCAGGAACTACCAGGATCTCATTTCATTAAATGGTGTTCAAATTTTTTAAGCTTGTTTGATTTTTTTACAGGATCTTTTCAACAGATTTAAACAACATTTTGAGATAACAAGTTAAAATGCCGGGTCAACCCACGTGAAAACAACCAATTTTTGCACAATTGAGTTTTATACTCAATTGTGCAACGTCAGAACTGATTGATTTTATATCAATCAGTTCTGACATTTAAATAAATTATGTATTGAAACAACAAAATAATGTTTACTTTTCCATTCTAGGGCATCCGACCGATCACCGTTCGACGGCTCTTGCTGCTCGGGGTACCGTCCCGTAGACTCCGCCAGCCTCACCACGCCTGACGAAGACGATTTAGAGCAGGTAAGAGCACATAACATGACATACTCTTTACGTACCTACCTGCTGTAACTTTTTGTGGCATCATCATACAACATCCATGCAAACGTGTACGGTACCGATACGTTTGCTAAACACCCACGATTGCTGCTCTGGGTACCGTCCCGTAGACTCCGCCAGCCTCACCACGCCTGATGAAGACGATTTAGACCAGGTAAGAGTACATAACAGACTCTTTACGTACCTGCTGCAACTTTTTGTAGCATCATCATACTACAACATAGATGCAAACGTCTACGGAGTACCGTAGCATATACGTATCAGTAGATACGTATGCTTAACACCCACGATTGCTGCTGGAGAACCGTCCCGTGGACTTCGCCAGCCTCTGAAGACGATTTAGAGCAGGTAAGAGGACATAACATGACAGACTCTTTACGTACCTGCTGCAACTTTTTGTAGCATCATCATACAACATCAATGCAAAGTGCACGGTATCAATACGTACGCTAGACACCCACGATTGCTGCTCGGGGTACTGTCCCGTGGACTCCGCCAGCCTCACCGCGCCTCATGATGACGATTTAGAGCAGGTAAGAGGACATAACAATATGACAAACTCTTTACGTACCTACGGCAATACAAGTAACCTCCTACTTGTATTGCCTAGTTTTTGAAGTTGCTCCATATTTCGTGGGATTGTGTGGCCGTATCCAGCAGGAGGTTGCTACATTTTGCCATCGCTCAAAATTGCTTGATGTGGTCGTGACGTCATAGCTGACGGATATTGACGGGAATTTAGCAATTTTACTTGCCCGTGTAAGGGCACCAGGAGCATACAATAAGCCCAAAATGGCAAAAGAGTTTGGCAGATGGTGAATCTTTCATACGTTTTCATATATGTTTAAAGTTAGTAACATTTATTGTACCACTTTTGACAGTAACATGGGTTGAAAGGGAGGAAAATATAAATCCCTCGTATATGAATTCCTCATAAAATTTAGTAGATGCCGTATTTTTTTTTGTGGAGATCTGTTCATATCGATATTCTTCCAAGTCGATGGCTTTTGAAATCGATTTGGTATCTATAAGAATAATTTGTCGTCGTTTCGTTACTAGTTATGATGTTTGTTGAAACGAGTAATTTCGGGAGGTTTATTTTCTTATCTCGTGAAAATGAACTGAGTAATTTACCTTTGTAAATTTTTAACCGACGAACGACCGAATTTTATCCGACTTCAAAAAAAAGAAGAG
The DNA here is from genome assembly GCA_949710035.1 of Crambus lathoniellus. NCBI lineage: Eukaryota > Metazoa > Arthropoda > Insecta > Lepidoptera > Crambidae > Crambus > Crambus lathoniellus. Next base: position 12,446,874 of record OX453313.1, on the reverse strand, counting down.
GTTATACGTTGGACTATACCATAATAATATGTGTAGTTGCCAAAATTACCAACGTAAATGACTTTTCATACAGTCTTGATGTTCTTAAACAGATAAACAGAACAACTCTATTATTGAATTAAATTTAAAGACAACAAGTACTTAACAAGATATTTAAAAAAAACCCAAAAGATAGTTGGTTTTGCTTCTATATTTAAACGTACTAAGCTTATTGGCTCATTTCTAGCAAAACTAACTATTGTTATTTGCAGCTCATAAACGTTTAAAAATCAAGTTTAAGTTAGTTAAAGAAAAATAAAAAACAATTTTACTAAGACCCAATCAATTTATTTTTTATTTCTAAACAAAATAAATTATTTTTTTAATATTTTTTTGCTCATTCTTCATTGGAGGTATCAGACACTGTTAACAGAGCTCCAGAAGGTCTGCTTTGGCAACCGAAATTGGTAGTGCTTCTTTGCACAATTGGTTCAACTGATTCGGAAAGGTAGCCCCAAATATTTATCGATATGCTGAGTAGAATCAACATCTTTTCTAAGTCTTTCATTTTACCGTGTGCTGTAGTGGTGTTTTCTTGTGAGTTTATCATAGGTACTGCCTAATGCCTGTCTATCTGTATGTCAAGTTCAATATTAAGGAGTTTTCTGACATGTCGTAATTTTGTAAATGTTGTATTAGATTCTGCTTACACGATGTAATTCTGTTTTTCAAGAAGGGCGATAAGACTGTCTTGAAGAACTACAGACCCATATCGCTTCTGAGTCATGTCTAAAAGTAATTTTCGAGAGTCATTACGAATCATCTCGCTCGCAGGTTCGTTGACTTCCAACCTCCCGAACAAGGAACAAGGAAGTTCCGGAAAGGCTACAGTGTCAGTCTGATTACAAAACCAGAGCTCTAATCCTATCCAACTACAGCGCGCTGTGAGACAGGGAGACGTCATCTCTTCGAAACTGTTCACAGCTGCGTTGGAGTATATTTTCAGTCTATCTAACTGGAAAGGATGCGGCATCAACATCAATGGCGAGTTCCTAACACACCTGCGGTTTGCCAATGATGTAGTTCTTATGTCTGAGACCTTGGAAGACCTGAACATAGTGCTCGAAAATCTCAGTAATGCTTCTCAAAGAGTGGGTCTTAAGATGAACATGGATAAGACGAAAATCATGTCCAATGCCCATGTTGCACCCGCCCCAGTTAATGTTGGGAACATTACACTCGAAGTTGTTGACCACTATGTTTACCTTTACCCTCGCTATAAAAAAAGGACAGGTAAGTCCAACTTCGAGAAAAAGATCTGTCGTCGAATCCAGCTCGGCCATAAGAATTAAGAAGGCTCGAAGTCACCCATCGAGCAATGGAAGAAGCGATGCTTGGTATTTCCCTGTTCAATCGAATCAGAAATGATGAAATCCGCAGGAGAACTAAAACAACCGATATCACTCGAAGAATTGCATCGTTGAAGTGGCGGTGGGCGGGAAACAAAGCGCGGAAAAAAGAAACAAATTGTAAGTAGTCGGTTTTGCCTTTAGAGTACTTTGTGCAAATGCTATATAAAGTCAAGAGCCAAAAGTAATTAGACCACTTTAACATTTACTACCACTGGATATTAGGGCGATGTCTAAAGACATTCTTTACAAGAAAAATCGATTATTTCTATTTTTTCGGGTTTGTCTCAAAAATATTAAGAAAAGTTAATAGTATTTAGATCTCAATAACTCCGTAAATAAACGTCTTAGAAATAGTGGATTTTACCACTAGATAGAGAATTCAAAACTGAATGGCCTAGTGTAAAAAAGTGAAAATCGTCAAAAATCGCCAGATAGTTGGTTTTGCCTTTAACACGGCATTATACTATTGCAAATTAGTTTAATTAGTGGATACCAATAATATTTAGGATTTTATTTTTCCGAGTATCGCCTTAAAAAAAACCTAGTGCCCAAGCTCGGGAGGTGGTTTTAATTGTAACAAATCGATTACCTATTGGCTGGTTCATTTATTTTTCGTTTTGAAGTGTTTTTATGTAGTAAGTAAGCTTTAGTTTAAAGTGATTTTTAAGGCGGTTTTTGCTTCATTTTTATTTCACAATTATATTGAAACACTAGATAAAATCGACCCGCCTGCCAACTAACTTCGGCGGGATTGGAACCCGTGACCTTTCAGTGTCCTGGCGAATGCTCTGACTGCTGAGCTGCGGAGACGTTAGAAGACACGTCGAATTCTTAGCGTTACACAAAAATAGACTAAAATAAATTTGTATTTCATAAATATAAACTCATTTTCTCAAATATCACAACCTTATGTTCGCTTCAAAACTTTCATATTCGCTTAAACTTTTGCCGGAGAAACTTCTACCGAATCGTGAGCGAACAACTTGATTCACTTCGGGAACATACAATTTTGTATGCTACATTCTTCATTAGATTTGTGCTCATTTTAACGTAAATACAATGTTTTACCAGAAATTGTAAGGGAAAGCCTTAGATTATTTGTTGACTTTCAAGGTTTTTAATAATATAAATATTTATTAGTTCAATTTTTTTATAAAAGTGCTGAGTACACAATTTCGCGTCGCTTCGCGAAAAATGTTTGGCAACAGAAGGGTTAATTGTTGTAATTATTTCTTATTGAACTAGTGACCTTACAATATCTTATCTATCGAGAGTCAATACTATGGACCGTACTATTTACCGTTTCTGTTAAATTATTTTCCTGTTGAATGTCTAAGCCCGTGTACCATCATCATCATTATACGACCGATTTGGCACAGAGGTAAACTACCTGCCTTCTGCGCCAGAGGTCTCGGGTTCGATTCCCGAACAAGACAAATATTTGTGTGCATGAACATGTTTATTTGTCTTGGTCTGGGTGTTTTCTATGTATATTAAGTAGGTATTTACAAACAAAAAGCATTTAAGTATATATTATTAAGTTTTCCATGAAACAGTTTCTCAATGAAATTAACATGGGCTTAGATAATTGGTGTGATTGTAAAAAGTTATTTATTTATTTATTATTATCAGCCATTTAATGTCCCCACTGCTGGGGCACGGCACAGGCCTTATCCTTGTTGATTACCAAGGAGATGGGCTATGAAATGACCCAACACGCAAGCCCAATGCACTTGCATTGGGCTCGCGTGTTGGTCACGACCAACGACTTAACGTGCCTTCCTTAGCACGGGGGCGTTCGAAAAAGTCAATTCAGGGGGCCAAGCCTGCTAACGTTAAGTCATAATCGTGTCTCAATCGTGTTTCAATTGTAGTTCAATGGTAGTGCTTCTTTACACACTAGTTACAAGAAAAGTGTACTGTTTTCACAATACTACTGATGGTCACACCACACACTACAATTACATCACATCATATTGTCTTAATTCTTGTAACTAGTGTGTAAAAAGCACTACAATTGAACTACAATTGAAACACGATTGAGACACGATTATGACTTAACGTTAGCAGGCTTGGCCCCCTGGTCCCGTAACTGACAATTGACAACATTTCATAAAATTTATCATGTGTTTTTATTTGCTATTTAGAAATAACATTTAAAAAGAAGAGACTCGTATTTTTTCCTTTTCCAAATTTTTATTTTTAGTCAACGTAAAATTAGTTTGAAAACTTACTCATTCAAAAAGTGCCTAAGTCCAGGAAGAAGGCAGGTTGGCGGACATACCTTTGCAAATTATTTAAAAAAATACATTCTGACGTCGTCAAGTCAACGTGACACTAATGACGTTTGTTGTCTGTTGTTGTTACTGTTTCTCGTTTGGTTTAAGTTGTTTTATTTGATGTTATTTCTCTTCATAACTCGTAAATTTAAATCAAAATGGAAAAAACTGTTCGTGAATTAGATCCCTTAATTTTATGTGTAGTTCCTGGCTGCAAAAATACAGTTCTGAAATGCCCAAAAAAACATTTTTTTACGTGGCCATGTCCACACATTCACAGTGGTGTGCTGCTTTATATAAAAATAAAGTACCATGTGGTAGTGTGTACTAAATTACAGGGATTGGATGGAGAATAAAGTCACAAGACCTCGACTAAAACCCCAAGTACCAAGAAGGCTTCAAAATGTTAATAAACTTCCAACATTTCCTTCAACATCAGGACATTTAAATCCCTTCCCAAATACACAAGAAAAAGGTGTTGTGTGTGTTTTTTTTGCATTGGTTATGTCCCAGTTGTCTCTAATCCAACTGTTTTTTTTTCTGGAATATATTCAATGTACAGACATTTTTCTAGTTTTTAGTAGTTTAGACAGGTAGATTCCTAGATCAGGAAGATAAAGATTGAAATAAACGCATATCAAAATGAAATTGTATTTTATTAAACAGACAAAACATGACTACTTTTTAAAGAAGTCTGTGTTTGATAATTCAAACACAGACTTCTATTTAAAATAACAAAAATAAGTAGGTATATAGCCTGACTTGATATTTCACACCACACATGTAATGGCGGGCAGAGTAACTATGAATGAAACAACAACACTGGAGAATTTCTCAAACATGCTATTTATTTGGCTATGTGGTTTATAAAGCATACTTGTGTATGTGTGTATACTAAAGTGTCTTTACTCTCATCAATGACTGCTTTAACTATATACATTTTTGATCGAACTTTGTGTTCAGGAATTACTCTGCCCTTGATGGTACAGATGGCTTGCTCTCGTTTTACTTCCACATAGCCTACAGAAGTTTGAAGTTTCTACGTAGGCATCTCTCGATGAAAATAAAACTTCAGCTCCCCTTATTTCCGCAACGTTAAATGACTCGTGTTCACGCATAGGTATTCCAATAACATCATCATGTCAACTTTGGGAAGGTTGCGAATGTCTGCCATATATTAATCCTTCAGCCACCTTCATAATTTTCAATTGTTAGTTTAGCAAAGTTATGATAAGTTAGCTTTAATATGTTAATCTTCCTTCTGTAGGAGTAGGAGGCACAATATTATTTTTACTGATATCGCAAGTCCATATATTTTAGTTCTATCTATGTCAAAATATGTCAACAAAACAGGTTAGGTTTAGCGAAGAGTATCACTACAACTAACTTGACATCTGCAGTTTATACCCATCTCTGTCACTCTCCGGGCATGACAGAATTGAGTGAAAGAGGCGGGTATAATTTTTGTACTCATTACTCATCTTGGCAGCGACAGTTTTTTTTTAATGAGAGGCGTTTTTTTATGTTATGCAAAGGAATGTCATCATAATGTTCCTTCATCAAGATAAAAGGGGCTTTTTTCCGAATATTTCAATAAATAAGTGATTTAAAAATCCGAAAAAATATGTACAGTGTTAGAAATTGAAAAATCTCGAAATGGTTTTCGATTTAAGGTACCTTGTTAAAAATGAAAACATGTCAATTGCGATAGTTGCCGCAGGCCAAGCACGCTAAACTGCGTTGACTGCGCATAAAACATGATGGCTCGAGACTTTTTGGTTCCCATGTCTAGAACCCTATAGCAGTTCCTGTTATCTTTTTGGTTTTCACGTTAAGCCCATGTACCAAGTTGCAGACATAAATCGCATGACGTCATCGTTTATCGTTCTCGCAGTTGTGTCACAATATTCCTCCCGACCCTGTCGGGATTACGGCGTGACGTGCCTTTTGTTGCGGCGACAGAACATCGGTATGTTATTGCAACTGTCGGCGGGCCAGGGACTAGAGGAAATGAGACGGTTGTGTGGATTTTGGCTCGTGGCGTTTTTATAGTGTCGAAAATCACTGGAAAGATGATATGGAAATATTGAGATGTGGTGCAAAATACCTTGAAAAATTTAAATTTTCTTAGGAATGTACTTTTAAGAGGTTGTTGAAGACTTAAATTATGTTGATAAAATTTTTTCACTACCTGTGATTGCAGTATTCTGTTTGAATTTGCCTTGATTGTGAGATTGTGTGTAATAAAACATTTGTTTTAAACAGAGGACCAATACAAGTAATATTCTATTTTTCTGCAACGGGGTAGCACTTAGTCTTCATCACACCTGATGTTAAGAGGTGATAAGGCTGAAGGTAGAAGCGCACTACTCCCGGAATCCTCAATCACTGAGAAAGTCATCATCATCATCATCATGTCAGCCGAACGACGCCCACTGCTGGGCATAGGCCTCCCCCAAGGATCTCCACAACGATCGGTCCTGCGCTGCCCGCATCCAGCGGCTTCCCGCGACCTTGACCAGATCGTCGGTCCAGCTTGTAGGGGGGCCTGCCCACGGAACGTCGTCCGGTACGTGGTCGCCATTCGAGAACCTTTCCGCCCCAACGGCCATCAGTTCTCCGCGCTATTTGTCCCGCCCACTGCCACTTCAATGATGCAATCCTTCGAGCGATGTCGGTCGTTTTAGTTCTCCTGCGGATCTCATCATTTCTGATCCGATCGAGCAGGGAAATACCAAGCATCGCTCTCTCCATTGCTCGCTGGGTGACTTTGAGCCTTCTTATGAGACCCATAGTAAAAGACCACGTCTCACTTCCATAGGTCATTACTGGCAACACACACTGGTCAAAGACTTCGTCTTGAGACATTACGATTACTGAGAAAGTACGATGTTGTTAATTGTACGACCTCCGTGGTCGACTAGTTAAGCACCGGGTTTCAAGATAGTCGAGGGACGTGACGTGAGAGAGTGATGTCTGAAAACAGACAAAAACTTTTCTATATTTTTTCGTATCTCGTATCTCGTAATAGCCGTCGTTATTTCCGATTTCCATAACCCAGGTAGTTAAGCTACAATGTTAAATACTATTTTGGGATTGCAACAATGTATGTGATGGGCTTCAATATTTATTAGTTATTTTTATCTAAGTACTTATAAGAAACTGACGAAAAGTCACGTGGTCTGGGTGAAAGATTTTTTTTTGTCAATACTCACTCATATAATGTCATAAAGATAACGAAAAAAAGATTGCATTTATTGCATTTATTTATCAAAGCCCTCAAAAACCTAATCGGACCATGATCTTATCAACGCTTTCAATACGTAAGCCAGCAAACATTTTTATAAATTTCTATATTAATTTTACTCTGCCAATAATTCAGTTTTTTTTAAATTTATAAGTATTTATTACTGAGTACTAAAATGGTATCATATATTGCGTGTTAAATTTTTGTAGAACCTTTGTCAACCCGTTTCAATATTATGTCCTTTGTTATATCCATTAGGGAGCGACCTCAAATATCAGTGAGTTGGCCTGCGGTCGCAATGTTGTTATTTGATATTCATCTATTCAGTGTTTTAAGTAAAATTTTTGGTGTCAATCCTACTAATATTATAAACTAGCTTTCCGCCCGCGGCTTCGCCCGCGTGGACTACATGACGTTATACCGCGGGAATGTGATATTTTTCCGGGATAAAAAGTAGCCTATGTTCCTCTCCAGGCTACAAAGTATCTGTGTTCCAAATTTCAGCCAAATCCGTTCAGCCGTTATGGCGTGATTGAGTAACAAACATCCAAACATCTAAACATCCAAACATCCAAACATCTAAACTTTCGCATTTATAATATTAGTAGGATGTGAAAGTTTGGATGTTTGTATGTTTGTTACTCAATCACACCAAAACGGCTGAACGGATTTGGCTGAAATTTGGGACACAGATACTTTATAGCCTGGAGAGGAACATAGGCTACTTTTTATCCCGGAAAATATCACATTCCTGCGGGATAACGTCGTGTAGTTCACGCGGGCGAAGCCGCGGGCGGAAAGCTAGTAGGTTTATAATCAACGCGACACGTGTTTCCGCGAATTTACAATATTCAGATCCAAAATTATCTATAGGTACTAGTACCTATAGATAATTTTGGATCTGTACCTAGGTACCTAGGTACTTATAGTCATATGAATTTTAAATTCACTTCTATGTTGTGTTGTGTTGTATTGTGACGCGCCAGAAACGTATCGGTTTCATACATTTAGTATGGTTAGAAAGAAACACATTAGCGGTGTGAAAGAACTGACAAAAAGTGGTTTTAATGTAACGTATCTTATATTTTTAGAAGTTATCATACATCATCATCATGTCTGCCGAACGACGCCTACTGCTGGGCATAGGCCTTGCCCGTTGCCCGCATCCAGTGGCTTCCCGTGACCTTCGGTCTACCTTGTAGGGGCCTCCCCATGAAACGTCGTCCGGTGCGGTCGCCATTCGAGAACCTTTCCGCCCCAACGCACATCGGTTCTCAGCGCTATGTGTCCCGCCCACTGCCACTTCAACTGAGAAATCCTTCGAATGTCGGTTGATTTATTTCTTCTGCGCATCTCATAATTTCTGATTCGATCGCGCCGGGAAACACCAAGCATCGTTCTCTCCATTGCTCGCTGGGTGACCTTCAGTCTTCTTATAAGACCCATAATAAGCAACCACATCTCACTCCCATAGGTCATTACTGGCAACACACACTGGTCAAAGACTTTCGTCTTGAGACATTGAGGTATTTCGAATGCGAATATATTTATGCCCATCCATAAGATCCTATCATTTTTAGAAGTTTGACTTACCTAAGTGGACCGTCTGTCTTAGGTAAACATAGTGGTCAACAACTTCGAGTGTAATGTTCCCAACATTAACTGTAGCTGATGCAACATGGGCATTGGACTGGACATGATTTTCGTCTTATCCATGTTCATCTTAAGACCCTCTTTTTGAGAAGCATTAATGAGATGTTCGAGCATTGTGTTTAGGTCTTCCAAGGTCTTATTATTATGCGTCCTCTTGATACTAAACTATATTTTCTTTTTATAATCCAATCATTCGAATTACCAACATCATGGTTTACTTACTTGTATAGGTATGCATTAAAGTTTGTTCATAGTTTCGGAACAAAAAGAAACTACTTACATTATTTTCGGGCTTTTGTGTTGGTGTCTTTGAGGAAACAATATTTTTATTAAATGTATAAAAATAGCAATCTAATATACTTCCATTCGACGGGCCCAATGATGAAGCGCAGTGGTATGAATCATTTATATCCTAGTAACATGCTCACTTGCTTTATTTTCATACAAATGTGCTCATAGCAGATCATCTACTCGCTATTTCTCTACACTATCTTAGCAAAATGTCTCTTCTTTCGAATGAAAGTATTTCCACATAGAGGAAAAACATTGAAGTTTGGTTCAGATTCCATACATTGTTATATGAAAATGAAACTCAAATAATGTCTTACATTTGGGAAGTTTGGGAATGTGAAGAGATTTTGAACAAATGATTATTGGAGAATCAAATATTTATCTAACACACCGTGTCAAATACCTACACAGAAGCAAAGAATATATACACTTACGCGAAAAGAAACGACACTTAAGCATGTGTGCACGTAAAATCGCTTGCGGCTATGTGTGGGTGTCTGGATGTGAGCGGGGACCGTGAGAGGCGCGCGGGGCGGGGAACGGGCAGTCGGGTGAATGCCTTGGCCGAGGGCTGGCGCAATCTTCATACATTCAAATAGGAACTACTAGGAAGCCAAAAAATGCGAAAGTTGTTAAAATTCAGTCGATAATAAATAATTATTGAGAGGACTAATTTTTATTTGGGCGATTATTGATTCACTTACTCAGTATTTTTGTCGCTAACTTAGTATTTTCTTTGGACGATTTAGTATTTTATTCGGACACATTAACTGTGCCCCACTGTTAGTAGCTTATTTTACGTACATATATTATTATTATTATTCCCTTTATTACATTTAAAATACTAACAAAATTATATTTCTAAACATTTTTTTTTTGCATTATAAAACATAAAAAAATATAACATTTAAAAATACAAAAATGCAGTTCCCCAACGGTAGCAAGATCAGGGTCCCGGCTACCGATGGTTAAGGATCCAGAGACAGATACAGGCCGTGTACAGAAGTAGGTACTGCCTTCTGCATCTGACTCCCGATCCATCCACCTAACGCAAGCCTCTTAAGGTGTTTATCGAGGCTCTAGGCTATCAGACCATGGGCAGATATGACTATCGGAACAACAACTGCTGAATCAATGTCCCACATGTCAACAATGCCGCAAGATTATGTTTCAGAACACGTTGTTGGTGTATTATCCTTGGTTATGTCTATGCAAATACTCGCCGTTTGCGAGACGAGAACAACCGGAGATTATATGTCTAAGAGATTCACCCAGACGATGGCACGCTAGGCAAAATATATCCACTGTGCCATCCCTTAGGATATACTTTCGGTAGTTATTCGTCATCACAACCTTATCCATAACTGCACAGACAAAACCTGCGGTTTCACCAAAATGATACTTGTTTACCGAGATATACCTACGTATTCCTGAACATATTCTAATAAAGTATTTTCGACTCGAAATTAGTCATTCGTAAATTGTCGCTAGCTTAGTTAATTTTTCGCAAACAAATTATAACGCTGCTCGGTTTCTTATTTGAGTATTTTATTCAATGTCGTTCATATTTTATTTTGTCGGAAATTTTATTATTTCCCATTTGTAAAGATATTTAATAAAAATATCTATAAAAGTTTATTGAAAATTGAACGTGTCTTTCATTACCTAAATATTCTTACACAAATTATATAACATCCTACACGTAACCTTCTTTGGCATAAGTCTATATTCAATTTCGGTATCAACCCTAGCGTCGGCTAAACGTCACCAGCGCTCGAACTCTCACGGACACGGAGTGTCACCGCTGTGACAGAAGTAAGCATATGTTTGTATGAAAATAAAACAAGCGCCCGTTTTTCTTGGCAATGCGGTTTATAGGGTTTCCGTACCAATATGGTAAAAAGAAAACCCTTAATGGTGAGACTCAGTCTGTCTGTTACAACTGGACATCTCAAGAACTACTAATGCTATCAACTTGAAATTTGTAATAGTTTTAGATGACGTTTGTCTAACTATTTTGCAAATAAGAGACAAATAAAAATATTTATATTTTTTTTGCAACAGAGACTGAAAGGGGGTCTTAATAATTCGAAATGGGGCTACTAGGGTATATGGAGTATCATATGAAAAAGCGGTACTTGCACATTCTCACACTTTTTTTCTTTTTTTCTTAAGCAGCATAGTTTTCGACTTTTGATGAAAAATGTAAAAAAAAATCCCCCCCCCACCCCTTATCTCCGAAGTTTGCATAGAGAAAAATCTGAAATTATTTTATGTGATAGAAGTGTATGTAAAGATTACAGGAAAAATAAAACGATGTCTCTAAATAGTAAACTTTTTTAGAAATCATCAACAATATTATATTAGTTCCACTATCGGTCAAAAGCTGTCGTTGACCTAAAACTGCAATATTCTACACCGCAAATGCTCTGACGAATCGAGCCTCGCCGATGAAAACATTTTCACGTTATATTTATTAAACATTTTGATGGTACGAAACCCGCGGTGCGCGAGTCCGACTCGCTCTTGACCGGTTTTTTTTTAAACTAACACTGTTGTAGTTGGGAGTCAGCATTTCGACTACCACCCGGAAAAACATCCAATTCAAGAACATGTCCATTACTTATCTGGATTTTGTGTTTGACAAAAATTGCCCACCTAAATATTTGTAATCATCTAGTTTCAAATCAATTATTCAGTCTGGGCTCCGCATTTCTTACAAGCACTTTTCAAAGTCAAAGAAGCTACACTATCCGTGAGCTTCCCTTGGAATAGTTTTAACTGAAGCGTATAAGGTCTAATTACTATTTAAAAATATATAACCATAACTGTGGCGTGACGCGTGACTGATGGCGTCTCAAAGAAGGCGGGATTATTTTCACATTATCACTTCGATTGTTTGCCGATATCAATTTCAGTCAGAAACTTTTTAAGAAAGTAAACGATTTCGATCAGATCCCCAATCACTTTATGTTAATCAAAACAGACTTTCCCTGAAAGCAATCAGCCCTTCTTATTTATTACGATAGGCGACGGCTTTATTTTTCCTTTTCCGACTTTTTACATTTCGAGGCATCCACTTTTCATTTTCCGATCTGTCTGTCAATGAAATATTGTGTGATTGCTATGCCTTTCCCCTACCACAAGCACGAGCTGGGAATATCCGTGGTACTGTGGTTAGTGCTCTCTGCCTGCGATCGTTTAGGTTAAGCAACTTTCGCTATGGTTGGTCACGGGATGGGTGACCAAAATTAATTATACCGTGCTCTTCCTTGCTTCGGAAAGCACGTTAAGTCGTTGGTCCTGGCTGCATTCCTAGTCGTTAATACCCAACGCCACCTATCGGCATTAAGCGCAGGTGGGTCATGCTCATTCTCCTGATTCTCCTAATCCACCCATAACAAAGGCCTTGTCTCCGTCTCTGTGCCTGTATCCTAGTAGTGATTATATTAAATGGCTAAATGAACTAAGTAATAATTAACAAGCTTCAAAAATAAGATTTTAAAAACCCCCGAGTAAAAAAAACAAAAAATTAAATTTCTCTCTCGGTAGGGGGAACACAAAAAGAGAAGTACTGAAAGGGTGTATTATACGTTGGGGGTCCCCCGACCGAGAGAGAAATTTTATTATTTGCCTTTTCTTCTCGGGGGTTTTAATTTTTTTTATATTTTATTTTTATTTCATCCTTTTATACTATGCCCAGCGGTGGGCATCGTTCGGCTGACATGATTATGATGATGATGATACACTCAAAATTAAAAAAACTGCATTGAAATCGCTTGATCCGTTAAGGCACTACGAATATAAGTACAGACAGAAAGTCATTTTTTCTGCCGCCATTTTGTTTTTTTCATTGCACCTAAATTTGCCTAGGGTGTATATTATTTTAGTCAAAGCACCACCTCTGTATCTTTTGCCGTTTCGGCAGGCAGTTAACCATCTCCATAAATGGCCGGATGGATTTTCGTCAAACGTAGCTAAGAACCACCTCGATCAATTTAGCTTACAATAAAAAAAAACTCATCATAGTCGGCCCACTCGTTTAGGAGCTATGTTGCCTCAGACAGACAGACAGATACACATACACGTCAAACTTATAACACCCCTCTTTTGCGTCGGGGGCTAAAAATAGAAGAAAACATAGAAAGTCTTCCACTCAAATTCTGCTTGCAATATGTTTTATGGGAAAACATTTCAGTTACAGACTCGTGGCATCTCGTGGTAAGGGATAAGGTACCTACTTACTGTTTTCTATTTTGCTTGCTGCTTCTGCACTCAATACGGCCCCTTCCAATTGAATTGTTTGCGACCTGATTGTCTGCAGATTTTATTTTGTGTAAAGAACGAATGAAACGTTGGAAAACAATACCTTCTATGATTTTTATGAAAAAAGAAATGTTTACGTTTGAAAGACAGTGGATACGAATCGTGATAAAAACATGTATTGGCTTTTAGTATCTTACGACTTACGAGAGTACTGAGAGATTTTGATATTGTAATATGCCTTTTCTCATGATGGACAGTTTGTCTAAACCAGCTTTAAACATCGTTACGAGTTGGTAGTTCTTATAAAAGCAACTTGTCTCTAACTCACATCTTGTTTACAACTACATATATTGAAAAAATAAATATTCGGAAAAAATTCGACCCGTCTCCCAACTAGCTCCGGTGGGACTCGAACCTAGCACCTTTCACTGTCCGGGCGAACGCTCTGACCACTCAGCTACGAGGTCGTTAGAAGACGCGTCGAATTTTTAAAATATTTCTCACGCTGTGAGCCAGCAATATTACCATATCAATATTACTATAATCAGGGGACGGTATTCTTTTTTTACAATTTTCATCAAAAATCGAAATCTACTTATGAATATAAAAAAGAAAAAATGTTTGGGAATGTTTAAGCAGCGTTCTTTCATATGATTTTTAAGACTACTTCGAACTATTCCAAATAATTTCAAGTTGATAGCATTAGTAGTTCTCGAGATGTCCAGCTGTGACAGACAGACTGAGTCGCACCATAAGGATTCCTTTTTACCATTTTGTTTCGGAACCCTATAAAACATGTAGAACTTGAACAAGTTTCATACAAGTTTTGTATACAATACAAGAAGTTTTCTACATGTTTACGAGTGAGAGAGAACAATAAACGAAAACGTTGCATAAGACTTCAAAACTGTAAAATGTACCTTATTTATATTGGTAACAATTATTTTTATAAAAAAATAAAACCGCCTTCAAAAAAACCACATCAAAAAAGTAAGAAATAATTCCTCACCAAATAAATAACGTAAGTACTTTGAAGTCGGGCGTGAAACATGTACAATTTCTTGTTGTTTTTGTTAAAACCCGCCCGACTTCAAAGTACTTACGTTATTTATTTGGTGAGGAATTATTTCTTACTTTTTTGATGTGGTTTTTTTGAAGGCGGTTTTATTTTTTTATAAAAATAATTTTTGTTCTTTTTAGTGCATCGTGCAGGCTATTTACGTGTTTTCTGGTAAATAGGTATGTGATCAAACTCAAAACCTCCTTTTTCGAAGTCGGTTAAAATACCTTGAGGTATCCCCTTTTTAACAAAACAAGAATCATCTAAATCGGTTTATAAACAAAGGAGTTATGCCTAAAGATACGTATTAAATTCACATAACGTGGTAACGAAAACGACAGTATTTTCAAGATTTCCTGAAAACTACTGAACCGATTTCAAAATTTCAAAAAATGGGACCAACTTGGAAACCAACCTGATGTAATAACGTTTGAACCACCGGTTCAGCCGTTTTCGAGTAATCGGTGGACATACACAAAAAAAAAAAAAAAAACATACATACAGACGAATAGAGAACCTCCTCCTTTTTGATTTAGAAGTCGGTTAAAAAGAGGGGCTCGAGTCTTCTTCAATATTTTATCTATCTCTATTCCTAAAATCATAAAAATTGCTTCAGAAGCTGATCAATATAAGCTAAAAAAAGGCAACACACTGTAAGTAAGCTGAGTGTGAATCTTTCTAAGACAATGTAATTGTTTTACAGATGAAATTATTATTCATACCGTGCGTTTGCCTTCATTGCTTTGTTTCGTATTACGTGGAGCCCCGAGATTTGCAGGGGATTACAACGAAATCATGTGGAATGTTATTATAAGCGAGGTAGGCTTTAAGGAACATCGTGTGGATATAATTTAGATTATTTAATCTCTTTATTTTCGGAGACGTTTCAATTACGCACACTGAAATAAGTGATTTCAAGACCTTTTTTTTATCGTGAGTGGAATGCATATGCATACCCCGTCCGCGCGCGGTGTGCGGACGGTGGTTATGTGGGACTCTCCAGGCTACTTCCTGATCCTCCATCCAGTGTCAGATACTCGATGGGGGATCAGGGAGGGGTTTACCCACTAAACCCCTCACTTCTTGCTCTCTCCACGGTCAACTAGGTCATAATGTGGAGGGCCCGAGGTGGCAAGCTCCTCCTACGACCTGACGGTTGGCTCGGCCTTCCGGGCCCCTACGCGGCGGGAGGTGGCCGAGCAAGCGTGGCTATATCCCCAGGCCGGTGGGCGGGGACAGTGTGATTTCAAGACCTAGACTTGATGTTCTGGTATCATTTTAAACGTCTCAAAAATGATAGAAAAGCAGAATAAAAATAGCCAACGATTACAGTGCGATAAGCGAGTTCTACGTGGGCGAAGCCATGTGCACCCACTTGTCTGCTAACCACTACCACTATACTTTTTGACGACCTCTGTGGCCGAGTGCCGCTATCTCTAAAGGTCCGGGGTTCGTTTTCAATATTTCCTCGGGTCTGGTTGTCCGTCCTTTTCAAAACCCGTGATTGTTTCCAATTTCCATAATACTAGTGCTCAAGCTACTATAGTTTGGTATTGGAAAATGTATGTGATGGTGTCCAATATTTATTACTAGCCTTCCGCCCGCGGCTTCGCCCGCGTGTACTACACGACGTTCACCGCGGGAAGGTAATATTTTTCAGGAATAAAAAGTAGCCTATGTCCTTTCTCAGGCTCTAGACTATCTCTGTACCAAAATTCATTCAAATCGTTTCGTAGTTTAGGCGTGATTGTGTAACACACAGACAGAGAGAGACGCATTTATAATATAAGTAAGGATTTTTAACCGACTTCTAAATCAAAAAGGAGGAGGTTCTCTATTCGTCTGTATGTATGTTTCCTTTTTTTTTTTGTGAATGTCCACCGATTACTCGAAGACGGATGGACCGATTGAAATGATTAAAACGTTTTTCCAAGTTGGTCCCATTATTTGAAATTTTGAAATCGGTTCAGTAGTTTTCAGGAAATCTTGAAAATACTGTCGCTTTCGTTACCACTTTATGTGAATTTAATACGTATCTTTAGGCATAACTCCTTTGTTTATAAACCGATTTAGATGATTCTTGTTTTGTTAAAAAGGGGATACCTCAAAGTATTTTAGCCGACTTCAAAAAAGGAGGTTTTCAGTTTGATCACATACCTATTTACCTGAATACACGTAAAAACTGCAGAAGTGCATATCCATCTCAGATGTTTTTTAATAACAAATCGGGCCCTAAAGAAGTGTGTAATCTATTTGCCGAGTGCTTTTCTTCTGCGTTTGTTGACTCTAGTAACCCTGCAAATAATAATAGTTACGGCGCGTCTCAAAACCAAGACCAGAATGTCTCTGTGTTTCCTTTATGTAATATTAGCTTCTCTGCCGACGAAGTCAAGAAAGCACTAGAGAAACTAGACTGGCGAAAAGGTGCAGGTTCAGATGGGCTTCCGGCCATTTTTGTGTTAAAATGTGCTGATGCGCTTGCGCTTCCTCTCTCTATGATTTACAACCAAAGCCTTTCCTGTGGTTATTTCCCCATAGTTTGGAGAGAGGCCTTAGTAGTACCCATTTTTAAAAGTGGTGAAAAGTCCAACATTGGTGACTACAGGCCAATTTCCATCCTTCCTATCTTTGGAAAGGTTTTGGAGTCTCTTGTGTACCCTATTATCTTTTGGCATGTCAAAAATAAACTTATACCACAACAACATGGTTTTATCAGTAGCCGGTCCACAAGCACAAATTTATCTTCTTTTGTTTCCGACCTAGTAACTGCAGTTGATTCTCGAGCCTCTGCTGACGTCATTTATACTGACTTCAGCAAGGCGTTTGACAGAGTTGACCATAGCATCCTTATTTCAAAATTGTCATCTCAATTTGGCATTCATGGAAATTTCTTAAATTGGTGTATTTCGTATCTCAGCAATCGGAAATTCAAAGTCGTTGTTAATGGTCAGTCTTCCAATAGTCTAGAAGCATTATCTGGTGTACCGCAAGGCTCCCATTTAGGCCCCTTATTTTTTAATCTATTCGTTAAT
The DNA here is from genome assembly GCA_949710035.1 of Crambus lathoniellus. Lineage (NCBI taxonomy): Eukaryota > Metazoa > Arthropoda > Insecta > Lepidoptera > Crambidae > Crambus > Crambus lathoniellus. The sequence continues at coordinate 12,429,655 of OX453313.1, read as the reverse complement.
GACGTGGCACAATGTTTCAGGTACAGTTCTTTTTATTTATATGCTGATGATCTAAAAATTGTAAAGCACATTAAAGACGCCTCGGATTGCATCCTTCTGCAAGATGACTTAAATAGGTTTGTTGATTGGTACGACCGTAACAAAATGTCACTTAATATTAAGAAATGTAATTTTATTCGCTTCACACGAAAAAAAAATAATATTCCTTACACTTACCAAATTAAAAATCAAGATTTATGTAATGTCGATGAAATTCGAGACTTGGGTATTTATTTTGATAAAAAATTAAACTTCTGCGGTCATATAGATAAAATGGTTAAAAAATGTTTTAAAATTCTTGGCTTTGTAATACGAAACACAAAAAATTTTAGATTGTCAAAAAGTAAAATCATTGTTTACAATTCTTTGATACGATCGTCGTTGGAATATGGTAGTGTTATTTGGTCTCCACATTACAACGTTCATATCAAACGTATTGAATCCATTCAGAAAAGGTATCTTTGGCATTTGGCATAATCTGGCTAAAAAACTTTGCACCTATGAAGAACGTTTATCTCATTTTAATTTACTTAGTCTTCAAAAAAGAAGACAGCATCTTGATCAATTATTTTTATATAAGGTTATTAGTGGCACTATAGACTGTCCATTTCTTCTTGAGCAAATCTCCTTTCACGTTCCATTCAAGACTGTCAGAAGCACACGTTTCAAACTGTTTTCTCAGAAATCATTTAAAAGCAACTTACGCCATTTTTCAACTATACATAGAACCATGGGTCAATTTAATATACTTGCTAAAGATTCTGTTTTCGATATTAATTCTAAATTTGTCACTTTTAAACATCTATTATTAGATATATTTAAAAAACGGTAAATTTCTTTTTTTACATGATTTGCATGCTTAACTAATAAGTATTATATAACTTATGCAAATAGAAATATTTAAAAAAAATAATTAGCGTTTGTGAATGTAACAAATTGCTTAGTTAAGTTTACTTGTTGTCTTACTTGTCGTGGCAGCTAATAATAAGACAACACTGTTGCTTGTAAGTTTCAAATGTATTTTTACCTTGTGTTTGGTGTATGTACTTGCTAGCTGTCCTTAAATAAATAAATAAATAAATAAATTGCCTGCATGATGCACTAAAAAGAATGAAATAAAAATTATTTTTATAAAAAAATAAAACCGCCTGAAAGTGAACAAGTGAAACATGTAGGTACATTTTTTTTGTTGTTTTTGTTAAAACCCGCCCGACTTCAAAGTGCTTACGTTATTATTTGGTGAGGGATTATTTCTTACTTTTTTTATGTCATTTTTTTGAAGGCGGTTTTATTTTTTTATAAAAATAAATTTTACTATCACATTTTTCCTATTTGTGTTAATTTAATTCTCTTCACACTAGGATTGTTAAAAAGAGGTTAAAATAGGTCATAATATTGAAGGGTACAAGTTGTAGATAGCTTTCTCGTCCGTGGGTTAAATTTTTTAAACATCTTGCCTCTTTCCTGGAGAGATATTGCCTTCCCACGTAGGTATTTGTCTTTTGTTTCGAGAAATATTTTTGTTTTCATTCATGAATTATATGAAAACAATCTGTTTGGTCATTTCACTCCAAAGCTTATTTCAAAGGCCCAATTAAAATCCACCTCAAATGTTTTCTAGTAGTGTGTTTGTGTTATTATGATTAATTTCAAAATAATAATTTCAGTTTGATTTTTAAAGTTCTTTGCAGATTTGACGTCACTTTTGAAAAGAGCCGATTCTACTTGGATAATAATTTTTAACACACTTTATTTTGTCGTTAAATTAATTTTTTTGACATTTCTACATTCTATAAAACAAAGTAGCATGTAGCATCCCGCCCCGTCTGTGTATGCAGACCTTTCAAATTACGCAACTGATTTTAATGCGGCTTTCATCAAAAGACAGAGTGATAGGAGCAATATTTAGCACGCGTAGCATGAGAAAGCCGACAAGAGTTTTGTCTACCTCAAAGTCTATAATTGACAGCCGAACGATGAAATGTCATTTTTGACGTTTCGATATAGACAAAACCTTCCTTGAGTTCATCATGCTACCCGTGGTGGTAATGAATCATACATGCATTTATGTATCTTCGTTGCACCTTTACGAAGGTATCAGACATAAAGGAGGTATGGGGTACAAGTGCTCATCACATAAAAATAACGAGCATCCTAGATTGGGATCGAACCTATGGTACGGCCCCAGGCTTAGGGTTGCCAAGTCTGAAAACCAAAAAGCCAAACTTGCCAGTTAACTAATTCGGACATACTAAAACACAAAAAAATATTCATGCCCTAATTCTAAATTAAAGCCATATCTTGAACCCAGTTGACTCTCGCCGCGCGCGCCGGCAATCAGCGAGTTCGCGAGTTGGCCAAAGAGGTAAAACCGGTCAGGCCAGACACCGTCTCCTTTGCCTGGACAAGTATCCAAAAAACTGATTCTGTCCGCCTTTATCCGCCTTTTTTTTATTTATAGTGAGGGCAAATACAGTATTTTCGTATAAGTACCGCTAACATCATGTTGGACTCGGTCAGACAAGGCCTGTCTCTCGCCGCGCCCAGCCCTCCCGCCAAGCCTGATAGGCTTCGCGTCAGGGCTGGGTGGTTCTAACCCCTGCCCCGCCCCCTGACGAGCTCGAAAGCTCGACAGGAGGCGGGGCAGGAGGAGAGAGCCTCCTCTCAATCTCCCCATAAGGTTACCCACTCCGGCCTTTGTCCGCCTGGCAACACTACTCAGGCTTAAAAGGTATGATTAGTACTACTGCGCCAACCGTCCAAAGATTTGATTTTGATTATAAATGAATAATTTTGTTCCAGACCCCCAAATACCGGGTGGTCCTCCTAGGAGACGCAGGAGTCGGCAAGACGGCGCTCGTGTCCCAGTTCATGACGTCAGAGTACATGAACACTTACGACGCCAGTCTCGGTAAGTGCCAAACAGGTGTGTATGTGAACAGATTATAAATTAAAAAAATACTTAATAATACAACTCTAAAATTTAATTAGGGACAAAAAATCTGCCGTGCCATACAAAAGTACAACATCGACTCAACTAAAATGTATGGAACAGCTGATTTTTTTTTTCGCGGTCCGTGGTTGGCTCTATAGTAAAAATTGTTCGTACTGATGGACACTATCATACCCTAAAATCTTTGTACTAATTAAAATTTAGAGGTGTATATCGTTCGCAGTCGTGATGCTAGGTTTATGGTAAACTGTGAAGTTAGCTGTGAACACTGAACAGGCTATGAATATTTATTATATTTCATGGTCTGAGTGATGGTGTGTAGAGCGTAGCGTAAAAGCTAATTGTCCTTATGGTTTGTTTTCAATGAAGCGGAGTGGAAAATAACAGCTATCTCCAACTGTGTTGCGTCAAATTTTTGAATTACAACTCGGATACGACCCACTCCATGTGTAAAGAAGTCCTAAAAAAATTATTTTTAATAGTTAGCTGTGGCTAACTTCACGGCTGCCATAGGCCACGACTAGAGCTGGCAAAGTGGCGGTGCGCATGCGAAATTTCATGAACCTAAGTGGAGTACCTAACTATGAATGAGTCGCCAGAGAGTCCGAGAACCCCTTCACCCCGCTGAACGGAACTATTTTTTTAAATATAGTTCCAATTCATAAATTTTGCAGCGTAAACTCTACTGCCAAATGTGCCAAATAAAATCCACCTTTTTTCGTAATTCCTTTCCGCTTCTCGCAAAGGCAAGCCATCAAATCCGTTTTCGCTCTAGTCACCGATCTTCCACTCTGGTCGTGGCCTCACACTGTATCGCTCAATGCTCTACCTATAGAAACTCAGTTTGGTATCACTGGGAAAGTGACCACAAACCACAGGTTCGATTCTATATAAGTATATAAAAATACAAGCCACATACAAATACTGTAGTGTTTTGAGCACTAAAGTTCAAGAGAGTACTTATCTAGACACGCGGTAGCGTGTCAAAGCCAAGTTCAAGCTAACAGAACTGGCGAGCAGCACCGTGTAATTAAATTACTACAACACACACTTAATACGAGTTTTTGTTTTACCTACATTATACACGGTAATTTTTTTATTACCCCAGATAATTTTAGGGATTATTCTACTCATGAAAACAATCAACTTTTATTATGGGACCAACACTTTAATCGCAAATAAATCAGCTGTTCCATACATTTTGATTAAATATTTTTGCACTTTTGTATGGAACAGCTGAATTTTTTTTCGCGATTTCAGTGTTGGTCCCATAACAAAAGTTGTTTGTTTTCATGAGTAGAATAATCCCTAAAATTATCCGGGGTGATAAAAAAATTATCGTGTGTATATTTTTAAGTTATAATACCTATACAGTACATACGAACCTTATTTCTATGAAAGCACACAAGCAAAATTGTCGATGCCTGACTGAGCAACTCATTATAGTTAAAGAATTATTACATTTTATGTTTTCTTAGCTTAATATGACACATTTCAAAATGTAATCACAATGTTGCTTAGAAGTTCTAAAAGTTGTCAATGGGAAGTCATTAGTTAACTAAGTTGGAAATATTTTATGTAGAAGTAAACTAATTTGGTTACCAATTGTTGTCAACTTCGAAACAAAGAAGGTTTTCTCTCTAAAATTAAATATTTTTAAAAAACTTGTTAGGTATAAGTAAAATGCTTTTTGCAGGCATGCTCTTCGCTTTGCTGTTAAAAGTAATGTAAAACTGAAACTCATGCATGGTTCTTAAAAGAACATATTTAACTAGAAATTCTAATTTATTTATAAGAATTAATTAATGCGATGAAAATTGCGTGTTGATTTTGCCCCGAGTTCACCAACAAGCGATTACGTTAACCATTGCTTAACCGTGTTGGTTAAACTATACAAACACCAAGCAGTGTTAACCAACCAACGAACCAACGATGAACTTAATCGTTTATGAACTCGGGCCTTAGTAATTTATGTGAATGCAAGAACTAACGCTTAATTATGCGACTGTAGGAGTAGTGACTTTTGTTTGATCCTGGTTAAACTATTTTCGAAGTGTTGTGTCTTACTTGGTTTAATATTACTAAAATGTAATCAATAAAAAATATAGGTGCCATGCCGTCCTTATTATTTTTAGTGCTCCAGTTTTTATATTTCTTTACGCCGGTTTCAAAAACCTAAAACCCGGTAAAAGTAAGCTTAATATCCTGGTTCTGTTACTAAGCAACCGTTGTTATTTGATACTAATTAACAAAAATATCTAGGCAACTAAACTCGGGTAAGCCTATCTTTACCGGGGAGTAGGTTATTGAAACCGGCCATTAGTAGTTAAAGCAGAGCAACAGTTACGAGCTAGTTTGTTTATGTCAAAAATATACAGAAATATACTTCATCGATAAATTTTAATGTATATCGGTTTAAAATTGTATACACCTTTGACCTACTTCTAATTTCATATGAACACCAAAACTTTTTAGTAGTATTTCTTCAGTACAAAGTTTAAATTAGAGTTCTATTTATTTGTATTTCTTGCAATAAATAGTTATCATAGCAACTATAACATGGCAACCGATGTTTTATGTTAGAATAAAATTTGTTGACAAACTGAAGGATTGACGTGTTGCGTATAGGATGACTTGAAGTCCGTGTCAGGTAAGCCTGCGCGCGACTTGGCCGTTTTTGACGCTAGTTACAGTTAATTTTTTTGTTCTAGATAAGTATTCATTTGATTAAGAATAGATAAGTATTCGATATCTACCGCGCGCAAACTTATCTGGTGCGCATTCTACTAATGTCATTGCGACGCCTACCTATTGCTTAGACTGAGTAAATGAAAATGGACTTTACGGTGAAGAACCTTTTATTACTTCGAGTGTACATTAATGAAAGCAGAATGTAGGTACTAGTACCAAAAATAGCTCAATGACGCACGTCCGGCCAATGACAGGGCGCTGTCAATTACAACCCCCTCTGAGCGTGGCGTCAAAGTGACCTTTTTTTTTTTTTTTTTTTTTTTTTTTACGTCGAGAAAATGCGTTACGCATTTCCCGGCAGTGGGAGTTTACTCCGTCATCTCATCACGGTATTTTGTCTATATAGTCTGTGTGTGAATTTCAGCCATGAAGTTTGACTTAATACTCTGAGGTAACTGGAGCTCTCACCCTGAATAAAAAAGTGTCGCCAGCAAATTTGACATTTATGTATGTAGTGGCAGGTAGTGGCTGTCAGTTGTCTCATATGACCATACGTATTTTTTAAAGTGTAGGTGAGACGGAAGACAGCCACTGTGTTATTTGTGGTATTCAAAAAATTGTTCGTACTGCACTCTCCAGTTACCTCAGTATTAAGTCGAGCTTCATGATTTCAGCACTGGAAATATTTTTTTAAAAGGCAAATACACTATAACCCCCATATTAATAAACGAAGAGTAAGTTTACACCTAGATTTAACCAAAGAGATTGCTTAGGACATGACGCTTTGAAACGTCAAACGTAAGAAGTAATATTGCTAAGCAATATTTTTGGTTAAACCTAGGTGTAAGTAAACATACTCTTTGTTTAATAATAAGTCTGTAAGGTATTACAAGATCTCCGTTATACGAAATATCTACCTTCAACTGTTATTTAATTCTAACGAAGAATAATGTCTAGATTGATACATCGCATATGGATTTTCTAGCCTTTGATTTTGCTATGATGTTATAAATTAAATGTTGAATGAAAATGAGAGTGCTCAAAAACAGGCACACGAGTAAACAAACATGAGTTATTAAACACTGCATAGAGGGAACCATTGAAATCGATAGATAAACTATAAACAAGTGAGTAAGCGTTGTTAATATACGTTCATACGTTATTTAATCGAATTACATAACAAATGACAGCTTATTATTATTCACAATCTAACCGTATTAGGTCGTCTTTAGTAAAAAGTTTGTTGGACACATGGCTGTCTAGATTTAATAAGTGCTACTACAGCTACCAAATCTCTGGAATGCAAATTATAAAGATTGTTGCATTGACAAAAGTAAATCGACTCGATTTAAGAACAGACTAGAATACTAGATGCATACTTTAAAAATAAAAAATAAGAAATTTGTACTGTAACGTAATTGGATACAGCATTTATCAGTAATTGTCTCAACTGCCTGCGTGAATAATAAATAATAAAATTAGTTTCATAATTAAATAATTGATGACCAGAAATATAAGCTGTTAATAAGAGGAAAACAAACATCTAAAGTAGGTCAGATTGCTCACAATTCTTCAGCTAATGAACAATTAAAATAATAAAAGTGATACTTCTGTCACCACTCTCAGGACACCTGTTGACGTCGTAAAAATAACATCTGTGGCCGAGTTACAATCTCCGTTAAACTACTCGTTTCGTTGACGGGCCGTTAAATGTTTACAACTAAGACGGGGCGTTCGTTGAAGCGTGCACGAACGTTTCTGCACTTCTTATTTAGCTATAAAATATCCGAAAGGGTACCTATAGGGTAAGGTCGAAGTAAATTCGTGTCATTTTAACAAAAATAACGAGTCCTTTTTTATAAAACCAAATTCAGCGTTTTATTAGTATTTACATGAAAACAAGTTTAGGTAAATAAGGAAAATCAAACATTAAAAAACAAAATTTCCAAAGTAGGTCAGATTGCTGACAATTATTTGGGCTTCAGTCAATGAACCATTAAAATAAATAAAACGATACTTTTGTCACACCACTCTTAGCACACCTGTTGACGTCGCGTCATTAAAACAACACTTGTGGTCGGGTTACAATCTCCGTTAAACTACTCGTTTCGTTTACGGGCCGTTAACTCTTTACTACTAAGATGGGGCGTTGAAGCGTGCACGACCGTTTCTGCACTAAACTGAAAATGGTCACGTTATTTATTTTCCCAATATGCCCGGGCTTCACCTGCGTCTAATGCCATTAATTAGCGCGCTATTTGATATAACACGCAGGTGTAGCCGGGTTTTAGCGCACTAATTTGATACAATAAGCGCGCTAAGACGCGCATGCCGTTATTAACGCCGTTAGGCGTCACGCAGCCCACGCAGGCGAAGCCCCAGCAATAGAGTTACAAGTCTCAGATCAACATTTTTTTTCTAAGTCCTACACCTGTAGTGCTAGCACAACTTAAGCGCGACTCGAATGAGAAAGAGTCGCGGGTTCTTTCGACCAATCAGATCGCTCGTAGATAGCGCGCGTGACATAAGGCGACGTTTTGATTGGTTGGGGAAGGAGCGCGACAAAGAGTCGCGCTAAGTTGTGCTTGCACTACTGCCTAGCTAGCTAACGTTACCATATCTAAGTTGGTCGCCATAACAACTGTTACTATTAATTGAAACACTCACTATATCACAGTACCTACCTTTTTATTATCCACATAACATGCCACTCAACTGTATTTAGAAGATTATTAAAATTTATAAAAGACAATGTAACAACCAATTATAGTGTTTTGAAAGACTTATTAATTCATCCTAATTCTTCTGGAATTGGAACTAAATGGATTGGTATCTACATTCCGGAATTTGAAATATCCAATATATCGAATATTCCAGCAGAAGCTCGATGTCACCTTCAATTTCATTTATATTTAAATGATGAAATTTTAATATTATTCTTCTCTTATTACCTTTTACTTAAGCTATTTTATCCTAGCCTAGATTAGCGAATCCAATTGGCAATATTTAATCAAACGTTTTCCAAAACAGGGTATGTCTCAGACACTTATATATAACCCAAGTGGTTGAACCATTAAATAAAATAGCTTCTAAATCTGTAAAAGCGGTTTTACTACAAAGTGTAGTGACGAGTCAGAATGTTGTTTAATGGATATTGTGTTACACACTTTGCAGTAACACCTGTAGAAAGCAGTTAACTTGGACGGGTAACTCGTAAAACAATCTTCGTTGTCTGTGGCCGGAACGTAAGTTTAACGAGTCGTTATTGATCAAACATTGAAATAGTTTAAAAAAAGAACTACTTTATATCAAACAATGCCTTTAATAATAGCTTCTAAATCCGTTGTTTTAAGCATTTTAGGTACCTACTACAAAGTGTTGTGACGAGTCAGAGGGAATTGTGTAACACCTGAAGAAGCGTTTCACAATTTAACATAACATGGTAGATAGTCGTAAAATTAGTTCATTGTCTGAGTCCGGATCCTAAGTTTGACGTGTCGTCGAAAAAAAAAATTAAAAGATTTAAGTACTAAAAACGTTTTAAGTAAATTAAACATTTGGTGGATAAATGAAGACTTCAATAGTAAAAAAGTGATCAAAACAACGACTTGCTAAAATATAATGTTCTTCTTACTCATTTTCACTAACCTGTTTTTGAAAAATGGAAAATGAAGTATTTTTAGAAAAAATCGACCCGTCTCACAACCAGCTCCGATGAGACTCGAACCCACGACCTTTCGCTTTCCGGGCGACTGCTCTAATCACTGAGCTACGGAGTCGTTACGAGAAGCGTCGAATTTAAGGCTTGAGCACACCAAACGCGGGTCAGGAGCAGAGCAGGTCAGTAGCAGCGCGGGAGTCGGCGAGAGTCGGTACACTGAACGCAGCAACGGTTTCAAAGCAGTTGCAACGCGGGCCCGCGCTCAAACCGCGTTCAGTGTGACGGGTTAGGCAGGCAGTAGGCATAATACAACTCTCGTCAACTGCACGGGTAGCATGATGAACTCGAGAAAGGTTTTGTCTATATCCATACGTCAAAAATGACATTTCATCGTAGACAAGGCTATTGGCTGTCAATTATAGACTTTCGAGGTAGACAAAACTCTTCTCGGGTTTGGCATGCTACGCGTGCTGCTTTCGACGTGCTGCGCTGCACTGCGAACGCCCTGCCCCGGTGTGTCATGCTAACATGGCCGCTATAATTATACAACAGCGCGGGCCCGCGCTCAAACTGCTCTGCGCCGCGCCTGCGCTACTTTTGCCCCGCTCCCGCGCCGTTTGTAGTCCGGCAGTAGCAGTGCGGCTCGCAGAGCAGTTTGAGCGCGGGCCCGCGTTCAAATTTAGTGTGACGTAGTTCATAGAGTTTCTTGTATTACAACTTGCGCGGGCCCGCATTCAAACAGCGCTGCTTCTGACCTGCGTTTGGTGTGCCCAAGCCTTTATCAAATACTTGTTACAACGCTGTATAGCCAGCGTTAATTTCATCAATGTGAAGATATTACTACCCCCACACGCGAAAGAAAAACCTTTCCAGATATTTGACAATCGCTAAAGAAGAAATTACTATGGCAAGTTATTTAAATTTTTACTTTTTTGCATTCACAATGCAATTTTTGTGCAGGTGCAGGTGCAGGTGGGGGTAGTAATATCTTCACATTGATGAAATTAACGCTGGCTATACAGCGTTGTAAGAAGTATTTGATAAATTCGACGCTTCTGGTAACGACTCCGTAGCTCAGTGGTTAGAGCAGTCGCCCGGAAAGCGAAAGGTCGTGGGTTCGAGTCCCATCGGAGCTGGTTGTGAGACGGGTCGATTTTTTCTAAATACTTCATTTTCCATTTTTCAACCATAAAAATTGCATTGTGAATGCAAAAAATAAAAATTTAAATAACTTGCCATAGTAATTTCTTCTTTAGCGATTGTCAAATATCTGGAAAGGTTTTTCTTTCGCGTGTGGGGGTAGTAATATCTTCACATTGATGAAATTAACGCTGGCTATACAGCGTTGTAAGAAGTATTTGATAAATTCGACGCTTCTCGTAACGACTCCGTAGCTCAGTGGTTAGAGCAGTCGCCCGGAAAGCGAAAGATCGTGGGTTCGAGTCCCATCGGAGCTGGTTGTGAGCCGGGTCGTTTTTTTCTAAATACTTCATTTTCCATTTTTCAACCATAAAAATAAGGTTTAAATGGTTTGCACGCTGCGCCCTCCGTCACCACATACGTTTAGTTCGTGCAGGAGCGATACAAGCGCACACAAATTTTGTTGCTAAGTGGTTAAGCGACACTGTTGCTCATAGTACCTATATACACAGTAGAGGTACAGGCCAGTCTTTCCTTTTTAGCGACGGGCCATGACCCACCACGCGGGTCTAATGCGGTTGGTGGGTATTAACGGCTTTAAATGCAGCTGGGGCCAACGGCTTAAGGTGCCTTCCGCAGCACCAGAGGAGAACGAGATAATAAATTTTTGGTCGCCCATCATGTGACCGACCATTGCCAATGTTTCTTATTTTATCGATCGCAGACCGAGCACGCCAGCCAGTGCGCCACAGGCTTATCGTAACATACAATAATATGTCTTCACCATAATGACATAAGTCGACGGACAAAGAGCTCTTGATCGATAAACGATAAGATCAGTCATTAAGTGTATCGTTATTTACTGAGTTTCACATAAAATACTGACCTCTGGGAAAACGTAACTTTATATTGACTAGTAAGCCTACTGTAAAAATATCCAGTGGATTCTGATAACGTTATAATAACATTGTTTATCAATGCTTTTATTATAGTTGTTGTTTTTGTCACTTAATATTGTATTTTTAATAAGCCACATGAGATACTTTGAGCTATCCTTGTTTTATTCAATACTAGCTTTCCGCCCGCGGCATCGCCCGCTTGGACTACACGACTTTATCCGGCGGGAATGTGATATTTTCCGGGATAAATAGTAGCCGCCAAAACGGCAGAACGGATTTGACTGAAATTTAGGTGCCTGGAGCGGATTTGTAGACTGGAGAGGAACATAGGCTACTTTTTATCCCGGAAGGGCGTTTGTGCACTACCACTGAATTTTACCGATCCGGAAAAAAACGGATGCTTGTATTTAATTAATTACTAATATAAATGATTAATTATTAAAATACAAGCATCCGTTTTTTTCCGGATCGGTAAAATTCAGTGGTAGTGCACAAACGTCCGAAAGGTATCACATTCCCGCAGAACAACGTCATTTGTCCAAGCGGGCGAAGCCGCGGGCGGAAGGCTAGTTTAAAATAAATTGTTTTATGGGTACTAAAGGAAATTCGTGCATATTCTAGACAAAATTTTGAGAAAATTTGGAAATCAAAATATCATATTTTATAACTAAAGACTAACAAACACATAAACCATAAAAAACACAACATCAAAGTATAAAATGTATGAAAGGAATTGATCGTTTATATTCGAAAGTCTTTTTTAAAAGTTATTTTAATAACATAAACATTTTCTTTAATTTCTTATCCTTTAACACTCCATTCAAGTAAGCTCAATCCAGTTATTTTTATGAAATTTCCTTTACAAAGGAACTTTGTGAATACTTTCTTCGACTTCAACCTTTATCAGCCAAATCTCCAAATCATTAATTCACAAGGAATTGTTTTAGCAGTAAAGTAACTCAACAACTTTAAAGGTATTGCCGTATTAAAAATGTAGAAATACGCAAAAAGTCCTTTAGTCTTATTTTAACGCCATAAACTCGTTTTTTCTATTATTATTTTTATAAAAACTGGTAAAGCATTTGACCGCCGATTTGCTAAACAGGTAGGATGCACAACGGGGTAGCACTTAACCTTCATCACACCTGATGTTAAGTGATGATAAGGCTGAAGAGGAAGCGCGGTACTCCCGGAGTCCTCAATTACTGAGGAACTGGCTATCTTATTTCTTACTAGCAGAACACAACAATGCTGAAAACATCATTGTTGATAAGATGGTGGTAGCTAGACAGGCGGACTTTGAACAAACCCTATCACCAACCGAACGTTAGGTTATAAACAAAAGTGGCATTTGCAAGATCTACTGTGAAAATTTGTAATAATAATAATAAACATAATACGGATTGTTAAAACGGGAGGGGCACACATTGTCAAGCAAAGCTTGGCTTGGACAAATGTGTGCACTCAAGGTGCACGAAAATTTAATTGTTTATCAAATTTCGCGAGCATAAGAATGCAGTTGGTGCGTCACATTGACTTATTTGATTAGACATCTGTTGCGAGCGCGCAATGAATGCAAAACTGCCGAACGGAACATGCCAACCCGAATATGTGTGTAGCAAGCCTAAGGATGGAAGATTCGTAGAGATCGAACCCACGGCCCTCTGCGTAGTGGGTAGGACTAGACTTACGGCGCAGTTGGCACTAGGTAGCAGAACCAAAAGCCAATGTTATAGGGAGCCCGCGATGAATATTCGGACGACATTTGTTCCGCTTTCGGATAACTTTAGAATAAAGCCTGTAAAATTTGATTATCGAAATCATTTTTATATGAGTTATTTTTAAAGTAAGCAGAAAGGTACGCACCTTTCTGCCTGGCGAACATTTTATGCTGCGACAATAATATCGGTTAGGTATATCATCCTAAATATTGAAAGTTGAGAATTCATTATGTGGAAAATGAAAAAAATAAAAAGGTCCAGATGACTTAATAAATTATGCTTATAAAACAGCTTATCCAGTGTACACAGAATTAAAAAGAACCGTTAACAAAATTTTCATAAGCTTCGATGCAAAATTTAAATCAAATTTCACTAATGACACATTTATTTCGCTACGAATCTACGGCGTAGTTTGCTACGTCGTAGTGGATTACTGTGTTTTTCCGTAGCAGCCAAGTTGCTCGGTATTTTCGTATTCACGTGTGATTTTCGCTTCATCGAACGCTAACGTTACGTAAATATAACTCAGTTTAAGCTCTTACAAGAGCATAATTTGCATTTGCAAATGCATTTTTAATTAAATTTAAACTGTTTGCCACTTATGTTATGTCATATTACTTTAATATTGAACCGCTGTAATCTATTCATGTTAAAGTAATTGAAACACTACTTGTACTTTATTTTAGCAAATAGTGCGCAAATGGAGTTTATTAATACAAATAATATTATATACAAGAATTTAATCATATTTGGAATGAATAACAGAAAAACATTTTTTCAAAACTTTTTTCAAATATAAAAATAACAACTTAATTATCTTCTGAAGTTAAGAAAATGTTTTGAATGGAGCTGGGAATGTATTTTTACAAAAAAGGTTCTTAGTGCTTTGGTTTAGAGTTTTATTTTAATCGCCGTAGTAAAAAAGGAGTTATGGGACAGAGGTACTCGCATTCTCCAAGGTAATATCAGAAAGGTATTCTACTAAGGCTGTATCCATATCAAATAATAAAGTTCTTTTTACTCAGGTACATATTTTTGCTAAACAAATCGGTAAAAATCACGTAAATTTGTTAAAATCACGTACCTAAAAGCCTAATACACGGGCAATTTCTTGGCAATAATTACCTGGCAACTGTAATGAATCAATCTGGAGTAATTAAGTGGAACGATGTTGCTCCATATTTTGTGGTATTATATGACCGTATCTCAGCAACAGGTGTTACAGTTTGACATTTTGCCATCGCCCTTAAATAATTTAACGGCGATTTAAACAGTTATTGTTTGATGTGGTCGTGACAAATTTCGAAATCAAAAGATGAACTTAAGTACAGTAGGTTTCAACTGGTAAAAAAAATTGGTTCAGTATTTACAGAGATTACCTCTAACATTTATTTTATCTACACGAATATATAATAGTACTATATATAGTACCTATAAACTGAATATCAGGAAGTGTAGATAGCACTAAACACTGGCATCTTTGTGTTATAATTCGTCGAAAAAATCTTTGTAATAATCTGATAATCTATGGCGCGAAAAATAAAGTCGCTATAAATCAGAAAAAATGAAATCCTAAATTATGTAGCTAAAGAACACTGTAAAAAAGAATGTTGTGTAGTTTTATTCATTCTAAAGAATGTTAGACTGAAAAAAATAAACTAATCTTATTATCTTAGCAAATGTGACCGCCATCTTACCCAACAGACGTTCAATATGAAGTTGAATCAAGCGTCTCAAGTAACATTGTAGCGATGCTCGGGTTACAAATTAAGCCCGACTAAGGCAACCCAGGGCAGCTCCCTTCCAATTGTTGCCAGCGTGCCAATTACCCCACTTCTCGGGAAAATTAGTCAATTATTAGTACCTAACGTATATAAACATTTCACGTAACATCATACGTAACTATGGTGTTACGTGAAATGTTTTGTAAGCAATGAGAATTGTGGACGATGATAAATGAAAGAGCTCTGTTGAGGCTTTGGTTTTGTTCAAAATAATTCATAATTTCCTAAACCAATTTTCAATTTGCACAAATTGTTATAAAACGATTACCTACGATATGATTGGTAGTATAGTTCTAAAGTCACAGACACACAAAGACACATTGAAAAAATCGACCCATCTCACAACCACTCCGATGGGACTCGATTTTTTCTAAAATACTTCATTTTCAATTTTTCAATAATAAAAATTGCATTGTTAATGCAAAAAAAGTAATAATTTAACTAACTATCTTCTCATTGATGAAATAAACGCTGGCTAACAGCGCGCAAGAAGTATTGGATAAATTCGATATGTCTCCTAATGACTTATTGGTTAGAGCATTCGCCCGGACAGTGAAAGGTCGTGGGTTCGAGTCCCATCGGACGAAGCTAGTTTTGGGATATGATTTTTTCTATAATACTTCATTTTCAATAATCAAAATTGCGTTGTGAATTATTTCACTTGTTTCTTATGAATTTGGCAAAAATATTCGTGTACGAATGCAGAGTGGAGGTGAAATAATGTTGGAATTTTCTAGCAGAATCACACAAATTATGCGCGAAATTTGCCGTCCTCCAACCTCAGCTTTATCTTACTCAGCCTACTAGCACTGGTGAATAGGAAATCTGTATCGCGTTAACGAAGTTTGAATGTTAACTTTGAGACAATGGAATCTGCAGACACGCCGTGGCATTTCTAGTTTTTTTCCACCGTTTAGACACATCGCTTACTAAAGCGGGAATACCGTTCGGCAATGATCGTTACCACCAATCGCATGAAATGATGAATAAAATAATATTTTATTTAAATTTACTTCGATAAAGAGTACTTTTGAATCAGGTTTGCCCTACCACTACTACTAGCCTAGTTGTTTTCTGGTTTTCTCCCTCTAGTGCTAGTGTAACAAGTTTCGGTCTGTTAGAAAGGTATAGATGTGCTAAAACTTCAAGGACATAGAAAGACTAGAACATTTTATACAGGGTGATTTGAAATAAGAGCATGATCTTGTAAGTGGTTACAGTATAGGTCATTTGAAACATTTTTGTGTACATAACATACCTTGACAAATAATAGAGACAATTTAAAACACTAAAATAAAAGAAAATTCAGTAATAAGTAGTTCATTTCTATAATATGAGTGGATACACAAAAATGTTGCAAATGACCTGGGGAATCACTGTAAACTGTCAAAAAATGTTATGGTAATATTGTAATGCGAGATAGCGCTATACAAAGTATATAGCTATGTCTTGCAATCAATATTACTATAATTAACTTTGTTTGACAGCTGGCAGTAAGGCCCCAGTATTATAACCGCTTACAAAATTATGCCCATTTTCAAATCATTCTGTATATGTGAAGAACACATATAAAATATTCTAGCTTACTATCAATTTATTAAATCTTGTTTTCGATAACCATAAAGTATTTTATACGGTTCATAAAACATAGCCGGGATCAAACAAAGCCTCAGATTGGTGGAAATGGGCCAAATTCTTATATAAAAGAGTAGGTAGTTGGATAAATATAGGGAAGAAAGTAGATTACACTTACGCTTCGGGCTGTGTTGGCGCTTAGACCTTAGTGATGGAGGGAGCGGGGGCGGGTAAAAAAATATCGTTTTTGGTTTAGGTTTTTTTTATTTATTATGCGGGTTTCTAAAGTTTTATAATTTAAATAAAACTGTTCTTAATAAAGATAATTAAAAAATAAAGTTTTAAAACTACGAGGTTGTGCACTATTTTTTAAGAGGTTTTTAAGTGCTATGCTTAGTTCTATTTAAAAGTGTGTCTTATAACTCAGCAAACCTTCAGCTAGCTAGCGCGAGTCGTACGACCACGCGGTGCTCTTGTATTTTGCTGAACTTATTACGCGCGCGCGACTACGCGTCGTGATCCCGCCTGACGCAGCATACCCTTAAATATATTTACAAGCGTTTTAAAAGCTAAAGGGACAAGTCTTGCATATGTACAATTCAAATAGGAATAACGCCAGGTTAACCAAGGTAAAGAAAGTAGGATTTTAAATTCAAATCCGCTTCCGCTCTCTCAATATGTGACGACCCTAGTATAACATGTATGGCTGGCTAACGCTAAACTCTTTTGTAAATAACGAAATTTCTTTTTGCTTGCTCACGTATGGCGAAGTAAAACGCGGTAAGTCTCCCCGCCCCGCCCGCGGTCGCTCCGCGCGTGCAGTGTGACCCCACCCTTATTACCCTGTGTCGTCTGTTTGCACTAGCCAAACCTGACTGTTTTCTTTCGCTTTTTACGTGTTTGTACGTAAATGTTAACTTAATGTTGATGAATAATTGATAACTATTATTATTATTGAGGTAGAGGAATCTAAATATATATTTTTTGTGTAACTTTCGTTTTAAGCGGCAGAACCGCCATTAAAAAGGATGGCAATAGTAAGGTTAAACGTAAAATATTAAACTCACATAGTTAGGTTATTGACGAATTTAGAGTATTTTTTTATTCCATATAGATTTTAAGTAATTATAAACACAATGATTTTAGTTTAAGTTACCACAGCATGCATTTCCATTCCATTCCCATGGCTTGCGTTTTTTATATTTATCGGTAGTCGTTTTGTCTGTACGTTTGTTTGTATTTTTATAGAATATGTGTTATAGCTTTTAATGAGTATAACTATGACTTTAATAAGAAAGCTGGATAATAAAGAACAGGTAAGATGCTATGTTTCTTATGACCAAAACGAGAATAAAAACTTTCTTGATAACAATAATAATTAAAACAGCTTGATTCGAGATTGGTTTTTACATCACAAAAGTTACTACCGCGTTTGCGTTAAGAACTATATTCTAGATTTTATTTCTTTACATTATGGTACAATCTATTTGTTAAAATTTAACTCAGTCGCGATAGCACGCGTACACAGAACATGGAAAGTAAAAAAAAATCTTTCCGTGTTCTGTGGCACGCGTATTTACAAACTTACACTCAGCCCTCAGAAACCAAACTAAAAATAATAAAAATAAAATATTCTTTAATGAATGAAAACGTCAAACTGATGATGGATTCCTTCTTTCCTTTGTCCTGTGAAAAAGAAAAACGTTTACTCAGTCATGGCTGATACAGCACTTCAACGTCAAAAAAGCTACGCCATCGGTTCCCAAATCCTACAGCGGGAGTCCTTGTAACGAGAAGAACCGATAAAGTTTTCATGGGCTATCTTTTCTCTTCGGTGATGCCATTAATCAGAAACATTTGGCATGTTACGACAGGCATGCTTAGTTAGCGAAAGTTCATTCATTGGCAAGCAATTTGCCGAGTCGAATGTAATTACTTTATTGGCGGAAAAACGAGTTTGATCAGAAGTTATCAATCTGTGTTTATGTTATAGCCACAGTTAATAAATATGTTAACTTAAGCAGTATCTCAACTTAGATTTCTACGTGAACTGTTCATTAAAAGAAAATCACAGTTATGATTTTTTAACACGCGTTTTTGTTTAAACACATCGTAAATTTTAGAATTGAGTTTTTGAGGATTTTAAGTTTTGTCCGACATTTCGGCACCTTCCCTATCCCTTATTCCCTACTTTTTCTATCTTTCATAAATAATGAGTTGGTTTAGTTAAGAAGTGACGTCACAGATTGCTATTGTCATACTGCATAAGGGTTAATGAGATATAGCCACAGATAATATAATACTATACTAGTAATATAGCTTAAAAATATGTTTGTTTTGTATTTATCCTACTTTAATATTATAAATATGAAAGTTTAGATGTTTGGATGTTTGTTGCTCAATCACGCCAAAACGGCTGAACGAATTTGCCTGAAATTTGGGACACAAATACTTTGTAGCCTGGAGAGGAACATAGGCTACTTTTTATCCTGGAAAAGTATCACATTCTCGCAGGATAACGTCGTGTAGTCCACGCGGGCAGAAAGCTAATTATTTTATAGATGTGAAGGTATGAACTAGGTACAGTCGATTTCAATAATATCTGTGCATTGTTGGACTTTGTCGCATTAAGTCTTTAGATTTCTGTACAAATTGTCACAATAATTATTAAGACAAAGTTTAAAAGTGCACAGATATTATTGAACTTGACTGTACCTAGTTATATCAAATAACCGATTTACCTACTTAAGATACTGCTGCTGTGGCCAGTTACATTTGCTGTGTCATGGCAGTGTTTATGTAACAAAGTTACTGTTGATAGAATAACTTTGGATGATGGTTTGAATTTGGTTTCGACCTACATGTCCAATCGGACATTGGAAACACAAGAGGGGCGTAAGAGCAAATATTATTCTGTGGTAAGAGGTAGTATTGGGCGGAAAAACACCCTTTGCCAATATAGCAAACCCCAAACACGTAACCTGGGTATGGGTTTCGAATTTCTCCAAGTTATCATAGCAATAGGCATTTTGACTATTTATTTATTTTATGTAATACTAGCTTTAGTACTAGCAAACTATCTTTAAACCGAAAATCATGTCGATCCGTTGATCTGTTTTTACGTGAAAGAAGGATAAAGAAACAAACAAACACATTTTCACAATTATAATATTAGTGTGGATATATCATGGCCTCTCAAAAATAAAAACATTGGTTAAATAATTATTTTGCTAGCATGAAAACTCCCCCAGACTCACCCAAAACGCTCCATACTACCGGTCAATATGACGTCACGCTTTGATTGTTTGCAACGCGTAAAATTTGTTCGGCAGCTCTAATGTCGTGTTTATCAAAATGGTTTCTTGGACTTACTTTGCTATAAATTTTGTGGTATGATTAATTTCTAATAATTAGATAATAATTTCTTCAGATTTTTGCTTATATCTTCGTTCAGGTACATTTTAACCAGTAAAAAGTTTCGTCACAATGTTGTAGAGAATTAAATTGCCTGTCATTAAAGTTTTAAATTTTGTTTCTAGGACAGTTAGTTACGGAGATATGCACTTTATAAAAAAACGATTTTTCAGTGTCAAACTTCTAAAGAACAAGGTGCAAAATAGGCGTCCAGCCAGAGTCGACACTTTGAAACCTTATTTAATATATACTAGTAAATAATTACGACATTTTATTATATGGCGACGAATCTTTTATGGCTAAAGAGCACCTAAACGAAGATATAAGCGAAAATTTATAGGTTACACAACTCAACTTCGTCGACTGTAAGCTGAATTCAACACTTTAGCACGTATAAATTATTTGTAATTATTATCAGATACTTCAGAAGAGTTTTGATTAAACAAAAAATGAATAACTGCATTAAAGTAATTAAACCATTTCATTAATTACCTATTCCAATGGTAATAAAATAAACCTGCCAATGTTTAACTAGTAAAGCATTTCTGATTATAATCTCCCACAATTTCAATCAAAATTAAAGCAATCAAAAGCTCTATTGATATAGGCTGTGGAATTATTAGCTACCACTTATTAAAATATGGGTTCTAATTTGTTTTAAATAACGCTTTGATCAGTGATTAACATTACTGACTTAAGTACTTTATGTAATATCTTTTACGAGATGTAAATTGGACTAACTGTAAATTATGATTGAAATAAATGTATGCTTTAAAAAAAAAACAAAAGATCTTCTCAGCATATCGCAAAAAATTTACGCTGGGCGCTTCGTTGCTTCAACATCAGCTGAGCAGCCATAATAACTTATATTTCAAAAGAAAAACTGTTGAAAGCTAACAACTCCGTCGTCCTATCGTCGTAGATAAAATTGGTATAAACCTGCAGATTAATTAACAGTATGTACCCCAAGCACGAAAAACTACCGTTATGGTAATGTTAATAACGTGATTATTATATAATTTTGTATGAAAACCAGAGCAGCGCGCGCCTCTTTCGGTCGTATAAGGAACAAAAATTCATTAGATTTTTGTCAGCAGTACTGACAGCTTTTGAGAGGACACAAAAAACTTTGGCACCACCGGTGGATCCTGGCGGTGGATCCAAGTTGACGGAGGGTTTACAAATTACGGATTAGGATTGCTTGTTTATCGTTTTAAATAATGTTCTTTCGCTTTAAATCAAAGCTAAACTCACCTTATTCGTTTAGCTCACTTGCTACAGCTATAAATTACCATTTTGTGATGCCCACATAATACTAAGTAGAAGCCCCGGTTTTGGCCACTGTACCGGTTTTGGCCACATTTTGCTCTAAAACATTTCTAATCAACTTTTCGCCGTTTTTTCTAAAAGCAATTAAAATAAGGTATTTTAAGGTAATAATAACAACCGTTAGAATTCCATAAGTCATGCGATTTTCTTCTAAAAATTCCATTTTCTGTTTTAAAAAATATTTTGTATGAAAATTTTAAGAAATGTGTTTTGGATGAAATACTTTATAAACCTTTGTTTTTTTACAATTAAATTGTTGTTTTGCAATTGATTGGTGTCTAGCGTATTAGAATATATTGATTTAATCTGGGTTTGATTGACTGAGTTTTGATTTTTCGCTATAAGTACTTACAAAAGTTTAACTATCAATAAGTGGCCAAAACCGGTACATTTGACACCTCTCACACATTTTGTGTTATGTACAAAAAACTATTTAACTTTTTTAAATTTGAAAAGTGTACCTTTAAAAGTAGATAAATTATCTATAATTTGAGATATAATTTGTGTATTAAAAGAAAACTAAGACCATTTAGTACTTAGTGCTTTAAAGTCTAAAAATGTGTGGTGGCCACAAAGGGTACCTCTGCCCTACTTGTTGTTTTTGTTTTCTTTCTTTCTTTTAAATATCATATCGACAGGTTTTCGTGTTTGGGCTACAGTGCTCTCACCGCCTTACCACCAACAGCAATTTTGTTACTAACACCAAAGATTAAATATTAGTCGTGTTGTAGTAACATGTTTTGTGGAGTAAACTATGAGTAGTGTTTTGTTTCAGATGATGAGTTTGGAGAGAAATCCGTATCTGTTCTACTGGACGGAGAAGAATCTGAACTTATATTTATAGATCACCCCAGCACAGAAATGTCGGTGAGTAGACCTATCTGCATTTTAATGTCCCCATTGGTGGAGCCTAGGCTTCCTTATGGATGGATTGAATAGGAGAAAGGGCCACGATGTCACGATTAGGCTTGCCAACCGTCCCGGATTTTCCGGGACGTCCCGCTTCTGGGTAAATTTTGAGCCGTCCCGCCGTGACCCCTTGCGGGACCTTTTGTCCCGGAAATCAGCGATTATATGATATTATTATATATCTCTTACCAGTCCCCTCGGGTTGGGCAGTATTCAATATTTTAACAAATTTTGTCGACGAAGAAAATAAAAAACCAGCCTCTAAAAATTATTGGGTGCTTATGAACAATGGCACAAGTTATTTATGACTATGAAAGAGGCACCTGGCTTTCTACATGTCTTTCAGACGGTAGCTTCGATACCACCATTAAAACACTCTCTGCTCATGCATTTTAGCATGAGCAGAGAGAGTGTTTTCTCTCTGTGGAAATGCATGGACAGACAGCAGAAATAAGCTGTCTGTCTGTCGACAAAAATGCAGCGAATTTTATAACTATAGGCACGTGTTGCAAAACAAAAACTTGTTAAAATGCGCAAAAGCGCAAAATAGTTGGTAGGTACAGTTTAAAAAAATATTTAAACTTAATAATTTACAATGTTGGTCATACATTTGTATTGATTTTTTTGATTGATGATTTTAAAAAATGCGTAGTTTTTTCTAACCATTTTGTAACTGGTGTGTTGTGTGTCCCGCGTAATATACCAAAGTCCCGGATGTCGAGCTGGGTAATCCCGGAAATGCCTTTTTTTGGGTCGGCAAGCCTAGTCACGATCCACAATGAGTGCCTTGTGCGAATTGGTGGTTATTAACGAGTGCAAACGCAGCGAGGACAAACGTCATAAAGATCATTCCGAACCGCGGAGTTTAAAATAAAATTTCGGTCAACAATCGCATGAGTGAGCATTGTAGAAAGTAAGCTGTAACTAGTATGTATGTTGTTTAATGCAGTCATTTTCATCAGACGACTTGTGGTAAGCTTCATCACTACGTTTTTCCAAGAGTTTTGTTTCTCAAAATAACCTACAACAAATATAATCACTTTGCTGTCTATCTGACTGTCTGTCTATCAGTCCCTATTTATGAAGAATGTGTAGTCAAATTTATCTAAAGGTTAAGAGGCCATACCCGTTTTAGCTGCTGGATGAAAATAACAAGATTCTAAGTTAACTCGATAAAAGAACAATGCCATTTACCTTGTTGACTTTAGAGATATTACAAGCTGAAAATTAGTTTTTCAGTAAAAATTTCATCAACATTCTTGCCCGGAATAAAAATAAAGCATTATTAGAAGAAAAATCTGAGAACCATAATTCTTTTTCAAGAATCTTCGCTTTGTAAAACCTATGTCTAGTAAGTGTGTCTAAATCTCAGATCATGTCTTCACACGCTTGTCTTTCAATCTGTTTGGAGCGAACGCGCACTTGTGATTTTTAATCGGGCGATAGTTTGGTCGTTCTCGGATTCAGTATAGAGTTATATGGCAGTGCGCGCACTGACGATTAAACTATCGACCGATCAAACTATCGAAAATGACTGGCCGATAGTTGTACGATCAAACTATCGTACAACTATCGGCCGGGCGGTAATGTGCATGAAGTACTATGTGAGCGCGCGCACTGCATTCAACTAAACTATCGCCCAACTATCGGTAGACTGCGCATTCAGTATCGAACTATCGAAAATGACTGGCCAATAGTTGTACAACTATCGGACAACTATCGGTCAACTATCGCACAACTATCGGCCTGTGCATGAAGGACTATGTGAGCGCGCGCCATCGCCAGCGCGATTCAACTAAACTATCGACCAACTATCGGTCGACTAAAAATCACAATTGCGCGCAGGCTCTCAAAACCAAACTATCGGCCGACAGTTTGATCACCACGATCGTCTTACGATTCCGACTAAACTATCGCCCGATTAAAAATCACAAGTGCGCGTTGGCTCTTACTGCCGGTCTATGACTTTTTAGTATTTCTTCATTTTTTTATCTCTTTTTAGGGAGGAGGTGTAGTGCGTGCCTGCGTGTACTACTTATTTGCACACACTCATCTCTCTCCAATAATGTTCTCAGTTAGTTGTTGTCATTTACCTGAACCGGCTACTTTAACCTAATCCACTTACCCAATTCCAATGGACTTTGGCAGGCAACTTTTTTCTCTGTAAAAGGGCTTATTACACTTATCCTAGTTAGCATCCTAATTAAGCATACATTGCCTTCTTAGAGCTCATTTTTAGCAAGTGATGCAATCAAAACAAGCAATGTATGCTTAATTAGGATCCTAACTAGGATTAGTGTGATAAGCCCTTAATTCGAAGTGATCTCAAAGGAGCACATTCAACACGAACGACGAGGTGATTTTGTCCCATACCAGTGCTGTGCTGGTAATGTTAATTGGTTATGTACGGGTAACAAGGAATAAAAAACACTAAAGCTGGAGATCACCAACAGTCTGTTACGTTAACCGTTGGTTAACCATGGGTTGGTTGGTTGGTGCAACTTGCAAGTAAGGGTTAATGCAACCAACCGACTATCTGTTGGTGAAGTCGAACCTAAGTAGTGTCTTAATTGGCTGTTAAAATAAAAAGAAAGTGCAGACAATTGTTTTTGTTTCTACTCGTACAAAGACATTTTAACTCTCGTGAAGGTTGCCTAGCAGGGGGGAGAGTGCACAGTTGTGTTGTGCACAATAGTTAAAATGTCAAACTCGGCATGGTGTGCTAAGTGTAATGTCTTGCACACCGTGGGGGCTCGGTGGGTATCACTTTAATATTCGTCAAAAGAATAATTTATAGTCACAGACCAAAAGAAATG
Source organism: Crambus lathoniellus (assembly GCA_949710035.1). Classification (NCBI taxonomy): domain Eukaryota; kingdom Metazoa; phylum Arthropoda; class Insecta; order Lepidoptera; family Crambidae; genus Crambus; species Crambus lathoniellus. The sequence goes on along the minus strand of OX453313.1, from coordinate 12,404,724 downwards.
TATGAATTGAAGTTTTCAATCCATTGGTGTCGTTAAAGGTAGCAGGTTGATTTCTTGGTTATTTAACTTTGATATCTCTACGTATTCTTTCCAAAATAAATCCTTGATAGAGATAAAGACTGGAAGGATGTTATTACATTTGAGCCATTTTGTTCCTTTTAGAAAGAGGAGCATATTGCCACAATTGTTAGCGCAATCGGGCTGGTATTAGGGTTTGGGTAGGAATGCAGATCTTAGCTTTTGTGAGATGTATGAATGAATACTGACTTTGATCCTTCTCCTCAGGTTGAGAACTGCCTATCCACGTACGAGCCTCACGCCTGTCTGGTGGTGTATTCCGTGGTGGCGAGGGGCTCCTTCACCAGAGCTGGAGAGCTGCTGTCCTACCTGGCCCGGGAGCAGTTTACCACTGAAAGAACAGTGGTGCTGGTAGGAAACAAAGCTGACCTGGCAAGGGCTAGGCAAGTTACTACAAATGGTGAGTGGACTTAACGAGGGCTAGAACAATAGTAGAGAACTGAATCTAACGAGACCCATGCCTGGTGGTGTTCCTACCTCGCCCGGGAGCAGTTCACCGCTGACAGGACGGTGGTACTGGTTGGGAACAAAGCTGTCCTCGCGAGGGCTACACAAATGGTGAGTGAACCTATCGAGGGTAGGTACAATGGTAGAGAATTGACTATACTCCTACAAGACCCATGCCTGGTGGTATACTCCGTGGTGGCGAGGGGCTCCTTCATCAGACCTCGCCCGGAAGCAGTTCACCTCTGATAAGACGGTGGTGTTGGTCGGGAACAAAGCTGACCTGGTAAGGGCTAGGCAAGTTATTTCCAACGGTGAGTAGACCTCATCATCATCATCAACCATTATAAGTCCCCACTGCTGCGGCACAGGTCTTCGCTATGTATGTATATGGTGAATGGGCAATGACCCACCACGCGGGCCCAATGCGAATTGGTGGGTATTAACGACTGCAAACTCAGCCGGGACCAACGGATTAATGTGCCTTCCGAAGCACGAAGGAGCTTGAGATAATAAATTTTTGGTCACACATCCCGTGGCATGCCCATGGATAGTGGTGCTGGAATTTATCAATAAAGCTGACCTACTAGTACCTACCGGAAAAATTGCAATAAAAAACTATACAGCCCCATTTTTGGATGGAATTCGAACTAGCATCCCTGGAAAACCAAACCGGCCCAATGTTCTAACTAGGGGCCTTTTAAGTTGTAGATAAAAGGTACCGTAGCAATTTCTTAGCGTACAAAACACGTTGAAAACTCAGAAATAAACTGTCATTCATTAAATTAAAATTTAAGAATTTATTTTATCAACAAAAACGTATCCAATGTATCTTGTTGTAATTAAATGCAGCCAGAGGCGTCTTAAACTTCCACCCACGTACTTTTCAGAATAATCCGCTTAATCAGCTTTATTCCATCTTGTTACTTGTTAGTACCGTTTAAGGAAAATTGTAACGAATGTTAAAGTTTTAGGAAGTTTTGGTCGCTGTTAAACTGTCTGTGTAATAATACTAATATAATTCAGGTTTTTTTTTTATCTGTTTTTATTTAAGTAATTTTTTGTCTCGACTGGTGTTCCAACCCATGATCTCTGATCCTCCGCTTTTGTGGTCTAGTGGTACATACCACCGGTATCAGACCCAGAGGTCCCGGATTCGATTCCCGGAGGGGGTACATATTGTATTCGGTTTGGTTAGTGTTAGGACTTGTTTTATGTCCGCCCGGCTTGTTACCACCATCTTATGTAACGCCATAACAACGATGTTTTCAGCATTGTTGTGTTCCGGCAGTTAGAGATATGACAGCCTGTTCCATAGTGGATGAGGATTCTGGGAGTAGTGCGCTTCCACCATCAGCCTTATCACCTCTCAACATCAGGTGTCATAAAGGCTAAGTGCAACTCCGTTGTAGATTTTTTTTGAATTACCATCTAAGTTCAGCCAAGATTGAAGAACTACACAGTTACATAAAAGTTACGCTTAGTTCAGTAATATGTTATTGAATATGGTTAAATAGGCTTTTTAAATAACAATTGACCTTTTTACAGACTTTTATTTTTAAACCCTATTTAATTTCAATGAAATTGTGTAAACAGTAGCCCGATTCTGCTAACGTTAAGCCGTAATCGTGTCTCAATCGTGTTTCAATTGTTGTGCTTTTTTACACACTAGTTACAAGAATTATGACAGTATGATGTGATGTGGATGTAGTGTGTGGTGTGACCATCAATAGTATTGTGAAAAAAGTTCACATTTCTTGTAACTAGTGTGTAAAAAAACACAACAATTGAAACACGATTGAGACACGATTATGACTTAACGTTAGCAGAATCGGGCCCCTGGACTACCGACTAACAATTTTTTTGCAGATCCTTCTTCTATCCGAACAGCTATTGGAAGTATTGGAAGAAACTATAACGTATATGGCTCGATAGAAACTAATAAGTACCCGCTAGATTTCATACTCGCATTTTGAAGTAAGAAATTAATTTATTGTATTTTTTATTTATTTCTCTTAGAGGGCAAAGCGCTAGCGACGACGAGAGACTCCAAGTTCATAGAGACCTCTTCAGGCATCCAGCACAACGTTGACGAGCTACTGGTGGGCATCCTCAAGCAGATTCGGCTCAAGGAGAACCGGGAGAAGAAGCAGGCCAAAAAGGTCAGCAAACAGGTAAAGAAACTTGTGTTTGATTTTTGATAGTGATGATGAAAATAATGTGCTCCGATTTTGGAACCGGTAATTGAATTACATGATGAGCGAAATTGAACCACGCAGTTGTGGCGATTAAGCGTCTTCGTTAACAGGATGGGTGTCCACAAATCCGTTACCTATTGATCACCCACTCAAAGTTCCATAGTAAAATGTATTCCTAACAACCTACAACTTTCGTAATAAAATAACATAACATTTTTGTTTTGAAAACTGACATGGTTCGATTCCCGAGTCGTGTATGAGTTTTTTTGAAAATCTTTGAATGCAGTTTTTCTTAAGGCGCTACTCGGAAAAATATGGACTTTTTGATTTAAAACTATAGGACGGTTACACTTGTTAAAAATCTGGTAATAAGATATATACCTTTATCTAGAATCGTATAGTTTCAAAAACACGATTTTATGATTTTTATTTTCGAAAAGACCTCAAAAAAATACGAAAAGTGAAGATTATTCTTAAATGGGGTTACTTACACCATTGGAAATTGGTTTAATTAGTGGACACCAATAATATTGAGGATCGTATAGAAGCATTTTTTTTAAATCGCTGTAGATTTTTAATACGAAGTGATTTTGTGTTTTTTTTGCCTAATCTGCAAAATCGGTCTCGCTCCCGCGCGCGTCGTTTTCTCATTGCTATCTCGCTTCAGCACATTTTTTCCGAGTATCGCCTTAACTCTAAAATCGACGATATGGTTCCGTGGAACAAATATCTCTATCTCTTATAGTTTCAAACTTCCCCATACTGACCCGTCCCGATGGATCACCAGTATATTTAATAGTTATATTTTTTTGCGAACAAACAATTTTATTCTATGCATGAGATACGCTATGAATAAACGCTGAATACAAATGTTTCAAGAAAATTATTTAACGATAAAGAAGAGTAAAATCAATCCCTCTTAAAAATAATTTGGTATTCTATTATTTTTGCACAAAGATTTTCGTTTAACAGCAGAATAATATTTGATTGACTGTCAACGAAAATAAACCACGATTGTCCTACTTACAAACTTTCCCTTCCAATTTAACTTAAAAATTACTCTTTTCATTATGCTCTTATCTCTTACCTCCACTAACTTTTCCATTGAAAATTATTTAGGGATTTTGCCATTGTAATTTCAGTCTTATTTCTTCTCCTACAGGATGCAAAACCATCGAAGCTGGCTAGCTCCCGAACGCATATATCACTGAGCATTGCAAGAGAATTACTTCAAAAGATTTGTATAAATGACATTTCGAAATCGAAATCCTGTGAAAATCTACATGTTCTGTAAACTTTTGGACTCCTGGTAAATTTAATTTACTAGAAATTAGACAACAGTTTCTTTTATTTTTTTAATGTTTAACTTATCTTGGAATTACGAGTAATAGGTACCTACCATTGTGAATGTATATCTACTCAAAAATAAATAAGTGTTATTCAATTCCATCAACAATAACACCTTATTCACCGTTGAATTTTTAGAATTAATGCGGTAGGTAACATTAAATACTAAATTAATGACTATTTTAGGACAAAAAAAATGTAATTTATCTAGTAATTTCGGAGTATTTTCTAAGATTCTGAATAAAATGTCACAGAAAAGACTTTCTTCATAAGATAAATACTTTTAAAGGTATAGTATTATTACTGTAGTTGTTATTAACATCTTCAGTATTGATGATAAGAATTGGTGTTTTACAAATTACATTTCCAAAAAATATTGGTGTTAAGGCTTCTGATTAACTAGGTTCTTCTTTTTTTCGTGATGTAGTCATCACAAAAAAGAACACCACCTAGGTACTTGAAGCTTAAAAAACAAAAACAGTGTAACTGTAAGTTAATTCATTTTAGGTTTTTAAGAGTGCCTTCTATAAAAAGCTTGTTTTTGTACTACCAATGAGCAATACACCAAAGCCAAACTTAATAACACAAAATTATAAATTCTTAAGGGAAATAGCGAGAATCCGTTGTTACACAATCGTTCCTACTTGAAAGCATGAAAAAAAATCCAAGATTTTACTTCTACAAAATCGTTATTTAAGAAGAAGCCAATCCAAACAAAATATAACCAAGATATAAGATTCATAGTAGTACATACGTACCTAAAGCTTAAAGCTGAAGAAAACACAGTACTTAAGTATAAATATTTCTGAAATTCTTCATTTGTACTTCATGTACCTACTCATAAAAATTGCTTTATAATAATAAAAAGAAACTATTTTATTTCCTGCAATTTAAACTTTATATAAGTATCAGCCTAGTCATTGCCCCTTGGTTGATATTTAATCAAATCGCTAGACGAATAACAAATTATAACCGTTATCATTTAAAGTGGAATGAAAGGAAAATAATTGAATATTTACGACGGATTTCTCGACAAGTAAAAAGCGAAAATTTAAAAATTAATCCACGATTTCCATCTCGGTTTTAAATTCGCGTGCCTAAATCTTTAGGCACGCGAATTTCAATAAATGCTTTTATCTAAAAGCATTTATTGAAATTATTTGTAAAGCTTAATTAAAAGCTTTTCCTCGCATTTAACAAAGTGCTATTTATGACCTGTCCCCACTTTCCTGGTGAATCACTTAATAAAAATACAGGTGTTAACACTTAAAAGATGTACGCTAAAATACACACAAAATTTTAAATCATTTTTAGCTCCTCACTACCTGTGGCACTCATGTGCAATTTAAGTTTATTTCAGTACCCCTAGCATGAAAAACGATCTTAATGGTAAAATCGAATAGTAAACTATACCATCAATCAAAAGCTGTCTAAGTGCTGCTGTCAAAAAAGGAAAGAGGCCCATAAAAACCACGCAATCGAAATAAAATCTACCTAATTTCGAAGATACTTGGTCAAAGATAATAAATTTGTGAGAATTAAACTTCTGTAATCAATCAAGTTACATTATTACTTTGCTCAAGAGCTTTACTCTAAACGAGTTTCTTTATTCGGTAAGCTGTGTTATTGCGAGAACTTGGCCCGATTTACCGGCCCAATCTACGCCATAATAGCCTTAATTTCAGTCCGTTTTTATATTAAAAAAATTACTTTATTTCGGACTTAAAATTTTCTTTTCGAACTTCACTACTTTGTTTTACTTAATCGCCTGAAAAGAGGTCCTAATGTTCTCATTTACGTTTACATAAAATTTTATTAGTGTTATGAATTATAGCGGAAGGCAGATGCGCTTTACAAAGTGTCCTAGGAAACTAGGTAATCAAAAACATAATAAACATATCAATTCTGCTGATACCCTAAGCACGAATACCTCTCGTTTTCATTATCGTAATTGTAAGTCGTGTTGTTCTCATACTATGATTCCTACGACTCACTGTTACGATTAAGAGAGCGAGTGCTTTCGTACAAATGCACGACCACATTTTTACCACACTTTTATTAGCTTCACTTGTAACTAAGTCACAATGTAAGAAAATCTTGGAATTCAATTTTAACCTACTTTTAATTGTCGTATTGATTTGAAACTTTGCATGTCTATATGAATCCGATGACAATACAATAATTTGCTACCATCGAGCTGATCTGATGATGGAGTCAAGAGGTGGGCAATAGAACTCTTCAATGGCTGCTAGGAAACCCCTCGAGTTTAGGCTCATTTGTTTTGTTCTGATGAGACCTATTCGCTACACTTAATGGTGAGGGTCTGATGATGGAGCAGGGAGGAAGCCAGTGGCACTTCTTAATGACCACTAGGAAACCCCTCGAGTTTAGGCTACGTTGTTTCGTTCTGACGAGTCTTATGAGCTGCACTTGGTGGTGAGGGTCTGATGATGGAGCAGGGAGGAAGCCAGTGGCACTCCTTAATTACCAATAGGAAACACCTCGAGTTCTGGCTCATTTGTTTCGTTCTGATGAGACCTATTCGCTACACTTGGTGGTGAGGGTCTGATGATGGAGCAGGGAGGAAGTAAGGGTTCGGCTCGCGCATCTGGTAACTAATAGACTCCACTTGAATTTGTAGAACTAAATACATACAATCACGCCTTTAAGTTATAATATTTACGGGATGGGCAGACACATGAATGGACTGTGAAATCGATTACCATCCCCATCCATAGCTTGCCATTTGTTAAACTTAAAAGTAAAAAATAAATATATAGTTTAAAAAACTATAAAATCACACTTTTATAGGAACAGACTAAAAGTACAAAATAACCGTCTATTCAGTTACTGAAATTAAAAAAGCGTGGTGCGCCATTTGCAAAGCATGCATTCAAGTACTTAATATTGACAACGCGCACCACGCTTTTTTAATTTCAGTAACTGAATAGACGGTTATTTTGTACTTTTAGTCTGTTCCTATAAAAGTGTGATTTTATAGTTTTTTAAACTATATATTTTTATGATCTTTACCAAAATAGGGTAATCATGGTATCATAAAAATGTGTTCAAAAACAGAAACGCTCTTTTATTTCTGAGGACTTGTCACTAGGCATGCATGACAGTTAGATCTGAAATATTTAATTTAATAAATAATTTTATTCCCGCGTCATATTATGTAATATTAATTTTTATAATTATTAAGAAATCAATAACACTGGACATACAATGGTCAAACCTTAGTGTTGTTTAAAGAAAAGGAAAAAAATCAAATATAGGTACTTACGCAAACATATAAAAAAGTTATAATGTATAACTTACACTTTATAGGCACTTTTTAGACTTTGGAATGTAATAAGTACTTACGAGTATGTCAAATAATCACGATTTTGTACATATATTCGTGTCAAATGTTTTATGTTCTTTCATAATATTCGTAAGTATTTAATTTGTTAGTATCAAAATGGGAATTTAAATCTAGAGTCTAAGCTATCAAACTTTAACCACTATGTAAACATAGCACTAGAAATGGTCTATTTTGAAAACATTGAATAACTATAATAAGTTTTATGGTAAGAAAGTTAACCAGATCGATTAAGAATAAATGTCAGTATTAAAATAAGATAGATTAATATAAAAACACGCTTGTTTAGTCGTAAACTGATAAGTATACCTTAATGTTGTATATTTCGTGTTACTATTGAATATACTAATTATATTTTTCTAACGGAGTAATCTTTCTATGACTTTTACATGTTGTAATATTTTCTAATAACTCGTGTGCGACATTGGAAATTAGAAAATTACAGCCATTTCAAATGACCCGCCATGTATCGCATCATTCCCTAGTGCTATATCTTTCTATCACTAAGACATTACCTTGGCTAGAGCGAGAATACCGTTCGGACATATTTGGCTAATCGAGACAACCGAATAAAGGAAAAAGATCTGTTGTCCAGCGACAGGTGTATCTTAACAAAGAATAGAAATAGAACTGTAGAACAATGAAGAATATTAATGGTCCAATAGTTTAATAGAAAGTTATTGTTTAGGTAGGTACAGTTATACCAAAATAACTACAACATTTAATAATAACCCTTAACACCTTAAAGATTATGGTTAAAAATCAAATGGATAAATTATTTCTTAAAGCATACCTAATCATTATAATATTAAGAAAAACCGCATGAGCTGTTGATTGTATCAACAGGACCAAAATATATACCTACCAAGAAAATGTTGATAGAACAATTTAAAGCACTTGCTAACATAAATTGACTACTAGAACAATAACACGCATATTACCTGTAATGCAATTTTTGTATTCACAATTATTTGAGAATTAATTATTAGACAAAAAACTAAATAAGTCGGTGATGGGTCGATTATTTCTAATATTTAATTTCAATACTTAAGTATTTAGTTAATTGTTCCAAAGATGCCATAAAACGGGTACCTAAATTATTCGCGAAGGTTTAATTTGATCCCTCATTTAAAAATAGGTGGGCTAATAGCTCATTACGAATGCATGGCTTTTGTGAAACTAAGTGAAAATTAAAATCAGATGAACTTTCCTTTTACGGGAAAGCATAGTGACAAGCTAATAAAAGCTTTTCAACAAAACAGTGTTACAGTAAGGCGCTGCGCAAACGTAGACACTTTTGTGTCTAGTGTGGGATACAAGCTACCAGTGAATATGAAATCAGCCCGCAGAAAATGACACTTTTTGTGTCCACTTACTTCCACTTGACACATAACTCTTCGCTGATAAAAAGGTGTTCAGTGTAGGTAACTGAAATCTTAAAGTCGTCCGCTGAAGACAAATGTAACATTAACTTTCCTAAAGGTTGCGCTTGCGCTTACACGGGCAACTAAAATTGCTCCAATACCTGTCAATACCCGTCACCTATGACGTCACGACAACATCAAGCAATTCAGAGCGAAGGCAAAATGTAGCAACCTGTTGCTGAGATACGACGACACAATACCACAAAATATGGAGCAACTTTAAAAACAAGGCAATACAATAACCTTCACCGCCCCCGCTGCCGGCCTGTTTCTCTACGTATAAACGAGGTAGATAAAAAATATCTTTAAATTTTCCGGCATTAAGAAATCTAGAATATATGGAGCAATTAGTAGAAATATTCCCGAAACAATGCCGCACTTAATTGTGATTGCTTGAGATTCTTTGCAATACATTTTTGCAATACCTATATAGCCTGGGTCATTAAGGTATAACTACTTTTAAGTAGTTTAAAGACCGTGTACACACTTATACACATAAATAAATATGAATAATTGCTCCAGATTGAATCCAAGTGCTCCAGTTGCCAAGCAATTATTGCTAAAAAAATTGCCCGTGTAAGCACAGCTTTACAATTGTTCTGAGCTGCGCTGTCCGATCGCCGCTGCCAGACGTCTCGGTTACAAAAAGTGTCTACGTTTGCGCAGCGCCTAAGTCTTTCCAAATCACAAAAGAAATAATATAACAGTATTTCACAAGTATTTCATGTTTCAATGTTGTCAGTTAACAATAACAATGATTTTTAGCAATAACGACGATCTAATAACAATGATTATTCGCGAGAGCAACAGGCTACCTATGAATTTCCTGTGGGCAAACGTTATTGTTGCTAATTAATATGTACCTATTGTTTACATTTCATAAACTTGAAATCTGCCCAAAACAGGCGGTCGTCCTGTATCTGACTCTCAAATTACCCAGATATTGAAATCGAATTAAACTAAAGTCAACCTTTTCGTTTTGATTCAAAGTTCATTATTGAATGTTTGTGATCGTGTGTATATTATTCCAAATATCAAAATTTAACCTTTAACTGTTTATTGACGTAAAGGTTAAGAACATCCCGTGAGGAAATGTAAACCTTTGTTGTTTAACAGATAAACCTGTTTAGTACCAACTTCATGATTAATTAATACTTAATTAAGGTTTATTAACACTTAATGGTGTGGTCCACATATAAATGTCTAAAATAAGAATATACTAAACAGTTTCATTGGAAAGAATCGAGTTGATAGACAGGCCGATTTTTCTAGTATTTTAATATACTACATAGTTATTATATCCATACAAGTACTCATATACAAACTCTCTAATCTGAGACTAGATGATGTTATGTAAAACCTCATATACCTACTCGTAGGTACTTATGTTTATTTTTATATTTACTTATTGAGTAAAGGAATTTAATTGAGCGAAGGATTAAACTATGCGGTCGGTAGGTAGGTCGTTTCGTTTCGCTTGACTCCACATAAGCGATAGACTTTTACTGTACCTATGTAATTAAGTCGGCTAAAAAAATATCTGTACCTAAGTATTTTTCTATATGGTTTTCCAAGTTTCAATGTCGCATATATATGTAGCATTTATCTTTAGAAAGTTTCGTATTCTTCGAGTATCTATTATAAGTAAAACCACAGACATGCAAGTTTATATGTTCTGTAGGTAAAACTGTGTGTATTTTCCGATGTATCTCTAAATATTTACTATTGAGAGAGAGTTAATAAGTTTTAGATAGGAACAAAGGTTTTAGGGTCTGTGTAATATAACCATTAAAATGATAATTAATTATTTATTATTTAACTACTGGCTTCCCGCGGTTTCACCCGTTGCCGTGGGAATATCGGAATAATATATAGCCTATGTTACTCGGGAATAATCGAGTTTTCTACTGGAAAGATTTTTAAATCGGTTCAGCAGTTTTTCAGTTTATACATTACAAACAAACAAACAAACGAGTTTACAAAAATCAAATTTTTCCTCTTTATAACATTAGTATTAGTATAGACTAGTTTTCCAGCCGCTTTGCTCCCTTAAGCTATGTGATTAGGAATGGGACAGTTTTCCTGGTGTAAAAACCATACCTAATCCATACCTAATCTATCTTGCTGCCAAATTTTATCCAGATCATTTAAGCTATTTTGCCGTGATTGAGTAACAAACATTCAAGCATATAATTCAATTTTTAATTCATGTTATAATTTTTTTTACTTGTCTTTCACGCTCTATAGGCAGCCTATGTTTTTCCTCCGAGGTAATTTCTCATTTTTTATCATTACTCGCAATTTCTTTAAATATGTGTATGGAGGGCATAAGTAAATACTTATTTAATAAGTATACACTTATTATGATTTTAAATAAATATATGCACAGACCCTAACTACCCCTGAAGGGGAGATCGAGCTTTAAAGTATTTTAGAAAGGTGTGTTTACTCTGTGTACTTACAGCATAGTATGTTAGCGAACCATGTTCTCTATACAATGCTGACATCTGTACTTTAACTAGTTTTTTTACTACAAAAAGTGTACTGTATATCTTAAAGTGTTTTCTAGTCATTTTAACGTGTAAGGTTTTATTTATTTTTGAAACATATAAAATATAATGTTTATAGATAATAAAGATAGATTATTAAATAAAAAGTTTGTATCTTTCTAATGACTGATGTTTTTCTAAATTTTTTATCACTTGATTGTTATCGGATATGTGCTTATTTTGTTAATTTTTCCTTTCTTTTGTTTAAATGTATAACAAGCACAAAACGAGGCGCTTACTTTTTGTTTTATATTTTGTAATTTATTTTAAGTATCTTCTATATAAAAAGGTTATGATTTATGATAATCTTTGAATTTAAATGTTTCAAGTATCGATGTTACTAGCTAAAAATAATAAGAGAGAAATTTATTTTAAAACAGATTTCAGGTTACCTAACTATATTATGTATAAGTATATATACCTAATATATATTATAATACGGTACGTTACGGCATTGTATAAATTGGTTTAAGCAATCAACAATTTTAATGCTATGTTACATTACTAGATTCCTATATAACAAGAAGAAGACAAGCTAAGACAGTTGTTTTATTCAGAGCACCAAAGCTTTAAGCTCCATCAAGCTGCGGCTAGATAGACGTAACCAAGGGTCTGCGAAGCGGGACTCGCATACAGCGCATACCCAAGTATTCTATCTTCATAATATAAGGTTGGAACGCAATTTATCCCCTTATATATGAAGATGTAATGCTAGTATTTATTATTCTAAAGTGAACATGACGTAGCAACTCCGCATTGACTGACCGAGAACTCGCGTCGCTGACACGTACGGTTGACCAACTTTTACAATTTTATTGTTTCTCAAAGAATGACTGAGTAACGCTCGTACACTCGAACGCTACTCAAGTTTGACAGCGTCTCAAACATGCATCGCCCTGTCGTCGTCGCATTAAATGATGATTAAATGTCAAAGATATATGAAAGAGACGCCATGATGTTTGAGACGCTTTCGAGTTGAGATTTTAAATTATTTTTATGCATTTACAATGCAATTCTGTAAGTATAGGAAAAATGTGTTAGTTAAAAACCACGAGCCTATAAGTAGCTGATCCCGCCTGAAAGCTACTTATAAGGGCTCGTGGTTTTTTACTATCACATTTTTCCGACGCTTTCGAGTATTCGTAAGTAACGGGCGTAAGTAACGCAACTATTATTTTATGCATTATTTATTAGCTAGTAACACCATACTAATTTTCATCTTCCAGTTTCATAAACTTCGTAATGTTAAGTAGTTGTGTTTCATGTACCCAATAGCGTTGCATTGTTCTACATATTTAGTTAAAGTGTCTTTAAATTCGATGTTTTGTGCAATATGGCAATTGAACTATTAATGTGATTCGAGATAATAGTTGCAAATATAAAATTGTGAAATATATTGTTTTATTTCTTTGTACTTAGTTTAAAACCTTTGTTTTTTGACACGAGCAACGATAGAAAAATCTTTCATTGAAATCGAAAGAAGAGGAAAACAGTTTCTGACAGTTATTCGCATAAATATAATATGTGGGTAAGTATTATGAGGATCGTGATTTGGGCCAATGTATACAAAGTAAGTAGAAAGAACTTCTATTCGTCATATTTCACATTTTACTGATTTTACCTACTGTGCCAAAGGTTGTGAGTTCAAATCTCAGCAAGAACGAATGTTCAGAACATATATCTGAGAGTAATTAAACAACAAAAAATAATTAACATTGAGTATTAGAAAAAAAACGGCTCATCCTTAGCTCCGCCGGAAAGCGAACCAGAGGGACCTTTCACTGTCCGGGCGAATGGTCTGACCGCTGAGCTATCTATTATTCTATTCCGACCAACGACGGATCAACTACCTAGTCGTTCCGATCGAAACTTCGGAACGTGGTTTTCTTTCCATTATTTCTTTTTATTAAAAGAAAGTATTTTATGGCAATAATAAGTTAGGAATATCGTTAGGAATCCTTATGTCATATTTTATTATTATTATCACGGTATTTTTAACCGACTTCTAAATCAAAAAGGAGGAGGTTCTCTATTCGTCTGTATGTATGTTTTTTTTTTTTTTTTTGTGTATGTCCACCGATTACTCGAAGACGGCTGAACCGATTGAAATGGTTCAAACGTTATTACATCAGGTTGGTTTCCAAGTTGGTCCCATTTTTTGAAATTTTGAAATCAGTTCAGTAGTTTTCAGGAAATCTTGAAAATACTGTCGTTTTCGTTACCACTTTATGTGAATTTAATACTTATCTTTAGGCATAACTCCTTTGTTTATAAACCGATTTAGATGATTCTTGTTTTGTTAAAAAGGAGATACCTCAAGGTATTTTAACCGACTTCGAAAAAGGAGGTTCTATTTACCAGAAAACACGCAAATTGCCTGCAAGATGCACGAAAAAGAGTGAAATAAAAATTATTTTTATAAAAAAATAAAACCGCCTTCTAAAAAACCACATCAAAAAAGTAAGAAATAATTCTTCACCAAATAAATAACGTAAGTACTTTGAAGTCTACGTTGAAGGTTTTAACAAAAACAACAAAAAAAAATTACATGTTTCACGTCCGACTTCAAAGTACTTACGTTATTTATTTGGTGAAGAATTATTTCTTACTTTTTTGATGTGGTTTTTTAGAAGGCGGTTTAATTTTTTTATAAAAATAATTTTTTAAACTACATTGTCTAAATTTTTTATTCTTTCTATGAAAATTTAGTTTTTTTACAATTAAATTACTGTTTTGCAATTGATTGGTTTCTAGCACATCTATAGGTACTTACAAAAGTTTGAGCATCAAAAAGTGGCCAAAATCGGGGCATTTGGTATAATACCTACCTTTCGCACATAATAAGTGTTATGTTATACCTATGCTATACAAAAAAGGGTAGTTAAATTTTGTAAGTATAATTTAAGATATAATTTTTGTTATACCTAGGTATACCTAAGACCATTGAGCACTAAGTGCTTCAAAGTGAAAAATCCACAACGGGGTCTCCTGCCCTACCTGGTGCTACTGATTTCATGTAAACCGGCCATTATGAGAATCTGCTATGATCTCTGAACCGTTAGTGTACGGCCAAGTGCCCGCTCTGGTTGAGCGTCGGGCGGGGCGGAGCGGGCAGCGTCCATCATTTGGTTGCCGACGCTCCGGCCGCTACTCAGGACACCACTATGTCGTGGGCCACACTGGAGGCCTATTCCCTCCGCCGCGCGCCGGTCGCGGCAACCGCCGGACGCGCCAGTGTGGCCCCTCCCGTCCGTCTCAATATATTTGTTTTGCCCGCTCAACGCGGACGCAAGACGCGCCGCTCCAGTGTGGCCCACGACTAAGCGTACGGCCAAAGCGCCCGCTCTGGTTGAGCGTCGGGCGGGGCGGGGCGGGCAGCGTTCATGTTAAACAAATACTAACGCTTAAGGCGCTACTCGGAAAAAGTATGGACTCTTTGATATATAACTATAGGACGGTTAGAGTTGTTATAAATCTGGTAATAAGATATATATTTCTTCATACCTTTATCTAGAATCGTATAGTTTCAGAAACACGATTTTATGATTTTGGCTCGACACTTTTTATTTTCGAAAATACCTCTAAAAAATAAGAAATATCAAGATTATTCTTAAATGGGGATACATATACTATTGAAAATTGGTTTAATTAGTGGACACCATTAATATTTAGAATCGTATAGAAGCATTTTTTTATAATCGCTATAGTTTTTGAATACGAAGTGATTTTGTGTTTTTTTTACGTAATCGGCAAAATCGGTCTCGCTCCCGCGCGCGTCGTTTTCTCATTGCTATCTCGCTTTAGCATAATTTTTCCGAGTATCGCCTTAATGGTGTCCTGAGTGGCTAGCGGCCGGAGCGTCGCGCGTCGTCGGCAACCAAATGATGAACGCTGCCCGCCCCGCCCCGCCCGACGCTCAACCAGAGCGGGCACTCTGGCCGTACACTTACCCAAATAGCTATCGCACACCATAATAGCGATACCCAGGGAACTATTTGTTAACGAAGGGTAACTCGTAAAGTACACAGCTCGAACTTAAACCTTCAATTCACACGTAACCTTCCAGTTTGACCTAGTTCCAGACAAGTTTAAGGCGCTACTCGGAAAAATATGGACTTTTTGATTAAAAACTATAGGACGGTTACAGTTGTTACAAATCTGGTAATAAGATATATATTTCTTCATACCTTTATCTAGAATCGTATAGTTTCAAAAACACGATTTTATGATTTTGCCTCGACACTTTTTCTTTTCGAAAAGACCTCTAAAAAATACGAAAAGTGAAGATTATTCTTAAATGGGGTTACTTACACTATTGGAAATAGGTTTAATTAGTGGACACCAATAATATTAAGGATCGTATAGAAGCATTTTTTAAAAATCGCTATAGTTTTTTAATACGATGTGATTTTGTGTTTTTTTTGCCTAATCTGCAAAATCGGTCTCGCTCCCGCGCGCGTCGTTTTCTCATTGCTATCTCGCTTCAGCACGATTTTTCCGAGTCTCGCCTTAACTTCTTCTAATTCAGCGTTAAGCTGTGCAATTCAGAGGCACTTTACATACATACAGTAGTATAAGGTTGCATGCCTTTAAAATGTATAGCTTTACTTAAAACCTCACAAATATCAAACTTTATTTTTTAATCTGCTAAAATGTATAAAGTAGCTAATATTTATGTTTAAAATTCGTAATTATGAATTTCTCAAAATTATTTTCAGGTGTTTATTAAAGACGAATTGACTGTATATTTTACTAGCTGACCCAGCGCGACTTCGTTCCCGTGGCCCTACCCCCTACTCCACCCTACCCTACCCTACCCCTACCCTACCCTACCCCTACCCTACCCTACCCTACCCCTACCCTACCCCTACCCTACCCCTAACCTACCCTACCCTACCCCTACCCTACCCTATCCTACCCCTACCCTACCCCTACCCTACCCTACCGTATCCCTACCCTACCCCTATATCCTTCCTTGGACTTCCACGAACATTTCAAGACCAAAATTAGCCAAATCGGTCCAGCCGTTCACGCGTGATGTCGTGACCAAGGGAAATAGGGATTCATTTTTATATATATAGATGTAATAGACAAGCAAGTTGGCACCTTAATGCGCAAGGAGTTATGGATTCGATATCCTAATAGCGGGTTAAAATTAATAAAAGAACAAATTCTTGATCTGAGTCCAAAATTATTAATAACTAATTAAAAAAAAATACTTAGTCATGGTAAAAACAGATAGGTAGCGACTGGGGTTAGAACCCGCTATTCCTGACTCAGTAGGCAGTAATGCCAGGTCAGTCTTTAAACGCCCACTTTAAACACCTTTTGTGTGACTGCCGGCCCCTTATCCACAAACGCAGAATAGTTACTTATCCATCTGGGTCGACAACACACTATGCGCCCGAAGGAGATGAAAACTGTTAAAGGTAGGAGTATTCTAGCCTTCTTGAAAGCCTCCAGGCTAAAAGAGTTACTATTATATTACCAAGTGGTGAGTCACAGTAGATCTTTCTGATCGCAGTGACTATATCTCCTACGGGAGATGCATAGCTCCTTAAATACGAAAAATAATGCCTGTCTAAGAAATCAGTAATTTCCTAAGCTAAAGCAAGTCGCGGGCGGGTGTTAGTACCACAAGTAGGTACTGTACAATAAATATGAATGTAAGCTATAAAATAAAACATCATTTTGTAAAACCACACTTGGCAAATGACAGGTTGTATAGAGACGTATAGTCCTAGATCCCGAGGCCGCCAGACATTACTCATTTTCTCATAATTGAAATATTACTGTAACCCTAGCACGAAAAACTGTATTTATGGTAACTGTTATCGTGATCATATTATTATTTTGTATGAAAACCAGAGCAGCTCCTCTTTCGGTCGTTTAAGGAACTGAAATTCAATACATGTTTGACAGCAGCACTTTGACAGCTTTTGACGGACGGTATAATTTACTATTCGCCCATAACGATAGTTTTTCATGCTACGGCTACTGTATACTCCAATACACTATCAATATAGATTTAAAAAGCTTTAATTGTCATAAAGCCTGACCAAAAAAAACAGGCTTGAGCTCCTGAGTCTCATATCAAAACTATTAATAAAAGTAATCATTGTTGTCCCTACGCTATACGCTACCCTTAGCCCCTGGTAGAGTCAGGGACAAATTCTGTGAACCACTTCTTGCCAATCTTACCATTCGGTGCGCTATTCACGCAGGACCTTTAGCTATTTGATTTTGAATTAAACTTGAGTAGTAAAATGCATAAAAATAAAAATTATTTTTATAAAAAAATAAAACCACCTTCAAAAAAACCACATCAAAAAAGTAAGAAATAATTCCTCACCAAATAAATAACGTAAGTACTTTGAAGTCGGGCGTGAAACATGTACAATTTTTTGTTGTTTTTGATAAAACCCGCCCGACTTCAAAGTACTTACGTTATTTATTTGGTGTGGAATTATTTCTTACTTTTTTGATGTGGTTTTTTGAAGGCGGTTTTATTTTTTATAAAAATAATTTTTATTTCACTTTTTTTTAGTGCATCGTGCAGGCAATTTACGTGTTTTCTGGTAAATAGGTATGTGATCAAACTGAAAACCTCCTTTTTCGAAGTCGGTTAAAATACCTTAAGGTATCCCCTTTTTAACAAAACAAGAATCATCTAAATCGGTTTATAAACAAAGGAGTTATGCCTAAAGATACGTATTAAATTCACCTAAAGTGGTAACGAAAACGACAGTATTTTCAAGATTTCCTGAAAACTACTGAAACGATTTCAAAATTACAAGAAATGGGACCAACTTGGAAACCAACCTGATGTAATAACGTTTGAACCATTTCAATCGGTTCAGCCGTCTTCGAGTAATCGGTGGACATACACAAAAAAAAAAACATACATACAGACGAATAGAGAACCTCCTCCAATGTTTTTGATTTAGAAGTCGGTTAAATAGGACCCCAGCCAAACGAAAAGAAGTCATAGGTGCACCGAATTTCCCCTGGTTGTACCTGTAAACTGGGCATCTTCTCAAGCTAGCAGCTATGCTTACATCCAAAAAACATAATGATCACTACCTAATCCCACACCTTTTATTCGTGAGAAGATAAGTATAATGTCTGGCGGCTCCGGGATCTTGGACTAGTATAGAGGTCTACGGTTACTCGTCCTGACGAATATAAATGTCTTTGCGATCTTTATTTATTGTAACTCGTTATTTGGAAGAAAACGTAAGTAAATTGAATAATATATTATGTTTGTTTATTCAGTAGAAAGTTATATCAGTGAACCTAATATTTAAGAATTCTGTTTTACTACGAGAAATCTACTTTAAGATATTAGTTGCAGGCCGAGCGCACTATCCACTGTGCTACGGGCTCCTTATTCATTAATTAATTTCTAATATCTAATATAGTAGGTACAATATTAAAATTGATGATAATGATAAGATTTTAAACTTACATGGTCATTATCACTATAACTATTATGAAAAACGGGATTTTTACCATGTTTATTTTGTTTTTCGAGTTCCCGATATTTCGGCGCAGTTGCACACGCCATGATCACGGAGTACTCACAGTTACTCCGTGATCATGGCGTGTGCAACTGCGCCGAAATATCGGGAACTCGAAAAACAAAATAAACATGGTAAAAATCCCGTTTTTCATAATAGTTATAGTGATGATAATGATATCGTAAAATCAATACCAACTTTGCAGCTTTAAATAAAATAAATAAAAATAAATTTATTTTTATTTATTATATTATCTATACGTACCTACTTATCAAAATTTAGTAGTGTATGGTAAACTTTTCCTATATCAGTTGCATTTTCAACTCGATCTAAAGAATAAATAGCTAATGTACCTAGTCGATGATTTTTTTGAAACCTATGTATTCAGGGCAGGGGTGAGAAGTTTTCTTTTAACATAAAGTAGATAATCGAATAAATACGAAACAGATAAAAGAATATTAAATTACTTAAGAAAATTAATGGATTATTTAATTAAAATGTGGGTCAAATTACCCTTCATCAAGTCCATGATAAGATCTTAATGAAATTAATAATACCTACTCTTAAAGAGCTGTATTGATTTCCAGCAGCCACTTCTTAAAGAAGCAAACCCCACCTACAAACAACAATAAATCTAGGCAAAATATAAATAAAGTCCATTTCAAAAGGGCAAGCCTGGAATCTCTCCGAGTGTTATAAAGAACACCGCACACGCTCGTATCGTAACTTTATGGTCCGAAGCATACAGAGATAACAAATTCCTTTTAATAAAGTGTATTTCTTTGGTAAAGCCGTGGTTATGTTTGTAGCGGAGAGTGAAAGTACTAGTATAGTATTATATTATCTGTGGTGAAAGTAATTTTTAAGAACAAGTACACAAGGCGGCACATCAGACTATACATGTTGACCTTGAGACCTCCTTTATGCCCTACGTAATAAAAGCTGTTATTGCAGTTCAACTGTTTAACTTGATGTGCTGTCGAGTGTACCTACTTTTGTATGTCGTGTGAGCTCCTCATCACACTTACAGATTACAGAGAAATAAAACGAAGTGAAATTTTTCTCTGGATACTTTAAAATTTTCAATGCATTTAATGCAATAAGTTCGATATTTTTATAGCTCCAATACATGGTGGATTATCGAGATGAGTATCCATCCATACTAATATTATACATTTTAATGTGATTGTGTGTTTGTTTGTCTTTGACGTCTTACACGTCAAAACGGAGCAGCGGATAGACGTGATTTTTTGTATGGGGATAGTTTGGGGGCTGGAGAGTGACATAGGCTACTTTTTGTCGCGGAACAATATCATACTCCCGCGAGATAACTTCGTGTACCTAGTCCACATGGGTGGAGCCGCGTGCAGTCGTATCATATTGGTATCCTACGTATATTAAAAATACGAAATGTTGGATGATCGCATCCCGATATTCCTACAGAAACGGTAAAAGTTAAGTCAAAAGTCAAATCAAGCAAGCCAGTTAGTTAGCATTACTATCTACCTTGACATAATAAAGGTAGGCATTAGGTACTTGGAGCGTTTACATAATGCTTTCATTACATCAGTCTGAAGTAGTTTAGTACGTTTTGCGTGAGAGATGCACTAGATCCGAGAACCGTCATTCGAGGACTTGCATAAAGATCGGACGCAGTGTTCAGACTTTCTTACAGTAGGTTTTTCTTACCTACCAGTGGCGAGGTGTCCATACATGCTGATTCCCCATTGGCTTCCCTTTTAATAATCCCTAAAAACACCATCCTACCGATTCACTATGCAGACCGTTAATTATTGCCACCGATGGCATGGCTTACGATTACCGTACCATAGCGGGACTTTTTCGTGCTTATGATACAGTTCATATAGTTTCAGTATTCCACCACAGTCTAACTACATACAATTGTTCATCGGAGGCGTCTAGACAGAGCAATCGTGCGAGGTACGCGGGGCAGGAGGGGAGCGGGTCGCTACCGCCTACCATACTAAATTTTGTTAGGTAGGCGGTAGTTGTCCGACAGGGCTATCGCGTGGAACACATGCCGCGTTATCTCCGTCCATGTGCACAGGGAGCACCCTGGGGGTTTTGGTGGGTTCAAGCCCCACAGAACAGTAAAAAAATAATTCAAATGTGAGTCTTACACTTTTTTTAATTTTGTTAATTGGTGTCATTTTCATGTAGTTAGACTGTGATATCGCTATGTACAGAGCCGCAGCCGAAAGTTCTCGCTCCGATACATTATGGAATAAGGAGCTTTTGGTGACCAGCGGCGTTTCTCTTCATAAACCGTTACGCTTTGTTTATGGCCCGTCCGGCTAATGGTGATGGCACGAGGAAAATAATAAAATTTACTTTAACAGGTCATATGAAAGATTAACTTAAAGCCAATAGAATATAAGCGTCTCACTAGTTCCTTTTAACGAGGTACCCGTTCCGTAGGAACATCAGGATCAAATATAACCTATGTTACTCAGGAAGAAGGTTGCTTTCTAATAGTGAACGAATTTTTCGAGTTTGTTCATTCATTACAAACAAAAACCTAGAAAACAAATCTTTTCAACAACTCAAAATCTAAAATCCATACTAGTATTATAAAGGATATTAGATTTTGTTGGCAATGCTTTACTGAACTGTGAACATTGCTTTATTGTTTGGTTGCACTTGCACCTCATGGACTCAGTAACGTGATCGCGCCAAAAAATCGCGTAAAGTCTACAGACAATTTGACATACAATCTGCAGCCGGAGTCGCGGTTGGCTGTACTCTATACTCACGTAGCAGCCGTGATCACAATTCGTCTGCACGCTCCAAGATTGCTACAACCGCACTAACTCACGTAACAATTTGCTACTACAATCCGACATGCAGCATGTTCGAAACATATTTTTTTGGTTTGGGGTTTACTGTATTAAGCTTAGGGATTGTGGCTGCAGATCGTATGTTAAATTGCTACGTCTGTAGACCCTTTTACAGTCATGTCTCGCAAAGAACAATGGGTATACCCTAACACGAAAATATCTAGTTGAAGCATTGTGAGTTGTTTCGGGTTTTGTGGCCCTCATGATCATGAAGTATCTAAATAACTCTAAAAAACAAGGCCCTATTCAATGGGAGTAAAAAAGGTAGGTATATTAATAAAATTGAAAGTTCGATAAAAAATTCTTTATTTCTGTTGAATTTTAAGTAGGGCAGGCGTACCGGTTTTGGCCACTTTAAGGATTTTTTCACTTTTAACCGCTTAGTGCTTAATGATCTTAAGTATTTTAGAGAAAATTTATAATGTAGAGTTATAGGTAATTTATCGACCTTTAAGGGTACAATCTACAAAGTAAAAAAAAATCAATAGTTTTTTTTATTTAGAACAAATTCTGCGGAGGCGGCCAAATACACCGTTTGCATTGGTTTTGGCCACTTTCATAAAATTACTATATTTATAAGTTGAGTTAATGCTTAATTGATGTCTTATTAGAGTTCTGGACTAAAACACTACATGAAATAGTATTTCAATCACAGCTAGCTCCTTACTACAATTTTATAAGTATACCTTAATCACTTGATTAAAAGAAAATTAGCGGATTGAGGCTAGTGTAGGCTAGTGCCTACACTAGCCTATATCCTCTAATTTTCTAGTACGTTAGCTAACAAAAGTGAGTTGTGTGTCTTTTAAAATAAATGAACTTTATGATAGGTTGGAAACTTTCTACTAATGCCAAAGTGGCCAAAGGTGGCACAATGCTAAAATTTCTAGCCCCACTTTTGGCCACTTGTTGTTTCCCAACTTTTTGTAAGAACAGTGAAAAAACATATTCGAATATGATATAAAATATTAAATAACCATAAAATAATTTTATTGTAGAAAAAAAATGATTTTACAAAACCTTTACCCTAAACATATTTATTAAGAATTTTACAAAATGTTAACTTTGAAACATAACACGTGATTATGTCTAAAATATCGTACTACATAAAAAAAGCTAAGTGCTGTAATTATTAACTAAAAGTCCAATCTTTTATTCGCCATTAATAAATATAAGCAATAATTATTTAATTCCTATTTAAGTATATAACTTTAAAGTGAAAAGTGACCAAAACCGGTACAGTGGCCAAAACCGGTACGCCTGCCCTACCTACTAATATGTTTTTCTCCAATTATAAGTATTCAGACCGGCTTCTTAGAATGATAAAACTACTCAATAAGGGCCCCCAAAAGCTGTCCGGCTGTCAATACCTACATTGCAAAAAACCTATGTAGTAAATAATCCACATCTCATTATTCTCTACTTCGTAATAAGACTTAATCGCACAAAAGCGACTTAGTTCATGATGCTACAGTCCATTTTTTTGGTACCTTAGCATGCCTTAGAAACATGACTCGAAAACGCTGTCCCCTCTCTTACCAACTAGTGCCTTCCAAAGCATGAAGGAAATTGATACGATAAATTTACCCCAACCAAAAAAATATATGTTTCGAAAATATGTACTTAATTAAATTTACTCGTAAAGCGGCACCAGTAATATAATTGCGAGAATTTGGTAAACTCGCACTTTAATATCGAATAACGGCGTATAATTAAACGTTGGTTGATAATAATCTGATCATTAATGAAACGAGGTGCGTATTAAATATTTAATCACATGTATGCAATATACCATATATATGAGGAGCTCGTACAGAGTCGTTTTACGACTCCGACTTAATAACTCAATGCTTAGGGTATACCCGGACAGTGAAAGGTCGTGGGTTCGAGTCCCATCGGAGCTGGGGCGGAGATGGGTGATTTTCACTAATACTTCATTTTCAATAAGATAATTCTATGTTTTTTCTGTAAATAATACCTTTCTCTTTACAACAAACGAGTCTCAATGTCAAACGAAATAAAACAGCGTAATAATGAAAACAATTGACATTAAATTCGAATAAGCCCGATACAGGTGGTGTTTTCATTTCCTTTCAGGCAGGTGTACCACGTAAACCATTTTCAGCACAATGGAGAAAATGCTTCGATGTACAATGCGTGTTTAGTATGAAGCTATCGGAATGAGGAGCTAGCAATAAATTATATGTATTGGTATCATAATTAATAACTCAGTTTTTGTTGCAATTAGGTCACCTGTACCCAAAGAATTATGAGCAAGGCCTACTCTTAAATAAGCGACAAGGGATTATTACTTTTGTACTAATATCATTCAATGAGTAAAAAGCTTAACAGGGAATAAAGTGGTTAAATGTGTTACATGTTAATATTTAATTTCCGATAATGCGAGATACTTGTACTGAATAAGAGAAGAGTGTATATTTTTGTTATTATTGTTGGTTAGTGTTGTTGTAAGTCCGCCTATCCTTCTGGCTAGACACAGAACAAACACAAAGGAGATCAGTCACGCTTCATACATTTTTAGACCAAAAACGTAAAAGTGTCGATGAACAAAAATAAATTCCACATTAATATTGTAAACAGTATTACGATCATTGTACTTTGAAATTATTGTTGGTCAGTATAGGACTTATAACTTACACATGCTCAACTAAAATCACATATTATATAGAAAACGTACCTACCACTTTCCTACATTTTTGCAAAGGTTAAAACATCATAAATTGAGTCGACTTTCGTCCGAATACGAGAGGATGGTTTCACGCTAGCAAACGGACTGTGAGAATTTAATTTGACCAGGTTGCCTCGCTTCAATGTGCCACTAATTGCTGAACCACTGGCGCAGTAAATAGGTGAATTAAGTAAAACAGTACCTCAACTAAGCCGCTTCTTTAAATAACTAGTAAGTAGTATCCCGCCTGAAAGCTACTTATAGGGCTCGTGGTTTTTTTTTTACTATCACATTTTTCCTATAACTAGTAAGTACTTACCTGATTACCAGTACAAAAAAACAATAACTAAGTAAAACTTTGATGTGTATTTAGCAGCCAACCGGGTGAATTAGCCATTCATTGAACTTTATTTATAGCCATTTAACCAAATGGCGCCGTTCAACTAATAAAAGGATATTCAGCCGCTATTTCTCCACTCATTTCCAAGTCTACTGCCGTAAAGTTTGCAAACCAACGGTGCAACTTCTTTGATTTTAAGGATTTGAAGAATTGTTTCACACAAGCAAACGGACTGTGAGAATTCATCTTAAACAACAGGTTGCCTCGCTTCTATATGCCATTAATTGCCGAGCCACTGGCATAGTAAATAGGTGGCTTAAGTAAAGCAGTACCTCTACTAAGCCCTTCTATTACCTACGACCGCAAAAAGAGGGGTGTTATAAGTTTGACGTGTCTGTGTGTCTTTCTTCATCATCTTACGTGAACAGGATAGTTCTTAGCTTTACTTCATGAAAATTTGTTCAGGCGCTGCAAGGTCATCAGCTCTTTTTAGTAAGCTGCGGTAGAAATCTTACACGCTGGATATTTACTTTATTTTGAAACATTTGTGAGACCTTATTGCCGGTGGTATTGCCGTAAAATTGATACTAAATTAAACCTCTTTGACTCGGTTCCTAAATGCTGAGGATCGTAGGTAACCTCTGTCACTTTAGTCGCGTTTTGGATTGCTGATCGCCACTGGCGACTAGGTAATCTACTGATAAATTAAAAGACAAACGAGTATTAGACGAAAACTGATATTTTAACCACCTTTGTGGTCTAGTAGTTCAAACCACTGGTTTCACACCCAGAGGTCCCGGGTTCTATTCCCAGTTTAGTTAGTGGTAGAACTTGTTCCAAGTCCGCCTGGCTAGCTACCACTGTAGAGTGTATAACACTGTGACTGTAACTGTACGTGTGTGATTGTACAGTGGATAACACCCAATGGCTGTCGGAAACATTTTCGATTGCTAATGTCATTGATCCGAGTATAGTAATGTCAAAGTTTACGAATCCGACGTTTTGTGAATTCAGTACCCCTAGTCAAAGAATACTATAATATTACTAACGTAAAGAAGCGACACTCACCTCCCCCCGCCAATTCATTTCCCCCGCATTGAGAAAGTAAACCGAGGAGTAAACGTCACACGTTTGTCGGTTGTCTTGTCAGTCACTCAGTCAACAAGAATGTAACCAAGTCAACGATGTCATTATATTTCGTAAGCAAACTTCGATTTGAGGATCGTGCGATATAACCTTGCAGTGGCGTTCGTATATTATGCAGTTGAA
The DNA here is from genome assembly GCA_949710035.1 of Crambus lathoniellus. Lineage (NCBI taxonomy): Eukaryota > Metazoa > Arthropoda > Insecta > Lepidoptera > Crambidae > Crambus > Crambus lathoniellus. The sequence goes on along the minus strand of OX453313.1, from coordinate 12,378,644 downwards.
TCGTAGATGATTGATATCAAATTTAATATTAACAGAAAACAAATATTCCAATACGAATTGTTTGACCAAATAATAAATGTTATGATACGATTAAATTCTATGAAATTAGAGGATCTTTTATTGATTTGATTTAACTTTCATTAGGTGCAAGTATTGGATTAAAGAAATTGGTCGAATGGACTTAAAGCGCTACTCGGAAAAAGTATGGACTTTTTGATTTAAAACTATAGGATGGTTACAGTTGTTACAAATCTGGTAATAAGATATATATTTCTTCATACCTTTATCTAGATTCGTATAGTTTCAAAAACACGATTTTATGATTTTGTCTCGACACTTTTTCTTTTCTTTTTCTTTTTCTTTTTTTTCAGCTTGCGTTGCTGGTTCTCCAGTTTGTGTCCCGTCAATCTCATGAAAACCTATAATCTTATCCTCGTTAATTTGATGATATAAGTACCGTTTTAATGAAAATTCGTCAGCGCAAATAATGCAGTATTTTTCTGAGTCTTTTAATATTTTAATTTGGTCTCTAAACATTGTAAAACGTTAGGTGAAAATTTTGTATCAATGTTGATATTCATTCGGCGCAACGTCCTTTCGCTGGCATGTTTAACGTTTGCTAAGACTCTTTATGCTAATGGACTGGCAAAATATAAATATAAAGCAAATAACTGTAAATCTTTAGTGTTTCTATTGCCATGACTGTTTTGTTTTAGACGGGTTTGAAAATTGATATTTTTTTGTAATTGAGAGGACATATTGGTATCTTTTTGAGATGCACATTCTTGCTGAGTATCCAAATTTTTTCGTCTTTTGCACACTGTTTATAAGTCACTTAATAATTTCCTTTTATTGTGAAAAGCGAAATATATGTAGCTTACTTCCGCAAAAAACACAATATGCAAGATGCACCGCCCGCCCGCCCGCAAAAAATTGCTAGTTCGTGCGAAAAACCAACACCAAAATTTGGTTTTGTTGTTGGTTTTTCGCACGAACTAGCACGAACTAACTCCTGAGGATGCCCCGGGTTGGGGCGAAACACGTGTAGAGTAGTCTAATCGGTGACGGTGCAAGGTGTATTGCTGTCTTGCTAGATGCTGGTATTGTGCACTGCTGTTTTCGTGGTCTGCATGTGCAATTTTTTGCGGGCGGGCGGGCGGTGCATCTTGCATATTGTGTTTTTTGCGGAAGTAAGCTACATATATTTCGTTTTTCACAACGGTTAGGGACTTCCGCCAAGTGACGCCTGATTCAATAAAAAAAAAAAAACAAAGGACTTTGTGCACGATGTATAGGCCGTTTGGCTTAACATGCACATTTTTTAAGCAATAAAACTATATGTTTGGAAGTTTACACTACGAAGAAACTATTTATCATTTTTGTTTTGTGTCAAATAATAAAAAGCTTAGAAATAGACAGACAGAAGCGAAGAGCGACTTTGTTTTATACTATGTAGTGATAGTTAAAGACAATTTTATTTGTTGAATTCATTTCATTTTTATTAAATTAGTTAGTACCTACGACAGGTGCGTTTCTGAAGATTTCAATACAAAGTACATTGTGCCATTCAAACGGCCTTTTGACAATCGCTTTTGTACTGAAAAAAGCTTGTAAAATGATTGCTTCCGAACTTACCCGACATAATATAAACATACGTAAATAATAAATTGGGACGCTCTTGCAAAGTTATTTCGTGACGCTCGCGGCACGCGCCATCTAGTCGATATATTTTGTACCACTAGCTCCGGAGTGTGCTACGGCGGATGTCATCCCTGCATCGTTGACGCACACATTTGACGCGTGTACACACGTTATGTCAGTTACGTAGTAGTAGAAGGTTATTATGCGGGGGTCGTAGTATGGAGTGTCGTAGTACCCCTAGTGTAAGTTTTTATGTCAAGCAAACGCAAACTATTTCGAATGCGTATTAATGTCAATTTGTATGAAAACTATATAAGCGCGCTACTCGCCGCTAGAGGCGCTTATACAGTTTTCATACAAATTGACATTAATACGCATTCGAAATAGTTTGCGTTTTTTGACATAAAAACTTACACTACGGGCACTGGACCAGTGCTTACCCGTGGTACTACCAGTAGTCCTACCAGTAGTACCATGGGAGATTTTTTTTGCCAGTGGTACTACTGATGTGTCTGGTAGTACTACGGGCAATTATTTTTACCCCTGATACTACTAATTAAATGTGTAAATAAAAGAACACCCTGATATACCGTGAAATTTTTTTTCAAACCAAACTTAAAGGGTAAGTTAGTCATTTTACGTATTTAGAATAACTTCCGAATTTTCTATATGACATAAACATAGTATACTGTACCCCTAGTGTAAGTTTTTATGTAAAACAAACGCAAACTATCGCGAGTCCGTATTTATGTCAATTTGTATGAAAACTGTATAAGCGCGCTACTCGCCGCTAGAGGCGCTGATACAGTTTTCATACAAATTGACATAAATACGGACTCGCCGCTAGAGGCGCTGATACAGTTTTCATACAAATTGACATAAATACGGACTCGCGATAGTTTGCGTCTTTTGACATAAAAACTTACACTAGGGATACAGATGCCGAATCGGGTGTGGTTGTTTTAATAGAATAATATTTTTTTTTTATTACCTTAAAAATGTTTTAATTTTTTTTTACTGTTTGAAATGTTTTATTTTATTATTCTAAACATCGACAATAAGTTTGAAATACTTACCGTAAAAAAATTATATAAAAAAAATTCACGAAATTTATTCTAAACATGTTAAATGACCTACCCCTTCGGTTTGGATTAAAAAAATATTTCATGGTATATACTATCAGGGTGTTGTTTTATTGACACATTTAATGAGTAGTATCAGGGGTAAAAATAATTGCCCGTAGTACTACCAGACACATCAGTAGTACCACTGGCAGTAAGCACTGCACTGGACAGCTTCGAAAACTTTCCTCTCGGATTCGAAAAGTGTAGTTTTTGACAGTTCGTGAACAGCCCGGTTCTGTATCATCACGTAACCAGTAAAAATATATTATACGATTCAACGTTAATTGTACAAAATTAATTCGATGCTGACCACAGAACAGACCTCAAAAAAGAGCTACGTCTATTCAGTGGAGCAAAAGATTTAACATAAACAATCTTGACGTGTCTTATAATATAAAATGCAATAATAAAAATATGAAACCCAAATTTCTTCAAAGTAACTAACTCCATATTTTCATATTATCAAATTAATAATGTATGTAAAAATACATATTTCTTAGTTACAGACATAATATGTCTGTAACTAAGAATATCAACACTGTTTACTAAAAATCGTTTGTTTCGCTGAATTGAGTGTTAACAGTATTGTAGCTTTGGACTGCCCTCATTAATAGATCCTTTTTTAGACTTTCTCTGTAAACACAAGATGTTGTTTTGAACTTAAAAGCCAAAAACGATTGTACCATTAAAGGCCGTTACTTTTTAGTATTCGTCGAGTGCCGGAGAATAGAGTGCCGGAAGTAAAAGTTGGAGAAAAATGTTAAAACGACCGTTTTATGTTATGATATTTTCTTATCTCGATGCTATATTTATGAGATAGATTTTAAACTATTATAAGTTTTTTGTACAAATCTCTCTTTATGACAAGCTTTTTTGCTAACCGCTAAAGGAGACGGTCTAGATTTCCATACAAGGTCTTCACTAAAATGCAGCTGCACCAAAATGAATGAAAATCGGGAGAATGCAATATCCAGAACCCGTATGAGTTGAAAAAAAAAAATCTTAGTCTAGCCAATTTTTCACAATTAATTTTTGAAAATTAAATATTTTTTTCATTTTTTTACATGGCCATGTTGTTTGTTTTAAATAGCAGCACTAGCACAAGCCATAGAGAAGAGATGGAGTCAATCATTAACAGTGTGTCTTGATTTGATGTACAGTATCGATATGTATTGCGGGAAATTGTATCGATTTTAGATTTGTTGCAACACTTTTGTATTTCATTCGATATTTCGTTACGAGATTAAAAACAACGCGATAATATGCATGATGTTTCGAGTTATTAAAACTAAGTTAAGAGCATGAGTTTTTATGCGAATTAATATAATGTCACCGCATATCGGGCATGAATCGATACCCAATCGATAATGAATAGATACTCAACTCGAGTAATATGGATATATTTGAATTTGACACATCTCTAACAAATTGTTCATTCAACTAAAGTGACATTGACATGTTATGTTGTCAACCAATCAGACGCTCAATCACACTTGATTTGACACTCACTTTTTTAAAATAGGGTATGTTCTCATCTTCAAGCCAAGAATAGCTTCGTTCCCTAACGCAATCAGGAGTATTTTGAAAATTAAATATAAAATAATGGGCTAGCTTTAGAATTTAAATAATAACGTAAGAACATTACGTTTTAAAGGCTTTATCGATTACAAGTCTCATTATGCCAGCTGCTTCTTAGGGGGGTTTTATTCCGTCTCCTTTCAGCTCAATCGGACACTGGGGTATGGTTCAAATTAAGCTTGACAGATTTGACCCGAACGGACATACATACGTACATACAAGCGTTTGCTTTATCTACTCGGACAGGAATTTTATCGTAGAAATTTTCTAATCCTGATCTAAGTTCATAAATAAAAAAAAACATTAGGATGTGTTAGAACCCCATGTAGAGTCTTCAGCACTTGAAGCTAAACTTTCACACTACGAACAATGTCTCTATGGTGTAGTGGTAAAAACCACCACTATCAGTTCCATAGGTTCCGGTTTCGATTCTCAGTGTAGTTATATAGACTCGAATTGTAGTCAGTTTGGTTGGTGGTGGAACTTATTCTAAGTCCGCCCGGCTAGCTACCACCATCTCATCTAATGGTGCATCCACACAGCCCGCGACACTGCCGGTGACTTGACGATGCATAGCCGCCAGAGAACGCAGAGAAGCCGCCGCGGCCGGCCACATACAAAACCGGCGGCCAGGCTGTGTGGATGCACTATGTCTGCCGCCATAAAAAAAATGTTTTTCAGCATTGCTGTGTTCCAGCAGTAAGAGATAAGATAGCAGTTCCTCAGTGGTTGAGGTATCCGGTAATAGCGCGCTCTACCTACAGAAATATCAACACTTAATATCAGGTGTGGTGTGGTGAAGGCTAAGTGCTACCCCCTTTGGCGATAAAAAACACCTTTCTTACAGTGCGACAACGTTTTCTGTTCCGGTGATAATCTTTGGAACTAAAACAGTTTTCATACGACAGTCTATTTTGACAGCTAATTTCGGATTGCAAATGGCGCCTCTGTCACGGATGTCACCGGAACAGTCAGGAGTGTGGGACTATAAACATCTTATAGGTCAATCCAAGATGAGGACACGCTCAAGCGCATTATGGCGGAAATACACGGTTCACTTTAGCCTTTCAATTTGGATGAAGCAACCAAATTAAACAATGTAAACGTAAAAGTGAATCATTCAATGTCAATGTGCGCCTGTATTTCTTTGCTTTCAATCAAAGTGAATTAATTTGGTGAACCGTGTAATATTAGCATTATGGAAAGCAAATGTGATGCTGACTATGCAACTTTATTGTCAGTTTAAACAAAGGTGATATTATTAATTCATGCATAAAGAATATTCTCTTATAAACTCATCTAAAATTATAATTATAATTTCAAATATACATAAAGGATCGTCTACGATCCTCATGTTATCAGCATAAAACAGTGTCATCATGAGATTCCATCAAAAGAGCGTTGCCATAAAGATGAGTCTTTGAGTTTAGAGTAGCAGTATAACAAAGCTTGATACAACTTAAGGGGCTGACTATAGCCAACTAGAGCCGCCAATAGATTTTATTTGTTTCATTTAAATAAGTTCAATAATAAAAAAGAATGAACTAGTCAAGTTCTTGTAAATAACGTCTAAAAGATATAAGAGAACTGGAAGTCCGAGGTATACACACTTAGTTTTTACGCATTAAAACCCACCAATATACCACGTAATCACAAAAAATAACAGCTCTTCCAAAAAAATCTACAACATCGACTCGACCAAAATGTATAAAACAGCAGGTTTTTTTCGTGATTCCTTTTGTAGTTAATGTCTGACCCCATAATATTTTTTTCGAATTGATAGACACTTTCCTTTTAGGTTTGTAAAAATAAAAAATAAAGTAAATTAAAATTTATTATGCAGATTTGTTACGCCAAGTTTTATTAATAACTAGCGGATCCTCGCGGTTTTACCCGCGTGATACCCGTTCCCGTGGGAATATCGGGATAAAGTATAGCCTATGTCACTCGGGAAGACTGTAGCTTTCTAACGGTGAAAGAATTTTCGAAATCGATCCAGTACTTTTTGAGTTTATTCGTTACATACAAAAATACAAATCTTTCCTGTTTATAATAACGGGTGTCCCAAAAGTAGGTACTTATAGGATGATATGTCTCAATAAAACGCGAATGGATTGGAATTTCTTCGTAGTTTTATTTTGTTTTAAAGAAGAGACTTGCACAATTTTATCTGAATAGAATATCTGCTAAATGGCCGCCACGGGCATTTTTGCTGTGTGCAAGTTTTTCATGACACTTTCACACATTTCGCTGCTAATTTCACATATTTCGCTACTTATTTCACCAATAACTCGGCGAATATTTTGTCTATATTGTCTATGTTTTGTGGATAGTTGGCGTAGACTTTATCTTTCACGTAGCCCCAAAGAAAGAACTCCAGTGGCATCAGATGGCAAGATCTCGGTGGCCATTTGACATCACCTCTTCTTGAAATTACGAGATTTTTGGACCTTTCGACGAGTGTTTGTAATTGATCGTGAATTTTCATTAAATATTTGTATAACTTCTATACGCTGTTTTATTGTGAAACGCTCCACGATAAATTTCACATGTGTCAAAATGACGTATGTCAAATTTCAACCCGCCATCTTAAATATTTCGGAAATATCGCGAAATTCAAATCCTATACCTACTTTTGAGACACCCTTTATTAGTATAGATGAAGAGAGAATGACCAAAATGTATTGGGCAACATGTAGGTATGGTCCAAATGTCCACCACTAACGAGACATACCTTAGTAGGTAGCTTAAGGCGCTAACATTGGTCCACCAACCAAGTAAGTAGTAAAAAAAAGAAACAACCATGCCCTCTTAAATTGTCTCTAATATTTTTCATTCGTTGTTAACTAGTTTTAAAATCCATTTAAACCAAAACTGGTTACTTTCGTTTTTAATGGATTTTAAAACTTACAGAAAGGATAAAACTGTTGAAGAGTTATTAAAAAATTGTACCTTTTTTTAATATTGATCTGGTTTACGTATAAAAAAAACAAATGAATTGGCGGTAATAAACACAAGACGCCAGGTCAAATACCTTGGTAGCTACCGTAGCTTCCTTAATATTACTTAAAGTACATATTTTTTCGTAGTCAGGTAGGTAGTTTGTGACACGGCCGTGACCACGGCCCCTGCTCCCTGATTCACGAACCGTCGGAAACGCTCCCGACAGCGGAATGCCCTGTCTCTGTCACTCACTATAGAATAGACAAAGACAAAGCATAGAATTCGAATCCGAATCCGTTTCCGACGGTTCGTGAATCAGGGGGCTGGAAAGGTGCCGAAACGTCGGAAAAATCTAAAAATCCTTTAAAAACACCACTAAAATTACGAATTAAGTGTGCAATATACGCGTGACTAAAGTACAGGGTATTTAATGAAAAGCAAAATGTACTTCTATAACGATCTCATTCGCATAAAAACGAAATAACACTACGCACCTATACGCTAAATATAATATTCCGCGCAAACAAAGTCGCGGGTCATTGCTAGTGTTCCATAAATGATGTTACTTAATCTGGACTCACCCTAATAAAGAAGCACAGAGCCTACGGAGGCCCTACCATCAGCTCTTATCGCAATGTAGAAGTAATCCTATTTTAGAGGATTTTTTATTAGCTTGCCATGTATTAGTTACATACTTATAAAACTATAGTTAGTTAGTGGGGGACAAATCTTGGAAGCTTAATTTGACCCACTTCCTAGTGTCCGATGGAGCTGAAATTTTGTATACAGGTTTAGTTTAGATGACAATACAATATTTAAGTACAGTCAGCAAAAAAAAAATTGTCATGAAAATGAAATTTTTACTAAAAACTTATCTTAATAAAGAAGGGTCGCGGAGCACGAAGAATCTCGTACAATGACCTGCTATTACCTGTCCCTGTCGCTCCCGCGTATATAGTATATAGTGCGTCACGCTCGCACAGATCGCTTGAGAGGGCGGTCACCGCATCTGTGCGAGCGTGACGCTTTATATTTACGCGGGAGCGACAGGGACAGAGGTTCTTTGCGTGTGTAGTAACTGAACTCCTCCTAATTTTAATGAAATTGTTGTGTGTCTTCAGGTGGATTCGGATGGTTTAGATTTACAATTGGACCCGGTAGGTGGCGTGCTGTCGATAAGGCTGTACGAAATTCGCCAGATCAGCTAGTTTTATCTATATCTATACATCTATACAAATAAATAAAATTAGAGTGTCTTGTTTGTAATAATTAAAATAACCGCTTTTTACTACATGCATATGATTATATATACGGTTATACAAACCAAAATAACATTTTTTACAATTATTGTCTGTCTGTCTGTCTATTTGTTCCGGCTAATCTCTGAAACGGCTGGACCGATTTTGACGGGACTTTCACTGGCAGATAGCTGATGTAATAAAGTAGTAACTTAGGCTACTTTTTATCCCGATATTCTCACGAGAACGAGAACCACGCGGTGAACCCGCTGGCGGCTGCTAGTTATTAATAAAGATCTTGTATCTTGACAGAGCGGCACAGTTAATTTTTATAAAAAGACGGAGCTATATACCACTAACATGGTAAAAATCCCGTTTTTCGTAATATTTACTATATACCACTAGCTTATATAAATACTGTGTATATTATATGCTGCGTATAGCGACATCTCGCTTGCACCATAACACAAAGTGCATAACCCACTTGCAATAGTGCAAGTAAATTGTATATAAATTGATAAATTGATAACTGACACTTAAAAGTAAGCTCAAAATGTAATAGTTAGACTATAAACTGGTTAATAAGGTATAACATGGGGAAAGGTGCTGAATCCCTATTTACAGGTCTTATAACCTTTTAGGGTCAGTTACGATCACTTTTACAATAATTGTTACCTTAATTGCCTTACCAACACAGAACTTGTTATTTGTTTACCATAGCGTTAGCTATTACCTACTGTATGTAACTGTATTTTGGCATGAATAAAGAATTTTATTTAAATAAATATTTAAATACCATTACTAAGCCTGGCGGCACAAAGGCCTCACAGGCACAAAGTAAGTACGCGGCGGTCGACGGAGACACAGGCCACCAAAAAAGGCCGTCACCGACCTCTTTCCTGCTAGTTTTATTTTATCTATATGAACGCAGGCCCGCGTTGCTCGAAGATGACCGCTGACGCGCCAGTAGTCGTCACTTGTTTCTTCTTCTAGCTGCAAGCCAGATTTACATTGATCCAGTACCTCGATCCAGTGTCGGCACTGGATTGGCACTGGATCAATGTTAACATGTTTCAATCCAGTACAGCGTCCAGTAAAACATGTTTACATTGATCCAGTGCCAATCCAGCGCCGCAATCCAGTGACACTGGATCGAGCTACTGGATCAATGTAAATCAGCCTTCAAGTAGCGGCGTTTGTGGCTCGTGTCCGGGCACAGATCACTTGTAGTAGCAAGCTATATCTGTGTGTCCGGGTATGGTTAAAATATTGCTATGACAGCTCTTAGTAAGGCCCAGCTCAACAGGTAGAAGTGGGGGGTTTCGATCGAGTGGGAGGGATAAGGAGGCTGTAATTTGCAATATTGGAGGTCATTCTGTTTTTAACGTCGACGGCTGAAGTCGTGCATTACATTATTAATGTGCCCGTGTAACGTGTAATGGAATTAGGTTTTTCAATTAATTGGGGTGATTGGTTGTTGTGAGGCATGAAGAAAATGTTAGATACGTCATAAAATAAATTGTGATAAAACAAAACTACAAATAAAAACAAAAATTTATTTTCAATGCATGAAATGCGCGACTTACTCTAACTTGTCTTGGAACATACTGATCTGTCTGAAGTCGGTTGTATTCTTTCTTGAAAATCGGTACATTCGCCACTTGACCACGAAATTTGTCCGTCTCAAAATGCTTGAAATTGGAGCAACGTGTCTGATGGTGTCCAATATTTATTTATATCTTAACTAACGAAGGCAAAACGAATTTATAGAGTCACCCAAATCCAGACTCATATATAAAACTAGCGGATCCTCGCGGTTTCACCCGCGTGGTATATCGGGATGAATGTAGCTTTCTAATGGTCAAAGAATTTTCTAAATCGGTCCAGTAGTTTCGGAGCCTATTCGATGCAAACAAACAAACATACAAACAAACAATCAAATCTTTCCACTTTATAATATTATTATTAGTATAGATGTGAAATTGTGTTTGTTTATTTGTCCGTCTTCTAACGTCAATATGGAGCAAGGGATTGATGTGATTTTGGAATGGGGATAGTTTATGAGCTGGATAGCGAAGCCGCGGGCAGAAGCCTAGTACAAAATCAATATAAATATGATCACCATAGGAATGTGTGTCCCGGTTGGTAATCAATCCCAAGGCTTTAGGTTCATAAAATCACATCTACAGCTCCAGCTGTCCAATCAAACGATAAAATAACTAGCTGTTCCGCGCGGTTTCACCCGCGTGGTAACCGTTCCCGTTAGAATATTGGGCAAAAAGTAGCCAGTAGTAGTAAGTATTAGTAGTGTAAGATTTATAACTGTAAAGTTTCATCTAATCCGTTCAATAGTTTTTGCGTGAAAAAATAAAACCGCCTTCTAAAAAACCACATCAAAAAAGTGAGAAATAATTCCTCACCAAATAAATAACGTAAGTACTTTGAAGTCGGGCGTGAAACATGTAAATTTTTTTGTTGTTTTTGTTAAAACCCGCCCGACTTCAAAGTACTTACGTTATTTATTTGGTGAGGAATTATTTCTTACTTTTTTGATGTGGATTTTTAGAAGGCGGTTTTATTTTTTTATAAAAATAATTTTTATTTCACTCTTTTTAGAGCATCGTGCAGGCAATTTGCGTGTTTTCTGGTAAATAGGTATGTGATCAAACTCAAAACCTCCTTTTTCGAAGTCGGTTAAAATACCTTGAGGTATCCCCTTTTTAACAAAACAAGAATCATCTAAATCAGTTTATAAACAAAGGAGTTATGCCTAAAGATAAGTATTAAATTCACATAAAGTGGTAACGAAAACGACAGTATTTTCAAGATTTCCTGAAAACTACTGAAACGATTTCAAAATTTCAAAACATGGGACCCACTTGGAAACTAACCTGATGTAATAACGTTTGAACCATTTCAATCGGTTCAGCCGTCTTCGAGTAATCGGTGGACATACACAAAAAAAAAAAAAAAAAACATACATACAGACGAATAGAGAACCTCCTCCTTTTTGATTTAGAAGTCGGTTAAAAAAGTAATAAACATACATACTTACATCCTCACAATTCTTAGCATTTATAATATGAGTAGGAAATAAAATAATTACATACATTGGTGGTTTTTGATTTTGTATTGTTTCCTTCTGTGACAAGAAGACATTTTCAATTTCACAATTTTATTCTTTCTCGTAGCTTATTAACTTTTTAAGTAATGTTGCTACGTCGTAGCACAGTAACTGCTACGTTGTAGCAAAGCTCATTTTCAAGGACTTAACGTTGGCTTAGAAGCATAAATAAACTTTCTTAGTTAAAATGCATCTCGTATCTGGTAAAAAGAGTTATACAATTATACTAGATATTTACCCGCGGCTTCGCTCGCGTGAAATTCGATTTCATCAAAATCGGTTCCGTCTGTATTTTGAGCAAAGTACAGGCGGGAGACCTTTAAAAATTTCGTGAATCCAGTTAACATCTATAAATTATTAATAGGTCACATCAAATACATTGATCTGACACTGATAGTAGTTAAATAAGAGTAAATTATAATATATTTTTAGAAAAAGGCATTTTAAATTCCACAATAGTAAAACTTAGCAGAATTTTGCTACACCGTAGTACAGTAACTGCTACGGTGTAGGAATGCTCATTTTCACGGACTTGACGTTGGCTTAGATGCATAAATAAACTTTCTTAATTAAAATGCATGTTGTTTCTGGTAAAATATTCATACAGCCCACCATTAAAATAGGTTTAGGAGCCAGTGGCGCAGTGGTTAACGCACTCGGCCTGCGTACCTTGAGGTTATATATATGATACGTGAAAAAAAGTTAATCATCTCGCGCTCCGCTGTGCTTATCTTGGCTGCATTGGCGAGGATTCCCGAAAATAGGGTATTTTAAATTATGGATTACTCGCAAATCACAAGTACTCAAAATTTGGAAAAAAGATGTTATTTTACATTCTTTAATCTAGTGACTCCATCCGTTAAATTTTCTATCAGTTAGACTTGACTGTATCAAATAAACTTTCAGACATCCGTCTAATCGTAATTTAAATATCCTCTTACTTGCAATATTATTGCATACATATATAAGTTTTTAGTTAATGAAAAATATACGAAAATAATTGTCTTTGAAAAGGCAAAGGATTCCGGTCGTTACAAGTTTAAAATTTTTATTATTTCATTTTCGATTGAATGTTTAGTTATTTTCGATTCGCGGGGCGCTCGCGAGTTCACAGTTCGCGCGCGTCCGATTTGCGTGCTTATTTTGGCCGGGAATTCCGTATTGGGCCAGCGTGGTGGATCATGGACCATGATCTACCCTCCTTATATATATATCCACTAGCGTTTCGCTCGCGACTTCGTCTGCATGTACCCCCTTTTTGCCCCTTTAGAGGGGCAATTTACAAAAATCCTCTCTTACTGCTCGCCTTCACTCCTCAAGGAACACTCGTACAATGCCAAATTTCAGCTTCTTGCGCCCAGTAGTTTCGGCTGTGCGTTGTCAGTCAGTCAGTAACGCAAGAGTTTATATAGGTATATAGATAAGAAAGACCCTGGAAACGATGAAATATACTTACACAGAAAAACCAAAATAGGTACAAGGATTGGTACTTATTTTAGAATAGAGAATAGAATAGAATAGAATAGAATAGAATAGTCTTTTATTTGCAGGCAAACACGGTACAGTAAAAGCTGTTACAAAATGTCATGCAGATCACGTGTTGCACCAGGTACTGGCACGCAAACATAAATTAATTGAATTTAAATGCATTTATATTTAACAATAATCAGAATAAATAAAAAAAAATCAAGTCAAATTATTAATAATCAATGTCAGGACCTAATAATAATAAAAAGCAATAATAAAAAAGCAATTTAGCAATGTCAACATAATTAAAATAAAAGTCAAGTTATCACAATTTATCAAATTGAATTACAAATGTCATTTTTTATGTCAAAATTAAATTTACATACATATTACAAATGATTATTTATTTTATTAACATTATTAAAAAATTCATCGACACTATAAGGGCACAGACTACACAGCACATCAAACAGTTGGTTATTAAATTTATTTAGCGGCAAATCTGTAATAGCCTCGGGCAAAGCGTTGTACAATTTTATGGCCATATAGAAGCTATTTCTGGAAAAGCAAGCGGTTCTATGTGAGGGGTAGGCTAAGCGATTTCGATGTCTAGTTCTAAAGGAACAAACCTCGTATTTTTTGTAAAACGGCTGAGGTTATTTTTGACGTATAAGCAAATTTCAAACACGTACATAGCAGGAAGAGTTAAAATCCTTAGTTTTTTAAAGAATGGGCGACATGATTCCAAAGGGTTGACTCTACATAAAGCCCTAATGACCTTTTTCTGAATAACAAATACACGCTTTATTTTCACAGAATTTCCCCAAACAACAAGTCCATAACGTAAATTAGAATTTACAAATCCATTTTTAAAAGGTAATTAATCAATTACAAAATGTATTTTTATTGTATGGAGGATATTATATTTTTTTCCAGCAGCCATTCAGTGTTAAAACTTAACATTAGGTCTTAGTCATAGTCAATAATAGTAGTATCAAAGTTACCCAATATATATTTAAAAAATATAAATATTTACAAAGAAAACCAGATGTAACCACCTAATGAAATCTCGCGGACTTCATAATCCGGTTACACGAAAATTTACGGCCGATTTCAAGAGAGGACAGATTAACATTTTTTTCTGTTAATTAAAAAAGCTGTGATTAAGGGCATTCCGGCGATCAAACTCAGAATTTTCAATGTTTTTAAATTAAATTTCCTGACAAAGTATCATTGCTAGGTCTTCCAAAATATTATATGTGATAGATCTTTTCTTTATGAAGGGAAGTTACTAAATTTTATTTGAATAAAATAAATACAATGTCTACAAAAAATGATTTTCAAGACTCCTTTTTTCCGTCTTAAACTCAATTATCTCAATAACTATTTGAGTAATCAAGCTAATTTTTTTTGTGTAAGTAGTTCTTAGTCATATCTAGGGAAGTTACTAAAAGTTTTTTTTGTAATATTTATATTCAAGAACTAGTATCCCAAAATGCATCGTACACCGTTTCGCAGCATAATTCTTCAGTCTCCGCCTGGCATTGGCGGCGTTTGGACGTGGAGACTGTATCGCTCCGATTGCGCCAAAATTGAAAAAAAAAACTCAAACCAGGATCCTAATTTTTTTCAATGATGCTTATTTTGCTAGGAAATATTGAGCTAGCGCTTCAGGATTGGGTAATAGATGAGTGCTTTGCCATTTATTGCATAACCATAGACCTATGTAACCTAGGACAAGTAATAATTTTACTCATTACCTAAAGCAAACATTAATAGTTTGAAATAAAAGTGAAGGATAAGTAAAATTGCCTAAGATACTTAAGAGCCCATAAAAGTTGTACTATTTGAGTACCTATATTTTGTTGTGTTGTAGGTAGGTACATAATAAGTCTAAGTTTCTAACTTCTACTACTGTATATTAAATTTATGTTCGTTGTAGGTTCCTCACAAAATTGGAAATGTGAGAAACTTAAGATAGGTAGGTGTAAAAAATTGCATCTAGAAATAAGAAATTCACTTGTTGAAACAGTTTTTTACAGAGACATAATGCAATAAAAAGCAATTCTTGAAATAAAACCGACGTAAGTTTTTTTCATATACCTAGTTGATCTAATATTACCATTACACCAATTTTATGAGACTGTGAAAAGTCCAGCTTCTTACCTTTGAGTGAGGGACATATACCGCACCATTTTGTGAAAATTTCAGGTTCAAAACATTCTTGAAGTGACAACTTCTTTAGCGGCGTTGTGCACTATTTATTGTGATGGGTAAAAGCTGTTTAACTCGCGTCAGAGGGCCTACTCTGAAACGCTAATCCGAAACTTCGGTTAGCCCTGTCCCTCTCACTCTCGAGTCATAACGGAATCGAGTGATAGGGGCGGGGCTAACCGAAGTTTCGGATTTGCGTTTCAGAGTACGGTCCCAGGATCACGTGACCGTAAGACGTACTTGGGGGCCTGATCGAAAAACTGTTACAATGTCATTAGAATACGAAGGCAAATTTCGCCATCTTTCCCGATGGTCTGATAGCTCTGGCACCTCGGTTAGACAAAACAGGCGGCGCGCGGCGGCAGAACAGAAGACAGAAGACCTCGGTTCAAATCCAGTCCGTATTATTTTCTTTTTTTTGTCCAAACTCCTTTTTTTTTTGAAAAAGTCTACGGAGCCCTTTATCAACGCATCTAGTTCATTATTATAAGTATATTTTCTAAAAATCAACTGGTTAAAAATTTAAGAATATCAAAAATGCACAACGTTTATATTCAAGTTTTCACTTCTGCCGGCACTCCCGGAGTGCAACTCGCTGTTTTTTATTACTAATTCTCTTTTCCATTATAATTCAATACCTAGTACAAAATTAGAGCATGCTTACAATTTCTTGCAAGACATGCTCTTGCTCTCGCGGTTTTGAAATTCGAAATTCGAAATTCCCACAACAATATCTAAAACCGATGGTTGAGGCGCCAGTAGCAATAAAAAGAATGAAAGGTCTGTCAGCTGTATTGACAGTTTAAACTCTCAAATTTAACCACCGCGTCAGATAAGTTTGCGGAGTTCTGTAAGGAGACTTGCATAGTCGGAGTAAAATTTTTGATACTCTAATGAAATATTGCATAGGTACAAGTACTTCCGAAGGAGGAATATTTATTTCATTATTTAAATTTCATTGCACAAAGTATAAACAAATGGCGGGCTAACTTTAAACTGACTAACATATTATATCAAAGATAATAAACTCATAAAAATAAATAATCTCGAAGAAGTTTTATATACACTCTCTGCCACAAATGTCATTTATTAAAAGTAGGTGGCTAAAACGTCAGTGATTAGATTACATATCCTTTGGAAACTGCCATGCAAGAAATGACAGTTTTGTATAAGTAGTACGAAACCAAACCGTTTCAGCTGCTCGACCGTGATGTTGTCAAAGCCAGCGGCTTTACCTTCTTTGAGCTTATCAAGGGCAAACTTGAGCTCTGTTTCTGTAAAAGCCTCGTCCAAGTGGTTAACCTCTTTACCAGGGTCTCGTGTAAATTTCTTCTGGAGACTTTTCGTGGAAGCTTTCCCATTTTGGAGTAAGTGGTGAGCGATCTGGTTTGTGGTCACATTGGAATGACGATCAGCGATTTTAGGATCATTATTTAGTTTCCTTATAAAACACCATGCCTTCTACGCCTTCGATTAGCTTGTTCCACTTTTCTCTCGTTGTTTCGGATATGGCTTCTAGCAATTCATTCCCAAAATCGATGGTTTCCTGTGAGATGGGATCTAATTCATACTGGTCTTGGTATGTCATCCTATCATATTATATTTAAAAACATATATTTGATGCTTGGGAGAGCAAGCGAGATGTAGTTGGTATTTATTGTGACCTCTCCAAAGCTTTCGATTGTGTTAATCACCAAACGCTTTTAAGGAAATTAAAACATTATGGTGTCTATGATAAATCGGTTAGCCTTATGCAATCATATATATGTGAAAGAACACAGAAAGTAGTTATCAACAAAACTGAGTCTACTGGAGCCCCTATCAACATGGGCGTACCCCAGGGGTCAATACTGGTCCCTTTTGCTGTTTTTAATTTATTTATTTATTTATTTATTAGAAAACCAACAGTGTTACAGATTTTACTTAATAACAATGTATATGTACCAGTAAGACCATTTACAGGTTTCTTTTATATGTAATAGTACTTTTTACAATTTATGACAAACAACGGCATAAAAAAAAACATCCAAACTAAAACAAAATCAATAAAAGAAAAGAAAAAAGAGCACTATGCGCTTAATCTGCTTACAAATGTGAATGTGCGTGTGCATATATTTGTATGTTTGTATGTATGTCCATGTGTTTGTGTGTGTGTGTGTGCGCGCGTGTGTGTGTGTGTGTATGTTTGTGTATATGCGTGTCTTTGATTATCTGTGTAACTTTTTGTTTCTGTGTTCATTAGAGAACGCAATAACAAACTTACCTATAGTACCTAATATAATATAAATTAAACTATACTTACTTACATATAAACTTGCCAATATATATATATATATATATATTTATTTATTT
The DNA here is from genome assembly GCA_949710035.1 of Crambus lathoniellus. Classification (NCBI taxonomy): domain Eukaryota; kingdom Metazoa; phylum Arthropoda; class Insecta; order Lepidoptera; family Crambidae; genus Crambus; species Crambus lathoniellus. The sequence continues at coordinate 12,360,963 of OX453313.1, read as the reverse complement.
ATAATTTTGAATAACTAAGTATATTATTTCAGAACTGATAAAATTTTAACAAAAGTAGGAATATTTAATTCAATCAGACACATCAATCAGTGACTTAATAACAACTTTTTTAAATGATGGCTTTGATAATGTAAATAAATCGTGATCACTGAACTCTTCGTTATACAACCTTGCAATTCGTGTAAGCGGACTGTTCATAGCATAATTTGTGGAGCATGAAGGTACAGTTAGTAATGGTGTGAGCCTTGTGCGACGTTTAGGCGTACGAAATGTTATACCCTCAACTAATTCAGCGCAGTCGACGCTTCCATTAAGTATGTCGTGCAAAAGACCCATATCCAGCATTTTACGCCGATCCACCAGACTATGGATATCGTGAGTATAACATGCTTCTTCATATGATGCAGGACTTTTACGGTAGCGATAATTAAGGTGCCTGATAAATATTTTTTGAATTTTTTCCAGACGATTGATGTACACCGCATATTGAGGTGACCAAATCGAACAAGCATATTCAAGTACGCAACGGACATATGCGAAGTAAACACATTTTAATGTTGATGTATCTTTAAAAGGTTTACAAGACCGTAATACAAATCCTAAATTTTTGTATGCCCTAGTAGCTATTGAGTCGATATGATCACAAAATAACATTTTATCATCCAGAATCACTCCTAGGTCACGAACTTGCGAAGTAGAACTTATTAGTGAACCGCTAAATGAGTATGGAAAAATAATAGGCTTTACCTTTCGAGTAAAACGTACACAATGACATTTTTTTAAGTTGATGTTTATTTTATTTAGATTGTAATACTCAGTTAAACTATCTAAGTCTTTTTGAACGTTAATGCAATCGTTATAAGTTTTTATTGAACAGAATATTTTCTTATCATCCGCGTAAAGTAAGTGTCTTGAATGCTTCAATTGGTTTGCGATATCGTAAATGTAAACGTTGTAGAACAAAGGGCCCAAATGGGAGCCTTGGGGAACGCCGCTAGGTATACATATAAAATTTGACTTGTAAACACCTACAATGACCGCCTGTGAACGATTTTTTAAATAAGATTCAACCCATCTGAGTAGATTGCCTCTAATTCCAAGCGTATGGAGCTTCTGGAGTAGGATGACGTGATCCACACGATCGAAAACTTTCTCAAAATCGGTGTAGATCACGTCGACCTGACCTCCTCCATCCATATTTTAAGCACATATTCTACAAAGCAAGTTAAATTCGTAAGCGTTGATCGTTTTCTAACAAAACCGTGTTGACTAACGGGGATACTCTTAATGATCAGTGGATAAATAGCATCATATACAAGCTTCTCGAATAATTTACCCATTGTACAGAGGATTGTGATACCACGATAGTTTTCTACCTTCGCTTTCGAACCACTCTTATGTAATGGGATAATATGACCTTTTTTCCAGAGATATGGAAACACACCATAACGAAGAGAGCTATTAAAAATTATGTAAATTGGAAGAATTAATGATTTAATGCAATTTACCCAAAAGATCGGTGGGATTCCGTCACAACCAGGACCCTTGGAGAGATCTAACTTTTTAACAGCTTCCTCGATAGCTGTAGCAGAGATACTTAAATCAGATATAGTATCGCCACCGAAGTTCTCCGGTTGTATCACTAAACCACTCGATGCTGATGGTTCAACAAAGACGCTACTAAAAAAACTATTGAAAGCGTTACATATATTTTTACCGTCCTTATAACAGACTTGTCCATAGGTAATATTTTTTGGGTAATTAGAGCCACCACGTAAAGACTTAACGTAACTGAAGAAAGCTTTCGGCGTCGATCTTATAGCTTTTTCTGTACTAACTATATGTCTATTATAACATTCATTCTGAACTCTTTGCTGCTTTCTACGTAGGAGAGAAAATTCGTCATAATCTAATTCACTCTTCGATTTCTTCCATCTTGAGTGAGCTTTCATTTTTTCACTATTTATTCGAAGCAAAGCCTTACTGTACCACACAGGATAAGCTTTATGACCATTAATTCTAACTAATGGTACATATCTGTTGATACATTCGTTTAAAATATCGTAAAACTTATTTGTAGCCGATTCTGGGTCATCCGGAGGTAACAAAGAATTCCAGTCATTTAAACAAAGAATTCAATTTATATAAATGACCTTCCTTTTTAAGCAAAGAATTTATGCAAGACAGTGCTATTTGCTGATGACACTTTAAATAGTACTTTATCGAAAGTTGCGCATTGGTTTCATAGCAATAATCTATTTTTTTACCATGGTACCATTAGACAGTACCATTGATGGTACTGTGGCAATTTCTTTTTGCCGTGGTACCATCAATTAATCTATCATTAAACTCGAAAAAAAACAAAATGTGAAGAAAAAAACCCTGCCAAATGTAAGACAGGTTGATATTCACATAAAATTGGATGACAATGTAGTAGAATTAATTAACAGTACTCAATTTTTAGATATAACATTAGATTATCGACTTCAATGGGACCCTCATATCGATGCCTTGGCCGGTAGACTCAGTTCTGCGGCATTTGCTGTTAAAGAAATAAGGCTCTTAACCGATATTGAAACGGCAAGGTTAATCTATTTTAGCTATTTTCAGAGTGTATTGTCCTTAGTGATGTACGCCTGGGAATATTGCCACTGCCGGCAATTTTCCACTCCCAATGTGCCCGGGAAATTTCCGGGCACATTGGGAATATTGCCCAAAATTTCCAGTAGACTTTTTGTCGTTTTGTTAAATTATATAAATAAATAATGTATTTTTCTTCTGTGTCTTACAATTTTATAATTTGTTGATAATTATGGCAAGATAATTTTGTTTTTTTTTCTTAGTTTGTTGAATAAAAAAATAAATTATTTTATATCAAACTGTTTTTCATTTCATATGTGCTTACCTCTGATGTTGGTGGCTATTTATTACGTAATTCAATATAATCAAACAGTTTTAAAGTCTTTTTTAAAATTTTCTTGCATGGTAAAATATTCATCTACTAAATGCTGCTTGGGAATATTGCTGGGAACTTTGGGACACTGCCGGCAACGCTGCAAAATTTCCAGTCCTTGGGAACGTGCCCGGGCACGGTACATCACTAATTGTCCTACGGCCTATTACTTTGGGGTTCAGCAGCTAACATCGAAAGTATTTTTGTGCTTTAGAAAAGAGCTATTCGCGCCATATACAAACTTCGGCCAAGAGATTCTTTCAAAGAAATCAACATATTAACTGTTGCAGGACAATACATAATAATATATGAGAATATGGTATATGTGAAGAAGTATCTCAATACATTTGTAAAACGTAGCAATATACATCAATTCAAAACAAGAAATAAAAATAAGATTGCCGTTCCAAGGATTCGACTTGAAAAAACAAGAAGTTCGTTTTTGGGGAAAAGCGTAGCTAGTTTTAATAAAGTTCCACAGAATTAAGTAGAGCTGCCTTTGCACAAAATTTTAACATATAGTTGTGTTGCTGTTGCTTCGGTATTAATTTTTAATTAGTACAAATATTTCAGCATATCGCATAATATTTAAACAGAAAAAAGAACCTGACGTTAGGCAAGTTTTTACGTTTTTTACCCATTTTTGGAGCACAAGGGATATGATGCGTACATGGCGAAAAATAGTGACAATAAAAAATAAAGATATTTTAAAATGATTAATGAAAAAAGGTTTTTTTAAAGTGGCTGATTTATAACCTTACGTGGCAAGTTTACATTAGTAAACAAAGTATCAATTATTTCAGTTGCGCTACATTTTGTTTAAACAAATTGGACGATCTCCGTGGCCGATTGGTGTACGCACCGGTTTTCTAGGTGCCACTATCTCTGAGGTCCCGGGTTCGATTCTCGGACGGGTAAATGTCGAAAACTAACTTTTAGATATTTTCTTGTATCTGGGTGTATGTGATCGTTGCTTCCAATTTTCAATGACACAAGTTATTGTATTATTTGATATTATCATTTTTGGTATTGGAATAATATGTATTTTATTTTATTTGTTTGTACTTAAACAATATTTTTATTTAAGTGTTTTTTTTATATATTGATTTATATTATAGATTGATAGCGTGATTTTATATAAACGGTATACTTATTTAAATATTGATTATTTTGATTGAGTAAAAAAGTATTAGATGATGGGCTAGTATGAGTTATTTATATTTTTTCATAATAAATTATAAGTTTTATTAATTTGATTGGAATAAATCTGAAAATGTACCTACTGGTTAGAGCAGTATACATTATTTATTTTTTTCAGTGTAATTTGTAGCAAATGTTGTAGTTTTACCTGCGAAGATCATTTCGATAATGGATATAATATTATCGAAATGATTTAGAGATAGAAAATAAATATAAATAGCTGCTGCTGTGTTCTGCATTTTGAAGAATCGTTTGAAGTGACTATCTTTGTTAAAAAAAGCTTTTTTTACTACATACGAATAATATCTAAGATCTACTCTTCCTACAAACCGACGTTTACAATAAATATTCATTAATAATTCTTCTTGTATTCTACATAATACAATGTCCTTAGTAAAAGCGCACATAGGTGATATTTTAGATGTAAATAGAATGCGCGCTGCATGCCGCGTCTACACGTATTTCTCAGTCTACGAGAGTGCCGCGGCCGGAGTCTTACCGATCCCAGCACCCCCTCGCTTGTGTAAGCAACGGCCATCGACGATATTTTTTTTACCTATGCTATATCCTTAAAGTCACTCGCTGTTCAGAAATTAATTTACCAGCTGTGTTTACGAATAATAAGATCTACAAGTATATAGATAATAAAAAATATGTAGTTTAAAAAACTAAAACACACACTTTTATAGGAACAGACTAAAAAGTACAAAATAACCGTCTATTCAGTAACTGAAATTAAAAAGCGTGGTGTGCGTTGTCAATATTAAGTAGTTACTTGAATGCATGCTTTGCAAAGGGCGCACCACGCTTTTTAATTTCAGTTACTGAATAGACGGTTATTTTGTACTTTTTAGTCTGTTCCTATAAAAGTGTGTGTTTTAGTTTTTTAAACTACATATTTATTTTTTACTTTTTAGTTTAATAAATGGCAAGCTATGGATGGATGGTAATCGATTTCACAATCCATTCATGTGTCTGCACACCCCGTAAACATTATAAACTCAAAGGCGTGATTGTATTTATTTAGTTTTTTAAATTCAAGTAGAGTATATTAGTTACCAGATGCGCGAGCTCAACCCTTACTTCCTCCCTGCTCCATCATCAGACCCTCACCACCAAGTGTAGCGAATAGGTCTCATCAGAACGAAACAAATGAGCCCATCTCGAGGGGTTTCTTAGTGGTCATTAAGGAGTGCCACTGGCTTCTTCCCAGCTCCATCATCAGACCCTCGCCACCAAGTGAAGCGAATAGGTCTCGTCTGAATGAAACAAATGAGGCCAAACTCGAGGGGTTTCCTAGTGGTCATTAAGAAGTGCCACTGGCATCCTCTCTGCTCCATCATCAGACCCTCACCACCAAGTGTAGCGAATAGGTCTCATCAGAACGAAACAAATGAGCTAGAACTCGAGGTGTTTCTTATTGGTCATTAAGGAGTGGCACTGGCTTTCTCCCTGCTCCATCATTAGACCCTCACCATCAAGTGTAGCGAATAGGTCTCATCAGAACAAAACAAATCAGCCTAAGCTCGTGGGGTTTCCTAGCAGCCATTGAAGAGTTCTATTGCTCACCTCTTGACTCCATCATCAGATCAGCTCGATGGTAGCAAATTATTGTATTGTCATCGGATTCATATAGACTTGCAAAGTTACAAATCAATACGACAATTAGAAGTAGGTTAAAATTTAATTCCAAGATTTTCTTACATTGTGACTTAGTTACAAGTGAAGCTAATAAAAGTGTGGTAAAAACTGTAAACGAGACAAAATAGAAGAAAATACCTCCAGGGGGTCTTTTACACGAAACAGGTACCAAAAATTGATTATAGCATCCTAAAGGCTTTCAAGCGCGTGTGCTTTTGTAAGTGTATGAATGTTTATATGTTTGTTTGTATGTTTGTCCATGAATTTCTCGAAAACTAACAGTCATATCGAGATGATTCTTTTTACAACCTTTTTATTAACTTGCCATGTTAGTTAGTTTGTTAGTTAGTGGGGGACAAATCTTGCAAGCTTAATTTGACCCACTTTCCAGTGTCCGATGGAGCTGAAATTTTGTATACAGGTTTAGTTTAGATGACAATACAATATTAAAGAACAGTCAGGAAAAAAGGTTGTCATAAAAATTAAATTTTTACTAAAAACTTTTTATTGTGCATTTCAACAACATACCAAAATTTCATTGCTGTAGGTATCTTTATTAGTTGTTGGTGATACGAAGTTCACCGCGTCCGCTCGTAATAAATAAGTATTTACACATCAATTTACAGTTCCTGTACCCTAATCTCTATCTAAACACGACAACGACTCCGTAATCGTTCATGAATGTTAACAAGGCCAACTTGAGACCAAGCTTAGGAACTAATAGTCCTAAGTGGAACTATGACACTGTGTTGTGAACTAACTTTGCAAATGAATAACTTAAAATTTACTGATGACTTTGGAGTTCGAGTTTGGTGACAGGTCGATTTTTTCTAATAATTAAGTTTTTCATGAATGAAGTTAAAATAATTTGACTTTTGAGTTGTGTTGTGATTTAGTTAGTTACATTTGTAGTTAAGGCGATACTATGAAAAAATGTGCTGAAGCGAGATAGCAATGAGAAAACGACGCGCGCGGGAGCGAGACCGATTTTGCAGATTAGGCATAAAAAGCACAAAATCACTTCGTATTAAAAAACTATAGCGATTTTTAAAAAAATGCTTCTATACGATCCTCAATATTATTGGTGTCCACTAATTAAACCAATTTCCAATAGTGTAAGTAATCCCATTTAAGAATAATCTTGACTTTTCGTATTTTTTAGAGGTCTTTTCGAAAAGAAAAAGTGTCGAGACAAAATCATAAAATCGTGTTTTTGAAACTATACGAATCTAGATAAAGGTATCTATACATATAATAAAACAGAAACGGACAAAAAGTCTGTACTTACATGAAATATAAAAAAAAAAATATTACTGCTATGTGATGTGTACAGGATATAGACCCCAAAACGATACATATTAAAATTTTTGTCTGTTTGTCTGTTTGTCTGTTTGTCTGTTTGTATGTTCGCTTTTCACGCAAAAACTACTGGACGGATTTTTACCAAATTTTGTGTAGTAATAGCTTATAACCCGGGTCAACATATAGGGTACCTTTTATTGCGGGAAATTTAATTATTCCTACGGGAAAATACAAAAACTGATTCTTACTAAAATAGATGGCGCCACATGATTATGAAAATACTTTATAGTTAATCGCTGTCGCAATTAATAATGAATCATGTTATTTTTTTTTACCTGCTTCAAAACATAATATAAATTAAAACCCATCCAGGCTCATATAAAATCATAAAAATAATTTCATGTTATTTACGTCATTATATCTACTAAGCAATAGATGGCGCAGGAAGTCAGTAAGATTACGATATACCTCTCACAAAAGAACATTCGAATGATTATATTAATTAGGGTGAAAGCCCCCTCTGTTGCCACTTTAAGATGTTTTTCACTTCTTTTGCATCATAACTACTAAGCAATAGATGGCGCGGGAAGTCAGTAAGATTACGATATACCTTTCACAAAAGTACATCCGAATGATTATCTATATTAAGTAGGGTGAAAGCCCCCGCTGTTGCCACTTTAATTTTTTTTCACTTCTTTCGCCTATGGTCTTAAGTAGGTATCTAAAATTGTCAAGAATGTATCTTATACTTTTCTTTAAATTTTTAAATTTACAATACAAAAAAACTACTTAAAAAATTTTACCGACTCCAAAAAGTATTTGTCAACTGAAAAGAAAAAATATAATTTATATTATAATTGAGGTACCTTTTTGAGGTCGGTGCCAGTCAGTTTATTTTTTTAAATTACTATTTATTTCCTAAGTTTTAGTGTATATTGTACAATAACATACCCACGAAAACTACTAAACCGATTTTGATGAATCTTAGACTGTTCACAAAGTTAGAATACACCTAATTTAAATCAAATAGAATCATCTCGATATGCCTTTAGATTTCGAGAAATTCGTGGACATACATAGTAAAAACATATAACTAAGTATTCATATACTTACGAAATTTAGTTTTATTTTAGTCAATTAAAAACCTATTTTTTAAACTTAAAATGTGCGAAGGGTGCCGATTGATGTGTTTTTTGTCAATCAAATTTTAAAAGATACATCGAGAAATCAATACTTAACTAACTTAGATAAAATAAAAGAAACATCTAATTCGATGTAAACTGAAAAGCGTTTATTGAATAATATTCCTATGTCATAAAGAATTATTACTATTGTTATTATGACTTAAAAGTCATAGATAAAAAGTATATTATCAAGCAAAAGCTATTAACGAAATGTTTAAAGCTAAGTAAGCACTCGGGGCAGTGGCCAAAACTAAAGTTCTTACCCTATTGATGTAAAATTTATATTTCGCATTTCCACTCGACGCTAGATGTCGCTACAGTAAGTATAGTGCCACAAATATATCTGAACCGGTGACAGTGGTCCTGGAGGAGCCACTAGCAATACAAAATTAACTGTCAAAATGGACTGCCGGCAGTCAACAGTATATTTAGTACCAAAAAATAACCACTGTGTGAAATAAGTTTGTCGCAATGTAGACAAAATGTCACCAATGTAGTTTTGAAAATTTTGCTCAAACGCTAAGTGGCCAGTTTGTAGTTACCTACACCTACAGTGCCACAAGCTTTTCTGTTCCGGTGACAGTCGTGACTGAGGAGCCACTTCCAATACGAAATTAGCTGTCAAAATGGACTGTCGTATGAAAACTGTTTTAGTTCCTAAGATAATCACCGGAACAGAAAAGATTGGCGCACTATACCTACCATTTTTTATGTCATTTTACCGGCTCTGGCTACTTAGGCCTTCAGCCGTAGGTACCATCAAATAAAATAAAGGAATATTAAAAATAGTTTTCTATCTAACTTATTTATTCATTTATTTACTAGGAAAGCTTACATAAGTGATGATTGATTAAAATTTAATAATTAAATGATATATCATTACATTTTATACCTGTTACTTAAAGAAGAAATGTCTCCATATCAAAAAACTAGCCTTCCGCCCGCGACTTCGCCCGCTCGGACTAAACGACGACGTTATCCCACGGGAATGTGATATTTTTCAGGGATAAAAAGTAGCCAAAGGCAGCCATTACATCCAGATCGCGATCACTGATCGTGATCTTGATCGCGATCGAGATTTACTTTGTAGATATTTTGCGATCAAGATCGCGAGGCGTCAATCACCTTCGTACACAGTCAATCTGCATCGCGATCATTGATCCAGATTGACTGTCTAATGGCTGCCTAAGTATATCACTTTTCAGCTACCAAACTATTCCCATTATAAAAGTCACGTCGATCCGTTGCACGAATTTTGACGTGAAAGACGGACAAACAAACAAACCCACTTTCACATTCATAATATTAGTATGGATACACACAATCTCTTTTACATTTTATAGTAAAATATGATTGGCCTGATATTATGCATTACTAAGTAAGAACTTCTGTTTGAATCGTGAAAGCGCGCATATGCGCAAAACGATAATACGCGCTCTAATCGCGCGCGGCAAGAGTGCGCTTCACCACTGGAGCTCCATAGTAGTGGTCGGAGTGGACGTGCCTCGTGCGATCCAAGAGCACCAAGAGAACAAATTAGATTCACGATCCATGATCCCCAATCTTAGGTCGTGGTTGGCCAATCCAAGATGGATCGTTTGTGGTTCAGTCTTATGAACCTCGCGTAGAATAGATCTATTGCCCGCTAGCAAGCAACGTCGAAGAACCAAGAACGGCTGTTCAAAATAATCGTTATCATTATACACTGTTATGTGTGATACATGCATTTTTGCGTATAAAAACCATATGAAAATATAGATAAGTTATCACAACTTACTGTAAATTGAGATTTGACAGCCTAAACCGACCTAGATTTATTCACTATTTTATCATCTGCACAAAACGGTAAAAAAAGATGCTAGGCCACTTGGATTGATTGTAAATCGAGTTTTAATGAGGGCGACCGCGCCGAGTGAAATGTGTAAAATTTCAGAAGCAAAGTTCGCGGACTTTTTGCAAATCTAAAGCAAGCGAGCGGGTAGAGAATAGGACTTCAAGAAGAGCGTTATGAAATCTGAGCAACAAACACACATAAACTGACCCGACCGGAAAGTAGCCTATGTTGCTCTCTAGGCTACAAAGTATCTGTATCCCAAATTTTAGTCAAATCCGTTCTGCCGTTTTAGCGTGATTGAGTAACAATCATACAAACATCCAAACATCTAAACTTTCACATAGGTAATATTAGTAGGAAGTAGGGCTAGAAGGGTATTTCACTGACTCTTTTGTGCAGTGGTCTCGTGGATTTGAGTCGTTTCGTCCATCTTGATGGCTCTGGATGAAAGGCATAAAGAAAGTTTTTTTAATCAACGACGGGTAGCACTTTAGCCTTCGTCATACCTGATGTTAAGTGATGATAAGGCTGAAGGTGGAAGCGCACTACTCCCGGAATCCTCAATCACTGAGGAACTGATGGCTATCTTAGCTCTAACTGCCGAAAAACAATAATGCTGAAAACATCATTGTTATGGCGTCAGACTTAGATATGGTGGTGGTAGATAGCCAGGCGGACTGAGAACAAGTCCTAACCAAACCGAATACAATATGTGCCCCCACTGGGAATCTAACCCGGGACCTCTGGGTCTGAAATCAGTGTTGTGAACTACTAGACCACGGAGGTGGTTAAAAGATATGGTTATATTACGGTCTAGAAAAGCATACAACGGTCTGACGACCGATTTGGCGCAGGGGTAGGCTACCCACCTTCTGCGCCAGTGGTCTCGGGTTCGATTCCCGAACAAGACAAATATTTGTGTGCATGAACATGTCTATTTGTCTTGGTCTGGGTGTTTACTATGTATATTAAGTATGTATTTACAAACAAAAACTATTTAAGTATATATTTATCCGTTATCAAGTTTTCCATGATACAGTTTCTTAATGAAATTAAAATGGGCTTAGATAAATTGGTGTAAATGTAAGAAGTTATTTATTTATTATTTATTATTTTATACAAGCTACTTTTCACCAAGGGAAAATAACTAATTACAATGAGAAAACAGTGTCTTGCTCACTCAGGCAAATCCGTGAGCGGAAAGCTTGTGATTCATGAATAAGATTTCCCCAAAACTTTACTTAAAGCAATACTTAATTATTTCTTCTCCAAAAACTTACCCTCTCATAGAGTACACAATAAAATGAAATCAATCTATCATGCTGAATGCTTGCTGTCGGCCGGGGGGCTACGTCATGGCTTGATTAATTACAATCAGTAGGATACCAGGAGCGGACTAAGGTTGATACCTACTGTTGGAGAAAATTATAAGTTTCGCACAACTTCCCAAAATCGTAATCAACGATTTATAACCGAGTTTCTTACAATGTTTTAATTTGTAATGTGCAGTTGCACACGCCATGATCACGGAGTAACTTAATAAAGATAATGCGGGTGGATGTTAAAAGCAGACAAATCTGTCTACCCTCTTTGATGTTCGTTTTCTACGCTCATTGCCCGTACCACTATTTCCGTTCGCACACTCGACTCGAAGTTGTTCACAATTCTCACAATCACGACACACAAAACTCACAGTATCACTACGCGGAACGAAACTTTTCTGTTTATTGTGGTTTTTGCACAACTGAAGCAACAAGCTCGTTCGGGGCATCGACAACAAATCAAAACATGGTAGTTAAAAATCCCGCTTTTCGTAATATTGATTGTTTATGGCCACGAAAGTTAATAAATTATTCCCAAAAAGAGATAAGAAACTGCGCCCCACGGTTTTGCTCTCGTGGTAATTCCATGCTAAGTTTAATACTTCAAGTTATGGAATTCATTTTTTTAATGTTGATCTCGAGGCAATTTTTATTGTCACTTCTACCAACTACTACAATGTATGTAGTTTTGTTGAGTTATACCTATTAGTTTAAAGCATAAATAGTTTTTTTGAAAATGAGACCTGACCCTGATTCACAACCCGTCGGAAACGGAATCGGATTCGAATTCTATACTTTGTCTTTGTCCATTCTACAGTGAGTGGCAGAGACAGTGCATACATTCCGCCGTCGGGAGCGCTTCCGACGGTTCGTGAATCAGGGACCTGAAACCCTTGTTTACCGGGAAGCTATTTTTAATCAATAAATTTTTGGGTGGAAAATGAACAGACAGACGTCATTATTACAATACAACTTACTTTCGACAAAACCTTGATCCAGTCCAGCCCTGCAAAAGGTTAAGAAACTCCTGTAATGAAATACCGTGTCGTGATATGAATGTCAAGCACTTAAAATACTCTCAGAACGAAACAAAAACACGCCCAAAACATTATAAGTCTGTTATAATAAATTAATAATGCATTATTATATGTATTATTATCATTGTTAGTGGGTTGTTCATTTGCCAGGGTTGCCATGTTTAAAACAAGTTGTTTTAAAACACATCTTTAAAACAGTTTTAATTTAAACCGTGTTTTTCATCACACGTTTAGTACCACAAATATTGGGTTCCTCTTAATCATAGAATAGAATTCATAGGTAATTCCCTGCCGCTAGAAAAGTCACCCATTTTAAAAATCAACATAAGGAAAAACATACAAGGTGAATGTAAAGCGTTCAGTATTGATTAGAGATACACAACATAAAATAAATATTTTGATTGATAGTTTTTTGTAAATATTTATTTTTCTAAGGCGAATTTGAAAAGATCTAGGTCATGAAATGTTACATTATTGGTCAAATTAATTTGAAATAATGCCCTAAACTAAAAAGAACAGAAAAAAAATAAAAAAACACTTGTTTAAAACAAACTTGAACTGTATGTTTCATAAAATTAAAAAAAAACTGTTTTATCCAGATTTACATTAGGTACGAAACTTATGGGTCCACCCACACGCACCCGCCGGCCGCCTGCAGTCCTCGAACGAACAGGCCGCCTGACATTCGGTATTTGTATGTAAAACTGTGAGTGTGTGGCCGATCGCGGCTAACTTACAGGCCAGTGCCTGCCGGCGGACTGAACCGACGAACATCGTGCTCGAAGCATCGTCTTTTTTACGAAAATTTTGTAACTAAAAACATAATAAGTATAAAAATCTTACTGCGCCTCGTCTGCTGGTTCCCGTTCCTGTATTAATATCTATTGAGATAAAAGTAGCGTGAGAAAATAGTTTATAGGTACAGAATCGAGAGTAGAATCGAACAGAACACAGAAAAAAATTTCTCTTGTGGATTAAATTTTCAAAAACCAATTTTTAATTTTTAGCCTCTTCTAAAAATGTTTGTGATGGTCTACTGCCTATTCATTCAATACGCGCCCGCCATGTGCTCTCTTACGTCATAGTAGTAATTTGTCAGAAAGTCACGGAGACCTATGATATGGGCACGAACATCTTGGAAGTTTAAAAATAAATATTTTTACTGGAATTCTTCAAATATAAAATTAATTAGTTGGGGTGTATGGACTTTTCGGTTATTGCATTAATCCTACTATTCCTATTCCTATTATATTATATATATATATATATATATATTTTATATATTTCATATTATAAATGTGAAAGTTATTAGATGTTTGGATGTTTAGATGTTTGTATGTTTGTTACTCAATCACGCCAAAACGGCTAAACGGATTTGGCTGAAATTTGGGGCATAGATACTTTGTAGCCTGGAGAGGAACATAGGCTTTTCATCCTGGAAAAGTATCACATTCCCGCGGGATAACGTCGTGTAGCCTACGCGGGCGCAGCCGCGGGCGGAAAGCTAGTACGTTATATAATACTAGCTTTCCGCCCGCGGCTTCGCCCGCGTGGAACTCGCGACGTTATCCCGCGGGAATGTGACATTTTTCCAGGATAAAAAGTAGCCTATGTTCCTCTCCAGGCTACAAAGTATCTATGTTCCAAATTTCAGCCAAATCCGTTCAGCCGCTTTGGCGTGATTGAGTAACAAACATCCAAACATCCAAACATCTAAACTTTCACATTTATAATATTAGTAGGATGCTAAATGACAATGGGCAAAATGTGTGGCCTATGTGCCCACCTACCAACACACCATGGAACTGATGCCAATGTGTTCCTAAAGATTCATTCAGATCCAAACATCTATTTTGCCGTGATTGCTTAGCAAACATCTAAACAAATTTTCGAACCATTTACCATTTCAATGATCATTTGTAAATACCTAATTGACTGCAATACCATAGCCATCTTCTATCTCACTCGTTGCACTGGGGGGGTGCAAGGTGGCGCAAGCAGCCGAGAAATAATAGCGGGCCATGGCAATACCCATCGACACCATATTTTGGCATGAAAGAGGAGAAAAAGTGGAACACCTATTTTCGTAAACTTCAATGCTTCCTGTCATAATGTTAAATGTTGCGGAACAACAGACGCATAATCTCGCCGTTATCATACTAAAATATCGTTCAAAAGTTGAAAGGAAATGTTTCCTTTTTCAGATAAATTCTGATTAAAAGTACTTACTTAGGTATTGTACTTGTAGGTAAGTACTGATATTTGGCAAAATTTCAGAAAGTAAGTAGGTAGGTATCTGTCAAAAAGTGTATCAAAAAACGCCTTTTTCTTTACTATTTAAAACGCTCAATATGTACTTATTCATTTTTAGGGTTCCGTACTAAAACGGTAATAAAAAGGAACCCTTATGGTGCGACTCTGTCTGTCTGTCTGTCTGCCACAGCACAGCTGGATTATCTCAAGAACTACTACTTAATGCTATCAACTTGAAATTTGGAAGAGTTTTAGATGACGTTTTCCCAACTATTTTACATAAATAAGACAAATAAAAATATGTATATTTTTGCAACGTGGACTGAAGGGGGTTTTAAAAACAAGTATTTATTTTGGATTATATTGAATATTTTCAAAGTAATAGGCAATCAAAATATCTTTCTGACGTCACCAAGTTAGAAGAGTCATTATCTCGCCATAGAAGCTTTCGTTTTAGAAAAAGACAGCTTAGTCAAAATTAAACGGCTCATAATACTGGTAGGTAATAAAACAGATTCAAATTATTTTTTGACAAATGTACTATTGGAAAAAATATAGGAAACATGAAAAACCCCGAGCCCTATAAGTAGCTTTCAGGCGGGAAATGTACTATTGTTTAAAGCTGGCATTCCCCACAATAGGGTATTTTAATGTATGGATTACTCGCAAATCACAAGTACCTATTAAAATTTGGAAAAAATATATGTTATTTTACAGTTATTTATCTAGTGCTTCCGGCCGTTTTTTTTTCGATTGGTGATATTTTACTGTGTCATATAAAATCCCAAACATAAGTAATTATTTAATTTTTAATAGAATTTTAAGGCTATTGCGGCGATCAAACTCAAAATTTTCAATGTTTTTAAATTAAATTTCCTGACAAAGTATCATTGCTAGGCCTTCCAAAATATTATATGTGATAGATCTTTTCTTTATGAAGGGAAGTTACTAAAATTTATTTGAATCAAATAATTACAATGTACTAAAAAAAATATTTTCAAGACCCCTTTTTTCCGTCTTAAACTCAATTATCTCAATAACTAGTTGAGTAATCAAGCTAATTTTTTTTGTGTAAGTAGTTCTTAGTCATATCTAGGGAAGTTACTAAAATTTTTTTTTGTTATATTTATAGTCAATAACTAGTATCCCAAAATGCATCGTGCACCGTTTCGCAGCATAATTATTCAGTCTCCGCCTGGCATTGGCGGCGTTTGGACGTGGAGACTGTATCGCTCCGATTGCGCCAAATTGAAAAAAAAAACTCACACTAGGATCCTAATTTTTTTCAATGATGCTTATTTTGCTAGGAAATATTGAAATAGCGCTTCAGGATTGGGTATAGATGAGTGCTTTGCCATTTATTGCATAACCATAGACCTATGTAACCTAGGACAAGTTATTTTACTCATTACCTAAAGCAAACATCAATATAGTTTGAAATAAAAGTGACGGATAATATTGCCTAAGATACTTAAGAGCCCATAAAAGTTGTACCAATTTGAGTAAGTACCAATATTTTGTTGTGTTGTAGGTACATAATTAGTCTAAGTTTCTAACTTCTACTACTGTATATTAAATTTATGTTCGTTTTAGGTTCCTCAAAATTGAAAATGTGAGAATGTTAAGATAGGTAGGTGTAAAAAATTGCATCAAGAAATAAGAAATTCGCTTGTTGAAAAAGTTTTTTACAGAGACATAATGTAAAAGCAATTCTTGAAATAAAACCGACGTAAGAATTTTATATACCTAGTTGATCTAATATCACCATTACACCAATTTTATGAGACTGTAAGAAGTCCAGCTTCTTTCTTTTGAGTGAGGAACATAAACCGCACCATTTTGTGTAAATTTCAGGTTCAAAACATTTTTATTACTGATTCTCTTATCCATTATTAGTACAAAATAGAGCATGCATACAATTTCTTGCAAGAAATGCTCTCGCGGTTTTGAAATTCGAAATTCGAAATCCCCACAACAATATCTAAAACCGATGGTTGAGGCGCCAGTAGCAATAAAAAAGAATGAAAAGTCTGTCAGCTGGTATTGACAGTTTTAACTCTCACATTTAACCACCGCGTCAGATAAGTTTGCGGAGTTCTGTAAGGAGACTTGCATAGTCGGAGTAAAATTTTTGATACTCTAATGAAATATTGCATAGGTACAAGTACTTCTAAAGGAGGAATATTTATTTCATTATTTAAATTTCATTGCACAAAGTATAAACAAATGGCGGGCTAACTTTAAACTGACAAACATATTATATCAAAGATAATAAACTCATAAAAATGAATAATCTCGAAGAAGTTTTATATACACTCTCTGCCACAAATGTCATTTATTAAAAGTAGGTGGCTAAAACGTCAGTGATTAGATTACATACCCTTTGGAAGCGGCCATGGAAGAAATGACAGTTTTGTATAAGTAGTACGAAACCAAACCCTTTCAGCTGCTCGACCCTGATGTTGTCAAAGCCAGCGACTTTACCTTCTTTGAGCTTATCAAGGGCAAACTTGAGCTCTGTTTCTGTAAAAGCCTCGTCCAAGTGGTTAACCTCTTTACCAGGGTCTCGTGTAAATTTCTTCTGGAGACTTTTCGTGGAAGCTTTCCCATTTTGGAGTAAGTGCTGAGCGATCTGGTTTGTGGTCACATTGGAATGACGATCAGCGATTTTAGGATCATTATTTAGTTTCCTTATAAAACACCATACCTTCTTGCTTTTATGCGTCATATCTACGCCTTCGATTAGCTTGTTCCACTTTTCTCTCGTTGTTTCGGATATGGCTTCTAGCAATTCATTCCCAAAATCTATGGTGTCCTGTGAGATGGGATCTAATTCATACTGGTCTTGGTATGTCATCCTATCATATTATATTTAAAAACATATATTTGATGCTTGGGAGAGCAAGCGAGATGTAGTTGGTATTTATTGTGACCTCTCCAAAGCTTCAATTCAATTCAATTCAATTCAAATTTATTTGCATACCATAAAGTGATTACATAAGGTGTTATTTTATAAAAGAACATTTATGGACCCAGCAGGGTATAGCAAGTGAATGAGGAGAGGACGTCCTATTTACTTAAAAAATAATATAATAAAGTCTGCTTTTAAGTTAAGAATAGTTTAGGATCAGAGCATAATAATTATATAATATTTGTAAATAATTGAATTGGATATTGTATAATGTTTGAGTGTATAATTAAGTGGATCAGTGGAGTGGATGTATGTAGGTATGCAATTTTTAAATAAATTAGGTTTTTATTTTATCATTTAAGTACTCTTCTATAGTATAGTAACATTTATTCAATAATATTTCTTTGAGGTTTTTGTAAAACAATTTATTATTTTCTTCATTTATTAAATTTTCTGGCAAATTATTATAAATTTTGATAGACATATTATATGCGCTAGATGAGCACAAATTTAGGCGATGGGTTGGAACTTTTAGCTTATTTTTATGCCGCAGTGAATAGTTTGACTGGGCATCTTTACGTGTAGTATACAAATCTTTGTGTTTTCTGACAAATTTGCAGATCTCAAAAATGTAAATGCTAGGCAGGGAAAGAATTTTTAGCTTTTTGAAGTACGGCTTGCAGCTTTCGCTATTATCAATATTGACTAATATTTTAATAAGTTTTTTTTGCAGTACGAATACGGATGGGACTTCAGTACTATTCCCCCACATAATTACCCCATAATTAAGCCAGGCGTAAGCATAGGCATAATATGTAACCAGAGCTGTATTAAGATCAGTTGTTTTTTTTATCTCTCTTAATGCGTATGCAAAACTGGATAGTTTTTTATTTAATTTGTCTATGTGGGATTTCCAATTTAAGTTGGTATCTATATTTATGCCGAGCAAAGTGAATTCATTTACACATTCGATGTTTTTATGCTGGAAATGATATTTAAATTGTAATTGATTTTTTTGATGAGGGTGAAACGTAATTAATTTTGTTTTATCAAAGTTTATTTCTAAATTGTGTTCTTTTAGCCAGTTATAAGTTTTTAATATTAGAGGGTTTAATTTTGTGTCTATATTATCGCTGTTTTTACATGTTGTCATAAGTGAGATATCATCGGCAAATAAGACGCACGATTCGTCTATGACTTTAGGAAGGTCGTTAATGTAAATTAAAAAAAGGAGGCATCCGACTACACTTCCTTGAGGAATGGAAGCGTTTATAGTTATATTTTCTGATCGAATGTTTACTACTTCTTTGTTATGATGGTCATAGTACTCCACTTCTGTGCATTGCTGCCTGTTCTGCAAATAAGACCTGAACCAATCGTGGGCTGCTCCGCGAATACCAATACCATACAACTTTTTGAGCAGTATATTATGTTGAACTCTATCGTATGCTTTGCTCATGTCCAGTAAGATACCGAGTGCATATTTTTTGTCTTCCAAAGCTTTAATTACTTGTTGAACATATTTGTACACAGCCAAAGTAGTCGATCGATTTTTCCTAAAGCCGTTCTGGCATTCATCAAATATCCTGTACTTTTCGCAAAAACCAATTACTCGATCGTACATTGCTTTTTCTAACACCTTAGATGAAGTCGACAAAAGAGCGATGGGCCGATAGTTTTTTGGGTTAGATTTTTCTTTTTTTTGTGTATAGGTTTAACTATTGTGTTTTTCAATAATGTGGGAAAAACTCCTTCTTCAAAAGACTGATTTATCAACATCGTAAATGGTATAACTAGCTGGTCTGCGCATTCTTTGATCAAGTAAGGGGGAAGCTCGTCGAAACCATAACTTTTTTTGTTTTTTAAACTACTTATTATCTTTTTCACTTCGTGGGGTTCTACTGGATCTAAAAATATGGTATTTAGTGATGGATTGATCACTTGAGTGCCGAAACTGCCACCAGCTGGCAAGGTTGTGTCACCAATCGATGCAAAGTAGTTGTTGAGTGAATTTGCAATTGTTTTAGGATCAGAGCATAATGAATTATTTAATTTAAGTTCTATATTGCATTTTTCTTTAGTTATTTTTTTATTTGTTTTTTCGTTTATTACATTCCACATTGTTTTTACCTTATTGCTAGATTGTTTAATTCTTTTTATGTATTGTAGCTTTTTTGCGTATATTACAGACTTTTTTGGGTTATTAAATTTATTGTTTAGGATTTTCAACATTCTTTTATTTTGACAAGATTTTTTTATTCCAATTGTTAACCACCGTTTTTGATGTTTTATAAGTTTACATTTTCTTTTAGGGATACATTTATTTAGAATATCAATTAGAGTATTATGAAATGCATTATAATTTTCATTTATATTTTTGTTTCTATATATTATTTCATTCCAATTAATTAATTGTAGTTGTTCTTTGTATTGGGAGATTGTCTTTTTATTGTATACTCGTTTTTCTACATACCAAATATTATTATTATCTTTGGTTTGTTTTAGATTCTTCAACTCTATAGATGTACCTAAATGATCCGAAAACCCCAACTCTTTTACTGAAGTTTTAAAGAGTAAATGGTTAAAATTTGTAAAAATATGATCTAAGCATGTTGCAGATGTTTGTGTGATACGAGTTGGTTCTTTGATATTTTGAGTAAATTTATATTCTAAAAAGCAATTAATATATTCTGAGAGTTTTTTATTGTGTACTAATGTGTCTATGTTAAAATCCCCGCCTATAACTATTTTGTGTTTAGAGTACTTGTTATTTATATAATTCAAAATTGAATGCAATTGTTTATAAAATAGGATCTCCTCTCGTCCATTCCAGTAGATAACGATAAGTAATACATTTTCTTTAATAAGCTCAACTGCGCATACTTCTATTACATATTCTATAGATAATTTCCTGATATCTTTGTTTTCTACGTATTCAATGTGGTCTTTTAGTAGGACACAAACGCCTCCTCCAGTTATATATTTCCGGGAGAACGCGGCTGATAATCTAAATCCATTTATTTGTAATAGCTGGAGTTTTCCTGGTGTCAGCCATGTTTCAGAAAGGCACAAAACATGATGGGTTGGGTTCTGTTCTAAGAATGCTTCTAGAGTTTCTATTTTGTTACATAGGCTCTGCATATTTTGGTAAAGGATTTTAAACGGTTGTTCTGTAATTTCGAAAGGTGTTATTTTTGTTGCTGTGCTTGTATTCTTTATTTTCATTCGATATGTTTTCTTTGTTATTATATTGGTTATTTTGTTTTTCTTCAAAATCACTTCTTAGTGTTATATCTATTAAATAAATTTTTTCTCCCTCGATGTATAAGTCGTGATTTCGAATAATTGCGTAGTAGCCTTTTTGGCGAGCTTTCATCATTTCTTCTCTTAAAGTTTTCCTTTGTAAGCGAGTGTTTTTGTCCAAAAATTCCGAAACGGAGATTCCAGTTCGATTAAAGCAGCTGCTATTTTCTATTATATGCTTTACCATTCTTTTACTTAATAGTTCAAGCACTAGGGGTCTGTTTCCTTTGCCGTTGTATTTTCCAATTCTATACGTATTTTCTATGTAGCCGGCTACGTCTAGATGTAAAAGGTCTCGGAACATCCCATTAATCCTATTATGCATTTCACATTCTGGTTCCTTATAATATTCCGGAAATCCAAAGACAACAAATTTTTTCCGGTTTGTCTCTGAAGAATTTGTTTCCCCACCAGATAGTTTGTTTATTCCCATTTCTTTTATTTCTTTTTTTATTGACTCATTTTCCTGTTGAAGTTTTTCTATTATTTGTGAAAGATTATTTATATCATTTTTTCTCGTTTCGTTCTGTTCTTTTAGGTACTTTGTTTCTTCACGTATGTCTTTTATTGCTTGATTTATTCCTGTTTGTATTATGATTTCTATCTGTGATAATATGTTTTTATTATTTTCTTCAAGTTTTTGCTGTATTATGACACTTAGGTTTTGCAGAAGAGAAGAAGTGTCCGTAGTGGTAGCTGTAGCTAAATTTTCGCTATCCATTGTCTCACCAAGGATACTTAAGCTTTCGATTGTGTTAATCACCAAACGCTTTTAAGGAAATTAAAACATTATGGTGTCTATGATAAATCGGTTAGCCTTATGCAATCATATCTATGTGAAAGAACACAGAAAGTAGTTATCAAAAAAACTGAGTCTACTGGAGCCCCTATCAACATGGGCGTACCCCAGGGGTCAATACTGGTCCCTTTTGCTGTTTTTAATTTATATAAATGACCTTCCTTTTTAAGCAAAGAATTTATGCGAGACAGTGCTATTTGCTGATGACACTTCCTCTAGTCTTTAAAGTTGACAGAGGTAATAATTGTTCTGACGAAGTAAATAGTACTTTATCGAAAGTTGCGCATTGGTTTCATAGCAATAATCCATTCCTTTACCATGGTACCATTACACAGTACCATTGATGGTACTGTGGCAATTTCTTTTTGCCGTGGTACCATCAATTAATCTATCATTAAACTCGCAAAAAACAAAATGTGACAAAAAATCCCTGCCAAATGTAAGACAGGTTGATATTCACATAAAATTGGATGACAATATAGTAGAATTAATTAACAGTACTAAATTTTTAGACACAACATTAGATTAGCGACTTCAATGGGACACTCATATTGAAGCCTTGGCCGGTAGACTCAGTTCTGCGGCATTTGCTGTTAAAGAAATAAGGCTCTTAACCGATATTGAAACGGCAAGGTTAATCTATTTTAGCTATTTTGAGAGTGTATTGTCCTACGGCCTATTACTTTGGGGTTCAGCAGCTAACCGAAAGTATTTTTGTGCTTCAGAAAAGAGCTATTCGCGCCATATACAAACTTCGGCCAAGAGATTCTTTAAAAGAAATCAACATATTAACTGTTGTAGGACAATACATAATAATATATGAGAATATGGTATATGTGAAGAAGTATCTCAATACATTTGTAAAACGTAGCAATATACATCAATTCAAAACAAGAAATAAAAATAAGATTGCCGTTCCAAGGATTCGACTTGGAAAAAACAAGAAGTTCGTTTTTGGGGAAAAGCGTAGCTAGTTTTAATAAAGTTCCACAGAATTTAGTAGAGCTGCCTTTGCACAAATTCAAAAGTCATGGCAAAAAATGCTCATGGGCAAAGGATATTATAAAGTAGACGACTATTTGAAAGACCGTAATGCATGGATTTGATGTAACACATAACCTTAGCTGAACTAATGTAATATTATAATGAAAAGTTGTAAAAGTTAACGATATAAATCTTTGGAAATATCGTTACTCCAATTATTAAAGCTTATAAGTTTATTGCGCCTATTCTTCTTATCAGTTAAAAAAGTCTTGAACGAAAATATTGACGATTCAAAAGAGCTTATTTCTTAAGTGAAGTTGAATAAAGATATTTTTTATTTTATTTTATTATTTTATCCTTCAGGTCGTAAGGCCTGGCACATAATTAGGTCCTCCGTATTGCACCACTTACTGTCTTCACGCACTCGTGATCTATGTGATCACTGGCAAAGATTAGATCAAGGTTTTAACCCCTTTTCCAGCGACCGCTGTTGAATGATGACGGAAGTTTTGGATCATGGATCAAAGATAGTAGGTATGTGTCCATCAACCCATTCTTCAACCTTCACTCCGTTGTCATCACTGGTTCTGTATCCCCAGTTCTCGCAATGGCTATTAAAATTATCAAGGACGAATCTAACCGGATGGGCGTTAAAGTTCGGCGGACAGCTGAATAATACGGTGCATTGGGAGGTTTGTAGACTGAAGTGACCGTACAGTTACTAAGTTCGGTAGTAAGGATCTCTATGTTACTGGTGTTAGTCTGATACACAGTGCGTACCTCTTTATCTGGCCTGGCGAATAAGCACTCCCATACTGTCGATGGGGGACTTCAGTTATGAGTTTCATCCCCTGAGTCACTTGTCAGATATGCTTTAACGAGTGTGTATCTGAGTTGCATAACCTCATTCCGCCCTCTCCTTTAAACTCACGCTCAGAGAATTAAGTACTCCTTCATCATGCCTGGAATACCCTGCCGGCTTCTGTTTGCCCGAGTACCTACAACCCAAACCTCTTAAAGTCGCAAGTGAATAGGCATCTTCTGGGTGAATCTATTCACACAAAATTTTATTCAAGTACTATAACCAATCACATTATAAAACTACCTTTGTGAGTTCACTCAATTCACGCGACTAATTTAATAAACACTGTTTAACTGTTTAGAATTGTCTTGAGATTCATGTTAATGAATATGACAAAATTTTAACATATACCTAGTTGTGTTGCTGTCGCTTCGGTTTAAATTTTTAATTAGTAAAAATATTTCAGCATATCGCATAATATTTAAACAGAAAAAACAACATGACGTTAGGCAAGTTTTTACGTTTTTTACCCATTTTTAGAGCACAAGGGATATGATGCGTACATGGCGAAAAATAGTGACAGTGAAAAATAAAGATATTTTAAAATGAGTAATGAAAAAAGGTTTTTTTAAAGTGGCTGATTTATAACCTTACGTGGCAAGTTTACATTAGTAAACAAAGTATCAATTATTTCAGTTGCGCTACATTTAGTTTAAACAAATTCGACGATCTCCGTGGCCGATTGGTGTACGCACCGGTTTTCTAGGTGCCACTATCTCTGAGGTCCCGGGTTCGATTCTCGGACGGGTAAATGTCGAAAACTAACTTTTAGATATTTTCTTGTATCTGGGTGTATGTGATCGTTGCTTCCAATTTTCAATGACACAAGTTATTGTAATTTGATATTATCATTTTTGGTATTGCAATAATATGTATTTTATTTTATTTTTTTGTACTTAAACAATATTTTTATTTAAGTGTTTTTTTTATATTGATTTATATTATAAACTGATAGCGTGATTTAATATAAACGGTATACTTATTTAAATATTGATTAACTAAGTAGATTTATTTTGTAAAAAAGTATTAGATGATGGGCTAGTATGAGTTATTTATATTTTTTTCATATTAAATTATAAGTTTTATTAATTTGATTGGAATAAATCTGAAAATGTACCTACTCGTTAGAGCAGTATACATTATTTATTTTTTTCAGTGTAATTTGTAGCAAATGTTGTAGTTTTGCCTGCGAAGATCATTACGATAATGGATATATTATCGAAATGATCTAGAGATAGAAAATAAATATAAATAGCTGCTGCTGTGTTCTGCATTTTGAAGAATCGTTTGAAGTGACTATCTTTGTTAAAAAAAGCTTTTTTTACTACATACGAATAATATCTAAGATCTACTCTTCCTACAAACCGACGTTTACAATAAATATTCATAATAATTCTTCTTGTATTCTACATAATATAATTTCCTTAGTAAAAGCGCACATAGGTGATATTTTAGATGTAAATAGAATGCGCGCTGCATGCCGCGTCTACACGTATTTCTCAGTCTACGAGAGTGCCGCGGCCGGAGTCTTACCGATCCCAGCACCCCCTCGCTTGTGTAAGCAACGGCCATCGACGATATTTTTTTTACCTATGCTATATCCTTAAGTGATTTTCGATTCGCGGGGCGCTCGCGAGTTCACAGTTCACTGCTGGCTGCCGCTGCGTCCGCGTGAAGTGTATCGCGCGCGGCCGAGCAAGCGTTAGCGTGCCTATTTCGGTCGGGAATCATCGCCTTAACTTCATAATTAAATATCTACATTTAAACAACAGTGAACCCTATTAGTCTGTAACGGATAATATATTTCCGACATCCATACAAATAAATAAAATTGGGGTGTCTGTTTGTAGTATAAAAATAACCGCTTTTTACTACATGCATATCATACAAATAAATAAAATTGGAGTGTCTGTTTGTAATATAAAAATAACCGCTTTTTACTATATGCATACAGGGTGTTTTTCTATAAGTGCAATACCTCTTAGGTGGTGATTGTACTGATGAATATAAACAACTTTTACTATGAGGCCAACTCTGTAACTTCACAAAAAAAATCAGCTGTTCCATACATTCTGGTCAGGTAGGTATTAACAAATTGTATGAAACAGCTGATTTTTTTCGTTGCGTTGCAGATTTGGCCCCATAGTAAAAGTTGTTCATATTCATGAGCACAATCACCACCTAAAAGGTATTGCACTTATAGAAAAACACCCTGTTTATACGGTACATATACCAAAATATAATTTTTTACAATTTTTGTCTGTCTGTCTGTCTGTTTGTTCCGGCTAATCTCTGAAACGGCTAGACGAATTTTGACGGGACTTTCACTGGCAGGTAGCTGATATAATAAGGAATAACTTAGGCTACTTTTTATCCCGATATTTCCACGGGAACGAGAACCACGCGGGTGAAAACGCGGGCGGCTGCTAGTCTACAAATATAAATTAACTTTCAGACTAAATCGATTTGTTTACAGTTCTAAGCTCCCAATGATTTGTTAGCCGCACCATTCCCAACAGCAAATGGCCCGGAAAATTTGCTGTAGCGATAACAATTTCTTGTTTCTGTCAAATTACCTGGATTTTTAATTCAGCCGTTTGATAAACGACCGCAATATACGCTGGATTTCGCGCAAACGTTTGTGAATGTGCTACATGTGTTGTGTTAAGGTAAGACAAATTGCTATACTTATTTAAGTTTAATTTGTCGCTGTAAATGGTAATGTTGTATAAAAGTTTAGCCTGAATTTCAGAGTCACAGCTAAACACGATATGATTAGGTATTATTAAGTATATTATTATTTGGTTTATTAAAGTAAACAGAAACTGCGGGCCACTATAATCTATAACTACTAATATTATAAGTAAGTGGGTAGGTGTAGGTCATGGAACTGTAGGTAAAGCTGGAAGCCACACTTCGAACAAAAGATTGAAGACAAAATTCCGTGACATTTGAATGTTTTCGAGGCCCCTCCGTCTCTTTCTAACTCATTGTAAATGTCAACATTGATCGAATGATGTCAAACTTTGAATTTCGAAATGGTGGATGTTTACTAGGTTGACCAAGAGTGTCCCCATTTTTTGGGACGTCCCGTTTTTCAGCTATAAATTTGTTATAAAATCGTTTCGTTAACCCGACGTCACAAAACAAGAAACTAATAGTGGCTAACTTATTTTTTTTTATTTATAAAATTGACCTAAATAACGTATGAAGTTCATACTCATAAAGTTACGCGGTAGCCCCCCTGGTTTGCCTCATCCCCCCTTAGCAGGGCGGTGCGGTTCGGGCGACGGCCACTTGGCTGTCTTCTCACCACGACCCCCCCACAGTCGGTGTACCTAAAACTGACGGCGGAGAGCAAGTAGTGAGGGGTTTAGTTGGTAGTGGTGCCTGCTCTCGATCGCCCCATCTGGTCAGCCCACCTTGAGTGGCTAACCTTATGGAGAGATTGTGAGGAGGCTCCCTCCCTCTGTCCTGCCCTCTCGCAAGCTTTCGAGCTCGGTAGGGGGCCGGAGCAGGGATTAGAACCGCCCAGCCCTGACGCGAAGCCTATTAGGCTTGGTGGGAGGGCTGGGCGCGGCGAGGGGCAGGCCCTGTGTCTGACCGAGTCCAACATGCTGTGTGGTATACGTAAAGACAGTATTTGGCCTCACTATAAAAAAAAGGAACCCGTCGTTGATAATTATTTATTTTGTACATTGAGTTCCCGCCCGACCGACACCCCCTACCAAAGTCCCCAAGAAGGTCCGGTCTGAAAATAAATTGTGGACACCCTCTTTCTGTGTACTTAGAACACTGACCTCTATTTTTACCACACTTTTATTAGCTTCACTTGTAACTAAGTCACAATGTAAGAAAATCTTGGAACTCAATTTTAACCTACTTCTCATTGTCGCATTGATTTGATACTATGCAAGTCTATATGAATCCGATGACAATACAATAATTTGCTACCATCGAGCTGATCTGATGATGGAGTCAAGAGGTGGGCAATAGAACTCATCAATGGCTGCTAGGAAACCCCTCCACTTTAGGCTCATTTGTTTTGTTTTGATGAGACCTATTCGCTACACTTGATGGTGAGGATCTGATGATGGAGCCGGGAGGAAGCCAGTGGCACTTCTTAATGACCACTAGGAAACCCCTCGAGTATGGGCTCCGTTGTTTCGTTCTGATTAGTCTTATTCGCTACACTTGGTGGTTATGGACTGATGATGGATGAGCAGGGAAGAAACCAGTTGCACTCCTTAATAACCAATAGGAAACACCTCGAGTTCTAGCTCATTTGTTTCGTTCTGATGAGACCTCTTCGCTACAATGGGTGGTGAGGGTCTGATGATGGAGCAGGAAGGAAGCCAGTGACACTCCTTAATGACCAATAGGAACCCCCTCGAGTTTGGGCTCATTTGTTTCATTTTGATAAGACCTATTCGTTACACTTAGTGGTGAGGGTCTGATGCTGGAGCTGGGAGAAAGCCAGTGAAATTCCTTAATGACCACAAGAAAACCCCTCGAGTTTGGGCTCATTTGTTGTGTTCTGATGAGACCTATTCGCTATACTTGGTGGCGAGTGTCTGATGATGGAGCAGGGAGGAAGTAAGGGTTCGGCTCGCGCATTTGGTAACTTATAGACTGCACTTGAATTTGTAAAACTAAATACATACAATCACGCCTTTGAGTTATAATGTTTACGTGGTGGGCAGACAGATTTCACAGTCCATTCATGGACTGTGAAATCCATTACAATCCATCCATGGCTTGCCATTTATTAAACAAAAAAGTAAAAAATAAATATGTAGTTTAAAAAACTAAAACAACACACTTTTATAGGAACAGACTAAAAAGTACAAAATAACCGTCTATTCAGTAACTGAAATTTAAAAGCGTGGTGCGCCCTTTGCAAAGCATGCATTTCAAGTACTTAATATTGACAACGCGCACCACGCTATTTAATTTCAGTTACTGAATAGACGGTTATTTTGTACTTTTTAGTCTGTTCCTATAAAAGTGTGTTGTTTTAGTTTTTTAAACTACATATTTTTATTGTGACTTAGAAAGAGATGAAGGGGCCCCAACAAAAAGAAATGACAAATTTTTCATCCTCAGTTTTTATTTCAGGGTGTGGCTTCCATACTACAACAACATACAAGTTTCTTGGTATAGGTATATTACGTACTGGCCACATATCGTTTATATTATAAATAAGTACCTACTAATAATTTCTCTACAAAAAGTAATGATATCTCATCAAAAACATAAAATATGTGAAGTGAGAGCCAACTTCAATATTAGGAAATATGCCTTGGTTGTTGACTTCAACGACAAAAGATGTGAGATCTAAATGGGTGCCAAGTTTAACGGTCAGTCCTGAAAATTTAGTACATAAAATGTTTTATAACAACTTAAAATATAATTTCTTCTTATAACTTAGCATAATATATTGAAGCCTAAGGCCTGACTTGGCTAGTTTTCATATACGAATTATATATATATTATAGCCTTCGCGAGCTCTAAAGCCGAAGTTCTTATTGTATTCTTCCGAAAATTTGGCTTGCTGGTAGACTAGAAACTAGAGATGAACATAGGGCTCTTCCATGGCTGTTTCAGTAAGTACCTAATAATAATTCGTATACAAGAACTAGCCAAGTCAGACCTTAGGCTTCAATATATCGCACCCTCAGTGAAATAAAGGCATAAGTAATCTTACTTTGAATTGTCGATTTTATCATATTTGAAAAGTATATGTTGAGTTACATATTATGCTGAATTTTTTCCATATTTTTCTTGTGCAATTTGACGAATTTATGCAAGAAATATTGTTTTATGAATTTCGATTACATGATCTTTTTACTTAGGGATAAATAGAATATGCGTTATAACGCATAAAATAAGTTTAGTAATAGTGCGTATTACTTATTATAACGTTTTTCGTTAAGATTTTATGTAGAAAATAAACAGTAACAAATATTATGATTTTAATCCCTTCCTCATTTTTACACCACTAGTGTTGTATATACGATTATGCTTTTATTCGTTTTATTAATTAGATAACATTATATCATAAATGCACTTACTTAACTAAAAAGATTAACTTAAAAAAGTAAAACTGTTTACTTCTTATGAACTTAAAATAAATTGGGATAAGAACACTTACTGCTTTCTTCCACTAAAAATATTTCGTTGCACCGAGACGTAAGACTGAATACAGCGGGGCATGAGTTCTATTTCTTGGGATAAACTTAATAGTTTACCCTCGGAAAACGTACAATCAATCTAAAAATCTACTCAAAATGTGGTGAAAAGAAAGAAATGGAGTTGGCAGAAAGCCAAATCAATTAGAGATTAAACGAACTTACCTGAAGTGAAGTTCTATCTTAATTATACGAAGGCTTCGTCCGAAGAGATTAGCTTGATTTAACACTTGTAGTACGCCCTAGTAATCGCCAATTTCACACTATATTGAGAATATACCTACTTATAAATTAAAAAAGTAATAAAAGAAAATTATTATTTTTTAAATTTCAAAATTGGGTAGTCAACACCGATCTGGCGCAAGCGCCCATCATAGCTGTCATTTAGTTTAGAGTATTATATTTTTCGAATCATATAGGGGAGTAGTTAATAACTTTTGGGAGGGAGGGAAGCTAATCTCTTCGGACGAAGCCTTCGTATAATTAAGATAGAACTTCACTTCAGGTAAGTTCGTTTAATCTCTAATTATACTTCATGCTTCGTCCTCAAGATTAGCTTGATTTAACACTTGTAGACGTTTAGAGACTAAGTGTTCGAAAAATATGCAAAAATTGTAATATATAGGCTACTGAATAATGTAGATTGAAATTATAACTTAACTTATACTATCTTGCTTCTTTATTTTCTCAACATAGAAACAAAAAGCAATAAAAAAGTATTATTTGTTACATAAAAAATCATCATCGCTTATGAAATAAACGAAAAATATTTTGATTAAGCACTCAAAACAGTGGTGCCAAATTTTTTATCACAATTGCTGTTTACTGGCCTGTTATAAAATTTGGCAAACGTATGTGATTCTGAAAACCAACCTGCAGTTTTATAATCTGGTCTATGCTAAAACCTAAATTTTGCGCAGCTGACGTAGCAGCATACCGGGTATTATGCGCAGTGAACGTAGAAATATCAATTCCACTTAAATGTAACGTATTTTTTATCCATTTGAATAAGGTTTGTGACGTAACCGGCTTATATGGCTTTCGGTAACTAATAAATAAATTGTCGGAATCAGGACAGAGAAACATTTTCATTTCAAGGTAAGTAATCAAAACTCTTGCAGGACAAATACTTGGCTTTTCGTTATAGAATGGTATAACGAGCAATGAGTTTTTTTTTTATTTTTTTATGTATATATATATATATATATATATTCCAGATTCTAACTTTCGTTAGCAAACCACTTTTCAAGACAATTTAAAATCTGTGCTATATTCCAGACTTCATTAAATTTAGGGGATGGAGGTCTGGTACGAAAAACTCCTTTAATAAATCTTTTTATTTCTTGATTTAGTGATATATCAATTTTAGTTATTAAAGCCAAAGCAGAATGATAACAGTTAATTGTGCCATACTGAGCGCCACTGTTTAAAGCAGATGCAAAAAAATTTGTATATTGATACTTTCGTATAAGTTTAGTTTATTTTGTTGACAATAAATAAACCACTTTTAATAGCAAACTTCGTATTGTTTATACGAGTTATCCAAAAAAGGGGTTAAGCATGACGTCCAGAGAAAATTATTTGACGCCTCTTCGTATCATCACCATCACCAGGGTAATGGAGTTGCGCATTTGTTTGCGGCTGGAGTTTGTAGATAAAATTAGGTTTGAATCTGCTTTGAAAACGAATTGTTTACTTATTAAAAGACTCTTAAATAGTGGATACCACGTTTATGTGGACCAAAATGGAACAACTATTATATCTGTGGCATTGTCAGAGATAATCTTTCTTAAACATTTAGACATCATTGTGAAAGGAGGAAAAACATTAAAATTTAATTTCGACCACGACACTGAAAAAAAAACATTTACGGCGTATGCATCCGGATCCTTATGCCATGGATATATATCTTGGACATTTATTATTTCAACGACTAGCGTATCAATGAAAATATCTATGAAACTTTTCAACAATTTGTTGAAAGGCATAATCAGCTAGCTGCCATTCTTGGTCTGCCTGCATAGTATTATCTGAAGATCGAATATGAGATGCAAAAACGTAAAGATTTTTACGTTTACGCCATTGCCAGAGGTCTTTTGCGATCTCTGTCAGGTGTGGGGAGTGTATATCACCCATACGGTTTACGTAGGAAATTACCGTGGTATTGTCAGTTCGTAGAAGTACTTGACAGTTAGTATCTTAACCAATAAACGCAGCAAGAATTCCTAAATAATTTATTGTCTGCTACTTTCTTTTACACTCCATAAACCACTAGCTCTGTCGTCTCCACATGCAATTCCCCACCCCGTAGTTGAGGCACCTGAAAAACTTCCAGGTCATACTTGTCTATTTTTATTTTGGTGCGGCTCCACCAATGGAAATCCTGTTCCAAGTAACAAGGTATATCCATGTACTAATTATACATATTTCAAATAATTTAGTATACAACCAGCTGCATTTCACGGCGGGACAGGCGGATATTAACAGTCCAATAAAACTAACAAATTCTCTAATTTTACACCTTTTTAAGTTAGAAAACTTTTGTATTGCAAATTTAATTTTGGCAAAGTGACCTAGAATTTCTTTTAGTTTAAACTATATTCTAAGAACTTACAAGACTGAGAAGGTATAAAATTACTTTTATCGGTATTTATAATGAAACCTAAGCTTGTAAGCAACAATACGGTATCTTGTAAGTTTTAAGACCCTTATATTAGACAGAGGTCATCCAAATATATTGTTAACAGGTAACCATATAATCATGAGTATTTCATGACCGGTTTCATGATGACTTTAGTGAAAAAAAGAGCTGTGTTTAAACCAAATAATAAGACATTAAATTCATATGCTTTTTGATCAAATTGGTATCTTAGATATTTTCGGTCTTCCTTGTGAATTTTTAAAAAAAAGTATGTCTTTCAGGTCTACTGTGCACGGTTACAATCTCTCGGTATCAATTTTATTACTGTTCTTAAATCCTTGAGTTTAAAATGTCTTGAGTCAATAAATTTATTTAGTGATAAGTTTAAGATGAAGCGCATTTTCCCATTTGGCTTGGGTACTAAAAAATAGTTGATAGATATTGATCAGATTCAGAGATCTCTGAAATTGCAGAGACAGCAAATTTTTTATTTCGTGTATGAAAAGAGCCTTTTCCTTTTCACTACATTTTTGGGTTGACGGTGATACAGGTTGCATCGGCTTTCGATTGAAGGGAATTTTATATCCTTTTTATGAAAAAGAACCAGTGGGTCCTTGGTAATCATTAAAAATTCTTTATAGAATAATGATAAACGACCTGCATGCGTTAACGTATTTAGCGTCGGCTGTTGTTCTGTCTCTGCCACGGATACTGCGACTGCTTCGATAAGTTGATGAGCCGTCTATGCGTCGAAGTCGTTGCAGGCTCCTTCGTCCTGGGAGGGCCCGTCGGCCTGCGACTAGGACCCGGACCCTTCCAGTTTAAATTTCGCGAAGAACTGTATACTTACTTTTTAGGAAACTTTTGTGTCGTTGATTGCTTTGGGTCTGTGCTAGACTTGTTAATAGCTTTAGCTGATTTTTTGTTTTCCCTTAAGTTTTCGCCGAATAATTGTTTATCAATTTTGATTGTTTGAAGAGAATCCCTTAGATCCATCTTCACGGCATTCAGAAAAAAAATTGTTAATTGAATTAGAATGTTGACAATCACACATAATTTTTGCCAAATCCATAAGTGTTTTAGCAAGGCTGTATTTTTCTCATTTGCAGACAATATAATAGTATAGATTTTACCAGACAAGTGTTTCCAGCAGTCGATTCCTTCTGTTTCAGTTGAATGGCCTTATTGTGTTTAGCAATAATATCTGAAACAGCTGCTTTAATCTTAGGATCAAGCTCAGGTGGGTCAATCAATTTGCAATTTTCTGGGGTCATGTACTTACGAGTTCTTTACGCAATTCTTTGTTAATACCTGTTGTGACCCAGTGCTGGAAAACTCCAGCACTCCTGACTGAAGTAGGGTCAGTACCTAATATTTCTAATACTTCACTATCTAAGTGTATGTTTTCTGTTTCAAGAGCAGACGTTTGATCTGAAGGTAGATCACGCTTCGGAGCCTCAGTCGACGAATGACCACCCTGTATATTTGTAATGTTTTCAGACTGGGATGTACTGGGGATTGGTTCCAAGTACTTGTTCTAATTGTCCTTCAGGTTAACCCTTAGAACATGGTGCGTCGAGGTCAACTATGACCTCTTGGTCGTATGTAAGGGACAGAGTAAGCCTCATGTTCATACAATTTTAGCATGTCAGTATAATATTGTAAGAGACAGTCCCCAGTTATAACAACACGTACTGTCCGCAAACTACACTTAGTAGTACCTTATAACAGTCCCGTTGTACTGTTTGTAGGACCCAGTGACTGCAGTGTATATAATGATGATTATGTTATCATTATTTGAGATTATGTATTGCTTAACCTTAGGTATGCAATTAAATTTCGTAAGAGACAGTCCCAGTTCGAAAAAAAAGTACTGTCCGCAAACTATTGAAAATCGACACATCATAATAAGCATAATACTTTAGAGTACATAGCTGTTTTTTAGCTTAGTCACTTATGTAAATTATCTTCAGTAAGAAGCAGTCCCAGTTCAAAGAAAGTACTGCCCGCAAACTGTTTAACAGTACCAGTTCAAAAGAAAAGTACTGTCCGCAAACTATTGAAAATCGACACATCATAATAAGCATAATACTTTAGAGTACAAAGCTCTTTTTTAGCTTAGTCACTTATGTGAATTATTTTCAGTAAGAAGCAGTCCCAGTTCATAGAAAGTACTGCCCGCAAACTGTTTGAAATCTACTTATACGAGAACTTGTAAAAGTCTGTGACGAACTAATGCATTTATGTTCAATTATAACTTTAAAATTAATTAATAATTTTGTTACACTTTATTGAAAGTATTTATTTTACAAACTTAGTAATAAGTAGGTAGTTAAATAGTCAAACCGTTTTATCGTTGAACGTAATTATCGTTTGCATTTTTTGCGAAACGTTAGAAAACCAGGTCACTGAACTTCAATATGCAATATAATATGTCAAGGCCAGTGACTTATAAATTTATAAAAATACATAACGTACCTTAAGATAAGGACGACGAGCGATAGAATTGTTCCGATAACTCAGTACAAGATAAATCTCACCGGTGGTGGTGCTTCTTTTTTCGCTCCAACTTTCTCTCCAATCTTATAATTTTTCGTTTAATGTGTTCACAGTTATCTTTTTTGCGTTTGGGCATCCTAAATAATCACTTTTAACAACAACTAACAACTTTTTTAACACAATTTAAAAACTAGATGTGAATCGGCGACTCACTAGAAAGCGAATGGCAGCTATGATGGGCGCTTGAGCCAGATCGGTGTTGACTACCCACTTTTGAAATTTAAAAAAAAATAATTTTCTTTTATTACTTTTTTAATTTATAAGTAGGTATATTCTCAATATAGTGTGAAATTGGCGATTACTAGGGCGTACTACAAGTGTTAAATCAAGCTAATCTTGAGGACGAAGCATGAAGTATAATACTACTTAGTTCGGAAAGATGGAATTTGCGTTCTTTGTGATACCTTTGGCACGATTACACTGTCGAAAAATTTAAAGGGTAGTAAAATATCTACCCGAGGACAACTCACACTAGCGCTTCAAAATAAATCCAGCAAAAATTCAGGAAATGCAATGTTGGCAAGAAAATCTGAGACAGGAATAAAACATCATTGTCAAAGAACCAGAAATGTACAATGGTAAAAGAAGCTTCGAACATGGGCTGGGAAGCAGAACTAGAAGACAAACTAATATCAGGAAAGTGGGACACTACTCAAAAGAAGTGGCATACCTATTAACAAAAAAGAAATGTTTGTGATATACAGGGTCTTGTTGAAATACCAAATTCCACTTCCGAATCCGACAACAGAACAGTAGTAGTATACTTACGAAACCAAGACGGGGCAATGTCAGTCATATTACTTAAACTAGCGAACAATATTTTGAATTTGGACAGTCACGAAAACATAGAAATAATGATGAACACATACCAGGCAACTACAACATAATTTCCGACCACTTAATAAGATGCAAGAACTTACCAGGGGGGCTACCGCGTTACTTTATGGGTATGAACTTCATACGTTTTTGGGAATTTAAATCAATTTTATAAAGAGAATAGCCGCTATCAGTTCCTTGTTTTGTGACGTCGGGTATAACGATAACTAGCTAGCAACGTTCAACAGAACAAAGCAGCAAAAATGTATCAAGATAAGGAATTCAAATGACAGTTGAAGCCCATACCCATATTCATATTTCTTAGCCGGTAGCCCCCCAGATTGGCATACATCCACCCCGCTGTTGTAACCGATATTCAAGAAGTAGGGTGTAAAATGTATCGACCTTTTCGCGACTCAACAATCTGCTTTTGTCGCAAGGTACGTCACGCGCTTCCAATGCCAAGAAGCAGAATGCGTTCACAAGGACTTGGATGCAATTACAACCTGGGTTGGATCTTTCCACCCCCACTATTAATAGCTAAAATTTCTATAACACCTCAATCAATGTCAAGGAACTTACATCTTAATAGTGCCCAGATCTGAAAATATATCCTGGCGACCTAACCTCAAGAAACGAGCTCTCAGGAGACCCTTCACAATGTGTAAATGAACAAGCACAGCAAGCAACAAGATATACTACTGCTGCTATCATCTGAAAGAAGAGTGCATGATCTTACACTACTTCGACCGGATTCAGATTTTCTAGAAATGCCGGAGTTATCTTTTGGCCTGAATACGGTTCAAAAACCGAAGTAGTTCAGTATGTTGAATCGGGGTGGAAATTCGTTAGGAATGAACAGCAGCTATTGGACGTCATTATTTTCTGAATCAATACATTGACTGATCAAGTTAACGGAGGCACGCAAATAGCGAAACAATTTTCTTTTTATTCGTAACAACCAGAGGCAAGACAGGAGCGGCATCTCGATCTGCAGTGGTACCTAACTTTTAAATTTAACTTATGCCTCCTGTTCACGCCGCGCGTGATTCATTCGCGTGCGTTCGTGGGTTCGGCGCCGACCGCCGCCCGCGCGACATCGCGACCAGTTGGCCGTAAGCAGCCGTGAGACAAGTTCGTGTGTTTCTGTAGCGACGTGCCGCGCAAGTTACCTACCCATATTGGGGACCGAGATTTCGTTTTGCACCTACTAGGGCTCCGGTCGGGGTACGGACTTGTAACCCGTGTGTGTTCGCTTTGAAAAGCGCCGGGAAGTTTTAGCAGCCTATTAGGGCATTGTGTAGTATAAGAGTGTTAGCTGTAAGAGTATCCCATCGGGGGTTGTGTGGAGATCGTTTTGCCCGCGCGCGCGCCGGCGAGACAACGTTCAGCCCCCCTGGATTACGGACAGTATCCCTTACCATAAGGTAGGACTAGTTTTAATTTACTTAATTTTGCATGAGAAACCTTCGATTCAATAAACTGTGGAACACAGTAGATGTGGTCATCACAATTGTGCGTGATCATATTTTTGGTAGCAGAGCGTAGTTGATATAATTAATTTTCATATTAAAATTAACTACATAAAATTTCATAGTAAAAATAAAAAGCGTACCTAAAAAGAGTACCTAAAAATTATTTTTTTTTTGTTGAAATCTCGAGGGTATTTGAAGATCCCGAGACGATTTGAAGTACTAAGAAATTGTTCTAGTAAATTCTCGAAGCGAATGTTTCTCACTTGGTGGATCCGATAATAGATAGACACTTATATAATTGTTGTCACATACTAGTGTTTTGATACGAGTTTACTCGCCTAGATGTGTATATTTTTTTTTTGTGTGTCCGGATTTATTTGACGAATAGTTCGTTCGAAAGTGTGTTTATTAGTATCACATACTAGTGATTTGATACGAGTTTACTCGCCTAGATGTGTATATTTTTTTTTGTTTGTCGGGATTTATTTGACGAATAGTTTCGTTCGAAAGTGTTGTTTATTAGTACCACATACTAGTGTTTGTTCCGAGTCCGCTTGCCTAGTTAAAAAAGTGGAACTAGTTTTAATTATTAGTAGTATTAAATTACGAGTATTATTATTAAAAATAGTTTTGTTTTTGTTTGTTGATAACGGTTTAGTAGTTGATTTGCGAGGTTGACTTGGCCGTGCCGTGTATGCCATATCGTTAATCCTATACGTTTTGTTTATACCGTTATATTGTTAGCCCTTGAAATTGGTAAGTTGCTAATAATTTATGAAAATAGTAGGGTCCGTGTATGTCGTCCGAATTTTACTTGTGTTTTATATTATCGTGACGCGACCTATTTCTATTGTTTTTTTTGTTGATGTTTACCACTTTTATATTTCTTTGTTTGCTTTGTTTATTAAACGGATTATAAATGGCTCCTACGAATCCGACCGCCGTATCCAGGGCTGGCATCCAAGGAGCTTTGCGTTGGCTTGCTTGTGCGGTCACATTAATA
This sequence comes from Crambus lathoniellus, assembly GCA_949710035.1. Lineage (NCBI taxonomy): Eukaryota > Metazoa > Arthropoda > Insecta > Lepidoptera > Crambidae > Crambus > Crambus lathoniellus. Next base: position 12,322,693 of record OX453313.1, on the reverse strand, counting down.
GACCGAGCCGACCGGGTAGGCGCGTTGCTAGCTCGGTATGGCGGGCTGGCAGCTCGGCTGCAAGACCTGGAGCGCCACGCCATGGAGTGTCGCGCGTATTATTTAGAGAACCCCCCAGCTGATGATGCCGTGTCGGAACAGCTGGAGCAGGATGTAGCCCAGGCCTATGAGCTGGCTGACCAGTTCACGGAGGCGGCTGAGAGGGCCCTGGCTGTTCGGAAGGGGGAGCCGGTTTTGAGCGGGGAGGTCAAACCTACCCCGACGGCGTTGCTAGGCCGATTGCCTACCTTGGAGATTCCCACTTTTAATGGGGATCTGTCAGCCTGGATGGGCTTCATTAATTTGTTTGACAGTTTGGTGGATTCACGACGGGACTTATCCCCTAGCGAGAAGTTGGCCTATTTGCGCTCCTCCCTGCGAGGAGAGGCCAGCGCGGTAATCCAACACCTGCTCATCAGTGACGACAACTACCAGGTGGCTCGCCAGCTTCTGGTTAGCAGGTACCAGAATGTCCGGTTACTGGCGGACACCCACGTGGCCACGATTTTGGCCCTCCCGCGAATCACGCGGGTACACCTGTTACGGAGGGAGTTGCTGAACCCGCTACTGTCAGCGGTCAACTCCCTAAGGCGATTGGACCTGCCGGTGGATCAGTGGTCCTTTATACTGCTGCACATAGTCCTCGCCAAATTGCCCGCTGAAATGAAGGGGCGTTTCGAGCAGAGGTACGGAGGCGACAGCGCCTCGTATCTCCCGCCCTTCGCGGACCTCCTTCGTTTTTTGGAGGACGAATGTAGGGTGACGGACCACCTGGAGCCCGCCCCGGTTCCAGGTGTTGGTCGTATGGTGGCGGCGAGGGAACAGCCCCGTCGCCCGACCAATCGCTATGCTGCCTTCCAGCAGTCCCCTCCCCCCGCACCGAGTGAGCGGTGCAGGTATTGCAGGGGAGATAGGCACGTGGTGCACGAATGTGCCAAATTTAGAGGCCTCCGCCCAGAGGGACGGAGGGCCGTTGCTAGACAGCGCCAATGGTGCTACAGGTGTTTGGGGGGACACATGCAGTCGGCGTGTCCCCAGACCGAGGATTGTCGTCTTTGCGGAGGGAGGCATCACCCCCTCCTTTGTTTGGACCGCAAGGACGCCGGGAGCGACCGGGGTTCGAATTCCTCGCGCACGGGCGGGGGCCCGGCAGCCCGGAACCGGTCCCCTAGAGATTCGGCGGGGCTTAGCCCCCCCGTTCAGTCCCCCCCGGAGAGGGGGAACTATAGGAGAGACGCCCCCGCCACGGGCGGGGGTAGGGGGGTACCACAAGAGTACGCCACGGTGGCGATGGGCACGGGCCCGATTTGCTACTCCCCCCCCCTAATGGAGAGGCCTCGATTGGGGTACTATGTACCGAGGCACGCCCCACACGGGTATTACCCTGCACCTAGGAGTGCTGTTGGTCGGGGCCAGTATGTACCCGATTGGGACCCGCTCGCCCGGTACGAGCGTCCCACATTTGGCGCGCCGACTCAGGCGCGAGGGGGACAAGTACCCCCCCAAAATTTTTAATGGCGCCCCTGTCGGACCCAACCACCCCTCCGGAGCTTGTGCTGTTGCCAACAGCCTCCGTGAATGTTTGGGGACCTAAGGGCAATGTTGTCACGGTGCGTGCCCTTTTGGACTCAGGTGCCCAGGGGTGCATAATGTCCAGGTGGCTTGTCCGACAGCTGGGTCTTTTGCTTGTGCCGCATCACGAAGCGGTACGGGGGGTGGGAGACTCGCGGATCCCTGATCCGATTGGTCGAGTTGAGTTCTCCTTCTCCCCCCACTTCACGCCAAGGCCGAAGATCGGTGCTTCGGCGATAGTATTTGATAAGGTGGTTGGACCACTCCCGCAAGTGCGAGTGCCGCCATCCACGATTGAGCTGACGTCTGGACTGGCTTTGGCTGATCCTTCCTTCCACCGACCGGGCCCAATACACTTGTTGATTGGTGCGGATGTCCTCGGTCGTGTATTGTATGGAAGCAAGCGAGTTTTGCAGACAGCCGATCTTGTCGCCTTGTCCTCGTCGCTGGGTCATGTGGTGATGGGAAAGGTACCACAGACACCAGAGACCCCGTCGGTAGACCGCCAGACCATTGTCGGTTCTACTTTGTCCGACGTTCTCCAAAAGTTTTGGGAGGTGGAGGAACCCCCCACTGCCAAGCGGTTGGATCCGTTAGCCGAGGAGTGCGAATTGTTCTACCAGAACAACACTGGGCGCCTCCTCTCGGGTCGCTTGATTACCCGCTTGCCCTTCTTGGCGGCTCGCCCTCCTTTAGGGAGCTCCCGACCGATGGCCGAGAAGAGATTGTTGTCCATGGAGCGTAGGATGGCCAGGGATCCCGCATTCAAGGAGAAGTATATAGACTTCATGCGGGAGTATTTGGACCTTGGGCACATGTCCATCTCGCAGTTGGACTGGCGTAATGTGGAACATTACTTCCTGCCACACCACGCTGTTTTGAAGACTTCCAATGGGAAGATCCGCGTGGTCTTTGATGGTTCAGCGCCCACGTCAACCGGAGTGTCGTTGAATCAGTGTCTGCATGCGGGGCCGAAGTTGCATCACGATGTCTGTGATGTTTTGACCAACTTCCGCCGGCACGCTGTCGTCTTTGTGGCCGATATCCGCATGATGTTCAGACAGACCGTGATTCACCCGGAGGATAGACGATACCAGCTCATCCTTTGGCGTGAGGATCCCCAGGATCCGATGTTGGCTTACGAGCTGAACACCAACACTTATGGCTTGCGGTCGAGCCCCTTTGTGGCGATCCGTTCGCTTTTGGAGCTCGCAGAGCGCGAACGGCTACGCTATCCCCGGGCATCTGCTCTTATTGAGGGGGGGGCCTTATTTGTCGACGATATCTGCACGGGGGCCTCGAGCTTAGATGAGGCTCTCGTCTTACGTGATGAGCTGATTGCGCTCTTGAGGGCTGGTGGCTATGAGTTGCGGAAGTGGCTGTCTAACTCACCGGACCTATTGGCAGATTTGCCTAAGGACCACCAGCAAGAGCCGCTCCTCTTTGAAAATCCGGAGACTCCAGACATGCTGTCTGTTTTGGGAGTCCAGTATCGACCAGTCCCGGATTTGTTCACATATAGATTGGAACTGCCAGACCCAAAGGTCTGGACTAAACGCACGGTGCTGTCCACTGTAGCCCGTACCTTTGATCCGAACGGTTGGCTCAGCCCTGTAGTGTTTTCGATGAAGTGCTTCCTACAGGAGCTCTGGGCTGCGGAATTGTCATGGGATGAGCCCCTCTCTGGTAGCCTCCTACGAGAGTGGGTGAGGTTCGTGTCATCCCTACCCGACGTCAATCGGGTTTGTATACCGAGGCAAATGCTGCCTTCGGGAAAGTTTAAAGCCTCCCTGCACGGCTTTTGTGACGCGTCCGAAAGCGGATACGCGGCAGCCGTTTACATCCGAACGGTGGATGCAGCAGGCGTTGTCGCCGTACACTTAGTTACGGCCAAGAGTAAGGTCGCCCCCCTTCGGACTAGGCTAACCATTCCGAAGTTGGAGTTGTCCGGCGCCACTCTTTTAGTACGGCTACTCAATCATGTTGCCGACACCTTGGGAAACGGTGTCGACTTGGAGTCGATATTTGCGTGGTCTGACAGCCAGGTCGTCCTTTGTTGGCTGAAGAGTTCAGTCCACACCCTTGAGGTTTTTGTGGCCAACCGGGTCTCACAAATTCAGACTTCAAAGGCCCCGTTGATTTGGCGCCACGTACCGGGCGAATTGAACCCCGCAGATTGTGCCTCCCGCGGCTGCGAGGCGCCTGAGTTAGTGGACCACCACCTATGGTGGAGTCCATCATGGTTGTTACGGCCTGAGCGCTCATGGCCTGCCACCCCGGCTGTGGCCAGAGTCCCAGACCTAGGCATGCGTGTTCACGCCGTGGAGACGGCGGCGGCTCCGCAGATGGAGTTTTTGTTAGACCGCTACAGTTCTCTTGATAAGTTGCTCGGCGTGACTGCTTGGATGAGGCGCTTTGTGCGAAATTGTCGCCAGCCTCAGGAGAAATCGTTGTCTCCGGTCCTCGCCCCACAAGAGCGGCAAGACGCTCTGTTGCATTGGTTGCGAGTGACGCAACAGCGAGAGTTTGAACCGGAGCTGAAAGCCCTGCGCTCAAGTAAGTCCAAGTTGAAGGGACCCTTGGTGCGGTTGAATCCCTTCTTGGACAGTACCGGATTGCTGCGTGTCGGAGGTAGGCTCAGACATGCCAACCTGCCGTACGGATCACGCCACCCTTTGTTGCTCCCCAAGGATGGACCGTTAGTTAGACTGTTGATTACAGACCGCCATGTAAAGAATGCTCATGCCGGTTGTAATGCTTTGACCGCGCTCCTCCAACGAGAGTTCTGGATTTTGTCAGCGCGGAGAATAATCCGATCCGTTATTTTTTGTTGTCTCCCGTGTTATCGTTTGCGCGCCGATACGATGCAGCCCCAGATGGGTGATTTGCCTGCCGATCGAGTGAACGAATCGATGCCCTTCTCAGGAGTTGGAACGGATTTTGCGGGGCCATTTACCGTTAAGACATCGCGGCTTCGTAATGCTAGAACGGAAAAGGCTTACTTGTGTGTATTTGTTTGTTTGGCCACTAAAGCGGTCCACCTGGAGGTGGTTAGTGCCCTCACCACAGAAGCCTTTGTAGCCACGTTGAATCGTTTTGTGTCTCGCCGCGGAATGCCGTCGTTAATAAGGTCCGATTGTGGAACCAATTTCAAGGGCACCGATAGGTATCTAAAGGAAGTTTGTGAATTTTTGGATAGGAATAATTTTGAGATCGGATCCACACTCTCTCGCAGAGGGGTACGATGGCAGTACTCCCCGCCATCCTGCCCCCACTGGGGAGGGATTTTTGAAGCAACTGTAAAGGCCGCTAAAACTCACCTTCGTCGCGTTATTGGGGAGACGGTCCTCACGTTTGAGGAACTCGCGACCGTATTTTGTAAGGTTGAGGCGGTCCTCAACTCGCGTCCGTTGTGTCCGTTGTCTTCGGACGCGAATGATTTAGAGGCCCTTACGCCGGGCCATTTTTTGATTGGCAGACCGCTTAACGCCTTGCCGGAATATCCTTATTCCGAAGTGCCCTCCGGACGGCTCTCGCGATTTGAATTGCTCCAGCAGCTTACGCAGAGTTTTTGGCGCCGTTGGCATCTGGAGTATTTGCACATTTTGCAGCAACGCGTTAAGTGGTCGGATAGGACGACCCCACCCAAGACTGGAGACCTCGTGTTGGTAAAGGATCCAAACCTGCCGCCCCTCCGCTGGCGTTTAGGACGCATTGTTCAGCTTCATCCGGGGTCGGATGGTGTGCCCAGGTTTGCCGAGGTCCTGGTGGGGGACTCTGTTTTGAAGCGAGCGATCGCTACCCTCTCTCGTCTGCCCTTAGATTGAGTTGGCGGACAGTTTGCTACTGTCCGGGACGGGGGGATGTTCACGCCGCGCGTGATTCATTCGCGTGCGTTCGTGGGTTCGGCGCCGACCGCCGCCCGCGCGACATCGCGACCAGTTGGCCGTAAGCAGCCGTGAGACAAGTTCGTGTGTTTCTGTAGCGACGTGCCGCGCAAGTTACCTACCCATATTGGGGACCGAGATTTCGTTTTGCACCTACTAGGGCTCCGGTCGGGGTACGGACTTGTAACCCGTGTGTGTTCGCTTTGAAAAGCGCCGGGAAGTTTTAGCAGCCTATTAGGGCATTGTGTAGTATAAGAGTGTTAGCTGTAAGAGTATCCCATCGGGGGTTGTGTGGAGATCGTTTTGCCCGCGCGCGCGCCGGCGAGACAACGTTCAGCCCCCCTGGATTACGGACAGTATCCCTTACCATAAGGTAGGACTAGTTTTAATTTACTTAATTTTGCATGAGAAACCTTCGATTCAATAAACTGTGGAACACAGTAGATGTGGTCATCACAATTGTGCGTGATCACCTCCTCTTGAACGAAATACTAAAGAAAGGAAATTGGCAAGGCACAAAACCATTTCTTCAAACATTGTTATAAAGAAGTTGATAAAATTCACCATCTCAAGATAATATGAATAATAATAGGAAGGTTTTTTTACTAATTATTTTGTACCAGTTTATTAATGATACTTATGTGAGACTGATTACCATAATAATTAAGTCTTAAATGTGATTCTCCGATTGTGATGTGTGCTCTGATTGGGAAGCTCCGGCATATATTCACGGCCAGAATTCCTCAATGTCTCAAGACTAAAGTCTTTGACCAGTGTGTGTTGCCAGTTATGACTTATGGAAGCGAGACGTGGTCTTTTACTATGGGTCTTATAAGAAGGCTGAAGGTCACCCAGCGAGCAATAGAGAGAGCGACTCTTGGTATTTCCCTGCTCGATCGAATCAGAAATGATGAGATCCGCAGAAGAACTAAAACGACAAACATCGCTTGAAGGATTGCTCAGTTGAAGTGGCAGTGGGCGGGACACATAGCGCGGAGAACCGATGACCGTTGGGGCGGAAAGGTTCTCGAATGGTGACCGCGAACTGGACAACGTTCCGTGGGCAGGCCCCCTTCGAGGTGGACCGACGATCTGGTCAAGGTCGCGGGAAGCCGCTGGATGCGGGCAGCGCAGGACCGATCATTGTGGAGATCCTTGGGGAAGGCCTATGCCCAGCAGTGGGCGTCGTACGGCTGAAATGATGATGATGATGAAATGTAATTCTAATCTTGATTACCATTATAACTAATAAATACGAGATGAATATTTTTAATTAGTATCAAGAAGGTATTAATGTATCTAAAACTTTTATAATAATTTCTTTGTTTTGTTTTCTGGTTTTAAAACCTGTAGACTGATAGAGTCTTTCAATTGATATTTCTAAAGTATCATTCAACTTCATTTTTGTCATATTACGTGGTGTTTACTTTTCTAATACAATAAAGAATAGATAATGCCTGTCCTATACTAACATAAGTTTTAATTAATCTTATCACGGATTTAAAGGATAACTAACACGCTGACAGGCAAGTTACGGTCTGGTCTTTGGACCCTCATCTTCTTCAGTACCATATCAGCCGGCAAGAAATTGCATGGGAAGACCTACGGCAAGACCCGAAATATCAATTGTCTATCCTTCGCAGGAGGGAAATTGTTCTATTTCGGCTCCGTTTGTTATTTTGATAAGTTTTAACAAGTTATTGCATTATAATAGGGGTTAAAGTATGAAGTTGCCGTTTTTTTTCTTTTGTACATATAACTTAACAACTTTTATGATATTAAAAATATATAATTTCTTTAATATTGCGTTACATAAAGACCGTATCGAGCAACTTTTGATAATTTAATAAACACGATATTTGATTATTTACACAGAAAAAACTTATCCCGAAAGTTACGACTATTATTGTTTCCAGAATTTCGTACTTTATTAGTTGTAACTTAGTGAAAATATTTTTTTTTCTCTTGACGAATATGTCATTTAGTAGTTACAATGTCCATAAATACGTGTGTAAAATTTTGTAAAGTTACATCATATTAGTCGTTGAATAAATTACAAAAACGTTAGTATGGAAAAAATCATAATTACAAAAATCTCCATACAAAACGGCAATTTGATACTTTAACCCCTAATATTAAAAAAAATATCAGTTACGATAAACTTAACCGAAACTACGTATTTCTTAGCAATAATTGTTAAATTCTGTTATTTATATTACAGGCTTTAATTGTAACAAAAGCAACGCTGATATTTTGGTTAAAATAAAAAGTAATCGATACAAAAGATTTATAACTTTTTTTTCCTTTAGTCATAAATAATAACCCTAAGGTAATATCTGTTAATATGCATGTAACATTTGTATAAAATAAAAAGGAATAGTGAATTATTATTGTTTACTTATGCTCTCTTAACAAGGCTTTTAGTTAAAAAAAGGGGTAAGTATTAGATATACATTTTAACATCAAATTTAATAAAGGAAAAAATGCAGTAAACTTACTTATACTAGCCAAAATGTTCAGTATTACAAGTTCACTACTGCTTTAATTGAACATACTTTTTAAAATATAAATAATTTTGTGGGAAATTCTAGCATAAATTTTGATACTCAGAATTTTATATTGTTAGTACATTAAGAAAAAAGCATAATAATTTGTTTTTATAATTCCTAATAAACTAGAAACATTAGCACTTCCTTAAATAGAACGCGCAGTGTAATATTTTTTTCTCCTTTTTTTGGTATAAGAATAGTACTTCTAGGACTAGAAATAAAGTAAATATTTCCATAAATTCAGTTTTTTGGCCGTACTGAAAAATCAACATTTCCGACTTATGCTTTTTTTCCACTGAGGGTGCGATATTATCCTAAGTTATAAGAAGAAATTATATTTTAAGTTGTTATAAAACATTTTATGTACTAAATTTTCAGGACTGACCGTTAAACTTGGCACCCATTTAGATCTCACATCTTTTGTCGTTGAAGTCAACAACCAAGGCATATTTCCTAATTTTGAAGTTGGCTCTCACTTCACATATTTTATGTTTTTGATGAGATCTATAACTACTAATATTATAAGGGGATGAAATTGAATGACCACCAAAAAAACAATCGTTACCCTAAACAGCCTCATCCAAAAAAAATATAATTATGTACAAATAAATGAAACCTCTACCAAAATCTTTCGGGCTAAGTCATGCCTGCACTACAAAAACTTTTCATAACCCAAAAAGGCCACGCGTGCACCAAATTTTAACTAGCAAAGTTTTGTGTCATTACTACCCAAATATATCACTAGGTACGTTTGCCATAAAATGTATGTGTCACCGGAAAATAACAAGAACCGCAAATTTATAATTTTCCTAGGAAATTTATAAATTTACGGAAGTCCTGTAGAACACGTGATAGGTTAGAAATCGTGAAGCGCAGCGAAGCGATTGCCTTAAATTTCGTGGTTATTTTTTTAGGAAATTTATAAATTTGTGGTTTTTATTATTTTCCGGTGACTTATGCATATAACCAAGTATATTATAATATTGATGGCAAATTGGTTGAGTCTCGCGGCTTTATTCCCACCCCTCCCACCCGTCGCTACACCGTCACCGCTAATTTTAAAATTACTCTGAGGACTGCCTTATTAAGTTTAAAGTTTATTTGTATGTAAACTGCCGCTTTAAATGGTAGCCATTAATAAGTGAATGCAAACTAATGTCTTTTTTGGGGGCTGTTATTTTATTGAAAGCTCTAAGAAGCTCAGTCAGCCTTTAGTAAACATTTTACGGTAGTATCGGTAAACCTTTAGAACTTCATTTATATTTTTTGGGTAAACAATGATTTTTCTGTATTAATTTACTTTATTAAGATAAAATTGTGTAACATATTTGGATGAAATTTTTAAATAAAATGCGAGTACATATTTGGTGCATGCGTGGCCTTTTTGGGTAGCTCAGCGATTATTCTGAAGATACTTTGCCTTTTTTAGGTTAGCAGACTTTATGTTTATTGGTGATAAGTTCATATTAAAATGGGGATTACATTCTGGTAAGTACTTACGATTTTTTGGGCGTTATATTTCATTATATCTGGTGATTGCTTAAACCTAAGCCTATTATAATTAAGTACCTACTAATATTATAAAGGGAAAGATTTGATTGTTTGTTTGTTTGCATCGAATAGGCTCTGAAACTACTGGACCGATTAAAAACATTCTTTCACCAATAGAAAGCTACATTCTTCCCGAGTGGCATAGGCTATATTTTATCCCGATATTCCCATTCCCACGGGAACGGGTACTACGCGGGTAAAACCGCGAGGATCCGCCAGTATAATATTATTATAAATAATGTGAAAGTTTAGATGTTTGTTAGGTACTCATAATAATCTATAATTAATAACAAATAAATCTAAATAATAAATAATCACGCCAAAACGGCTGATTGGATTTGGCTGAAAACTTTTATCCTGGAAAAATATCACATTCCCGCGGGATATCGTCTTGTAGTACTTATACGCGGGCTAAGCCGCGGGCGGAAAACTAGTTCGTGTAAAAAAATCTTGAATGGGGTAGTAGGAAAATATTGTCGATTTAAAAGAGCTTATAATTATATTGTCAACTTGAATAAAGTTTTATTTTATTTTATTCTAGACTAGACCTTAGGTACCTACTTATATCTATCTCTATGCCAAACATCCAGACCCATTCAGCTGTGATTGAGTAAAAACGATCTTATTATCCAAACTTTCGCATTATAGGTTTATAGGTAGGTACAGTCGCCAGCATGTCAGGTAACTACAAACTGTCAAATTTCTTATAAAATTCAACCTTGTGTCTAACAGATAGAGTTCAGTTTCAATTAATAAATTTTGATATTTTGTAGTAACCCGACGTTCGCCGTCGTGCTGGCGACCGTACTTAATACCTACTACCACAGCATTAAGATCTAAAAACATATCTGAACGGTAATTCTAGTCTAGAGATTAGTGCATACTTATGTAGAAACAAATACAAACTCAACGTACCTAGCTAAATTACACTTTGAATTAAGTACTAAGTTCTTCGATATCAATGACTCTCTGTCTTGTCTGTACGTTTAAGCTCATTATGAAAATAATTAAAAAAATCCACATCATTACTGCGGCATGGACACTAATCTCCACAACACTGTTTAAATACCCCATCAATTCACTTAAAAAAAGACTTTTTGCCAAACAGACCCATTACAATAAAATCCGCCACAATCGCGCGATTCATCATCGCCAATCCTTTGCCACATCGCAGTATTACTTTGACAGGTGACTTATCAGCTGGATTAACCCTCGTTATATCATTTGACAGGTGGAATTTAGCCTATTGAACATTCGTCAGTGAGGGGTTTCGGATTGATAACCTTGAAGCTTCGATCATAAAACGAAGCCTTGAAGTCCTTGAATAATGTAGAGTTGAAGTTAGGTATAATTATTTGCAACAGGGACTGAAAGGGGGTCTTAAAAATTCGAAGTGGGTTAATAGCGCATAGGTAGGTATGGGGTATCATATGAAAGAGCGCTGCTTGCATATTCTCAAACATTTTTTGTTTTTTTCTTAGGTCGCATAGGTTTCGACTATTGATGATAAATGTAAAAAAATACCGTTCGGAAACAACGACGGGTATACAATACACACAGACACGCGCAAATATTGATAAGTTCGTTTTCAACATTTACCCGACCGGAAATCGAACCCGGGCTTTCAGGGCAATGGTGCGTGCACCACTCGACCACGGACAAAAATACTTTGTGCCCTCGACAGTAAAGGCACAAAATAAAGAGTTTACCGCCCGCGTAGTTACTTTGTGGTAGAGGTAGAGGTACAGCTACATTTACTACCCGCTACAGGTTGTATACTAACCAGTACCCTTAATAAGAGCACAGAATATATAATAGTACTAAGGTAGGTACAGAAGGCGCCTCTGCAAACTCATTCAAATAAAAATAAATCTTTTTGCATGAAAATAAAGTCCTAAACAATGCCAAGGTTAAAATCATAGCAGACATATCAACTCCGAAAGGGTTGCTGCTGTTACGAGGCTGTTACCTCATATATCGGAAAAGAACCGACCCTTTTATCTTCTTAGACCTGGTTTCCAGGTTTTAAAAGCAAGGGGCATGGGCGAGCGAATTTTGTTGACATTGTTTGGAAAATTTAATTGAGACCGAGAATCGTGTGTTTCATACTCTCCTTTTGTTAATATGTATTTCTAAACGTTAAGACGTAGGAATAAGGTTCTAGATTGGGTACCATCAGTCGTTAATTGAAACCAATGTCTTTTTAGTCAAGTATTTTCAATTGTCACTATCTATACTTAGGTAGGTACCTATAGCTTTTTATGTAATTACGTATTTAACTAGTAGGTACTTACATAATATTAAAGTGTAGATACCAACAAGACACAGCAATATGAAATACTTAGAAAAAACGTTCAAAGTTTTTCCTAGAAACGCGTGTGTGGGTACCTCATAGTATTATATGATCTGAGGTGGGTACCTACGTACCGACGACCATCAGGCAACAGCTATCCTCTCGCATTCGCAACTTTATGTCTTCAATCAATAAACAATAAAAATATTTGGCTTCGTCACCACACCATCACTATTTCAGTAGGTATAACTTTTTTAACTAGCTTAGATGTTACGGTAACTGTACAAACAAAGTATGGTTTTAGGGTTCCGTACCAAAATGGTAAAAAGAAACCCTTATGGTGCGACTCAGGCTGTCTGTTGTCTGACACATCACAGCTGAATAACTCGATAACTACTAATGCTATCAATAGTTTGTAATTTGGAATAGTTTTAGATGACGTTTGCCTAACATTTTTCAAATTAGAGAGAAATAAAAATACGTAGGTATACCTATTTTTTTTTTTAAACCGGGACTAAAAGGGGGTCTTAAAAATGCGAAGTGGAGCTACTCGGGCATATGGGGTATCATATTACTTAATATGAAAGAGCGCTGCATGCACATACTCATTTTTTTTATTTTATTTTAGACCGTAAAATTTTCGACCTCGATGTCCCTTATCTCCGAAGTTTGCAAAAAGAAAAATCTGAATTTATTTTCTGTGATAGAAGTTTAAGTAAAGATTACAGGAAAAATAAAACGATGTTTCTAAAACACTCTATAGTAAACTTACTTACCTTATATCTTTTTAAACTTTCATGGTCATTTAACACTGTAAACTTTAGTTATTGTTCTGAGCTGTAAACATTACGAAATATCGGGGACTCAACAACCAATCAAAACAAGGTAAAAATCCCGTTTTCGTAATATTTACTTACCTAATACCAGAGGGGTCTCATCGCGAACAAAAAAAATAAGTTCAAAATTGTCTCAATAGATGGCGATACGTGTTTCGCTTACGGTTTTATCATATCAAATAAAACGAAAAACCACAATAAAAGCCACTGGAAAGTGTCATAAATTTACTGTCATATTTAAAAAAGAATCGATTTACAAAATGTTCGTATTTACAATACTATTTGGAGCATTTTAGAAATTCAATAATATCAATACCTTTCTTGCCCGCAAGCATGCCCGAAAGCACTTAGCTTATGCTTTACGCTCGCTTAGTTGTGTGATACCTGCTATTCAACACTAGATGGCTCTCGTGGCGGTCGTATAAAGTTTAAAGGTCGTAATAAACCCTGGGAATTGTAATTCGTAAAGAAGCTTTAGAAAAATATTTTTTTAACTATCGCAGATAGGATAGGATATTAAATAATCCACAGATTACGATAGAATGTTATCATATTATTTTACTACTCGCCGCTAGAAGGCGTTTTTGTGATGGCGAAGTATTAAGACCGGTACACACGTTCAAGCAATGTCTGCTTCACCAAATCTAGTCGGCGCTACACAGTACACGCGTTCCGATTTGGTCAGGCCCCAGGCTGCACCAAGCTGTAGTTGCATGACGTGTTGCCAGCCACTGCTAATCTCCCAAAATTAATATTATTTTTGAATACTTAAAACATAGATTTGCCTCCAATAAATAGATTACAAACAAAAATATGTCCGGTTTTTTATTGTTTAAATTATTATAATAATTCTATTTCATTATTTTTTAATTTTCTGTTATTTTCATTAAGATACTAAAACTTGCTAAATATTTTTATTTACTTAAACCAGCACTTATTATAAATAAATAAATAAATAACTTCTTACATTCACACCAATTATCTAAGCCCATTTTAATTTCCTTAAGAAACTGTATCATGGAAAACTTGATAACGGATAAATATATACTTAAATACTTTTTGTTTGTAAATACATACTTAATATACATTGTAAACACCCAGACCAAGACAAATGGACATGTTCATGCACACAAACATTTGTCTTGTTTGGGAATCGAACCCGAGACCGCTGGCGCAGAAGATGGGTAGCCTACACCTGCGCCAAATCGGTCGTCAAATCCGATGGATCCGATCCGAACTTTTTGATGTGGTGTCATGCCTTTTTTATATTAATTAAGTTTTACGACAAAATGCGACTTATCAAATAAAATAAACAGAAAAATAGATATAATAATATTTGCATAAATGGACATATTAAAACCTTTTGTTCGTTCAGTCCTACGCAAAAGTAATGAAAGAGCAATTAAATTGAATCCTCTGAAAAATCCCTTAAACCTCGGACGACTACGCTACACTCGTCAAGGAGGGCTATCGGCTAAGAAATATTATGGATATGGGCATGGGCTTCAACTGTAATTTGAATTCCCTCTTTTGGTAGATTTTTGCTGCTTTGTTCTATTGAACGTTGCTAGCTAGCAATTATTATACCCGACCCGACGTCACTAAAGAGGGAACAGTTAGCGGCATTTTTTTTATAAAATTGACCTAAAGTTCGGAAAAACTTATGAATTTCATATCCATAAAGTTACGCGGTAGCCCCCCAGATTTGGGTCGGGAGCGCAAATTGGCGGCGCGGGGCGGTCGGATCGGAATGTGTGTACCGGCCTTTAGGCGGCGGCGTTGCCAGCCCAGCACCTCTGTCTCCGCGCGGTTTGTTCGAGTGTGGGCGCATGCCGACAACGCGTGCGACGCGAATTGGCAACGTCGCGGTCGGTCGTCGTCGTCGTTGTCGCACAACTACAAGCACAACACAATTTCGTAATCTAGCGGGATTTAGTTCAAAATATTGTCCCAAAGATCTATTAATTTATTGGTGTGTATTTATTAACCCCCGAAGCAAAAAAGGGGTGTTATACTAGAAGTTTTTAACCCCCGCCGACGCATAAGGAGGGGTGTTATAAGTTTGACGTGTGTTTGTATCTGTCTGTCTGTCTGTCTGGGGCAACGTAGCTCCTAAACGACTGGACCGATTGTGATGCGGTTTTTTTAAATTGAAAGCTAAATTAATCAATGTGTTCTTAGCCACGTTTGATGGAAATCTATCTGACCATTTATGGAGATGGTCAACTGCCTGCCGAAACGGTAAAAGGTACTCGGTTTGTTTAATTCTAATAAATTAAACAAAGTGTTGATTCTACTGAATCTAGTTTTTCGTTGTTAATTAGAATTTTCACAGGTACCTACCTACCTAAGTAGTCTGTCTGTAGGTACATTCGGCTATGAAAAAAGAATGCACTTTGTTTTCTTTGCATTAAGCTGCGAATTATTAGAATTAAACTAACCGAGTAGGTACCTACTTGTGACAGTGCTTTGTTTACAATGTCGAAATTGGTTTTGTTTCTGTCTATGTTAAATATTATAGAAGTAGGTATCATCTGCAAATAACACAATATCACAGAAGCTTTTTGCGAAACTGTGAGAATATTTTTACCTGTTAAATTACCTACCAATAGTGGCAAGATATTTCTTTTTTCTAAACAGATACTGGTGGCAGACTAGACACTTCCATAAAATAATGTACTTACCTCTTCGATTTATATTAATCGAAGATGTACCTACACCCTGGGCAAATTTAGGTGCAATAAAAAAATGGTACTTACCTAGCAAAAAAATTCTGTCTGTCTGTATGTATCTAGGTACCTACCTATACATGTACTAAACTTTCATTATTCGTAGTGCCTAAACGGATCAAGCGATTATAATGCAGTTTTTAGGGTTCCGTAGCCCAATGGCAAAAAACGGAACCCTTATAGATTCGTCATGTCTGTCTGTCTGTCTGTCTGTCTGTCTGTCCGTCCGTCCGTATGTCACAGCCACTTTATTCCAAAACTATAAAAACTACACAGTTGATACTTGTTAGGTAGATGTATTCCGTGAACCGCTTTACGATTTTAATACAATAATAAAAAATAAAAACAAATTAAGGGGGCTCCCCATACATAGAACAGAAACTGAAAAATATTTTTTTAATCAAATATATTCGTGTAGGTCTATAGATAGGTCTTTGAAAATAACATGGAGGTTTCTTAAATCATTTTTTCTCAAACTCAATATTTTGAAAGATAGAGCCTTCCAAAGTGGTAAAATGTGTGTCCCCCCCCCTCTAACTTTTGAAATAAAAAATCTAGAAAAAATATATGCTGTAGATTTTAATAAAAACTTTCAACGAAAATTGGTTTGATCGATACATAGTTAGTACTTTTTGAGATATAACACATTTTCAAAACCGCAAATGTAACTTTGTCATTCATACAAACACTATGAAAAACAAAGTTATATTTTGCTGAAAAAAAATTATGTTGGAATTTTGGCAAGGTATAGGCAATCGGTACGTTAAGTGTGTACGGAACCCTTCATGGGCGAGTCCAACTCGCACTTGGCCGATTTTAGGTTTTTTATTTTGTATGTAGGTAATTTAAAAAGGAAGATTCTATAAAAATAAAATTTAAGAAATAAGATTTTAAATTATTTTTATGCATTCACAGTGCAATTTTTTTTGTAAGTATAGGAAAAATGTGATAGTAAAAAACCACGAGCCCTATAAGTTGCTTTCAGGCGGGATTCGAACCCGCGCCTCCGGGAATCCGGCCCGATGCTCTGACCAACTAAGCTACCGAAAGGCTTACACGACTCGTCGAATTTTGCTATTACTTGTTACGCTGTAGGCCAGCGTTGTTTCATCAATGTGAGGAAACCCTCGCATCCGAAAGAAACATTTTTACAAATGTTTAACAGTCGATTAAAAAAGATAAAATTTCTCTCTTTGTCGGGGGACCCTCAACGTATAATTATAGGTACCCTTTTAGTACCTACCTACCTAGTTACTTCTATGTTGTGGTCGGTCCCCCGATTGAGAGATTTTTTTTTACTTTTTTAAGTTTGTTTTATGTCGGGGGTTTTTAAATGTTTTTCTTTATGAACTACTTAATACGACGGCATATTTTTTCTGTTTTCACGACGGCATATTTAAAAAAAATGCAAATGTTTATATAAGAAGCAAAGAGTCACTCTCATTGTGCTTTTTGCAGCGTTAGTTTATGTGAGTTACGTTTACAAAGTGATTATAAAATCATTAGCACTCATTAGTGTGAAAAATGGAAAATGAAGTAAGTATTTAGAAAAAATCGACCGATATTTTGGCATCTATTATTAGGTACCTTTAGGAAGACCCCAGTAGGGCTAACATGACGGCAACGAGATAGCACGAGATAGTTTGTCGCGCGCCTTCCAACCAATCAGCAGTCACGCGCGCTATCTACGAGCGATCTGATTGGTCGAAAGTAATGGGACAAACTATCTCGTGCTATCTCGTTGCTGTCATGTTAGCCCTACTGGACGTAATTTATTTGTATTTCTCTTCAATGAGCCCGAAGGCATTTAAATAGATTGTATTAAATAAAATAGTAGTTTTGACCAGTACCTACTTATACTGTTTCCGCCTTGACCACGTAGAGGTAGGTACTCGTAATTTATGTTATTTACGAATTTGCATTTTCATTTCAATTTATAATCAAGATTTTTAAAAGAATTGATCAAAGTAGGTGTAGGTACTTACATGGATATTTAAATAAATTCTAAAGAAAATATTTTTTTTGAATTCTCAAGATATTCAGTACCTATAATAAGTTTATTAAAAGTATGATATCACGCTTTGTGGTGTGGTTAAGAATGGTTCTAATTCAATTTATCTTTCTCAATATCTGGAATACTTAAACAAATAGTGCTCATTCGCTGAACAACCTTCCTTAGGCCGCTATATTCGTATATCTTAAACTTTATCTGGGCTCTTGAGGGACATCAGATGTACCAGACTTTAGAAAATACTAAGTCTCTAGTATCTACTCTAGTCCACCGATCAACAAGCAGGCATCGTCGCGGAACTCACACCTAGCAAACCAAGCCACTGGCGCTACGCTACCTAGCGGTACTTTCTTTCTAGCGTAAAAACCCAAAAATGCAGTAAATAACAGTTATACTGTAGGTAAATAACGCTTGGTTATTTTCGTTACTAACTGGCTTCGCATCTCCCGCACTTGTGTTGCCCACCGATATCGGCACGACAATCTCAACAATTACACTAGTGTAACAAAAAAGTGTAACCACGGGTCCGAAGTGAATCTGTCGACGACGATATCGTTGACTGTAACGACACAGTGTGAAAGCATTTAGTAGTGATTGTATCAAACTGCCATATCAGTTTCCGACGATATCGTGCCGATATCCTGTCGGTCCTGTTATCGTCCAATGTGAAAACGCCCGATATCGGAACGATATATCGGTATGTGACACGATAACCAGCAGCTTGCTATGCGGTTAGTCGAATTGCGCTAGCAAAAGTAAGCGCGCGATTCCAAAAGTTTAACAGAATATACGAGGTAATAATGGTAATATTTTTAAGTGCACCATGCAGGCAATTTCCGTGTAGTCTGCTGGTAAATAGGTACTTACCTAAACAGGATAGGATGTACATACACATAAACCGCATCAATAAAAATACTCGTCTGATGAAAACCATATCAAAATCGGTTCAGCCAAACGTGAGATAATTACGCACAATAACATAGGGACATGAATGTACATACATGGCGGGTCAAACTGAGAACCTCCTTTTTTGAAGTCGGTTAAAATACTAAAACCATTTCGTAAATGTATTAAATACTTAGGTAGTTTTCTGAAAACCGCATCTCACGGACAAACATTCATACATGCTGGTCAAACTGAGAACCTCCTTTTTTGAAGTCAGTTAAAATACCAAAACCTTCTTTTATATGTAACAAATACTTTTCTGAAAACCGCATCTCGCAGACAAACATTAGATAAGTACATGCGGGTCAAACTGAGAACCTCCTCTTTTGAAGTCGGTTAAAATACCAAAACCTTCTAAATGTAACAAATAGGTACTTTTCTGAAAACCGCATCTCGCGGATAAACATACAGGTCAAACTGAGAACCTCCTTTTTTGAAGTCGGTTAAATACTAAAACCTTCTCGGAAATGTATTAATGAAAACCGCATCTCACGGACATACATACATACATACATACATGCTGGTCAAACTGAGAACATCCTTTTTTGAAGTCGGTTAAAATACCAAAACCTCTTATATGTAACAAATACTTTTCTGAAAACCGCATCTCGCAGACAAACATTAGATACATGCGGGTCAAACTGAGAACCTCCTCTTTTGGAGTCGGTTAAAATACCAAACCTTCTAAATGTAACAAATAGGTACTTTTCTGAAAACCGCATCTCGCGTACAAACATACATACATACATACAGGTCAAACTGAGAACCTCCTTTTTTGAAGTCGGTTAAAATAATAAAACCTTCTCGTAAATGTAACAAATACTTTCCTGAAAACCGCATCAAAATCGGTTCAGCCAAACGCGAGATAATCGCGGACAAACTACCTACCTACTTTATTTACTATACCTTGAAAATAAAGTACCTACTTACTTAGGTAGGTAGGTACCTACTAAAATCGACTCGTCTCTCAACTATCTCCGATGAGACTCGAATCCACGACCTTTCACTGTCCGGGCGAATGTTCTAACCACTGAGCTACGGAGTCATTGTTTTTCTGATACTTCATTTTCAATGTTTAATAAAATAGGTATTATTTTCTACTTATGTACGGTTGAACCAATTGAATCGCAATCCATTTTGCTAATTTGTTTGAAAACGCAAAACTATAAAGGTAAATGTCAATGTGAATTAGTTTGAGTTTCAATAATTATCTGTTTTAGAAAATGAACTTTCGGTGGGTAAACTACCCAATCGATTAGTTCGACTGTAACTTACTGTACTTTAATTAAAAAACTATAAAAGGCTTGTTCGGGCAAAGGTATATAATATAGGAACGGAGAAACGGGAGGCGCTAGAACATCGTTTCACATCACAGCAACGCGGGTCGGTCCGTACGGCCCGACTATTGGTAGGTACCTATTCTACCGAATCCGGTGTGTGAAAGAGCTGTGTAACCAGCCTAACAGATTTTAAAATTCTGTAAGGTTGCGATTTAAACTTGTTGACATTGACACTGACTTTTAAAGTATTGACGCTTGCAAACAAATCATTAGCAAAATGGGTCATGCCATGATTCAATTGGTTCGACTGTACCTACCTTATCAACTAATATCACATCATCTTCAACAAGTTGCATTGCAATGCAACGCGTGCGTGTTCATGTTCATGTACGCTACGCAACCCGGTAAAGTAGCACTCAATAAAAAATAAGTCTTACGTATACTATTTTTAAAGATTGAATTCGCATATATACGCGGTTACTAGCGCCACCTTTTGTCCAGGGGCTTAAAACAGTTCGTTACATGACTAACGCTATCTGTTGACGGGAAGCGAAAAACGGGCTCGGTTTACAAAGCACAGCTCCCTTCAATAGCGACCTCTAGCGAAATAAAAGAGGAAACTAAACTGCCCGCAAGTTTTTGCCCGCTAGGGACGGTCACATTTCTTGTATGGGATGAGGCATCTGTACTAGTATAGTATTAAGCCCCCAGTACACGATGGCCGATCATGGTCGGCGACCACGACCAATACATCGTACATTGACACTTTTGAACGAACAAGTTTAAAAAGGTTCTTTCAAAAGTGTCAATGTACGATGTATTGGTCATGGTCGCCGACCATGATCGGCCATCGTGTACTGGGGGCTTTATATTATCTGTGCTAATACCTACTTAACTTTATCTGAAATCCATTTCCACTATCGGTCAAGAGATGGCGCTGACCTAAAACTGCAATATTCTACATCGCAAATTCTCTGGCGAATTAGCCTCGCCGATGAAAACATTTTCACGTTTTTTAAATTTATGATGGTACGGAACTAGTAACTATTTAGTAATCTGTGACGGAACCCTCGGTGCGCGAGTCGGACTGGCTATTGTTCGGTTTTTATTTTTAAATAATAATTATCTGTCATTATTCATAATTAACTCAGGATCTGGTAAATGTGATGAACTATGAAATTCATCACTGAAAATGAAAATGATTTATTCACTTAGACATAATAAATAGGTATATGTACTTATGAATCGTCAACATTTTCTACTAATTTCATTTCATTTCATTTTCCTTTTCCACAAATAAGTAGGTAGTCATAGTCATAGTCATAGTCATATTTTTTGTATTCATATAGATTAAATAAAATTAATGCTTATGAATCGTCTAACATTTTTTAACTGACAAGAAAAACATGCGAAAAAAACTCATCAGCTTAACAGTAGGTATGCATACTACTCAGTAAAACTGAATAATTCAATACGTTTTCCGTCGATCGTCGTAATTATCATTAATACACTATCCTTATCTTAAATAGGTTTACCAATAAAATACACGAATTTTCCGAGTTAATAATACTTACTTGACTCTTCGTTCAACTGAACTGTATTCCGAATGTGTGCCAATGACAGTTCAAATAGGTGTCCTTATAGAACTGTCCAGTGCAGTTGTGAAAGCAAATTGCTTTATAGCTCGACGGATATGCAATTTCGCAGTTCGCCCACGCGGCCCACGGTACCTATGTAAAAAGAACAGCTATAACAACTAAAGTTTTTTGTTAACTAGGGGATGCTTTAACGACTTTGCATGGTATTCAGTTAGGTAGATCGCACTCAATAGGGACCACTTTAAAATTGCAGGATAAAAAGTAGGTAGCCTACGATCTACTCCAAAGAGTTATTATTCTAAGTCCAAAGACTAATTCTATATGTATAACCGCCTGTGGTCTAGTCTTACACACCACCGGTATCAGACCCAAAGGTCCCGGGTTCGATTCCCAGTGGGGGTACGGTACATATTATTGTATTCGGTTTGGTCGATGGCAGGACTTATTACAATAAGAACACAGGTATTATACGCGTTTAAACTAAACTTAGGTATGTGTTTAACATCTACCCCCCTACCCTTTTTCCCCGAGCGACGGACGTACGTTTTCCCGACCAGTGTCTTATTGTAATAAAATGCAACGCGAAAGTTTCAGTGTACCTATATGATGGTAGGGCTTGTTCTAAGTCACTTTGCGCGAACAAGTTTAACTCACTGCTCCGTGAATTGAACCATCATTTCAAATTGTAATGAACTCGTTTTCATTTTACTTAAAGCGGAGCTAACCAAGGCAAGGGGTAACGACGAAATATCAAATAAGAAAGAAAAGAATCAAAAAGAATCACTTGCTTGAATGAAATATTAACTACCTAACCTACTCGAAAACGTCGCAATCTCAATCTCAACTTCTCAAGTGAGTGCCAGGCCAGCCAGGCCAGCACGCCACGCCAGTATAGTCCATTCGCTTAGATAGTGTCGCTCTGCCACAATGCCGTGCGGGTGTACCGACACTATCTATATAATTTGTGCGAACGGGCTATATGCTCAGTGGCCACTTGGCCAGTAGTGCCACAAACCAAACTTACTTATACTTAGCCATCCGCCATCCAGCGGCGCTGGTCATTTTTGGAACTAAACACGAACTAAACAAACAGCCCACATACAATTTATTTTGTATTACAAGTGGCTCCTCCGTTCCGTCACCTGTCACGGCTGGGGGTGCATTCCGATTCAGACTAAAATCAATTTCAGCACTGGCAGCGATAACAGGCGTACCGAATCGGGACGAACCGAAAGCGCGATATCTGAATCGGTAGGTCCGATTCAGATATCGCGCTTATGACAGTTGGGACCTCTCAACGATTCGGAACGTTCGTAATCGCGCTCATAACGCTCAATGAATAACCTCAAATTCCGACCACTTTATTACCTATAATAGAATTTAACGAAAGACGGATTTTGTTGAAGAAACATTGACGCTGAAGACGTATCTTCTACTCGCCGATTCCGACTCGCACTAGGATACAGTATGTAGTCTCCCATATTTATATTTACTTCATCAGGTGTATTTATTATTAAAAAATAGTTAAAAAACCTGGTGGCCTACCACAAACTCTTATAGCAGTTATTTTTAAGTTGAGAGAGTGAGACGCTGCTCTACACGCCGTATAGCGGCGTCTCACTCTCTCAACTTAAAAATAACTGCTATAAGAGCTTGTGGTAGGCTACCAGGTTTTTTAACTATTTTTTAATAATAAATACACCTGATGAAGTAAATATAAATATGGGAGACTACATACTGAGGTAACTGGAGAGTGCAGTACTAACACTTTTTTGTGACCACAAATTACACTGTGGCTGTCTTCCGTCTCACCTACACTTTGAAATAGGGTTGTGAAAAAATAATCGATTATTAAAAAAATCGATTATTTTTCTTTAAAAATCGATTTTTAATAATCGATTTTTTAAATATGAATAATCGATTATTAAAAAATCGATTTTTTTTTTTCTTATTTCCAACAACAAAAAACGATTTTTTTTCAGAGCCATGCCGCGCCGCCATCTATCACGTTTAACAAGTACCATCTCGGGCCGTCCGTAGCGTAGCGTAAGGTGATATTCCACTTATCAGGGATCTTTGTCCAATATACATTTGATCAAAGAAATTGGACGTCGAATATATGAAATTGGACGTCAAAGTTGTCCAATTTCTTTGATCAAATGTATATTGGGCGGCGATCTTTGATAAGTTGAATACCACCCGTAGGTGGGCATTAATGGCCGGTACACACGTTCCGATCCGACCACCCCGATTTGGGGGGCTACCGCGTAACTTTATGGGTATGAACTTCATATATTTTTGGGAACTTTAAGTCAATTTTATAATGAAAATAGCCGCTATCAGTTCCTTGTTTTGTGACGTTGGGTATAACGATAACTAGCTAGCAACGTTCAACAGAACAAAGCAGCAAAAATCTATCAGAATAAGGAATTCAAATGACAGTTGAAGCCCATACCCATATCCAGATTTCTTAGCCGGTAGCCCCCCTGGGGGGCCAAAAACCAAAAACGTATGAAGTTCATATCCATAAAGTTACGCGGTAGCCACCCTGGTCTGCGCGCCGGCTCAGTTGCGGTATAACTGACAGGGCTGCTGACTGTCACATTTCGTTGACATAAAAATTTGAAACACTTATATCTTGATATTTTTTCATAAAATCAACCTAAATTATAACAAAAAGCCTCATGTTAAGATTGACCCTCATATTAATAATACTGTTGTTCCTAATTTTAAGTTTTTCTTTGGATTAAATTTAACTTTTCAACGGTTTTTTTAAGTGCCATAAAAAATCGATTTTTACATAAAAATCGATTATTTCAATACAAAATAATCGAATTTTTTTTAAATCGATTTTTTTCTGAGTAGAAATAATCGATTATTAAAAAATCGATTTTTTTACAGTCGTCACAAAATAAGATGCCCGTTTTGACACATGCTAAAGTGACGTGATTAGGCATGTAACCATACGAGTCTGTGATCGATTCTCGCAATCAATCGATTAAGGTTCTGAGTAAGTAATCGATTATAGTAGGTTTGCAACTTATGTGGATTAACACTAAAGTTATTATTATAAAATGTTAAACTTACTATATAGGTACTTATACTTTTAATAAACATATTATTAAAGTACAAATTGACCTTTTATGTTATATAAACTTAAATCGAATCCATTTAAATTTTATAATTTATATAAGAGCGAACTTGTGATTTTTAATCGGGCGATAGTTTAGTCGTTCTCGGATTCAGTTTAGAGCTATATACCAGTGGAAATCGTCAGTGCGCTTAAACTATCGACCGATCAAACTATCGAAAATGACTGGCCGATAGTTGTACGATCAAACTATCGCACAACTATCTGCCGGGCGGTAATGTGCATGAAGGACTATGTGAGTGCGCGCATTGCATTCAACTAAACTATCGCCCAACTAACGGTAGACTACGCATTCAGTATCTAAGTAACTATTGAAAATGACTGGCCAATAGTTACTACAACTATATATAGTTACAGTTATTCAACTATCGGACAACTATCGGCCTGTGCATGAAGGACTATGTGAGCGCGCGCCCGGATTCAACTAACTATCGACCAACTATCGGTCGACTGCTCGACGTGCTCGCAGGTTCTCAAAACCAAACTATCGGCCGACAGTTTGATCACGATCGTCTTACGATTCCGACTAAACTATCAGTCGAGTCGACTAAAAATCACAAGTGCGCGTTGGGTCTAAAAGTGCAAGTATTTTAACTACAGCTCACCGCATAGACATGGTCATAGAGTAGCTACATTACTTATTATAGCGGCCTATACACGTTGGCCCAACCATTGGCCAATACGTCGTAGGTATATTAACACTTTTGAAAGAACCTTTTTAAACGTCTTGTTCGTTCAAAAGTGTCAATATACGATGTATTGGCCTGTGGTTGGACCAACGTGTGCAGGCCGCTTATGGTGAACGCACGCTTGTCCGATGCGAACGCTTCGAACAAGCCGAACAAAACGTGTTTTAAGAAATCTCTGGAAAGGTGAACGTGACGATTCGACATGGTGAGGTGTGCAAGGTTGTCTAGGTTTTATTTAAAGATTTTTTTTCATTCGGTTCATTCGAAACGTTCTTCTTGGATAAGTTTGCGTTTGCCTAGAAACCGTTTAATCGAAATCATTGTTGCCAATGGGCGATTTTCTGAAAGCTCAGCCACTAGATGGCGCTGTCCCACCTATGCAGTTAGAAGGAACGGAACGTTATAAATTTTACTTTGACGCGACTTTTTTACGTAAAACGGAACGTCAGACAGATGTTATTTATTTACCTAAATCTTTAAATTTACCTATTTCGTTTCCGTTCCTCACAGTAGTACTTATTTAATATATTATTAGTTTCCTTTGGGTTTTTAAAAAGTAATTAATTTAAATATGTTTCATACCAAAATATACCATAGACATGTACATACTTATTCAACGCCATCTAGTGAAGCAATGAGCGATTTTCTGGGAGGCCATTTAAAAAAAAAAAAAGCTTCCAATTGCTTCACTAGATGGCGTTGAATAAGTATGTACATGTCTATGGTATATTTTGGTATGAAACAAATTTAAATTAATTACGTTTTAAAAACCCAAAGGAAACTAAAAATATATTAAATAAGTACTACTGTGAGGAACAGAAACTAAATAGGTAAATTTAAAGATTTAGGTAAATAAATAACATCTGTCTGACGTTCCGTTTTACGTAAAAAAGTCGCGTCAAGGTAAAATTTATGACGTTCCGTTCCTTCTAACTGCATAGGTGGGACAGCGCCATCTAGTGACTGAGTTTTCAGGAAATCGCCCATTGGAAGCTTTTTTTTTTTAAATGGCCTCTCAGAAAATCGCTCATTCATAATTTCACTAATGCTTTAAGCGCCAATCTAGTTTTCACACAAAAAAGATCAATTTTACAAATTAATCTATTATGTGGTTATAACGATTATTTCGATAAAATTGAATGAAGCTGGAGAAATCCTGCACGCAACGGTTACAACACTAGTATTTAAAAAAATAAAGACTGAGAACGTAACTGTTTTTCGAGACGTTTCGTAGTTGATCGAATCTGCGTTTACTTTAGAATAAACGCAAAAATAATACGCGGAATACACTTTGCCTTAATATATGATGCGTTAAAAAATGTAACATATTATTTTCATACACCTTTGATAAGTAATCGGCATATATTTGATTTTGTGGTTTTCGTAACAAGTTACATTCTAGGGTCATTACCATGTATCAAAACGGGCATCTTAATTTGTGACGACTGTAAATGTCAAATTTGTTTGGTTAAAATTTCACCCGTTTGAGTTGCAACCATGAAGTTTGACTTAATACTCTGAGGTAACTGGAGCTCTCACCCTGAATAAAAAAGTGTCGCCAGCAAATTTGACATTTATGTATGTAGTGGCTGTCAGCTGTCTCATATGACCATACGTATTTTTTTAAAGTGTAGGTGAGACGGAAGACAGCCACTGTGTTATTTGTGGTATTCAAAAAATTGTTCGTACTGCACTCTCCAGTTACCTCAGTATTAAGTCGAGCTTCATGGTTGCAACCGAGCCACAGAACGATCGAGTTGATTTATAACCTCAAAATTGTTGACGACGCTTGTGATGCATTTTGCTCGAGTTTTACAGCTATTTCTGCAACATTTTGACTTTAATCCTCCTGGAAGATGAGATAGACGAAGTAATTACGGCGATAAAGTAAAAAAAATCGAGACGTCATTTAAACTTTGAAACTTTTCATTGTTCAAAATCAAACGTCAAATAGCTGTCAGAGTGAAAAACAACCATTCGATTTGATGGTTGTTTGGTTGCTGCACTCTGAGCCATAGAACGGGTGAAACTACACTCTGACAGCTGTCAGAGTAAAATTTCACCAAGCCACGGAAGTCACGGAACGGCTAGAGCGCGCGCATCATCATGGATTTCTTCCGCCGACGAAGGCGGGTTCGGGTTTGAGCTTCCTGCTCCTTCCCCGGGCTTCATCTCATGAGGCTACTGCCCCACGGTGTTTGGAGCCGCTTTGCGCGGCCGTCCTCGGGACGGGTGGTGTGCCCCGCCGGATGTTTGCGGCCCTCGGCGCGGTCAGCCAGCCGGGTGAGACCCCTTTGGGGGAGGCCCAGCTAGCGCCTGCGAGCGGGCGCGCAAACGGGGTATGGGCTATAATTTAGATAGGGGTGTTAGAAGGGATGTGAGGATTGGGTGAGGTGGGCTGGGGAAGTGGCGGGGGCACAATATCGCGGGGCAGCGCCCATTTCTTCGTGGCTCTGGTGTTGGTGGTAATGTTGGGGGAAGGAGCTGCTGAGTCATAAATTTCTAGCGGCGGTGGTCGTCGTCTGGGTGCGATGCCCTGCAGGTGTTTGTGGGGGCCATGATCGGCGCTGTCAAACATTCGACGCGCCAGCTGCCCCACGAAGTCCTGCAGCGGCTGGATGTTGAGGTCCCGCGCGATGACCTCGTTGCGGACGTAGCGCCCCGCTTGGGTGATGATGCGGAGCGCCACGTTTTGCTGGGCTTGCAGTCTCTTCCTCTGCGTCTGCGAGCAAAGAGAGTACCACGCCGGCGCTGCGTAAGTGAGTCGCGACCGGACGTGGGTCTTGAATATAGTGAGTTTCGCCCGCAGCGGGAGTCTGGAGCGAAGGACAGGGCGTAGGATGGCCCGCGCGGCGCGGGCAGACGATATGGCGTGATCCACCTGGGTGGCCATAGTCAGGCCGCGGTCGATGTGGCAGCCCAGGTATTTGATGGTAGGCTGCCAGGCGATCTCCTGCTCTTTCATCGCCAGCTTCGGTGGCATGATCCGCTGGGCCCCGATAAGGATTGCGGTAGTCTTGCCCACGTTAACCGCAATCCTCCAGTTGTCCAGCCAGGGCGGGAGCAGGTTTAGCTGTTCCTGCATTCTAGCAGCGGCGACCATGGGCCACGGGGAGGATGTGAAAAAGGCACTGTCATCTGCGAACAGCGCCAGCTCGACCCGTGGCTCCCCCTCATTCTGCTCATTGTTGACGGAGGGCATGTCGTTGGTATAGACGGCATAGAGCGTGGGCGAAAGGCAGCTGCCCTGAGGAACTCCCGCCAGTATGGGGCGCAGCTCGGACTCCTGGCTCTCCACCGCCACGTTGAAATGCCGGCCATCCAGGAACGAGGCCAGCAGTTGTACAAGGGCCGGGTGCACCTCGGTGTTGTTGGCCAGCTTGTAGATTAGACCGGGGTGCCATACCCGGTCGAAGGCCTTCTCGATGTCGAGAAAGGCGGCCACGGTGCACTTCTTGGCGTTTCTGTGATCAGCCATGTGGTGGAGCACGCGTGCCAGCTGGAGCGTGGTGGAGTGTCCGCTGCGGAAGCCGAATTGATCTTCCCTCAGAGGGATGGAGGGACGGAGGCGACGCAGCAGGAGGCGCTCGAACAGCTTGGCCACGTGGTCGAGCAAGGTAATGGGGCGGTGGTTGGCGGCCTGGCGACGGTCCTTACCCGGTTTGGGGATGGTTATTACCCGGCCCTTCTTCCATGCTTCCGGAAAGTATCTGGCCCGTAGTGCAGCGTTGAATAACCTGGCTAACACTGCCCAGCCTCTTCGGGGGAGCGCTGACAAGGCCATGGGCGGTAGGTTGTCGGGGCCTGGTGCCTTCTTCGGGTTTAGGTGGAGGGCAGCCTTTCTCACCTCTGCTGGCGAGATGAACGTGTCGCCCGGTAGTGGCGGTGGGGCGGCGGCCAGATACTCCGCCACTTCTCGCTCCACCGCGGTGTGATGTGAGGCTGCTCCGGGGGCCGCTGGATGTGGCGAGAATTGGGTGGCCAGGTGTTCAGCCAAGATACGGGCCCGGTCAAGGGCAGCGTACCTCCTCTGGCCGTCTGCGTCCATCAGCGGGTATGTAGGCTGTGGCGTCTTGGTGAGGCACCTGTTTAGTTGATGGAGGCTCGGAGGGTGCTCGGCTGCTTGGTCTATGGTAGCCTCCCATGTCGATCCACGCCAGGCACTGATCGCATCGTGGAGCTCTTTGGTGCTGGTATTTAGGCACGCCTTAAGACGGGGGCACCTTGTCTGGGACCACAGTCGTCGGAGCCTCTTCTTCTCCTGAAGCTTTACCTTGAGGTAGCGGGGGAGGGCGTCTCGGCGTTGAGTTGGCGGTCTGATCCTCGTGTGGGAGGCCTGAGCGCGCGCCGGAGTGCGCCACAGAACGCACCCCTGGGCACACTTTTTTATTCAGGGTGAAAACTCCAGGTACCTCAGTATTAAGTCTAGCTCCATGGTTGCTGCACTCTGAGCACTGGGGGCTTACCACAAGCTCTTATAGCAGTTATTTTTAAGCCTTAAAAAAAAAAAAAAAACTGCCCTGCTTATCGGTACCATGAACCATAACAATAGCAGCGCTGTTAGCCCTAGACGTTCACCGGTCAAACAGCGTTGCTAAACGTACCATGAGCTCACTTTAGCACGCCTGCAGGCCTGCCAAACTGTCATAACTAGCAGTTTTTAAAAAGTTGGTCTCAAGCAGCTTTATAAAGCCTGCTAAGGGTGGTATTCCACTTATCTCAAATATTTGATCAAAGAAATTGGACGAGGACGATTAAAGATCTTTGATAAGTGGAATACCACTGATAATTTTGTTCGTTATTAAATGAATGATCAAGCAATTCTGTGGTTTTTGGAAGACGAAAGCTTTCCGCAATAGAAAGAAAAAAGCGTGGCGTAAACTAATACGAGAACAAAGCAATCCATTGGAAGTTTACGACAAAATGGATTTTATTCGGAGGTTTTGGTTTTGGTTTCGGGGCCCTTTAGACCTCTGATGCCCCCTGATTCACGAACCACCGGAAACAGCATCTGATTTGAATTCTGTGTTTTGTCTTTGCCTATTCTATAGTGAGTGACAGAGACAGTGCATACATTCCGCTGTCGGCGTTTCCAACGGTTTGTGAATCCGGGGGCTGATACTGCAGCGGCAACGAAATCTATAGATTAATCCGTTCAGGCAAGAGTGAGTGAGTTCTACCCATTCAAAAATTAAAACAAGAGTCTTACAAGATTCTTATTTTCTCGAACTTTGTAACATTTAAATTATTTATTTTAGGTATTGTCTGCTTTGTCCTTTTTTGCCACCGGCTTCTCTGAAAAACCTTTGGCTGTGGGGGACATTGGGGGCATTCCATGACACAACAAACCGTGTCAAGTAGGTTACTGCTGCATTATTGTGAAGCGTTCCGAGCGCTTTTTTCTTTAATACGTACCTACTTGTTAGCAATGGATGAATGTATTCGGTGCATGTTTTCGCATCCCTTTCTAACTAAGCTTGAGAAGAGATCTCCACTTGAGTATCGTTCTAGAGTACCTAAGTAACTGTGTTAACTTTGTTTGTTGAAATAAGCACTTTTCCAACTTGAAACCAAAGCTTCAAACACATTTGTAAAAAAAAAAAAAGTTGTTGCGAGTAACGTTCGGAAACTAGAAGTGAGGCTTGATTATAAAACTCTGTCAAGAATAATATTTAAAACCATTTTTTTACACTGCCGTTCAATTTTATTTCCATAAAAACATAGGTTTTCCTTTGCGTTGTTATTGTATTTTATTTATAAAATGTTACTTTAATACGAAACGGTATTTACCGGTAAAAATCATATTTAGTTTTCGAACGCAAACAACATTTTGGCTCGACAGGCCAGAGACAATCATTCAATAGCAACAGCAGTGCAGCAGGCCTGCTAAAAGACTGCTAATTTTGGCTTATGGTACGATTAGCAAGAAGTTTATTTTAAACCTTGCAATAAAACTGCCCTGCATTTGTTCTGTTTGCTAAGAGCTTGTGGCCTACCACAAGCTCTTATAGCAGTTATTTTTAAGTTGAGAGAGTGAGACGCCGCTATACGGCGTGTAGAGCGGCGTCTCACTCTCTCAACTTAAAAATAACTGCTATAAGAGCTTGTGGTAGGCCACCAGACCTCTATAATACAAGTACGCTGGACTTCATACTATCAATTTCAAAATGAAGCCATCTGATTTTCGCCATTTTGGCACTGATAGCAGCGTGAGCGTCCATGGAACTAATAATAAAGATGAAAACATAGCTCTAATTACACTTAAATTTAATAAGGTATGAATAAAAACGTTTATAATAAATATAAAATAGTATTTATAAGCTTCAGACAAGCTTTTGAAACATTTTTAACCATGAAATTTACTTACTTGTGGAAGGTTATACTATACCGCTGCCTTTTTGATAGCTAGTTCTACAAAATACGCATACTCTCATGAGAAATATGTTCAAATCACGTAGTATACATAAAATACACAAAGTAGAGTCGTATTCTACGGTTTTCACGTAAATGGGCGATTTTCTGAAAGCTCAGTCACTAGATGGCGCTGTCCCACCTATGCAGTTAGAAGGAACGGAACGTTATAAATTTTACTTTGACGCGACTTTTTTACGTAAAACGGAACGTTAGACAGATGTTATTTATTTACCTAAATCTTTAAATTTACCTATTTCGTTTCTGTTCCTCACAGTAGTACTTATTTAATATATTATTAGTTTCCTTTGGGTTTTTAAAAAGTAATTAATTTAAATATGTTTCATACCAAAATATACCATAGACATGTACATACTTATTCAACGCCATCTAGTGAAGCAATTGGAAGCTTTTTTTTTTAAATGGCCTCTCAAAAAATCGCTCATTATCAGAGAATTACTCAAAACAACGATCAGCCATTTGCAATTTTAGTACCCGAGACGCTCGAGCGGTGCGCTTTGAATCGGCACAAAAAACAACTGTCATACAACATTCAGTCGAGCGTAGAGTGTGTGTCAGATAACTCTGCACGTGCCTGGCGCGTTTTTGGCGCTAGTTACAGTGCATTTTTTTGTTCTAATGTTATAGAAAAGATTAGTATTCGATTTTTACCGCGCGCAGACTTATCTGACGAGCACTAACTCTGCACGTGCCTGGCGCGTTTTTGGCGCTAGTTACAGTGCATTTTTTTGTTCTAATGTTATAGAAAAGATTAGTATTCGATTTTTACCGCGCGCAGACTTATCTGACGAGCACTTTCTAGTTGTATTATAGAGGTCATTGACTCTGAGCCACAGAACGGGTGAAACTACACTCTGACAGCTGTCAGAGTAAAATTTCACCAAGCCACGGAACGGCTAGAGCGCGCGCCAGCCGCGCGCCCCGCCGGCCGCCGGCGCCGGCGGGCGCGAGTGCGCTCGATCGAGTGCACTCGAGTGAAGCCACGGAACGGAACGCAAACCTGACAGACTTTTGACTTTGACTTGCCTTTGACATTGACAATGACATGTTTGTTTGTTTACGTTTCTCTTGGGCGAAGTACCTACTTTCTGACGTGTTGTCTTCGGCTGTTCGGCAATAAATTAACAAAAGCACATAAAGTAGCATAAAAAGTATACAGTGATTTGTGCATTCAAACCTAATAATTAAATCAAAATGTTGAAAGCAGTAATTCTCATAGGAGGGCCACAGAAAGGTAACGTTTACTGTTGTAACTTACATCGCCGGTTTTGTATTGCATTTCTAAATAATTCCTATTAAAATCGCAATACAACAATTATCGTACCTAAAATCTAGTCAGAAATATAACTGACAATGTGACAATGAAGTAAATGTTGAAAATGTGAAATAATAGTAGCATAACTGAAGGAACATTTGAGGTTATTTTGTATTGTTGTTGCTTACGTTTATGACTTTTTAACCACATTTTTGCTGTATTTGTTACGTTTAGATAAATTTGTCATTTATTTTAGTCATAATTATGTTAAAAAAGTATGTAAGTCATATCATAATTAGAGAGTTGTGGTAAGTTTCTTATCTTAGTCAATTGATAGGTATTTGATAAGTTATCTGTTTTATATTGCAGGAACTCGCTTCCGCCCGCTATCACTCGATACTCCAAAGCCCCTGTTCCCCATAGCAGGTTTGCCATTAATACAACACCATATTGATGCTTGTGCCAAGCTAAAAGAATGCAAGGAGATTCTTATTATAGGAGCATACACAACAAATGTAATGGCTCAGTTTGTCACTGATATGCAGAAAGAATATCATGTAATTATAAGGTATATTCAGTTAACTTTTTATATAATTAACTATGAGATTAAATATTAAAGTTTGTTACATTGAACTTCCTGAACCAAAAATAAGGTTAAATAATGTGATCTGTCATAGTCGTTATGTTTATACGAATGGTTTGCTGTTGACTGCACATTAAAGGGATTCTAACTTCCATCAACAATATCACTAGCTATGACACCTCACAAATAAAAGCTCAACACAAATATGGCACTAAATTACTTTTTTTAAATAAAGAAAAAGGTTAAGTATTTTACAATCTTACATCAAAAACTGAAGCAATTTTCGATGAGATATTCATGTATTTTCTTTTAAATAGTCCCATCTTTTTTTAAATTTTTTTTTGTTATGTAATGGATCTGCAATCAGTCGCCAGACTATAATCAGATGTGCTGAATGAACGGGCTGTTTTAGAGCAGGGAGCCATTGCACCACCGTCTAATCATATTATGTGGTTTCATTTCAGTCTTTTAGCCACATTTGTATTTTCAAGCAATCCAGAAGCGAGTGGATTTGGGTGGTTGCTGAGGCGTTCAAAGTAGGGCTTCTTCAGGCGCTCAATCTCTGAAGTTACGGTTGGGATGTTCAAATACTCGTGTATTTCGTCGTTCCTTGTAAACCATGGGGTGTTGGCAATGTTTTTCAATATGTTGTTTTGAACCCTTTGCAGGCACATAATGTTACTCTTGCTGGCTACTCCCCATATCTGAATACCGTAGGTCCATATGGGTTTCAAAATGGCGTTATATATTAGAAGTTTGTTGTCCAGGGACAATGCCGAGTGTCTTCCCATCAGCCAGTACAGGCGTCTAAACTTGTGGTTTACTTGATCTCTTTTATTCTTTATATGAAATTTAAAAGTCAGACGTCTATCCAGGTGGAAGCCAAGGTATTTAACACAGTCTGATTGAGGCAAATTGTTACCCCCTAGGCGGACTGGTGGACATTGCTCCCTCCTCAAGGTGAAGGTAATGTGACTGGAAATAGTCCATCTAGCTGCCATATATGATTAGGAAGAGCATTAAAGAGCTCAATGGCCATTCCTTAAGCATTTCTGTGTGCCAGACTGAGTTTATATTTAGGCACTTCAAGTTCTACTTCGAGACTTGTTTTATATTAAATTGCTCTATATTATCTTTAAGGAATATGCATCTGTTTTATATAGAGACCAGTTAAGTGTCTGAAGTTAGTATTTGGATGCAACATGTGCATTTCTGACAAAGCAAACTGATGTGATTCTTCCAAGAAAAAGGTTTTGTCAAAATTCAATCCTAAGAATTTAAATGATTGTACAGTCAGCGTCAAATTGATATAAGCATCTAGAGTAGTCAAAAAGATCTGAAAAACATAAACGCAATTTGATCTAAGCAGTTCGAATCATCATATTGTTGTAAGCGCGCAAGCTGTTCAAAATATATTAGCACTCAATGTTTCATATTTATATGAGCAGTCAGAGTGTTCAAAATTATCTAAGCAAACAAAGCTCTCAAAATATCTGTGCAATAATGTACAACACCATATTGCACAGATATTTTAAGAGCTTCATTGCGTGATTACAACAATAAGATGATTCGAACTGCCTAGATCAAATTGGCTTTATGTTTTTCAGATCTTTTTGACTACTCTAGGCGCTTATATCAATTTGACGCTGACTGTACCTTACATGGTCAGACTGGGCCGAAAGGGCCCAGGTGGCTCCTCGCAATCTTGGGATGTAAGAT
Source organism: Crambus lathoniellus (assembly GCA_949710035.1). Classification (NCBI taxonomy): domain Eukaryota; kingdom Metazoa; phylum Arthropoda; class Insecta; order Lepidoptera; family Crambidae; genus Crambus; species Crambus lathoniellus. The sequence goes on along the minus strand of OX453313.1, from coordinate 12,287,574 downwards.
AGATCGTAAGCCTAAGGGGTAGGTTGGGCAGGGTAGGGTAAAGGTTGACTTCCGCGGATCGCGGCCGATCGCAGCCGCGCACGATCGATCGCGTGTGACTGACGCGCGCGGCTGATGCGACAATAGTCAGTGTATGAAAATGTATGGCGCCGCTTCCGAGGTATGCGACAGACGCGTGCGGCCGACGACAGACGTCGGCCGCACGCGGCCGTAACCATAATGAAAATTTCTTTGTATTGTATAGATACTCACTTTTCTGTCATCTTCCCATGGAAGTATTAGTTTAGGTAATACTTCCATAACAACATACAAATTTCTTGACTTCCATGCATCTTCCTTATTTTAATCTCTAAGTTTTGGTTGTCTGTCACTGTTAGAAAATGTATGTGTCAACCAAGGAATTTATAATACAACAGGAAGGTGCACTGCTGCTAAAAAACGGTCCTAATGAGATAGCAAGAACGAGGTCAGTTTATCTCACTCCATTCCATTACGGCGGCCACGAACATGCGCGACGGGCGGCGGGCGACGACGAGCGAGTTGCGAACTTGACACAACGAAGACGGAAAACGTCATTCGGCTTGTACTGTTGCCACTCTAACATTCTGAAATCTATCATTCAAATTCTTTTCTAGGATAAGCCAAGAAAAACTTATACCACCTAATACATTTTTATGCTTAATACGGTAATATCTAAATTAATATGCGATGTTTTCTATTGACTAAAAGTAATACGAAGCGGAAATTTTACGAAATTTAATTTTTATAACGAAAGTTGTGAACCATAAATCTGTGATAAATCTACTAAACCTGTTATTTAAGAGTGCTGGCAATTTCAGAGAAAGGGACACCCTCACCTCGTTCTTGCGGTCTCAGCTGGACCGTTGACATTTTGTATTGAAATATAAACCTTATCTCTTAAAATTAAAGTGTATTTTTAAATACACAAAAATACGGAGTGCACCTTCCTGTTGTACGTAGTACTTATAAATTCCTTGGTGTCAACGCTGGATTGAGATGATTTTTATAAACTCTCCTTTTGGGCGTTTGTGCACTACACTGAATTTTACCGCCCGGCAGTCCGATTTTTTACGGTCCGATATGGCAGGCCATAAAATGTATATGTGCGCTTGTGCACTACACGGAATTTTAACGTCCGACATTTTACTTTTCCCCATTCCGGTCAATGATGTTTTCCGGTCCGTTTTTTTCCGTTCCGAGATAACAGCAATGAAATACGTATGGGCGCTTGTGCACTACACTGAATTTTACCGTCCGGAAAAAAACGGATGGTTGTATTTTAATCATTAATTATTTATAATACATAGTAAGAATTTATTTATTTCATGTAGAGGCTTTGAAACATTGAAACTGTGATATTGAACTGAAAACGTGATATTCATGAGCGGGTGGGGCGGGGGAAGGGGTAATCACTGCGCTGCCCCGGCGAGTAAAAAGACGGACAAGTGCACAAGCCAATCATCCGTGTTTTTCATGCCACGCCGCCGCCGCCGGTCCGTAAAACAGACGGTAAAATTCAGTGTAGTGCACAAACGCCCTTTCTGTAACACGCTCACTGCGGCACTGAAATAGCTATTCTTTCCATTGGTGCGGTACGCGGCGTTTTAGACCTCATACTAAACCAGACATTGTGGCGGTACGAAGCGTTTTCGACCCCACCGAGATTCAAGAGACTGCAATTCCTTTTTTTAAGCGTGAAGTCAGAAACAATATGGATTTTAGTCTTGATAAATGAGTATCTATACAATACAAATAAGTTTTAATTAAAGTTACGGCTGCGTGCGGCCGACGTCTGACGTCGGCCGCACGCGTCTGTCGCATACCTTGGAAGCGGCGCCATACATTTTCATACACTGACTATTGTCGCATCAGCCGCGCGCGTCAGTCGCACGCGATCGATCGCGCGCGGCTGCGATCGGCCGCGATGCTCGGAAGTCAACCTTAAGGGCCCGTGCAGGCTAGGGCCCGGCTGGCAAATGCCACTTCGACTCTATGGCCAGTCCGACCCTGGTACCATATCTACCATTTTATTCTCATGTCTGATATAATATGACATGAATCAATATGAAATAAGAACGCACGTTTGAAGTGCGCTCTTATTCGTTAGGTCGTTTTTTACACTTCAACCGGTTATCTAGTGGTATTGTTGATCGAAGGTTTCTAATAAAGATCGAACAATATATAAAAAAAATATAAACTCGAATATCTAGCGCGATCACTTTCAGTTTGTCATCCATCACTTGTTATTAAAGGCAGTTTAAAATAATATTTGTATTACTGCAGCAATGGTTGTAAAATCTATCATTCAAACTAAATGTGTTAGGTTGCTACATTATTGTATATAATTGTTATAAATTACCAGATATTATGAATAGGTTTTATATTTATTGCACTATACACTATAAAGAAACATTGCACAAATGTTTTAGTCAATGTCACTTTTTCTTGGAACAGTTAGTAATTTATTAAATAAAATGACTTACAACTGCTTCAAATTATTGCAAATATTTTACACAGGTTTCAAAACTTGTTGTAAGAAGGGGTCAAAGCTCAAGAAATTGATGTGTCTGCAGAATCAAAATGCAAGAAAAACGCTACACATTTTTATCATACAAATTCTACTCGAGACAAGCTTTAAACTAAAATAGGTAAAAAGCATCTCTCAAGATTTTACAAGCAACTGTGTGTTACTAGTTGGAACAGCAACGTTTATATGGTTGCAACATATTTTTTGGAAGTCCAAGAGCCTTAATATGTTTTTATGCATCCACTACAAATTGTAAAATTCACCAACTGACTTTTGATCTGAGGAGTGGATGATCATTAAAAACCTTAGCAGTGTACTGGTTACGACCATGAGAAGTTTTGTTTTGTATAATCTATTTTTTCCTTACGTTCATATTCGCAAAATATTCGCACAATGTTTGTGATTACGAATGCGAATGCGAACATCAAGAAATAAGCGAATATTCATTATTCGTGGATGCGAATATTCGTCATATTCGTAACATCGCACTATTAAATATATTTTCAATGTTAATAATATTATTGTGAATTTACAGATATTTACAAGAGTTTACTGCCCTTGGGACTGGAGGAGGTCTATACCACTTTAGAGATCAGATCCGTGCTGGAAACCCTGCCGCTTTCTTCTTACTAAATGGAGATGTTTGTGCAGACTTCCCATTGCGAGAACTATGGACATTCCATGAAGAGAGGCCAAGTGCACTGGTGAGCTTAATTAAATCTAAAATCTACCTAAGAATTCAACACGATAGGTACACACGACAGCACATCAAGTTATACAGTTGAACTGCGATAACAGCTTTTATTACGTAGGGCATAAAGGCGGTCTCAAGGTCAACATGTATAGTCTGATGTGCCGCCGTGTGTACATTAATTATTGTTTCCAACAAATTATTCTTTATGATGCAAGATTTAAGTGGAAACACACTTGTGGTGTGACGCGATGCCAGAATATCTATTTCATACACTTGGTATTGACTCGACAAAGACAGAGAGCCGCGCCACACTGCATTAATGTGTTTCTAACCATACTAAATCTATGAAACCGAAACCGGTACGCGTGGTACCGCGCGTCAATACACTGCGCCAGACAAGTGTGTGTCGGGCTTTATGTGGTAAGTCCATACTAGTCGAATTGCAAGAAAAATAGAAGAAGAAGAAGAGATCGAAAGAGGCGAGCGATGTAGTGTGGGTGTGGCGGTGACACTCGCAAGTTTGCATCGGTCGCCGCTTTGGTTGCCAGTTTTTAAAACCGAAAAGCCGAACTGACCAGGTACTTTATTCGGATTTTTTGGGTATCAAGGCCGTCCACCCTAAAAAACTAAGGATTTCATGCCTTAATTCTGAAATAAAGCCATATTTTGCACTCGCTTGACTCTCGCCGCGCGCACCATGACCGGCGAGTTCGCGAGTTGGCCAAAGTGGAAAACACGGACAAAAACCGGACAGGCCGGAGACCGTCTAATTTAGCTGGATAAACATTAAAAAACCTGACACTGTCCGGCTTTATAAAGCTACTAGCTTTCCACCCTCGGCTTCGTCCGCGTGGACTAAACGACGTTATCCCGCGGGAATGTGATACTATTCCGGGATAAAAAGTAGCCTAAGGGGTAGGGCCACGGGAACGAAGTCGCGCTGGGTCAGCTAGTATCCAATAAATCTGAACTTTCACATTTATAATATTAGTTGGAAGTAGGATGCTATGCTAGTCGCCTCGATGTGAGCGAGAGAGCGGCAACCGCCATTGTGAAAGTAGCTTAGTGCGCTGACCACTAACGGCGCGCCGAGAAGTCTACTTTTTTTTTTAAATATTATTATTAACATTGACAATGTAGAAATCTAATAAAATAAACTATCTTTAAGGTAACAATAATGGGAACCGAAGCAACCCGTCAGCAGTCGGTGCACTACGGCTGCATGGTTCGAGAACCTTCCACTAAAGCAGTCAGCCATTTCGTGGAAAAGCCGAACAGCTACGTGTCCACCCTGATCAACTGCGGCGTGTACGTGTGCTCGCTGCAGGTGTTCCACACCATGGCCGAGGCGTTCCAGAAGAAGCAAGATGGATTTTACAGGTAATTATCATAATCATCATCAGCCTATCAACGTCAACTATTGGACGTAGACGTCACGCCATTAATCAAGATCGGTGGCAGCTCCATCCAGCTCTAGTAGAGGAAGCGATGATTTTTGCAAAAGGCCTCAGAGTAGATTCTACTCTGAGGGCGTTCTACACTACCTGCCTTTAAGCGAAAATGTCCTACGGTTAAAAAGAGGGAGAAGACCGCGGTACCTCTCTTTCTCTTCAACCAAAGGACAGCGTGAGGTCAGGCTGCCATAGTCTATCTATAACTCCTCTATGGCACTACGGCTGCATTGTTCGAGAACCTTCCACTAAGGCAGTCAGTCATTACGTGGAGAAGCCGAACAGCTACGTGTCCACCCTGATCAACTGCGGCGTGTACGTGTGCTCGCTGCAGGTGTTCCACACCATGGCCGAGGCGTTCCGGAAGAAGCAAGATGGATTTTACAGATAATTATCATAATCAACCCGTGGCGCAGTGGTCAGAGCGCTCGGCCTGCGATCGTTGAGGTTAAGCAACTTTCGCAGAGGTCGGTAACAGAATGGGTTACCAAAATTTTTATCTTGAGCTCCTCCGTGCTTCGGAAGGTACGTTAAGCCGTTGCTCCCGGCTGCATTTGCAGTCGTTAATACCCACCAACCCGCATTGGGCCCGCGTGGTGGGTATGGGTATCCATTCATAAGGAAGGCCTGTGGCCCCGGCAGTGGGTACATTAAATGGCTGATGATGAATCATAATATTTATAATCACCATTACATCAGCCTATCAACGTCCACTGCTGGACATAAGCCTCACGCACGCCATAGAGCACGATCCGCGACTGCTTTCATCCAGTGGGGCTACCGCCCAAGTGTCGTAGGCATCGGTATCGGCTTCATTTGACAGATGGATGCGATACTTTGCTACTTCTTTTTTGCACCAATAAAAACTTATCACAGAAAAGCAGCAATGTGTCACATCCATCTGTCAAAAGAAGCCGATACAGATGCCAACGACACTTGGGCGGCAGCTCCACTGTTCTTGCCAACAACCTTGCCAAAATCGTCACTCCACCTAGTCGTAGGGCACGCTTATGTGTAGGGACGCTACACTACGTTTTCCGCGCGGTCTTCACTCATATAGGTATCATGTAGGTAGTCATCAGTATTTTCCTTTGAATATTTTATTTCAGTTTCCCTAATCAGACATTCAAGTTCTATATTTATTTAGCATGGCCAACATGCTAGTTACCAGTGGCGAGAGGAGTTGAAGTATAGCGAAGGTAAGCCGGACAAAAAGACTCTTTAGTCCCGTGATGCATCCCCTAAACGTTTCGGTCAACACTAGACTTACGTGCCGCTATTAGTTCAAACGAAGTGAGAGACAAGTTAGTTGCGGAAACAAAAGTTGCTCTTAATTTTAAACTGTTTAGTTTCTTAAGCCGGAAACATACTTATGTATTGTGGTGTGTTGTGACGCGTGGTATCGGATTCATACATTTCATCATGTCCTCCACACCGTGTCCAGTGACGACGACTCCCATAAAATGAAAATAGTTCTTCCTTTCATGTAGTAAAATATTAATTTATTCACTTAGACAAAATTAAAATTGTACTTATAAATCGTCAACATTTTCCTACCGCCCAAGACAAGAAGTAAAGGCGTCCTTAAATTGGCAGCGTTTTCTTATGTATGAAACCGAAACGTTTCTGACGCGCGTCAACGCACCACAACACTGAAGTAAGCATTGTGGTAAAGTTCAATATTCATTGGTTTCAGTGGCAACGTTCAAAACGGTAATCCTGGGTACATGTCGTGGGAACAAGATGTATTAGCACCATTGGCGGGTACAAATAAATTATATGCAATGCAGGTACAGTAATACCCGTATTAATAATAAAAGTAAATTGTTCGCTATTTGTATGTTCATTCACATTTATATTATAAGGAAGAAATATCTGTTTTTTTTTTGTTTATAATGGATAAACTCAAAAACTGCTGGGCCGATTTTGAGAATTCTTTCACCAGTAGAAAGTTACATTATTCCTGAGTAACATAGGCTATATTTTTATCCCGCTATTCCCACAGGAACGGTAACCATGCGAGTAAAACGGCGGGGAGCCACTAGTTAAGCGAACTAGAAGCTAACTAAGAGTGTGCTTAATACTCTTCACGGCCTTAGAAAAAAGGAACATCTTTTTTTTTATTTCCAATTTTTTTAAGCCAGGGACCGTACTCTGAAACGCAAATCCGAAACTTCGGTTAGCCCCGCCCCTATCACTCGATTCCGTTATGACTCGAGAGTGAGAGGGACAGGGCTAACCGAAGTTTCGGATTAGCGTTTCAGAGTAGGCCCTCAGTTTCGAAACTATCTGTAGGTCCTCAATTAAATGAGTATTTATTTATCTGTCGAAACTGATTACAGGTAACAAACTGGTGGTCTCAGGTGAAGACCGCAGGTTCAGCCATATACGCCAACCGACACTACCTGGAGCTTCACAGGGACAGGGAGAACCCTTCCAAGGCGCAGCCCTGCCACATAATGCCAGACGTGTTCCTCCATCCGACGGCTACGGTGGATAGCACAGCTGTGGTAAGCATCATTGAGTTGTCCTGATTTTGCTTCGATCATATAAACCCTAGATACAGCGTAAACGCACAGAAAGTGAAGCCGCCAACGAATGCCCAATTCGAAATTGAGCATTAGATCGCCTCAGTAGTCATTTGACCGCCCGGTGAAACGATGCCTAAATGTGCTGAGAAGATGCGTCAAAACAATTAAAAAAAAGAAAAAAAAAGAGATGTAATTATAATATTTTCAGTCAGTATTGAACGTAGGTATAATTCACAATTAATTTTAAGTCAAACATGTACTGAAACTATCATAATTTCATTATTTATACTAAAATATTGCAATATTCCTTGCCGCGCAACCGTTTCTTCTATTTGCGTTAGTAAGACAGAGATGCAAACATGACAAAATACGATTCGCTGTTCAAGCGTCGGCCGACCATCTGAGCTTTCCATGTAATAAGATCGTAAGTACTACCGTGCCGACCGAATTTATCCAATTACTGTTGCTTAGGGTCGAATATCAAATGTGGTGACGGCAGTCTTCGGAATCGAAATATCTATAAGTATAACTACTAATGACAGCGCTTTTGGAATCACCTTTTCAAACGCATTTAGTATGGACTTGTGTATCTAGGGTTTATATGATCGAAGTGATTGTGTAACAAACATCCAAACATCGAAGTAATCCAAACTTCAAAGTTATACAAAAATCGAAACTCTCGCATTTATAATAAACTCCTTTGCAGAAAAAACCGGCACTTGCTTTATTTTCATACAAACATGCTCACTTTATGCTCATTTAAATAAAACTGTCAATATATTACTTCAATAATTTATGTGTCAGATTTTTTGGGATAAATGTTTGTTTTTCCGGTAAGCATAATGAAAAAACACTTTGAATATTTCTTCACATTCCCAAATAGGTACATACAACAATTGGAACGTAAACAAAAATTAGAAGTTTTTCAGCTCTGGGGAAATTGAGAGATTATCAAAGTTGTTTCAAAAGCTTATCGGAGATACAAACATTTACTCACCGCTATGATCATTAGTTCGCCTATACTTAACTGTATTTATCATAACCCATTGTGTAATTGTGATGGAAACTGACCTTAGTCATACCATGTTAAGGTAATTTTTCAATTTGACGACTCTGTATGAAATAAAACAGGGAGAAAAACAACAACCCTTGGAGTTTCTTGCCGGTTCTTCTCCAAGGCCTCCCGCTGTAGGGTTTGCGAACCGATGGCGTAGCTTCTATGACGTTCACAAGTATTGTAAATAACAATCTAAATTGAATAAACAAATTTGAATCTTTGAATCTTTGAATCTTTATCCAAAACATCTGACACATAAATCTTCTCCGAAATACGCCCTGCGCAGACGAAGGACTTTTGTCCCCCGACATAACCTAAAAGTGGAAACATTTGCTGCGAATGCAACGTAAACGAAGATTGTTCTGCCCATAAAGCTCCTCCTAAGATTCAAAGATCGCTCTACTTGTCCATAGATCGGCCCAAACGTATCGATTGGCGCAGGAGTGACTATAAAAGCAGGCGTCCGGATTAAGGAGTCGATCGTGCTCAACAACGCGACCGTCAACGAACACGCGCTGGTCATGTACTCAGTAGGTCAGTAATTTAAGTTATTTCGTGTTTCGCTCGCACACGACGCATTTTCAGGAGTTATTAAGCATAGAAGACATGAAAACCACCTATATCACTGCTATAAGTATTTGTGTGTTCGGGCTACCAGTAGATTTAAGAAGCATTTTTGGGAGACAGGTTTGATTGGTATTAAACGACACATGCCGAATTATTACAGGTTGTCTAAAGCCGACTCCGGTAAAAATGCTATACCTACTAGCTGGAATCGCGCCGCCGCCGGCCGGTTGTTCGCAGAACCGTAGCGAGTTCCATAGAAAGAGCTAAACTTGACTCTGATCCACGGCACCCAATGCATGGCTACGTTCCAGTGCCTCAAAGGCTAAAGAGTCGCAATAATTTTTAAAAGTGCGTCAAGCCTGTCACCACGGAGGCCTCTTTAGCGAAAGTTAAACTGTGGGAAAACTCTGCTACCCTTCCACACCCATATGTGCCCATCCAGGAAAAGCTCCCTCCTGGCCTTGAACTTCCCAGATCAGTGTGGAGATCTTTAAATAGACTCCGTAACCAAGTTGGTCGAAGTAAAGACAACCTGTCCAGGTGGGGCTTCACCAGTAACACGGATCTTGCGTGCAGGTGTGGTTACACTCCACAGACCATGGCCCACCTCATTGATTGCTCTGCATGCCCGGTCACCTGCACGCGATAGGACCTCATGTTGGCTGCAGGTAACGCCGTGAGAGTGGCACAGTTTTGGGCCAACAACATATGATTTTGTACTTGTCATTGACACGTTGAAGAAGAAGAAGGGAGACAGGATCTCTCTTTTTCGCATCCTTTCTTCACGTGATAAAGCCTTCTCTTTCTCGCTCAGTACTTTTTTTAGTTGACTATCTGCTATGTTGTTTCTTGACCATCAGTGGGCCAAGGCGAGTAGGTGCGCGTAGAACGAACGCCCTCGATCTCTTTCTTACTGCATATGACATAACACTATGTTTCCTTGAATCTCTAAAATAAATGTTGTATTCTAATCTACCAAGACACTTAACATGTGTATTCCCTCTCTCTTTTGTCTCTCAAATGTCACATGAGAGAGCACTGCCTTTTATAAAGTTTTGAGATGGTCTATTAACGCAAGTGGGCTAAAATACCTCTCCCTTTTTTCCTTCTTATTTCGTACGAGAAAGCACCCAATAACTCTTTTTCACTGTGCATTATTTCTATAGAAAAAGAGATAGTTGTACGGATGTTTTATCTCACGAGCGCGGGTGAGCCACGCTTGTGTGTGTAAATGTACATGCACACTGTCTTTGCCTGCGTATTGCGTAAGCTCGGGGGCGCTCCGTTTTTGTCGAGTCGCCGGCCAACGCGCACAGGAGCGAGTGTTTATACGCATTACAACTACAAGTATGGCTCACCCGCGCTCGTGAGATAAAACAACTCATCATCATCAGCCAAACGATGCCCACTGCTGGGCACAAGCCTCCCCCGAGGATCCACAACGATTGGTCCTGCTCTGCCCGCATCCAGCGGCTTCCCGCGACCTTGATCAAATCGTCGGTCCAAGTGGGCCTGCCCAAAGAACGTCGTCCGCTACGCGGTCGCCATTCGATAATCTTTCCGGCCCAACGGCCATCGGTACTCCGCGCTTATGTATCCCGCTCACTGCCACCTCAGCTGAGCAATCCTTCTAGCAATGTCGGTTGTTTTAATTCTCTTGCGGATCTTACAATTTCTGATAAAACAACTGTAATGCCGCCTCTACACCAAGGGCCATGATGGACAATCACAGAATGTGCCATGATTGCGACCATGATGGCGCCGCCTTATACACTATGGCCCATTGCACCTACATTTGATAAATATGGTCGTCGAAACAGTAGCAGCTGCCGCTATTTATTTATTTAGTGTATATAACTATTATATAAATGTTAACTGAAATAGCACGCGTCCGCACCGTACCGTAAATAAATACGAACTGAGTGATCGGCGATCGTGTGGACGCGCTTACAATCATGGCCGCAAACTTCCTTTGATGTTTGTCCGAAAACCGACACGGCGGCGATCACGCTTGATCGTCACTCATCATGGGCGATTACAGACAATTATGCCCTCTACACGATGGTGATCGTCTATGATCGCCCATCATGGCCCATTGTGTAGAGGTGCTATAACATTTAATTGTTTCATGTGTAGTGGGTCAAGACGCGTCTGTGGGCGAGTGGGCGCGCGTGGAAGGCACCCCTTCTGATCCCGACCCGAACAAGCCCTTCGCCAAGATGGACAACACGCCTCTGTTCAACACGGACGGGAGGTTGAACCCTTCCATCACTATACTTGGTGAGTTCAATCGTTTGCCTCTGTTCAACACGGACGGGAGGCTGAACCCTTCCATCACTATACTTGTTGAGTTCAATCGCGTCTGTGGGCGAGTGGGCGCGCGTGGAAGGACCCCTTCAGATCCCGACCCGAACAAGCCCTTCGCCAAGATGGACAACACGCCTGTGTTCAACACGGACGGGAGGTTGAACCCTTCCATCACTATACTTGGTGAGTTCAATCGTTTGCCTCTGTTCAACACGGACGGAAGGCTGAACCCTTCCATCATTATACTTGGTGAGTTCAATCGCGTCGGTGGGCGAGTGGGCACGTGGAAGGCACCCCTTCAGATCCCGACCCGAACAAGCCCTTCGCCAAGATGGACAACACGCCTCTGTTCAACACGGACGGGAGGTTATACCCTTCTATCACTATACTTGGTGAGTTCAATTGTTTCATGTGTATTGGGCCAAGACGCGTCTGTGGGCGAGTGGGCGCGCGTGGAAGGCACCCCTTCAGACCCCGACCCGAACAAGCCCTTCGCCAAGATGGACAATACGCCTCTGTTCAACACCGATGGGAGGTTGAATGAACCCTTCCATCACTATACTTGGTGAGTTCAATCGCGTCGGTGGGCGAGTGGGCGCGCGTGGAAGGACCCCTTCAGATCCCGACCCGAACAAGCTCTTCGCCAAGATGGACAACACGCCCCTGTTCAACACGGACGGGAGGTTGAACCCTTCCATCACTATACTTGGTGAGTTAAATCGCGTCGGTGGGCGAGTGGGCGCGGGTGTAAGGCACCCCTTCAGATCCCGACCCGAACAAGCCTTTCGCCTAGATGGACAACACGCCTCTGTTCAACACGGACGGGAGGTGGAACCCTTCCATCACTATACTTGGTGAGTTCAATCGCGTCGGTGGGCGAGCAGGCGCGCGTGGAAGGCACCCCTTCTGATCGCGACCCGAACAAGCCCTTGCCAAGATGGACAATACGCCTCTGTTCAACACGGACTCCCGTCCGTCAATCTCCCGTTTGAACCCTTCCATCACTATACTTGGTGAGTTCAATTCTTTCATGTCTAGTGGGTCAAGACGCGTCGGTGGGCGAGTGAGCGCGCGTGGAAGGCACCCCTTCAGACCCCGACCCGAACAAGCCCTTCGCCAAGATGGACAACACGACTCTGTTCAACACAGACGGGTGGTTAAACCCTTACATCACTATACTTGGTGAGTTCAATCGTTTGCCTCTGTTCAACACGGACGGGAGGCTGAACCCTTCCATCACTATACTTGGTGAGTTCAATCGCGTCGGTGGGCGAGTGGGCGCGCGTGGAAGGCACCCCTTCAGATCCCGACCCGAACAAGCCTTTCGCCTAGATGGACAACACGCCTCTGTTCAACACGGACGGGAGGTGGAACCCTTCCATCACTATACTTGGTGAGTTCAATCGCGTCGGTGGGCGAGTAGGCGCGCGTGGAAGGCACCCCTTCTGATCGCGACCCGAACAAGCCCTTCGCCAAGATGGACAACACGCCTCTGTTCAACACGGACGGGAGGTTATACCCTTCTATCACTATACTTGGTGAGTTCAATTGTTTCATGTGTATTGGGCCAAGACGCGTCTGTGGGCGAGTGGGCGCGCGTGGAATGCACCCCTTCAGACCCCGACCCGAACAAGCCCTTCGCCAAGATGGACAATACGCCTCTGTTCAACACCGATGGGAGGTTGAATGAACCCTTCCATCACTATACTTGGTGAGTTCAATCGCGTCGGTGGGCGAGTGGGCGCGCGTGGAAGGGCCCCTTCAGATCCCGACCCGAACAAGCCCTTCGCCAAGATGGACAACACGCCCCTGTTCAACACGGACGGGAGGTTGAACCCTTCCATCACTATACTTGGTGAGTTAAATCGCGTCGGTGGGCGAGTGGGCGCGGGTGGAAGGCACCCCTTCAGATCCCGACCCGAACAAGCCTTTCGCCTAGATGGACAACACGCCTCTGTTCAACACGGACGGGAGGTGGAACCCTTCCATCACTATACTTGGTGAGTTCAATCGCGTCGGTGGGCGGGTAGGCGCGCGTGGAAGGCACCCCTTCTGATCGCGACCCGAACAAGCCCTTGCCAAGATGGACAATACGCCTCTGTTCAACACGGACTCCCGTCCGTCAACCTCCCGGTTGAACCCTTCCATCACTATACTTGGTGAGTTCAATTCTTTCATGTCTAGTGGGTCAAGACGCGTCGGTGGGCGAGTGAGCGCGCGTGGAAGGCACCCCTTCAGACCCTGACCCGAACAAGCCCTTCGCCAAGATGGACAACACGACTCTGTTCAACACAGACGGGAAGTTAAACCCTTCCATCACTATACTTGGTGAGTTCAATCGTTTTAAATGCGGAAAATAAAGTACTCCTAGAGTGACAGATAGAAATTTCAAATGATAGTTCAAAATTTATCCCTGAGTGAAAATGGTATAAAAGGTCAAATGACAGATATACAACCTATGACAGATATAAATTACAAATGACTCGCAGAAATTTAACCCTAAAATATTTGATTATTAATGTCAAATGATAGATATAAGTAGTGTCACAACTTATCTGACCCGGTGGGTTTTAGTACTTGCTCATTTTATGTCACGCTTGTATAGTAATCAAGTAAAAAAGATTAACTTTACACGGCTCTCGTCTCGCAACTGCTACTAAGTATGCTATTAATTTATGGGTTTTCTATAACAGGATCCGGAGTAGTGGTCCCAGCTGAGACGATACTACTGAACTCGATAGTCCTGCCGCACAAGCACTTAACGAGGAGCTTCAAGCACGAGATTATTTTATAGTGCTCTCTCTTTTGCGTAGAAAGGGCCGAGTGAATGTGCAAAGGTTACTATCTCGTTTGACTTAAAAAAACAATGTTGACATAGTATGAAAAAAAGCTCAGGACATACAGAAACCAAATGTATATCAGAACTGTTGGAAAAATAGCATAAATAAAATCGAATTGGACTGTAACGCCATACAAAGAATTTCATCCTTAACTATCACTAAACTTCTGAGATACATTTGGTTCCTGCACCCGTATGCTTTTTTCAGCATTCTCTTTTTGACAGCTAGATCGTAATGGTAAAGAAATGAGATCTTGAATAGAATTCTTAACGCGATTGCGATAGTAACATTTGCATGTTGATAAACTTACACTTTTTTCTAAGGACTATACAATTAAATATACCACACGTTACCCGTTGTCCTAGGTAGGCGTCGTGACGCGACGTGACCAATAGTCGCGCGCTAACAGATTAACGCGATAACATAGAGTAAGCTGCCCTTATTTTTGGCACCCATCCTATTATTGACACCCTAGGGTTAAGCTCGAATGGCAAAAGTAAGAGCCAATTTTGTACAACAATAAAATGTGAAATAGACATTTAAACGCATACCGAATTTGAGTAATCTATTTTTCCTTGATTTTCTAGGTAAACTTTAGGGTGCCAATTAATAGGACGGAACCCAACAATTAAGGCAATTTACCCTACGTTAATTAACTACCAGTAAAATGGTCCTATTTTGCTCCTATAGGGTTAATGATGCTCTATTAGAAAGAAATGGCGGATGAAAACTTTTACAGTTTAGTGATGCCACGTAAAAATAAAATGTTTCGGGTGCGTGCGTACGGCTTAACGTGCCTTTCGGAGCATGGAGGAGCTCAGATGAAAGTTATTGGTCACCCATCCCGTGACCGACCATTGCGAAAGTTGCTTAACTTCAACGATCGCAGTTTGACTACATTGGAGCAGAAGTAACCCTATAGGAGCAAATTAGGACCATTTTACGGTAAATGATATTTTCGCGTCACGTTGCCTCGTTGTTCGCTCCCCTGCTGAAAGCTGATCCCTGACGATCGATCTGACATCAATCTAACCAAGGTCACGGGCTGAACTGACGTCAAATTGATCGTCGTCTAATGGTCTCCTAAGGAATGTTAATGACTGGATTTCACACTGAATTTTCAAAGGTTTTTTCTTTTAAACTATAGTCTGTAAAATATAACTTGATTAAAATGACAGCTCATTCGTGCAAAGCAAAAAGTTCTTTATGCTATTGGAATAAAGCTCAAGAAAAACAGCATCAGACATTTTTTAAAGTAGCTTAAACTAGAAAATTCTTTATTCCTTGTGCAGAAACTACGTTTTGCTTTGCACGAATGAGCTGTCATTTATTCAAGCTATATTTTACAGACTTTAGTTATGATTTTTTTTAACATGTGGTTGATTAATTCATTATTTTTTTCTATCTTTTTCTTCGTCGCTTTTACGAAAGACAAATAAATTTTGAAACAATTCCAAATATTAGGATTAAGAAATAAATAATACTTATTATAAAATATTGTAGAATATTTTTCCAATAAAAGTTTATTTACTTTACAGTAAAGCATTTCAGACATGCAATATATTTATTTTATTACTAAGCAATTATGTCGGAACACAACAATGGTGAAACATCGTTATTATGGCATCAGACTTAGAACTAGTCCTACCACCAACCCAACGGAATGCAATATGGAATCCCCAACTGGGAATCGAACCCGGGACTTCTGGTTTTAATACTGATGGTGTGTACCACTAGACCACAAAGGCGGTTAAAAGTGTTTGCTTACAATATCTAGTGACAATCTGTTTGGAAAAAATTACTAACTATTATTGATCATATTTTAACACGATTATCAAAGCGCACATTTAATTTATTTCAATGTTTTTATTATAACTTATAAGGGAATGGACCTTAAGGCTCATTTTCATTGGTTGATAGGGCCGTAAGCGGGAGGCCGTTTTTATTGGTTTTTAACCCACATGCGGGGTGCTGGAGATTTCTAAATCGCATTAACTATCACATAATTCGCCGGATTTCATATGCGGAAACATGTAAATAGTGCAAAGTGTATATTGATCGTGTATAATATTGTCAAATTTTCACTGTATGTTTTCCTAATAGGTAAAATATAATATTATGCTCGCTGTGGTGATTTCCCGCAGGCAACTTATTGATACCCGTGTTACCGACTAATCAACTATCATTAGTCGTTTACTCACTTGCGGGGAGTGCCCGTATGCTGTAAAACGACCAAGTTATCGACCAGTGAAAATAAGCCTTTATATAATAATATATCTATTCATCACAAGTTTTCATAACGAAATACTGGTCAAAAGGTTTTTTATACTTTTTACAATGTAGCATAGGTCCTTTGACAGCTCATTCGTGCAAAGCAAAAAGTTCTTTATGCTATTGTAATAAAACTCAAGAATAACAGTATTAGAGATCTTTGAACGCAGTTTATGCAAGAAAATTAGACCCTATTTCTTGTGCAAAAGCAACATTTTGCTTTGCACGAATATGAGCTCTCATAGGACCCATGCTACATTTTACAAAGTATAACTGAGGAGTGTCTTTTCAAAGGGGCTTATTTCATCACTAACAGTTTTTTCAGAATCGGAATAAAAAGCTTTAGTTATAAGCCTGTTTGATGCAGAAGGCACTTTTTGAAAGCGATTTTCTATAGGAAATAAGCTGTTTACAAACAAACCGATCGAGAAAATCGAAAATCGGTCGAGAACAGAGCTTTAGAACCAAACTGCATCAAAACAATATTTTTTTTAAAGTGAAATAAGCCCTTTTGTAAAGATACTCCTCAACTATTCAATTTATTGAGTACTCAGACCCAAAGAACACAACGACCCCCCCCCGCGAATAATCCGGTAACCGAAAAAGTCAAAATGTTCAGGAAAAATAAAAGAAGCATTTTTGTTAATAACTCGACAAAAAAATAAGTATCAGAGACTTTTTATATCACAAATGGAAGCTATTTTTTTCAGCTATCTTGTTATTTCAACCAAATTTAATTAGTACCAAGGTATTCGTTACAAATTAACTAAATGCATTTTACTATACTAGTATAGGTTAAGCTCTGATCAGTAGTGTCTCTTACGATATTATTCGTGTAAATTTCTAGTTCCGTCTGCAACAGTAATATCGTGTTGCGATATTATTCGTGTAAGTTTATATTTTCGACTACATACAGTAATATCGTGTTGCGATATTATTCTTGCAAATAGTTTTGTTTATTGTACATTTGTAGAAGCCAATTACTATAATATTCGCCTGTCATAAAATAAATGATATTCTAGTAAATGAAACAACTTTGGTTAGTTTATGATTGGTTGGTTAATTAATGTTTGTTATAATTAACATTAAAAAATTACACTTTGGCTTAAAGATAATGAATAATAATAATAATAATGAATGAGATTATATTTAAGTTGAAAATTATTTTCTATTCCTATTCCTTCGTTAGGATTACTGATTGCTCAATTATGTTTACAACTAAACAAGAAGTAAGACAGAGCTGCATCTTGTTCCCTGCACTGTTTAACATAATATGGTGAGCAAATCATACGGAGGACCATTGAAGATTGGGAGAAGGGTTTCCCTGTAGGCGGAAAGAGACTTTCAAATTTTCGATATGCTGGCGACACCGTACTATCTATGGATGATAGGAGTGAGCTATTCCATAGACTCGAGGTGGAGAGTGGCAACGTTGGTCTCGCAGTGAACAGAAAAATTACTAAAGTGATGATAGAGGATCGAGTCGGAACGTTATCAAATGTCACCTGCAACATTCCTAGCGTAGGCATCGTCGACCACTACATTTATCTGGGCTCCCAAATCTGCAACGACTGCAGCTGTGTACCGGAGATAAAAAGACGTACGGGATGGCAAAGGATGCTATGACTCGTTTAATATTATATGGAGTTGAAACATGGACAATTCTGGCCCGCGAAAGGTAAAGGATGTCGTGCTGAAGGCGAATGCTAAGAATACCTTGGATAGCGTAACGCACTAATGCATCAACCCTAACCTGACCCAGCTCCAAATTAAAACTCACCTATCGACCACATTCCAGCAATGCATTCTTTCATATTTCGGTCATACGGTACGCAAAGGTGACGACATCCTAAAACAACTTATTGTAGTCGGGAGCATCGAAGGCAAGAGATCGCACGGTCGCTCACCTACAAGATAAAAGACCGATCAAGTAAAAGACTCACCATCCTTCATACACACGGTCGTAAGAGAGGTGCTGGACCGGAACCGGTGAACCCTGATGCTGACCACGATCCTTAGACATGAGGGACTGACCCCAGAAAGAGAGATTCTTTACTTTTGTAATGGGAATCGACTTTGGGAAATAGAATAATAGAGTTTCCTATCCTGTCTTCTGTATCTAGCTTAATCTAATGTGGTCTATTCAGATGTTTTCCTCTTTTATCAATCAAACTATCATCTCTTTTAATTTTTTCTAAGGGTGTGTAATCATTTGTTCAAGGATAGAAAGCGTGTTTAAGAAAAACACTTTGCATACCTGGGTTTCTTCATTGTTGAGGGGAAAATAATATTTTAATGTATGAGATCGGTTTTCTTTTCCTATTAACTGTTACTTTTTTAATATTACTGGATGTCACATGACGTAAAATGTATTACCATTGAAGTTCACGATTGACAAGTTTATAAAAATCACATGAACTTTAACCAGCAACTTTTTTAACAGGCACAATTAGGTAAATTATATTAATAGACCAATTAGATTTGATTGAATCAATTCGGTGTTGGTTTTCGCACGAACTATCTTCTGAGGATGCCACGGGTTGGGACGAAACACGTGTAGAGTGGTCTAATCGGTGAAGGTGCAAGGTGTATTGCTGTCTTGCTAAATGTAGGTATTGTGTACTGGTATTTTCGTGGTGTGCATGTGCATTTTATTGCGGGCGGGCGGTGCATCTTGCATGTTGTGTTTTTGTGGAAGTAAGCTAGGTACATTTATTTCGTTTTTCACAATGGTTTGGGATTTCCGCAAAGTGACGCCTGATTCAATCAAATAAAAAAAACCTGTATTACTTATTACATAATTACGGTAATAAATTGTTTACACGAATAATATCGTAAAAGTGTTTTCTGTCAAATGCTTTTGGTATTTTTTTTCGTAAAGATCTAAAACAATATTATTCGTTCAAAATACTTTTTAAGGCATTTTAATGGAACAGATACGCAATTTTTCATATCTTTGTAAATATCAATAGAAAAATTCTGAAAAAAAATCACATGATTCATTTTAGTTTCTAGATACCTAAAAACACATAACATGAAAAACCCCGTAATAGCTCATTACCGGATTATTCGCGGGGGGGGTCGACAAGTAAGACGTAAGAACTAAGTGGGCGCTCCACCCATAGAATACCTTTGCTCAAAACAGCAAACCCTCCATACATTTCACCTTTGTACGACTTTGAATTTATTTCATGTTCTCATGACAACCAAAACCAACTTGTTTTCGATTACCCGCTTCATTTAGAAGAAAATGCGTTACATGCTCCTTATTACCTCTTTCTTGTGTTCTTTGATAGTACCTTTACTTTGTACAATGTAGCATGGGTCCTATGATTGCTCATTTTCGTGCAATGCAAAACGTTTCTTCTGCAAAAGAAATAGGGTATAATTTTCTAGCAAGCTGCATTTAAGGGCCGGCGGTAAGTGAAAAGCGTAAAACAGCTTTCAGGGTTTTAAACTTTGAACATAGAATTAACGACAGATATTACTTTAAAAAATATGATATTGAACAGGAATAGTTACTCTACAATAACACCGTGGAAAATTTTAAATATTTTACTCACGTTAATGGCAAAAAAAACGCAAACTTCACTAAAAACAGTGAAATCAACGTTTTTTGTTTTAAAGATATTGTTAAAGAAAAATAATCTTTTTAATAATATTTAATGTTAAATTAAATGACAATGAAACATAGAATTGATTCACCGCGCCATATTTTCCGTTTTTTATATAAATTGAGAACAATCTGTCGTCAAAGATTGACAATTTTGAAGCGCGCTTCGCTCATACATTTTCGTATAGAACGCGAAGATAAATAAAACATTGTTTATATACAAGCCGCCTTAGCAGCAAAATTTAGTAAGCCCGCTGATTTCAATGTGAGAGCACGTCGCTTTTTCTCAGCTTCTGACACTCGAAATCAGACTATCTGTACACAAACACTTTGAGCGGTGGTAAAGAAAAGGTAGGTAAAGTAAAATTTCCAAAAATCCGGAAAGCGATATAAATATCAGGACATAATTAGTTTTCCACTCAACAATTTGTTTGATACGTCATCACATCAGATATCTGGTCAAATACTGGAGCCAGGAAGTGGCTGATGGAACTACTCACCAATTCAACGTACGTAACCACTTTGAATCGTCTAGATGAAAACTCTTGTGCAAAGTAGTTTCGAAAGTCTGATGCTGGAGTCAGGAGGTGGTTGATGGAACTCTTCAACGATCCAACGTAAACACTTCGAGTTTGGGCTTATTTGAATCGTCTTGATGAGAACTCTTGTGCCAAGTAGTTTCCAAGGTCAATTTCTGGAGCCAGTAAGTGGCTGATGGAACTCTTCATCAATTCAACGTAAACACTTCGAGTTTGGGCTTGTTTGAATCGTCTTGATGAGAACTCTTGTGCCAAGTAGTTTCGAAAGTGTGATGCTGGAGTCAGGAAGTGGTTGATGGAACTCTTCAACGATCCAACGTAAACATTTCGAGTTTGGGCTTATTTGAATCGTCTTGATGGAAACTCTAGTGCCAAGCAGTTTCGAAGGTAATGCTGGAGTCAGGAGGTGGTTGATGGAACTCTTCAACGACTCAACGTAACCACTTCTAGTTTGGGCTCGTTTGAATCGTCTTGATAAAAACTCATGTGCCAAGTAATTTCCAAGGTCAAATTCTAGAGCCAGTAAGTGGCTGATGGAACTCTTCATAAATTCAACGTAACTACTTTGAGTTTGGGCTCGTTTGAATTGTCTTGATAAGAACTCTTGAGCCAAGTTGTTTCCAAGGTCTATTGCTGGAGCCAGGAAATGGTTGATGGAGCTCTTCAATGATTCAACGTAACCAGTTTGAATTGTCTTGATGAGAACTCTTGACAAGAAAACAGGAACGCAATGTTAAAAAATTTAAAAAATCCAAGATTGCGGCCAACTTTCTTGTGTGTGGGGCCAATTTTGGCAAAACTTGGGTTTTGGTACTATTTTGTCAAAAAAACAGCAACGCAATGTTAAAAATATTAAAAAATCCAAGATGGCGGCCAACGTTTTTGTTTGTTTATGGGCCGATTTTGATAAAAGTTGATTTTTGGAACTACTTAAACATGAAAACAGTAAAATTGACTCCAGACGAGAAAGCTCTTCAACAGTCAACAGCACTGACACGAAATTTTATACAGGATAAATTTTTGACCAGTGCACAAATTTTTAGGATCAACTCGGAATCGGTAAGTGAACAACTTTCTCCTAAAAACATGGGTCGAAATACGACAAAAAATTTTGTACTTCCCATACTAAAATGATCACGTGATCAGTCCGATTTGTATGAAGAGTCAAAAATTTTTGTCATATTTCGACCTATGTTTCTAGGAGAAAGTTGTTCACTTACCGATTCTGAGTTGATCCTAAAAATTTGTGCACTGGTTAAAAATTTATCCTGTATATGCAAGTTATTTAAATTTTTACTTTTTTGCATTCACAATGCAGTTTTTATCATAGAAAAATGGAAAATAAAGTATTTACAAAAAATCGACCCGTCTCACAACCAGCTCCGATGGGACTCGAACCCATTTCCATTTTTCTTTATATGCATTCAATTATGGTGGGTGATCCTGCACGGTGCACCTAAGGTTGGCCCCGGACGCGAGAACTCTGCAACGGTCAATAGCAATGCCATGAAATTTTCTATTAGCAATCCTTTATGATGGCCTGTTAAGTTTCTGTTCAGTTGGTCTCGATTTAGTTCAACAGTAAAAATTAAATAATTATAACTAAAAAAATTAAATAAAGAAAAAAAATATACAAGCTTTTATTAGTTAAAACTAAAGAGTTTAAAAAATATTTAATTCAGATTGGAAATATGCCGTTTTATATTTCTAAGCCACTAAAGCTCCTTCGTCAATATCAAAATAATCCCATATCGCAATTACATATTTTATAACTCTGAAACTTTATAAGTATCATTTACTTACTGTGCCCGCGACTTCGTCCGCGTGGTATGGTGACTTTCGGCAGCATTTTTTATTTTTTGGCATATAATTTTGCAAATACACTTAGGCATATTGCCCGTTCCCCCACATACGCTGCGCTACGCCGCCGCCGCTCATTGTGTATGGTGCGCGGCGTTTGGAAAGTTTCTTACTTCCGTTAATTTCAGTTTCACATTTTGTAATGACTCCGTAAATCTTTGTTTTTCTATTATCATTTTATTTTGTTGGCCGTAAGCTTTTTGTCGACGTCATTACACAAAAACTTTAATTCTCTATTTTTACCACCTGCTTAGTTTTCAACATTTACAGTAATTTGGCTCCACCAATTTTAAATTAAAAGTTAGAATCGCACCGTCCTCTTTTTTAATTCTCTTCTCTGTGCCATTTCTAGAAGCTACCGTGTAAATGCAATCTGTGACATGGTCGAATAAAAATGGCGATTTTTTGTGGCAGTAAAAATTTAGTTTTATTTATTCGAACGCATCGAATTAGTGGACACCACCTTTAGAGTAAAATTAATACAAACTTTGAATGTCGTATTTATTTGTATCTAATCAAAAGCCTAAATAATAAGTTTCAAGTTTCTAGCTTTAAAATTAACGTAATTTTCATACAAATTTTCGTCTCCTATTTCAACCCCTTACAGCCCTTTTTTCGCATTAAAAAGCAGCTTATGTTTTTTCTCAGGCTCTAGATTATCTCTGTACCAAATTTAATTGAAATCGGTTCAGTAGTTTAGGTGTGATTGCGTAACACACAGACAGACAGAGTTACTTTCGCATTTAAAACATTTGTGTACGTAGTATGTAATATATTTCAATTTATATTAATTGTGTACTAGTCACTGTTTCAAGCTTTCAAATAAAAGCGTGTTACATTTTAATAACGGCAAAAGAGAGAGAAAAAACTAAAGTTAACGACCTTTTTGACCTTTTGTAATTTTTTACACTGCGTTCTTGTTTTATTGTCAAAATAGTACCAAAAACCGAGTTTCATCGAAATCGGCTTATAAAAAAAAGAGTTGGCCGCTATCCTGGATTTTTTTATATTTTTAACATTGCGTTTTAGTTTTCGTGTCAAAATAGTACCAAAAACCAAGTTTCATCGAATTCGGCCCACAAACAAAAAAGTTGGCCGCCATCTTAGATTTTTTAATATTTTTAATATTGCGTTGCTGTTTTCTTGACAAAATAGTACCAAAACCCGAGTTTCATCGAAATTGACCCACAAACAAAAAAGTTGGCCGCCGTCTTGGATTTTTTAATATTTTTAATATTGCGTTGCTGTTTTCTTGACAAAATAGTACCAAAACCCGAGTTTCATCGAAATTGACCCACAAACAAAAAAGTTGGCCGCCATCTTGGATTTTTTTATATTTTTAATATTGCGTTGCTGTTTTCTTGACAAAATAGTACCAAAACCCGAGTTTCATCGAAATTGACCCACAAACAAAAAAGTTGGCCGCCATCTTGGATTTTTTTATATTTTTAATATTGCGTTGCTGTTTTCTTGACAAAATAGTACCAAAACCCGAGTTTCATCGAAATTGACCCACAAACAAAAAAGTTGGCCGCCATCTTGGATTTTTTATATTTTTAATATTGCGTTGCTGTTTTCTTGACAAAATAGTACCAAAACCCGAGTTTCATCGAAATTGACCCACAAACAAAAAAGTTGGCCGCCATCTTGGATTTTTTAATATTTTTAATATTGCGTTGCTGTTTTCTTGACAAAATAGTACCAAAACCCGAGTTTCATCGAAATTGACCCTCAAACAAAAAAATTGGCCGCCATCTTGGATTTTTTAATATTTTTAATATTGCGTTGCTGTTTTCTTGACAAAAGAGTACCAAAACCCGAGTTTCATCGAAATTGACCCACAAACAAGAAAGTTGGCCGCCATCTTGGATTTTTAACATTTTTGATATTGCGTTGCGTTGCTGTTTTTTTGGCAAAATAGTACCAAAAACTGAGTTGCATTAAAATCAGCTAACCAACAAAAAAGTTGGCCGCCATCTTGGATTTTTTAATAATTTTGACATTTCGTATCTGTTTTCTTGTCAAAATAGTACCAAACACCGAGTTTCATCAAAACTTACAAAAGAGTTGGCCGCCATCTTGATTTTTTTAATATTTTTAACATTTCGTTGCTGTTTTCTTGTCAAAATAGTACCAAAAACCGAGTTTCATCTAAATCGGCCCACAAACAAAAAAGTTGGCCGCCATGAAGAGCTCTCATGAAGACAATTCAAACGAGCCCAAAAATGAACTTGTTACGTTAAACCGTTGAAGAGTTCCATCAGCCACTTCCTGGCTCCAGCAATAGAGCTTGGAAACTACTTGGCAAAAGAGTTCTCATCAAGACAATTCAAACGAGCCCAAACTCAAAGTGGTTACGTTTATTTGTTCAGGAGTGCCATCATCCACTTCCTGACTCCAGCATCAGACCTTCGAAACTACTTGGCACAAGAGTTCTCATCAAGACGATTCAAATAAGCCCGAACTCGAAATGTTTACGTTGGATCGTTGAAGAGTTCCATCAACCACCTCCTGACTCCAGCATCAGACTTTCGAAACTACTTGGCACAAGAGTCCTCATCAAGACGATTCAAACGAGCCCAAACTCGAAGTGTTTACGTTGAATTGATAAAGAGTTCCATCAGCCACTTACTGGCTCCAGAATTTGACCTTGGAAACTACTTGGCACAAGAGTTCTCATCAAGACGATTATAATAAGCCCAAACTCGAAGTGTTTACGTTGGATCGTTGAAGAGTTCCATCAACCACCTCCTGACTCCAGCATCAGACTTTCGAAACTACTTAGCAGAAGAGTTCTCATCAAGACTATTCAAACAAGCCCAAACTAGAAGTGTTTACGTTGAATTGATGAAGAGTTCTATCAGCCACTTACTGGCTCCAGAACTGGACCTTGGAAACTTCTTGGCACCAAAGTTTTGATCAAGACCATTCAAATGAGC
Source organism: Crambus lathoniellus (assembly GCA_949710035.1). Classification (NCBI taxonomy): domain Eukaryota; kingdom Metazoa; phylum Arthropoda; class Insecta; order Lepidoptera; family Crambidae; genus Crambus; species Crambus lathoniellus. The sequence goes on along the minus strand of OX453313.1, from coordinate 12,262,357 downwards.
CCAAGCTCGAAGTGGTTACGTTGAATTGTTGAAGAGTTCCATCAACCACCTCCTGACTCCAGCATCAGACGTAGGAAACTACTTGGCACAAGAGTTCTCAGCAAGACTATTCAAATGAGCCCAAACTCCCAACTGGTTACGTTGAAATGTTGAGGAGTTCCTTTGACTGTCTGTAAGATGCTGTATCAGCCCCCAGATGTCAAACATGGCAAATCAAACGCATCAAATACGTAAAGTTACTTTCTGACAAAAAAAAACAGTTATTACTTTTATTTTCTGAATTACATTTTTTCGTGCTAGGGCGGAGAAGTTTGTGTGAGTGAAGGCACACATATACAGATTAGCTTTGTCAATACCTACGCGCTGGCTTACAGCCGGCCCTTAAAAATGTCTAATGCTGTTTTTTTGAGTTTAATTCTAAGCGCTTAAACGACTTTTTGCTTTGCACGAATGAGCTGTCATAGGACCCATGCTACATTTTAAAAAGTATAACTAAAACAAAGTACTTACCTAGTTCTATAAATACCCGTTTAGAACGTGTTTGTGTTAGAATGAAATTGTGAATGGCAATACTGTCAAAATACCCGATATCTTTATGTTGTCATGTAAATTTCACCATGGAAAGAAAACCGTTGATTACGTTAATGGTTTAATTAAAATTTAATGTTCGCACGCGATTGGTGCTCGTACGTGCTCGTACACCTACAACAACATACAAACACCAATCACGTGCGAACCTTACATTTTAATCAAGTGATTACGTAATCAACGGTCGAACTTTACTTGGTGAACTCGGGTTTTATTGGGACCGCTTTTATATTATATATAGCTATGTATATACTGGTGTAATTAATTTGTAATTAAAACTTTATGTTAACTTACTTTTACTAGTTTCATTTAAACTCAACCCCATGATTTTAGAATGATAATTCTATGCTACAGGATTTTTTCAACATTCAAAAATTGTTTCATTTTTCTAATGAAACTAAGGTCCGAAATGAAATTAATTTATAGAACGACACTCAAGTACAGATCTCTTCTCAAGTATAGTTAGAAAGGGATGCAAATACATGCAACGAATACATTCAACCCTTGCTAACTATTACTTGAGAAGAGACCTTCACTCGAGTGTCGTTCTTTTATACGGGCCTAAATTACCTAATTTTTCAATCCCAAAAGAATATGAAATTGTATTCAAATAAAATACTATAAAAACGCTGTAAACATTACAAGTATTGTTTTGATAAGCTTGCACTGTTTTTAAACATCATCATTTGCATCAAGGGCGTATCCGCTAGTTATTTTAGTATAAGCAGTAAAACACTAGGTATATTTCACCTTTATTTAAATAGATAATACCCTAAGCAATTAAGTTTTTTAAATTCCACAGTATTTAATTTAACTAACTCCGTGACCGAATGGTAGACGCGCCGGTTTCCAAGCTGCCCCATCTTAGAGGTCCGGGGTTCCATTCTCGGTCAGGTAAATTTTTAAAACGATTTTTCAATATTTTCTCGGGTCTGGGTGTACGTATGTATTACCCGTCGTTTTTCCCAATTTCCATAATAGGTACATAGTTTGGTATTGGATGGAACAATTTATGTAATGCTATCCAATATTTATTTATTTATTTAAAACGAATAACATCGCTCTGTTTGTTGTTTTATAGAGTTATTTCGCAAATGAAATATTATTATAAAACAATAAACAATCTTGCACAACTTCAAAACAAACCAATTTACATCATAACTTGCGTTCATATTTGTATGATAGTATTCAAACAGTTATTGTTAATAATACTGGGTCTTCTGGAGCCCCCATTATTATGGGCGCACCCCAAGGCTCAATATTGGGCTCTTAACTATTTTTAATCTACATAAACGATCTACCTTACTACGCGCATAATTTATGTGAGACAGTACTATTTGCAGATGATACCTCTCTTATTTTTAAAATTGACAGTGGGAATAATTGCTCTGACGAAGTAAATACATTAATAATAACCTGTCTTAGTTTAATAAACGCTAAAAAACAAATTGTGTTTAATTTGGTAGTGAGAATTAATTATTAGTTTTTTTTTATTCACAACAGTTAGCCTTCACCATACCTCTGATAAGTGGTGATAAGGCTGAAGGTGGAAGCGCACTACTCCCAGAATCCTCAATCACTGAGGAACTGCCTATCTTATCTCTAACTGCCGAAACACAATAATGCTGAAAATATTATTGTTATGGCGCCAGACTTAGATAAGTAGCTAGCCAGGCGGACTAAGGACAAGTCCTACCACCAACCAAACCGAATACAATATGTACCCCCACTGGGAATCGAACCCGGGACCTCTGGGTCTGAAATCGGTGGTATGAACCACTAGACCACGGAGGCGGTTAAGTTTGAATGCAGGATGTAGTCGAATTAGTTGACAGCACGAAATTTCTTGGTATTACTTTAGTTAGATGCACGACTACAATCCACATACTATTATTGATTTGTAATATTACCATTAACGTCAGCGATTAATTATTAAGTATATAGAAGTGCGCACCACTTAACTTGGCGTGTGTCAGCAGAGGCCGCTGATATTTTTTTTTTATTCACTACGGGGTAGCACTTAGCTTTCATCACACCTGATGTTAAGTGGTGATAAGGCTGTAGGTGGAAGCGCACTACTCCCGGAATCCTCAGTCACCGAGGAACTGGCTATCTTATCTTATCTCTATTATCGTCAAAAATAAGCCATTCATAATTCCCATGTCATAATTTAATTCCAGATTTCGACACCAAGTTATGTGGCGCGTTGTAAGCGGCCATAGAAGAATTGAATGTTTTGTATAGTAAGACAGTTGAATTTCCATTCAAAATTACCATTTCTTTTTAGCCTTAAGGTCATAGCCCACTTATACCGCACCGCTCCGCCAAGTATGGACTTAATATCGTTCACTGTAGATGCTCTTTACAGTAACAATATACCATAGCAGACTGCGCGCGGACATCGCGCGGTAAGCGAGCCTGCCGCAAGCTAAAGTGCGTCTACAGAGCACGCTATTAAGTCCATATTTGACTGCTCATACATTGGTTGGGTGGGAGCGGTGCGGTATAAATGGGCTATGACCTTTATGTCACTCTCCAGCTCCCAAACTATCCCCATAAGTACCAAAAATCACGTCGATCCGTTGCTCCGTTAACGTGAAAGACAGACATAGGTACAAACAAACACTCATAACATTATAATATTAAATATTACCGTGACATATAGCATAACACCATGTCTTTAGTTCAGCATATGTGTTTGTATTGTATGTTTTTCTGAGTCACTAGTCTTGTAAATAATAAATATGTAGATTTAAAGTGTATTATGTATGTCAAGATCGTTTACTAATTTCTAGCTTAAATACATAGTTTTGGACGGGTGGCAATTATTTTGTAAAACCTTTCATCTTTTTAACCCCCTACTGCAACAAGAGGGGTTTTAAGTTTGACGTGTCTGTGTATCTGTCTGTGGCATCGCGAAGTAGCCTATCCGAAACGCGAAATCCGTAACTTCGTTAGCCCCGCCTCTTTCACTCGATTCTGTCATGACTGGAGAGTGGATCTTCGGAATGTCTTCTCAATGTCTAGGCAGAAACCAGTTTTGAACGAGTTTTGAAAATTTGAATTGGCTATGAATTGAATTATACAAGGTGTTCCTTTTGATATCCCATATTTTAATTTTTGATTGTAGGTATAGCTGTTTTTGTTGTCATTTACCCCGCACCAACCCCTTGTTCGCGCATCAGCAAGCCCTGCCGGAATACCAGCAGCAGCGTTGCCATGATACACTAGGTATTGTGTCATGACAACTCATCCTGAGGCAGGAACCTTATTGACCTAAAGGCCATACTTATTTGTTGTTTTGTTTTACGTCTGTTTTTAAGGGTGGTATTCCATTTATCAAAGATCTTTGACCAATATTGCATTTGATCAAAGGAATATCATATCACCCTTATTACCATAATACTAAGGGTGGTAAATGCACATTGGACAAAGATCTTTGATAAGTGGAATACCACCCTAACCAATGTCTTATAATTATTATACTGTTCTGTTGTCTTTTTAATATCTTTGTTATATGTATCTATATGTGTGGTCTTTTGTGTAAATAAAAAATATCACTCTCTCTCTGTCTCTCTCTCTCTCTCTCTCTCTCTCACACACACACACTCACTCATATTTCTAGGGTTATATTCTCATCAAAAAGAAATCAAAAGTCGAAGGAACATAAGTCGAAACACGAGATTGATTTTTGGCATTCCCATACAAATGCTCTGTTCACTAAGCAAGGTTTGTATGGGAAAGCCAAAAAAATCTCGTATGTTCCTTAGACTTATTTATTTCTTTTTGATGAAAGAATATTATTATAACCCTAGAGTTATGGGATATCAAAAGGAACACCTTGTTTGTATAGTTTGTTTATACCTAAGTAGATAGCCAAAACATAGGTTTTAGTTTAGCTACCTACTTTTTACTACTTTTTATGAATGAGCTCAAATTAAAGCGTCTTCTCCAAATAAAGGTGCGATGTTTTACAAAAGATTTAAGCATTTATTTTAATATATGCCTAATAAATATGTTATCTCATTAAAATTTGAGTAGGTACCTAAACAAATGCCTACAAGGAGTATTAATGCATTATCATTGTAAATATACATCTTCTTATTTTTAGATAAGTAGGTACTTAAATTTAAATCTCCATAACGACGTTTTAAAACTGCTACAAATTCATAGCTATCATTAGCACTTGGAACTACTTGGAGCTTGAAACCAAAAAAACTCTTTGCCAAAAAGCACTAAACTTGACACATCCGTCCAACAGCATTAACCATTCATTTCAGACAACTTCTAAATTCAATTAGCTACAAAAGGCTACAAAGAAAAATAGAAGAAAAACGACTGGTATTCTACTCTTTTGTTTACTAACAATAGTCAGTTGACTGTCGCACTCGAAACAATCGCATCGGCTGTTGTAGATATTTATTCGATTCCTCTCGAACGCCAGTTTACGCGAAGACACGATTGTGTCAACAACGGATTTTCGCGCTCCTTGACGATAAAAAAAAAGTGAAAATGAACTTATTAATTACAAAGTTTTTGTGGGCCAAGGGGAGCAGGATGAACCAGTATTTATTTGCAACAATCTGTAAGTATTTTAGATTATTTGTTGGTTTTGTTTTTTTTTAGTTTATAAGAGTTAAAAAATTTTGTTTACGAATTTGTAACTGTTATTTTATTGCTGCTGTTATTTATGGGGTTAATTTTATTTTTTACATTTAATTAACTCTAGACAATGCATACAATTTACGAAATATTTGATTCAATTAAATAAAACAAAAAAAATAGTATTTGTACAAAAAAGGTAAATAGAGGGTATCTACCCTCTATTTCTCTTTGATCTCAACAGAACTGAAGAATTTCATGCAAGTGTAATAATAAATATACTAATTTACAAAAGAAAATACTTATTTTTACGCTTGTACTTAAACTCGTACAAAATCTATGAAAAAGCTTCTAACGATTACCCTTTACTTCAATAAATTATGGAGATGCAATTGTTTTAACGTTTTTAACCAATTGATTTGTAAAAAAACACAGTTCATAATGTTTTTGCTAGAAGAACAAGTGTTTTATGTTTTTTCATTACATTTAAACCGTGTTACGAAGAAGTTAATTGAATTACTGATAACGGTATAAAAACGATTTCTTATAGTTCGCTTTACTTATCGAATACAAATTTTCACATAAAATGCGATCGCTTGACATTAGATCTCTTCACTAAAGGCTAATGTCTTTATTATATGATGAGGGTTTTAAAAACCTTTGTTTTTTACAAAAAAAAATACTTATATAATTATTGCTATTGAATATATTCGTGCATGTTAAATGAATTACTTATGTAGGCCACAACCGGGGCAATCGGCACCTTTTGCACATTTTTTTTATTGGGTTAAAAAAAATCTGTTTTGTTTTCATGATTTTAAAAGTTAAGAGCTGAAAGTTAGATAATTCATAATATAAAGGGTGCCTCTTGAAAATCTTGGATCTAATTAAAAAATATTGGTGAATTAACCAATATTTTTTAATTAGAACAAAGATTTTAGGGGATGAAAGTGAAAATCTATACGATTTTTTTGGTATGGGACCAGCCATGAAATGGCTAAAAATCAGGGGGCCAAGCCTGCTAACGTTAAGTCATAATCGTGTCTCAATCGTGTTTCAATTGTAGTTCAATTATAGTGCTTGTTTACACACTAGTTACAAGAATTATGACAGTATAATTTGATGTGAATGTAAGTAGTGTGTGGTCTGACCATCAGTAGTATTGTGAAAAAAGTAAATATTTCTTGTAATTAGTGTGTAAAAAGCACTACCATTGAACTACAATTGAAACACGATTGAGACACGATTACGACTTAACGTTAGCAGACTTGGCCCCCAGCTGTTCCATACATTTTGGTCGAGTTGATGTTGCACTTTTTTTATAGAACAGTTGATATTTTTTCCTAAAGATAAATTATTCCGTGGCTGGCCCTATAGAAAGTCGATCCGATCCGTTGCTTCGTTTTGACGTGAAAGACAAACAAACACACTTTCACATAATATTTTATAATATTATTATGGACTAGCGCTCCGCCCGCGACTTCGTTTGTGAGGAATTTAGATATTCACGCGACTTTGAACTACAAAAAGAATTAAAAACTAACAACTTTTATCATGGGAACAAAACTGAAATCATTTTGATAAAATATTTTTGCACTTTTGTATGGAACAGCTAATTTCCTTCGCGATTTCAGGGGCCCAAGTCTGCTAAATACAAATGCACCAAATGGAGTCTCAATAGAGTGTCGATAGGGTCTCAGTTGAATGGTTTTTGGCATTTGGTATTCTCTTACTGTTTTAGTCCGAAGCCATTCTATCCACACTCCACTGATACTTCATCGAACTACTATTGATCTTTTCGGTAGTCTGCTATCAATTGTATTTGAATAGAATTGTAATTATTGATGCAAACGGTATTCTCTTGACTATTTGACAGTTGTATCGATGGACTTTCAGTTGTTATTTAGCCATTGAACTGCCATCGAACAACGACACCTTTTTACCACGTTTTTACTAGGTTTTACTAGATTTCAAAACGATTTTATACTATCTTCCCGATGAGCTAGAGACTTGAAACTTTGAACATAGGTCAGAACTGGAAGGCAATGCAATATTATGGTGTCATTGAGCTGATCTGATGATGGAGCCGGAAGAACGCCACAGGAACTCTATGATGAAACCATACAACGCCATCGAGTTAGGGCTCGTTTGAATCGTCTTGACGAGTAGTCTGCTGGGAAATATTGTCCAAGGGTCTGATGATGGAGCCGGAAGGCCACAGGAACTCTGTAATAAAACCATGCTACCCCATCTTGTTTGGGCTCGTTACAATTGTCTTGACAAGTACTTTGACGGGAGACGAGGTTCAGGGTCTGATGATGAAGCCATGCCAGGAGCTTAATATTGAAACCATGCAACCCCATCGAGTTTGGGCTCGTTTGAATCGCCTTGACGAGTACTCTGTTGGAAAATAGTGTCCAGGGTCTGATGATGGAGCCGAAGAAGGTTGCTCCTCCGTACTCGCTCATACCCCGTACTCGGCTCGTACTATAGTTTGTACAATAACCAAATAAATAACCTACATAAGTACCTACTTTGAAGTCGGGCGTGAAATAGAATGTACCTACTATACTTACATGTTTTTTTTGTTTTTGTTTAATCCCGCCCGACTTCAAAGTACCTAGGTACTTAGGTACATTATTGAATGAATATAGTATTAGAGGTATATAAGTATTATTTCTTACTTTTTGGTGGCATTTTATTAAGGTGCTTTTATTTTTTTGTAAAAATTATTTTTATTTTACAATTTTTAGTGCAAACTAAGAACCTCCTTTTTGAAGTCGGTTAAAAACCAAAACCTTCTCCTAAATGTAAGAAAATACCTTTACTGAACCCCGCATCTCAAAGACAAACTTACATAAGTACATACGGGTCAAACTGAGAACCTCCTTTTTTGAAGTCGGTTAGAATACCAAAACCTTCTAAAAATGTAACAAATATTTCTGAAAACCGCATCTCAAAGACAAACAACATACGCACGGGTCAAACTGAGAACCTCCTTTTTTGAAGTCGGTTAAAATACCGAAACCTCCTAAATGTAACAAATACTTTCTGAAAGTGAAAACCGCATCTCAAAGACAAACATACATACCTACCTACATAGTACATACGGGCCAAACTGAAAACCTCCTTTTTGAAGTCGGTTAAAATACCAAAACCTCCTAAATGTAACAAATACTTTTCTGAAATCCGCATATCAAAGACAAACGTACATACGCACGGGTCAATCTGAGAACCTCCTTTTTTGAAGTCGGTTAAAATACCAAAACCTCCTAAATGGAACAAATACTTTTCTGAAAACCGCATCTCAAAGACAAACCTACATACATAGTAAGTACATACGGGCCAAACTGAAAACCTCCTATTTGAAGTCGGTTAAAATACCAAAACCTAAATGTAACAAATACAAATGCAAATTTATACTTTTCTGAAAACCGCATCTCAAAGACAAACATACATACTTACGCACGGGTTAAACTGAGAACCTCCTTTTTTGAAGTCGGTTAAAATACCAAAACCTTTTCGTAAATGTAAGAAATAGTTTTCTGAAAACCAAATCAAAATCGGTTTAGCCAAACGCGAGATAATCGCGAACAAACATTTATGTACAAGACGTCTCATTCGCCATTCACATTCCATTTCCATTCGACTGATACTCCACCGACATTATATCGAGACTTTTAAGAAATTTTAGCAGAATACAAAATTTGGCACAATGGAAATGTAATGTCAATAGGATGTCGATAGAATGGCAATAGTTGGTCGCTTATTGTAAAATAGCAGACTTGGCCCCCAGTTGTGTTCCAATCATAAAAAGTGTTTGTTTTCATGAGTAGAATAATCCCTAAAATTATCCGGGGAGATAAAAATATTACTGTGTAGGTAAGTATATTATGTATCACATACCTACATCTGTCCAATATTTATTAATTATTATCGCTTGCTTCTGTGGTCTAATGTTAAGACCACTGCGCACCGGTGTATCAGATTCAGCGGTCCCGGATTTAATTCCCAATGGAGAGGTATAGTCAGGGACAGATTCGGTGAACCACTTCTTACTTCTTTTCGTGAGGCTAGCGTCTCACCGTTCACTTGCAGTCACTATCCGTAATTAAATAAATGAAGTGATTAATTAAATGAAGTAAGTAAATAATAGGTAAAACTTAGTTTTCGATATTTGCAATAAGTAATATAAATTGCATTGTGAATGCATAAAAGTTAAAATAAATTGAAGAAGGCCTATTAATTTCTTAGTTAAATTCAAATGTATGTTTAAAGTGTGCTTTCGTACTCAAAATGTAAGGTGGATAGTCATAATTTGGCCTACAGAATTTGTTATTAAATTTAACTGCAAATGATATTGAGCTGTGCACAATCCCTATTATAATTATTCAAAAAAAATATATAGAGATCAAAATTTTGTAGTACTTACCTAAGTATTCTTATCAGGAAGAAAATAACATTTTCAGTATCGAAGCAATAAGAAGATTGCGTAAGATAAATTAATCGTAAACTTAACATTGTTTCACATAAAGTATGGCATGTAATTCCACAGCGTAAGAACTAAAATATATAGACTGTGGTTATGTGGTAATTCTGTTTCGGTGACAGCCGTGACAGAGGAACCACTTGCAATACAAAATTAGCTGTCAAAATGTGTCGACTGTCGTCTTATGAAAAATGTGTTAGCTCCAAAGGTCACCAACAGAAATGCTTGTCGACATAATATGAAGCGCAGCTCAGGTGCCTGGAAACTTTTGGAAGAGTTTGTGGCAAAGCTAAATTAAAACCGTTTTTAAACCGCCTCTGTGTTCTAGTGGTACACAGCACCGATATCAGACCTAGAGGTCCCGGGATCGATTCCCAGTGGGGTTACATATTGTATTGGTTCGGTTGGTGGTAGGACTTGTTCTTAGTCCGCCTAGCTAGCTACCACCATGTTATCTAAGTCTGACGCTATAACAAAGATGTTTTCAGCATACTAAAATTGTGTTCCGGCAGTTAGAGATAGGATAGCCAGTTCCTCAGTGAATGAGGATTCCGGTAGTAGTGCACTCCCTCCTTCAACCTTAGGTATCATCACTTTACATCAGGGGGCCAAGCCCGCTAACGTTAAGTCATAATCGTGTCTCAATCGTGTTTCAATTGTAGGTAGTTCAATTGCAGTGCTTTTTTACACACTAGTTACAAGAATTATGACAGTATGATGTGATGTGAAGGTAGTGTATGGTGTGACCATCAGAAGTATTGTGAAAAAAGTACACATTTCTTGTAACTTGTAAAGTGTGTAAAAAAGCACAATTGAACTACGATTGAAACACGATTGAGGACTTAACGTTAGCAGGCTTGGCCCCCAGGTGTGATGAAGACCAATTGCTACACCGTTGTGGATAAAAAAATATAAGTAAGTACTTACCTATATCAAACTAGCGACTTACCCCGTAGTAGAAATTTTCTTTTTAGAAATAAAAATAGGTAATTTTAATCGATTTCGGTTTTAAAAACACTTTATGAACGCCAAAGAAGCAACGCGCCATCGATCAGTTCGCAAAACCTTGTAACTGCTTGTAAAGAGAAGAATCGGTAATAAACTCGTCAAGCGTCAAGCAAGAGCTATTTTCTTCTCCGAGTACAGAGTCGTCAAATTGAAAAAAATCGGCAAAGTGCGAGTCGGACTCGCTCATGAAGGGTTCCGTACCCACTTAACGTACCGATTACGTACACCTAGCAAAAATACCACTGTCATTTTTTGCCAGAAGAAAATAACTTTGTTTTTCATAGTATTCGTATGAATGACAAAGTTATATTTGCGGTTTTCGAAAATGTGTTATATCACAAAAACTTGTAAAGCCTACTTAGCTGTGACAGTTTTCCTTGTTACTTCATCATATGTACTACTATCGTGAATTTTTTCACGTATCTAAACACAACCATTAGGCTGGCAGGGGGGGGGGGACACATGACTCTAACAAAAAGCACTATAAAGCTTAATAATTCACAAACGGATGCCTCAATCAAAAAAATTTTTAAATATTTTTAAAATTGCTATCCAACGACACCCCACACTATGGGATAGACAAGAAAAAAAAATTACATCCCCACTTCACGTGTAAGGGAGGTAGCCAAAAAAATATTTTTTTTTTATTTTACTTTACTACTTTTTTGGCGTGATAAATATGTATATTCACGCCAAATTACAGCTATCTAGTACTAAGACTCTATGAGCTAGACTGGGGTCAGACTTCAGTCAGACGGACATGGCGAAACTATAAGGGTTCCTTGTTGACTACGGAACCCTAAAAATGAACTTCACGCATTAGTAAAGTCACCTTCAATCACAAAAGAGAATACCTACTTACTGCAATTCGATATTTACATAATAAATCAACAAGTTATTTAATTTGTAATACATTCACAATGCAATTTTCATTAATTATTGAACAATTAAACCGCCTTCAAAACGCGTTTTTGTTTTATTTTGAAAAAATCTGTTTATTTTTCAATTTTTAGTGTAAAAAATGTACCTTGAAATGAAACCACATCCTGAGCAAGTGTACCGTAAAGTGCAACGATAAAACTGTTGTCACATGGTGGTCCATCCATATCTAAATTAGAACACCAAGACAAGCTCAGCCTTCCAAATATTAACTGTTATGCAGTTTAACCTTCCACTGGCTTCCACCATCAGCTTACCTAAATTACTTGAAAGAATACAACTAAAGGTATATTCGTGCATGTGGTACTTAAAAAACATGCTCTTACTCCTAAGCGTTAAGGAGTTCTACCTTCCACCATCAGCTCACCTAAATAACCTGAAACATTACAACTACAAATCTTTACGTATTAACGATATTAAAAAATTACCCTCCAACTCCTAACCATTGAGGAGTTGCACCTTCCATCACCAGCTCATTAAAATATATAAAACACGTAAAATACCTATAAAATTTGCGAGTTTTCCTTAATTTCTCCTGGATTCCACCATCAGCTCTTAACTTGGTTACAATGGAACCAACTCAGGAATATACTCTTTCGAATAAAAGAAGAATTATCGAAATTGGTTAATAGTTCCCGAAGATATTGAAGCGTAAAGCAAGAACTACCAGACGAAAACAATGATTCTGAAGAAACTTCTGAACCGACTACTGTAAATTTTTCATAGGACCAAATTGAAACTTTGGTCTATCAGATAAAAAAATAATTATCAGAATCGCTTCACTATTGGCGGAGCTATCGTGGAAGATACATTAAAAAAAACATTCACACGACTTCAGAACCTACTCCTTTTTTTTGAAGTCGGTAAAAAAATTGAAAATGAAGTATCTATTTAGAAAAAATCGACCCGTCTCACAACCAGCGCCGATCAAATCAAATCAATGATCTGACCACGACATACAAATTATGTTTGGATGTAAGTATTTTGTTTGTAGTGATTTCTCTGGTTGTGTTCTGATATCCCTAACACAAGTTCTTAACTTGCTCATATCATCAGAATCAGATCAATGTATAAGCAGGCCTATTTCACTCCCCGTCTCGGCCCGAAAACGCGGCGGCAACGCCGGCGGTGTAAATCCATAGAAATTAGGTCCGCAAAAGAGCTAGAATATATGCAATAGAAAGATGCAACGAGCAGCCGTTCGTAATTTGCGCCGTACAAGCTGAGTTCTACTTTATTGCGTTTAAAGTTAGAGTTGCTATTTATTTAAATGACTAGGCGGAGTGAACTATCTGTTACATAGTTACTATTTAGTAATCTGTGGTATAAGGTTAGTCTGTCTTAGGTATTCATCATCATTATCAGCCATACAACGCCCACAGTTGGGCATGGGCCTCCCCCAAGGATCTCCACATAAAGAAATAAAGAAAGAAAATTATATATTTAGTGACACACACACGGCCGGCGGTAAATAAAGTGGTAAACATGTAATAACAATGTGGCACTAAAAAGGTATCCACTCAGCATGTGTCGGATGTCAGAGACACTTCGACGCTGATCTTCCGTGGGTACCTGTGTTTGAGAGCACTACTAGCCACACTATATTTCTAAAGACGCATAGCATAATAGGGAAAGTCGCCACGTAGTAATAAATAACATAAGCTAAATAGTATACATAAATAAAAACTAAATGAACATATAGTGTAATAGTACATATTATGTACTATTACACAGCGAAAGTAAACACTAGTAGTTTTAATCTTTATGGATTTCAAGCAAATGCTTTTTAAAATTACATTTGAAAGTCGCTACAGTACAAGAGGTTTTTAAGGAGGAGGTATGTTATTCCAGCATTTCCTAACAGAGTATCGAAAACTGCCACGAAATGCAGCTATGTTGTGTGCACAGCGATCGGTCCTGCGTTGCCCGCAGCGCTATCCATCATCATCATGTGGGTTTTAATATCCCACTTCTGGGGCACTGGCCTTCCTTGGACTGATAAGGATAATGGGCCACGAATGACCCACCACGCGGGCCCACTGCGGATTGGTGGGTATTAAGGATATTGCATAGGTAAAAAAAATATCGTCGATGGCCGTTGCTTACACAAGCGAGGGGGTGCTGGGATCGGTAAGACTCCGGCCGCGGCACTCTCGTAGACTGAGAAATACGTGTAGACGCGGCATGCAGCGCGCATTCTATTTACATCTAAAATATCACCTATGTGCGCTTTTACTAAGGACATTATATTATGTAGAATACAAGAAGAATTATTATGAATATTTATTGTAAACGTCGGTTTGTAGGAAGAGTAGATTTTAGATATTATTCGTATGTAGTAAAAAAACCTTTTTTTAACAAAGATAGTCACTTCAAACGATTCTTCAAAATGCAGAACACAGCAGCAGCTATTTATATTTATTTTCTATCTCTAGATCATTTCGATAATATATCCATTATCGAAATGATCGTCGCAGGCAAAACTACAACATTTGCTACAAATTACACTGAAAAAAATAAATAATGTATACTGCTCTAACCAGTAGGTACATTTTCAGATTTATTCCAATCAAATTAATAAAACTTATAATTTAATATGAAAAAATATAAATAACTCATACTAGCCAATTATCTAATACTTTTTTACAAAATAAATCTACTTAGTTAATCAATATTTAAATAAGTATACCGTTTATATAAAATCACGCTATCAATCTATAATAAAAATCAATATACAAAAAAAAACACTTACTTAAATAAAAATATTTTTAAGTACATACAATACCAAAAATGATAATATCAAATAATACAATAACTTGTGTCATTGAAAATTGGAAGCAACGATCACATACACCCAGATACAAGAAAATATCTAAAAGTTAGTTTTCGACATTTACCCGTCCGAGAATCGAACCCGGGACCTCAGAGATAGTGGCACCTAAAAAACCGGTGCGTACACCAATCGGCCACGGAGATCGTCGAATTTGTTTAAACAAAATGTAGCGCAACTGAAATAATTGATACTTTGTTTTGTAAACTTGCCACGTAAGGTTATAAATCAGCCACTTTAAAAAATCTTTTTTCATTACTCATTTTAAAATATCTTTATTTTTCACTGTCACTATTTTTCGCCATGTACGCATCATATCCCTTGTGCTCTAAAAATGGGTAAAAAAACGTAAAAACTTGCCTAACGTCAGGTTCTTTTTTCTGTTTAAATATTATGCGATATGCTGAAATATTTGTACTAATTAAAAATTAATACCGAAGCGACAGCAACACAACTATATGTTAAAATTTTGTCATATTCATTAACATGAATCTCAAGACAATTTTGTGGTATGTGTGACATGACAACCAAAGGCGACAGCAAAAAAGACAATAATAGGTGCATCCATTGCATTGTAAAGTGATTGACTGATATTCGGAAAATTCTAAACAGTTAAACAATGTTTATTAAATTAGTCGCGTGAATTGAGTAAACTCACAAAGGTAGTTTTATAATGTGGTTGGTTATAGTACTTGAATAAAATTTTGTGTGAATAGACTCACCTAGAAGATGCCTTTTCACTTGCGACTTTAAGAGGTTTGGGTTGGAGGTACTCGGGCAAACAGAAGCCGGCAGGGTATTCCAGGCATGATAAAGGAGTACTTAATTTTCTGAACGTGAGTTTAAAGGAGAGGGCGGAATGAGGTTATGCAACTCAGATGCACACTCGTTAAAGCATATCTGAAAAGTGACTCGGGGGATGAAACTCATAGCTGAAGTCCCCCATCGACAGTATGGGAGTGCTTATTAGCCAGGCCAGATAAAGAGGTACGCACTGTGTATCAGATTAATACCAGTAACATAGAGATCCTTACTACCGAACTTAGTAACTGTACGGTCACTTCAGTCTACAAACCTCCCAATGCACCGTATTACTTCAGCTGTCCGCCGAACTTTAACGCCCATCCGGTTAGATTCGTCCTTGGTAATTTTAATAGCCATAGCGAGAACTGGGGTTACAGAACCAGTGATGACAATGGAGTGAAGGTTGAAGAATGGGTTGATGGACACATACCTACTATCTTTGATCCATGATCCAAAACTTCCGTCGGTCGCTGGAAAAGGGGTTAAAACCCTGATCTAATCTTTGCCAGTGATCACATAGATCACCAGTGCGTGAAGACAGTAAGTGGTGCAATACGGAGGACCCAATTATGTGCCAGGCCTTACGACCTGAAGGATAAAATAATAAAATAAAATAAAAAATATCTTTATTCAACTTGACTTAACCCGGCGAGCATGAGGTGAAATAAAGTTACATCAAGCATGAGGCAGGGTTTGACATACCCTTAAGTTAATGTGCCACAATTTAGTTCTTATTGTTATTTTATAAACTTAATTGGTTTGATTTTGTAATAAGTCCTATAATGTTCTTTAATAGGAAATTAAATAAATCGAGTTCAGAATTATACAATCATTTTTATTTAATCTCGTTTTTCATAAACTATGTAATCATAGTAACAAATCTTTATAGCTTTAAAAAAAATTATAATTATACATAAAATTATTCTTTGGAATTTAATTCACTTAAAATTAAGAGATAATGAGATCCTCTTCGTAAAAAAATATAATGAATATTTTGGTAAAAATATGACTAATCGCTGTCATGGTGTGACATACCCCCAACAGGTATGCGCACTAATAGCGCAGCCGGTATCCCGGGCCACACTGCGATCATGGCACTATCCTGCCCTGCGAGCCCCTTCCTCCAGCTACTGAGCGCGCTAGTGTTGTCAGACGAGAAACATAAAAAATACACGACTTTGAAAATGTAACAGGTTATGAGATACCCTGGGTCATGCTCGCCGGGTTAATAAATAAGCTCTTTTGAATCGTCAATATTTTCGTACCACCCGTTCAAGACTTTTTTAACTGATAAGAAGAACAGGCGCAATAAACTTATTAGCTTTAATAATTGGAGTAACGATATTTCCAAAGATTTATATCGTTAACTTTTACAACTTTTTCATTATACTATTACATTAGTTCAACTAAGGTTATGTGTTACATCAAATCCATGCATTACGGTCTTTCAAATAGTCGTCTACTTTTTTTTTCTTTATTTAATTTAGGGAGTTTTACAGAGTATGCGTCGTCTACTTTGAAATATCCTTTGCCCATGAGCGATTTTTTGCCATGACTTTTGAATTTGTGCAAAGGCAGCTCTACTAAATTCTGTGGAACTTTATTAAAACTAGCTACGCTTTTCCCCAAAAACGAACTTCTTGTTTTTTTAAGTCGAATCCTTGGAAAGGCAATCTTATTTTTATTTCTTGTGTTGAATTGATGTATATTGCTACGTTTTACAAATGTATTGAGATACTTCTTCACATATACCATATTCTCATATATGTATTGTCCTGCAACAGTTAATATGTTGATTTCTTTTAAAGAATCTCTTGGCCGAAGTTTGTATATGGCGCGAATAGCTCTTTTCTGAAGCACAAAAATACTTTCGATGTTAGCTGCTGAACCCCAAAGTAATAGGCCGTAGGACAATACACTCTGAAAATAGCTAAAATAGATTAACCTTGCCGCTTCAATATCGGCTAAGAGCCTTATTTCTTTAACAGCAAATACCGCAGAACTGAGTCTACCGGCCAAATCTTCAATATGAGGGTCCCGTTGAAGTCGATAATCTAATGTTATATCTAAAAATTTAGTACTGTTAATTAATTCTACTACATTGTCATCCAATTTTATGTGAATATCAACCTGTCTTACATTTGGCAGTGAAAATTTTTTCACATTTTGTTTTTTTCGAGTGTAATGATAGATGGTTAATTGGTGGTACCACGGCAAAAAGAAATTGCCACATTACCATCAATGGTACTGTCTAATGGTACCACGGTAAAGGAATGGATTATTGCTATGAAACCAATGCGCAACTTTCGATAAAGTACTATTTACTTCGTCAGAACAATGATTACCTCTGTCAACTTTAAAGACTAGAGGAAGTGTCATCAGCAAATAGCACTGTCTCGCATAAATTCTTTGCTTAAAAAGGAAGGTCATTTATATAAATTAAAAACAGCAAAAGGGACCAGTATTGATCCCTGGGGTACGCCCATGTTGATAGGGGCTCCAGTAGACTCAGTTTTGTTGATAACTACTTTCTGCGTTCTTTCACATAGATATGATTGCATAAGGCTAACCAATTTATCATAGACACCATAATGTTTTAATTTCCTTAAAAGCGTTTGGTGATTAATACAATCGAAAGCTTTGGAGAGGTCACAATAAATACCAACTACATCTCGCTTGCTCTCCCAAGCATCAAATATATGTTTTTAAATATAATATGATAGGATGACATACCAAGACCAGTATGAATTAGATCCCTTCTCACAGGACACCATCGATTTGGGAATGAATTGCTAGAAACCATATCCGAAACAACGAGAGAAAAGTGGAACAAGCTAATCGAAGGCGTAAATATGACGCATAAAAGCAAGAAGGCATGGTGTTTTATAAGGAAACTAAATAATGACCCTAAAATCGCTGATCGTCATTCCAATGTGACCACAAACCAGATCGCTCACCACTTACTCCAAAATGGGAAAGCTTCCACGAAAAGTCTCCAGAAGAAATTTACACGAGACCCTGGTAAAGTGGTTAACCACTTGGACGAGGCTTTTACAGAAACAGAGCTCAAGTTTGCCCTTGATAAGCTCAAAGAAGGTAAAGCCGCTGGCTCTGACAACATCAGGGTCGAGCAGCTGAAACGGTTTGGTTTCGTACTACTTATACAAAACTGTCATTTTCTTCCATGGCCGCTTCCAAAGGGTATGTAATCTAATCACTGACGTTTTAGGGTAGCTTTCAAAAAATTGCCGCTTTCACCTGCCAGACTTTCAAACCTTGTTTTACTTTGATTTTTGGTTTTAAAGTAACGCAACTGCTAAAAATAGGTTAAAGTACATCAGTTGCATCGAGGCAAATCCTCTTAAACCATTTATATAATGATGGAGAACTCGAATTTAAGTTTGTAACTCCATTTTCTAATTAACCTGCGTGTCCAAAACACGAGTGTGTGAGAAATTTATACATGAAATATTGCACATGGGAGATAAACAAACTGCAACTGAAATACTTAATTGAAGGAAGTCCAGCTATTAGTCTCAAAAATTTGTGACGCGTAAATCGAAAAAGTAGGAGAGAAAAAAAAAATGTTTTGTAAGCAATAATTTCTACACCACCTGTACACCACTTAAACTTCAAATATTTTCCGTTGGTTCGCAAACTAACTTAGCAATGAGTCTCTACTCCTCCATCCACGTTTCCTGACAATGCCTGCTAGCGGCGGACACGGTGAGAAGTATGTGAGTGTATTATTGTGATCAAAAATAAATATCGAGTTTTCGCTGGGTAAATTTGTAACAATGAGTTCTATTTTTTCTGCCTACAATAATTTTAACAAATGACAAGTAGTGGTTAAAGTTTCATCTCATGGTATAGTACATGGGGTCAGCTTTAGGGTTGAGTAGGTATGGCTTTGCTAAATTAAAGGTTTGCAATATTCTACGACATAACAGTCATTTTCTCATTAACCTGTTTCTAAATAACCTGCTCAATGCATGTCAGGTGGATGAGATGTGTTCGAGTTAATGAGATGTATAGTATTGATCGTCAAATTAGGTTCTTATTAAGCCTTATTAAGGTTCATAATAATAATCTAATTAACCTGCCAAGGCAGGTGAATTAGAATCTTACCTGCTAGAAAACCAGACTATTCCTTGTTCCCTTTTAGTGAAAAGTACTTGTTTTTATGTAACAAATTAAATAAAATATCATAAAAAATACATTCAAATTTTTTTTTACTTTTTGTCAAAAGCGGCAATTTTTTGAAAACTACCCTTTAGCCACCTACTTTTAATAAATGACATTTGTGGCAGAGAGTGTATATAAAACTTCTTCGAGATTATTTATTTTTATGAGTTTATTATCTTTGATATAATATGTTAGTCAGTTTAAAGTTAGCCCGCCATTTGTTTATACTTTGAGCAATGAAATTTAAATAATGAAATAAATATTCCTCCTTCGGAAGTACTTGTACCTATGCAATATTTCATAAGAGTATCAAAAATTTTACTCCGACTATGCAAGTCTCCTTACAGAACTCCGCAAACTTATCTGACGCGGTGGTTAAATTTGAGAGTTTAAACTGTCAATACAGCTGACAGACCTTTCATTCTTTTTTATTGCTACTGGCGCCTCAACCATCGGTTTTAGATATTGTTGTGGAGATTTTGAATTTCGAATTTCAAAACCGCGAGAGCATTTCTTGCAAGAAATTGTATGCATGCTCTATTTTGTACTAATAATGGATAAGAGAATTAGTAATAAAAATGTTTTGAACCTGAAATTTACACAAAATGGTGCGGTTTATGTTCCTCACTCAAAGGAAAGAAACTGGACTTCTCACAGTCTCATAAAATTGGTGTAATGGTGATATTAGATCAACTAGGTATATAAAATTCTTACGTCGGTTTTATTTCAAGAATTGCTTTTACATTATGTCTCTGTAAAAAACTTTTTCAACAAGCGAATTTCTTATTTCTTGATGCAATTTTTTACACCGACCTATCTTAAGTTTCTCACATTTTCAATTTTGAGGAACCTAAAACGAACATAAATTTAATATACAGTAGTAGAAGTTAGAAACTTAGACTAATTATGTACCTACAACACAACAAAATATTGGTACTCAAATAGGTACAACTTTTATGGGCTCTTAAGTATCTTAGGCAATATTATCCGTCACTTTTATTTCAAACTATTGATGTTTGCTTTAGGTAATGAGTAAAATAACTTGTCCTAGGTTACATAGGTCTATGGTTATGCAATAAATGGCAAAGCACTCATCTATACCCAATCCTGAAGCGCTAGTTCAATATTTCCTAGCAAAATAAGCATCATTGAAAAAAATTAGGATCCTAGTGTGAGTTTTTTTTTTCAATTTTGGCGCAATCGAAGCGATACAGTCTCCACGTCCAAACGCCGCCAATCCCAGGCGGAGACTGAAGAATTAGCTGAGAAACGATGCACGATGCATTTTGGGATACTAGTTATTGACTATAAGTATAACAAAAAAAAATTTTAGTAACTTCCTTAGATATGACTAAGAACTACTTACACAAAAAAAATTAGCTTGATTACTCAAATAGTTATTGAGATAATTGAGTTTAAGACGGAAAAAAAGGGTCTTGAAAATCATTTTTTAGTACATTGTATTTATTTGATTAAAATAAAATTTAGTAACTTCCCTTCATAAAGAAAAGATCTATCACATATATTATTTTGGAAGACCTAGCAAAGATACTTTGTCAGGAAATTTAATTTAAAAAAATTGAAAATTCTGAGTTTGATCGCCGATATGCCCTTAACGACTGCAAATGCAGCCGGGACCAACGGTTTGACGTACCGTGCTTACTTAGGTATGTTTTGTAATATTTGGGTAGGTATTAAACTTACTGTCGGTAGGTAGGTACTGATGATGAAAATTGGGTATAATTAATGTGGCCATTTTAAAATTTATCCAACCCTAATTATTAATGAGCATAATAATGTACGGTTAACTGTTGTACATAAAATTTATGATGTTAAGTAATTTATGGATATTATTGCATGTCACGACAATCCTCCTTGCGTCTCAAGTTCAACACTTTATCATTTGTTTTCATTGACTAATCCCCATTAGTTACGCTGCTCTTTAGTTGCGCTTATTTCTCACTGCACTCACTCTCGAAACGAACCCGGTACTTGAACGAAAATTGCAATCGAAAAACCTTGCGCTAATGTCAAACATTGGTTGGTGGTAAGAACGTGCTACCACCATCCTACTTAATATTATAAATGAGAAAGTTTGTGAATAAGGATGTATGAATGTTTGTTACCCTTTCACGCAAAAACTACTAAACGGATTTGGTTGAAATTTGGCACACAGATAGAAAACAGCCTGGATTAAAACATAGGATAGGTATTTTTTATCCCAATATTACCACGGGAACAGGAACCACACGGGTGAAACCGCGGGCGGCCGCTAAATGTATATATGTATAAGTCTGACCACATAAAAACGATGACTTTTGCATTATTGTGTTCCGGGGCGGTTAGAGATAAGATAGCCGTTCCTTAGTGTTTGAGGATTTCGGGATTAGTGCGCTTCCTTCTTTTGCTTTTTTGCTTTTTTCTGTTTTTTTTTCTGCAACAATATGTTTACTTACTGGAAACTTCACTGATTTATGTACAATCATATATTTTTATCTGTAAGTATATCTGTGTAATAGGTATTTATTTTATTTATTAAAAGTACACACTTACAGCAATACATATACACTCACAAAAATTCCTAATAATATCAAACATTAGATATAATGAAGTATGTGTTTTCCAAATAAAATAAAATATAAATACGTAAATCCGTGAACCTTCCTTGCAATAAAGCCCTTACTTTTGGTTTTTGACATTCTGTGATATTAGCTCAAATGAATGGATATTGATAAGAGTCATCATGAGCATGACCCACCACGCGGGCCTAATTAGTGTGTTAGCGACTGCAAATGCAGTCGGGACTGACTTAACATGCCTTCCGAAGCACGGAGGAGCACAAGATAAAAAAAATTTGGTCACCCATCCCGTGACCGACCATTGCAAAAGTTGCTTAACTTCATCAATCGCAAGCCGAGCGCGCTACCATTGCGCCATGGGCTCCTCTTCTAAAGTATTATTTAAAGAAAAAATATGATAAGTAAGTACTTATATAAGTAAGTTTTTTGTAAAAAATCATTTTTATTACAAGCTTTTTTGCTGACCTTACTTTAATATTGTAAGTATTGTCATCCATACCAAACCTGTATGCAAAATTTCAGCTCAATCGAACACTGGCAAGTGGGGCAAATTTAGGTTGCAATATTTGACCCGAACGTATACATGCATACGTCATATACACTGCAAGTTAAATAAAAGCTTGTAAAAGAGAACGTGTCAGGTCCAACTCTTGTTGTTATAACTGTCGAGTACGATCGCCTTTGGCAAACAGTCTGGGATTCTGTACCTAGTTCGGTATTGTATTAATTAACAAAGTAAACAAACTTTCGAAACAACTTTACTGAATGAAAGTCTATGTGGAACTAGCTTTATTGGTTAAGTTTTTTTTCGATTATTAAAAAAAATCCTAGTGGCCGCTCCCCGACTTTGACGTGAATGAATGAATGATATTTGTTTGCAATAATTTTGAGTAAAATGGTGTTCGTTAAGAAGAAAGTTAATCAAAATCTACTTAAATTTAAGCATGCAAATATTATGTAGCGCCTGTGAGGTTTTAGTAATTTTAACATCGAGTATTAGTCTTAAGATCTATAAATGTATTTTCAAACCAGAAAAGGAGATGGTGTTCGCGACGGTATGTTCCTGTTCATCTGTAAACATTCATCCCTATCTTTATCAATATCTTACTCAATCATATACCCATCATTATCTACCTCTGTGGTAATGGTATCAGAACCACAGTTCCTGGGTTCTTTCCAGTAGTGGGGGTACATATTGTATTCGGTTTAGTGGTGTGGTGGATGGACTTTGTTCTAAGTACCTACGCCTGGCTAGCTACCATTATTCATATTGAATACAAGAAATAACAACTTTTTCCAAATGCTCCCAGGGACTAAACCCTGCGACCCCACACGGGATCCGCCATCCGTTAAGAAACACGAAACTAATAATCATGTAATTTTTCGCATCATCATCATCAGGCATACGACGCCCACCGCTGGGCATAGGCCTCCCCCAAAAATCTCCACAGCGATCGGTGGTACTGCGCTGCTCGCATCCAGCGGCTTCCCGCGACCTTGACCAGATCGTCGGTCCACCTTGTAGGGGGCCTGCCCACGGAACGTCGTCCGGTACGCGGTCGCCATTCGAGAACCTTTCCGCCCCAACGGCCATCGGTTCTCCGCGCTATGTGTATATTCATACCAAATTACAGCTTTCTAGTACAAAGAGTCTATGAGGTAGACTGGGGACAGACAGACGGAAAGACGGACATGGCGAAACTATAAGGGTTCCTTGTTGACTACGGAACCCTAAAAAGAAGTGGTTTAAAATAAGTATTAGGAGTACCGGATTATACCCACTTACGTTAGAAAACTTAGGTACAATATTAGATATCAAGATACTTATATTTTTACCCGACTGCGACAGAAGGAGGGTTATTTCTTGCTTGATTAAAAACGACTTTAACTCGAATCGAACAATACATTGCATCGTGAAGACAACAAGTTTTCCATTGACAACATTATTTATTGCATTTTTTTATTAATCATTTGTTAGCAAAGAAATACAGCTGAAAGTACAACCTTATAATGTACATACATATTGGATACAATAATAATACAGGAGCTTGTGACGAAGTGCTAATGCAATCGGCCCGCGATCGTTGAGGTTAAGCAACTATCGCAATGGTCGGGCATGGGATGGGTGACCAAGAATATACTGTCTCGATCTCTCTAGGCGGTGTATCAATGAGCTCAGTGGCGCCGCCAATGGAAATAAATCAATCGCATTTTATTAAAGACTTGGATTAAAAGTTTCGGTTATTTCGCGCAAATAGAAGAGCAAAATGCAATTTTTAATTGTTTTTTCATGGCCTCAAATATGAGCACCAAGTTATGGATCTCGATATTGCCAAATGTGGCCACTTTTGGCACTATTGAGATTCACGACTTATTGCGTAAGTTTGAGTTCTCAAAAGTATATTTATAAAATGCATTCCACTCTTTCACCTGCGCGAAATAACCGAAACTTTTAATCCAAGCCTTTAATAAAATGCAATTGATTTATTTACATTGGCGGCGCCACTGAGCTCATCGATACACCTTAAGCAGTGGTCCCGGTTGCGTTGCAGTCGTTAATACCCACCAAACCACACTGGGCCCGCGCAGTGGAACATAGCCCATTCTCCTTGTGACCAACCCATACAACCGCATTGGGTCCGCGTGGTAGCTCTTAGGGCGCTTGTGCACTACACGGAATTTTACCGTCCGGCCGTCTAATTTTAATTTCATGCTAGATAATTATAAAGTTTCTAATTCTATACAGATAGGTATATCTTAAAAGGAGTAGGTCTTATTTAGGTTAAGGCGTGGGTATCTAATTTTGTAGGCAGGACCGTAAAAAACGGACTGCCGGGCGGTAAAATTCCGTGTAGTGCACAAGCGCCCTTACTTAACCCTTTGTTAAGCCATTGGAACTGGTTTTTTTTTATCTACTACGGGGTAGCACTTAGCCTTCATCACACATGATGTTAAGTGGTGATAAGGCTGAAGGTGGAAGCGTACTAATCCCGGAATCCTCAATGAGGAACTGGCTATCTTATCTTTAACTGCGGGAACACAATAATGCTGAAAACATCATTGAAGTCGTTAATACCCACCAATCCGCATTGGACCTGCGATACGACACTTAATCGAAGGCCTGCAACATCATAAATTATCTGATTAATTATCAAATTGCCTTCTTAATTAATTACTTAGGTACTTATATGAATTTATTTATTATTAAGTAGGTATTCATCTTTCTTTTTTGTTTTTTTTTTAATAATGTTTATCATTTTTCTGTGTTGTTTTCATTTATATTGACTGGTTTTATGTAATAATTTGTCCCTCGACTATGCTGAATAAATGTTTTGTTTTGATTTGATTTGATATCGGCCGTCTCCTCCATCCACCCATAAGAAAGGTCTGTGCCCCACCATGATAGGAGGGGATAAAATGTGGAGTGTGGTGCTATTGACCTTTGTTTAACCTTAATATTTTTGTGAATCATCAGTTCAGTCATGTGATGTTTTTATGAATGAATATATGTATGTTAAAATTAAATAGTAGCCACTTATTATCTACAAATTGGTTACGCGTATTATAATATGCGTATCTAATTAGGTTCTGGTAATATACATAATTATGAAGTAGTCATGTGACAAAGTTTGTGAATGAATTACTTAATAAATAAACATATTTATTTAGGTGCGTTCGCTAATTTCGTTTGTATACAATCGATATACCTACTGATATCAATTAGTAAGACACTTTTTAATATTAGCTTTTTATATGAAGTTATCCCGCGGGAAAGCGATATTTCCGGGATATAAAGTAGCCTATGCCACTCTCCAGGGGTGCGATTCTCTAACGAAGTTTCACCGTCACATCGTCGTTCACTTCGATTCTTTATGTCAAAATTCATAATAAACAAGTGAAGGTCAAGCGAAAAAGAACGTCGAGTTTGTTGATTGAATCTTAGAGAATCGCACATCTGCTCCTAAACTATCCCCATACCAAAAATCACTTCGATCCGTTGTTCCGTTTTGACGTGAAAGAAAAACTCAGTTCATACATTTTGCAGTTTTGTATGGAACAGCTGTTTTATTTTTTTCGCGATTTCAGTTTTGGTCCCATAATAAGAATGGTTTATTTTTATGAATATGAAATGAATCCTTGAAATTATCCGGGATTATAAAAAAAATACCGTGTATACACTTTCACATTTACAATATTAATAGTATGGATATTAATCATACAAAAATTTCAATCAATCTGCATTTACACTGCAGTTCCCAGTACGAGGCTCGCTTTGTCATCCAAAAATATTCAAAAAGTGCAATGACCAGCCCGTTTTCTCGATTAACCGAATACTAAGCTGTATTTTGTGATCCTTGCGATCGAAATAAGACTAACAAGGTTTACTTTCTTTGTTTTTTATTTATTTAAGTGCAGCGAAACGTGTCGAGCAAGTTTTAGCACATTAATTTATTGAAATCAATAAATAAAAGAATATGTGCGTCAAGTTAGCAGCCTCACAACAGAATTAGATGGTTTTGATTATGTCAAAAAATACTGTATAAATAGTGTTAAATAGTGATGTATATTAAATAAATAGTGTAACTTTGATTCAAAAGATATTTGAGTATCTTAGTGAGGCTGCTAACTTAACGTCAAGTTAGCAGTCACCTCAAGAAATACAGTTCGTATCAATGTGATTTATATGTCAAAAAATACTGTATAAATAGTGTATCGTAAACGCAAAATTTCAAAAGTAGTGCTTTAATACAAGCCGAGATATTAGGGTCTCTAAGTGGGCTGCTAACTTGACGTCTCTTGCGATGGAGATTCCAGGGAAACAGGTACAAGTTTTAAATAAATAAATACTTGAAAAAATACTGTGTGAAATAGTGAATCTTATGATATAAATAAAAAAAGAATTCTTCTTTGCTATTTTCAAAAAATCTAATGTAAACTTCTACATAATAATCTGAATATATGCTGACGATCAATGTTGAACTTTGCTCCTTAGTAATAAGGTTCAAACTTTATTTCAATCGTGAAGTGCGTACTATCGAGCAAAAAAGTGAAATATATATTTTTGATTGTGTCAATACATACGTATAATCGGTTTAATGCTATTGATTAGGTATTTAAACAAATATATTTCTACCCACTTTTTAACCGACTTCAAAAAAAGAGGAGGTTCTCAAGTCGACAGTATTTTTTTATGTATGTTTTACCATAACTTCGCCAGTTGTTAACCGATTTTAATAATTCTTTTTTTATCTGAAAGAAAATAGGTAGGTAGTTTATGTGTGGTATCATGAAAAAGTTAAAGTAGTCAGTTCAGTAGTTTTTTCACAATCCTGAAAAAACACATAGTTTTTGACTGGTAGTTCCTGCTTTACACGTCAATATCTTCGCGAACTATTGACCAATTTCAATGATTATTTTTTTATTCGAAAGAGTAAACTCCTGAGGTAGTCACATTGTTACCAAGTTAGGATCTGATGGTGGAATCCAGGGGAAATCGAGGAAAACCCGTAAATTTTATGGTAATTTACGTATTTTAAAGATTTTCTAAAGTTTTTTAAGTATTTGCATCTGGTAGTCATCGTCACCTGCTGATGAGCTGGTGATGGAAGGTACAACTCCTCAAATGTCGTTGATATGTAAAGATTTTTAGTTGTATTCTTTCAGGTTAT
Organism: Crambus lathoniellus; assembly: GCA_949710035.1. NCBI lineage: Eukaryota > Metazoa > Arthropoda > Insecta > Lepidoptera > Crambidae > Crambus > Crambus lathoniellus. The sequence goes on along the minus strand of OX453313.1, from coordinate 12,234,664 downwards.
TTAGATTAGATCGTTCTTTCATCCTTACTTATATTATAAATGCGAAAATGCGAATCTGTCTGTCTGTGTGTTACACAATCACGCCTAAACTACGGAACCGATTTGAATAAAAATTGGTGCAGAGATAGTCTGGAGCCTGAGAAAGGACATAGGCTACTTTTTTATGTGAAGAAAGGGCTGTAAGGGGTTGAAATAGGGGATGAAAGTTTGTATGGAAATTACGTCATTTTTAAAGCTAGAAGCTTCAAAATTATTTGATAGGCTTTTGATTAGATAAATAAATACGACATTCAAATGTAAAAAAAACTACCCTAAAGAGGGTGAAAACAGGGGATGAATTTTTTCGTGTGATGACGTCGGCAAAAAAGTTTACGGAACGGATTTTGATGAAAGTTTTTTTGTTATACAGCTATTGCTCCTTGCCAACATATAGCTATAATTTATTTTGAAGATCGCAATTTCTGATGTGGAACCATAGCAGTCCAGCCAAACTATGAGAGATATAAAAATACCGTTTTATCATATCATAATCATAGCGCTAAACGATATATATAAAATAAATACACAAAAAAACGAAAACCTTATTAGCTAAAAAAATTAAAAATGCTGCCGAAAGTCACTATTCCACGCGAACGAAGTCGCGGGCACAGCTAGTAAATAATAAATAATAAATAATAAATAATAAATAATAAATAATAAATAATAAATAATAAATAATAAATAATAAATAATAAATAATAAATAATAAATAATAAATAATAAATAATAAATAATAAATAATAAATAATAAATAATAAATAATAAATAATAAATAATAAATAATAAATAATAAATAATAAATAATAAATAATAAATAATAAATAATAAATAATAAATAATAAATAATAAATAATAAATAATAAATAATAAATAATAAATAATAAATAATAAATAATAAATAATAAATAATAAATAATAAATAATAAATAATAAATAATAAATAATAAATAATAAATAATAAATAATAAATAATAAATAATAAATAATAAATAATAAATAATAAATAATAAATAATAAATAATAAATAATAAATAATAAATAATAAATAATAAATAATAAATAATAAATAATAAATAATAAATAATAAATAATAAATAATAAATAATAAATAATAAATAATAAATAATAAATAATAAATAATAAATAATAAATAATAAATGAGTGTTTGTACCAAAATTTTGAAGTCTCTCCGGCATTTCGGAAGCGTCCCATCTTGCAGCTCTCAATTTATTTCTCCGTTTACGCTGTTTGCGTCGATTATGTAGCTTGTATATTTTGTTTGTTTATAATATACTAGCGGATTCTCGCGGTTTCATCCGCGTGGTACCAGAACGAATGTAGCTTTCTAATGATCAAAGAATTTTCTAAATCGGTCCAGTAGTTTCGGAGCCTATTCGATGAAAACAATTTAACAAACAAACAATCAAATCTTACCTCTTTATAATATTAGTACTTACTTATAGATAATTATATAATTTGTACCGCTTTAATTGTTTTCTGTTTCCCAACGGTTGACTGGCAAAAAATACTTTTAGTATTAAGTCCGCCTTGTATATTACATTACCTATGTATTATGTACAAAAGTTTATTAAATAAAATAAAAAAGAAATAATAACAAATATGCTAGCCCCAAGCTTATTTTTCACATACAAAAGTTCCAGCTAATTGAACTTTTGTCCAACGACACTTGGATCGCTTATTTTGACGTTTAGTCGTTGAAATCCGATCGAAACAAAGGTCATCTAAATAGTAGAATACCTTCGAGTTATCCTTTTGAAACGATTGAAGGACGATTAATGTACCAGAATACACTTCGACGACACTTCGATAGAATCGCTGCCGCTCAAGTTCTATCGACAGTTGTGAATACGAATATGGTTTCAACGACTAAATCGCTACGATATCGTCACGGTTTATATTACGAGAATCGGGCTACTGGTCAAGGTCGCGGGAAGCCGCTGGATGCGGGCAGCGCAGGGCCGATCGTTGTGGAGATCCTTGGGGGAGGCCTATGCCCAGCAGTGGGCGTCGTACGGCTGAAATGATGATGATACGATAGATTATGTATCATTTAAAATGACTGGAATCAAAAATTTGACAATATCAGTACGTCTAAAGAAAACTGTACACGACTGTACCTAAATTCGAATGTATGGTAGAAGTTAACATTAGATTTTTTGAAAATAGCAAAGAAGAATTCTTTTTTTATTTATATCATAAGATTCACTATTTCACACAGTAATTTTTCAAGTATTTATTTATTTAAAACTTGTACCTGTTTCCCTGGAATCTCCATCGCAAGAAACGTCAAGTTAGCAGCCCACTTAGAGACCCTAACATCTCGGCTTGTATTAAAGCACTACTTTTGAAATTTTGCGTTTACGATACACTATTTATACAGTATTTTTTGACATATAAATCACATTGATACGAACTGTATTTCTTGAGGTGACTGCTAACTTGACGTTAAGTTAGCAGCCTCACTAAGATACTCAAATATCTTTTGAATCAAAGTTACACTATTTATTTAATATACATCACTATTTAACACTATTTATACAGTATTTTTTGACATAATCAAAACCATCTAATTCTGTTGTGAGGCTGCTAACTTGACGTTGACGCACATAAAAGAATGCTTTTATTCTGGTTTTTTTTTTTGCTTTATTAGTCAACGAACGCGTAAAGAATAGTTTGCTTGGCCCGTTGGGTTTGCGAACCGATGGCGTATCTTCTATGACGTTCACAAGTATTGTAAATAACAATCTAAATTGAATAAACAAGTTTGACTTTGACTTTGACTTTGACTTGTTATCTGAGGGGCAATATTACACTATCATTTATCGAATCATTTATTGGATCATAGATCTAGTAGTCACGATATTGGATAATGTAATATAGACAATATGATTCATTTTTCGACTCAAAATAATATTGGATCAAATATATGATCATTTAAATGATCAGAGATATTTGATAATGTAATATCCCCCTAAGGTAGGTAATCAATATTTCTTAATAAGTTATCTAATCTACATTACCTACATTATAAAGAGGAAAAGTTTTTCTTTTTAAATTTGTATTCGATTTGATTGAAAATTCAATGATTTGACCACGACATTGATACAAACGCAAATCAAGGGGCAGGTCTTAAAACCGAAAAGCCGGACTGGCCAGCTAGTTTATCCGGACTTTTGGGTATCAAGACCAGGCCGGACATCCTAAATAACCAAAAGTTTCATTCATGCCTTAATTCTAAAATAAAAGCCATATTTCTGCAGTTTCTAATAAGTGCCTGTGTAGCTTTCAGGTGGGATAGCTACTTATAGGGCTCGTGGTTTTTTACTATCACATTTTATCTATACTTACTTACAAAATTGCAATTTGAATGCATAAAAATAATTTAAAATCTCAATAAGTGCCTGTTTTAAAATGTCCAATTAGGAGATAGCTAGGTAACTTTCCAGTTTATGTGAACACTTGAACAGTGACAGTTTTGTATGGCCTATCTGTCAAGTAACATCTAATCTGAACCTACCAAACAGGCCCTATCTCCTTTAATAATCAACAAACCTATTTGCAAAATAATAGCGACACAATGTTTAGGAAGTGAAACAAGTTTGTGGTTTAGTAGGTAATATTATTATTTTGACAGGCAGTTGAGCCAATTATTTAAATATTTAAAATAAAAAAATGCTGCGTAAAAAATAAGCAAAAACCCACGCGCAATTGAATTATATTATACAGTCATAATTTTTAATCCGGTTTCACAACTTTGAATGTTCATCTAAATAAAAACAGTGAATATTTAAAGCGTCAAGTATGGTGTCTATAGATAGCTTTCAGATGTCAAAATGTTCACCTTTTAAATGAATAATTGTATTTTTCTCGTTTGAGTATAAGCATGTTTTAATGTAATTTTTAATGACATTTGACCTTTAACTAGTGACGTGGGGTCTGTGAGGCACGTCCTTATTTTATTTTTTGCGAATTGAACACTTTCCCGCGTCCCCCCTCTCCTTTTGAAAAATCGTGGTACTATGATGTTTACCAACAAGTACCTAGGTATATTTTCCAAGTAAGTATAAAAAATATTTTTCTTGCGTAATATTTTGAAATAAAGTACTTACGAATTTTAAATTTACATATATCAATTACTTTATTGTTACACAATAAGACATTTTGGACTTGTCACGACATGCACGACATATAGGTACGAGTTACTACAACATATTATGATGGGAAAAGATGCCGGCAAGAGGAGAATATCGTGGTTGCAGAACATTCGGGGCTGGACGGGAATTACGAGTTCCGCCGAACTCTTCCACCTTGGCAAGGACAAGGTTAAATATGCAGAGCTGACTGCCAACCTTCACTAGTTGGAGAGGGACCCCAAGAAGAAGTAGTAGACTTTAAAAGCTGATCCGTGGTATTACACGCGTAGTTTCCCTGCCCATAGGAAATATCAGGATGAAAATATTCCTAGTATATGTATGTCACTCACTTCGGCTGACATGGTGACTCATCTAGCTGTCGTATAATTTATTATTTTACACATACAGCTCATCATAATCATTATCATCAGCCGTACGACGCCCACTGCTGGGCATATAGGCCTCCCCCAGTAGTACACCTAGATGAGATTTTTTGTCACACTGCAATATTTTTTTTTACATTTATTTGCTCAATCGACTTTCTTATTCAAACTATTTTATGCCTTGTTAGATATTTATTTATCTGTGATAACTTTTAAATGTACTTCTGACGTCAACGAATTTAAATGAGAGAAAACAATCATCAATAAACGTCAGTGTTACTAAATAGTAAAGAATTTAATTTCTAAATTGTAACCAATTTTAAAAATAGTAGCGGTCGTCAGGGGTTTTACCCATATCTAGTTTGCTCGTCGGCTATAAAGTTATCCTGTGCTGCATTTTAAGATGTTCAAAACGATACCACAGAACCAGAATTCCAGGTTTTAAAGTTGCTTGTTTAAGTATCCAATGGACAATTCAACAAATTATAAATAGAGATGGAATGGAATCTATTTATTTGATGGCGCGCTTGCACGGGCAATTTTATTGGCAATACTTGCCTGGTAACTGAAATGTCATGTCATGCCTGCATGTATTCGTCTTGATGTGTTCGTGACGTCATATTTGGCTGGGGTTGAGAGGAATTGCGCAATTTTAGTTGTTTGTGTAAGCGCAGCTTAATATCTAGTTAGACATAGGCTGAAAAGCTCAATTAAAAAAGTAAAGACGTACCTATCCAGCTTTACAATAATTAAAACTTTGAGCGTTAGGATCTTTCAAGGCTTTTTCCCTGTCATCATAGGGTAGTTTAAGTAATCAACATTATATAACTAAACGTAGGTATAACTATTATCATATTAAATTGCCTACAAAATTTTTGTAGGCAACTTTTTGAAGACAATAAATAAGGTTCTAATATTGATTATGCTGACTTCATAGCAATTTTTGTATTTTGAAAATACGTACTTAAATAAACAAGTATTTTCGTTTTATTATACCGTAGTCAGCAGTACGTTTCATCCATATTTATATTACATGCGAGATCAAATCTGTCTGTTACCTATTCACGCCTAGACCACCTGAGGGCTAATGTAATGAGCGATTGTAATGTGACGTGACCGCTAATGTCAATCCCATACATTTTCTTTCTAATCTACTGGCGATATCGATAATAGAAAGCCACTTGTCTAGGCCCTCTGGACCGATTAAAATGAATTTCGGTAAATAAGACATAAGCTGTTTTGTCGTGAAAGTTCAAACTTTAAGGCATGGCGCGTTATAAACTATAACTACTTACTTATTTACATATTCGTTACAAAATAAACGAAGACGTCTGGCTCGCCTTTTTGTTTGAGGAAAGATTCAAATTTTATCACATAGAATGAATACATAATAAAGGTATTTGATTATTTAATTGGCAAACATAACGTAAACTTAAAGGCTGTTTGTTGCAATCAGGGCCAGTGACCGTCGTTGCAACATTTCTTAAAGGCACATAATGAGCAAGTTTCTTACCCGTTCTTGTAAGTTGCAAGATGTCATTATCATAGAGTTGGTAAGAAATAAATATATAGTTTAAAAAACTATAAAAACACACTTTTATAGGAACAGACTAAAAGTACAAAATAACCGACTATTCAGTAACTGAAATTAAAAAGCGTGGTGCGCGTTGTCAATAATGTACCTACTTGAATGCATGCTTTGCAAAGGGCGCACCACGCTTTTTAATTTCAGTGACTGAATAGTCGGTTATTTTGTACTTTTAGTCTGTTCCTATAAAAGTGTGTTTTTATAGTTTTTTAAACTATATATTTATTTTTTACTTTTTAGTTTAATAAATGGCAACCTATGGATGGATGGCAATCGATTTCACAGTCCATTCATGTGTCTGCCCCAGGGACCGGAAAACCCCTGTTTTTGATTAAGCTTATTATTAGGGAAACCTTGTTAAAGGGTAACCGTATTATAGGGTTACCCTATCGATAGTGTAAGACTCAAGAAAGGGTAACCCTTTCGAATTAACTTAACTTCTTTCCAATGGGCTTACCGTATCGAAAGGGATTTGAATTAAGCACTTACCACATAATTGGGTTACCCTATTGTCTCCTGCATCGCATCAATGGTCTCCTGTCTCTTTTCCGCGCATTCTGCATACCGTATCTCGGGGTGATGGGCGTCCGTCTCGGTTATAATCATGTTGTGTTGTGTGTTGTGGATACTAATAATTTTTAAAGCGCATTTGTTTTTTTTTTGTGGTATATCTATCTAAATTATTATTATTAGGAGGAAAGATTTGTTTTTTTGTATGTAACGAAAAAACTCGATTTCTAGTACCATTTTGACAAGAAAACAGCAACGCAATGTTAAAAATATAAAAAAATCCAAGATGGCGGCCAACTCTTTTGTTTGTGGGCCGATTTTGATGAAACTCAATTTCTAGTACTATTTTGACAAGAAAACAACAACGCACTTTTAAAAATAAAAAAGTCCAAGATGGCGGCCAACTTCTTTGTTTGTGGGCCGATTTTGATGAAACTCGATTTCTAGTACAATTTTGACAAGAAAACAACAACGCACTGTTAAAAATAAAAAAATCCAAGATGGCGGCCAACTTTTTTGTTTGTAGGCTGATTTCAATGAAACTCGGTTTTTGGTACTATTTCGTCAAGAAAAGAGTAACGTAATGTTAAAAAAAAAATTCAAGATGGCAGCAATTTTTTTTGTTTGTGGGCCGATTTTGATGAAACTCGTAGTCTAGTACTATTTTGTCCAGAAAACAGCAACGCAATGTTAAAAATATTAAAAAATCCAAGATGGCGGTCAACTTTTTTGTTTTTGGGCCGATTTCAATGAAACTCGATTTCAAGGACTATTTTGACATGAAAACAGCAACGCAATGTTAAAAATATAAAAAAATCCAAGATGGCGGCCAACTTTTTTGTTTGTGGGCCGATTTTGATGAAACTCAATTTCTAGTACTATTTTGACAAGAAAACAACAACGCACTTTTAAAAATCAAAAAATCCAAGATGGCGGCCAACTTCTTTGTTTGTGTGCCGACTTTGATGAAACTCGATTTCTTGTACAATTTTGACAAGAAAACAACACCGGATAGCGAAAGGTCGTGGGTTCGAGTCCTATCGGAGCTGGTTGTTAGACGGGTCAGCTGCTTTTGCAGTAAAAAAGATAAGGCTATTAACTGATATTGAAACGGCAAGACTTGTTTACTTTAGTTATTTTCATAGTGTAATGTCCTATGGCGTGTTGTTGTGGGGCTCAGCAGCCAATATTGGAAATATTTTTGTACTTCAAAAAAGAGCGGTACGCGCCATTTACAGCCTCCGCCGCCGCGATTCATTAAAAGTTTTGTTTAAAGAAATTAATATACTAACCTTAGCAGGGCAATACATCTACGAGAATATATTATATGTTAGGAAACATCTTGACTCATTTACTAAGAATAGTGATATTCATAATTTTAACACAAGAAATAAAAATAAGCTTGCCGTTCCAAGATTTAGACTTAAAAAAAGAAGAGGCTCTTTTTTGGGAAAAGGCATAGCATTCTTTAATAAAGTTCCACAAGAAGTAATCGAGCTGCCTTTGAATAAATTTAAAAAACATGTTAAAAAGACGCTCTTAAGCAAAGGCTATTACAAAGTAGAAGATTATTTAAATGATCATAACGCATGGTTGTCATAATTATAGTAAGTAACACTAACAATGTATAAAAGGAAAATATTCCTATACTTAAGTATGTGAAAACTTTCCTTCAGCATTAGCTTTTTGTATAAATTTTATTATTGTACCATTTTGTCTAGCAACGACATAATTATTTTGTAAATGCGTTGCTTCTGTTAAAGCTGATGAGTTTTTTTCGCCTGTTTTTCTTGTCAGTTAAAAGATGTCCATAACAGGTGGTAGGTTAAAAAATGTTGGACGATTCATAAGCATTAATTTTATTTAATCTATATGAATAAAAATTTATTGACTTTGACTTTGACTTTCGTCGATTTTTTCTAAATACTTTATTTTCCATTTTTCTATGATAAAAATTGCATTGTGAATGCAAAAAAGTAAAAATTTAAATAACTTGCCATAGTAATTTCTTCTTTAGCGATTGTCAAATATCTGGAAAGGTATTTCTTTCGCGTGTGGGGGTAGTAATATCCTCGCATTGATGAAATTAACGCTGGCTATACAGCGTGTAAGAAGTATTGGATAAATTCGACGCTTCTCGTAACGACTCCGTAGCTCAGTGGTTAGAGCAGTCGCCAGGATAGCGAAAGGTCGTGGGTTCGAGTCCCATCGGAGCTGGTTGTGAGACGGGTTGATTTTTTCTAAATACTTTATTTTCCATTTTTCTATGATAAAAATTGCATTGTGAATGCAAAAAAGTAAAAATTTAAATAACTTGCTTTACTCTTTTCTTGACGAAATAGTACCAAAAACTGAGTTTCATCGTAATCAGCCCAGCCCACAAACAAAAAAGTTGGCCGCCAACTTGGATTTTTTATATTTTTAACAGTGCGTTGTTGTTTTCTTGTTAAAAGAGTACTAGAAATCGAGTTTCATCAAAATCGGCCGACAAGAAAAAAAGGTGGCCGCCATCTTGGATTTAGATTTTTTTTAACATTGCGTTACTCTTTTCTTGACGAAATAGTACCAAAAACCGAGTTTCATCGAAATCAGCCCAGCCCACAAACAAAAAAGTTGGCCGCCAACTTGGATTTTTTATATTTTTAACAGTGCGTTGTTGTTTTCTTGTCAAAAAAGTACTAGAAATCGAGTTTCATCAAAATCGGCCGACAAGAAAAAAAGGTGGCCGCCATCTTGGATTTGATTTTTTTTTAACATTGCGTTACTCTTTTCTTGACGAAATAGTACCAAAAACCGAGTTTCATCGAAATCGGCCCAGCCCACAAACAAAAAAGTTGGCCGCCATCTTGGATTTTTTATTTTTTTAACATTGCGTTACTCTTTTCTTGACGAAATAGTACCAAAAACCGAGTTTCATCGAAATCAGCCCACAAACAAAAAAGTTGGCCGCCATCTTGGATTTTTATATTTTTAACAGTGCGTTGTTGTTTTCTTGTCAAAAGAGTACTAGAAATTGAGTTTCATCAAAATCGGCCGACAAGAAAAAAAGGTGGCCGCCATCTTGGATTTTGATTTTTTTTAACATTGCGTTACTCTTTTCTTGACGAAATAGTACCAAAAACCGAGTCTCATTGAAATCGGCCCAGCCCACAAATAAAAAAGGTGGCCGCCAACTTGGTTTTTTTATTTTTTTAACAGTGCGTTGTTGTTTTCTTGTCAAAAGAGTACTAGAAATCGAGTTTCATCAAAATCGGCCCACAAACAAAAAAGTTGGCCGCCATCTTGGATTTTTTATTTTTTTAACATTGCGTTACTCTTTTCTTGACGAAATAGTACCAAAAACCGAGTTTCATCGAAATCAGCCCACAAACAAAAAAGTTGGCCGCCATCTTGGATTTTTAATATTTTTAACAGTGCGTTGTTGTTTTCTTGTCAAAATAGTACTAGAAATCAAGTTTCATCAAAATCGGCCCACAAACAAAAAAGTTAGCCGCCATCTTGGATTTTTTATTTTTTTAACATTGCGTTACTCTTTTCTTGACGAAATAGTACCAAAAACCGAGTTTCATCGAAATCAGCCCACAAACAAAAAAGTTGACCGCCATCTTGGTTTATATTTTTTTTAACATTGTGTTACAGTTTTCTTGTAAAAATAGTACTAAAAATCGAGTTTCATCAAAATCTGCCCACAAACAAAAAAGTTGGCCGCCATCTTGGATTTTTATTTTTTTTACTTTGACGACATTTGACGACTTCCGTGGCCGAGTGGTGTACGCAACGGTTTTCAAGGTGCCGCTATCTCTAGAGGTCCCGGGTTCGATCCTCGGTCGGCTAAATATTGAAAACGAACTTTTCAAATAATCAAATTTCTAGCGCGTACCTTTTTAATAACAAATAAGTTTCGATTTACCGGTGTTAAAAAATGCCCATTTTCAAAAATTTATTACTCGGTAACCAAGTGGAATTGAAACACGGGAGTTCTACTCTTGCATTTGTAAAGCTTAACTCTTTCCAATTATTGAAAAAAAAGGGGGATGTCCGATTTTAAGGGTTTTGGAAACACCGTGCATGGCCACCAAAGTCCACCAAAATCGCTGTATCGAAATGTTTTTTTTTTCATGACAGATAATGAATTTCCTAACAATTTTTATATGAAAAAACTGACAAATGCGCAGTTATTGAGAAAAAAACTAGTTTTTTTGTATGAAAAAATATTAGTTTGCGTCGAGATTGCATCACATGTTAAAGAAGGCTAAATACTATTAGTTCCTACGTAGATTAACAAAAATAGGCGAATCCAAAAAATTAAGTGAACTTTTATTTCTTTTTGATATTTTTGTTTCAAATGACTAACAATGTTGCAGGCCTCAGAAGTCATAGCAAGTTAAATTTATATGAAAAACGTTTCTACAAAGTAGCATTATATCAAATATTACTTTTTTTATAAAGCTATTTTATTAAAGCTTACTATTTCTCACGCTAGAGTTTTTGTACAATATTTAAATTTATAAGTTTTTATAGGTACCTACTTCGAGTCTTGTATTGTAACTATACATAATTACCCTAAAATGTAGCCATATTGTTGAGTTTACAATAACTTATTATAATTTGTTAAAATTTTGTAATGTACTAGACCTAAGCAAATTGTAAACTTGTTCATGGTTCTGTTATAAAAAAATAAAAAAAAAAGCTACTAGCTGCTCGATCGGCGAAATTTGTACCGCCTTATCGACAGCACGCCACCTACCGGGTCCAATTGTAATTCTAAATCATTCTGGAATCCGCCTGAAGACACAAAAAAAGTCATTGAAATCGAAACTGTTTAGGAGGACTTCAGTTACATACACACGCCCAGAAGAGTTATTTAAATAAAGAATTCACTGCTTACAAATAATTAAAAACGATCGTCAGTAACAAAAACAAACAAACACGTGTAATGTAGCGGTCATATTAAACAAGTTCCTTCCTTCCGTTTTTAAATGCCGGCGCCGCGGCCACTCGGATAAACAATAGCGAGCGGCGGCGACCGACGGATCACGCGAAAATGAACTTTAGCGTGAACGACGCATGATTCGTTATTATCTGACGTAGCGAAGATTTTGTCGATACGGCGATCACACTTGAAATTGTTATACAATAATAAGTCTAATGTAGTGCGCACAGAAGTTTAAATTGCTTTGACGCTTCAAAACCCTGTCGCAGGGTAAGACTTAAAAGGGTTTTTCGTTTATGGTAAGCGCTTACCCGAATTAACTTGATTCATTTGGTTACCCTGTCAATACGGTAAGTCGATGATATGCTTATCACTTTGAAAGGGTTTGTAGAAACAAGTCTTTAAAATACCCTATAAAAACCCGGGTTAGGGTAAGCGGTTCCGGTCCCTGGTCTGCCCACCCCGTAAACATTATAACTCAAAGGCGAGATTGTATGTATTTGTTTTACAAATTCAAGTGGAGTCTATTAGTTACCAGATGCGCGAGCCGAACCCTTACTTCATCCTTACTCCATCATCAGACCCTCACCACCAAGTGTAGCGAAAAAGTCTCATCAGAACGAACCAAATGAGCCCAAACTCGAGGGGTTTCCTAGTGGTCATTAAGGAGTGCCACTGACTTCCTCCCTGCTCCATCATCAGGCCCTCTCCACCTAGTGTAGCAAATAGGTCTCATCAGAACGAAATAAATGAGCCCAAACTCAAGGGATTTCCTAGTGGTCATTAAGGAGTGCCACTGACTTCCTCCCTGCTCTATCATCAGACTCTCACCACCAAGTGTAGTGAATAGGTCTCATCAGAACGAAACAAATGTGCCCATCTCAAGGGGTTTCTTAGTGGTCATTAAGGAGTGGCAATGACTTCCTCCCTGCTCCATCATCAGACCCTCACCACCAAGTGTAGCGAATAGGTCACATCAGAACAAAACAAATGAGCCAGAACTCGAAGGGCTTCCTATAGGCCATTAAGGAGTGCCACTGGCTTTCTCCCTGCTCCATCATCAGACCCTCGCCACCAAGTGTAGCGAATAGGTCTCATCAGAACGAAACAAATGAGTCCAAACTCAAAAGGTTTCGTAGTGGCCATTAAGGAGTGCCACTGGCTTCCTCCCAGCTCCATCATCACATCATCAGACCCTCGCCACCAAGTGTAGCAAATAGGTCTCGTCTGAACGAAACAAATGAGCCCAAAGTCGAGGGGTTTCCTATTGGTCATTAAGGAGTGTCACTGGCATCCTTCCTGCTCCATCATCAGACCCTCACTACCAAGTGTAGCGGATAGGTCTCATCAGAACGAAACAAATGAGCCAGAACTCGAGGTGTTTCCTATTGGTCATTAAGGAGTGCCACTGGCTTCCTTCCTGCTCCATCATCAGACCCTCACCACCAAGTGTAGCGAATAGGTCTCATCAGAACGAAACAAATGAGCCAGAACTCGAGGTGTTTCCTATTGGTCATTAAGGAGTGCCACTGGCTTCCTTCCTGCTCCATCATCAGACCCTCACCACCAAGTGCGACTCATAAGTCTCATCAGAACGAAACAACGGAGGCCAAACTCGTGGGGTTTCCTAGTGGTCATTAAGAAGTGCCACTGGCTTCCTCCCTGCTCCATCATCAGACCCTCACCATCAAGTGTAGCGAATAGGTCTCATCAGAACAAAAGAAATAAGCCTAAACTCGAGTGGTTTCCTAGCAGCCATTGAAGAGTTCTATTGCCCACCTCTTGACTCCATCATCAGATCAGCTCGATGGTAGCAAATTATTGTATTGTCATCGGATTCATATAGACTTGCAAAGTTTCAAATCAATACGACAATTAAAAGTAGGTTAAAATTGATTTTCAAGATTTTCTTACATTGTGACTTAGTTACAAGTGAAGCTAATAAAAGTGTGGTAAAAATTGCTTATTACCTTCCAGGACGATTGAAAAATATTTTTTTCAAGTGTAGGTACTAGCGACTGGCCCTGGATTTGCACGAGTGCAATATATATAATACTAGCCTTCCACCCGCGGCTTCGTTCGACAGCGTGAACTACACGTCGATAAACTGGGGGAACCTGATATTTTATCCAGAATAACAAGTAGCCTATATGATTCTCCAGATCCAAATTATCCGCATAACAAAAATCATGTCCGCCCGTTGGTCCATTTCGACGTGAAAGACGGACGAACAAACTCACTTTCACATTATAAATATAAGTATGGTTGCATGCGGCTATTGATAAAAACCTTATTAGTTTGCAAGATAGATCTTGCAAACTAATGCGGTTTGTTGTTGTAGGTAGTTCTAATGTAGTAGTAGTACAATGATGTTTGCGCCGTTTGTAGGTAGAACCTAAAGGACGCCATACACGACCAAACCTGCCGTCAAGCCTATCGTCAAGCATGATTGAAGCAAAAAATCAATTTTATGCTTCAACTTGACTTGTCACGCACACTAATGCCAAAGAATACTAATATTTGAAAAATGGAAAATGAAGTATTTTGAAAAAATCGACCCGTCTCACAACCAGCTCCGATGGGACTCGAACCCACGACCTTTCGCTATCCGGGCGACTGCTCTAACCACTGAGCTACGGAGTCGTTAAGTCAGTGGTTAGAGCAGTCGCCCGGATAGCGAAAGGTCGTGGGTTCGAGTCCCATCGGAGCTGGTTGTGAGACGGGTCGATTTTTTCAAAATACTTCATTTTCCATTTTTCAACCATAAAAATTGCATTGTGAATGCAAAAAATTAAAAATTTAAATAAGTAATACTAATATTTGCTAATGCTAGCCATACATCATCCTGCTTATCATCCAATCGGCATGACGCTGCCGATTGGATCAAGAAGAACTGAACGTGGGTGGGTGTGGATTGGCATGACAGTTATCAAAATTATGGTGATGGACGAACTGCAGATTTGATCAAGCCTGCTGTCATCGCCATGCCGACTGGACGATATGCAGATGGTGTTCATATCAGGGATGTTGCGAATATTCGCATCCGCATCCGCATATGCGGATCATCCGCATCGATTTAGACATCCGCATCCGCCTCCGCATAAATCGATGCGGAGCTGATGCGGATGCGAATGTGTAGCAGGACTAGCAGGTCGCTACAAGAAAGAAAGGGGCGGGCCCGGCGAGTGGCGCGTGTCGACCGCGCGTGCTAATTGACCAATAGGAAAGCAATTATTTTCTTTAGATTTCGATGAATCGGTGACGGTGGCGCACCTCGCTATTATTTGTGTTGTGATGTGACTGATGATGACAAGATCTGACTCACACGGTTGTGGTTTTGTTTTGTCTTATCGTAAATAGTCAATCAAAATTGCTTTTTTTACCGAGATTTTTGTTAAAAAGTGTCATCGCGTACGTTTTTTGTACAGATCCGCATCCGCATCCGCATCCGCGGATGTGAGCCTCTTGAAATCCGCATCCGCATCCGCATCCGCGGATGTCAAAAAATCTGCATCTGCAACATCCCTGGTTCATATCGTTAAACGCTGGATCATTCAATGATATGACCAGCGTATAATAAGACTATTTCATGAAATGACTTACCATTTCATGAAATAATCAATTCAATGATCTGACCAAATACATTGCCACCATAATAGCCACACACCGTGAAGCTTGCTAGACGGCAGGTTTGATCGTGTATGGCATCCTAATGCTGACCATACACCATCCTTCCATTGACTTCCTATTGACTTATTTGATTAGACGTCAGTAGCGAGCGCGCAATGTTATCACAATTTGCCCGCGCCGCGCGACGCACCGCCTGACGCGCTGCCTCTCCTTGAACGAGCACTTGTTGCAAATTATCCTTGTTTTGTTTACAAACTCACATCGTTGTGTTCACGTTGTGCTATTCGTATAGTAAGTTTCAATCTAATCCTTAACTACGAAGTTTATTGTTTTAAATTAAAATATATTACGTTGTTTGAATGCGTCTGCTTTTCGTTTTTAGCGAAAGTTGAAATAATAGGATGCGGTGGCATTTTTGTTGAAATATATAAAACTAGTTCTTGACATTCTTGACATATATACATATGTAATAATATTGCCAAAGCCTAAAATTGGAAATAATATCCAAGTTGATGCCTTTATATAGTCACCTAACTTGTATAAAACTGCAGCAAATAAAAATTTAATAATTACTGTGGAATGTTTACTAAAAAAATGTGTGTGTTGATTTTTATCGTTAGTTCTATTCTTGTTACAAACAATAAAAAAAACCAAATCTTTGAATAAACTAAAAAAAATTGTTTTTAGTCATCGGTTTTTAGTCGAAAACTACGTTATTCGAGAGTATCAAAGGCAATATTTTGTGAAGCAAACGGTCTCCAATCTCCATACAAACGGAGGCGATAACGTTTTCCACCCCTCTGTTGAAACGCATAAGAACTACGGCTACTAAGGCTGTACTTTTTTATTCCTATTCATTGTAGATTTGAAAGTATTGGCACTTTTTTGTTTTGTATGAAATCACTAAAGTGCAAATATTTCGAAACCTAAGGTTAAAAAAAAATACAACCCATAGTTCTTATGCATTTCAAAAACACACCAAAAATTCATTGTTGTATGTTAAGGTTTAGAGGGTAAAAACGTTATCTAGAACACTGGTTCTAGTATTGTAATTTTAAACGTCTTGAAAAGAAACTGGGCATAATAGCGGAAATACACGGTTCACTTTTGGCCTTTCAATTTGGAGGAAGCAACCAAATTGAACAATGTAAACATAAAAGTTAATCATTCAATGTCAATGTGCAGCTGTATTTCTGCGCCTAAATGCACTAAATATTTTTATTTTATTTTATTTTTTATTATATACTTATGGATGACTAAATCGGCCATTCATTTATGTTAAAAATTGTTAACCATAAAAATGGTGTCGTTGATGTCTTTTGTAGGACGCAATTTCCACGAATAATTTACATTCATAGTCATCCAAAAATACTTGTTTATTATTTAAATGAAAGTATAAGTTTATTGTGTTTACTGTTGAGATGGATTTTTTACGTGTACTTCTTCTTCTTTTTATGCAATGGCGTTGTCCTTCCGGATTTCACCAATATCCAGTTTTAGCTCAGTTGGTTGTTGCTTGTCTTGGTGTCTCGCAGGAGAACAATGTACAAGTACAGAGGTGGTAGACTATAAGCGGTGCTTCTAAAATGTAATTTTTTAGAAACATTCTAACTTTTATCCCCGTGCAAATAACCATGTTATTTTAAGTAGGTACTTAACTACACTGATAACTTGTAATTACTTTGATCAGAATTAGTAAATTAAGTTTCTTATTTATTTTATGCATTCACAATGCAAATTCTATATGAATGAAAAAAACACCAGCCCTGCAAGTACCTAGATTTTAGGGCAGCAGGTAGCAGGTATCAGGCAAATAGTCAGGAAGTCCCGTCCGAAAATCTAATAACTATCTATAAATATTTGCTCTATTATAATTATTTCAACTATGTAGAATTAGAAATCTGATTAAATATATTATCTTTTTTTTATCCACAAGAGGTTAGCACTTATCACAGGTGTAATGACCAGTAAGTAGTGATAAGGCTGAAGGTAAGGTTGCTCACTAGTCCCGAAACCCTCAATCACTGAGAAACTGGCTATCTATATTTTTTTTAGCTCGTTTTATCCGATGAAAACTAGGTTAACGTAGTGTTAAACGATGGTACTCACGTTTTATCTTACTCGACTATAACATAACGTAACCTAGCCGAAATGAACCCCTACTTTTATATTATGCGATCCTGCTCCTCGCAGTTTTACCCTAGTGGTACCCGTTACCGTGGGAATATCGAAATAAAATAAAACCTATATCACTCAGTAATCATGAAGTTTTCTATTTGTGAAAAAATTGTTTAGATCGGTGCTGGTGGGTCCCCGCGGTTTTTCCCACGTTCCCATGGGAATATCTGGTTAAAATGCCCATGTCACTCAGGAAGTATGTAGTTTTCTAATGTTTTCTTTTTTTATTTCAATTAACCACCGCCGTAATGGATAAAGGCATTCACCTGGGTGAATTTGACGACCGATTTGGCGCAGGGGTAGGCTACCCACCTTCTGCGCCAGTGGTCTCGGGTTCGATTCCCGTACAAGACAAATATTTGTGTGCATGAACATGTCTATTTGTCTTGGTCTGGGTGTTTACTATGTATATTAAGTATGTATTTACAAACAAAAAGTATTTAAGTATATATTTATCCGTTATCAAGTTTTCCATGATACAGTTTCTTAATGAAATTAACATGGGCTTAGATAATTGGTGTGAATGTAAAAAGTTATTTATTTATTTATTTTATTTATTTATTCATCATCATCATTATCATGTCATCCGAACGACGCCCACTGCTGGGCATAGGCCTCCCCCAAGGATCTCCACAACGATCGGTCCTGCGCTGCCCGCATCCAGCTTATATCCATTACGAACATACAAACAAAAAATAGTAAATAGACAAACAAAAAATCTAATTTTTCTTCTGTATAGTATTAGTGCAGATGGTGCAGTAGATACCTACTTAAAAGATTTAAGTTAAGTTAAATTAGATAAAAAATTGGTAATATCACAAACAAAAATGGAACAAATTGTAAAAAATCCATAACAATACTGTGAGAACCAGACTGAACTAACTGATCACGCTATTTTCGTCGCTTGTACTACAATGAATCTCATGTTTAAGCCCAGTAATTTAGCGATTAATGACTTAGGTACTAAAATGAGATCTAATGCAGCTATTAGCTGAAATTAATACAGTCGATCAATGTCGCTCTTGCATGTCCTGTGCAGACACGCCATAGGTCTTTGTTCGCAGTCATGGACAGATAGTTCATGAATGGCTTTATGATCTTTACTATTATAGTTTTCCATGGAAGCAATGCCACTATATTTAGTAAATTAATCTATAACTCTTTTGTACGTGTGTTTGTCAGCAAACTCCTCTTAAACGGCTGGATCGCGTTGGTTGAAATTTTGTATGTATATTTCAATGGGTTCCTAGATGGTTTGAAAAGACAATTGGATCCTGGGTATTCTAAGGCGGTACGAAGTTCATTGAGTCAGCTAGTTTAATAATAAAGAACTCAAATTAATATCTGTCAATACCACAGGCATTGATAAGATTTCGAAGTCAGTGGGCTTAAGCACTTGTGCTACGGCATTCAGAACCAACGAGGGTACTACAAGTACCTATAGATATTTAACACCCAAACACGAAACAAACACCAGTTGGTGTTCATTACATAAATGTTTGTCCCGGGTATGGTCATTTCCGCTGCGCTAAAGGGCCCGTCAATTAAAATATTTGAATGAATGAATTCTTTATCTGGCTACAGCAAATGCAATAAAAAAAACAACGGGTTGCACTCTGGGAGTGCCGGCAGAAGTGAAAAGGGCTCCCTAGACTTTTTCACAAAAAAAAGAAAAATATACAGACTAGATTTGAAGAGGTCTTCTGACTTCAATGCCGCCCGTTTTCTAACCTGAGCTACCACAGCTTTAGAAACGGTGGCGAAATTTGCCTTCGTATTCTAATGACAATGTAACAGTTTTTCGATCAGCAGGTCACGCTCACGTGTCCGTCTTACGAATTTTCGATCTGACGGTCCCGTGATCCTGACGCGAGTTTAACATTTTTCACCCATCACAAAAAGTGCACAACGCCGCTAAAGAAGAAGAACAAATAAAACTAAAAATTACAAACTGCCCAATGAACCCGTTGTCTCACGGCTGCAGCCAAAAAGGGAGTCAGCTCAGCATTATGTCAAGCCCAACAAGCCTGACCACAGCCGTCTCTATCGTCTTCGATAGAGACGGCTGTGGCCTGACGCATATTTTCAACTGACCCATTGATCCCTTTTTTTGAAAAACGAATGCCAATTCTACAGTATTTTTCACATTTTTACAATGTAACCTTTACAAAAAACTGTAACATCGGTAACGTACCTATTATTATTAACATATTTATTTGTTGATTAGCTTTCCGCCCGCGGCTTCGCCCGCGTGGGCTACACGACGTTATCCCGCGGGAATGTGATATTTTTCCGGGATAAAAAGTAGCCTAAGGTACTTCTTATTTCATCACCTACCTGCCAGTGAAAATCCCGTCAAAATCGATCCAGCCGTTTCAGAGATTAGCCGGAACAAACAGACAGACAGACAGACAGATAGACAGACAGACAGACAAAAATTTAAAAAAATGATATTTTGGTATATGTACCGTATATATAAGCATATGCATGTAGTAAAAAGCAGTTATTTTAATATTACAAACAGACACTCCTATTTTATTTATTTGTATAGAGTATAGATATAGTCACAAGATAGACCCCGGATAAAGGCAAGGACGACAGAGTTCTATTGTTCTCTCCAGACTAGTTCTGTCAAGACTAGTAGTAACGGTTCTTTAGCATGGAGATAGGTCCAATATTTTTGCAAGTCTTTAATATTCTAAGTACTAAAGTTAATAATTAGCTATTCATTACTATAGTTTGTGTAACCATCAAACTTCCGTCTCTAATACAACTGTGTCGCATTTGCCACGCGTTGATTAATTGTATGCAACCTTAGGTGACCCTGATAAAACCAGCTTTCGCATCGCCCCAGGTAAAAATTGTGGCTCAGATTTGTGGCGAATCTCGCCGGTTTCTTATTTTGTATATGTACCTTCGGCAGCATATAAAGATTATCAGTTGTACCACTACAATAAATCTCTCAAATGAGGCTTGTACACCAAGTGTAAATTTGCCAATGTGCAAACGTTAAGGCGCTACTTGGAAAAAGTATGGACTTTTTGATATAAAAGTATAGGACGGTTAGAGTTGTTAAAATCTGGTAATAAGATATATATTTTTTTAATACCTATCTAGATTCGTATAGTTTCAGAAACACGATTTTATGATTTTGCCTCGACACGTTTTCTTTTCGAAAAGACCTCTAAAAATACGAAAATTCAAGATTATTCTTAAATGGGGTTTCATGAAATTGGTTTAATTAGTAGACACCAAAAATATTTAGGATCGTGTAAAGCATTTTTTTTAAAACCGCTATAGTTTTTTAATACGAAGTGATTTTGTGTTTTTTTTGCCTAATCTGCAAAATCGGTCTCACTCCCGCGCGCGTTGTTTTCTCATTAGAGCATAATTTTTCGAGTATCGCCTTAATCGCGTTTATTTATTTATTTAATCTTTATTGCAAAAAAACAGCAAATGGCGGACTTAATGCTATTATGCATATAGTAGTCACTCGCGCTATCAAAACTAATATAACGACACCTCATACGTTAAAATCTTTCAAATCGTTTATAGGCTGTAAGCATTAGAAATTTACATACCTACATAATATATACCTACATAATCCCGAAAAACATAACCATTACTCTTTCTTATTAATCCTCCTTCTGTCGCAGTCGCAGCAGTAAAAAGATGTCTTTTTTTAACCCAACAAACAAGTTCAGGGTTTATATAAGTCTACCTATCTTTCGTTACCACTATCCGACGATACGCAATCGATTTAAAATAAAATATGCAACAGGATAAAGTTTAAAATGGCTGAGAATGTTGCCAGTTTAGGGTAATTCAATATGTTGTTGACCGTAAAAAGGTACAGTTATCATTTAATTTTAACTTCATCTGTATTATAACGTGGTCTGAATTTGAGAACGGGATTCACTGATATATATATTTTTTACGCCTCAAAGCTATTGGTGAAAAAGGTTACGTGCCGTAATACTTTAATTTTACCGTAAATCTTGGATTGCTTTAGCATTTTTATTATAAACTAATTTTCTTTGTAAAAAGCTATGAGTATCCTTTCAAAACCAAATTTCTCAAGAACTCTTTATATCAAAAATCTCTCAAAACTTATATTGCTAAACAATGTTTCACCCTCAGATCATATACAGTATTATATGATCTGAGGTTTCACCTGTTCCTTCACCTCTCTCTGTCTTTCTTTCTTAACTGTTAGTAATTCACTATCCTTTTCTTTCAGTGACGATCCCCCTCCTAAGCTTCGGCATGGTCCAGGGCTGGCTATCGCCCATGATCTCTCAGCTACAGTCCTCAGAAGGGCCATCACCTGAACCGTATAGTGGTGACGACATATCCTGGACCACGTCGGTGACATACATCACCGCCATCATCACCGGAGCCCCTATGGGGTATCTCACCGATCGGTATGGGAGGAAGTTGATGACTTTGGGAACTACACTCTCGTTGATAGTAAGTAGACTTTCAGTTTATCGTCGTCGTTGCAAATTTAAAATGTCCGATGCTATGTGATAAAAGAAAATAGGTACCTGTTCACATGAGAATTGTATTATAACAAATTGCTTAACATTTTTTCGACGGGAGCTAAAACCCAGAACCTAAATAAATTTCAGTGCAACACGGGGCATAATGCACCTCGTGATGAACTATTACTTACGTGGTGCGTTACGGCTGTAAAATGGTAAAATCGCCCCGTACACTTATATTGCTTCAAACACTTATCACATCCTGTAATTTTATGATTTTTGTTTTTTTATATATTTAAATGATACCTCAATAATGCTATCTAGTTGATTTGCCAAAAACTGATAAAATTACAAGGAAAAAAACAAATAACGGGGCTTTTTATTTATCTCCGTAATGCATTAAAAATAAAAACCTCAAAAATCTACATAAAAAAATAAAACGTTTAAAAAAAATGTAACCGCCTTCAAAAAGGATCTTCAAACAAAAATTAACAAACACTAAAAAACGAAAGAAACGTCTAATGCTGGAGCTTCACCTGCGTCTAATGCCATTAATTAGCGCGCTATTTGATATAATACGCAGATGTATCTGGGTCTTAGCGCACTAAGACGCGCCGTTATTAACGCCGTTAGGCGTCACGTAGGTGAAGCCCCAGCATAATAGGTATTGAGGTAAATACGTCCTTCACCTCACGCTTGGGACCGGATTTTTTTTTATATGTTTGTTATTTGAATCAGTATATTTCGTTCTTATTCTTTTTGGCTTGGCACCGACTTCAAACAGTTCAGTAAGTACCAAGATAAATTAGAAAAAGTCACGAATCATCGTCCTTTGAACTAAAAAATCCTTTCGTTTTTTAGTGTTTGTTAATTTTTGTTTGAAGATCATTTTTAAAGGCGGTAAATTTTTTTTTAAACGTTTTATTTTTCGATTTTTAGTGTAAATTAATAATCGAAGCTTAAGAAAATACATGGTGATTATGATAAAGTGTTGTAAATATCCTATCCGTTACGGAATTCAGCTTTCCATCTTTAGCTACTTAGATAACTTGAAAGAATACAACTAAAGGTCCATTCGTGCATATGGTATTTATAATACATCATATAACTCCTAACTGTTGAGGAGTTTCACCTCTCATCATCAGCTCACCCATAACCTGAAAGAATAAAATACTTCAAGAAATATTCTCCAGCTCCTAACCGTTAAGGATTTCTAGCTTCCATCACCAGCTCATCACTATGAGATGATGACAACCAGATGTAAATACTTGACTAACTTCAAAATAAATGGAACGCATAAGGCTTGCCTATATTTAAGAACTTCTCTCAATTTTCCTGGGATTTTATCTCCTGGTCCTGACTTTGTGAAAATAAGATCAGGTCAGAAGTACAAACTTAAAAAAAAAAAATATTTTGAAAATGATCCCCAATTTGATGAAAATATGAAATCGTCCATATACCCAAATAAAATCTAAATACACATTATTCCGGATAACTACTGAACTTCTTGTCAGTTCTTGATGAAATTTTGATGGCACCCCAAAAATTATCCAAATCGGTTCATTAACTAAAAAGTTCTGAGGTAACACACATAAAAATATATATATATACAGTCGAATTGTTAACCTCCTCCTTTTTTGAAGTCGGTTAAATATCTCATACAGTTCCTACATCTCGCAACTTGAAACCTCTGGCGGAAGGTGGATTGCCGCCCGATAGATGGGCATCCTGAACTGGGGAGCATATGTCGACGGGGGCGCAACTAAGAGAGTAGAGGGGTGAGTCTGCGGGGCGCAAGATCCCGCTAGAAGTAGCGTCAAAAGGCCCCCGGCGCGTTATGACATTTTACACTTCCAACCTTCGAGCATATAGCTCATGCAACCCCACCCTGATCAGCCGGTGAAGACCAGCCAGGGGCGGGAGTCCGCAGACCCCTCGAGGTACACCCCTACAGCGGGGGCGGAGGCCTGGATCGACTCCCAGGAGCACTCACATTACCCGTGGTGTCTGCACTCACCAACAGCTCGCCACAAGCTGCCGTCTGGGCTTACTGTTATTATTATTAGAAATCTAAACAAAAAATCAAGAATACGTTATCAAAATACATGCGACTGCTCACGTGCGTCTCCAATTAATAGGCTATAATATTCAAGGCTAGCCCGAAACTGGCGCCACCTATAGAAACGCCAATGACTCATTCATCAATAATTTATACTGTTTTTATGGTTTACCAATTTTATAGAGTTTTATTAAATCCTTGGAAAGAACAAAGGTCATACACAAACCGACTATCTATATTTGCGTAATACATGCAGCTGCAAATATTTTTTTTATCTACAACGGGGTAGCACTTAGCCTTATCCCATCCGTCATCACACCAGATGTTAAGTGTGATTGAAGGTGGAAGCGCACTACTGGCACTACTTCCGGAATCTTCAACCACCGAGGAACTGGCTATCTTATCTCATCTCAAGTTACCTTTTTTTATCCAAAATGGGGTAGCATTTAGCCTTCATCAGACCTGATGTTAAGTGGTGATAAGGCTGAATGTAGAGGACTACTCCCGGAATTTTCAATCACTGAGGAACTGGCTATCTTATCTCTAACTGCCGGAATACAATAATGCTGAAAACATCGTTGTTATGGTATCAGACTTGGATGAGATGGTGGTAGCTAGCCAGTTGGACTTAGAAGAAGTCCTACCACCAACCAAACCGAATACAATATGTAACCCTACTGGGAATCGAACCCGGGACCTTTGGGTCTTATACCGGTGGTGTGTACCACAAGACCACAGAGGTTGTAGGTATATTCGTATATACAGCTGAAGACTTAGTTGATTAGTCTTATGAATGCGCTAAGCTCTGGACCTACCAGTCGGAATTTATATTTTCAACACACTTGCTCATAAAGTGAGCCTTATTACATCGATCTTAGGGTCATAAACCGAACTATAACCCACGCGTGCATAATAATATTACAGTACTAGTTGCGTAATAGAATTATCCCTACAAAGTTAAGTAAGTACCTAACTGCAAGTTATATGCGAGTCAACAGAGCATTTTCAATTTCAGCGGGTAATAGATACAGTACTTTTTTTGTAACAACAAAGAGGTTTTATACGGCTGAAATCCATTTACGTTTTTAGAATAAATAAATGTGTCCCTAATTATGACAAAAACATAATTAAGTATATTATTATCAAATTATTTATAATTCACAATAATTTGTTATAAAACATTTGCATTTTATCAGTATTATTATAGGTAATTAATTATTTTGAAGTAGGCTGTATGGCTGTATGTAATCAATCACCTCACATTTGGCGCGCGCAAAAAAAAAACTTGCGCGCTTTTTCCCTTAGTTAATATCAGGTTAATACAATATGTATGCAATAAATGTTTGTTTTTCCTCGCAAGTGTGTTGAAAAAGTGCGTATGAAACTCGTGAGCAACTTACTCACTAGACACTCGGCTGATTTACGCCCTCGCCTGCGGCTCGGGCTGGAACCCACAGCCTCGTGTATAATGAGCAACCTAAGCTCACTTGTATCATAATATACTATTAATTCATTGATTACTAGCGACCTGTCCCAGGTCGTACCCTTTGTTCCCAACTAGCCACACAGTTCACACTAAACGAGTAATACTGTGACTCTTAGGGACAAAAAAATCCCATCCAGTCACACTGGGACTCGTTGAGACAATTAAAGAAATAAAATCCTAACCAGTCACACTGTGACTTGTTGGGAGAACATTTTAATTGTCAATCAATGGATGGATGGATGATTACCTAAAAACCTACCTCTTGAACCACTCTGTACATTGATGAAAAATCCGTAGCGTATTTTGCAGGTCTAAGCGTACAAACGGTAGAAAGCTACTTTGCCAACTATTCGGTATTAACAGCTAGCTCTATAATTATATTATGACTAAGTACCTATCAATGTTTGCAACTCAAAATACTGAAGTATTCATAAACATCCAATGTAAATATAAACAAACGACAATAATGTACAATGCGCCTGCGCAGGCATAAAAGTAACTGGCGCATGAGATGGATCGATAACGCTGATCGATTTAAGATGTGTTCTTATAATGTCATCAGGTTGAGAGAGGTGATACTGTGAGATTATAATAAAAAACGCCCTATTTTAACCCTTTTTACCCGACTGCGGCAGAAGGAGGGTTATGTTTTTCAAGAGTAAGTATATAAGGTCCTTCTTAAATAGTGCACATAATTTTAAGGGGTCAATGTACTCATGCATACAAACAACTTTTACTATGGTACCAACATTGAAATCGCGAAAAAAAAATCAGCTGTTCCATACATTTTGATCTATTCGATTTAAAATTTTCTATTGACCCCTTAAAATTATGTGCACTATTTAAGAAGGACCTTATATATGTAGGTTTCTATGTTTCTAAGAAAGAAAAAAATAATTATAAAAAGAAAAAACTTTATTAAACACAGAGAACTAACAAAAACACATGACCAAAAGAAACAGAAATATTTAAAAAAAACAAGTAGGTACTTAAGTACACACACAATGTGTGCAACTAAAGGACCCTGCCTCAACACAAAAAGTCTTCTGATCTCGATAGGGGACGAGCCAAACCCATCCAATGACTGCATATAAGTACTTAGTTAAAGTTCCTTAACGTCCTGTTATATATGGTAATTGTATAGCATATTGCTGAGGAGCTGCTAGACGCTGCTGACCAGACAATCTGGGCTCGCATCCGCGAGCGCCCTGCCTTGGCTAGTCAGTCGCAGCGCAGCCACCTCACGCGAAACTTGTGTCTAAAATTCTAAATCAAACAATAAACTGTGTTCTAAAAATAATTCCTTTTTTTAAAAAGACCTCCGTTAGGTCCCGTCTAACATTGGTGGCAGCGTAAAAGGGATAAAATATCCCCGGTTTCGCCTCTTTCGCGAAGTATCAGTTCTATTCCGTGCTGTGCCGTGACTCACAAAAGAAAATCATCCCGCTGTATCCTGACATAAAAGAAAATCGCTGTATCCTTAGAAGAAAATCTTCTCGCTGTATCCTGAAATAAAAGAAAACCGCTGTATCCTTAGAAGAAAATCATCCCGCTGTATCCTGAAATATAAGAAAATCACTGTATCCTTAGAAGAAAATCATTCCGCTGTATCCTGAAAATAAAAGAAAAACTCGCCGCACCCTGAAAAGAAAGAATTTTCGCTGTTCCTGTATTACCTGAAGAAGGAAATTTCATAATTTCCTGAAAACACAAGAAAGTTCATAGAAAATATTCCCCGTGTGTTTCGTGTTTTGTGTTTAAGAGTGAAAAGTGAACGTCGATTCATTTAATCAAAGTGTGTTCGTGATTAAATCAATTCCCAAAACTGTTCGCCGTATTCATAGACTTCATAATTCTTATCGCACAAGAATGCAGTCACCGCTTCCTGTCGCCGTCGCCGGACTCGCAACATTGTTACTGTGAGTGAAGCTTTGTTCCATACTCAGACTTTATCCCGTTGTTAATCGATTCTTGTGTTAGTTTTAAGAAACTATAAATTTATTTTGTTACGAACTAGTATTCCGAACTGATTAATTTGTTATTGTACGGGTGCCGAATTCTAATCTTTCAATGACTAAAGATCAGCTTACAAAAGAGGAGCCTAGTCAAGCAGTAACACGCAGTAAATCGCCTATCCCTTGCCCTATCATCATGTCGCAAATAGACTTAAATGTTTTGATAAAATTTATAAATAAATACGATGGGAGCCGCGAAAGGCTCACTGCGTTCACGAATAATTGCAAACACGCCATTAGTCTTGCCTCTAGTTCGCAGCAAGATATTTTACTCAAATACATATTGAGCCAGTTAGAAGGCCGTGCGGAAAGTGCTTGCTCTATAAAAGAGTTCGAAAGTTGGGAGCAACTAGAAAACTTTTTAAAATCCCAATTCGGCGAGCGCAAACATTATGCTGCGCTCCTTTCTGATCTCCAAAATTGTAAACAATTGCCAAACGAAACAGTCAACCAGTTCGCACTCCGGATCGAGTCGTGCCTTTCGAAATTACTAACAGAAATTAATATATCAATCCCAACCAAGAAAAAAGGCGAACTGGCTGGCCGTGTCGCTGCGATGCAAGATCTTGCCCTACATACATTTATGATAGGTTTGAACCCCAGCTTATCTACCTTTGTAAGATGCCGGGATCCAGAGACCTTAAATGAGGCCATTAACTTTGCAGTTTCTGAAGAGAAAATATTATTAGCCACACGTCGTAATGCTCCGTCATTTTCCCAAAATCAAGGGCGCCCCCGCCAATTCCCAAATCGATCTTTCCCTCAATTAATGAATAGGCCCTTTAACAACAATAACATGTCGTCAGCAACCCCACTTGGCTCCTCTCCTGTAATATGTAGATATTGTAAAATCCCTGGTCATACTATAGATGTGTGTCGAAAACGTGAGTATAACAACCAACGTTATGGCCAACCCCAACCTAGATTTTATCCGGCTAACCGTCCTGCTCCTAATACCTCTCAAGGTCAACCACGCCGACCAATTCATACAATTTCCACATTAGAGGAAAACAACACTAGCAACAACAATTTCGAAAATTATCAATACGATAATTTAAACTCGCCAGATTTCCCGCCCAGTGCCGTACGGGAAAATTAATCAACAAAACCGGCACCGCAACCAATACCATTCCAAATCAATTCTATACCACTAACAAACAGGGTAACCAGCCCCAAATTCATAGTGGCAATTCTACTATTCCAAATCATTGCACTAACAAACAGGGTAACCAGCCCCAAATTCATAGTGGCAATTCTACTATTCCAAATCATTGCACTAACAAACAGGGTAACCAGCCCCAAATTCATAGTGGCAATACTATAATTCCAAATCATTGCACTAACAAACAGGGTAACCAGCCCCAAATTCATAGTGGCAATACTACTATTCCAAAACATTGCACTAACAAACAGGGTAACCAGCCCCAAATTCATAGTGGCAATTCTACTATTCCAAATCATTGCACTAACAAACAGGGTAACCAGCCCCAAATTCATAGTGGCAATACTACTATTCCAAATCATTCCACTAACAAACAGGGTAACCAGCCCCAATTTCATAGTGGCAACAAATCAAATCCTCAAAAAATACTTACCAAACCAGAACCTATAAGCACTCCAACTCCTAAAACAGAATCCCGTATTCCTGACAGAAGCCGAATCACTGCTTCCAGCTCCATACCTGAAAATATAAAAGAGAACAATATTAAAATTCATAACATCACTACTAACCCATCGAAAAAACACTTACCTTTTATCGAAGTCCAAACCTCAGTTTCTAAAGAGCCTCTGTCATTTCTCGTCGATACCGGTGCAGCTATAAGCATATTAAAAGAATGCTCAATAGAAAAAATGCCTAAAATCACCTGGGACGAATACGTAACTTTTACCGGACTCGGTAATGACGCTAACCCCATGGTATCAATGGGTACTATCCCAGTAAGTTTCCAAACCCTGAACCACCAGTTCCATCTCGTAGGTCATCTGAAATTCCCATATGACGGGATTATCGGAAATGACTTCCTATCAAAATCCCTTAGCAAAATTGATTTTACAAATGACCAATTAATAATAGAAAATATCAAGCTTCCCCTTAAATTTACAGATCCCGTTTATACGATTGCACCCCGATCCGAAACAATAATTGAATGTTCAGTCCAAAATCCAGAAGTTAAAGAAGGCCTTGTTGTAGATCAACATCCCATCAAATCATTATTAATAGCCAACTGTATAGTTAAAGTCAAGCCTAATTCCAGGATTAACATAACCGTAGTGAACACCTCTGAATCACCCTTGATAGTAAACTCCGATCTGAAATTAAAATTATCACCTCTTAAAGAAAATAATAACCACCAAATCTTTCATATGCCCCGTCCCGGTAATGATTCGACAAACATTTTAGACCGAACTAACCAAGTTATTGACCTTTTACGAGTTTCCCATTTAAACACCGAAGAAATCGACGCTCTTCACAATCTGTGTTCAGACTTTTCCGACATCTTTTATCTTCCGAATGACAAATTAACACATACTGACGCTATTCAACACGAAATCCCTACCACTTCTTCTGAACCAATCAATACAAAGACATATCGCTTCCCAGAGGTTCACAAACAAGAAGTCCAAAAACAAATTGACAAAATGCTCGATGATGGGATCATCAAACCTTCGACATCCCCTTGGTCTTCTCCCATATGGATTGTCCCAAAAAAATCAGATGCTTCCGGTCAACGTAAATGGAGAGTCGTCATCGACTACCGCAAACTGAATGATATCACAATAGGTGATTCCTACCCTATACCCAACATAAGTGAAATTCTGGACCAATTAGGAAAAAGCAAATATTTTAGCACTCTTGACCTCACTTCCGGTTTCCACCAAATAAAAATGTCTGATCGTGATGCACCTAAAACTGCCTTCTCTGTCCCTCAAGGACATTTCGAATTCACTCGCATGCCCTTCGGCCTCAAAAATGCTCCTGCCTGCTTTCAAAGGCTAATGAACTCTGTTCTATCCGGGTTACAAGGCCTGCAGTGCTATGTGTACTTAGATGACATTGTTATCTACTCCTATGATCTCGACAGCCACATAAAATCCCTTTCTAACGTCTTTGACAGACTCAGACACTTTAACCTAAAACTTCAGCCCGACAAGTGTGAATTCCTTCGAAAAGAAGTGTCATACCTTGGACACACTATAACTGATCAAGGTGTGAGACCTAACCCCGAAAAAATCAGAGCTGTCAAGGATTTCCCTCGTCCTAAATGTCCAAAAGATATAAAATCCTTTTTGGGTCTAGTATCCTACTACCGCCGTTTTATACCCGATTTGTCAAAAATAGCCAAACCCTTAACTAATCTCTTAAAGAAGGATGTTCAATTCAATTGGCAAAATGAACATCAACTAGCTTTTGAACAATTAAAAAATCACCTAATATCCGCACCTCTTTTAATTTACCCTGACTTTACCAAACCTTTTTTGTTAACTTGTGACGCTTCAAATTTCGCTATATCCGCTATTCTTTCCCAAGGTATGATAGGAAATGACAAGCCAATCGCATATGCATCTAGGACCTTGAACAAAGCCGAATGTAACTATAGTACAACTGAAAAAGAATGTCTTGCCATTCTCTTTGGCACGAAAACCTTTAGACCATACTTATATGGTCACCGATTCACAATAGTTACTGACCATCGACCTCTTAAATGGCTATTCAACCATAAAGACCCCGGCTCTAAACTCATTAGATGGAGACTCAAACTCGAAGAGTTTGACTATGAAATCGAATACAAGAAAGGAAAGATAAATAGTAACGCTGATGCCCTATCACGATACCCTGTTAACCCTGTCTTACCTCAATCGGATAGTCCCAATCATACTGCATCCCATGACGAGAACTTACCTCCACAGCTAGATCCTGTGGAACCTGTGGAAAATAGCCCACCAGCACCAGATGTCCCTGAAAATCAAAATCCTGTGACTAACCCCGAAACCTCTTCGCCATTCAGCCCAATAACTCTAGATGATCTTGATATCCGATCCAGTCTCCTTGGATCAAATAGTAATTTACCTTCCATTCCTCTTCTAGAGGGTGATGATATCTCACTATCCGCATACAGCCCTGAAAATAGACAACCAAATCCTCTTACTACCTCACCACCTCCGGAAGCTCCTAGTCCTCAATCTCCTCCTCAAACACCTGAAACATCAAGAGAAACCTCGAACCTAAACAAAGACTATAACACATTCCTCAAATGTTTCGCCAAAAAAGATGAGACCTTTAGTACTCACATACAGGAGCATAACGAATCCCTCCTTAAGAGCAGCTGTAAAACAATCCTTCTCCCTGTATCTATCGATTTAGATGATTCAAACCCTTACCTCCAAGATATCCTCTCCGAACTCGAAGACTCTTCCGACATACTCGACTCTGAAAGAGAACTTCACTCTTTCAAGAAAATAGAAATAAAAGGAAAAACCTATTATCTCTTATTCACGAAAGTTTACTATTTTGACGCAAGCTCATACCCTGAAATATTTAAAACTCTTAAAGCGGCTCGAGACGATATTTTACTCACTGGCGACATCAGTGAAATTGCTATACCAGACTTCAAGAATCTCTTCGAACAACATTCTTTCATTAAAATCTATGGTATGCTCACGTATCTATTCAATAATACAAACATAACAGTGAATGTGCATCATAATACCATTATTTATCCTGTGCCTACCGAAATCGCGAAAATTCTCAAGGAAAATCACGATATTCCTATAGCAGGTCATCTGGGCTCCCAAAGAATGTTCAATAGAATAAAAGAGAGATACTATTGGAAAGCCATGAGAACAGATATCGAAAATTACGTAAAAAATTGTAAACTCTGCCAGTCTAACAAAGCCCTTAGGAAAATAAACCGATCTCCTATGCAAATAACAACAACCTCTACCCGTCCTTTTGAAAGGATCAGTCTCGATCTCGTTGGTCCCTTACCCGAAGCTGGTCTCCTTAAATTGAAATTCATCTTAACCCTCCAAGATGACCTGACAAAATTCTCCATTGCATATCCCATAGCTAATGCCACATCTGAAGAAACCTGTGAATGCCTAGTCCACTTCATATCGCTGTTCGGAATTCCGAAATCTATATTGACTGACCAGGGCACAAACTTTACCGCAGACCTTTTCAAGCGCACCTGCGAATTTCTAAAGATCAAACAAACGTGGTCCTCACCTTACCACCCACAAACTCAAGGTGCTTTGGAACGTAGTCACTCCACCCTGAAGGAGTACCTAAAGTCTTACGTAAATGAGAATCAAACCGACTGGCACAAATATGTGTATACCGCTATGTTAACATATAACAGTAATGTACACACTACCACGAAATTCACGCCATACGAACTCCTCTTCGGCCATAAACCTTATATTCCTGACTCTGTCTTCGATCAACGCACCGACGTTACATATCCCGAATATATTAAGATGCTTCAACACCGTCTCAAAATTTCTCGCGGAAAAGCCTTGGAGAATATCAACGCTTCAAAGGAGCGTTCTAAAGGATATTATGATAGACATTCACGCCCTACTCAATATAAAGTAGGAGACTACGTGTACTTGAAAAACCATGTCAGGCTTCGTAAAGCACTTTCACCCATATGGAAAGGTCCTTATAAAATAGTCAAAATCCATAGGAATAATACATTGTCTCTCCTAATAAATAGACGCCACATCAAACATCATTATGATGAAGTGAAGCCTGCCCATGGAAGTGATTAACACATTTCAATTTACGCAACTAATAAGTTAAGAATAGGTTTACAATTTTATTTACAACTCTATATACAACAATCATTTTATTTTACTCGTCTTATTTTAATATACTTATACACATATCCATTTACAGAATTTGTCTGGCAAGAGGCGAAGACAGTTATGTGACTAAGATCCACAAAAGTCCTGGTATACTCTTCGATCCTGTCGGCACTCTTAAAATTATAAATGATGAATTCCATATTGTTATTCCATTTGACGTGTCTCCACTCGAATATCATATGGAAAATATCCACGATGTATTCAACATCATTCGGTCCCAATGTCGTTCAAATGATGAAATAGACATAAATCAATGCCAAAACCTACTACAACCTTTAGAAGCTCTATATTCAGATATTTCGCGTGATTTTAACTCCATCTCTCATATTATGTCAAATAGCATCTCCAAACGAGCATGGTTTGGAGGAATAGGAGTAGCATTCAAACATATATTTGGCACTTTGGATGAGGATGATGCTCAAAATTATGAAAACGCTATTCAAGCCTTGCAAAGGAATGATGAAAAGTTAATGGCCTCACTTAAGAAAACTATCATGGTATCCCAATCTGCTATTTCCAATATAAACCGATCTATTCACGAATTAAACACTAATGAGGCAAAACTAACAGATGTAATTGAAAGTTTGTCTCTTTCTGTGAAAAATGTATCGGATGCTGTAAATATAATTAGTTTTAAGGTTAAGATAAATAATATTCTAAATGTGTTAGAAGCTAATCTGCTTACCATGTCTTTTAAAATTGAAGATCTTCTGAATTCTATTTTATTTGTAAAAAGTAATACACTACATCCATCTATTTTAACTCCAAGCCAAATGTATAAAGATCTTGTTGGCAATTTAAAAATATTACCTAAGTATAAGGATTTTCCAGTTAGTCTAGATATAAGCAATATTCATGTATTAATTAACACAGCTGATTTAACATGCTATTATTTGAACAACAAATTAATGTTCATTGTCAAATTACCTTTAGTTAGTTTACAACAATATAATTTGTATAAAAACATACCTTTGCCAACTCCACACACCAACGATAAATTAAACTCCTTCGCTATGATTGTTCCTTCCGAACAATTCTTAGCCCTGGCTAAGGATAAATCATTCTATACTTACCTTAAAGACCTGAAAAATTGTAAAAACATACTTACTGAAACTTACCTTTGTGAAATTACAGACGTCTATGCGGTACTATCCAGCCCTTCCTGTGAAATAGAAATCATTACCAAAGCTCTTACCTCTCTTCCGGAAACATGTCCTTATAAATTTATTATTGGAGAAGTGGATATTTGGCATAGGCTAAATGATAATAAATGGATATTTGTCCAATCCAAACCCGCTAAATTATCCATCGAATGTGACAATGTTGTATCTGAAATAGTAATATCCGGTACAGGTGTACTTAATATTCCTCTGCAATGTGTAGCCTTCTATAAGAACATTAAGTTTGTAACAAAGAACTATCCGAAATTACACGTTCCAAATGTTATAACAGATTTCAACATCATAAATGATAGTTGTTGTAATTTCCACCGGCTCACCGAGATTAGCCCTAAGATTCCAATTTCTAAAATAAGAAGTATAAATTTAGATAGTATTAGTGATTTTAAAACTGTCACTGACCAGATTTCCCAAGACTTAGTTTTGGAAGTTCCTACACTTCAAAACCATATGGGATTTTCTATCTTTAATATTGTATCAATAACTATAGTCGTAAGTCTCGTTCTATATTTTTGTATTAAATATAAGCTTTACAAATGTCAAAGCAATAAGCATACAGTTACCACACCCCCAGAGGAAACCAATGAAAATACCGTTACAATATCCGCTCCTCGTCTAAGAACGTAATAATCACGGAAACTTACATTTAACGGTAAGTTTCCTCTTAACCCAGGGGCTGTTATATATGGTAATTGTATAGCATATTGCTGAGGAGCTGCTAGACGCTGCTGACCAGACAATCTGGGCTCGCATCCGCGAGCGCCCTGCCTTGGCTAGTCAGTCGCAGCGCAGCCACCTCACGCGAAACTTGTGTCTAAAATTCTAAATCAAACAATAAACTGTGTTCTAAAAATAATTCCTTTTTTTAAAAAGACCTCCGTTAGGTCCCGTCTAACAGTCCGATACATAATACCCAGGCTTTAAGAACAATAATCTTATGCCATCGAGCACTAATTCTGTTCCACTGTACGTGTCGCACGTTTGAGTTGAATCATTAAATTCATTTATGGATCTTGATTTGTTCAATAATAATTCTCAAAATTTAAGAAAATTGTCTTACATATTTAACTGCAGCAATGGTTTAAACACAGAAGCGAAGTCTACTCCACTACATGTTTTATTTTGTTACAATAAGTTTAACGTAGCAGTGAGTTTAAAGTTGTACACCAGGTGAACGATTCGTTCACTGGTCTACTACACTAAATGTAGATTATTGGTTTGTTTTTATTTTTTAATATATTACATGCACTTTAACATTTAGCGGGTGGTGTCGTATGAGGCGGGTTGTGACGTTAAGTAGTTCCCTAAAATATGGTTGAGCAAAGCGATGGCTGGTTCATGCGTCATGCTCGTGAACGGGTGCTGCCAGTGGGGATGCGTCTGCTCTTATCTACTTGTGTTAAAGTGGTATTTTTTTCTCTCTTTTCATTGTGTATTATACTTGAAGCTATTTGTATGGCACAACTAGCAGTGCATTATAGTGAATTCGTAAATAGTACATTTTATGCATTTTAAACTCACTAGATTGAAAATTGTTTACTTAATTAGTTGATCATTAGATCATAACAGTTCACACACCTAACTCCAGCGAGAGTTGGCCAGTTTTTTTACCCGACTAGGGCAAAGCAAAAAGGAGGGTTATGATTTTGACCAGTATGTATGTATCTATGTATGTATTGTATGTATATATGTTTGTATGTATGTGGGTATGTGTGTTCTGTTCCCGCATAACTTCTAAACTCACATCATATATTCACAATTCAGGTATCGTTGGCAGCGTCTCGATAGTCTGCTGGTTATAGTCTATGGCACAGAATATTATAATTGGCTATGGCTCGTCACATGAAATTGAATATGGCGTCCTCTAGACGACATAAAGCTGTAAACTAAAAAGCTTTTTTTCTAAAGAGTATCGTGTTTGGTATCAAATTAAAGTTCTTGGTGAGCACGTTTCAAGTAGTTGTTGTATTAAAGTAGTTGCATATTATTTGCTTGTAAAAGAGTGATGTTACTGAATAAATATTTTTGTTTTTTTTTAATAATATTTAAAAAAATTGAGTTCAAAAACTAAAAACCGATTACTTACTGAAAAATCACGATCTAAAAAGTATGAAACAAGAAAATATTCTCATCTGAAATTGCCATGGTTGTATGTGCCAACTTAAATCTAACAAAACAATAGGTACATTCTACGGAAAAGTGGCATACGACCACGGCAATTTTAATATTTTCTCGTTTTAAGTATACTTTTTAGAGCGTGATTTTTCAGTAGTCGGGTTTTAGTTTTTACATGATCTTTTTGCAGAAAGCTTCAGTTTTTTAAATATCAATAGAAAGGGCTCATCACATTGAATAACTTTTGTTGAGGCGACATTTTCATATCTCTCAGAGTTTATGTGAGCTCTCAGGGTACTTGATCAGGTACTCCAGATCTTGTTTGTATCTCAGGAGAAAGGTCTAACCACGTTGAATATATTTTGTGAAGACAACATGCCAATAACTTTATTAGTTTGGCTGGTCTGTTAAGGTTTCACCTCAGGGTCATCAGGTACTCAGGATCATCCATGATCATAGTTTTTTATCATTTATAAATTTCCAAAAAAACCACGAAATTTAAGGCATTAAATTATCGCCTTAAATTTCTAACCTATCACGTGTTCTACAGGACTTAATGAATGAATGAATTTATAAATTTCCGCGGAAATTTATAAACTTGCGGTTCTTGTTATTTTCCGGTGACATGCATACAGTTTATTATATGACGATAATTTCAGCGTTCTAAACCTGTCCAAACGTCTTCAAATAGAGGCTTGAAAATACGCTGAAATGGTTCCAGTAAAGGATGGTACGGCGGCGGCAGTGTTTGCTTCGCGCTCGACTTGGCGGGGGCACTGTCGTTCCCTCAGATAGCTCCCAGTTCCTTTTCCTCCAGGTATCTCGTAATGTTAGTCCTTCTGGTGACAACGTATTACTTCCTTTCGTTATTTGAAAAAGACTAAAAAAAACATTTCCTTCCTACTTTCCTTTATATGTTTCAAGTGAAGCGCGAAGTATACACAACAAAACATCAGACTGTTGAACTTTACATTTCACTCGTTCTAAAAACGTAGCCTTTTTTACTCTTTACGACACTTCAGATTTTTTGTCACCATTATCTTATTATCTATGGTTGAGTCGAAGTCCGGTCGAAAAAAACAACGTAAATTAATTTGCTATTGATTGCTATTGATGTTTCGTCAGTGGCGTAGAGCCCGTGGCGCAGTGGTTAGCGCGCTCGGCCTGCGATCGTTGAAGTTAAGCAACTTTCGCAATGGTCAGTCATGGGATGGGTGACCAAACATTTATTATCTAGAGCTCCTCCGTGCTTTGGAAAGCACGTTAAGCTGTTGGTCCCGACAGTTCGCAATCGCTAATACCCACCAATCCGCGTTAGGCCCGCCCGGTGGATCATGGCTCATTCTCCATCCATAAGGAAGGCATGTGCCTCAGCAGTGGAGACTTTTAATGACTGATGGTGATGATGATGTTTCGTAAGTTAGTTTGCAAAATACTGGGTGCTTGTTGTTAGTTTATGGTGTAAAAAACAGCATTGTTTTTAGCCATAATTGGCATTTAAGACTACAAAGTGTGAAAGAAGACATAGAACAACTTACAACATGGTAATAACATACTTTTCATCCCATCTATTCGAAAAGCGATGATTGTTTATCTAATATCAGGGCCCAAAACTATTCATTGTTTACCTGTTATGACAAGAGGGTAACAATGAGATTTGAATTATGAACAGCTTCATAACCTCTGGCCAAATTTTTAAGTTCAACTCAGAATCGGTAAGTGAACAACTTTCTCCTAGAAACATGTTATATAACGTTTTTTTACCTAACATAAGTAATAGATAACTAATTACCTAGTAAAAAACGAATTAGGTATATTCAAATCCGACTCAGTCAACCTCGACTGCACGTAGTCTTATATGCCCTACCCCCACTTGACAGTCTGTGGCCACAACTGTTGCCAAGAAAATCCTACTCTCTAACGTCCTTGGCCACAGATGTGGCCAGTCGTAAGAATATGGGTGTGTTCTCTGTTTTAACGTATTTTCTTATTCTACAGTGCATTGTAAGTGATTATACTTTATGGTACGGTTTTAGATCGGCGGAGAATGAAGTTAGCAACATTTGGATATAATAAGAGAACATAACTTTGACGTGTAATAATTTAAAAAAAATATGAAAGCTAGTCCATTTTTCAGCCAGTACAGTGTCGTTAGTGGCTTCAGAAGTGCTCTTGAATTAAAAAGGATTTAAAATGTTGTAAGTATTAAATTACCAAGTTTTATATGTCAAAGTGATCGTAAATTAGTAGGCTTTTATATTTTATATATATTTCCATCAGCATAATTAATTTTATCTCGTAAAACTAAAGAAACAAATCTGGCGCGCGTTAATGCTCTGCCGTTGGCGCTTATTTTGTCTTGTTATATTGTATATTTGCAACATATTAACATAAAATACTAAAAACTAGGCCAACAAACTATTTAAAAAGCTTACTGAGCTTGATTTGTTTAACCTTATCGACGTTTTTTTCTTAGATCGAGCGATTTAATGATTAAGTTTTGTGAAATTTGCTGACTAGGAGTAGTGGCCACAAAAGTGACATCGGACTTTTCGAGTTAAGATGGAATTAAGGGTGATCGCAAATTATTCATGGAGTAGGCACATTATTTTTATGTAACAGATGTTGGAAGATATTGTTTTCGACCAAATATATTTTAATTGGAGTGAACTTTTATTATTTTGGTTTTTTTATGTTGTGTTTTTTAACCGACTTCAAAAAAGGAGGTTCTCAATTTGTCGGGATCTGTTACTAATCAGGTTTTGTTTTTTTCGGAGCAAATAAATTATTATTTTGATGTTTTTTATATTTTTTTGTTTATTCTTTTGGAATTGCGTACTCTTTTTATTTTTAGCGCAAATTATTGTGAAAAACCTGGTCGCTGCCGTGGTCAAAGCCGCGGACGAGGCCGCGGTCGAGGCAGAGGACGAGGGCGTGGCCAACTACAAACTGAAATTATACCCTTTGGGCCATCAACGTAAGATTGAAATACTAGATTAGCTTATTCTGTTTTAAATTTGATTAATATATAATAATAATTTGTTTCAGCTCAAACTCTCAGACTTCTAACAGCCAAAGGTATATAGTTTAAGTGATTGAGTTATAAAAGAATATGTTTATTATTACCCTACATAAAAAATATTTTAGCAATGAAGACATACTGGTTCAAATATAATGTAAGTAATGTAATTAAATAATGTATTTATTATACTATATACTATTACTATTGTATTCACAATGAATATTTTTCAAAGTAATGTCTCTTACGTGTTCTCTGAAATAAATAAAATATGGCTTGTTTTAAATATTAATGGTACTGTAGGTCTGTTTGTGTATATTGTTAGTATGTTTTGTAAGACTATTTGTTACCTAAATAAATAAAATAAAATACTATGCTTGTAAAACTAAATAGAACTTAGGCACTAATAATTAGCAATAATTTTGTTTAAATTTTATTTGTTTAAGATATAATTTCAAATAACTTCCACATTGCAAACCCGTTTTGGGTCTACTGTTGTTTTTTATAATTATAATACCTACTGCATTTCAACCTGCAAATTGTACACAGTCTAAGACAAAAAAGAATTATTCTATTTCTATTCAAAAAAGATTTAGATTGCAAGGATGGCACAAAGGCCTATCGCTCGCTTCGCCCCAATAGTTTTTTTCTCTTAATGACGGTCAAATCACAAATGTTGTCCAAATTTTTTACAAACAATATAATTGTAAAATTCTATGGCATCAGGCCTACCCAAACCATCTATTGTAATGTTATGTCGTAAAATAAAATACCCTTTTTTTTACAAAAAACAATAAGAAGAAAGACATTTGTCGGTTTTTGTTCACCCATCTGTGATTTCGGCGGACTTTCTAATCGCAGTTGGTTTACATAAGGTTTTTAGCACAGTCCACTAAAACTACCGCTGAACATTAATGTTATGAAAGTGAAGCGAGGCTCTGCGATAAGCCTCGATGGTACGTTGTGTAGTATAGTGGCCGCCCGCAGTTTCACCCGCGTGGTTTCCGTTCCCGTGGTCATATCGGGATAAAATTGTAGTCCATAATTATGTTATTCTGATGTATTAGCTATATACTGTATAGTTTCATCTAAATGCGTGCACTAGTTTTTGCGTGAAGTGTAACAAACAAACATCTTCACAAAATTTGCAAAAAAAAGTATATAAGTAAAACATCTGAATCTGAACCAATTACGATGAAATTTTCACATTTTCTTAAGTTAATTAAAAATTAAGTTAAGTTAATTAAGTTATTTAATTTAAGTTAAGTAATTAATACCACAGCCAATGTAAAAAAAATCTTTAAAATTGTTGTGGTAGTTTCTATAAATTGAGAATAACATACTTACATAGGTACTTTTCGGGTCAAACCAAGAACCTCTTTTTTTAGAAGTCGGGTAAAAACGCATTAATAATATTCGTTTCAACTTTAAATAAATAGATAATTTATTTCATTATTTATTTTATACATAACTAATTGTTTATTTTTTTTGCTTTGTAATTTATAAGATAACAATATATGTAATTACCTACTTATTTCACTTTTGTAATAATATTTTGTAAATAGTTATTAACATAAAAATAATAAAACAATATTTAAAAAAAATATACGAGTTTTTTATTATGAAACTGCTATATTTTTATTTAAACATTTCCCATACAACTAATGGTCCGAAAAGTGGACGCGGGGCCTTAGGCAAGACGGCCATCTTGGCGATTTTTGTCCAGGCATATTACGATAGAATGTTGACGGACATTATGTTACTTTTTATCTCATAGCAATAAGACCGTTTAGAGTTTGTATATTATAAATAATATCAATTTAAATTTGATTAAATTTCCCATACGTTAAGCACTAATTATTTGCATATTTATCAATAATAAATAACAATACAACGCACTTTATCTCAATATTTGAGAAAATTACCACTTATTTCAAATTAAACTGTCTGTTATTAAAAGATTATTAACTTTTTAGACTTTATTTCCATAAGACATGATAACATAGTTAATGACGTTTACGGCAGATTTTTTGTTTTGGTATGGCATCGTAATTTGTCTAGTTATAGGCGTTTTTCTGGGGCAGTGTCGCCTAGCTAATCGCGCCGCCATTAGTTTTACGAGTGTGGACTGTTGAGAGGGTCTCGTTGGCTCGGGCTGGGACTGTCAAGTGGCTAGAGAATTATTTAGAGCCGAAGACTTGCATGCTGCATGCCTGCATGCCTGCTTGCATGATGCATGCCTGCTTGCATGTTGCATGCCTGCTTGCATGCTGCAGAGTAGGCAATGAGTTTTATTGTAAATCATTTATTGAAAATGAAAATTATGGCTAATAAAATTATGGAATAATAATGTTATGACATTTGATAGATTATGAATAGAAAAATGGAAAATGAAGTATTTAGAAAAAATCGACCCGTCTCATAACTAGCTCCGATGGGACTCGAACCCACGACCTTTCGCTTTCCAGGCGACTGCTCTAACCACTGAGCTACGGAGTCGTTACGAGAAGCGTCGAATTTATCCAATACTTCTTACACGCTGTATAGTCAGCGTTAATTTCATCAATGTGAGGGTAGTAATATCTCCACATTGATGAAATTAACGCTGACTATACAGCGTGTAAGAAGTATTGGATAAATTCGACGCTTCTCGTAACGACTCCGTAGCTCAGTGGTTAGAGCAGTCGCCCGGAAAGCGAAAGGTCGTGGGTTTGAGTCCCATCGGAGCTAGTTGTGAGACGGGTCGATTTTTTCTAAATACTTCATTTTCCATTTTTCTATTATAAAAATTGCATTGTGAATGCAAAAAACTAAAAATTAAAATAATAGATTATGAATAATTAAATTATTGCAAATAATTTTATGCT
Source organism: Crambus lathoniellus (assembly GCA_949710035.1). NCBI lineage: Eukaryota > Metazoa > Arthropoda > Insecta > Lepidoptera > Crambidae > Crambus > Crambus lathoniellus. The sequence continues at coordinate 12,192,158 of OX453313.1, read as the reverse complement.
ATTTGATAGTTATGGTGTATGAAACGTTATTTCTAATGAAATTATGGCAAATGAAATTATTGCAAACGAAATTAATACATTTTAAATTCGGGCAAACATAAGTAAACCGTTAAATTCCGTTCACTAGTTTTTGCGCGAAAAACGAAGAAAAGTAGACATAAAAGAAACAGATTCATGCAATATTCTTACGGGTACGGGAACTACGCGGATGAATCCGCTGGGCGCTCCTAGCTATAGATAGGTACATAAATTACAGCTTTAATTTATAAAAACAACTCTTCCACCAGGTGTACTGGCTGATCAAGCTGTTCTGCCTGGAGCCGTGGGCACTGATCCTGGCGCGGGCTGTCGCCGGCATTCCCTGCTCCGCGTGCTACATCGTGCTGCCCATCTACATCAAGGAGATCAGCGATATCGACCTTCGTGGGGCGTTGGGATCTTTGCTCATTTTAAATAGGTAAAGTACCCTCTATTCTGTGTTTTTTGTTTCATCTTGCTCCCTCTCCTCATCAAGGTGATCAGTGAAATCGAACTTCATGGTGCTCTGGGCTCCTCTTCTGATTCTCAATAAGTATGTTAAGCAAAACAAAACATTATGTTTCTACAACAAAAAGTTTAGCGACATTCAAAATTTTAAGCCATTTTAGGCTGATACAGCACTTGTGAACATCAAAAAAGCTACGCCATCGGTTCGCGATGGGTATGGAATACAAAGTCGCCAAATTGAAAAGTGACTTTAACTTAATATAAGTAAGGTCATTTTCCAGCACTTTATCTTAAATCATCACATCGACCTTCTCGGTGACCTGCAACTGCAACCAATCTACATCAGGAAGATCAGCGAAATCGACCCCCATGGTACCCTTAGATCTTTGTTGTTTAAAAAAGGTGAATTATCCTATTTAGTTTAGTTTTTTTTTATTCATATTTTTATTTTACATGAAGTCGACTATTTTCCTACATCAAGGAGATCAGCGACTTTGTTCTTCTGATAGATGATGATGCGAATAGGTGATTATGATTGTTGTATCACACCTTTAAGTATGTGTATTGTGTTGGTATGGAAATAATGCAATATTGGTACCTCCTAGGCCTACACGTTAAAGGGATAATGTTTTAGGAAGAATTGAATTATCGTTCCAGGAACATCGGCTACCTGATAAGCTACGTGTGCGCAGACCTGGTGAGCGTCAGCGCCATGTTGTGGCTGGGGTTGCTGGTCCCATCGTCGGTGTTCTTCGCTCTGCTCTTCATGCCGGAGACGCCCGAGTTCCTTGTCAAGCAGGGGAAGGTTGACGTGAGTGACATTATCTCTATATCTCTATACAGCGTGTTTGTTTAAAGATGTGACATACATCAGGGAGTGAAAGTACCCATCAATATAAACAACTTATACTATGGGACCAAGTGCCACATTGTGAAAATAAACAGCTGTTCCATACATTTTGGCCCATTGCACTATTGTATGAAACAGCCGATTTTTTATCGCGATATTGCACTTGGTCCCATAGTAAAACACCCTGTATACCTTTTTTTTGTGTAAATGTCTAAACTAAAATTTTATTTTCGAAACATATATTTAGTTTCCTTGGCCTTATAAACGGTAAAGAGAGTGAAGCCGCTGCCAAAAGCTAGTTATAATGGCAGCTCGTGACTTTGTCTACGTGAACTGTTAGAGTGCTTAAAAATCTTTATTTTGTAATATCTTGGTACCTGTAGCATTATGCCAAGATACAGGAATTTTCTACCTTGGTAAGATGGGACGTAACAATAAAAAAAAACTGTGTTGTAGTTTAAAATAAGCAAGAACGGAGCGTTCAGCCGGCGGAAAACTACTTTGTTTAAATACAATTTGGGGCTAAAATTATCCTAATAATTTTGACAAAAATCTTATACCTTGCAGGAGGCCAAAGCAGTATTAGCTTGGCTGAGGGGCGTGCCGACAATTGACAGGGCACTCGAGACCGAAATAGAGAATGTGGTACGAGTCGAGAAGCAGACCAAGGCGGAAACCAAGTCCGTCTGGGGAATCATTTGTAAGTTACTCATCATCATCATCAGCCTATAACCCACTGTTGGACATAGCCTCTCCAGTTGCATGACAATGAACACGATCCCCGACTGCCCTCATCTAGCTATTGCCAGCCACTTTGAGGAAATCGTCGCTACACATTTACCTACACTTTGTTTTGTCAGTACCTACCTAAGTAATTAAGAAAAAATAAAAAAGAAACTTTAAGAAAATACAAAAAGGTAAAAAACGGTTTAAATTTTCGATATAATTTTATAACGATTTCCATGGAGGGTGATGGCTAATAAGTACCATTGTTTTGACATTTTGTTTATTTTCATGGTGAAAGCTTCGATAAACAATAACAAGGGTGAAAGTAATAAAACTTTAGGTTATAATTTTCCTTCTGATTCTTTTTGTAAATATGAACCTATTTTTTATCATTTCAGTACGTGACAAGCCCACCCGCAAGGCATTCATCATCACCCTGATCATCAAGATCGCTCAGCAGTTCGACGGGTACCTGATCGTGCTGATCTACGCAGGGTTCGTCTTCGAGCGGGCCTCTGACTCCATCAGCTTGAAACTGAGCCCTAACAAGCAGATAATGTTGATTGGACTCGTCCAACTGCTTGGTTCGATATTTGCTACTTGCATTGTTGAGAAGACTGGAAGAAAGGTAAGATTAGAAGAAACTATTGTATTGAAGATTTACAGCTGCACTGTGCACTTTTTGTGATGGGTAAAGAATGTTAAACTCGCGTCAGGAAACGTGACCGTCAGATCGAAAATTCGTAAGACGGACACGTGACCTGATCGAAAAACTGTTACAATGTCATTAGAATACGACGGCAAATTTCGCCACCGTTTCCAAAGTAGTCATAGCTCAGTTAGAAAACGGGCGGCATTGAAGCCAGAAGACCTCAGTCAGACCACAGTCAGACCACGGTCCGTTTTTTTTTTTTTTTTTTGGCAGATTCCTTTTTTTTGTGAAAACGTCTAATGGGCCCTTTTCACTTCTGCCGGCACTCCCGGAGTGCAACCCATTTTTTTTTTATTTCAGCAACTAAGTACCTTTTTGTATGTCAGTTAAGTCAGTTTCTTGTCAGTTAAAAGATGTCCATAACAGGTGGTAGGTAAAAAAATGTTGGACGATTCATAAGCATTAATTTTATTTAATCTATATGAATAAAAATTTATTGACTTTGACTTTGACTTTATGCCTTTGTGATACTATGATAACTGTAATACAGGCTGTTAGGGGCACCGTTGCAAAAACTTTAACCATGGCTTCAGGCCATCATGCTGAACAATGCACAGCAAGATTTTTGTCCAAAATGTCCCGATTAGTTGCTAAATTTGTATGAAAAGTTGATTTTTTTTTTCATTTCCGACAAAAAAATCTTGCTGTGCGTTGTTCAGCATGATGGTCTGAAGCCATGGTTAAAGTTTTTGCAACGGTGCCCCTAACACCCTGTATAGTACCACCTAATGATTTGCTCCTAACCTATTGCGATTATGGCAATTACATGTAGGTATTATCGGTCCGTTTTTCACTGCTCATGAAGTTTGAGGCTGCTTTTCTATGGTTTTTGGTTTTCATTATAAACAATGTACCTAATTAATATCAATGTATTATAAGTGGAAGTAACAAAAGCAACAGGAAAAAGTAAACTCTTTAAGCAAGTCATATGATTCCACACTAATTAACAGAATTTCGCGATACATTGTTTTCAATTTCCTAACAAAAAGCTCTTCAATAACTTATGCTGTTTTACTTTGAAAATCGTCTGACAATGCATTAAAAAACTCATTCTTATCATTCGTCTGTAATTTCATTGTTTTATTGCGAACAAGTAAAAAAAACAATTTTTATTTAAATGAATATTCAATGGAACGAATTGCTGGATCATGATTTCGGTTCGTGTAACGAACGTCATAAACAGAGTTAACGCAATTTTCATGGTGTGAAACATTTTTATATGATTATTAATTATTAGTGTTGTTTACAGAAACCGTGACTTATTTGGTTATTGTATTGAGTTTTGTTCTAGTGGATCTTGATATATTGTTAACTGATGACGTTCATCTAGCTTATTGTTTGCAAGAACTAATTAACATTAGATATAAAACGATGAAAGATTGTGTCAAATTGATGAATATTTATATAAATGAAATACAAATATTTGAAATTAATATACTTACTGCACAAATTTTTTCTATGCTATACATTAATATCAGTACATGTGCAATACATTAAGTTAAGTGCAATACAAGTTCTGTATGTCAGAAAATCAAATCAACTTGTATTGTATAAATCAAACCGTAACGGATGTTGCCTATGTCCTGTATCTAAAGGTGCGTCCACACATGTAACATTTTTGCGTGTCCGTTTATAATAATTGTCTCTTTGATACAGTATTACCACAGCGCATGCCCAACAAAACTAGCGATGCATGATAAAGACACGGTGTTCGGACACGCCTAAATGTTACAAGTGTGGACGCACGTTAGAAAATCAACATTTAGGGATCAAACCGTATTTAGATGGTGACTTAGGCTTGTACTTTTTTTTCAGATATCTTGACACCTTTACATGTGACGTAGTCATTTGATGTTATACCTAGGTTATAAACATTAAACAACAAATCAATTCAAATCAAATAAATTCAAAATAATTTATTCGGCAGATAAAATTAATATCGCACGAAGGAGACTAAGGCCCTCCCGACAGACTCTTCTCAAGTATAGTTAGCAAGGGATGAATGTATTCGTTGCATGTATTTGCATCCCTTTCTAACTGCACTTGAGAAGAGATCTCCACTTAAGTGTCGTGCTAGAATACGGGCCTTAGAGTATTGAAAATATTTGAATTCTTGCATTTTTCTTCCAGCTCCTCCTAGTGACAACCTCCTTCGCTGTAGGCGTCGGGATGCTGCTGCTATCGGCGTGGTTCTACGTGACGTCTGCCGGCGTGTGGATGCCGGGCTGGCTGCCCGTGCTGGCGATGTGTCTGTGCATCTTCGCGGACGCCGCAGGGTTCCAGCCCATCTCGTACATTATCATCACTGACTTGTTCACTTTCCAGGTGAGTAAGCATTTAAATTTGAGCCTTCAATGTTACAATTATGTCTAAGGTCCACTTGCAGAAATGTCATTTTTTTAATCAAGATTTAACATTTTGACATTTTTGTATGGTCTAAATTTAGTTTTGGTTAAAAACGAGTTAAAACCTGCAAGTGGACCTAAATAGGAATTCCAAATTCAAATAACTCATTAATTACTGTATTATAAAGTCACATCTAAACGTCACACAAGCGATGAAAAATCTATACATAGAATAAAACTGTAACTGATCGCTGTCTGTACATGGAAAATTTATTGAAAAAAACATAATGGGCGGGCTTTATATACGCAAGAGAACCCAAAACAATGTTTTTTTTACTTTGTCTGTTTGTCTGTATGTTTGTGCACGCTAATCTCAGAAACGGCTTAACCGATTTGGATGCAGCTTTCATAAATATGTTGTGATGGCCTTCACTTAACATTTAGTGTTTATTTCATTTAAATCGGTTAATAGATAAAGAAGTTATGTCAATTTATGTCAATCACGTAATATGTACCAATTTCAAAAGAGCTTGACAAAACAACGTTTGCCGGGTCAGCTAGTTTCAAATAACTGCGACGGGATAGAATAACAAAACTATTTCTATCTCTGTCATTAGGTGTTGTGTCAAGCTTATCTAGATTCCGCGACTGTACTTATAGTAAGGCACTGATTTGCTAGTAATTTTCACTAGAGGGCTGGTTAATTTAACAAGCGAATCAAAATTAAACTTAATTTAATTCCTGTATTACAGTTACGCGGGACAGTGTCAGCATTCACCAACATCTGCGCGAAACTCAGCAACTTCGTCCAGATGAAGTGGTTTACCAACCTCTGCGAGCTCATAGGTATACACTGGACCTTCCTATTCTTCGCCGTGGTCTGCTTCTTCTCAACCATTTATACCATCTTCGACTTCCCGGAGACCAGGAATAAGACCGTGGACGAGATCTACACCAAGCTGAAAGGACGAAGGAACAAAAACAAGAGTACCGCCGTGCCGTAATACTGATAGGTTTTTTGAATTATTAGGGCGTTAGAATGCAAGGACTGAATATTGAAGAGTTTATTTCAAGCCAGCATCTGACATTGATGTTGAAACAAACTTATTATAAACTGTATCAAAAGCCAAGGCAATTAAAGTTTTTGTTAGCGGGTGCAGGGTGCCTACCATCAACTTTAAGACAGCGATTCAAAAATAGCGCGATGCAGAATAGGTTCCTAAAATGAATTGCTTTCTTTCGTACTCTGACCTTCTAAAAACTGGATCGCAAATGAATTGCTAAATGTGAATGACCGAACGATTTGTGTCCTTATTTCTTCTACTCTTCTCTATCACTCGATTCTGTCATGCTCGGAGAGTGAGAGGGACGGGTATAACCTGCAGGTGTCATGTTAGCTTGGTCGAGTTATAAGTCAAATAAGCCTACATGACAGCTTAGCGGCTGTAAAATGTCATTGAATGATCACTGAATCGCTGTCATTGATATTAAGCTGTCGTGGTACGAATAAGCGAAGCAGATCAGTTTAGGTCCTAAACAAAACCGCAATAAGAGTTGATGGTAGGCACCCAGATTTGTCATATGGCTACCTAAAATTGTTCTTAGATTACCTACACTCCACGGCCGACGACGTCAAGACAGAACGTTTTGCAATCTGTGATTTCAACAAAAATTGTTTTGCTAAGAAATGAGTCGCTAGGGGAGTCCCGTATAGGCTCAAAATTACCTACATAAAATTTATTTACTTATAACATATTTTCAATATTTGGTACAACTACAAACACGAATGTTTTAATGAAATGGCTAAAAAAATAAGTGTAAGTAGTGTTGATTTGATAGTAATGTTGATTACGCTCTTATTGGGCGCCATTTAAGTACTTATTAATTTTTCCGATAAAGCATAATCTTATGCTCAAATCTATGTGTCTTGGAAATTAGACATGTATACGAAGGTTTGAAGTAAGCTTTTTCGTGTACCAGTAGACAGCGCGTCGAGTTTATTATTACGACTTTGAGCGTAGAGTCAGGGGCAAATACGGTGAAGCACTTCTTACTTCTTTTCATGTGGCTGGTGACTCGCCATTCACGCGCTGACCCTTTTACTATTTGGTTATGTATATATAAACAATTAGGGAGAGTGACTGCCAGTGAACGGGGTGATACGCCAGCCACACGAAAAGAAGTAAGAAGTGGTTCACCGAATTTGTCCCTGACTGTACATAGTCATTATACAACAGTCATTATACAACTTTTCATATTTATCTAATAATCTTAATGTTATGTCGACTGTTGAAGTCAAATAAAACTAGATTGAACAGTAGCTAATTTGCGAACCAAACGGTGCTAAAAATAGTGGTGCTGTACTTAATGATTCTTTCAAGAATAATTAAATAATTTATCTAATGCAATAGGTAGATATATCTTCTGGCTAGAAAGCCTAGCCCACTTATACCGAACTGCTCTCACCCAACCAAATATACAATAGCAGACAGCGCGAGGTAAGCGAGCCTGATCTACAGAGCACAACATTAAGTCCATATTTGACTGCTCATACATTGGTTGGGTAGGAGCTGTGCGGTATAAGTGGGCTGTAAATCTGTTGTTGTCTCTGTCATCATTTTAGACAACATAAGTGACAAAAACAGATTTACACCTGGTGTATCTTTACACCACGATTATAGTAGTAAGTGGGTGTTTTATACAATGACATTTCAATTTGATACAATTTGAACGGTTAGTTAACCAAATTTTATGGTATATGCATATGACTTAATTGACTTACGTTCATAATTGGCATGAAATGTTATAGGTAAGTAATATAAAAAAATAACACACTTCCCTTCCTGAAACGTTAATCCGTCCATATTGAACATAAAAAGAAAATATTTTCATAATAATTTAACTGTCAAAGCGCAGCCGTTTTCGTAACTCTCCATACTAATTCTTAGAAAAGTTAAAAAATATATAATTTACCAAAAAAAGCAAAAACATTTTGAATGAAGAAATGTCTTTATGTGACGAAGTCGATATTTGACGGCGTAAAATATTTAAATTACCGACATAAAAATACACACAGGCTGGCTCCTGAAAAAAACCAGACATTGCATCCAAATCTAAGGCATTTACTAAAATCGAACAAAATTGATAGATATAAAGTGTATAATTTTACATTATTGATTTAATATTTATATAAATTATGGTAAGTTTTGCTAAGTTTAGTATGGTGTTGGAATATAATAATGATTGGAAATGTTGAAGTGAAACGTATGAAATATGAATCTTATATAGTGGTGAAAATGAAACACAAATGAAAAATCAATACAATGCAATAATGTTGTTCATAGTACCTAGCTAGCTTGACCATGGTTTATCAAAAATTGGAATAGAGTAGTGACGTTTTGGGGTTATAATTTTATTGAATCCAGTACCTATAATTATTAATATTTTCTATGGCTTTCGATTTCGTTACTCCCAAAGGTATATTCTTTTCCAATAATTGTGACAAACCACTTGAGGTTTCTTTGCAAACCAAGATCTATAGTGTGACAAGCATATCTGTTCCGGTGATAATCTTTGGAACTAAAACATTTTAATACTACAGTCCATTTTGACAGCTAATTTTGTATTGCAAGTGGCTCCTCTGTCACGGCTGTCACCGGAACAGACAGGCATGTGGGACTATAAAGCTTGCTGTACACGGGAAGAGTAAACAGTAGAGTAGAGCGGTAGAGTACTCAACTAATACTAGTTACATTAGTATAGAAAGTTTTAATTTTTAGTTTTTTGCATTCACAATGCAATTTTTATTACTGAAAAATGGAAAATGAAGTATTTAGAAAAAATCGACCCGTCTCACGCCAGGGAGCCAAGTCTGCTAACGTTAAGTCACAATCGTGTTTCAATTGTAGTTCAGTTGTAGTGCTTTTTTACACACTACTTAGTTACAAGAAATGTGTACTTTTTCACAATACTACTGATGGTCACACCACACACTACATTCCCCATCGGAGCTGATTGTGAGACGGGTCGATTTTTTCTAAATACTTCATTTTCCATTTTTCAGTTTTTATAGAAAGTTTATTATTTTACCGCTCTACTCTACCGTTAACTCTACCCGTGTACAGCAGCCATAAGGACACTTTTACATTGCGACTTTTTGTTTTGCAGCGATACAGCATCGATGCTAAAACGATACAATCGCGATGTATTCGCGCGGATTCAAACACGCGTTTGTATCGATGTAAAAAAAGTATAATGGGGCACTGAGCTCCACCGAAAATTGTTGACACCTTTTGTTCAGTTGAGACTCGGCTTGAAATTAAAAGAATCCCAGTTATAATATTGCTCTACATACACGGTTCGAAAAGTAAGTATAGCGAATTTTGAATTTCCACGGGCTATAATCTTCGATCAACTATAGTACGTACTAGATGAAGGCTCACGAACTAAATCAAAACTTTCTATGGCAAAAAAGAGGTTATGTTACGGTCTTACCTCATAATTCATAAATGACAGGAACTACTTATAAATATACTCGCAAGTGGCTCAAGTGGGAGTAAAATTCGTTCGGCTGTGTTTCTCTCTCCAACTATGTATCTAGACCTAAAGTGTTATTGTTGATCGAAGGCTATAATATTAAATTCTAGATTTTTTTGTGGCGTTGCTATGGTCCAAAGTTACTTCACCATAATATGCCTTAGTCAACACGTGGAATGCGTTCGCGTAGGTACTTTATTTTTTCGCACAAAATTTGATACAGATGCTTCAGAATCCATTTTTAGGAATAGGCAAAAATCGAAGATGAAACCAAACACGTCCCAAGAAAAATAGCTGTAAAAATTTTTACTTCCAAATTCAGACAGGCCGTATTTAGCGGCATAATGTGAACATACATGAGTACCAACATAACCATAACGTCACAAAACCATCTCAAATCTAATTAAGTACACAGCCCGCGGAAATTCTAAATTCACAATACTTATTGAACAGACCTCGTTAATAACTTAACATTGACATTTAAAAGATTATGATGCTAGTTATTAAAAATTTTACTTTTTTGCATTCTCAATGCAATTTTTATTAGGTATTGAAAAATTGAAAATGAAGTATTTAGAAAAAATCGACCCATCTCACAACCAGGGGGCCAAGTCTGCTAACGTTAAGTCACAATCGTGTTTCAATTGTAGTTCAGTTGTAGTGCTTTTTTACACACTACTTAGTTACAAGAAATTCTAAATACTTAATTTTCAATTTTTCGGTTATAATAATGCCTTTATGTATTGTGTATTAAAATCTTGAAATTGTATGGTATTGTATACTTTTTGAATGCATGTGTTTGAAGGTTTAAATGTATTATATCATCGTTAAAATTGTTTTTATGTGATTTGCAGAGAATGTAATTATAAAATTAGTTTTACCCTTCGAGTGCTATAATTATTTCTATTTAATTATAGTTATTTCAATGATAATGAGTTTTTGTTGTAGTGAATGTATTTTGTTTACAAAAGTTAATATGGAAATGTAATGAGCATATTAGAGTCATTAGATATAAAAGCATAAATGTTAATAAGTCTCTATTAGCATTTTTATCAATTGTGTAAATATTAAAATGTATTTAAATTTTAGCTTAAAATCAGCATTAGACTCAAATATAATTTAGTTTTAATATATTTTATTTCATGATTATTGTTTCCCGGCTTAATTCTGTTTAGCCGTCGAATTGTAGAAATATGAGATTTTATTTAATAAACTATTTAATTCACAATACTTGTCATGTGCAAGTTGCGATATTTGATCTTTTATTTTACACTAGCAGCCTTTTTCTTAACTAAGAATAAGTAAATTAAAATGGCACACCCCCAATTAGTTTAATGTGCAGGACGTTATAATCACAGAACACGGAAAGATTTTTTTCTCGTTATAATATATATCTTAAAAAAAATCGGAGAAAAAACGAGGAGTTTGATCCCTGATTTTGCTATTTGGAACCAGTGCGCGCCAGTGGCTTCATATTATGGACAGAGAGTCAAAAAGAGATTTCCTGTGACAAAACAAAACAAACAAAAATTAAACAAGCAGTAATGCAAATGTTACTATAAGATACGTTGAAATTGTTTAGCCCCAACGAGGTTCCATGTTTGTATACTTTTTTACCATGTCACCTTCTAAACTTTGGAAACAAAAAAGATTTGTTTCGATTTAATTTGATTTGAAAACATACCAAATGACACGGGTAGGAATAAACCTCTTCAAAACGTTTAAGTAAGTTATCGCTAATATTTTTTATAGATGTCAAATAAAAGCAGCTTGGTTTTATGGGCATATGAACTGAATGCCCAACATATAGGTAATTTAGTCATACATAACAGTTTTAATTCACGTAAGTAATAAATAATAATAAATAAGTAACAATACAAAGTCCCCCAAATGCAGGTCTTGTTTTAGCTTCAGCCAGTTCTGCTTTGCAGAAACAAAACATTATAAGTAGGTAAGTAGGTATAGGTATGCCGATATTACCGATCCACTATAGATAGATGATAGAAAGTCGGTAGGTATTCCAACTTAAGCTTTCGCAGCCAATGCGGCAATAGGGTATTTGATTGAAGTTAAATTTTGATATTTAATCATGACATTAAATTCAAAAATATAACATGAAATAGGTACCAACAAATGTGAAAATAGAATTTGAATCTAGTTAATTTAAAACAAGTTAATTTATTGTGACTCTAGTTGTCTCTTTCTTGAACGAAATATTCTATGGTGAGACTACTGGCGCTACTGCCTTGTGAGTTGTGACGTCACAAGACAGTAGTAGCGCTCGGCACTCTCCTTGTCTATTAGGAACTTTGTTGCTTAGAGAAATATTCAAGATATTTCAAAACAAATAGTAGGACGTTGAGTCCCTAATTTTCGAAAAAGATTTTAAACAAATTAAAATATATCAGTGAAGTAACTAACTCATTACACTATAAGTTACTGTTGGTACCTAGGTAAAGAAAATAGAAAGAAAGAAAGAAAATTATTAATTTTTAGCAACACACAACAAAATATACACACAGAGAACCAAATAAGAAGAACAATAAACAAGAAAATACTTCCATGTGTTGTTGTGTGATGCCAAAACTGTGCTCAGCTCAGTATAAGCAGCAAGCGGCGAGGCCTGGCTGCACTGGTATTCTGCTGAACACAGTAGTGACATCTGAACATACAATTTATGGACAACGAATACAAAAAACAATACCTACATAATTACATCACATTACCTTCATTTACAGCGCCTTTTATATGAATCTTAGCGAGAATTTCTGGTGTCAATTTGTTGCCGTATAACTTTTACTAGGAACTAAGAACCCTATAATGAGGGAGCCACGGCCTGCGGTTGTTGAAGTTAAGCAACTTTCACAATGGTCGGTCACGGGATGGGTGACCAAAAATGTATTATTTCGAGCTCCTCCGTTCTTAACCCGGTTGCAATTGGAGTCGTCAATACCCACCAATCCGCATTGGACCTTCGCCGCGTGGTGGTCATGCACGGCCTATTCTTCTACATATTTATCCATCTGTAAGGAAAGCCTTGCTCCAGCAAAAAAGGTGCTTCAAAACGGACGCGCGGACTTATTTTCTACTTATACGTAATTATTCTAAGCATGTACAATCAGCGTCATTTATACGGTGCCATCCAACCAAAGTGGTCAAATATTTCGGAACACCATACAAATTGGTATGGTGTATGATACACATGATCGATACACCATGTATCGATCATATCGAAGGGTGTGCCGAACCATTTGATCACTTTGGATGGCACCGTCAACGCGCGGCGCCGCTATCGCCACAGAATATTTAATAGTACCAAGGTCTATCGCGTAGGATTTTTCATCCACAACGGGATAGCACTAAGGTAGAACCGCACTACTCACGGAATCCTCGGAATCACTGAGGAACTGGCTATCTTATCTTTAGGTAACTGCCGGAACAAAACATTGCTGAGCATCGTTGTTATGACATCAAACTTAAATAGGGGGGTGGTATCTAAGCTACCCCGGTGAATTTATAACCGATGTTATCACCAACCAAACCGGAAACATTAATATGTTCCCCCATTCAAAGTCAGAGTCAAAGTCAATAAATTTTTATTCATATAGATTAAATAAAATTAATGCTTATGAATCGTCCAACATTTTTTTACCCTGTTATGTATATGACTGTATATCCCTGTTATATGGTTATGATTAAGTATGACAAGAAAAACAGGCGAAAAAACTCATCAGCTTTAACAGTAGCAACGCATTTACAAAATAATTATGTCGTTGCTAGACAAAATGGTACAATAATGAAATTTATACAAAATCCTGAAGGAAAATTTTCTCATACTTATGTACCTATACGTAGGGATATTTTCCTTTTTTTCATTGTTAGTGTTACTGGTGTTACTATAATTATGACAACCATACGTTGTGATCTTCTACTTTGTAATAGCCTTTGCTAAAGAGCGTCTTTTTAACATGTTTTTTTAAATTTATTCAAAGGCAGCTCGATTTCTTCTTGTGGAACTTTATTAAAGAATGCTATGCATTTTCCCAAAAACGAGCCTCTACTTTTTTCAAGTCTAAATCTTGGAACGGCAAGCTTATTTTTATTTCTTGTGTTTAAATTATGAATATCACGATTCTTAGTGAATGAGTCAAGATGTTTTCTAACATATTAATTTCTTTAAACAAAACTTTTAATGAATCGCGCCGGCGGCGGCGCCGGCGGAGGCTGTAAATGGCGCGTACCGCTCTTTTTTGAAGTACAAAAATATTTACAATATTAGCTGCTGAGCCCCACAAAAACACGCCATAGGACATTATACTATAAAAATAACTAAAGTAAACAAGTCTTGCCGTTTCAATATCAGTTAAAAGCCTTATTTTTAACTGACAAATTTTACTGCAAAAGCAGCAGAATTGACATGTTTTCATTTTTAACAAGGTACCTTAAATCGAAAACCATTTCGAGATTTTTCAATTTCTAACACTGTACATATTTTTTCGGATTTTTAAATCACTTATTTATTGAAATATTCGGAAAAAAGCCCCTTTTATCTTGATGAAGGAACATTATAATGACATTCCTTTGCATAACATAAAAAACGCCTCTCATTAAAAAAAAAACTGTCGCTGCCAAGATGAGTAATGAGTACAAAAATTATACCCGCCTCTTTCACTCAATTCTGTCATGCCCGGAGAGTGACAGAGATGGGTATAAATAAACTGCAGATGTCAAGTCAGCTTGGCTCGCCCGAGTTGTAGTGACTTCGCTAAACCTAACCTGTTTTGTTTATTGACATAGATAGAACTAAGGACTTGCGATATCAGTAAAAATAATATTGTGCCTCCTACTCCTACAGAAGGATAATTAACAAAGCCATCTTATAATAACTTTACTAAACTAACAATTGAAAATTATGAAGGTGGCTGAAGGATTTGTTATGGCAGACATTCGCAACCTTCCCAAAGTTGACATGATGATGTTATTGGAATATGCGTGAACACGACTCATTTAACGTTGCGGAAATAAGGGGAGCTGAAGTTTTATTTTCATCGAGAGATGCCTACGTAGAAACTTCAAACTTCTGTAGGCTATGTGGAAGTAAAACGAGACCAAGCCATGTGTACCATCAAGGGCAGAGTAATTCCTGAACACAAAGTTCGATCAAAAATGTATATAGTTAAAGCAGTTATTGATGAGAGTAAAGACACTTTAGTATACACACATACACAAGTATGCTTTATAAACCACATAGCCAAACAAATAGCATGTTTGAGAAATTCTCCAGTGTTTACTTATACAGGACCTACTTATTTTTGTTATTTAAAATAGAAGTCTGTATTTGATAATATTTAAAAAGTAGTCGTGTTTTGTCTGTTTAATAAAATACTATTTAATTTTGAGATGTGTTTATTTCAATCTTTATCTACTTCCTGATCTAGGAATCTACCTTTCTAAACTACTAAAAACTAGAAAAATGTCTGTACATTGAATATATTCCAGAAAAAAACAGTTGGATTAGAGACAACTGGGACATAACCAATGCAAAAAAAAAAAACCACACAACACCTTTTTCTTGTGTATTTGGGAAGGGATTTAAATGTCCAGTACCCCTAGTGTAAGTTTTTATGTCAAGCAAACGCAAACTATCGCGAGTACGTATTTATGTCAATTTGTATGAAAACTGCATAAGCGCGCTACTCGCCGCTAGAGGCGCTGATACAGTTTTCATACAAATTGACATAAATACGCACTCACGATAGTTTGCGTTTTTTGACATAAAAACTTACACTAGGGGTACATGTTGAAGGAAATGTTGGATCTTTATTAACATTTTGAAGCCTTCTTGGTACTTGGGGTTTTAGTCGAGGTCTTGTGACTTTATTCTCCATCCAATCCCTGTGATTTAGTACACACTACCACATGGTACTTTATTTTTATACTAGCTGACCCGGCAAACGTTGTTTTGCCATATAAATTTTATTGGACACGAACTTCGTATCACCTGCCTGACACAATGTCACTTATAAAAAAAAAGAAATCCTAAGCGGCAAAAATGACAGTGATTACATACTCTTTGACATACCTTCTCTTTGGAAGCGGCTAAGAAATGACAGTTGTGTGAAGTATGACAGTTTCGGCTTTCTATACAAAATTACCATTTTTATTTTATAATTTTCCTGGATAAAAGTAGCCTATGTTACTCTCCAGCTCTCAAATTATCTCCATACCGAAAATCTCGTCGATCCGTTGCTCCGTTTTGACGTGAAAGACGGACAAACAAACAAACAAACAAACAAATAAACAAACAAACAAACACACTTTCACATTTATAATATTAGTATGGATAAAGCAGCACACCACTGTGAATGTGTGGACATGGGCAGGTAAAAAAATGATTTTTTGGGCATTTCATGTTAGGCATATAAAGTAATACGGCCTTTTTTGTTGTAACCGTCTGCAACCGTAGACAATGGTGTGTGTCAAAAAGATTGATTGTCAAAGTTGTGGAGAAAAATATATATACGTGAAATAGTTGAATGGTTTTATTCAATAAGAAAATAAAGAATTCAGAATTTCAGAACTGTATTTTTGCAGCCAGGAACTACACATAAAATTAAGGGATCTAATTCACGAACAGTTTTTTTTTTCATTTTGAATTAAATTTACGAGTTATGAAGAGAAACAATATCAAATAAAACAACTTAAACCAAACGAGAAACCGTAACAACAACAAACAGCAAACGTCATTAGTGTCACGTTGACTTGACGACGTCAGAATGTATTTTTTTAAATAATTTGCAAAGGTATATCCGCCAACCTGCCTTCTTCCTGGACTTAGGCTCTTTTTGAATGAGTAAGTTTTCAAATTAATTTTACGATGACTAAAAATAAAAATTTTGGATAAGGAAAAAATACGAGTCTCGTCTTTTTAAATGTTATTTCTAAATAGCAAATAAAAACACATGATAAATTTTATGAAATGTTGTCAATTAAGTCTAGTCGACAAGGACAAGGACAAGGACAAGGAGTCTACCTCAATATGTGGATCCCATTGTAGTCGTGAATCTAAGGTAATACCAGTAATACCAAGGAATTTCGTGCTGTCAACTAATTCGACTGCATCAACCTTCCTTACATTTGGTAGTGAGAATTTGACACAATTGGTTTTTTTAGGATTTAAAGACAAGTTGTTAATGTTAAACCAGTGCAGAGATGTTAAACCTTAGAGAGAGCACTATTTACTTCGTCAGAGCAATTATACCCTCGGTCAATTTTAAAAGTTAGAGTAGTAAATCTGTAAATCATCTGCAAATAGTACTGCCTCACATAAATTATGCGCGTAGTAAAGAAAATTGGGAGTCGAACCCGGGACCTCTAGGTCTTATACTGGTGGTGGTGGTGTATCTACCTCTAGACCATAGAAGTGGTTAAGTACTGTTAACTAGGGTTACTTTGATTCGAGGGGGTGACTTTGTTGACAACGCTTATTTGACCGAATTATTATCGTTTTCCATTTTTTTTCAACTGACCTTTGGTAGCCTAAATAAAGCTATAGACAGCATGCCCATTTTTTACTTAATTACGAATATTACTGGTTTTATACTACATTATGAGTTATCAAAGTAGCCCCATTTTGTCCTAAAGTAACCCCGGTCAACGTAATTAATAACCATACCCTTGTTTTCTTAATACAAGTGTTAATTGAAATAAAACAACTTTGTTGGATATGTAGACTGAATTGTAGAGTACTACTCGGTCAAGATGACATGACACCTTCAAATTATACCCGTCTCTTTCAGTCGATTCTATCATGCCCGGAGAGTATGAGGGACGGGTATAACCTGCAGGTGTCATGTTATCTTGACTGAGTCCCACGACTACCGCCACTGAAAATGAACCGAAACGTCAAAGAAATTCTTCAAACCACAAAATGCATAAGTAGTTTCTAAGTTTTCGGCTGTTAAGTTTGAATTGTTGTAGACTATACTTGCGAGACAAATAATAAGTATTTATATAAATAATATTTTATAGCATTGGCAATATTTTTTTAGCGTAGGCAGTAGTCACGAGTTGTGGACTTGTGACTATTTAGATTCATATTTTTATGAGTTTAACGTAATAATTAAACATTTTATTTGAATAAATGTAAGCGGGTAATCACAAAGCCTTATTGTATAGATACAAATAAATAAAATTGGAGTGTCTGTTTGTAATATTAAAATAACCGCTTTTTACTACATGCTTATGATTCTATATACGGTATATATACCAAAATAACATTTTTACAATTTTTGTCTGTCTGTCTGTCTGTCTGTTTGTTCCGGCTAATCTCTTAAACGGCTGGACCGATTTTGACGGGACTTTCTTTGACAGGTAGCTGATGTAATAAGTAGTAACTTAGGCTACTTTTTATACTGGAAAAATATCACATTCCCTCGGGATAACGTCGTGTAGTCCACGCGGGCGAAGCTGCGGGCGGCCGCTAGTTAAAAAATAAAAAAACGGACAAGTGCGAGTTGAGCTCGCCCACCGAGGATTCCGTACCTACATCTATACTATACACATAATAAAGCTATAGAAACCATAACCGACTGTGTCACTACTCATTTGACCGCAAAATGAAGCTGGTTTGTAAAAGGAAAATGAGGAAATTTAGAAAAAATAACAGAATTATCAATATATTGGTATTTGTTGGTAAAATATACGTAATAATAAACATTATCACCAAATTTCAAGTTTATAGGTCAATTTTAGAAGCTAAATTATGACCGCGCATATAGATTTTTTTGATTACATATTTTTTTATGATTTAATTACAAATGTATAGTTTTCAGATTTTTCCCTGTACTTGTAGTATATGACGATATTACTGGCCAATTTTCAAAGTTCTAGGTCAACGGGAAGTACCCTATGAATTTTGATTCCCTTGAGAGTGTCGAAATAAGCGTTTTTGCGGCATAAACAGCCATATCTTTTTTTTACATTTACTTAGAAGTTTGATTTTTTCACAGCTTCACGGGACCGTAGACCTTAGTATATGGTTATAATTTCAACTCGATACCTCCACTGCACGCATTCCCGAGATTAAGGGTCTTGACAGTCAGACGGACGGACAGACAGACAGACAGACGGACAGACAGACAGACAGACGGACAACAAAGTGATCCTATAAGGGTTCCGTTTTTTCCTATTGAGGTACGGAACCCTAAAAACTGGACAAGTGCGAGTCGGGCTCGCCCACTGAGGGTTCCATACCTACATCTATACATATAATAAAGCTATAGATACCATTAACCGACTGTGTCACTTCACTACCTACTCGTTTGACCTCCTAAGAAGTAGATGCATTGTCTATTCGATTAATCCAAATGTTACCTACGTTGATTACTAATAATTTATTATTATTACCTGCATAAGTCATCAAGGAAACCTTGATGAAATTCTACTGACGATATGTGAATAATAATTGGGAAATACCTACGTTAAAACTACGTAAAACAACGTATTCGGTGGTTTTTGAGAAGCAACACAATGCGTATACGTCATTGATTGTAAGAGTAATGTATTACTTACTATCAATGACGTATATGCATTTCTCATGCATATTTCAGTCAAAACTCATTTTGGATTAAATATCATTAAAAAATTAAAATGCCTTAGAACGTGCCTTTTTACGTTTTTTACCCATTTTTAGAGCACAAGGGATATGATGCGTACATGGCGAAAAATAGTGACAGTGAAAAATAAAGATATTTTAAAATGAGTAATGAAAAAAGGTTTTAACTTATTTTAATTTTTAGTTTTTTGCATTCACAATGCAATTTTTATTACAGAAAAATGGAAAATGAAGTATTTAGAAAAAATCGACCCGTCTCACAACTAGCTCCGATGGGACTCGAACCCACGCGAAAGGTCGTGGGTTCGAGTCCCATCGGAGCTAGTTGTGAGACGGGTCGATTTTTTCTAAATACTTCATTTTCCAAAAAAAGTTTTTTTAAAGTGGCTGATTTATAACCTTACGTGGCAAGTTTACATTAGTAAACAAAGTATCAATTAT
This sequence comes from Crambus lathoniellus, assembly GCA_949710035.1. Taxonomy (NCBI): domain Eukaryota; kingdom Metazoa; phylum Arthropoda; class Insecta; order Lepidoptera; family Crambidae; genus Crambus; species Crambus lathoniellus. The sequence goes on along the minus strand of OX453313.1, from coordinate 12,172,446 downwards.
TTCAGTTGCGCTACATTTTGTTTAAACAAATTCGACGATCTCAGTCACTGAGATCGTCGAAGTGGCCGATTGGTGTACGTACTGGTTTTAATGTCATGTAGTGGTTGTAATGTAGTGGGTAAATGTCGACAACTAACTTTTAGATATTTTCTTGTATCTGGGTGTATGTGATCGTTGCTTCCAATTTTCAATGACACAAGTTATTGTATTATTTGATATTATCATTTTTGGTATCTATACATATAATAAAACAGAAACGGACAAAAAGTCTGTACATGAAATATAAAAAAAAAAAAATTACTGCTATGTGATGTGTACAGGATATAGACCCCAAAACGATAGATATTAAAATTTTTGTCTGTTTGTCTGTTTGTCTGTTTGTCTGTTTGTCTGTTTGTCTGTTTGTATGTTCGCTTTTCACGCAAAAACTACTGGACGGATTTTTACCAAATTTTGTGTAGTAATAGCTTATAACCCGGGTCAACATATAGGGTACCTTTTATTGCGGGAAATTTAATTATTCCTACGGGAAAATACAAAAACTGATTCTTACTAAAATAGATGGCGCCACATGATTATGAAAATACGTTATATTTAATCGCTGTCTCAATTAATAATGAATCATGTTATTTTTTTTACCTGCTTCAAAACATAATATAAATTAAAACCCATCCAGGCTCATATAAAATCATAAAAATAATTTCATGTTATTTACGTCATTATATCTACTAAGCAATAGATGGCGCAGGAAGTCAGTAAGATTACGATATACCTCTCACAAAAGTACAACCGAATGATTATCTCTATTAAGTAGGGTGAAAGCCCCCGCTGTTGCCACTTTAATTTTTTTTCACTTCTTTCGCCTATGGTCTTAAGTAGGTATCTAAAATTGTCAAGAATGTATCTTATATTTTTCTTTAAATTTTTAAATTTACAATACAAAAAAACTACTTAAAAAATTTAACCGACTCCAAAAAGTATTTGTCAACTGAAAAGGAAAAATATAATTTATATTATAATTAAGGTACCTTTTTGAGGTCGGTGCCAGACAGTTTATTTTTTTAAATTACTATTTATTTTCTAAGTTTTAGTGTATATTGTACAATAATATACCCACGAAAACTACTAAACCGATTTTGATGAATCTTAGACTGTTCCCAAAGTAAGAATACACCTAATTTAAATCAAATAGAATCATCTCGATATGCCTTTAGATTTCGAGAAATTCGTGGACATACATAGTAAAAACATATAACTAAGTATTCATATACTTACAAAATTTAGTTTTATTTTAGTCAATTAAAAACCTATTTTTTAAACTTAAAATTAGGAAGGGTGCCGATTGATGTGTTTTTTTTCAATCAAATTTTAAAAGATACGTCGAGAAATCAATACTTAACTAACTTAGATAAAATAAAAGAAACATCTAATTCGATGTAAACTGAAAAGCGTTTATTGAATAATATCCCTATGTCATAAAGAATTATTACTATTGTTATTATGACTTAAAAGTCATAGATAAAAAGTATATTATCAAGCAAAAGTTATTAACGAAATGTTTTAAGCTAAGTAAGCACTCGGGGCAGTGGCCAAAACTAAAGTTCTTACCCTATTGATGTAAAATTTATATTTCGCATTTCCACTCGACGCTAGATGTCGCTACAGTAAGTATAGTGCCACAAATATATCTGAACCGGTGACAGTGGTCCTGGAGGAGCCACTAGCAATACAAAATTAACTGTCAAAATGGACTGTCGGCAGGCAACAGTATATTTAGTACCAAAAAATAACCACTGTGTGAAATAAGTTTGTCGCAATGTAGACGAAATGCCACCAATGTAGTTTTGAAAAATTTGCTCAAACGCTAAGTGGCCAGTACGTAGTTACCTACACCTACAGTGCCACAAGCTTTTCTGTTCCGGTGACAGTCGTGACAGAGGAGCCACTTACTTGCAATACGAAATTAGCTGTCAAAATGGACTGTCGTATGAAAACTGTTTTAGTTCCTAAGATAATCACCAGAACTGAAAAGATTGGCGCACTATACCTACCATTTTTTATGTCATTTAACCGGCTCTGGCTACTTAGGCCTTCAGCCGTAGGTCATCCAATAAAATAAAGGAATATTAAAAATAGTTTTCTATCTAACTTATTTATTCATTTATTTACTAGGAAAGCTTACATAAGTGATGATTGATTAAAATTAAATAATTAAATGGTATACCTGTATACATGGTATACATTTTATACCTGTTACTTAAAGAAGAAATGTCTCCATATCAAAATACTAGCCTTCCGCCCGCGACTTCACCCGCTCGGACTAAACGACGACGTTATCCCACGGGAATGTGATATTTTTCAGGGATAAAAAGCCGTCAATCACCTTCGTACACAGTCAATCTGCATCGCGATCATTGATCATTGATCATTGATCCAGATTGACTGTCTAATGGCTGCCTAAGTATGTCACTTTTCAGCTGCCAAACTATTCCCATATTCATATATATTCCCAAAAGTCAAGTCGATCCGTTGCACCAATTTTGACGTGAAAGACGGACAAACAAACAAACCCACTTTCACATTTATAATATTAGTATGGATACACACAATCTCTTTTACATTTTATAGTAAAAATATGATTGGCCTGATATTATGCATTACTAAGTAAGAACTTCTGTATGAATCGTGAAAGCGCGCATATGCGCAAAACGATAATACGCGCGCGGCAAGAGTGCGCTTCACCACTGGAGCTCCATAGTAGTGGTCGGAGTGGACGTGCCTCGTGCGATCCAAGAGCACCAAGAGAACAAATTAGATTCACGATCCATGATCCCCAATCTTAGATCGTGGTTGGCCAATCCAAGATGGATCGTTTGGTGTGGTTCAGTCTTATGAACCTCGCGTAGAATAGATCTATTGCCCGCTAGCAAGCAACGTCGAAGAACGAAAAACGGCTGTTCAAAATAATCGTTATCATTATACACTGTTATGTGTGATACATGCATTTTTGCGTATAAAAACCATATGAAAATATAGATAAGTTATCACAACTTACTGTAAATCGAGATTTGACAGCCTAAACCGACCTAGATAGCGGTTTAAATTTAAATCGGGATCGGTAACAACAAGTAGCTAAATGGGATTTAAAAGAAAATCGAGATCCAAGTGGCCCTTTTGAGTTATGAAGAAGAGAAGAGAAGTTTGTTTTTTTTTGTCGCCTCTAAGGGATTGCAGACTTCAGTATTTAATTTGACATACATTTTAGCTTGATACCTCCCACGCATACTTGAGAAAAAGTTTCTTGACAGACGGACAGATCTTTGAATGAGGGCTCAACTATGTTCATGCATCATATGATAACAACATACCATGTTCATACCCTAGCCGGCATATTCGATATTCTTTAGACCCTTTTAGTAGAGAATAGGACTTCAAGAAGAGCGTTATGAAATCTGAGCAACAAACACACATAAACTAAACTAACACAAAAGTCACTACACCGCGCGTACGAAGTCGCGGGCAACAGCTAGTTGGAATAATATGTAAGTATTTTATTTTATTTTTTTGTACTTAAACAATATTTTTATTTAAGTGTTTTTTTATATATTGATTTATATTATAGATTGATAGCGTGATTTTATATAAACGGTATACTTATTTAAATATTGATTAACTAAGTAGATTTATTTTGTAAAAAAGTATTAGATGATGGGCTAGTATGAGTTATTTATATTTTTTCATATTAAATTATAAGTTTTATTAATTTGATTGGAATAAATCTGAAAATGTACCTACTGGTTAAAGCAGTAAACATTATTTATTTTTTTCAGTGTAATTTGTAGCAAATGTTGTAGTTTTGCCTGGAGATAGAAAATAAATATAAATATAGCTGCTGCTGTGTTCTGCATTTTTTGCATTTTGAAGAACTATCTTTGTTAAAAAAAGCTTTTTCACTTCTCATGCTCGTAAAGTTCGTGTTTATGTTGGGTATAGGCGGCATAAAATCGCTTTTTATGCTCTAGTGCATAAAGTAAAATCTTCGTCTAAGTCTCAGACTTTAAGACAAAGGTCGTCAGGTAAACAGTCACACACGCAATTAAATTTCGTTAAATAAACTTTATTAATACCTAACGTATTTCATTCTGTTTCTTAAATTTTGTACATAATCCATGTTAAATTATTAAATTAATAAAACTAGGCAAAATTAATGAGTTTTCTAAGGAATAAGTATTTCAAGAGTATTATGGACTACGATCTATGCTAAAGTCACTGTGCTGCCAATGCCCGTATAAAAAAAAGAAAAAGAAAGTCTTCCCGCCAATATGGCGAAGTCTTTATTTTTTCTTTTTTGCAATATTGTTATTTATTTTCCTCACACTCGAAGTGAAAAGCAGAGTGTATAACTCGTACATAAAACCCATTTTACCCTCGAATTGACTATCCACCCTCGCCTACGGCTCGGATGGATATATACGTCTCGGGTAAAATGGTACCTTTTATGCACTTGTTGTACAATCTACTATTTTTACTACATACGAATAATATCTAAGATCTACTCTTCCTACAAACCGACGTTTACAATAAATATTCATAATAATTCTTCTTGTATTCTACATAATATAATTTCCTTAGTAAAAGCGCACATAGGTGATATTTTAGATGTAAATAGAATGCGCGCTGCATGCCGCGTCTACACGTATTTCTCAGTCTACGAGAGTGCCGCGGCCGGAGTCTTACCGATCCCAGCACCCCCTCGCTTGTGAAAGCAACGGCCATCGACGATATTTTTTTTACCTACGCTATATCCTTAAGTACTGTTCATATCATTTCTGATACAGTAGTTCTTGTAGTAACTAATGGGTACCTACTGCAACTACGCGGCGGGTAATAGGTCGGTAATGTACCTATTACCCGCCGCGTAGTTCCTATTACCCGCCGCGCCGGGTGTAGCTCACATATAAATATGAATACTCTGCCTGAAGCTCTGTATAAGTTTATATACATAATTATATTAGAGATCCGCGCCGTGGCCATTAAAGCCGGTGCGCGGCGGCGCGCTGATGTACGTACCCGGCCCGGCGCGGCGTCGCCGGCGTGAGTTTTTTTTTTAGAAAGTTTAGGTATTAACTCTATATTTTGAAAGTGCCTTTATTTGTTTAAATATATCAATTCAAATATTATAATTGTCGTAAATGAATATAGTTTTATTCATTTTGCTCGGATTCAAACGCGATCGTTTAGCAGAAAGTGTACGGCCAGAGTGCCTGCCCGCCCCGCACCGCCCGACGCTCAACCAGAGCGGGCACTCTGGCCGTACACTAAGACTTCCAAGCCACAGAGAATACTCTCTCACTAGGTGTGTTTGTGGTCGCGAGATCGCGTTAATCCAGCCAGCCATGGGTACGTTTTTCCCAGTAGTTGAGGATGTCGCCTAGGGGCTTGCGGTGGCTGGATATTTCCAGCACTCTTAGCTCAACTTGGTCGTCCTCTTTTAAGAATCTTCTTGAATGTTTTTTTGTCAGTTTTTGGAGTAACATGTTAGCATGTTACCTATTATCATGCTTTTCTTTTGAAGAAGGACGAGTTTTAGGTCCAGCAGATTTCAATATATCAGAGTCCTTGACAATTTTGTCAGTTCAATGCTACTTTTTTTTTTTTTTTTTTTTATAGTGAGGGAATGCCTTTACGCATACCCCGTCCACGTTGGTGTGCGGACAGTGGTTATGTTGGACTCGCCTAGCCGCTTCCTGACCCTCCATCCAGTCGCAAGGACTCGATGGGGGGTCAGAAAACGCAGGCTTGTTTATTCACCGCAAAACGGAGTCCTTTTCAACTGACTCTCCAGGGTAAATCCTTGCCGATAACCGAAAATCTGCAAATTCTTGGCCTGAACTTATCATCCAACCTGAATTTTAGCGAGTACATCGATTCCATTGCAACGTGTGCTGCTACCAATCTGGGCTGGAATCTCTTCTCTAGGGCTAAGCAGTACTTCACGCCGGACCAACTGCATTTGTTATACAAAGCGCAGCTTCGTCCGTGCATGAAGTACTGTTGTCACATATGGGATGGTTCTGCTAAGTATCAGCTAGTTAGAACTTCTAGAATCTATCGAAAACCGTGCCAGCTGACCTAGCATGAGCGGCTTTTATCACGCGATATGATATGGTACGGCATGCCGTCTTGCTTAAACCTTAGTGTGGTAAGCAAGATAACTTGCCGTACCATATCATATCGCGCGATAAAACCCGCTCATGCTAGGCCGGCAGGAAGCTTTATTGGAAACTCAACGTTGTCTACGGCGGAACTTCAAAACCTCAGTCACCGTCGCATAGGTTCGCAATCGGTTTTTTATAGAATACACCTTGTTCCTCCAGCCTCTTTCCACCATCGGGAAAGAAACCAGACGCAGGCTAGCTTAGCACCCTTACGTTGTGGACACTCCACTGCCTGCTTATGTGTTCCCCGATAACTACAACCTTGTCCTCTTCAAGGAAAAACTGAAAAGGTATCTTCTGGGCAAGCATGCAACATCTTAGACCACATCCTGTTAATTTAAACGAGATGGTGGTAAAATGCCAGCCCTGTTTTTAATTCAAAAAAATTTAAAGAGGTGAGGTCGGCGCGAATTTTTCATTGACCCGGCGGCGGGCGGCGGGCGGCGCGCTGAATTGGTTCGGCGGCGGCGCGCCGGCGCGGCGCGGATCTCTAAATTATATAGACTGTAACTTAGATTTTCATTAATTTAGTAGAATTTACGTTTGACTTTTATGTTTAAACAACCTGAACTAAACTTAACTTTAATTTATTCCAATCACATAGAGTCAACAACATAAAGTGTACACATTTACGATTTTGAGGTAAAATTAAAAAATCATAGTTATTTTATGATTTATTTAAACTTTGTTCAAATACAAGTGCGATGTTTTAGCCGGATGACGCAGTACCTGCTAACTAGCCATGTTTACTGAGCGGGTTGTCAACTGCTAGGATCAAAAAACTAATTTACTTCCGCAAGCAAATGCAGGATGCAGGCCGATAGGAAGGAGGAGGGGGTCGGGCGGCAGAACGGGGAATTTTGTCGTCTATCTAGGGTCGCCGTGGTGAAAAGGCGCGCCAGGTGCCCCCGGCGCGCCTTACCGGAGGTGGAGGAGAAGAGACGTCGAAGAGACGCAGGCACGGGGAGGAGTTGCGGTGACTAACACCCTTGGGCCCGCCATCACTCCACCCACGTGCTGAGGAGGCACCCTGGGGGTTTTAGTGGGTTGAATTACTTAATGAAAGATAGTCAATTAAGTGTAGTGAGTTATTAAAGAGCTTTATTTAGGAGTGATTAATTAATCCAATTATCTTAACGATTCATGTTATGTTATGTAAAAACAAATGAACGTAGAATCAAAATTGTAGTCAGTTTAATAGAGATATGAAAAATAATAGGCAACTGCCGAAAAAATAAACCTAATACAAATAAAATTCCTCTTGGTCGGGGGACCGCCAAAAAGAGGGGTGTTATAGGGGTGTATGTTAGGAATTTTAAAGCTTAATTACCAGTAATAATAAAAGTTAAATGTACATACATAACAAGTTTTTAAATTTATTTTCATTTTATTCTTTTTTAATTGCCCACATATGTTTGCAAGTAAAGTACTGAAATACCCATTAGCGTGCAAGATCCTTACCGCAGCTTACAAAAGAGCTGATGACCATGATACGTCTGAAAGATCTTAGCAAATTGTAGCTAAGAACCATCTCGATCAAGTCAGCTTTCAAACAAAGTAAACCGCATCAAAATCGGTCCATTCGCTCATGAGATACGATGCCACTTACAGACACACAGATTATACACAGACACGTCAAACTTATAACATCCCTCTTTTTTCAGTCGCGAGTTATCTATACATATAATAAAACAGAAACGGACAAAAAGTCTGTACATGAAATATAAAAAAAAAAAATTACTGCTATGTGATGTGTACAGGATATAGACCCCAAAACGATAGATATTAAAATTTTTGTCTGTTTGTCTGTTTGTCTGTTTGTCTGTTTGTCTGTTTGTCTGTTTGTATGTTCGCTTTTCACGCAAAAACTACTGGACGGATTTTTACCAAATTTTGTGTAGTAATAGCTTATAACCCGGGTCAACATATAGGGTACCTTTTATTGCGGGAAATTTAATTATTCCTACGGGAAAATACAAAAACTGATTCTTACTAAAATAGATGGCGCCACATGATTATGAAAATACGTTATATTTAATCGCTGTCTCAATTAATAATGAATCATGTTATTTTTTTTACCTGCTTCAAAACATAATATAAATTAAAACCCATCCAGGCTCATATAAAATCATAAAAATAATTTCATGTTATTTACGTCATTATATCTACTAAGCAATAGATGGCGCAGGAAGTCAGTAAGATTACGATATACCTCTCACAAAAGTACAACCGAATGATTATCTCTATTAAGTAGGGTGAAAGCCCCCCGCTGTTGCCACTTTAATTTTTTTTCACTTCTTTCGCCTATGGTCTTAAGTAGGTATCTAAAATTGTCAAGAATGTATCTTATATTTTTCTTTAAATTTTTAAATTTACAATACAAAAAAACTACTTAAAAAATTTAACCGACTCCAAAAAGTATTTGTCAACTGAAAAGGAAAAATATAATTTATATTATAATTAAGGTACCTTTTTGAGGTCGGTGCCAGACAGTTTATTTTTTAAATTACTATTTATTTTCTAAGTTTTAGTGTATATTGTACAATAATATACCCACGAAAACTACTAAACCGATTTTGATGAATCTTAGACTGTTCCCAAAGTAAGAATACACCTAATTTAAATCAAATAGAATCATCTCGATATGCCTTTAGATTTCGAGAAATTCGTGGACATACATAGTAAAAACATATAACTAAGTATTCATATACTTACAAAATTTAGTTTTATTTTAGTCAATTAAAAACCTATTTTTTAAACTTAAAATTAGGAAGGGTGCCGATTGATGTGTTTTTTTTCAATCAAATTTTAAAAGATACGTCGAGAAATCAATACTTAACTAACTTAGATAAAATAAAAGAAACATCTAATTCGATGTAAACTGAAAAGCGTTTATTGAATAATATCCCTATGTCATAAAGAATTATTACTATTGTTATTATGACTTAAAAGTCATAGATAAAAAGTATATTATCAAGCAAAAGTTATTAACGAAATGTTTTAAGCTAAGTAAGCACTCGGGGCAGTGGCCAAAACTAAAGTTCTTACCCTATTGATGTAAAATTTATATTTCGCATTTCCACTCGACGCTAGATGTCGCTACAGTAAGTATAGTGCCACAAATATATCTGAACCGGTGACAGTGGTCCTGGAGGAGCCACTAGCAATACAAAATTAACTGTCAAAATGGACTGTCGGCAGGCAACAGTATATTTAGTACCAAAAAATAACCACTGTGTGAAATAAGTTTGTCGCAATGTAGACGAAATGCCACCAATGTAGTTTTGAAAAATTTGCTCAAACGCTAAGTGGCCAGTACGTAGTTACCTACACCTACAGTGCCACAAGCTTTTCTGTTCCGGTGACAGTCGTGACAGAGGAGCCACTTGCAATACGAAATTAGCTGTCAAAATGGACTGTCGTATGAAAACTGTTTTAGTTCCTAAGATAATCACCAGAACTGAAAAGATTGGCGCACTATACCTACCATTTTTTATGTCATTTAACCGGCTCTGGCTACTTAGGCCTTCAGCCGTAGGTCATCCAATAAAATAAAGGAATATTAAAAATAGTTTTCTATCTAACTTATTTATTCATTTATTTACTAGGAAAGCTTACATAAGTGATGATTGATTAAAATTAAATAATTAAATGGTATACCTGTATACATGGTATACATTTTATACCTGTTACTTAAAGAAGAAATGTCTCCATATCAAAATACTAGCCTTCCGCCCGCGACTTCACCCGCTCGGACTAAACGACGACGTTATCCCACGGGAATGTGATATTTTTCAGGGATAAAAAGCCGTCAATCACCTTCGTACACAGTCAATCTGCATCGCGATCATTGATCATTGATCATTGATCCAGATTGACTGTCTAATGGCTGCCTAAGTATGTCACTTTTCAGCTGCCAAACTATTCCCATATTCATATATATTCCCAAAAGTCAAGTCGATCCGTTGCACCAATTTTGACGTGAAAGACGGACAAACAAACAAACCCACTTTCACATTTATAATATTAGTATGGATACACACAATCTCTTTTACATTTTATAGTAAAAATATGATTGGCCTGATATTATGCATTACTAAGTAAGAACTTCTGTATGAATCGTGAAAGCGCGCATATGCGCAAAACGATAATACGCGCGCGGCAAGAGTGCGCTTCACCACTGGAGCTCCATAGTAGTGGTCGGAGTGGACGTGCCTCGTGCGATCCAAGAGCACCAAGAGAACAAATTAGATTCACGATCCATGATCCCCAATCTTAGATCGTGGTTGGCCAATCCAAGATGGATCGTTTGGTGTGGTTCAGTCTTATGAACCTCGCGTAGAATAGATCTATTGCCCGCTAGCAAGCAACGTCGAAGAACGAAAAACGGCTGTTCAAAATAATCGTTATCATTATACACTGTTATGTGTGATACATGCATTTTTGCGTATAAAAACCATATGAAAATATAGATAAGTTATCACAACTTACTGTAAATCGAGATTTGACAGCCTAAACCGACCTAGATAGCGGTTTAAATTTAAATCGGGATCGGTAACAACAAGTAGCTAAATGGGATTTAAAAGAAAATCGAGATCCAAGTGGCCCTTTTGAGTTATGAAGAAGAGAAGAGAAGTTTGTTTTTTTTTGTCGCCTCTAAGGGATTGCAGACTTCAGTATTTAATTTGACATACATTTTAGCTTGATACCTCCCACGCATACTTGAGAAAAAGTTTCTTGACAGACGGACAGATCTTTGAATGAGGGCTCAACTATGTTCATGCATCATATGATAACAACATACCATGTTCATACCCTAGCCGGCATATTCGATATTCTTTAGACCCTTTTAGTAGAGAATAGGACTTCAAGAAGAGCGTTATGAAATCTGAGCAACAAACACACATAAACTAAACTAACACAAAAGTCACTACACCGCGCGTACGAAGTCGCGGGCAACAGCTAGTTAATAAATAAATTTAAATGACTGTGATACCTATTCCAAATGCTAACGTATAACTTGAATTCAAAAACTTACTCCGAACGAGACGCACGGGACGGGATGGCCGTTGAAGTCTTTTTTAACCCCCGACTCAAAAAGAGGGGTGTTATAAGTTTGACGTGTGTCATGTGTACCTAGTAGTAACATAAAAATAATGAAGAACATATAAAAAATAAAACAAATACAGAGGTCACATTGGTCACAAAGGCGTGCCTGCCTAGAGAATGTAGCCTCAAACAAAGCAAGCAATTTTACAAGCTTTTTATTAAACCCATTTACAGCGACCGATCGTTATAACGATCAAAAAAAAATATCAAAATTACCATCGGTTCAAATCAAACATAGTTGAAAAATGGAAAATGAATTTTTTTAGAAAAAATCGACTCGTCTCACTGCCAGCTCCGACGGGACTCGAACCCACGACCTTTTACTATCCGGGCGACTGCTCTAACCACTGAGCTACGGAGTCGTTACGTGAAAAAGTTACGGAGTCGTAGCTCAGTGGTTAGAGCAGTCGCCCGGATAGCGAAAGGTCGTGGGTTCGAGACCCATCGGAGCCGTTTTGGCGTGATTAAGTAACAAACATACAAACATCTAAACATCCAACCAAACATCCGAACATCTAAACTTTCACATTTATAATATTAGTAAGATAAATATAGAATTGTATAACTTTATGTCAGTCTTTTGAAATCCTTGATACCGAAATGGTATTGTTATTATCTTTCTTTGAATTTTAATTTTAAAATAGTGCTTTGATAATATCGTAAAAAACCTTATAACCTAAAATTCTCAACTTGTTATTATTAAGTACCTACCTACTAGCGTTTCCTGCTTGATGTGTTAGATATAATATTTAGACAGTAATTTTAGGCACTCAAAGTCTAGTATTACGTATTTGCTTATATATAAATGTTGATGTATTTACATGACTGTTTGCTGCTATAATAAAATAAATATATAAAATATTAAACATGAAAAATATCTCTCCAAAAAAAGAGATTCTTAAACTGGGTTTGTTGTGATGAAATATGTTAGTATTTTTTACTAGGTACTTACCTACTTTTAAACCTTAAATGTACCAATTGTATTTAAATTCCTTATGTAGGTTAATTTCAACTTTTATGGTAAAAGCTAGTAGGTAAGTAATGCAAATTGTTATAATTATATGTTATAATGTATGCTATGTTATAATTTAATACCATCTAGTTTACTATTAGTTTCATGCGGGCTTCCTAAATCAATCAAGTGACCTTTGATAACGAGTTTATTTTTAAACTTCGGGCAATGATTCTTAAAATTTGGAGTGGCGCTGCGGAAATATTTTTTTATACAAGAACAGATATATTAAATTTCCCAATTATTTACTTTAATACGAACCATGTAACAATTGGTTAACAATAAAAAAAAAATTTGAAATTGGTACGTAAAAGGTAAAGTATCATTTGCCTACCCAACACTATAAAAAAATTAGAATACGATATTAATATATTATACTAAAGAAGAATTTTAATTTTTATACCGCTTTACCGAAATGACAAACAACGAATTTTAAAAGTCGACAAAACCACCAGATATACTCCGTAAGGTTGAACGCCAGTTTTAGTTTACTGCACTAAAGACCTTTTGCAACGGACTGCCATCTGGTAAATCTACCAATAGTATCATAGATGGGCAGCTCAACCAAACGAAACACAAATGATATTTTTTATAATGTTTTTTAGACAAAAGGTCATTTGGGTTGACCAGTAGCTACCAGGGATCTAAAACTTTTAAAAGTACGAAAAGAGCATTGTCGTCTTTTTAGAATGGGTGTTAAATGGGATAACAGATGGTTATGGTAGTGAGTGCCTAAAGCAATAAATTTTTTAACCTTTTAAAACCTTAACTTAACCTTAACCTTTTAAAATTTAAAATTTTAATTTTTACCTTTTATTTAATCCTAGACAACGCTTGTTATTGAACCTTCGTTGGTCGAAAAAACAAATGGGGCCGGGGCCAAGAATGGGCAGCCCTTATTATCCATGCAAGCGAAAACCCATCATAAGTGTATACCTGGTTGTTTTGCCCATTGTACATGGAATGACACATGACACCGAACATGGCCGCACGTACGAACCAATTTAGAATCACATTTTTACTAAGAAAATTGTATTTTCTCGCATTTCGTGAGAAAAGTTTTTTTATACAAGCCTTGTACTGGAAGCTATTTGCATTGCCTCGAATGATTAAAGCCCTCGCCTGCACCCTCGACAATGCAATTGCTAGCTTCCCGTTACTCAAGGCGCCGATTCCCGAAAATAGGGTATTTTAAATTATTACTCGCGAACCACAAGTAATCAAAATTTGGAAAAATATATGTTATTTTACAGTTATTTATATAGTGCTTCCGGCCGTTTTTTTTCGATTGGTGATATTTAACAGTGTCAAATAAAATCCCAAACATCCGTCTAATCGTAATCCAAATATCCTATAACTTGCAGTATACTTGGTTTAAGTTAATGAAAAATATACGAAATTAATTGTCTTTGAATAGCCGAGGGATTCCGGCCGTCAAAGCTTTAAATTTATTTTTATTTAATTTTTAATTGAATTTTAAGTGATTTTTTAAGTTCACAGTTCACTGCCGGCTGCCGCTGCGTCCGCGTGAAGTGTATCGCGCGCGGCCGAGCAAGCGTTAGGGCGTTTGTGCACTACCACTGAATTTTACCGATCCGGAAAAAAACGGATGCTTGTATTTAATTAATTACTAATATAAATGATTAATTATTAAAATACAAGCATCCGTTTTTTTCCGGATCGGTAAAATTCAGTGTAGTGCACAAACGCCCTTAGCGTGCCTATTTCAGTCGGGAATCCTCGCCTTAAAAACGTTTTCTATCCCTGCCCAACGTAGTATGACACACTTGCCTCATAATTTCTGCTCCCTTAAACTATTCACGCAAAGTTTAAAAAGTAATATAGTCGTCAAATGATTTGATCCTACGATCAAGTAGAATAGACTTTGCATTTTTTAAGAAAACATAACTGTCTATTGCACTTCAATGATATAGCCACACTTGCCTCACTTTGTTGGGAAAGTGTGTCTGCCAATAGCACTTTATATTATACCCTATAAACTAATGATTAATGGTCAATATTGCGTAAAACACTTTGTTTTCAGTCAATTATAACCCTTATTTTATTTTGTTTGCGCAGAGAGTTAGAAATTATACCTTAAACTATGAACTTTGAAAAAAGTATGACACACTTACCCGTATTGACCTTACCTAAACTAAAATAACTAACACTTTGAATTACGTTTATACCCCACGTCAATAACTCATTGAAAAATGACAAACGCTCTAAAATCATACAAAACACATACTTATTACAAACAAACCGCAAAACTACCTATCGCGAAACCGCGCGTACTAACTAATCAAAACGATGCTTTTTTGTTTGTTTACAAAATCAACCGGTTATAAATTATAATCACTTTGCGTTGCGAGTACACTACACTTCAGTGAATGGACTGAGTTTGCCACGGAAGCACGCGCAAGGCTCTCGAACAGCGGTCTGTAATACGCGAACGTGAAACTTTTTAATAATTCTTTGACAGCTTGTACTTTAAAGTTTTTCTTTTTGATCCGATTTGGAAAGTGTTAAAAACTTTTTGGTGGTGAAAAGTGTAGAGAATAAAATAAATATAATATAATTAATTGAAGCAGAAAGTGAAAGGTTTTCTTCTAAATGTTGTTCATATTTTATGCGTGAATAGATCTTCATATAAAAACGAATGGAATAAAAGGTAATTTTAAATTGATATAAATAAAAAATTCAAATGGAAAGTCAATATAATTGGTAGCTGCGGATGTATTTTAAATTGTAAACCAATTTCTCAAATAAGCTGTAGAATAAAAACTACACCTTAACTTTTTAAACTAAGTAAGTATATGATTTAGCTGATTGAATATTTGAAATGAAAAATATCTCATTGAATGAATGGAAATTTTAGATATTTTTAGAGTTTATGAAAACACTTATTTGCACTATCGTCTTTCTTTGGCGTTTATGGTGGGTGATCTTTCAAAAACAACTGAGTTTCAGTTTTCATTACGAGCTTTTTAATTATCTTGGTCTTAAGTAAGTAGGTACTCAATTCCAGAGCATACTCAAAGTAGAAGAAGGGAATAAACTGAACTAAACTACATAGTTAGCTAATATTTTAACCAAGCTTTTGGTTTAAACTTTTAAACTAAACCGAACAAAATATTAAAGTTATAAACAGACTACTTAACTACCTACACTTAAATTGTTACTTATGTAATATTTGAAAGACAGTAGTCAAAGTAACACAATTTAAACTATTTAGTAACTTTAATAACAAAGAGTCATTAGCTGTCATTGAAACCTTTTACTATATTTTGTTTTGTTTGTTTTGTTTCTTACTATATTTAATAATGTATGGCTCATTTATTATCCTACTTACGTACATTATAAATGAAAAAGTTTATATCTTGATTGATTGTTTGTTACTCAATCATGCGTAAACGGCTGAACGGTTTTGGATGTGATTTGGCAAACAATAGTTATGGAGTTCATTTCATTTGCTTTAATTTATCAAAGCTCATGTTTTACAAGGTTTTATTTAACCTGCATTGCAGTGTATGCATGACCTAGGTATGTCCGTTCGTTCGGTTCAAATCTTGCAAGCTCAGTTTTACCTACTACTCAATTTCCGATTGAGCTGGAATTTTATATACAGGCACAGAATATATAATAGATACAGGTTTGGTTTGAGTACAGTCGTCTAAAAAGCTTGTCCTAAAAATGTTATTTAATTAGCCGACACCATGGGGTGATGCTATTCAATGCTAAAAATAAAACGGTACCTACCACGTTTACCGAAACAAATTTTGTTCCTTATTTGTACCTATATTTCGTAACTTTTATTAGTAACAAACTAATTGGGTATTTGACTGATTTTTTTTATTGACTTAAAATGTTCATTGAAATAGTAGCAACACAACATAGGTATTTATTTTCAAATATCTTGCATATTTTCAGCGATAAAGAGCATCAAACTTTCTAATTAAAAAAAGAGAGCGCCATAGAAATGTGACGTCACATTTCTATAGCGCTATACTCTCGCCATAGAAAATTTCGTTTTAGAAAGAGATAGCTAGAGTCACAATTAAGTTACTCATAATTCACTTGTTATAATACAGATTGAATATCTTTTTTCACATTTGTTATTCAATAATGTTATATTTCTGAATGTCATAATTAAATATCTTCATTCCAACAACAGTCAAATACCCAATTGTAAACAAATCGAAACGAAAAGTTTCTTAATAAAACGTTAACACAGGAAAAGTAGTTTGACTACAACAAAATCGCAAAGATGGCACGAACGAAGATGATGTCGGGAAAATCCGAAAAAAGCTTAAAATAAAAACACAAAAAACATATATTTATTTTCCAAGGGCGCATTTTTCAATGCCTGGATAAAAATTTATTCGTCTGATATTGTTTGATACCTCCAAATTGATAAGCAATTGTCATTCATAATCTTTCTTGTTTTGAGATTGACATTTACTTTGGTTAACTAGTTAATAATTTAGCTGACTGATAACTATTATCTGAGGATTGAAAAATCAGCCCTAAGTGTACAACGCATGTAATATTTACGTGATTATGTACCTAAATCAGTAAAAGCTACGCACGAAAACTTAAGTTGTGCAAACTATTATGTTGTCTACTAACAGTAAGTACCTACATATTGAAGTCTTTAATGGCACATAGCCTCAAGGAAACCAATCGAGAGATTGTGCTCGCAATCCTAACATTCTCGCGGAACATTTTAGCTAAGTACAAAAAGCTGTTCTTAGTTCAGTTAGGGCATTTGTGCACTACACTGAATTTTACCGATCCGGAAAAAAACGGATGCTTGTATTTTAATAATTTAATCATTTATAATAGTAAGAATTTATTTATTTCAATGTTTCGAACCCTAAACTACACGAAATAAATAAATTCTATTATTTATAATAATTAAATTCAGTGTAGTGCACAAACGCCCTTACTGTATGTCGATAGTTCAGTAACTGCATGACAGATAGATAGCCGTTAATTTTCGTGGAGAACAAAATAGTTTGTTAATATTCTTATTATTATTATCAAAACTTTTCAATACAACTTAACCGAAATTAAAATGGTTTAACTAGATAAGACATGATCATTTCATTTCATATGCAGGGTTTCGGAAAACTGGTTAAAATTCGCTAACGGTTCGCAAGAAATGTGCATACATTATCACAAGAGTATAATTGTGTTTTTTGCTGAATTAACCATTTTATTTAAATATCTATTCATTTTCTATGTATTTGCATTTCGGTTTCGCTCTTTCGGAATCGAAATTATTTCGGTTCTATTCAAAGATTAAATCCAATCGGTTCCTGCTCAAAATACCGGTTAATATCGCTCGCTAATTTATGACCTTTAGGGCGTTTGTGCACTACCACTGAATTTTACCGATCCGGAAAAAATCGGATGTTTGTATTTTAATAATTAATCATTTATATTAGTAATTAATTAAATACAAGCATCCGTTTTTTTCCGGATCGGTAAAATTCAGTGGTAGTGCACAAACGCCCTTACGATAGCATGACAGAACAGCCCCTGATTCACAAACCGTCGGAAACGGAATTAGATTCGAATTCTGTGTTTTGTCTCTTTTATAGTATTTAACCGCCTCTGTGGTCTAGTGGTTCACACCACCGATTTCAGACCAAGAGGTCCCGGGTTCGATTCCCAGTTGGGGTACATATTGTATTCGGTTTGGTTGGTGGTAGGACTTATTCTTAGTCCGCCTGGCTAGCTACCACCATCTTATCTAAGTCTGACGATAGCCAGTTCCTCAGTGACTGAGGATTCCGGGAGAAGTGTGCTTCCACCTTCAGCCTTATCACACGGTTAAGCGGTATTTTATACCTACGAACCGTTCCGAAGCCCTGTCATATGTTCGGCCCCCTGTATTATGTTGTCCAGTAGGTATACATATCAAAGTCTTAATGCCACATAGCCTCAAGGTAAAAGCCGAGAGACTGCTCGCAATCCTAACATTCTTGCGGAATATTTTACAAGTACAAAAGGTTCTTAGTTCAATAATTACTCTATGACGGCGATAGTTCAGTAACTGTATGACAGAAAACCATACATTGATTTATTATTGACGACCGATTTGGCGCAGGGGTAAACTAGGTACCTGCCTTCTGCGCCAAAGGTCTCGGGTTCGATTCTCGAACAAGACAAATGTTTGTGTGCACGAACATGTCTATTTCTCTTGGTCTGGCTGTTTTCTATGAATGTTAAGTATGTATTTACAAACACAAAAGTATTTAAGTAGATACCTATATATATTTATCCGTTATCAAGTTCACGTAGACACAGTTTCTTAAGAAATTTACTATGGGCTTAGATAATTGGTGTGATTGTTAAAAAATATTTATTATTTATTTATTATTTACTCTTGCATTCTATTCATTTCTTGCACAATATTTTATTTCACAAGCTCTTTTTTTTGGCTCACTCACCTAATAAAAAATAAAAAAGGAAGTTAGGTACTTCCTGACTCATTTGTTCCTACTAATCGGACTAATCTTGCCATAACAGATGTCAAGAAATCACTAGTATCGTATCGATAATAAGGTCAAGCGTGCGGCAGTAGATGAACATAAATCATAATCACTCATACTATGCGTGACACTCTCAACATTTACTGATCTTACTTCCAGAGGATTCCAGATGACACAGTAGATAAACTTCATAGATAAAATTTACTGAAACGTAGAAAAAACCCAGAAAAATATTTGAAAAATACCGTAATTTGTTGGTATTTCTCAATAGAGCTTTTAAAACCTACTTACATTGGCAGGAATTGTGCAATTTTAGTTGCCAGTGTAAGCGCAGCTTAAGAAACGCTAAAGTAATACTTGGGTATCTCGTAAAATAGTGTAGTATGCCAATGGATATGAGAAACGATTATTTCTTCTACGAGCTTATCTCGTCATTAGCCTTAAAAACTCAAAGGGTGAACAGATTATATACAAATTGTATTTGACTTTAAACTGTCATTGCAAAAGAACATTTATTACATATGAGTAGAATTGAAAGTCAAAAACATGATACGTGCATTTTAAATGAGATCACCATAACAGGCTTTGAGGTGCAAGTTGGATGTTTCGCAGAAAAAGGCCAGACGTGTTGGTTCATAACTAATAAAAAAAAATTTAAGAAGCTAACAGCCAGTGGCAAGCATTGAAGCAAGAAGCAAACAAACAATATGTAGATGTATTTCCAAAAAAACCCAGGAGCTAAACTGCAACTAATAGTATAATAACAGTATTTTTTCAAAAATACGTGTTAAAAGTACTAACAGACGATACAATTCGAACGAAATTATAATTAACGAGTTGTTGAGTTTTGGCCATAGCTTTTGCCCATGGCTTCGCTCGCGTGCTATTTCGGGAACGTAAGTAAAATAACCCCCTATATTTCTCCATAGAGGTTATCTTTTTTTTAAGAATTTGCTTGACCCGTCCAATAGTTTGAGCTGTGCGTTGATAGATCAGTCAATCAACTTTGCCTTTTATACAGTCACAGACAAACAAGCTTTGCACTCCTGGCTTTGCCCGCGAGAGTTACACGACGTTTTCCGTGGAAATGAGATATTTTCCGGGGCTAAATGTAGCCTATATGCTATAAAGCTATGCTATAATAAGCCACAGCCTATATCCACAACTTTCAACTTTTGTGATTGAGTAACAAATTACAAGCATCCATACCTGAACATCCAAACAATCGCATTTAAAATATTAGTAAGATAGAACAGCAAAAAAAGCTGACACAAACCAAACTTTTTTCCTCCGAAATATGTGTACTCTTGGGTGTAGTCTATGGTTTAAGTTTTTAACATGAAGTTTGACTTAATACTCTGAGGTAACTGGAGCTAGCTCTCACCCTGAATAAAAAAGTGTCGCCAGCAAATTTGACATTTATGTATGTAGTGGCTGTCAGCTGTCTCATATGACCATACGTATTTTTTTAAAGTGTAGGTGAGACGGAAGACAGCCACTGTGTTATTTGTGGTATTCAAAAAATTGTTCGTACTGCACTCTCCAGTTACCTCAGTATTTAGTCTAAGCTTTTTGGTTTTTAATGTAAGATTCGAATAGAGAACACATCACGCACGCCGCAAGACAGTTCCTATAGTAGTCTTGAGGATCGGCACATGGTTGCCCAATAAACAGCTATAATTCGATAAAATAGTTCTTATTAAACGTTTCCACTACCACATGAGACTAGAGTACTATACCCATTAGCATCTTGTATAGCTTTAAATGGAACTCCAAAATTTTTTACATTTTGTCTACTAGACTAGCACACGATTAATCATAGTTTCGATTCGAAGATCGGTCATTAGCACTACTAAAAATTAACGTGTAAGAATCCAATGGGTGATGCAATAACATTCTTAAAATATCCTTATAACAACAGTTCTAATCATTCAAATAGTTTTTGTTCTCACACTTTACGTGTTATCTGTTATGAAACTTCGTCATGCTCATTCATTTAAACGGATGCGTCTTTATAACAAAATTTGATGTATGAATTTATTGTGACGACTGTCATTAAGTTTTAATAAAACAACTACATTATATTAAAATATCTCCCTGGAATGGCGTTGTCCTAATAGAACACATTTCATTGATATCTTTTTTAGGAAAAATGCTCCGTCTAAACTTTCTCCATTGGACATGTTCATGTATAACGTATAAAAGCAATAATATAAAATATCCAAAAATTATCCCAGCAGAAACACCAAATTTTAATAAAATAATTGGTGTGACTTGGACCGGAAAATGTCTCTGTCGAACTTGTTTACGGAAATAAGTATGTACCATTTGGCCAAGCATACTCATGTATGAAAAAGTTTTGGATTTTTATCAAGTATCACACGTCAAGTCGTCGAGCAAGATAATATCAGTATCAGTGGAATGGAAAACTGTTACACGGGCAACTAAAACAAACAACTTTTACTATGGGACTAGGGAGATATCGTGAAAAAAAAACGGCTGTTTCATACAAAAGTACAATGCCGAATGGGCCAAAATGTATAGAACAGCAGATTTTTTTCGCAATGTGGCACTTGGTCTGATAGTAAAAATTGTTTGTATTGATGAGTATACTTTCACCCACTGAAGTATGTCCCATATAAAAAACTCATTTGGTAAAATATATTTGAACTGAGAAATTACTCGGTTCAATCACAAAGTAACTACGCGGGCGGTCGCGTTCAATATAAACAGATTTGTATATTTAGGATTAAATACTTAACTTCAGTGTGGGTTTTTTTTTGGATATTAATATAAACGGTTATGGCTCATACTCTTTTAAAACCTAGCAAAGTTTAATTGACTGAGGAATTAATGAATGTGTCTCCATACAAAGAATCGGTTCATTGCCTACACTAATACTCGTGTATAAAGGGTCCCACACAAAACTGCGAATCCAGATGGCATCGCATATATCTGCGAGCTCGCCATGAGCTCAAGCTTATCGCCTAATGCGGTCCCTAGGCGATCAAGCATGCTTGACAAGCATGCTTGATGACGCTTGACGGTACATCAAGCATGGTTCTCAAGCTTCCGCACTAATTTTCATACTTTTCATTTAGATCAAGCTTCGATCTAGACAGTCAAAATTGCTTGATGTGCATTCAAAATTCACGTGCTTGTCAAGCAT
This sequence comes from Crambus lathoniellus, assembly GCA_949710035.1. NCBI lineage: Eukaryota > Metazoa > Arthropoda > Insecta > Lepidoptera > Crambidae > Crambus > Crambus lathoniellus. Next base: position 12,150,438 of record OX453313.1, on the reverse strand, counting down.
GCTTGATCGTCTAGGGACCCCATATAGTCCGATCAACGAGGATATTCGTTGTATGGAGACGTCCGGAAAATTCCCTCGTCGCTCAAATTTGGCACGATTGTAGAGTAAGTAATGCTGATTAAGGATCTGCAAGAATCCAAGAATATTTCCAACGCCAAGTTAGTCATTTTTGACGTGCCGTGAGCGCGTGAAAATCGCTTCTAATTTCTTTGAGAATGGATCCTTAGCCTCATTTTTTTCTGTATGCGTACCTATTACTAGGTGGAATAAGTTAATAAAGTTAGAAAATAACATTTCTTGCTAGAAGTTGAGATTTTGACCGAAATGTGAAAATATAAAATTGCTTCTAATTTCTCTTTTAATGTTTCTTTAGCCTCAAATACCAACGTATTACGCATACGTACGTATTACTAGTTAGAATGAGTATATGCAGAAATCCAATAACATTTCTTACTAGAACTTGAGATTTTTACCTAAACTTGAAAATGTTAAATCGCTTCTAATTTCTCTGTTAGTGGTTCCTTAGCCTCATTACTTTCTGTATGCGTACCTATTACTAGGTAGAATAAGTTTATAAAGGAATTAAAAAGCATTTTTTGCTAGAAGTTGAGATTTTTACCTACACGCGAAAACATAAAATTGCTTCTAATTTCTCTGATAATATTTCATTACCATCAAATACTTTCTGCATAACGTATTACGAGTTAGAATGAGTATATAAAGCAATCGAAAAACATTTCTTACTCGAACTTGATATTTTACCTAAACGTGAAAAACTTAAATCGCTTCTAAAATCTCTGTTAATGTTTCCTCAGCCTCAAATACTGTGTGTATACGTACGTATTAAGAATGACAATATGAAGGAAATTCAAAAACATTTCATAAAAGAAGTTGAGAGTTTTACCTAAACGTGAATACGTTAAATCGCTTAGTGTCTCTGTGAATGTGTCCTTAGTCATAATTCCTTTTAGTGTTCGTACGTATTATTAGTCAGAATAAGTATATAAAGAAATCAAAAACATTTCTGACTAGCAGTTGAGATTTTTACCTATACACGAAATCGTAAATACACATAATTATTTCTCTGTGAATGTTTCTTTAGACTCAATCGCTTATTATTTATCTGTAAATGTTTCCCTAGCCTCAATTACTTGTAAATATTACTAGTTAGAATAAGTATATAATAGTACATTACGATATTAGTGCGTTAAGATGTTATAACCAATACGCAAGTATATCGTACGACGTTTTTAAACACATTTGCGAGGAAACAGAAAAAAAACATTTAATATTTTGTTAATTTTTAGTCTCTTTAAAAATGCAATGAGATTTGTATATAAATTAATATCGACACCATTTTTCATCTTGAGGGTACTTTTCAGCATAGAATATGTTGTCCAAAACGAGCTAGGCTTATATATTTACTAGCTAGTTCATTAAAATACGCCAAAACTACATTTTCGGAAAATGACTTGGCATTTTTCATGTTTTTCCACTTCAAGAAATCTTCATACGTGGTTATGTATCTGTCCTTGGATATTGACGGCAGCAAGCTGTCGCATGCGGTTCGCGCTTCTGTTAGTATATCCGGTGGAGTTGAAGTAATATATTGCTCATCTTCATTATTAAAAGTTGTCATTTTTAGTTATTCACAATACAAGTACAAAGAAAATAAAATTTGAGAAAAATGGAGCGAGGATTATTTTCTGCCGTGGCTGCGTGAAAATGTTGGCAAAGACGCTAGAGCATGCAGCCAAGTTTTTAAATTACCGAATAAACTGTTTTTTTTTATTTTAAATAAACTCAATCTGTGAATGCACACTGTCTACTGACTGGCGCCGTGCGGCGATCAGTTCGAAATTTGAATAGCAACAGCGCGCTGCTCACTAGCTGGAGTCGTGCGGCGGCGATCAGTTCCATATTTGAAATGGCAAATAATACTGTTATGGAATTTGTATGGACTTTATCTTAACTATTTGCTTTGGTAACACACGCATTTTTTATGACCCGCTTTTCATATTTAAAACCGGTGCAATTACATCAGCTTTACTAGCAAGGGTGTTAAAAAAGATATTTTATCATCAAGACCCTATGCCTTAATAGTATATGCCTTAGCTCGTAATACGTACGTATGCAGATGGTATTTCAGGCCAAGAAAACATTATCGGAGAAATTAAAAGCAATTTGATGTTTTCACATTTAGGTCAAAATCTCAACTTCTAGCAAGAAATGTTATTTTCTAACTTTATTACCTTATTCTACCTAGTAAAAGGTACGCATACAGAAAGTAATGAGGCTAAGGAACCATTCTCGAAGAAATTGGAAGCGATTTTCACGCGCTCACGGCACGTCAAAAATGACTAACTTGGCGTGGGAAATATTCTTGGATTCTTGCAGATCCTTAATCAGCATTACTTACTCTACCATCGTGCCAAATTTGAACGACGGGGGAATTTATCGGGTTACATATGCCCCGTTGATCGGACTAATAGCAAATACTTGACTCGCGTCGCTGATTTTAGCGATGTGACATTGCATCGCAGTTTGTGTGGGAGGCCTTAGCATTCTTAAATTGGCATTCGCGCGATGCGGTCGCTCTACAAAAACACGATGGTCGTTAGTATCAGTATAGTATAGTAGTTAGTACCTAGTTTAGTTACATAGTTAGTGAGCGTTAGCTTTAAGGTTTTCCGTGAAAATTAATATTTTACTGCAGTAATAAGCAGGTACCCATACCATAAATTTTAATTGAGGTGTACTGACCGTACGTTGCTACAGAAATTTGTTTAAAGTCAGTAATCGTTAAAAACATGATTGCAACGTGCATTTTGAATGAGATCATCTTATCAGACGACGAAACGAATGTCAAAACGTAAAAGAGATACCTAGTTTGATATCAGCGATTACTTTCCAATGTAAATACCAATTGAGATTTATCTGGCGTAACAAGACAAAGAAGCTACCGAATAACATTCAAAACAATTTATGGTGCTATAACAAAACGTTGTCTTAAGTTAGACTTGGTTTAAAAGTTTTAAAACTGGCGCTGTCAGTTTCATTTGAACATACAGCATCAGTTTTAAACCAAGTACTACTTTCGACGACGTTTTGTTATTATAACACCATTGATGTCGCCATGCCCCGCCAGCCAAACACTACATTCGAAAGGCTCCTCTAACACTTGGGCCTACAGATTTCTATGGAAACTTAGGACAAGAAGGGAGGACCCAGAGCGCTCACATTAAAATGTGTTTTGACATTGACACTTTTTGAAAATCTAAAACAACCACGTTGTCGTAGAATATTACAAGCTCCCATCAAATATGCATTAGCTGAACGAAATCATATCAAATAAAAAATAGAGGGGGCTAAAGGTCATTACAGGCTACACTCCCTTTACCCATGTAGGTAATTGATATTGACCAATAATAAAATTAATAAAAAAAACTTTATTGTACACAAAAGACATACTTAGGTACACCACAAAATTTGCACGATCCAATTGAAATGTTTGTACTAATTAAAATTTAGTGGTATCTTTGAACACAAGTAGACAAATACAGGTATAACGTGTTGTATATGACCAATTTTTATACAAAACAATCACGTTGATAACTCTGTTTGCACATTACTTCTTACGCGCGCGCGCCGTAAGAGGTGAAGGGCAAATATTTTCTGTCTTATCTAGCTACTCGTCATAGCTCGTTCGCAGTAGCCGAATATTAAATTTTGATTAGGTTTACAAATAGCTTGAACGTCATTTCCACAGAAGCTTATCTAAGCGTCGTGGCGTCGTCGTCGCCGCACACGGGCCACCGAAAAACGCCGCTACCGTACCGACCTCTTGCCTGTAATAGGGTATTTTACTGTTGTTGAAATGTAGATATTTAATGATGACGTTAAAAAATATTGCAATTAAGAATACCAAATGTGAAAAAATAATTTGAATCTGTTTTATAATAAAAGAATTATAGTCTGTTTGATTTTGACTATAGCTGTCTCTTTCTAAAACGAAATCTTCTATGGCGTGACTATGACGCTACTAACCCACTGACGTCACTAAGATAGCGTCCTGTCCTTGTCAGTTTGAAGTCCTATATCTTTGAAAATATTTAAGATAATTCAAAATGAAAACTTGTTTTGTGTAGCTAATATTTCGAAAAACATTTTAAAGAAATAAAAAAAAATCAGTAAAATACCGTATTTCATACATTCTAAATGAACGCCGACGCCGGTAGTCGTCACTTGTTTCTTCTTCCAGCTTAAAGTGATGTCGTGTAAAGTTACAAAATCTATAATTATTCTTGACGTAATAAGTGTCTATCAGGGGTATTTTTACAGCTGTTTATTAAGTTATAAGTGGTACTAGTTTACTTGCAAGTCCGTTTTTCTGTTTTTCGGAACCATTTAATTACATTGGTTAACGACAACCAAATCAAAAACTAACGTTTTAAACAAATTAAGGTCTCTTTTTGGTATTTTTTTTCAAACTTCTGCGTTGAACCGTTTTCGAGATCTGGGAAATCCCAAAACGTTACCGCAGCAAAATCATTGAGTTGACCCTACTTGTGAAGTGCCTTAATGTAGGCCCTTCGCATTTTTAAGTTGCGTATGATTGCGACATGCGACATGTTGCAGTTGTAGGACAAAGGAAGTTGCGTGTTATGTCACGTCTATGTTATGTGAAACTTACGACGAGAAAAAACACCAGTTATACTGTTTGTTATGTTAGTACAGTTGAGAGCGTAGTTCGCCAAGGCCTTTCATATGACACTTACCCATATTGCTATAATCGAAGTTAGGTCTTCAAATACGCTATATTTGAGAACCTTAGGTTCGTTTTTTGATCGGTCGCCACCTTGAAAACGGTGCGTACACCACACTACCATGGACAAAAAGCTTAGACTAAATACTGAGGTAACTGGAGAGGGCAGTACTAACACTTTTTTGTGGCACTGAGGTTGTCTACCGTCTCACCTACACTTTGAAAAAATACGTACATGGTCATATGAGACAACTGACAGCCACTACGTACTAAATGTCAAATTTGCTGGGCACACTTTTTTATTCAGGTTGAAAACTCCAGTTACCTCAGTATTTAGTCTAAGCTTTTTGACCATGGAGGTCATCAAAATATGATGTGCTTGTGTATCGACTCACCGCTCATCCTCAGAAACCGACTAGCTTTCTAGAACTATAACATATTAAATTTAATGCTAACACAGTTAAGGCGCGCGTACACGGGTAATTTTTTTGGCAACAATTGTCTGGCAACTGTAATGGATCAATCTGGAGCAACTAAGTGTAGCGATGTTGCTCCATATTTTGTGGTATTGTGTGGCCGTGTCTCAACAACAAGTTGCTACATTTTGACATCGCGCTTAATTGTGCTTGATTGTCATACTTGGGGGCGATTGACAGGAATTCCGCAATTTTAGTTGCCCGTGTAAGAGCGCCTTTAGAATGTATGAGGTATCATTAGAAACGTTGTCACCGCGAGTAACACTAGCTTTAAATAAATATATATTTTAATATTCAATATGGCGGACGTGTGGCACCATAAAAAAATAAATGATTTATTATAGTATATTATGATACAAGTGAGTTTAGGTTGCTCATTATACACGAGGCTGTGGGTTGCAGCCCGAGCCGCAGGCGAGGGCGTAAATCAGCCGAGTGTCTAGTGAGTAAGTTGCTCATCACGAGTTTCATACGCACTTTTTCAACACACTTGCGAGGAAAAACAAACATTTATTGCATACATATTGTATTAACCTAATATTAACTAAGGGAAAAAGCGCGCAAGTTTTTTTTTTGCACGCGCCAAATGTGATTTGATTGATTACATACAGCCATACAGCCTACTTCAAAAATAATTAAGTATAATAATAGTGATAAAATGCAAATGTTTTATAACAAATTATTGTGAATTATAAATAATTTGATAATAATAATCTTAATTATGTTTTTTGTCTTAATAAGGGACACATTTATTTATTCTAAAAACCTAAATGGATTTTCAGCCGTATAAAACCTCTTTGTTGTTACAAAAAAAGAACTGTATCTATTACCCGCTGAAATTGAAAATGCTCTGTTGACTCGCATAATAACTTGCAGTTAGGTACCAACTTAACTTTGTAGGGATACTGTATTACCCGGTTAAATTGAAAAGTCTCTGTTTACTCGCATATAATTTGCAGTTAGGTACTTACTTAACTTTGTAGGGATAATTCTATTACGCAACTAGTACTGTAATATTATTATGCACGCGTGGGTTATAGTTCGGTTTATGGCCCTAAGATCGATGTAATAAGGCTCACTTTATGAGCAAGTGTGTTGAAAATATTATTATATTATAGCAATATGGGTATCATATGAAAGGCATTGACGAGTACATTTCAAAAATATATTATTTGTATACATAATCACTAAAAAGAACGCGGGACCTTTTATAAATTTAAGTACCTATTCCTCAGCATGGTACCCCGACTGCAATGAGAGCTTGGTTTTTACTTTTAGTTCGTTTTTGGCAGTCGTGTTTCTTAATTTTTTTTTTATTTATTCAATAACAACTTGTAAACGATATGTTACAACAATTTCACCACTTCTTGACGGTACGTGTAATAACAAAATTAAATGTAATACATTACTCATTTAATTATCAATATTTTGAACGGGGAAAAGCAAACAATCATCATGAGTAACATTATGTTATTTACCCAATTTATGGCAGAGGTCGAGAAAACAGAAGCAAAATAATTCGAGCATTAGTCAATTCTGTCTGCGACAACTGTTTAAATAGGTACCTACTATTTTTAAATGATGTAAAACCGTGTTACAACTATTGTTTTGTTCAGTGTCTGCTTGATCGATCGATGCTTTTAGGTCTGTATTTTCTTCTAAGGCCCTGTTTTTGCCACTTTTCGTTCTAAAAGTTTTATAAACAACTTTTCGCTTATTTTTGCTATAATGTCAATAAAAATAAGGCATTTTAAGGTAATAACAACAATCGTTACAATTCCTTATTTATGTGATTCCTTATGTTTTTTTTAATAAACGCTACTTACGTAAATGCCTAAGACCATTTAGAACTTAGTGCTTATAAGTGAAAAAAACCTTAAGGTGGCCACAAAGGGGTCTCCTGAACTACTTACTTATAATTTATAAATACTTTGATGTAAATCGAAAACACAATCACCTGTCCTATTTTCTCGTCGATCTTTTGGGAGCTCTTCTTTTATAAAAAGTACGGTGTTAGGTATATATTTTTTTTAATGAAACGCTGGTGGCTAGTTAGAAACAGTTTTTTTTATTACAGGTCAAAACTCATTAAGTACTTTATTTGAAAAAGATTCCTACCTAATGGCACAGAATATATAATAGTACTAACGTCTAATGGTGCGTCCAGATTAGTGTAACGTAATGGCACGTCCAGATTAACGTTACATGAAATATATCATGCCAATTAAAGAATTTACCTTCCAAATAGCTGCAATGTATCATGAAAGGTAACACTTTTTGTAACAAATTCTCAATAGTTTTTTCATTTCAGAGCATTTCACGCTCACGCTATGAGCATTTCAAACCGAGCGCAGGGCGATGTCAGATAGGCAATTGCGTAAAGTCAATCGTACCTACCTATTCATATACAAATTGTAGCCGATTGAATACGATATGAACTGTCAAATTAATACGATTACCTTACGTAAACGCACCCCTGAGCCCCTGAGTTTGCGACAAACACAAAGGGGCGCGCAGATGGACATACAAATACCTACGAGGGAGGTTCGTAGTGAGTGCATGCTTGCAACGAACATGCAATAAAAGGCAGAATGATATTGCATGACGTTTCACCAATCTGGACGCACCATTAGGTACCTAAGTGCGCGCCAGATAAGTCACCGCGCGGTCGAAATCAAATACTAAGATTATTTTATGTTTTACCATAACCATAAGAACAAAAAAAAATGATCCTATAGGGCCAAAAACGCCCCAGCCGTGCGCAGTTTTATCTGGCACAGACACTGAAAAACGCCACTTTCCTGTAGTTTTTAACCGACTTCAAAAAAAGGAGGAGGTTATCGACTGTATTTTTTTATTTTTATTTTTTATGTGTGTTACCTCAGAACTTTTTAGTTATTGAACCGATTTGGATAATTCTTTTTTTATTTAAAAGGTGACGCTTCTCGTGTGGTCCCATTAAAATTTTATCAAGAACTGGCAAGAAGTTCAGGAGTTATCCTGAATAATGTGTATTCAGACTTTATTTGGGTAGGTATATGGACGATTTCATAGTTTCATCAAATTGGGGATCATTTTCAAAAAAATTTTTTTTTCGAAAGTTGGTACTTTTGACCTGATCTTACTTTCACCAAGTCAGAACCAGGGGATCAAATCCCAGGAAAATTGAGAGAAATCCTCAAATATAGGCAAGCCATAAGGCTTATGCGTTCCATTTATTTTTGAAGTTAGTCAAGTATTTGCATCTGGTAGTCATCATCTCATAGTGATGAGCTGGTGATGGAAGCTACAACTCCTTAACGGTTAGGAGCTGGAGAATATTTCTTTAAGTATTAATCGTACGTATGGGCCAATAGTTATATTCTTTCAGGTTATGAGGGTGAGCTGCTGATGAGAGGTGAAACTCCTCAACAGTTAGGAGTTATATTATGATGTTTTATAAATACCATATGCACGAATGGACCTTCAGTTGTATTCCTTCAAGTTATCTAAGTAGCTAAAGATGGAAAGCTGAATTCCGTAACGGATAGGATATTTACAACAATTTATCATACTCACCATGTAGTTTCTTAAGCTACTTCACTAAAAATCGAAAAATAAAACGTTTTTGAAAAAAATTATAACCGCCTTCAAAACGGATCTTCAAACAAAAATTAACAAACACTAAAAAACAAAAAAATAATAAGATTTTTTTATTTAAAGGACGATGATACGTGACTTTTTCTAATTTATCTTGGTACTTACTGAACTGTTTGAAGTCGGTGCCAGGGCAAAAAGAATAAGAACGAAATATACTGAGTGAAATAACTAACATATAAAAAAAACCCGGTCCCAAGCGTGAGGTGTAGGACGTAATTACCTCAATACGTATTAGACGGCACCGACTTCAAACAGTTCAGTAAGTACCAAGATAAATTAGAAAAAGTCACGTATCATCGTCCTTTAAATTAAAAAATCTTATTATTTTTTTTGTTTTTAGTGTTTGTTAATTTTTGTTTGAAGATCCGTTTTGAAGGCGGTTACAATTTTTTTTCAAAAACGTTTTATTGTACATTTTATGAACGCCGTCGCCACCCGGTCGTCACTTGTTTCTTCTTTCAGCTTCAAGTGGCGGGCGTTTGTGGCTTGTGTGCGGTAACGACGGTAAGAAACTATTTTTTTCTATAGAGCAATACTCTTACAACGATACAAATAGTAAAACATAGTTAAAGCTATAAATTGATATCAATACAATAACTGACAATCTGTATAGTTGACTAACACATACCGGATAGAATTGGTCTCAGCCACCGAGGCACTGAGATAACTGGAGGAGATAAGAATGAATGAGAAATTGCTCTAAACAATATCACGGCTTAATTGAGTAGGCTTGTCGCTTGAAGGCCAATATCTTTGTGTTTAAGTAAAATAGGGCAAATGATAAAGTTGTATATCTATTAATAGGCCACTCTCAAAATATTGAGGCGGCATTTTCAAACACTAATTTTGTGTTTTTTAAATTGGCAATTTAATCACCTTTCCAGCTAAATGAACGTATGAATAGCAGGTAACATAATTGAAGAGACTGCTGTAAAATCAATAGGATAAAAAACTTTACTTTATACTTTTACGCAGGTAACTAGACGTATCAAGCTAATGAATGAAACGATGAAAAATCATCATAATCATCAAAGAAAAAGTAGAAAGCCGAGTTTCAGGGCTTGTTAAGAACCTTACAAAGAATATTAAAGTGCGAAGAAAACTTATAAGGGTTTATTAGATACTAAAACAGTTTTCAATGCACACACCCGTCATTATTATTGTGTATGCTGTTTAATCAGTCACTCCAAGTCTTGGTAATAATGTTTAAATCGTCAAAGTTGCATAACCAGCATCAGTGTAGAGTCAACTGTCTCATTCTCATGTGCACACGCAATGCTCAGACTCATTCATATCATGAGTGTGGCAAGGCTGGCTGAAAGGATTTTTAATCAAAATATGAAGCTGTACTTACTTAGAACATAAGTATTATTTTCATGACACAAATTCACTTGGAAACAACGAAGGTATTTGAATAAGTACCTACATAGGGGAAATACGTACATACATTTCAGTCGAGTCGATGTTGTACTTTTGTATGCAACAAAAGATTTTATTTCACGATTCCGTGGTTGGCCCCTTAGTAAAGAAAGATGTTCGTATTGATGGACACTATCATCCCCTAAAATCTTTTTACTAATTAAAATTTTGTGGTGTATATGTATATGTTAGTTTTTATAACAGCTAATAAACATAAAGCTTATAACATGTTTGTCCCGAGTGGGGATCGAATCTACGACCCCTGGCCCTAATCGTCAAAGTTGCATAATCAGCATCACTGGAGCCATCTGTCTCGTATGCGGCGCACGCGCCGATCGAGTGCGGTTTAGGGCTGACACAATTACGAAAAAGGATTAAAATCAGTTATATGAGGAAGAAAAATATTGCTGTTATTGTCGTAATTGAAATAAATATGTGACAACATCATACACATTGATCCAATTCCGAAATACCTAAGTAGCTTAATAACTTGTGTTAAGAATATTTAGAAACAGTGCAGGTACCGAAAACATGCGTGTAAATAACAAACACAAAAATGCTTGTCCTGGGTGGGGATCGAACGCATGACCCCTGGATCAGAAGGTAGGTATGATCGGTAGGTACATGAGTACAGATAATGTTCTTATCAGCAAAGTTGCATAATCAGCATCAGTTTGTACCCAGCATCTGTCTCGAAACTGAGTAATATAACGGGTCCCCGTCGCATTTGGTCGGGAAATATTTGCAAACCACTGCACCACCACGCACCGCGCCCGGGCTGCATAAGCAAGCTCTTAAAGATTACTCGTATATTTCATAGTGCATGGACAAGTTGCATTCGATGCAATCGATCGTTAAATATATTTCGAATTGACATGTATAGTCACACGGCCTAGGCAAACTAATTTTAAAATTTTATTTTGTCATCAGTATTATTGATTGACAGCCCTGATATAGGTAAAACCTTGTAAGTGAATATCGCCAAGTCGTAGCTACGTAGCCATTGAAATGACTACAAGACCTCTGTGCTTGGGCAATGAAATAAATTACGCACAAGTATCGCTTGACTAATTAATTGAATGACCGATTAATTCGCCAATTATTTATTATCACAACTGTATAACTATTTTACTATTCAACTAGTATTAATTATTGTATTTTTATACAGCCTTCCATCCACGGCTTCGTCCTTCGTACACGACATTATCCCGCGGGAAAGTGATATTTTTCCGGTATAAAAATTAGCCTATGCCCTGTGATTTCAAACTATCCAAATATTACAAACCACATCGATCCGTTTCTTACAAATTTAGAAAAATTATTGTTGACTGCGAAGATAATTATTCCTTGTTTGGGTTGTTCCAACCGGAATTTTTCGCACTTGATGTTTTTAGGGTTCCCTAGCCAAATGGCAAAAACGGAACCCTTATAGATTCGTCATGTCTGTCTGTCTGTCTGTCTGTCCGTCCGTCCGTCCGTCCGTCCGTATGTCACAGCCACTTTATTCCAAAACTATAACGACTACAGACTTGAAACTTGGTAGGTAGATATATTCTGTAAACCGCTTTAGGGTTTGTATAGAAAAAGAAAAAAAATAAAATAAGGGGGGCTCACCATACGTGGAACTGAAACTGAAAAAAAAAATTTTCATAATACATATTAGTGTGGGGTGTTTTTAGATAGGTATTTAAAAATGAAATGAAATGATATTTAGGTTTCTTTTATAATTTTTTATCAAAGTCAATATTTTAAAAGATATACACTTCCAAAGTGGTAAAATGTGCCCCCCCCCCCCCCCCTTCTAAATCTAGAGAAAATATATGTTTTAGATCTTATTAAAAACTTTCAATGAAAATTGGTTTAAACGAGATATAGTATGTACTTTTTGAGATATAATACATTTCCAAAAACCACAAATGTAACTTGGTCATTCATACAAACTCTATGAAAAACAAAGTTATATTTTACTGACGAAAAATTATAGTGGAATTTTGGCTAGGTTTAAGCAATAGGTACGTTAAGTGGGTACGGAACCCTACATGGGCGAGTCCAACTCGCACTTGGCCGATTTTTTATTCCATAAGGTCGATAACACTTAACGAAAAGTCACATTTGATGATTCACTATCAATTTGTTAGTGCGGTAATGGTATTTATAGACGGAACAGTCTGAGTAAGGTTTTGTTTGCTCAATAGGAAATATATAGCGGAAAAGAATACATTTAGTGTCGACCGACCCACACGTACAACAACCACACCACATATCGCAGCGATAAAATGTGGTACGTGTGAATAGTGTCGATATGCAGCTTTTTGCATTAGCGTTGTGGTTGTGCGTGATAGCTTGCTACTACTACAGGTGATTCTGCGGTAAAATGTCGATGTGATTGCGATGTCGCTAGTAGTTGTATCACAGAATATAAAGGGTTTTTCAGTAGGGATGCTCGAACTTTGAAAATTGATAGCGGCCATCTTGCAAAAGCGATAGCTGTCAAATTTGGCGGGAATACATATTTATTCGTGACATTTCACCATGGAACATTTGGTTGCAAAAGGATGGCGCCACTTGCCATACTGCACGGGAAACATTAAATTTATTGGATGAGAAGTTTGTGGGCTTCGTTATCTCGCGTGGTGGTGACATCAACAGGCCACCGAGATCGTGTGATCTAACTGCGCTCGATTACTTTCTGTGGGGCTACGTGAAATCCTGAGTCTATGATGACAAACCACAGACAACTGCTGCCCTGAAGGCCAACATAACTCGCGTTATTCATGAGATTGAGCCCCTTTTATGTAAAAATGTCGTCCAAAATTGAGCCCCGCGGGGTGCGGGGTGAGGCGCCTAAAACTAGCTAACGCTTTTTGTACATGTTAATTCAAAATAAATATAAAAAGACACGTAAGATCATATTGACCATATATGACCCTTTTTGACAGTAAATGACCGTTTTTGACCAATTTGACCGTAATTGACAGTCAGTCAAATTCAGTCACTTTGGTCATTTTCATCTCTAATCAGGATACACCACCTTCAGCGGAATCGCGGTGACCATTTTGCTGAAATTATATTGCATAAATAATGTCATCAAATGCTCTTTAAAATAAAATATTTTTTTATTCCATTTCAAAGTTCGAGCGCTCTTAATGAAAACCCCTTTAAAATAGTAGTTGAGTGTGATGTGGTTACGTCGTATGCGATGTGGCCGGGCGGCGCGGCGGCGGGGCGGCGCGGCGGCGGCCGCTAGTTCGCAGCGTCTCGTCGCTGGTGGTTGCGTTGTGATTATGGTACGTGTGGGTTGACCCTTAGATCCATGTTGACCTTTGATGATATTATTGTACTTCCGATCTTAGCCAATAAGAATTTCAATCAAGGTATCTTCATGCATTTAATACTTAGTTATTTCTTGGTATTCGTATATTAAAATTGTGCTTGTATTCTCATAGAAATATAATAAGTTTAAAAGCTTTTTTCTTACAACCATGAATATTAGCTTCTCTTTCCCTCTCCTACACCTGCCCAGATTCACGAACCCTCAGAAACGGAATCGGATTCTAATTCTGTGCTTTGTCTTTGTCTATTCTATAATGAGTGACAGAGACAGTGCATACCTATGTCGCAGTAAGATAGATTATGCCGTGATATAGTTATATCCCTAGGGATATAATTAGGTACCTATGTACCGAAAGAAATTTAACATTTAATGTTGAATAACAAGTTTGTGCAGTTCTTTTTAAAATAAAAATGAAGTCTGCTTTCAGTAAAATTTTATAACTTCCGTATTTAAGGCGAGGATTCCCGACCAAAATAGGCACGCTAAATCTTGCTCGGCCGCGCTCGATACACTTCGCGCGGACCCAGCGGCAGCCGGCAGTGAACTGTGAACTCGCGAGCGCCCCGCGAATCGAAAATCACTTAAAATTCAATTAAAAATGAAATAAGTAATAAAAAAAATATGACGGCAAGAATCCCTCGGCTATTCAAAGACAATTATTTTCATACGTTTTTCATTAACTAAAACCAAGTATACTGCAACTAATAATTATGATACTTGAATTATTATTAGATATTAGGGGTTTTATTTGACACAGTAAAATATCACCAATAAAAAAACGACCGGAAGCACTAGATAAATAACTGTAAAATAACATATATTTTTTCCAAATTTTAAGTAGGTACTTGTGATTTGCGAGTAATCCATAATTTAAAATACCTTTTTTGGGGAATCGGCGCCTTAAGGTACTTTCCTTCCATGTGGCATAGTTTTGGGACAGCCTGTATATATGAGTATTTACTTACACTCGGCCCTCTGAATCAAATAGTCCAAATGACGTTAATTACAATTTTTTTTTAATTACAAAGCATTCTTTTAAATATAAATAAATAAATATTCCCTTACAATTACTTACACCAATTATCTAAGCCTGTAGTTAATTTCTTAAGAAACTGTGTCTACGTGAACTTGATAACGGATAAATATATACTTAAATACCTTTTGTTTGTAAATACATACATAATATACATAGAAAACACCATAAATCCATATTTCTGTCTGTTCCAGGAGCGTGCGAGGCGTCGAAGCATGCGCGCCTGTTAAACCATCAGTATGCTTCTGCCCGTGCGATGGCTCGCGACCCTCAACGATGGCGGCATCGCCAACCAGTTCTTCATGGCGCTCATGGGTAAGAAAGAAAAATATAGGTAAATGTAAAAGGTAAAGGTTGGTCACATCTGCCGCAGAACCGACGACCGGTGGAGTAGACTGGTCGGACGCCCCCCAGCCAGATAGACCGACGACCCAGATCACCCGGCAGAGAACCGCTCAGCCCTGACGCGAAGCCTATTAGGCTTGGCGGGAGGGCTGGGCGTGGCGAGAGACAGGCCTTGTCTGACTGAGTCCAAAATGCCGTTAGCAGTATTACGAAAAGACTGTATTTACCCTCACTATAAACAAATAAAAGGTCACCCGGTAGGGAGTTATAATTATAACATAACACCCATAAATGGCAGTCGGAAGTGTATCTTATTACTAGTACTTCTAATGTTTAGATAACAAGCAGAGGTCAAATAGTTTTAGGGCTATCTGGGTGAAGGTGCGGGCAGTGGCTGGATGCGAAAGGCTACAGACCGTGTAGTGTGGTGTGTGGCGCTCTTTGGGGGAGTCCTACGTCCAGTAGTGGACTGCAACAGGTTGAGATTGAGATAATGATGATGAATAGTATAGGAGGCAAGCGCCACCACCACGCCACTGCCGACCACAACAACATGACTTCACAACGGAGTTTCTTCATCGTCATCAACAGTCATTCATGTGACTTATCTACTACATTATGGCACGGTTCTACATTTACACTTCTACAATATTATTAATACCCAACATATCATATCATGTAGGAAGATATCACAAACTAGTAATTAACTGATGTTGAAAAATTCACCAGTAGAAGCTACATTTTACTGACTGAGTGACTTATGATATATTTTATCGCGATGTTATCACGGGAACGAAAACCACGCGGGTAATAAAATAAGTAATAAAATAAATACTATTTATGAGAGTATTTCTTAGTAGTCAATACATAAAGAGGATGGGCCAGGCATAAGCCCATAGATGACTATCCACTCGAGCCCTCTAAAATATTTCTTTTTACGCGCTTTCCACTGCATCCAGCTTTTCCGGGACCCTAGTTCTTACTACAGTAAGCTAAAAGAAACTAATATCCAAATTATGTTAAATAATAGGTCTTTACATATGAAATTGCCGTTTTTTTCTTTTGTACATATAACTTAACAACTTTTATAATATTAGAAATATATAATTTCTTTAATATTGCGTTACATTAAGACCGTATCGAGCAACTTTTGATAATTTAATAACCACGATATTTGATTATTTACATAGAAAAAACTTATTCCGAAAGTTACGACTATTTTTGTTTCCAGAATTTCGTACTTTATTAGTTGTAACTTAGTGAAAAAAAAATTTTTTCTCTTAACGAATGTGTCATTTAGTAGTTAAAATGTCCATAAATACGTGTGTAAAATTTTGTAAATATACATAATATTAGTCGTTAAATAATAACAAAAACGTTAGTATGGAAAAAAAATTTTTACAGAAATCTCCATACAAAACGGCAATTTCATAGGTAAAGACCTATAAATATTTTATTACACGACCCACACCTAAAAGACATAAATCCCCAAATATTATAGCAATCCGACTGATAAGTGCAGGCAGACATTGGCGAAATCTAATTCTACAACAATCAATATTTTCCAGACAATGCATAGATTTATTTTAATTTTTAGTTTTTTGCATTCACAATGCAATTTTTATTACTGAAAAATGGAAAATGAAGTATTTAGAATAAAT
This sequence comes from Crambus lathoniellus, assembly GCA_949710035.1. Lineage (NCBI taxonomy): Eukaryota > Metazoa > Arthropoda > Insecta > Lepidoptera > Crambidae > Crambus > Crambus lathoniellus. The sequence continues at coordinate 12,133,766 of OX453313.1, read as the reverse complement.
ACCTGGAAAGGTATTTCTTTCGCGTGTGTGGGTAGTAATATCTCCACATTGATGAAATTAACACTGACTATACAGTGCGTAAGAAGTATTGGATAAATTCGATGCTTCTCGTAACGACTCCGTAGCTCAGTGGTTAGAGCAGTCGCCTGGAAAGCGAAAGGTCGTGGGTTCGAGTCCCATCGGAGCAAGTAGTTAGACGGGTCGATTGTTTCTAAATACTTCATTTTCCATTTTTCAGTAATAAAAATTGCATTGTGAATGCAAAAAACTAAAAATTTAAATAAGTTGCAATAGTAATTTCATCTTTAGCGATTGCCAAATTTATTTCTTTATTTGGGATAACAAACAGTTGTCACTTAGAAAATATTACAATAAATGAAATTATCTATTACTAAAGTTTTATAAAAGTGCAACCCACACCGCTATCCACAGATTGGAAAAATAAATTAAATACCTGGAATAGTAGATTATTAACCAAGGGGATAAAGCAGTGTCTTCTGTCGCGGGTGACGATTTAAATCGCGAGCCTAACGAAGGACTCTAGGTTTACTCCCGAGCGTAGCGAGGGTGTTAAAGACGAGTCCTGAGTGTAGCGAGGGATTTAAGTTCACCCAAGACTAAGACAGCTTTATCACCTAGGAAAATATTCTACTTTTCGTAGCATTTGCGAAAAAAATAACACAATAATAATATGAGATAAGCATTTATTAAAAATAATGTCAATTAAAAGTAAAAGTTAACATTCGAAACATTGGTCCAATTATTGATAGAGAGAGTTTCATTTTTGTTTGGTACATTTATTGTTGATGAGTTGTCTTGGATAAATAATCAAAATAGACAAGAAGTACTGATTCTAAAATTGATAGGCCTTTCGCACTTCTCCACGTTGAAAATTCTTCATAAGTTTTTAAATAATTTTCCTTGGATTTTGTTGGAAGCAAATTATTTATAATTGCGGCAGCATTTGCACTGATGGAATCCGACAATTCACTGTCACTGTCGCTTTGATTTAACATTATAACGTATTTTTAGAACATTAACTTATTTATAAAAATGAATTAAAATAAACTTAACGTATGTAAGTATTTGAAGAAAACAAAAACGCAGCAAACTCTTAGACTAATATTTTTTTGTCGGAAAAGCAAAGGCATCAAGCCATACATACAGGTGATCTGTGCATCAAGCTCATACGGCCTCGTCGGTTTCCGTAATTTTATTTAATAATCATAACTGCATAATAAATGCGTATTCCTTTTTCAAAAAGATGTGTAATGCTTTATAGACAAACTCAATGGTGTACACACAGATGTAGTTCAGTATAAAGGAGATGTCCTAAAATGGATTTTTAAAAATCATATTAACTAACCACAGTAATATAAATTTATATAGATACTTAGTCCAAAAACAAAGCTATTGAAGTAATTTGTAAATTTTTAAAGCCCTCCGATTCCGAGAAAATTAATTTTTGGTTTTCATGAAAAAGCTTTTTAAATGCCCGCCATTTGGCTTAAAAAGAAATGTATCCAGAGCCGTAAATGATATTGGAAGAAAAAGAAAAGGACTTTAGGTGGTTATCGCACACTGCCTCCGGTTTCCGTACCACACCGGACGGAGATGCGGTGTATGTGTGTTATACACTGCGGGTTTTGTATGCAAATCAAGATTCTACAGCCAAAGTTAAGAAGTGCACTACCGCAAACTGGAGCGGTGTGCAGTGCAGTGTGGGAATCACAGAACAGAAGAAAGCATTTTGCTGTCAAAATGAAGAAAAGTACCGAATTGATCGACTCTAGTGGACGCAGCTTCATAGAAATTATATTTCAGGCGAATTTCTGCGATTCGATTCGACTCTGGGGGTCTACCGGCTAAAAAATATGGCCATGGACATGGGCTTCATTTGACATTTGAAGCCCATATGCCCATATAAGGGCAAAATATAGGCTCAATGAAGCCCTGTCCATATCCATATTTTTGAGCCGGTAGCCCCCCTGCACGAGTAGCATGACAAACTCGAGAAGTGTTTTGACTACCTCGAAAGTCTATAATTGACAGCCGAACAATAGATTTGTCTACAATAAAATGTCATTTTTAAGGTTCCATTAGGGACAAAACCTTTCTCGAGTTCTTCATGCTACCCGTGCTGCTTGGTGCGCCTATTGGACGCAAGCCTTAAGCTAAGGGCTTAAGGCTTGCGTCCAATAGGCGCACCAAGGGACCAACAGGATGGCTGATGATGTTGGCCGACCATGATGGGCCATCGTGTACATGGCCAGGGGGGGCTACCGGTTAAAAATATGGATATGGACATGGGCTTCATTTGACATTTGTAGCCCCTATTTTGCCCTTATATGGGCATATTATGGGCTGTAAATGTAAAATGAAGCCCATATTCATATCCATTTTTTTAGCCGGTACAGGGACTGGGCCCTGTACACGATGGCCCACTACCCACTATGGTCAGCCAACAACTTTTGAATTTGACATGACCTGACATTGACAATTACAATGTCATATTTGTTTGACAGTTAAGGTTGTTCAGTGTTGCCAAGCATATGTAAATATTTCTACAATAAAAAAAACAAATTATTTAATTTAAAAAAAACGGAGGGCTTTATAATTTTTATTTTAGCGATTTTGGGTTCTTAATTTTTGTTACTATTACATAAGTCTGATTTTACGGTGGTTAGTTAACCTTCAGAATAAAAATCCAACCTTCATACAAAAAGCGGACATCTCCTTTCGGTAAGTATTCCAAATTTAAATCACATTCTCTCCCTAGAGGATGAATGAAATTCAGTACAATTTTCTTTTCACCACTCCAGCTCGAAAAGGGCGCTTTTGGCGCCTAAAAACTCGCAGCAAAATCGACTTTTGCTGCGAGCGTGAGGCAAAGTGCTTTTTTAATTTCTTACACCAACTTTTAAAATAATTAAGAAAAAGAAATAGAGTGACAAGGATGAGACTTTTGAAATTAATATGAGCAAATAGGATAGATAGATAGCTTTATGTCGATGGACATGAAACATAAAGCTTAAAAAAGAAATACACGGATACCAAAGGTTCGAAATAAAGAGTATGGACGAAATGAGGTTGCATGCATGATATAAATATAAAATAAGAAAAATTAATGAATTCTAATAACAAATTATATAAATACGATTGTAATACTATTGCTTTTTATTAAACACGCAATATATTAATAATATGAAGTGAACATTATATCGCTTACTAATATCATGTTTGGTTTTCATAAAAATTTCATGCAGTGCAGTTTTTGAACGCAATGCAAACAGTTACCTTCAACTTGCATAATTGCACCAATTTCACTCTTAATTATTAATTTTGATGTTTTCTTTATTGTTAAATGTTGCCTTCAATGTTGTTTTTCTGACCTGTAACATTTTTCTCGCTAGTAGAGGTGAAAAGTTGTATGTTTAACACGAGAGCAAAATTTTCTGATGTCTCGTGCCTTTAAATCACTCACTGTGCTCAGTAGTCTATATTTGAATCACTCGCTACGCTCGTGATTCAATTTTAGACTACTTCGCTAGTCGTGATTTAAATTCAGCACTCGCAGCGAAAAATGATTTTGCTCTCTTGTATAACAAATAACTATTTCCTGTTTTTAACAGATTAAAAATGACTATTGTTATGTTCGCTTTTTGTGGCATAGAATGTCACTTTTTTGAGCAAGTGGTACGAAATAGTAGATTGTATTAGAAGGGAGCAAAATAATATATTTACGGCGAGGGCGCTATTTTGAATCCAGAGCGCAGTGAAGGATTCTAGAGTAGAATCTCGAGCGCAGCGAGGGATTCTAAAGTAGAATCCTGAACGCAGCGAGGGATTCAATATACGCCGCCCGAGGTGAAAATAATTTTGCGGCCGAGTAATACACTCTGCTTTTCATCTCCCTCTATAAGAAAAGCAGTACAACTCAAACTACCTACCTTTCTTTGTCGTTCGGATACATCATAGCGCTAGTCGGGCAAGAAAAATAATTTGAGTTTTGAAATAAGAAAAATAAAAAAAATATATGTCCATCAGATTCCTTATAAGTATCTCCGGGGATGCCGTAGGGGGTTGAAAATTTTGTTTTTAGATTTTAGCTACGACTCACCGTTTACGAGATATTCTCAATTTTATAAATTCCCGAAAAAAGTCCCGGCCCCATACAAAATAAGTTGATTTTTTTTTAAGTACTGCACACCCTTTGCTACACTCCAACCACTGCTTCTTTAATTATGTTCTAAATTCAAATCTCATCGTTTTGGACCCTGTTATTAGATAAACAATTATCGCTTTTCGAATCGATGGGATGAAAAGGTATTTCTTTCGCGTGTGAGGGTAGTAATATCTCCACATTGATGAAATTAACACTGGCTATACAGTGCGTAAGAAGTATTGGATAAATTCGACGCTTCTCGTAACGCGACTCCGTAGCTCAGTGGTTAGAGCAGTCGCCCGGAAAGCGAAAGGTCGTGGGTTCGAGTCCCTTCGGAGCTAGTTGTGAGACGGGTCGATTTTTTCTAAATACTTCATTTTCCATTTTTCAATGCATAGATTGTTCAAGTTTTCGTTAACACAATACCCGTACTTTTATAAATAATGAATCATGTGGGTTACATCACAATCACAAACACATCTACCTAATAATATATTTATAACGTGTTCTCGAATTAAGGACTGCTTATTTCTCCCCCTATGTTATCACATATATTTGTACGTTCACTTCAATAAAAAAAATACAAACCTAAGCGTGTCAACTGCAGCGATTGGTAGGCTCCCAGCGTTTTTGTCAATCGTAAAGCCGTGACAAAAGGAATTAACTTACATAATAGCAGACCCAAGTTTTGTATTCAAAGCTTACAACGAATTCTTGATTTACAAGGAAGTCGTCATTCGTGTCGGTTCGTTTTAAAAGAATAAATTATTTACCATTGAATTTAGTTTGATTGAATGTTTGATGGTAATCAAAGCCATTATGAAGCTTAAGGTTAATGCAAAAAGAACTAGTTTAGCGGCTGAACAGACGAAAAGAAGGAAAGTAGAGCAAAAACTGAGGATAATAAGGAAGGAATCACAGCATAATAAATTATTATCCTTGAGTTTAAACAAGGGACAATCAACCTTTGGACACATTTGAAGGTGTCTTTAACTGACAGTTTCTGTTAAATTAACTTTGTTAACCGATTTACTTATATTTTATTAATCCATAATATTAAGTAAAGTAGGTATGGATGCTCCCTAGTTTGGGAACTGGAAAGTGACATAGGCTATAATTTTTATCTCGGAAAAACATCCCATTCCCGCGGGAAAACTTCGTATAGTCCACGCGAGCGAAGCTGCAGGCGGTAAAATAAAATCCGTACTAACTAATATAATAGGTAGGTATTATAAATATGAAATTGTGTTTGCTTGTTTGTCTTTCACGGCAAAACAGAGCAACGGATCGACGTGGTATTTTTGGTATAGGGATAAGTAGTTTTGTTGGAAGCTGGAGAGTGGCTACTTTTTATTCCTGAAAAGTTGCACATTCCTGCGCGATACACTGTGTAGTCTACGCCTGCAAAGCAACGGGCGGATGGCTAGTAATAGTAATATCAAATAATAAATAGGTATACCTATGAAAAAATTAAAAATCAATTTTTAGGAAGGGATAACATTGAAAACGATAAAAAAATTTACCGTTAGAAAGCTACATTATTAGGCTACATAGGCTGATAATATAAATGTGTGTTATTCGTTCATTATCATGGTATTCGTAAACAGAATAACCCTTTTCAGTTAAATTAGGTGGATTTCCCTTTAATTTAATATCCACATGAACCGCAAATGAAATCTGAATGTCGCCGATTTAAAACGGAAATAACCCCAAAACAATCTAACTTTTATAATTTACCCATGTTTTTACTTACAAGTTCCTCTAACAAATAGAACAAAATATATTGAAAATAAAATATAAGATAGAAAAAAACGACTCACTATCCGGGCGAATGCTCAGGTACCCCTAGTGTAAGTTTTTATGTCAAGCAAACGCAAACTATTTCGATTCCGTATTTATGTCAATTTGTGTGAAAACTATATAAGCGCGCTACTCGCCGCTAGAGGCGCTAATACAGTTTTCATACAAATTGACATAAATACGGAATCGAAATATTTTGCGTTTTTTGACATAAAAACTTACACTACGGGCACTGAGCTACGGTGTTGGCCGGACAGTGAAAGGTCCCGGATTCAATTCTCAGTGGGAGCTACTAGGAGGATGGGTCGTTATTTCTAATATATCATTTTTAACAATAGAATTTGTATTGTGAAAGCAAAAAAGTAGCAGTGAAGTGCCATGCACCTGAGAAGATAATTTTAGTAAAGGGTGTTTTATTCGGAGGCGGAAAATTGAAATGTGACATAAAAAACAGGCTTTAGTTTGATGATATTTTTTTGGCATTCATGTTTGAATATGATTTCCGGCATGTGGCCGCCGCGGCTGGCATGGCGTTATCAGTAGGCCTAGCGTGTGCACCACGATATAGGTAGGTAAGTAAAGTAGGTACTTATTAAGTTATTACTAATGTCGTCTACAGCGCGTATTGCTTGGCCAGTTAACAGAGCCATTTCGTGAAATGAATTGATCGCCAAATGTGTATTCAGCAAATTAATTATAATTTTAACAATTTGTAAACGTTCCTCTGGTGTGATTATTTTCATGATGAATTGCCTAACCAAACCAAAACCAAACTAACACCAACACTACCAAGAACTGTCAAATCAGCTGTCACAGAAAAGAGTGTTGCCTATTAGTTCTCCGCCTCTTCGCTTCCGGTAGAGCAGAGGTACCCTTTGTGGCCACTTTAAGGACTTTTGACTTTTAAGCACTAAGTACTAAATGGTCTTAGGTATTTAAGACACAAATTATATCTTAAATTATAGATAATTTATCTACCTTTAAAGGTACATTTTTCAAATTTATAAAAGTAAAATAGTTTTTTTTTATATTACACACAATGTGTGAGAGGTACCAAATGTACCGGTTTTGGCCACTTACTGATAGTTAAACTTTTGTAAGTATTGTGAAAAATCAAAACCAAACCCAGGTAAAATCAATATGTATATTCTAATGCGCTAGAAACCAGTCAATAGCTAAACAACAATTTAATTGTAAAAAACAAAGGTTTGTAAGGTATTTCATCCAAAACAAATTTCTTAAAATTTTCATACAAAACATTTTTTTAAACAGAAAATGGAATTTATTGAAAAAAAATCTTATGACATTAGGAATTCTAAAAGTTATTATTATTACCTTAAAATGCCTTATTTTAATTGCCTTTATCAAAAATGGCTAAAAGCTGTTTAAAAAACTTTTAGAGCAAAAAGTGGCCAAAACCGGTACAGTGGCCAAAACCGGTACGCCTGCCCTACTTGTCATAAATTTTATTTTTAATTCATTACGTATTAACCTACCGATTAACTAACTATTTAAAAATTTGCTTTAATTTATAAATTACTTAAGTACCATACTTTTCATAAAAGTTACTTCATTATTATTCAAGAATTTCTATGACAATATTTATTAAAAGAGTTTTAAGATGCATACAAAAAGGAAGTAAGTAGGTAGGTAGGTATCTTTGAAAAAATAACTTAGTTGTTCATGTGGAAAAATTCTCTAACTAAACGTCCGGAGTGTTGCGAGTTTACAAACAATACCTTCATCGGTTTACATAATATTGCACGTCATTTCCATCGAACCCGCGACCCAACATCGACACTTGAACAAATAACAGCTCTAAGTAACTAGTAAGTAGGTACTAATGTGAGTGAAAACCGGACGTCAGCCCGCCATGTTTTGTGAAATGCAAACGAATACCTTCATATAAATGTATACAAAACGAAATATCATCATGTCAGCCGAACGAGCCCACTGCTGGGCATAGGCCTCCCCCAAGGATCTCTACAACGATCGGTCCTGCGCTGCCCGCATCCAGCGGCTTCACGCGACCTTGACCAGAACGTCGCTCGGTCCACCTTGTAGGGGGTCTAACTTTGATATTCTATGGGTACTCGAGACTGCCGCACACTTTTTTGTTTTTGATTATTTATATGCCTAAGTGCCCATTTTCTTTTATCTATTAAATTGTTTAAATAAATTTTGTAAAGGCAATTTTGTCATTATAAAGGAAAACAATTAATAGAAAATCAACCCAGCCCCATTGTAGGTAGATTTGCGGACTGCCCAATGTTTTAATTAAACAATTAAGTAGGCTACCGAAAGCACAGAATATATATTAGTACCTTACGGCCTGTGAATTTCGTCGAATTTTTCATTAAGGTAAGTACTTTAAACGCTGTAAGCCAGAGTTACACCATCAATGTAAGAAAACCCTCTCATTCGAAAGAAACATTTTTACAATGTTTTTCAATCGATAAAGATAAAAGAGGCATTAAACTATGATTTTGAGTGATTTTTTTATGCATTCACAATGCAATTATGTAAGTATCAGGAAACATTAAAAATATTGAGATATCGCAAGTTGTTAAAAACACTTAGGAATATGCGGTTTGGTCGTAAAACACTTAGAAAACATCAAGATAGGTAGGTACACGTGTAACCATTAAAAATGCTACTTAATTTACTCATAATTGAAACTGAAATATTTCTTTTACTAGAACTTCGAAAGACCTTATAAGTAGGATAGAAACTGTTCGTGAAAACATTTTTTTATCAAAATTTAGTTTTGCTTGCGGCTACGCTCGCTCGCATTAGGATATTCAATAAACGATTTCTATTTAAAAATAAAAAACCTTACACATGGGATATTTTAATCTCAAAGTAATGAAACAAAAGAGCTAACACAAAATAAATTATTGTTAAGAATATATAGACTTGATTAAAAATCTAAATCAGCTACTTACCTATACATATAAGTTTTTAGTTACTTGTAAAGCATAATTGTACTAAATATCATCATTGGCAAACAATGCATGTCTGAGAAAAACCGGAAATAAACAAGGTAACTTTGGTATTTATTCTATCAAGCGAAATTATGAAAATCGTGTTTTCCAATCAGTCAATCGGTCAGAAATACGATCAAGATTAACTTATATTTTTTTCACAGTTATCTCTGCTGTAGGTTTTACGCAAAATGAAATATGCTCATTGTTCGTTGTCTTTTTGGAAGTTTTCGCTATAACAATAACTTACGTCAACTTTTTTTAAAATCAATTTACAATCGACGTCATTGACATTAATATATTAATATGCATAATTAATGACAATTTCAAACAATTTAGAGTACCTAATTGAATAAAATCTTAATGTATTCTCGAATAATTTAATTATTGTATCAATGTCAATGTCAGCCTAGTGTAAGTATGTAAATTATGCGAGCGATCGCATTTGCTTCGCTTTTTATTGGCTTACCGGTAGTAGGTACCTATATTCGGAACATACTCAAACCCTTTATTTAAATTTTTACTTTTATGCATTCACAATGCAATTTTTATTATTGAAAAATTGCATTCACAATGCAATTTTTATTACTGAAAAATTGCATTGTGAATGCAACTATCCCAACTATCCCCCGTCTCACAACAACTATCCCGTCCCTTCGGAGCTAGTTGTAAGACGGGTCGATTTTTTCTAAAACACTTCTTTTTCCATTTTTCAATACTCAAACCCTTTTATTACTTTTGAATCTACAATCACAAATAAGAAAGAAAAAATTTACCCTAACTAATCCTCCGAGACCTGAAAATGTAGAGAAATTAGAGACAATAATACTAATAATAATATTTTCGTATTGAGTTTACAATTATTACATAAATCACAAATGCAAACGAAATAAATTTACCTTACCTTTTCTTCTACAAAGTCATCGTGTCATCATAATCAGATCATAGATATTCTCGCTTAGAATCGCTATAACTGGACGCCCACCCCACCTTCTCAAACATTCTAGCAATATAGGTTTACCGCTTCATAACAAGGTTGAGTAGGCTATGACAGGAAATGGGGTCAACTACCATAAAACACAACCACACTACCATAAATGGTCCCATTTATTGATATAGTTATTTTGCTCTGTGCTCCTTTTTGAGACGTTTACAAACAATAATACCAGACAGAACCGGCGCGCCTGTTCTGGTATTATGAAAACGCTTCCACTATACACTACCTACAAATTTTTTAAATAGTACAAATATTTTAGGAGATGAAAGTGTCAATCAATCAATACGAACATTTTATGTTATGGGACCAGCTATGTAATTGCGAAAACCTCTTTTATATAGGAAAACTTGTGATGGAAAAACCAACAGCCCTATACTGTAACTAGCATTCAGGCGGGATTTCAGGCGGACAGCTGCTTGCAGGGCTGGTGGTTTTTTTTATTACAGAATGTCATTAAAAATAATTTAAAATCTTAACTCTTACGGAACTCTTAAGGAACAGCTGATTTTCGTGACTGTCCCCAAAAGGTTGTTCGTATTTTTGGATGGATTCATCACCTGAATTATGTTCGTTCTAAATAATATTTAGTTTAGTGGTGTTAATAGCAATGTCTCTTAGCATAGCTATCAGTGGAGACTTGCCCTTCCTTTCTCGAACGTTCATTCTAGCAACAGGTTTACCCCTTCAAAACAATCTTATTAATCCTACTTCCTACTATATTATCCTACTAATATTATAAATGTGAAAGTTTAGACGTTTCAATGTTTGTTACTCAATCACGCCAAAACGGCTAAACGGATTTGGCTGTTTGGGACACAGATACTTTGTAACCTGGAGAGGAACATGGCTACTTTTTACCCCGGAAAATATCACATTCCCGCGGGATAACGTCGTATATCGTCGTCGAGTCCACGCGGGCGAAGCCACGGGCGGAAAGCTAGTGTTGTATAAGTAGGCTCCTCTAGGTAGCCTCATAGCCTGTGACAGGAAGTGGGGTCAACGACCATAATACAGAACAACTAAATCTCTCTCTTAGTACCAACCATCGCTATAACTGGAGCCTTGATCTTTCTCTGAACATCTAGCATTTAAATCGCTTAGCATAGCTATAGGTGGACACTTGCCCTACCTTTCTCGAACATTCTAGCAACAGGTTTACCCCTTCAAAACAAGGTTGTATAAGTAGGCTCCACTCTAGGTAGCCTGTGACAGGAAGTGGGGTCAACTAAGTTCAGGCGCTGGAATAACGCAAACTGTCCCTGTTTATTTTATATCTGTGGAAATATGCGAGTTACGGTATCTGTCTGTACTGGTTCGGTTCATTAGGAGTGCAGTTTACGTATGACGGTTAAGATAGACATACTTTAATACTGGCATAGTTAAAGACGGAAATAACTAATTCTTTGAATACAATAATGCTGAAAACATCATTGTTATGGCGTCAGACTTAGATAAGATGCTGGTAGCTAGCCAGTCGGTCTAAGAACAAGTCCTACCGCCAACCAAACCCAATTCAATATATACCCCCTCTGGGAATCGAACCCGGGACCTCTGGGTCTAAAATCTACTCCTCTGTGGTCTAGTACCACAGAAGCTGTTAAAACTTGCCTTTTGGCAAGACTTCTGACATACACATTGATAAATTCACTCTTGTCTGATAAGACAACTATTTGCAAGGAAATAATATCTATTCAGAAAAATCTCACGATCTCTTTATTATCTCTAAAAATTGAATAAACAACTAGAATTTTCAGAGAAATTATCAGTTAAAGTGATGCGTTTGTCACATCAGTCATACTTGTTTAAACAAAGATTTATATCTCTTGTATTTCTCAAAACAACAAATTCCTGCGATTTTATCAGGGTCGCCTATGTTTATTTATTTTAGTATTTATTTGATTGATTCTTTATTCTACATAAACATACAAATGGCGGGCTTAATGCCCTTAGGCATTCTTTACCAATCAACCGGAAATGTGAAGAGAGGTTACGGCGTCTATAAAGAAAAAAAATGTTAGACAGAAAACCTTCATACATATAGGTATACACATACCTAGTGTAACACTTCTACACAGAAGTGTTACTTACTCGGAAATAATGTAGCTTTTTACAGGTGCTAGTGAAAGAATTTTTAAAATCAGTTCAGTAGTTTCTGAGTTAATCCATTACGAACAAACAAGAAATCAAATTCTTCCCGCGGTTTTACGCGGACGACGGTACCTGTTCCCGTGGGAGTATCGGGATGAAATAAAGCCAATGTCACACGGGAATAATAAAGCTTTCTAGTGCTAAAAGGCTTTTTAAAATCGGTTCAGTTGTTTTGAGTTTACCCATTATTTATTGCTTTATTGTACAGAATACAAAGTAAGGTACAAAAGGTGGGCTTAACGCTAAAAGCATTGTCTACCAGCCATTACAAAAAAAAAACAAATATCAAAATGCTTATTCGCATAAAAGTACTTACCTATAGATAATCAGACGTCATCAAAATCTGATTCTAAGATAACTGTAACGGATATAAGATAAACGAAAAATCTTTCTACCCAGAAGTCTTACCTACTAATACAAAAAAAAACTCTTGTCTGTCCGTCTGTTGTTTTGTATCTATATATGGCTAATAGCTGTAACTTACTATCACGCATAAACCACTAAACCAATTTTGATGGAAAACTCTCGATGTTCCGACAAACGTGTACCTTGGGAGAGGAACCCCTGACCTCTTGCCACTCAACTTTATGAGTATACTAGCTTTCCGTCCGCGGCTTCGCCCGCGTGTTCTACACGACATTATCTTGAAGGAATGTGATATTTTTCCGGGATGAACAGTAGCCTATGTCACTCTCCAGCTGCCAATCTACCCCCGTACCAAAAATCACATTGATCCGTTGCACTGTTTTGACGTGGAAGACGGACAAACAATTAATACCCACTGATTTTCCCGTGGGAATATGATATTTTCCTGTGGTAAAAAGTAAAAGAAGCCTATTATAATCCTTCCCAGCAGGGTTCAAACTATTTATTGAAATACCAAATTCTGTCCGCAAATTTACCCGCGCTTAAAGTGATTTTTCCCGCGGTAAAAATTTAGTTTTGTCCTTCCCAGGGCCTTAAAGTGTCTCTATTCTAAATATAATCCTTCCCATGAACTCAAACGTTCACCTTAAATACCAATTCCATTCCACACTACAGCTTTGCCCGAGCTAATACTTTTTTTCTAAACCAATCCAAATGCAGCCGAAACCTTCGGCTTATCGTGTCTACCGAAGCACCATATATTATGAACAGCCATCCCGTGATAAACCATTGCGAAAGTCACATAACCTCAGCGATCGCAGGCCGAGCACGTTTCCCTACCCACTGCTCTATATAGGTACCAAATTTCATGAAAGTCAGATCAGTTCTTTAGGCATGAGAAGGTAACGATACCTAGACAAACAGACAGGAGCTACTTTCGCATGAAAAATATTCGGACATTCCTACTCTTGAACTACCAAAATGCAACAAATCTAGTCAATTCTTTGCTAATAGGTACTTTTAATGTAGCATGGGTCCTATCATTCGGACAGCTCATTCGTGCAAAGCAAAAAGTTCTTTATGCATTGGAATAAAAGTCAATAAAATCAGTATTACACATTTTTATGCAGTTTAGGCTAGAAAGTTAGACCTTATTTCTTGTTGAGAAACCAAACCACATTTTGCTTTGCATGAAAATGATTTGCATAGAACCCATGCTACATTGAACAAAGTAAAGTGAGAAAAAAACTATCCCACGGGAATCGTACTTTATCCCGAGTCAAAAAAACCGTATGAAATTTTCCAGGCAAGAGCGTTTTGTTGTGATTGAGCCACAAACATTCAAACTCCGTATCTTTAATACCCCTCCATATATAAACTTTAACCCCCCTTCTACCTTATTAGGGTTTTTTTTACTTTGACTAAGAAGATAATTTTTAATCATGACCAGTATTCCTTCATATTAATTTCCATACTCCGAAGTCCAGAAATGAGGAAGATTTTATATAAGCCTAATCCCTCCTTTCTACCCTATTGAGGGTTTTTTTTTACTACGCCTGCGCGGATCATTTTTAATCCGGACCACTGTCCTACATATCAATTTCCATACTCCTTAGCCCAGAAATGAGGAATTTTCCATATAAACTTCAACCCCCCCCTTTCTACCCCATTAGGGGAGGTTTTTTTTAACTTCGCCTACGCAGATCATTTTAATCCTGACCAGTATCCAACATACCAATTTTCATACTTCTAATTTCAGAAATGAGGAAGTTCCATATAAGCTTAGTCTCCCCATTTTACCCCATTATGTGGGAGATTTTTTTAAACTTGGCTTAGAGATAATTTTCAATTTTGACGAGTACCCTACATACCAATTTTTATAATTCTAATTCTAAAAATGGGGAATTTCCATATTAACTTGAAACCCACTTTTTACCCCCTTTGGAGGGAGATTTTTTAACTTCCCCTACGCAGATCATTTTCAATCGTGATCAGTATCAAACATACCGACTTTCATACTTCTAAGTTCAGAAATGAGGAAGTTCCATATAAACTTTAACCCCCCATTTTACCCCATTAGGGGGGAGGTTTCTTAACTTCGCTTACGCCAATCATTTTCAATCATAACCAATATTCAAGGTACTAATTTTCATGCTTCTAAATCCATAAATGAGGAAGTTCCATATAACGTTAACCCCCCCATTTTACCCCTTCAGGGGGGGAGTTTCCCAAAATCCGTTCTTAGCGGACGTCTCCTAGTCATAATCTACCTTCCTGCCAAATTACATCTTAGTTGGTACAGTAGTTTTCGAGATTTCGTGATGAGTGAGTTATGTCCCCTCGATTTTATATATATAGATGAGTAAACTATATTAGCTTATTTATCCCTATCGCGATAAAAAACGTCAGCCATAGGGCGTTTGTGCACTACACTGAATTTTACCGATCCGGAAAAAACGGATGCTTGTATTTTAATAATTAATTATTATATTTTTTTTTTTTTTTTTTTCAATCCTTATCGTGCAATCGGCCTTTCTAGCCATGAGCAGATCTGTTGCATACGTGGCGAGCTGAGCTAGGAGCTCCATCGAGCTTCCTGCTCATTTCCTTATAAGGCTAAGCCGAGTTGTCCATGTCCGGTAGTTTACGCCTTTTTAGGCGCTTCAAGCAGTCCGGCAGCGTCAGTTGTCTGGCTAGTTCGTTCGGATGCTCATCTATCCTGTCCTTGTATTTGCCAAATGTCAAGGCGATTTCTTCCTCGACGGTGTTGATATGGAGGTGTTGATGGAGCTCAGAGTTGCGGATAAACCATGGAGCGTCAGATATTTGCTTCAGGATGTAGTTTTGGGTTCTTTGGATCTTGGTGATGTTGGAGTTACTGGCTGATCCCCACAGTTGTATTCCGTAGGTCCAGATTGGTTTGATGATGGCATTGTAGATGAGCAACTTGTTGTCTAAAGAAAGTTTGGAGTTTCTTCCTAGCAGCCAAAACATTCCACGATATTTGAGATTTATTTCATCCCTCTTGGCTTGAATGTGTTTGGACCAAGTAAGACGACGGTCTAAGTGTATGCCCAGGTATTTGACTGTTTCGCAGGTGGGCAGAAAATTGGAACACAGTTTAACCGGTGGACAGTCGTTCTTTCTCAGGCTGAATGTTATTTGTACCGATTTCGACGAGCTTGCCTTTATCTTCCATTTTTCTAGCCACTGGCTGATGTTGTCCAGACTTTGTTGCAGAAGTTCAGAGGCTTGCTCACGACATGAGCTGGTTGCTTAAATAGCTGTGTCATCTGCAAATGTTGCCACTGTTGTTCCCGGAGTTTGGGGTAGGTCTGATGTAAACAGGTTGTATAAAGTCGGTCCAAGTACCGAGCCTTGTGGTACTCCCGCTAGGATGTCATGGAAGCCTGAGGTACAATCAGTTTCTTTCACTTGAAAGATCCTGTCTTCGAGGTATGATACCAGTATTCTATAGATGGTGTGTGGAAGGAGCGTTTTAATTTTACATAGTAGGCCCTTATGCCACACTCTGTCAAATGCCTGCTGCACGTCCGAGAAGACCGCGGAGCAGTACTCTTTTCGTTCAAAGCTATCCCTGACAAATTTGCAAACCCTGTGAACTTGCTCTATGGTTCCGTGTTCCTTCCTAAATCCAAACTGGTGTCCCGGGATTATTGATTTATCAGAGAGTACTCTGAGTATTCGTTTCAGGAGAATTTTTTCAAATAGTTTTGAGATAATTGGCAGAAGACTTATTGGCCGGTAGGACGTGACTTCGTGCGGGGGTTTACCAGGTTTTGCGATCATTATAACTTGGGAGACTTTCCATAACGCTGGAAAGTAGCCAGTTCTAAGAATACCATTGAACAATATAGTGAGATAAACTATTCCTTTTCGTGGTAGTTCTAAAAGGACTCTTTTATCAATCAAGTCGAAACCTGGCGATTTTTTGTCTTCAAGTTTTTTGATTAAAGCGTAAACTTCCCGTGGCGTAGTAGGTCGAATTGGTAAGTCCAGTTGGAAATCCTGTTGCAAGACACGATCTACAAATGAGTCGTCTGCTCCATCATCACTCAAATTGGGTTTGAAAACTGAAGCCAGGTGTTGAGCAAATAGGTCTGCTTTTTCCTGAGGAGATCGTGCCCATTTGTTATCTGGCATACGAATTGGAGGTTTGGGTATAGTGGGTGGTTTGCATACCTTCCATAACGAATAATTCGTAGCGTTGGTCGCTGTTAGGTTTTCAATGTGGGTGTGTGTGGTAGCATTCTCTGTTTCTTTGATGATGTTATGTAGCTCTTTCGCTGCCTTGTTAAATGCAGTTTTGTCTGAAGGGTGTCTACTAGTATGCCACACTCGACGGAGTCTCCTTTTTTCCAGAATTTTCTGACGAATGTTTACAGGAACTGGTTTGTGTCTGATTGGAAGCAGCTTGATTTCTGGTGTACTGACCCATGATGCATGTTGGATCGATTGCATAAGTTTAATGGTTGCATTTTCAATGTCATCATTTGTTTTTAGTGGTATTTTTAGATCCAATTCGTCATGTATTGTGTCTCTGTATTGATTCCAATCCGTGTCTCTGCTGTAGAGTTTCTGGGTAGTTGTTGTTTCCAGGACAGTAACGCTAATAGTTAGAATAGCCGGAGTGTGATTAGAAGTTCCATCCAAGCATGATTCTATTTTGTGGAACAATCTTGAAACTCCTTTTTTTTTATTATAAATAATACAATTTATTTATTTCGTGTAGTTTAGGGTTCGAAACATTAAAACTACACGAAATAAATAAATTCTTACTATTATAAATGATTAAATTATTAAAATACAAGGATCCGTTTTTTTCCGGATCGGTAAAATTCAGTGTAGTGCACAAACGCCCTTACGGGGAATAACGCCGGCTACAGGGAAAAAGTAAAAGGTGCAATCGTGTCGTGAGCAAGTTCATGCACCAAAAATAGAAAAAGTGTCAGTGTCACAGGTAATCAAGTCATCATTCCGTTGCTCATAAATATGTAAAAAATATATGTGCGAGTGTATCTGAAAATTATTTATAAAGTACCCCCGCGGTTTTACCCGTGTAGTACCAGTTCCCGTGGGACTATCGGGATAAAATATAGCCTATGTCACTCAGAAATAATTTAAGTAAGGTCAATGTGGGGAAGTCCGTCTAGGAGGTAAGTCCGTCTATCGCCAATAACTTCCATTTTTGAATGACTAGCTTCTTATGCCTCGGTCGGTAAAACAGTATTACGGAGCTAGTTCGAACTGAGAATCATAGACGTCGCTAACATCATTAGGTTGAAAGAAATTGGTAGGCCATTTTTTTTCGAGTTTTGAACTTGAAGCTGGAGTGTAACGTCTCTTCAAATAACTAAAAAAAAAGTAGAAAATCAATGGAGTTCTTGGAGTTTCTTTGATTACGCAAGTCATTTAGTGATCAATATACTTATTTCTGGTGATGAATTCATTTATAGCGCTTGAGTTTCGTAATTATTACCTGCAACAAATTACTAACCACAAAATGTAATAGTTGGGAAGTCCGTCTGGCATACGTAAGGCAAGTCCGTCATATGACGGTCTTGCCTCAATTGCAGATATTGTCAACCTTTTCAGCTGCACGTATTTTACCTGCATGATAAAGCCGTGATATAGATAAATCCCTAAGGATATAATTATGTACCGTAAGTTAGTAATGAATCGCTTTCGTATATCTACCTTATTAAGAATATAAAAATTGAATTAGAAAATAAAAAAATATGTTTTACTAG
This sequence comes from Crambus lathoniellus, assembly GCA_949710035.1. Classification (NCBI taxonomy): domain Eukaryota; kingdom Metazoa; phylum Arthropoda; class Insecta; order Lepidoptera; family Crambidae; genus Crambus; species Crambus lathoniellus. The sequence continues at coordinate 12,115,535 of OX453313.1, read as the reverse complement.
GAAATTGGCTACATATAATTTTATTAAAAATGTTTGCAACCACTGTCACCAAAGATATGCCGGACTTGCCTTAAAATAAAATAAAATCAATTATCTTTGAAATGTAAACCTTGACAAATACATAAATCACACATTTCAACGCTAGTTTAACGTCACTGCTAGAAACTGTTTTCATACATATTGCCTCACAAGTTATGGATATAGTGCTAGTAGACGGACTTACCCTAAACTGCACGGGAAGTCCGTCTACACGCCGTGTTTTAAAAAATATCATATAAATCTAAAGATAATTGCAATTCATGACGACCAATATAGGTAAATAAATATATTACCTATAATTTCCGACGACACAAGTCACTTTAGAAAGCGTATCTCGATTCAATAAGTTCAGTTGAACTTAAATTTTAGAAAAGTATGCCGGACTTCCCCACATTGACCTTACCTAGCTTTCTACTCGTGAAATCCTACTTCCTACATTAGTAGGAAGTAGGATGTGAAAGTTTAGATGTTTGGATGTTTAGATGTTTGGATGTTTGGATGTTTGTTACTCAATCACGCCAAAACGGCTGAACGGATTTGGCTGAAATTTGGGACACAGATACTTTGTAGCCTGGAGAGGAGCATAGGCTACATTTTATCCCGGAAAACATTACATTCCAGCGGGATAACGTCGTGTAGTCCACGCGGGCAAAGCCGCGGGCGGAAAGCTAGTTAATAATAAATAACTATAGTTGCTTCTCGCGGTTAAACTTCCGTGGTACCCGTTCCCGTGGGAATATCGGGAAAATATAGCCTATGACACTCGAGAAAAATGTAGCTTTAGTAGTTTTGAGTTTATCCATTACAAACAAACAAACATAAAATCAAATCTTTCCTTTATATAATATTAGTACCTATAGGATGCAGGCAAGCTAAGCTATGGACCAAATATATAAAAAGTTTTCTTTTTTAAATTTATTGACATATTTTTAGGGTTCCGAACCAAAATGGTAAAAATGAACCCTTGTCTTTGTCTGTCTTCTAATAAGTACATATTTATTCGAACGGTCGAGGAAGACATTTCTTGTGCCGTGGGTCTACGGGGAAAACAGGGTTTATGCATATCCTATATGCAGTAGTAATATGGGAAATAAAAATCTCCCGTCCATTCCATAATAAGGATAACCATACGTCTATTTTAATGATTGACTTTGTTCAGTTGTTCCACAGGGAATGATTTTACTTAGTTGTACCACGGAAGAGTTAGTCTATCGGGAAAAGAAAATCCCCATGGTACTACCAGTTAGACCAGCGGTTGTACCACAGCACTATTATTTATTCTGTAGTACCTTTGCCTTACTATTTTGCAAATGAGAGAGAAATAAAAATATTTATATTTTTTTTGCAACAGACACTGAAAACTCTTTCAGTGTCTGTTGTCTTAAAAATTCGAAATGGGGCTAATAGGGCATTTGGGGTATCATATGAAAGAGCGCTGCTTGCACATTCTCAAACTATTATTTTTCTTAAGGCGCATAGTTTTCGACTTTTGATGAAAAATGTAAAAAAAATACCGTTCCCCCCCTTATCTCCGAAGTTTGCATACCTAGAGAAAAATCTGAAATTATTTTATGTGATAAAACGATGTCTCTAAATAGTAAACTTATTCAATAATCATCAACAAAAATTATATTAGTTCCACTATCGGTCAAGAGCTGGCGTCGACCTTAAACTGCAATTATCTACACCGCAAATGATCTGACGAATCTAGCCTCGCCGATGAAAACATTTTCACGTTATATTTATTTAAATTTATGATGATACGGAACCCTCGGTGCGCGAGTCCGACTCGCTCTTGACCGGTTTTTTTCTAATGGATTTAGTTAATTCATGTTATTTATTAGTTTGTGAGATGAGGCTGAAACATGTGCTAAGTAGGTAGCGTTTAAAAGTTATTATTATAATGACGGAAATTTACTAGGTACCTACCGACGTAAATAAACTATTATTTAAATTGAATGACTTATGAAGAAATTAACTATACACACAGTTACTCCTCATAACAATGTTAAAACAAAGGTTGATAGGTATCACTTTGTTCAGTTCAAAACAAATAAGTACCTAAAATATTATTAACTAGTGGCTCCTTGCGGTTTTACCCGCGTAGTACCTATCCGTTCCCGTGGGAATATCGGGATAAAATATAGCCTATGGCACTGGGGAAGAATGTAGCTTTCTACCTGGTATCCTGGTAAAAGAATTTTCAAAATCGATCTAGCAGTTTTTGAGTTTATTCGTTACAAACAAAAGTACATTTTTTTCTCTATATTTAGTATGAATTAGCGCCCACGATGTCATCTGCGTATTTTGTGAATTGCTTTTCCCGAGAGAATACGAGATTTTACCGCCATAAAAAGTATTCGCAATGATTGACTCCTCTACGGCTTAACTATACAGGGCGTCCCAAAACTATGTCACATGGAGGGAAAGTACCTTAAATACTGAAGATATAAAATTTTACTGAAAGGAGACTTCATTTTTATTTTAAAAAGAAAACGAACTGCATTCAAAGAATTTTTAATAATCGCCTGTCTGAACTGGGATTCGAACCCGCTGAATGTAAAAAATAAAATTTCTTTAATTTTATTGTATCGATCGAAAGGCTCAATTATACCGAAGCATTCCTTCTTAGTAACATAGCATCTAAAATAAAAGGAAGACTACGAAATTTAACATTAATGTTGAATGCATCGTTATGGATAGCCTTTTCTGTGGCTGTCATGCTCAAAACTTTAACATGTCAATGTATTACTAATGAGTGAAGATTGGAGCAATTATACGTAAATTCCCTATCATAGGTGTTTGATAAAGTTATAATGTGTTAAATAACACCAGCTCGATTAATTTTAAAATGTTTAAATAATTTGGTGCGGTCTATTCCACCATGCGGCATAGTCGTGGGACGCCCGGGGTGACTTTGCCATATGGTTGCTATAGACCGCACCAAATACTGTAGATAGATAATTTTATAGGAAAAATGTGATAGTAAAAAACCAGGTCAGAGCATCGGGCCGGATTCCCGGAGGCGCGGGTTCGAATCCCGCCTGAAAGCTACTTATAGGGCTCGTGGTTTTTTACTATCACATTTTTTCTATACTTACAAAATTGCATTGTGAATGCATAAAAATAATATAAAATCTAGATAATTTTATTTAAATAGGACTTTATTTTTATTTAAATAACAATACGAACTGCATTTAAAGATTTTTTTAATAATAGCATGTTCAAACCGAGAATCGAACCCGCACCAAATTATTCAAACTTTTTTAAACCAATCGAGGTGATGTTACTTATCAGATTATCAAAAACTTATGATAGGGCAATTAGGTATAGTTACTCCAATCTTCACTAATTTGTCGAGGCGACAACGACAGCCACAAAAAAGGCTATCCGTAACGCTGCACAAACTTTTTATTCAGCATTAAATGTTAAATTTCGTAGTCTTCCTTTTATTTCAGATGCTATGTTACTTAGAAGGAAAGCTTAGGTATATATAATTGAGCCTTTCGATCGGTATAATAAAACTAAAGTAATTTTTTTTTTAATTCAGCGGGTTCGATTCCCAGTTCAGACAGTTGATTATTCAAAATTATTTGAATGCAGTTCGTTTTCTTTTAAAAATAAAAAGGAAGTCTCCTTTTAGTAAAATTTTATATCTTTTAAGGTTTTAAGGTACTTTCGCTCCATGTGGCATAGTTTTGGGACGCCCTGTATAATAATTTATCTATGTAGGTATATAATTAAAATATCGTAGGTATAACTATGACTGTCCTAGTGTTAATAAAAAAAACAGTCCGTGCACTTGTCTACCCCAGTAGAGACACGTCCACTATTTTGTCGACTTGTCTCCACCGACCGGGGGAGACAAGTACACTTCAGAAAAATATTATGTTTTCATCCACTTGTCTCCACCGACCGGGGGAGACAAGTACACTTTAGAATTTTTTTATTGTTCTATCCACTAATCGCCACTATTAGATCGAAATAAATAAATAGAAAGAAAGAATAGAAATAAAATAACTCTGGGTGGGTGTGTTTTTGGCGCTAGTTTCAGTGCTTTTTACCCAACTGCGACAGAAGGAGTGAGAGTAGGTACTAGGTATGCTGGTATGTATGTATGTAGATTTCTATGTTCCCTGATATAGCCTAAACGGTTTGGAGGATTTTAACGTATTAAAATAATTAATAAAAGATTTGTCTTAATTTTCAGCTTCTTTATTTCAGCATTTGAACAAAAATAAAAAAAAACTAAACATTTTGACCATCGATTAAGATAACACAGCCTTCACTAACATTATGATTCTAAATCAAAATCTAAAGAAAAAATATTGATACTGATTGGTATAACGGTCAAGAGCAATAGTATGAAAACAACATAGGACTTTGTCATATTACAATACTAGAGATCGCCTGAGCGCAGTCAAAATCGAATACTAATCTTTTTCATAACCTAAGAACAAAATAAGCACTGAAACTAGCGCCAAAAACGCTCCAGCCATGCGTACAGTTATTTTATTTCTATTCTTCTTTCTATTTATTTATTTCGATCTAATAGTGGCGACAAGTGGATATAACAATAAAAAAATTCTAAAGTGTACTTGTCTCCCGCGGTCGGTGGAGACAAGTGGATGAAAAAATAATATTTTTCTGAAGTGTACTTGTCTCCCCCGGTCGGTGGAGATAAGTCGACAAAAAAGTGGACGTGTCTCTACTGGGGTAGACACCGGGGGAGACAAGTGCACGGACTGAATAAAAAGCAATTAAAAATATCCCATTGTTTAGTACCTACCTAAGTACACAAATACTACTAGTGTGTAAAAAAGCACTACAATTGAACTACAATTGAAACACGATTGAGACACGATTATGACTTTATCGTTAGCAGACTTGGCCCCCAGGTTATCGGTGGTTATTGGAATGGAAACCCACCTAGCAGTTTTCGCCCTCTCCCTATTGAACGAAATCTGCAGATAAAATTCTACAGTTAGAGATTTGAGTAGGATTTCATTTGTTTGAACATCCTATCTATACTTTAGACCCAAGAATCACTTTTTTATTTTGGGAGGTTTCGAAAATAAGATTATTTTAAAATCTTAATTAAGGTTAATAAATAAACACTATTGAAGCCACTATGGTGAAAATATCTATTTTCGATTATAGTCATAAAGTCACATTATAATGTAAAATTACCCTTTTTTTATCCTACCAGTATTACTGACAATTTTTTTCCTTTATGTAACAAAAAAACGTATCGTTTTTGTTTGCAAATCCTTTGCCAGAACAGGTGACTTTTTAGTTATCGTGTTTATTGATTATAAGAACCCTTACATAAAAAAGTTACTAGTTGATTTAAATATTAAAAATTTTAATCAGCCTTTTAAAAGCTCCAATAAATGTTGGGAAAAACTTAAGAATTATTATGATTACTTAAGTACTTATAATCAATAAGTAAATTTAATTTGAGTCAAGGTATTAATGTGATTTTCTCGAACAAACAAATTTTCCCTGACTAGAGCCTTCATCACCACCATTCATCACCGTCATCTCGCGTTTCGTTGACATTGCTTGGTCTGACTGACGTCGCCGCGTCGTCATATGGTATTACAAAATGGTAACTATTGTATTTTGTATCTACTTTCTATTTTATTAGTTTGTTTGATTTTTTATCACCCCAGGTATTTTATAGTTGCTGTTCAGTTTTTATGTTTTCATTTATTGACGCGTTTTCGTCGCCACATTTATACAATGTGGCGACGAAAAACACGTCAATAAATGAAAAAGTCAAGGTAATGCATCTATATGACTCCGGTAGGTAGTAGGTACCTAACTACGGTACTTAGTTTTGAACCTAAACTTGTTTTAAAGACATTTTAAGTCGTTTTTTGCGTGAAAAGAAAACCCACCTACCCGCCGCCCGCTGACACATTTTCTTTGAAATATCTATAACCGCCGACACCAAGCTGCCACCCAGGCTGTAAGAGGGTGTTTAAGGTTTTGGTGTTTAGATTTTTTAACACATTTGTATCAAGTTCATGGGCACAGTAACTATATAATAAGCTTAGGTTACAATTACAAATCACAAAGCCTAAGTAAATTAATTCTAAAAAATGTATGTACCCACCATTTCCGCTGCGTACCATTAAATTATGCGTAAAATTTGTCAATTGCACCTAGTTAACTCATTTCGCTCGTGTGCCGATGTCACAGATCTGATAATAATTGGCTGTTACAAGTATAACGACCTTCGCAGTACCATTGTATTATAATCACATCCGTCAATGAATTAATCATGTTAACAATAACTACGTATCTCATAGTTTTTAATCTCGTAACCACGTGTGACGTCATGTGGTAAAGTTTGGGTTACGGTCCGAGTTGGAAGTAGGTATAGGTAAACGCTTTAGAACTTTGTCAAACTAACGCAAGCATAAACGCTGAGCATTTTAGAAATCATACTGTCGCCTTATGTCAAAGTAAGGAGACGTCATGATATCATCATCATCATCATCATGTCAGGCGAACGACGACCACTGTTAGGCGTTATCCATTCATACCAATATTTGGTATAAATGTGAAACTATCTTTCTTTGTGTTTCATTTTTTTTTAAATCACTTAACAAATGTATTTACAGTTTTATTGGCATGTTTTCCAATATCGACGAATTTAGGTAGAAAATTATGTTCATCGGTTTAACGACTATTCCATGAAAGTTTAAGAGCCTTATCGGCATCGTAAAAACTCTGTAAAATGTTCAAACAGGTAGGTAGTCCCGTCTGAAAATCTATTTGTGAAGCTAGTAGTTTTTTCTATTAGTTACCTACTTATAATTTTTTTATATACTACTATTACTTACCTATATTAATTTCAAATTATTGATACAAGAATATAATAAATATGATTATGATATTGATTTCAATCACAATGAAATACAATACTTCCGACCACATCGTGGTTTTAAATGTGAGCTTCTTACTTGATATGAACTCTCTACATCCTAGGTGTTAAATTGCTAGTTACATCACAGTAAATATACATCAGTTAATGCAGTATCTCCAGTCCACATGTTTTGGGTTTTTTAGTCAACAGGAAACCCGTACAAGTTTCGCCATGCGCGCCGGTGCCGATGTTATATAGTTATAATTCCGTCATGGATATCTTTAAAGTGCCAATAATTTATTCTTGATTTTTTAATAGTATTGATCTTGTTGATACTATCACAGTCTACATATTCTATTGGTGTGGTTGTCTTAATTACCGCCACATCCAACAGGAAATACCATTCTGATCTATTAATATAATATTCAAACCACAAAACGTAAACTAACTACTATAGGAGTTTACTAAATATACCTACCTACATCTATAATTTTATGGCCACGGGGTGCAAACCGGAAAAATGTAAAAAAATAAATTATACTCGCTTCTTCATCGGTTGATAATAAAGAAAAGAAATGAAAATATAAAACAGCCTATCTCACGTAGTGGTAGGCAAATACTACTTATTTCCGCTTACAAGGTAATATCGTTACATTTCTCTCTTGATCTCTTCTCTTCATCATTCTTCATCATTGTCCTCGTACCTACATCTGATTTCAACATATTGTTAAAATCTTTCCAACCTGCCCCCTTACCACAGAATAAATAATAGTAGGTACACTGGTACCCTTACTCTTGAATGAAATTGTATTGGAATTGGATTGAGTTAACATCAAACAAACATGGACGCGGGCAGTGCAGGACCGATCGTTGTGGAGATCCTTGGGGGAGGCCTATGAACAGCAGTGGGCGTCGTTCGGCTGACATGATGATGATCATCAAACGGCAAAAGTAAAGACTTTATTGCAAGACGATAAGGTTCGAATACCAAAGCAATTTCATTCAAGGTTAAAAGGGTGGTCTGGTCACGTCACGGGTGGTTATTCGTAAAATAAATTGTTTTTTTTTCAATGAACAGTAAGAGCAAAAATCTAAGATGTGCTTACATTTGGTTTGTAATTTTTGAGCATTCTCCTCTAATAATAATCCTCTTGTTCCAGTGACCATCCCAGTGCTGAACTTCGGCATGCTGCTGGGCTGGCAGTCGCCGATGACGCCAGTGCTGCAGGACCCAGCAGGCCCGGCACCCGAGCCGATCAGCGACGAGACGCTGTCATGGATGGCTGCGTTGACGTTCTTCCCCCCCATCTTCTGCGGCTTCCATATGGGGGGGTTGATAGACAAGTGGGGGAGGAAGATGTTCACTATATTGACGTCGATGTTTTTAGCGGTAAGTTCAAAGCAGGCGTCATTCGAATCGTTGATAATTGTGATTAGTAGGTACTGTAAATTTGCTGTATGCAAAGTGTCGACATAAGGAACTAGCTAACCTTGGTGACAATCTCTGACGAGAGTCTGTCACGGATGGCAGCGCTGAATATTCTTCCCGCCAGTCTTGCAGCTGCGACATAAGCGAGCTCATCGACAAGTGGGACAGGAAGTTGTTTACAATATTGAACCCCTCTCTATCAGAATGACCAGTAAGAAAAAAGTAAATTTAGTAGGGATGACGTAAACTTAAAAAGTATTTATTTTAAAGTATACATAATATTATTGTGAAATTTGTTTGTTCTAGTCAATCTCGAGGTTATTGTCTGGTTTTAATTGATTACATGCAATTAAGGTTCTAGGTTCAACCGACTCACGTCGGAGAATGAATATACACAACTGCAGTGCTTGGCAGTTGTAACCACTCTACATAAGTTCTTAATAATGACATTGTTATCATATGTATCTCAATTGACTCAGTTCATGCTATGTAGGTACATAGTTGCTTTATGAAAATAATTCTGTGGTGTTTGGGAGAAACCTGTTAAGTCCAAAATTGACATTTTACATTATGAGACTTTAAAGATTCATATTTCAACAACAGGAATCCTACTAATATTATAAATTTGAAAGTTTAGATGTTTGGATGTTTAGATGTTTGGATAAACATCCAAACGGATTTTTGTATGTTTGTTATTCAATCACGCCAAAACGGCTCAACGGATTTGGCTGAAATTTGGGACACAGATACTTTGTAGCCAGGAGAGGAACATAGCCTACTTTTTATCCAGAAAAATATCACATTCCCGCAGGATGACGTCGTATAGTCCACGCGGGTAAGCTGCGGGCGGAAAGCTAGTATACAATACAAATTACCATGTGTTTACCAGCCCAGTTCTGTCACTTCAATATAAAGTAGACTAATCAGTATGTACCTAATAGAAAAATGCAAAATGAAGTAAGTATTTAAAAAAAATCGACCCGTCTCACTACCAGCTCCGATGGGACACGAACCCACGACCTTTCGCTTTCCGGGCGACTGCTCTAACCTGGAGCTGGTTGTGAGACGGGTCGATTTTTCTAAATACTTCATTTTCCATTTTCTAATGCTGTATTATGGACCCCACACGAAAAGAAATATGTCCTAATGATAGAAAAAATACAAAAGAAGTTTCTACGATTTTTATATTTCAAACAATATGGAGTGTATCCTTTTTACCCAATTATGTATCCCACTCTGTTCATTTTGGGCATGGTGGGCTATAATGAGCTAAGTGTGAGGAGAGAACTCGCACTAGTTAAATACGTCTTTGGTTTAATTAATGGTAAATTTTATAATCCGGAGTTTCTTGCCACGATTTATTTGTGTGTTCCACAAATAATTATGTCGGTAGACGTCGAAAGCCTCGGTTGCTGGCGGTGCCGTCTGGCAGAACACATTTACTGAACAAGTCGCCTTTGTCGAGAGCACTGCGCACGCTGAATCTACTTGCAGAAATTATCGACCTTTTTTCATGTAATTTGAGTGAATTCACAAGATCGGCCTTATATATTATAAAAAAAATAATTAATAATATGTTGTGTTGCTACTTTGCCGTAGGGAAAACATCCTGTAATGGTTATTGTATGTGTGAAATTTAAATAAATAAATAAAAAAAAAAAAAATCTATACTAAAAATTGCATTGTGAGTGCAATAAAACTAAAGATTTAAATAAAGTACCTAATAGAAAAAAAAATAGAAAAAATATCAATAACATTGTATTACTTATGTAATTATAGAAATTATCAAATTGGAGTTCTAACATTTTTCTCCCAAACACCACTGAATTAAATATCTGTATAACAGGAAAACTACGAATGCTATTGCTTTTTACTACTTATAATAAATTTTGCATAAAAGTTTTATAGTTTCTTCGAAGTAGGTAGGTACCTACTTATTTAAATACTTTTAAATGAGATAAGTTCTCCGCTAACCAGTCTAATCTCAGTGGGTTGTCGATTTAATAATGTTATCTACTAAGAATTTATTAGTAGCTATCGCCGGTTTCTAGAAGATTTGTGAAACCCAATGGATGGGAGCGAGTAGTGCTATGTCAAAAGTCTTATATTGCTATAAAAAAAATCCCCCCTGACAAAAAAAAATCTCGAACAATCAAGAATTGACAGCTAAATAAAGCTTTCAATAAAAAAAACCGCATCAATATCGCTCCAGTTGTTTAGAAGCTACGTTGCCTCAGACAGACAGACAGACAGATACACACACACACGTCAAACTTATAACACACCTCTTTTTGCATCCGTCGGGGGTTCACTACCACTGAATTTTACCGATCCGGAAAAAAACGGATGCTTGTATTTAATTAATAACTATTATAAATTATTAAAATACAAGCATCCGTTTTTTTCCGGATCGGTAAAATTCAGTGTAGTGCACAAACGCCCTATAAGTCCTATGAAACCGCTCACCTGTGTGGTGACGCGGTTTTCATACAGAATTCAAAACGTTCAGCGCGTTCGCCGTGGACAAGTGTGGGTTTTTTATACCTAGTCTTTTGTCGTGGTCCACATTGTGACTTAAAATTAACACTACAGGCAGTCAGGTATAATGTCCTGTAAAGAAAACTTACCGCTTCTCCGGTAGGAACTCTACGCTTGAGTGGAAATAGAAACGCTTTCGTGCACAACGCGTGACTAGGGCGCTGCCACAGATGCTGTCCAAGTGTCCAGCTAGAATGGAACTGACACAGCCAACCCCAAATTGTATCAGGTGCAATTTATTGTAGGTAAATAATTGCTACCCGTGGTTTTACCCGCATGGTATCCGTTCCCGTGGGGATAGCGGAATAAAATGTAGCATATGGTCACTTAGGAATAATAGCTTTATTCTTGTGAAAGAATTTCCGAAATCGGTTCAGTAGTTTTTGAGTTCATTCGTTACAAACAAATCTCAACTCTTTTTAATAAGAAGTACCTTTAGATGATTATGTTCGTATTTGTTACAGATAAGTTGGACCATAACCCTGATCTCACTGCGGCCGTGGGCGCTGATCGCGTCGCGAGCCGTCGCCGGTTTTGCCTGCGCCACTTGCTATGTCGTCACACCCTTGTACTTAAAAGAGGTACCTAAAAACGTGACATGTGGGAATAGAGGGTAATTCTCCATTGTCCTGAATTTTATAAACAGATTAGCCCCTGATTCACATACCGTCACCGTCACTCACTTCATCAGGCTAACTCCTGACGGAATCTCGATTCTGTCATGAGTTGACTATAGAGAGTGACAGGGGCGGGTATAACGAAGTTTCTGGGGGGCAATTGCGTAAGGTAATCGTATTAATTTGACAGTTCATATCGTATTCAATCGGCTGCAATTTATATGAACTGTCAAATGAATACGATTGACTTTACGCAATTCCATAGCAGGGGGGCTACCGCGTAACTTTATGGGTATGAACTTCATACGTTTTTCGGAACTTTAAGTCAACTTTATGAAAAAAATAGCCGCTCAGTTCCTTGTTTTGTGACGTCGGGTATAACGATAACTAGCTAGCAGCGTTCAACAGAACAAAGCAGCAAAAATCTATCAAAATAAGGAATTAAAATGACAGTTGAAGCCCATATCCATATCCATATTTCTTAGCCGGTAGCCCCCCTGGTTTTGCGTTTCAGAGTAGGCCCTCTGGGTTTTTCAGGACAGAATTGTTTACGGAAAATAATAAATAGACCTAATAAAAACATAACGATGTTGACGTAGCAATATTTTAATTTTATATTTTTATTCTATTAACTATGTATGATGGCACACAATCGTTAAAGAATTTACAAGTAGTAATCAAAAAGCAGGTAAATATTTTCAACCACATTTTCATTGTGTACAGATAGCATCAGACCAAGTGCGCGGTGCGCTCGGCTCCCTCTTCATCCTGGCCCAGAACCTGGGCTATCTGGTGATCTACGTGTCCGGTGACATGCTGCCGTTCGCCGCCGTCATGTGGATGTGCGCGGCGGTGCCCGTGCTGCACATCCTCGCCTTCCTCATGATGCCGGAGACGCCGGTGTTCCTCATCAAGCAGGGCAAGATTAAGGTAAGACCATACTTTTATCCCTCTACTGGAACACAGGCCTTTCATTCCATAGTCACGGCTGGAGAAGATAGTCCAAGACCCACCATACTGCTACTTGGTGACGCCAGCCGGTGTCCCTCATCAAACAATGCAAGATTAAGGTGTGACCAGCCTATTATATTTTCTCCAGGACTGTGGCACAAGCCCTCCTTCCGAAAAGGTAATCCAGAGAGGAGGATTGACCATGATCCACCTTACTGCTACTAGAGACTTATAAGACGCAACATTCCTGATGAATGGGTAAAGAAGATAAGCCATAACTCACCCATGCAACGAGTCAAACACTGAACTTCGACAACAATTTCTTCGACACTTCGACACTCCGATAGTATTTAATTGATACCGACATGACTTAACTCCGACACTACGGTACTTCGTCAATATTCACTGCTGACTTGCTTGACTTAACTCCGACACTACGCTACGACAATAGGTAAGTATACAATACTGACATTTAATCAACCACTACGGTACTCCGACAAAATACTAATACGTTATTCCACACCGTTATTGCACATACTCGCCTTCCTCAACATGCCCGAGACACCGGTGTTCCTCATCAAGCAGGGCAAGTTAAGGTCAGTTCACCCAAGTTAGAACCCAAGGTACTGGGCACAAATTTTCCTCATTAATGGATAATCATGATAATATAGGAAGATTGGCCATGACATAACACCTGCTACCAGTTATCAAAGAGCACGCAAGATTAAGGTGATACCTAACTAGATGAAGACACAAGCAATAATACTAATATGACATCCGAGCCATCCTTCTGATGCCAGAGACACCATAATTCCACATCAAACAATGCAAGAGACGAAGAGACCTAGCTGAGACCACCCAAGTTCTTACTCACTTCCCACTTTTGGAACCCATATGTCTACCTGAGGAGTAAAAATAATAATGCTGTGACCCACCTTACTGCTTACGTGGGTGATTTACGTTTATGGTGCCTGTGATGAACATCTCGAATAGACAAATGAAAATCTTCCAAGTGTTAAGCATTATACCTAGGTGTTAACTTATTGTTCTAGGTATGAGTAATTTTATAGTCATCAGAAAGTCATTATTTGACTGATGTCCCAGACCTCAATAATTATGGGAAGCAATTCTTTTATAACCTTTATGAACAACTTCTGTATGTTATCATATGTGAATCAAATTATTATTATGATGAGCATTCACCGTTTGTTTTATTTTACTTTTGTATTCTTCAAACATTTAAGTAATAAAGAGCGTAGCGATATTAACCTAAGTATTATAGCTATTATAGTTACAAAATATGTTTTATACTTCATAACTTTGAATGAAATGTTTCTCTAAATTTCAATCCACTTGATATCATCATTATCATCAGCCTTACGACGCCCACTGCTTGGCATAGGCCTCCCCCAAGGATCTCTACAGTGATCGACCTTGACTAGATCAGTATTCTTTGACTAGATCGTCGATCCACCTTATAGGGGGCCTACCCTGCTCTGCAGACCCCCTACAAGGTCCATTTGACATCATAATAATCAAACGAGTGATATCGTCTACATAACTCGTTATAAGTATTAACGCCCGTAGACTTTGCGAACTTATGATATAGCTGCTGTGACATTCACAAGAGCTGTAACAACCTAGATTGAATGAACGATATTGATATTTGAAATTTTAACTGTAAAAATCCATTTAAATTGCAGGAAGCTCGTGAGGCGCTAGCCTGGCTGAGGAACACTTCAGTAGAAGACAAGACTTTAGAAGAATCTATTAAGGAATTAGAGAGGGAGGAGGAATACACCAAGTCCATGAGGGAAGCCAGCTTCTGTAGCTTAAGTATGTTCATTATCTTATTCATATAAACTTCATTCATCATCATCATTATGAGAACTATATTCATTTGTCAGTAATTGTTCACTACAATCTCTATAAATAATAATAAATAATACGCTTGCTGATATTTATGTTAATTGTACGTACAAAACTTTTTGTAAGTATGGTTTGTTAGTTTTGTTACAAAAAGTTATTCATAGTGATGAATACCACAATAATTAATGGTTTATCTACAAAAAATATCTCAAATGAGTATCACTTAACCGTTGCTTTTTTATACGCTAACGATTTGGCCCCGTGCAAAAACCGCGCGTTCCAGTTACTTACCTACAGCACAGAAAATAAAAAAAAGTTAATAATAAATGAATTTCATCTTTTGCAAACAGGTTTATATCTAGAGAAATCTCGTTTTGTTCTCATTGAGGTCGCGCGAGTTTGTTTTCGTGAAGTACCTATGTATGGATTGCGATCACCATCTGCCGTCTGGTGCGAATCATTGAACGCATTATACGACGCTTTGCACACGGAGCAAACACCGGGAGCAACTAGTGTAGCAACTGGCAACAAGCTTTTTCATATATCGACGGGGCAGGTTATATTGGACGTGAAGGTTTAAAACCTATTTGTACAATAATGTGCAGTCGTCAACGTCTCAAAAAATACATATTTTATTTAGTTACGATCTATCATAATAATATGTTAGACTACCTTCAGATTATCAAGTTTTCTATATAAAAAAATATCCAAAGTTGACTTATGACTAAAATACTTGCAATTTTTGACCGATTCTTATACTCAGCTTTAGTCACAATAATTTTCCAAGATTCCGTGATAATCTAAACATCATATCATTATTTTTGAAATTTGTTAAAAATTCAATTAAAAATACATAATAAAGTACAATTACAAATGCTAATATTTTTCTACTTTATTTTCTAAATTAACCACTGCTTTGTATGTGTAGTAAAAAAGTTTGTAGACACTGAAATGACATTAGATAAGTGGCGACAACTTTTAACAGAGGTAGGTACCGAACCGACCCATAATCTAACTGTCGGAACTACCAACTGTCGAATTTTCACCGATTCTGTGAAGCAACTCGGCTATCAAAGCCATACAATTTCGGAAACCGTAAAACGGGCTCTTTCATTGTAGAAACTTATAAAATTTTAGTTGCATCAACCATAGTTAGTCTGCCTGCAAAGTGCAAAAGCAACAGTTAACATGTACCTAGGTTGAGAGCTTAGATATCTTTGACCGTTATCAGGTAAGTACGTAATAAAAGCTGTTTTCGTAGAGCAAGCTGCTAGCTTTATCTGCTGTCAACTGTACCTGCTATGCTAGTACAAGTATTTGTAAACTTTTGAAAACATCTCTAGTTCCTGAAATTGTCAGCTTTTAATAATATTCAAGTGATTGCAGTGAGCTTATAACGTAAAAAAGATATTCAGTACACCTACCTACTTATACCTACACTATTATTTATTCTGTGCCTACACTATGGAGTTTCTTGTCCTGCATATAAGAGTGTGAATTGTTTTTAAATAAATATTTCTTTAACTTTTTATTGGTACCTACTTAATGAATGGCTGAACTACTATAATAACGATACAAACGAACCATAAAAACAAATATTAATTGCTCTAACTAATCCTTAAAACAAAATTGCGAATGATCTAAAGAATTCTTATAATCTTTGTAGGTATTTAAATATGATGTGCTTTTATTTATTTTATTTGGTAACTGGTTTTAACCCATCTGGCTTCCTCGTCTATTCTAAAAAATTGCTCGGCAAGCAGGAAAGTTATTCTTATAATTATACTTATACGAAAATAACTTTCCTGTTTCAACTCGACTAGTTGTAAAAAACTTTTAACGTTTAAATTTCCATGTTGTGAAAAGAATTCGTGCAGAAGTTAGTAAGTATTTCGTTTTTCTAAACTCCTTTTTCATTTATTAGGAGTTTGTTTATCTAAATACTTAAGTCTTTCTTCTTTGCGAAATAATAGCGCTTAAACTACTACTAATTCTGAATCAAATCAATGTGAACACACCTAAACACGTGAGATATTTATTTATTATTATTCTCATTTGGCTTCCACCTTTTAGAAACAACGAGTTTCACAACTCCCATTAGAAAAGATCGCCATCTTTGTTGCAGTTATGCCAGTTACCACCCTTCTATAATCCTAATTTCAATATCTTCTCACACGACACTCTTGCTGTTACAGTACAAGACAAGACAAGATTCAAAGCGTTTCGCATAGCAGTCAACGTGATGCTGTCTCAAGAGACGTGCGGCTACCTGGTCGTCCTGACGTACGCAGGGTCCATCTTCGAGCAAGCTTCGGAGTCCATCAACTTGAAACTCAGCCCTAATAAGCAGACCATAGTGGTGGGGACCTTGCAGCTGCTGGGGTCGATATTGGCTAGCTGCATTGTCGAAAAGACTGGAAGGAAGGTGAGAATCTCCCTAAGGATATATTCTTTAGTCTGTACTGACTGATAAAAGATAATAACTAAGTAGAAGTAAAATAAACACATCTTAGATTTCTGCGCGAACTGTCCATATAAATAAAACACTTTCACGGATTTTTTCACGCAATTTATTCAATAACTTAGTTAAATTTTAGTTGTTTTTTTGAGATTTTTTGGTTTATCCGACGTTTCGGCACCTTTCCAGGGGCCGTGGTCACGGAAAACTACCCACTATTTTTTGATTTTAATAAAAGAATATACCCACTCTAATTGTCTTTGTTTTTCGTTCGGAAACAGGATACGGTTAGGTATTGATTATTTTAAAATTATATTTAATTATAACAAAATGATTTATTAATTTAATATTTTGATTTGTTTAAGTAATTTGGATAATAATTATTTATAGCAAAGCAAAAAGTTACTGGCTCGACCACCAGTTCACAAAAGTTGGAGCCCTTCGGAGAAAGAACTGGCAAGAAAACTACGCGAAGGGGGACGATCTCCGTTTATTAAAATTATTTGCAAAAAGAACTAACCGTATCTTTAGTTCTTGCAGTGTGTGGTTTAGGTTGTGACTTTACTTGATGGATTATAGGGTCCCAAGCTGGTGGTATCTTCCAACCATCTTCTCTATTGAAATTTGGGTATTTTGCAGTCAACTGTAACTGTACTGTTTATTTAATTTTAATAAACGGAGATCGTCCCCCTTCGCGTAGTTTTCTTGCCAGTTCTTTCTCCGAAGGGCTCCAACTTTTGTGAACTGGTGGTCGAGTCAGTAACTTTTTGCTTTGCTATAAATAATTATTATCCAAATTACTTAAACAAATCAAAATATTAAATTAATAAATCATTTTGTTATAATTAAATATAATTTTAAAATAGTCAATATACCTAACCGTATCCTGTTTCCGAACGAAAAACAAAGACAATTAGAGTGGGTATATTCTTTTATTAAAATCAAAAAATAGTGGGTAGTTTTCCGTGACCACGGCCCCTGGTAAGGTGCCGAAACGTCGGATAAACCAAAAAATCTCAAAAAAACAACTAAAATTTAACTAAGTTGTTGAATAAATTGCGTGAAAAAATCTGTGAAAGTGTTTTATTTATATAGAAGTAAAATAATAAATAGGTGGACCGACGATCTGGTCAAGGTCGCGGGAAGCCGCTGGATGCTGGCAGCGCAGAACAGATTGTTGTGGAGATCCTTGGGGGAGGCCTATGCCCAGCAGTGGGCGTCGTTCTGCTGACATGATGATGATGATGAAAATAACTGATAAAAACTGTCATGAGGGGTTAATCTGCCATGTTGTGGTGCATCAATTTGGCTTGTTGAGGATGGTTCATACGTTCATATTCTTCTCTAACCTTCATTGGCTGCTAGCGAGTAAATTAGTCATGACGGAAGCGTTAGTGATGATGGTTGTAAGTTGTGCAAGTACCTAAGTACCTAATTTTTTATTATGTATGAAGACCTTATAGTGACTGCAGTAAGTAATTCTTACAATACTACAGAACCACTACAAAACAATTTCTCCTTTCAGTGGACACTGAAACATGTCACTTCAGCTTCAGCAAAGTCTTTCTTAATAGAGTGTGTTTCTAGCGCAGGTAATCAGTCGTCTACTACCTACACATGACACTTCAGCATAGTCTTTCTTAGAGTATATTTCTAGAGTAATCAGTCGTCTACAACCTTCACATTGTCACTTCAGCATTAGTCTTTCTTAGAGTGGCACTAATCAATCGTTTCTTTTTCAGTGGCTACTAGCTAGCACCTCCTTCGTGACGGGACTCTCAATGCTGACCCTGGGCAGCTGGTTCTTGGTGACGGGCCTGGGCTCGTGGCTGCCGGGCTGGCTGCCAGTGCTGGCGATGTGCACGTGCATTTTCGCAGACGCCGCCGGTTACCAGCCGGTGCCGTACGTCATCATGTCCGAGTTGTTCTCTTTCCAGGTAAGGATAAATAATTATCTTACAATCACACAGATAAAATAGTTCAATCAAAGTAAGTAAATTTCAATAACTGTAGCCCTATTCGTGATCGTATTACTTTGTATGAAAACCAGCCCCTCTAGACAAGTAGCTTTCTATTAGCGAATTCGCCAGTCGAATAGAAAGAAAATGTATGGGATTGACATTAGCAATCGAAATGTCACGTGACCGCTA
Organism: Crambus lathoniellus; assembly: GCA_949710035.1. Taxonomy (NCBI): domain Eukaryota; kingdom Metazoa; phylum Arthropoda; class Insecta; order Lepidoptera; family Crambidae; genus Crambus; species Crambus lathoniellus. The sequence continues at coordinate 12,096,607 of OX453313.1, read as the reverse complement.
ATGTCAATCCCATACATTTTCTTTCTATTCGATTGGCGAATTCGTTTATAGAAAGCTACTTGTCTACAGGGGCTGAGCAGCGCCTTTTTCGGTCGTAGTAAGGAACTGTAATTCAATAATAATAATAAATAATAATTAAAGGTATACTTATCTACAATATTATAAATGCGACAGTTTGGATGTTTTTGACTCAACCACGACAAAACGCCCGAACAAGCCTAGATGAAATTTGGCCAGGTATAGTCTAGAATAGCATAGAATTTATTCCGAGAAAAAAATCTTATTCCCACGGTAGTTTAGTTCGCGTAGTTCACGCGGGCAGCAAAGCTAGTATACCTACCATAATCATTTTAAAAACTCCACATCATTTGTATTATGATAAAGAAGATCAGAGTAGGTTATTTTGAATACTTAGGAGTAACAGATTTTTTGAGAATTATAAGATAGAAGTTATTAGTCTGTAAGCCTAGCATGACCACCCAAAATGTGATATGAATCGCATGATAGAGTGACTTATCGACATTCAAACGTCAAAACCAGCTTTGACAGTTAAACCGGATAACTTATCATATCATATCGAATTTTGTTGGTTATGCTAGGGGCGCTGGTCTAGTACATAAGTTAAGTATGATACGAAGCAGTTACTGTGAGACAAATATAAGTGTAGCCAATCAAAATTTATCAATAAGAATGAGTCATGGACACTGATCTTGACCGCTGAGAAAGAGTGACGGTCAACTCGCGCAACGTACACTCCTGGTTCAATTAATCATGATTTAGATCTTTCGATTGCAATGCAATATGTCATGTATTTGCATCATAAAACGTGTACTGTCTTTCTGCTCGCGGCTACGTGGAAATCGGCAATATCACGCTCCGGAGAAGCGAAAAAGAAGAATTATGTAAAAATCCAACCCAAAAGTAGGTAGTCAATTTTCTTGACCAAAGCTTAGTTTATCTCAGGAAAACAGATCTATTTTCATATTTTTAATATCAATATGGATTTTACCATTGTCGTGCCCAGAATTCATTTTATCATCATCATATTACACCCTGTTTCAATAGGAATAATTGGGGTCGGTGCAGTATCTAAGTACTACGTCTACTCCAGTCCACTCTATCACTATACCCCTATTTATTCCCTTCTCATTTATATTATTTTACAACCCAGAATTAACATAAAACCATTTATTTACAGTATCGCGGCGTCGCGACTGCCCTCATCATATCAGGCACAGCACTCAGCGACTTCGTGCAAACCAAATCCTACGACCCGCTCCTCAAACTGCTGGGCATCCACTGGGTGTTCATCATGTTCTCGGTAATCTGCTTCTTGGGGACGTTCTACACCATCATGTGGGTGCCGGAGACTAAAGGAAGGACTGTGGAAGAAATATATGAGATTCTAGAAGGGAAGAAGGAGGCGAAAGACGCCGAGACGGGGAAGGAAGTCAGTAGATTATGAAACCAGTCCCCAAGTGTAAGTTCGTCAATTTGCAACCGTTACAAAAGAGTTCTTAACCCGAAATAGCAAAGAAATAAGATTGAAAATAACAAATTCTGGATCTTAGTTACTTCTTTACTATTTCGATTTATGTGTCAAAACTAAATTTGAACACCAATAACGTTTGCAGATTTACTTAATTACACTCAGCCCTCTGATGTGAGGATCTAGTTGACGATACAATATGGCTTTGTAGGAAAACTGTTCTTCTTAGAATTATTCTCATAATAAATCTGTTTGTGGACCAATTCTACTTAATTATTAGACGCGAGATAGAATGAAAGCTTAGCGTAGTGTGAAGATCTAATCTTGTTGACGATACAATATGGCTTCGAGAAAACCTGCCTTTTGTTTGATTCACAAATCGTGGGAAAGGCTGTCGACAGGCGGAATGTATGCACTGTCTCTGTCACTCGCTATAGAATAGACAAAGACAAAGCACAGAATTCGAATCAGATCGCGTTTCGACACGGTTTGTGAATCAGGGGACTGTTCTTCTTAGAATTATTCTCGAAATAAACGCTTTGTGGACCAATTCTACTTAATTATTAGATGCGAGATAGAATGAAAGTTTAGCGTAGGTATGCAGTTGAATTTTGTGAACGATCAGAGATTTTCTTTAATTAGATTAGACGACTTATTTTATAGCGAAAATTATCATCCATTTATTACGTACTTAGCCGTTGAAAATTTTTACTTTTTCTGAGTATAGGGACCAAATTCTCCCTTTCCAATTAATCGTATAGAATTTGTACTCGTATATTTGGATTGTATTTATACATTTCTTTTGATGTAAACTTATTTATACGTAAGATATTAACAAATAATTATTAGAGATTAAAGAAATAAAATAATTCATCGGAATCGCGACTTATCCAATGTTTTAGTACAATCAAAATACTTTGGTACCATGTCACATTGAATTGTACTTAAATGGTCTGTAATGTAAAGTAAAAACTCCCAGTGGATAAAATGACATAAGTAGTGCTAGAGTGTGCAATAATATAACCTTAGGTATACAGGCTTATTTTTAGCACCATCAAAATTTTATATAGTAATAATTATGATCTTTGAAGAAAATTACGAAACACGTGTTAATTCTTTTATTATCACCCAGTAGTAAAATATTAATTTAAAGTCATTCAAAGTTATCCTAAATCAAACAGCGCAGCGCGCACTAACACCATGCCACACCATGTCACACCATGAACTGTGCTTAGCAGATGATTGACGTAATCATCTCCTCTCCTCCCGCGCCTTTCGCCTTTCCAGGCTTCATTTTCGAAAGGCTGGACAATACCTCTATTGTCCATGCTGTTATAACTATTCACTGAGATAAAAAATTTTTAGCAAAACTTTAACCTGTCTGTCTATTTTATTTTATAAATGGAATCTTTGAATGATACTTAACGCCTGGAAAAAAAATTGATGGTGTTAAAAAAATAACCCTGTGTAAGTATTATGTACTTATTCTTTATGTATGATAGATGTATGAAAAACTGAAGTGATGGATTAAAAAAAATAGTCCATGGTTAACTACGTAATTTGCAAACTAGTGAAGCGATCTGCTCAATCAATATCGTAGTAATCAATTTTTTTTTATTTTACTGAAAAATCTGTAAAGAAATCAAAAAATGCCAGTTGGTTTGGCATCTCTATATTATGTTCACCGAAAGTTGATACGTCTCCGAACAACGACTGACGCTTGATTATCGCAAACTGCCGTCACTTATCACTTGCTTTCGCCGTGTCTCGTGGTAAGAGGAACGCAGTCGTTGTCAACCGCGACCCGAACGAACGAGTGGCCGCGGGGTGTGGCGGCGGGCGGTGGCTATTTTTCCATTTTCACTTTTTAATAATTAGCGGGCCGCAATTAAAACCCTGACTTTATCTCTATTAACTCTCTCTTTAACTCACGGTGAACAAACTTTAGAAATCGCAAAAATATAATCATCAATAATAAAATTATGTTTCGATTTCTTTATGGTTGGCGATGGGATCTACTAAGATATTTGTATTCAAAATCCTAGTAATAATCTCAAAATAAAATTTTAATCAAATCAGCATCAGCTCTTGAACTACCACTAAGTATACATACAGAGTGGAAAAAATGTTTGGCACCTGGAGGAAGACTACATATCTTTTAGTTAGCTAATTTTTTTAAAGGAAACATTATTTTATTGTTTTAAAGAAACAAAATTGCATTCATAGTTTTTTTTTAAGAAATCATTCTCTCCATAGAAAATTACAACATCGACTAGGCTTGACATCGAATTCTCGATCCTTCATTGTTTTCCTTTAATTTAATTTACCATGTTTGTAACGATAATTTGTTTGTACGATAAAAATACAGAATACTTATTGCTTTTTAAAATTTTAGTTAGGTAGTTCGATTGCTGGCTGTGGGAAGAGTATTTCTAAAAATCTATGAACGGTTTTTATTTTCAATAATAAAAGAATGTTTATTTCAAGTAAAATGAGCTAACTGTAAAGGTTAAGGATATAAGGCACCACCCTCCAGCTCCCTTGATTGACGCACCGTGAGAAACGCTTCCGAGACAGCGGAATGTAAAGTCCATTCGCTTAGATAGTGTCGCACTTTTATCGCGCCGCCTCGGCACGTGCCGCGTCTTGTCAAAGGATGCCGCCGCATAAACAAAAGAAGCCGCGTGCGGCGTACACACCCCGCAAATGGAATTGGATTTTGGGATTCGGCATTTATTAAATTATATTTTCTTAAATAATCTATGTTTATTATAAATACAGGTGGTAACGACGGTTGTGACTTGTGACAATTCGAGCGATGATGAGTTATCATAATAATCATATAAAAAAAAATATTAGTATTATTTGTAAGTCAATTATTTAACTTCCTTTTATATAAAGATAGCCAAATTTTCATTAAAATTGACTTTGGTACCCAACTTGAGTGTATATTTTATATCTGCATTTTATAGCAAGAGCGGGTGTACCGACACTATATATCTAAATTCTAACCGAACGGACTTTACCTATGCACTGTCTCTGTCACTAACTATAGAATAGACAAAGACAAAGTACAGAATATGAATCCGATTTCGTATCCGACGGTTTGTGAATCAGGGGGCAGGTGCCATAATCCTTCATTAGATTGAACTTTATACCTAATCATCAAACCAAGGTTTAAAATCGAATGTTTTTGTATTTTATGTAGGTATACCCTCATGTGTTGTACCGCAGCCGTCTCTATCGTCTTTACCATGAAGCTCGACTTAATACTCTGACGTAACTGGAGTTCTCACCCTGAATAAAAAAGTGTACCCAGCAAATTTGACATTTATGTATGTAGTGGCTGTCAGTTGTCTCATATGACCATACGTATTTTTTTAAAGTGTAGGTGAGACGGAAGACAGCCACTGTGTAATTTTTGGGGACAAAAAAGTGTTAGTACTGAACTCTCCAGTTACCTCAGTATTAAGTCGAGCTTCATGGTCTTTACCGATAGAGATGGCTGTGGTTGTACAATTGAACTTTCATTTATATTGTGATAAAGGTTGATATTATGATGTTTTCATGTGTGATGTTTGTTGTACCGTCTCATTCCATTGTGATACTTAAATGACGAATTATATTAGTAAGTACCTAAACCGTTTTATTTTAAGAATAAAGTTATTTATTGACTCATAATTTGTTTATTTTACTTAACCTGTTTTATTAGGGTTCTCTTTCGTAAATATAATAAAATACAATTAATGAGGCTATTTATTACTGTAATATTTCCGGTAATTTGCCAATATGAAGAGATGTAAGTCATACCTACTTAAAAAATATTAGGAATTAAAAAATAATAATTCTTGCTAAAAACATCGATTTAAATGTGGACGTGATAAAAAAATTAAAATTAATACCTGTGTATAGGTACCTAAATATTAAATCAATGCTGCACACTATTTTCATTTTCTCTTACCTACTTATCCAAGGAAACCATATTGCGTGTGGCGCGGATACATACACACATATACAGGATGATCCATCGGGACGGGTCAGTATGGGAAAGTTTGAAACTATCACCGCCGGTTTCTGAAACGCCAATCAAAACTAAAATTAGCTAACAGACTGTCACAATTAATTCCCAATTAAAAGCACCTTGGGTTTCTGAAACGAAAATTATCTCACAATTAGGTTTAGATTTGTATGGGCACTGACAGACTGTTAACAGACTGTTGACAGTCTGTCACATTTTTCTTTCAGAAACCCAAACAACAATTAATTGGAGATTAATTGGGAATTAGGTCATTTTAATTTTAATTGGCGTTTCGGAAACCGGGTGTAAGAGATAGAGATATTCGTTCTAAGGAACCATGTCGTCGAGTTTTTTAAATAGCTTTGAATGCAGTTTTTCTTAACTCTAAAATCGACGACATGGTTCCTAAGAACAAATATCTTTATCTCTTATAGTTTAAAACTTTCCCATACTGACCCGTCCCGATGGATCACCCTGTATACACTAACCCTAAACACTATTAGTAGGTACTCTCCTTGGGCAGTCCTGTAAAAATGGTGGGCCTGGAGATGCCTGGAGTCAGTTGGGAATCGCTTTGAATCAGTGACATAAACAGTTACCTACTACCTATTAAGCTATCGAAATAAAAGATCCACATGAAATTGTTAACATTTTGGTCGTTTGTTTGATAAAATCTTATGGTGTAATGTTTATTGTGAACGTGTTTGTGTAGAGGTGAAAAAAGAAATTGGGAGTAGTAATCCGTTATTTGATAAATTTTCCTTTGTTGCGTTGTGTTCCGTTCAAATACCTAACCTATTAATAAATTTATTTTTGTTTAATAGACCCTAGCCCTAGGCAGACTAGGTAAATGATATACAGCTTTCGAATTTTTAGAGGATATTCCTCTTCCTTTATGTCGACCTTCGTGGTCGAGTGTCCTGTGCACCAATTTTCAATGGTAGGTAAAGTCTGAAATCCTGGGTTCGATTCCCGGTCGGGCAAATATCTAAAACTAACAATTCTATATTTTCTCGTGTCTGGGTGTAGGTATGTGAATGGTGTAACAAGGGCTTAGCTACTTAACTGAGATTGAAACTTGCTATGTGATGTTAAACTTTATCATTATTTTGTGACTGTTGTTAATATATGATCGAAGTTGTTAATCAAATGATAGGTCCTTTCTGCCGATTTCAAGTCATGCGTTACACCTAGGATACATACCTAACATAGTAACATTGCTCTACTCAGAATTATAGCCTTTTTATAACCTTTTCTATAAATCGAATAGCATAAAAATAAAGAGTGAGTAAACAAAACAATTTTCTTGGTAGTTTTAATGGCGCTATAAGTCGCCTGATATAATAAAATAGTATATATCAGAAATAACCGTTTATTTACAAGCTAAATAATGTATTTTTGGCATGTTTTTGCTATAAGTTTGATTGGATTGATAGGATACTCGACTGTATGGGCTGAAGATGCACAACCTAATGGTATTTATTTACATGTTATTTTTAAATATCGAAAATTTTAATTATCGAAAATTATTAATATAAAATTAATTAGTGACGTCATTCGGAAGCACTTTAGAGTAGCAACCGAGGTGTTGCTACTTCTAAATCTTTTTGAAATTTTAGAGGCGTGGTGGGGAGGGGAGGGGAGCGCGGAGAAGCATAGTTTTTGAGAAAAATAATTTAAAAAATAAGCCATCTTCTAATCAATACTTTAGAATGGCTTTGAGAATGTGAATTCTGCTAAAAAACCTTGCTTTACTTTACTCATAGAGATAGAAATAGACAACAAACTGGAGGGCAGGCGGAAGCATCACGGCCATCATGGCCAGAAGAAAAGCTTGCGCATAATGAACGACCAGGCGCGCGGCGTGGAGGACCAGGGCGTACTGCGCATCCGCGGCGGACTGGTCGGCAATACCAAGAACTACCCGTACATGGCTGCCATCATCATCAACGGCCGCCTGTGGTGCGCCGGCACCATCGTCGACGTGAACTGGGTGCTGACAGCAGCACATTGCCTGAACTAGTAAGCTTTCAAACTCCTCTTATTCCGCTTTTACTACTGAGCTCCTCTGAGATGGTGGGAAAAGAAGCAAGACTGTTTTCTAACATTCTGCATAAGTAACTCCATGGATGGAGAATCATCCAGGAACGGCGTCGCGGCAGTATTGGTGACCAGGGCAGAATCGAAAGCAGACAGTAGCATAGCAGTCTCCTTACCATCAGCTCATTTCGCACTATTGAAATAAGTACGTAACTAGTTAGTGCTGTTAACTCCGTCCTTCACTTCCACTCTGTGGCAAGGCATAATGAACAACCAGGCGAGTGGCGTGGGTGACCAGCGCGTGCTGCACATCCGCGGCAGGCTGGTTGGCAACACCAAGAACTACCCGGATCTACATGGCTGCTATTATCATTGCCTGACTAGTAAGCTTTCAATCTCCTCTTATTCCGCTTTGACTAAAAGCTCCTCTGAGAGGGTGGGGAAAAAAGCAGGACTGTTTTCTTACATTTGACTGCAAAGCCAACTCCAACTCTTGGCTATACCTATGGCTATCAACTGCTCCACTCCTACTCCTATTAGATGGAGAAATATCCAGGAACGGCGTCACGGCTGCACCGGCGACTAGGGCAGAATCTAAGGCAGACAGTAGTAGAGCAGTCTCCTTACCATCAGTTCATATGGCACTATTGAAATAGGTACCCACCTAGTTAACAACACCGGTCGGCAACACCAAGAACTACCTGTACGTGGCCGCCATCATCATCAAGGGCCGCCTGTGGTCCGCCGGCACCATCGTCGATGAGAACTGGGTGCTGACAGCAGCACATTGCCTGAACTAGTAAGTTTATTCTTCCACGTGGACTAACGATGTTCCAAGGTGAGAGGAGCGGAACAGAACTATTTTCATGCATTTGAGGGCAGAGCTGAGCTGACTCCGTCTGCGGTAGCAATTGCTCTGCTCTAACCACCTCAAGGTAAGACCGACTCTTGATTGTGTAACTATCACAATCGCATTGGGTTTGAAATATATTTTACAGCCATTGCTGCAAGAATACAACTACCTATTTGTTTCAACTGTTTTCAACAACAAGTAATGGATGTCACACATTTTTTAAAATTAACATGAGAGGCATTACCATAATGAGCTGATAGCCATAGGCGCCATGGGGTCAGTCGTCTCGAGGGAAACCAGTCCTCTCCAAGCTGGTCTAATTTGGAGAATTCTAAGCAAGATACAATAGTTAAACAAGAATAATGAAGAATAATGAGGCGCTTTACACAGTAATGAGATGAGTGCCCACGCCACGGCACCTTTGTCACCAACACCATGATCTCATAAGTTGTATCATCGCAGTGTTCTCCACGTGTCTCCGATGAAGACCCTGGGCCAGTACGTGAAGGTGCGTGTGGGAAGCCACCAGGCGCACGAGGGCGGCGTGCTGGTGGATGTGGTGGGGGCGGTGCGCCACCCCAAGTTTGAAGAGGAGCCGGTACCACACGCCGATGTGGCGTTACTCAAACTAGCAGAGAACTTAGGTAACTACAACTCAGGCGAGCTAACTTAACAATTGCTGGTTATACCCATCTCTGTCACTCTCCGGGCATGACAGAATCGAGTGAAAGAGACGGGTATAATTTGCAAGTGTCAAGTTAGCTCGTAACTTTCCTAACTCTGCGATCTTCACCTCAACTTGATCACCGGGTCTCAGGGCCTACTCTGAAACGCACAACCCGAAACTTCGTTATACCCGTCCCTCTCACTTCCCAGTTGTGACAGAATCGAGTGAAAGGGATGGGGCTAACTAAAGTTTCGGATTTACGTTTCAGAGTACGGCTCCTGGGTGTGGTACCAGTAGGTACTACTTAACTGTTTCTGCGCCGATTCTGATTACGTTGCAGGGTCGATCATACTTTTCTCGTATTTTTGAATCGAACGTTCTGAATTACATACACTGATAAGGAAACCAAAACTATAGTATTTTACGATACGACAGAATTAAATGTTATAAAGGGAGGGGCAAAAATTTTTTCACTTTTGAAACATGAATCGAAATAAAACTTTATAAATGTTTCAAATAGAATGAAGCGATGCATGCATAGTTTCCCGCCAACCACGCGCCTCTAACTGTTTTCGAGAAATTTTGTGTTAATGAAAATGAAGTATTAGAAAAAAACGACCCGTCCGTCTCACAACTAGCTACGATAAAACTCGAACCCACGACCTTTCACTGACGAGGCGACTGCTCTAACTACTGAGCTACGGAGTCGTAACTACTCCGTAGCTCAGTTGTTTCTAACACTTCATTGTCAATAATAAAAATTGGAAGGCAAAAAAGTTAAGGCTAGGAATCCCGAGCGCAGAAACAATTTGAGGGGGTGAAGAACGTCGCATACGCTCCGCCCATCGGAGGGACACCCCGCGCGTCTCAGTATACTTGCGCGGGGCTGGCCGGCAGCCGCTATCGCGCCACAGTGTAGCAGCAAGACAGTAGTGACTGATATTCAGTAGAACCACTCAAATTTATTTTTAATGTAATATGTTTATTATTTTAAAACGAAATAGGTAGATAACTGTAGTACAAATAATATTATTATCTACCACTGTATACCATACTATAATATTACATTGAATGTATTACAATATTGTTACGGTGAGGGTATTATTATGAATTTCAAGCGAAATGATCGATTCTAGAATAGAATAATAGTAAACAAGCTGTTGCCCTCGACTTCGTCCGCTTGTATATCAGTTAAAACATGAGTTTCAGTTAAAAAGTACCCTATATCATTCTCGATCGTCCTATTTATCTCTATACTAAAATTAATCTCTATACTAACTTGGTTTATCGGTTTTGGGATGAAACCTAACAGACAGACAGAGTTACTTTCGCATTTATAGTACTAGCTTAATCCGTAGATAAATGCAAATGTCACTTTGCCTGTCTGTTACTTTATCACGCCAAAACGCTGAATGATGATGAATTTTGGAATTTTGAAATACATTGAACCTTGCAGAAGGTCATAGAATATTGTTCATGCGATAACCGAAATCCACGTGGGCGAAGTCGCGGGCTGCATCTAGTAATTTGATATACTAACTGTGGCCCGTAACTTCGTCTGTATGAACTTTGGACATTGCATTTGTATTGGAATTGCGGTTATATCGCGTAAAAAAGTAGCCTATGTTCTTCTCCAAGATTTGTAATCTCTGTACCAAAATTCATCAAAATCGGTTCAGCTGTTTTGGCGTAAAAAGTAACATCATCATAGCAGCCGAACGACGCCCACCGCTGGGCATAGGCTCAAAAAGTAACATATGGACGAACAAATAGGCAGATAGAGTTACTTTTTGTAGGTATGGATAGTGCGTGGGAATCGGAAAGGGTATGAGAGTGGGGATTACAGTGGGACTGGAAATGGAAGAGAGGATCGTAGAGGAAATCATAGTGGTGATCGGAGTAAGTGAATAGGAGTAAAATTAAAATAATTAAGTATGTCAATAATAATGGTAAAACATTTATTAAAATTCGCTTAAATCTAGAATCTTGACTCAATGATATCTTGAGCTGAGAACGCACTTGTGTCAAGGCAATATCGTGCCATTTTTGATAGTGCCATTCCAAATTCTCTTAAAACGTCCACCGCTGAGGCCGCCGCGGTTGCAACTAGTCAAGCTATTATAGCATACCACCGCAAATCATACCGCCCGCCGCGCCTCTTGAGCAGGGTACTCACCGAGCTGTGTAACACGTAACGTAACGTAACTGCTACTGTCAAGTAAGTAGGACATGGGAGGCACGAGCTCGCTGCGAGCCGCTCGCGCGTGGTTCTCAGTAAGCTCGCAGTGACCCGCCGAGTGGCGGTATCGCTGAGAACACAAAGGCGGCTCGCAGTGTGCGCGTGGACTACGACAAGACCTCTTGTGCAGTGAGTACGCCCGACGCGAACTTCAAACGAACGCAATCATGGAGTGAGCAGAATGTTGTAGGCGTGATTTCGTCACAAGCACTGCGGTCTGCGGATCCGGGAGCTGGTTACGCGGTGAACGTGGACGAGCCGTACTCACTTTCAGGTTGATACAGTAACAGTTAGGTTACGTGCTACAAGCTAGATGAGTACCCTGCTTTGCATTACCGCACGCCGCACCGCTAGAGACTGTGGCCGACGTTATAGATACAAATCTGTTTAAATAGTTAACCGAGTAATTTCGCAGTACATAAAATGACTTATTTATACCAGTTAGTATGTAATACTTGATAAAAATCCAAAACATGAGTACCTACTGCTATTGTACTTATGGTAATTCCTTTTTTTGACACTCATTTTCTTTAATAATTGCTCAGTTTTTTTTTCTTATATGATATTAGAATGAAATTTGGCGTCACGAGTAAGAAAATCCAAAAAATGCATACGAATATTAATTTATTTTAAACAACACAAATTCAGTACCTATGGGAAATTTCTCAGCATTATTGCTTTTTAAAATTATGTGTAGTCACATAAAATACCAAAAATACCATAAAATACCAAAGTGATATACCACAAATCTTAAATATCCAAAAGGAATAACATCGAAAGTTCGACATAGAAATTTTCCATTTCAAGTAACACCAAAATTTCATATTTGATTACAATTTGGTTTTTCTGTTGGGATATTTTTTTTGGATATTGCCTAAATTATTTTATACGTTATATAAATATGTCCGGTGAAGAAAGTTTAAACGGATAATTTTTCCTGAAAAAGATATCAATGAAATAAAACTTTATTAAAAATACCTAATTTCTATTAAGTATTAATATTCTTTGGAAAGTTATACAATACGTTTAATTTATTGCTACTATATCATCATGCTGTAAAGTTTTCCCTAACTAAGGAATTACTGTGGTAAACTAGGTTAATTTCGTACACTGCCTCACCTATCTCTACTCTATACACTGTGACACAACTTACTATTTAGAAATCTATGTAGATTAATATCCGATTCGTTCCAAATGAATAAAAAAATTCAAATCACTTAGGTAGTTACCTTTTATGTTTGTTTATCCTTCGCAGAGTCTGCGACGAAATCTTCATTTTTTTATTCTTTTTATTGGCCATTTTATCGTAATCACTATAAAATATTTACAGAATTATTCTTGAATGAACCTAGTTAATGCATAAAACAAACAGTAGATACATATTAAATTTAAAATACATATTTTCCTACAAACTATTATTATATATTTGTACAAACTATAACTAGGTACATTATACGACACCACAGATAATTATTTGTATCTATATAGCTTACTGAACTCTCTACACAATCAAATATTTGAATTGTTTTTAATTTCGCTCGTCGCAGGTAATTGCGCCGCAAAAATTGGCACGCCTCCGACCTCTAACTCATTCCGCAGGGGACTGATTGATTGAAATTACGACCATCAACGTAGCAAAATAGGTTTTTTTCGAAAATAAACAATGCCTTTAAAAAAAATAGACTTATGACGGCCGGAATCCCTCGGCTATTCAAAGACAATTATTTTCGTATATTTTTCATTAACTAAAACCAAGTATTTTGCAAATAATACGATATTTGGATTACGATTAGACGGATATTTGGGATTTTATTTGACACACTTAAATATCACCAATCGAAAAAAAACGGCCGGAAGCACTAGATAAATAACTGTAATATAACATATATTTTTTCCAAGTTTTAAGTACTTGTGATTTGCGAGTAATCCATAATTTAAAATACCCTATTTTGGGGAATGCCCGCCTTAAAGTAATTTCAAATTCAGTGTTGCTAATTGCAAAAAAATTTGACGATCTCCGTGGCCGAGTGGTGTACGCACCGGTTTTCAATATGTCGCTATCTTCAGAGGTCTCAGGTTCGATAAGGGTAATAATCAGGAAAAATTTTGAAAACGAACTTTTTAATATTTTCTCAGATCTGGTACCTACTATTATATATTCTGTGGTTCTGGGTGTATGTGGTAGGTAAAACCCGTCGTTGTTTGGAATAATACTAGTGCTCAAGCTTCTAGCTCAAGCTGCAGTTTAGTTTGTTAACAATGTTTGTGATGGGATGGTGTCTAATTAATTTTTAATTAGTAAAGTCGAACCAATCGAATCGTGAATTCGTGACCCACCATAAGTTCATTTTCCAACAGACCTATTAATAAGTTTTTAGTAAAAATTTCATTTTCTTGACAAGCTTTTTTGCTGACTGTACTTAAATATTGTATTGTCAGCTAAACCAAACCTGTATACAAAATTTCAGCTCCATCGGACACTGGGAAGGGGTCAAAGTAAGCTTGCAAGATTTGTTCCCCACTAACTAACTAACATGGCAAGTTAATAATAAGTTTTTAGTAAAAATTTAATTTTTTGACAAGCTTTTTTGCTGACTGTACTTTAATATTGTATTGTCAGCTAAACCAAACCTGTATACAAAATTTCAGCTCCATCGGACACTTCGAATAGCGATTCTGGGAAGTGGGTCAAATTAAGCTTACAAGATTTGTCCCCCACTAACTAACAAACTAACTAACTAACTAACATGGCAAGTTAATAAAAAGCTTGTCAAAATCAATGAAGTCGAAATTCAAACTTATTGACATTTACACTGACCTTTATTGGTTTTGACGCTTTCAAACAAATTATTACCAAAATGGTCACGGTTCAATTGGTTCGACTGTACTATGTTTCCTCAACAGAATTCGGCACTTTTGTAAATCTAATCAAGATATACGAAGGACTTCGGGAGCCGTACGCGCAGAGTTTCGTCGTTGTGACTGGTTGGGGTGCCACTAAGGTAAGGTAACTAACAAATTTTGATGAGCGAAATCTGGTTAATTTTGAACCCGAAAATAATTGCCATTGTGCGATATATTTTTATTATTTGTTAAATATTTTTTCAATTCGGTCCAGCAGTTTCTGAGATTAGCGCGTTCAAATAAACAAACAAACAAACTCTTCAGCATTATAATATTAACTAGTACTTATAGATGTAAAAAGTTTCAATGATTACACCGAAACAGCTATGTTTGTCGCACTATATCTATCTATCTAGGATGGATACGGGGTAGCATTTAGCCTTCATCACAACTGATGTTAAGTTGTGATAAGGCTGAAGGTGGAACCGCACTACTCCCGGAATCCTCAATCACCGTGAATTGTAATTCTGCTGCTGCTATTTTATTTTAACTATTTCTAACTGCTAAAAGCAATTGATTGCGAGACGGGTCGATTTTTTCTAAAGACTTCATTTTCCATTTCTCAGTAATAAAAATTGCATTGTGAATGCAAAAAACTAAAAATTAAAATAACTTGCTAAAAGCAAGTTTAAGTTTTTTTGGATTTTTCGATGATTCGCCATCAAGGTTCACAGTTTATGATCGAAGTTCATAGTAAATGAAATAACAATCCCCAGGGCACAGACACCGCGTTCCGTGAGCACACGTCGGACATGATGACGGGCCGGCTGAAGGTGCGCTCCAAGAGCTACTGCGTGGACGCCTACCAGCTCGTCAACGGGTTCCAGTTCACTGATGACTTCTTCTGCGCCTCCCTGAGGAACGGCACCAGGGACGCCTGTCTGGTAAGTGTCATCATCATCATTATCATGTCAGCCGAACGACGCCCACTGCTGGGCATAGGCCTCCCTCAATGAT
This sequence comes from Crambus lathoniellus, assembly GCA_949710035.1. Classification (NCBI taxonomy): domain Eukaryota; kingdom Metazoa; phylum Arthropoda; class Insecta; order Lepidoptera; family Crambidae; genus Crambus; species Crambus lathoniellus. The sequence goes on along the minus strand of OX453313.1, from coordinate 12,081,440 downwards.
CTCCACAACGATCGGTCCTGCGCTGCCCGCATCCAGCGGCTTCCTGCGACCTTGACAAGATCGTCGGTCCACCTTGTAGGGAACCACCTGCCCACGGAACGTCGTCCGGTACGCGGTCGCCATTCGAGAACACTTCCGCCCGAACGGCTATCGGTTCTCCGCGCTAAATAGTTTATCTGGTAAGTGTAGTGAAATCTATTTCATCATCATCATCAGCAATTTAATGTACCCACTACTGGCTCTGGCCTTCCTTATGGAGGAATAAGGAGATTTTTTTTATCCACAACGGGGTAGCATTTAGCCTTCATCACACCTGATGATACGTGGTGATAAGGCTGTAGGTGGAAGCGCACTACTGCCGGAATCCTCAATCATGAGGAATTGACTATCTTATCTCTCACTGCCGGAACACAATAATGCTGAAAACATCATTGTTATGGCGTCAGACTTAGATAAGATGGTGGTGGTAATGGTGGTAAGAACAAGTCCTACCACCAACCAAAAGGGACCAATGGGCTACGAATGACCTACCACGCGGGCCTTGTGGGTATTAATTCGCTGGTGGGTATTAACGACTGCAAGCAAGTGCAGCTAAAACTAACGGTTTAACGTGCCTTTCGAAGCACAGAGGAGCTCGAGATGGAAAGTTTTTGGTCACCCATCCCGTGACCGACCATTGCGTAAGTTGCTTAACCTCAACGAGGGCAGGCTCCTCAATAAAAATTAAATTAAAATATATTCAGAAGTTAATATAATTATGTTGTATGTGTTGGATTGGTTATAGGTTAAGGAATGTCTACTTTATGACATCGAACGAGTGCACTTGGCACACCAGTGCCAAGAATACGAGCGAGACGCAAAGGCAAGCTTGCAGCTCCGTGAATACCTACCTACTTGGGAGGCGATTCGATTACTATCCTTACAAAAGATTGTTAGCTCTATTTAGATTAATATGTGGTACTAAGACTAAAAAGAAAATTATTCTGACTGGAGATTTCAATATAGACATTTTAAAAGACAATACATACACAAGAGACTTTAATGATTTTATGATAAGTGTTGACTGCGAATTAGTTATACATCAACCTACTAGACTAAGCAGTAAATCATGTTTGGACAATTTTGCGGTGAATAGTAAACATAAGTGCCAAGGGGAAGTATTAGATTTAGGACTTTCAGACCATACAGCTCAGCTGTTGCGATATTCTATTAGAAAAACACAAAAAATTACACGATGGAAAATAAGAGTTCGGGATAACAGTACCGAAAATATGGTAAAGTTTAAAAAGCACCTAAAGTCTTACAAATTTGCAGAACTTTATACAATAAACAGTGCCAACGCAGCTTACAAGTACTTTCTTGACAATTTTAAGCTACTGTATGATCTATGTTTCCCTTGGCGACTCAAGGAAATTAAAACGAACCAAAAAGTAAAGTGGCTATCACGCGGCATAAAAACATGCACAAAAAAACGAAGAAAACTGCTTTGGAAATACAGACATTCTCGCACGGAATCAAATAAAGAAATATTCAAAAAATATTCTGATAAGTTAAAAAAGATAATGATTATGACTCAGAGAGCACAAAATAATTATAAAATAAATACGGCTACCAACAAATCCAAAGCAACTTGGGACATTATTAATGATGCAAAAAAGAGTAAACCAAAAGCGTCAATCTTGAAAATAAAAAATGATGATTCATACATAACCGACCCAACCCAAATAGCCAATCATTTTAATAATTTCTTTATAGATCGAATCGTGCATAAATCAAATAAAGCAAATGAATTTAAAGATAACATTGATAAAAATTGTAGCTCAATGTTCTTGTCTCCAGCAACGTCGGATATTATTCTTAAAATAATAAAATCTTTAAAGAACACATCAAGTGTGGGAAACGACGAGATCTCAACAAAAGTCGTAAAGTATGTTGCAGAATACTTAAGCCCACACCTAACGTATATTTTAAACCTATCTATCAATGAAGGCGTTTTTCCATATCAATTAAAAATAGCCATAATTAAACCTCTCTTTTAAAAAGGAGATAAGGAACTATTGAGCAATTATCGGCCAATTGCCTTATTAACAATATTCGCAAAAGTCTTCGAAAAATATTTATATCAAGAAATCTATAATTATCTAGATAAATTTCACATACTTTGCAAAGAACAAAACGGATTTAGGAAAAATAAGTCAATTAATATGGCGATATTTGACTTACTTAAACTCATTGTTACACATATGGACGAAAAAAAGCCTGTCTGTGCTATTTATACAGATATGACGCAAGCTTTTGATCACGTGGACCATAAAATACTGATTAGTAAACTTGATGCATATGGAATTAGAGGAAATGTTTTAAAACTCTTGGAATCATATCTTACGAATCGTAAACAAATCACAGAAATAAATAAAATATGCCCACATGATCTACAAGAAAAGAAATATGTGTCAAGAGAAAGAATAATTAAGTGTGGTGTCCCACAAGGGAGCATTTTAGGACCACTTTTATTTTTAATTTATATTAATGACTTGCCCAAAAACGTAATCCTATGATACTTTTTGCTGACGACAGTACCCTTATCGTAAAACAAAATGACCCAAAAACTTTTGAATATGACATTAATGAATCTTTAGCTGACATAATAAATAGGATGAATTATAATAACTTAATTATTAACTTGGACAAAACAAAATGCATACACTTCTTTTTAAAAAAACAACCGGGAAATTATAAAATAGAATACAATGGTAATAAAATAGGACGCAGTAATGAAACCAAATTCCTAGGTGTAATTATTGACAGTAATTTATCATGGCACACGCAAGCTGATGAATTGTGCAAAAGAATAAACAAATCAGCTTATGCGCTATTTCAATTATCAAAAACGGTAAACCGTGCCTCTGTATTAGTAGCATATCACGGTCTAGTGGCTTCAATACTAAGATTTGGAATTATATTCTGGGGTAACTGTAGTAAACGGGAGCGAATCTTTAAAGCCCAAAAACGATGTCTTAGAGCCATAGCAGGTATAGGTAGTCGAGAAAGCTGTAGACCATTGTTTAAATCTTATAGACTATTAACGCTCACATGTATTTATATATTGGAAATCTCACTGTTTGTTAAGGCGAACGGGCATCTTTTTAAAAAAGTGTCAGATACACGTAGAAATGCAACAAGATCCCAGTACCTCTACAACTATTCCACGTCTAAGCACAGAACTGCATTCCTACACAATAGCTTCCTACTAATGGCACCAAAAGTTTTTAATAAAATTCCGAATAGCATAAAGATGTTGAACTATAACGCTTTCAAACAGAAATTTACAGAACTTTTGCTTGAAAAAATATACTACTCCATTCAGGATTATTTAAATGACAAAGATTTTTGACAATGGTTATTATTCTAATGTAATGTAGATTTTTTTTTTTGTTTTAGGTATTTATGATGATAGTTAGATTTTGAAATGTTGTGATCGAATTTTATCTGTGGACTTATTAATTAATCTATTCTATATTTTTCTGTGATTGTGACATTATTATTATTTATTTCTATTTGTTGTATTCGTTTTTAATAACATTTTTAATTATTATTGACATGTGATTTTAAATTGAATGAATATTTTTTGCATTTAAGTATACTAAATTCTGATTAAATTTTAAAATATCACAATAAATATTTGCACATCGAATTTTCGATAGGATATGTTGGAAACTGAATACCTACTTAAGACCGAAATGTAACCATATTCTGGCAAATAAATGATTACTTACTTACTACTTACTTACAAATTAATTATAATAACATCAATAAATAATAAGCACAGCTTGATTTCTGCGTGAACTGTTCATTGAAATAAAACCTTCGATCAACAATAACACCTAGTTCGTTGATCGAAGAATAAAACACATTTTTTACTGTTTTTAAACACTAGTGATATTTTTGTGTTTTTATGGATTTTTTGTTGTTTTTTTGTCGTGGTCATGGAACTGCTAACAACGCTGCAAAAAGATTGGTTTTTAATCATTAATTATCTATATTTCAGTAAAAACTACTAAAATTGAATAATTCTCACTCTAACAAAACATTGCTTGTAGTTCGACGCAGGCGCCCCCGCCGTGCAACAAAACCGGATCCTGGGCATAATGAGCTTCGGCCCGGAGCGCTGCGGACATGAGTTCCAGCCAGCTGTCTTCATCAAGGCGTTTTACTTCAGGTAAGTACATATTTTGTTAAAAAAGTAGGTACCGAATAAGAATTTTATCACAAAGGCATACTAGTAAGTACCTCTAAGGATAGTAGTTTTAGCTACTTTTAGTTTAAGCTATCTGATGACATAAACAATTACCTCTTAACATGTTTAAGCGACAACTATCAGCATGGCTATTGGACCATTGTTTTTATGATGTAAAGGAGTATATGAATTTTAAATAATCAGTGTATATTAACAGAACTGACATTCAATATTAAAATTAATTTAGACATTTATAAATAACAATTAACAAGTCAAAGTGTAAGATAAGATAAAAATATTCTTTATTCACTTAGACATAATAAATATGTACTTATGAATCGTCAATATTTTCCTACCACGTCAAAGTGTATCTAGGTATGTAGTTTTGACATGATATGGACTAGGTTGTTGACAATTTTTTATTCGCAATTTGACATTAATTATAAATCTTTGTGTGTATATTGTTTTAACATGTTTGAATTGACATGTAACTATATAATTGACAATTTTTAATTATTTGCAATTCGAATTTTTTAATTATTTTGGAAGTCTTCATAAACATTTTGCATGCTTCTTACATAAGGCAAAACATGTGTACCTTTTTATTTGTAAGACCGTTTTATAAACCGTGTTTTTATGCAAATAAAATATTATGATTATGATTATGATTATGATTAGTTGCGCACTTGGATGAGGATAAAATCATCCTTTAAAACGGGTCGCATAGTACTAGCTCCAGATTCAAGAGTTCATATTTTTCGAACATCTTGCTTCTAGAGTGAAGAAGCAAAATGTTCGAAAAATATTAGGTAAATCATGGCATGATCCTGGTCCATCAAGTTGCGAAATACCTACATACTAGGCATGATGGCTATTTTTTTATTTAGGTAATATACAATGATCTCTCAAAGATAGAAACATTGGTAAAATTATTATTTTGCTAGCATGAAAACTCCCCGAGATATCACAGATTGAAATGCACGCACATTGATTGGTCTCGCTCTCGCCCAAAAACGCTCCAATACCAACGGCTACGAAATTATGACGGAACGCTTTCGTAGTTTGTATGCAAGCTAGGTATATTAAATATTGTGTTTATCAAAATGGGCTAAACATTTTACGAACTAATTAAAGGTAATATTTATTTTTATACTTTTTAAATGGACTCTTGCCCTGCCCACCCAACTTTGAAGGGTTATAAAACTAATAAAACACAATACTTATATAAAACCAAGAGGTCTACAAGCGACTCTAACCACCTTATTACAAAACGTGGACTAAAATAGTCTTGGTTTAAAACTGGGACTAAACTGTTACTGTCACTTTCATTTTCCAAATGAAAGACAGAATTAGCATCAATTTTAAACCAGGTCTAACTTTAGTCCACATTTTGTAATAAGGGGGTAAAAGTTTAATATTTTACGTTTTTTATTAGTATTTCGTTATTTTATTCATCGGTCATTAACATTATCCCTATTATCTTTCATCATTCATACTAATATTATAATCTAAAAGTATGTTTGTGGGTTTGTGTGTTTGTCCTTCTTTCACGTCAAAACGGAGCAATGGATCGACGTGATTTTTGGTATGGGGATAGTTTGGGAGCTGAAGAGTGACATCGGCCATTTCGTGACATCGTCGTAACATTTTTTATCCCGAAAAAATATCATATTCCGACGAAGCCGCAGGCGAGGTGGAAGGCTAGTGCCATACGATCAAAACAAAAGAGAGCGAAGAAAATTTTACGGATAGCTTTTATGATCACTTTTGCATATGGGTATTTGGGTATTTAAGTGATCTTAGATATGCTCATTGTGCAAATTAATCTAAATCCACTAGACTAGAGGTAGCCCCGAATCGAACTGTTAAGTACCTCCACTCGCAGCAGCGCAAGTGAAAATGATTGCCTCACTGAGAGTCGAGCGGCTTGGGTGTATATTATAGTGCATACCACAGGTGTATACGGAGCTTAAAGAAGCTTTTAATATCCCAACATATTATCATCAACAGAGACTTCGTGAAGTCCACGATATCTTCGTACAAGACCACGGCGGATCTGGTCGAGGCGATGAAGGAAGTGGACCCTCAGGTGCGGCCGTACATCCGACCGAGCACCGAGACCGTCCCGACAGTGTTCTACTACCATCGGGAGGACACCACGCTACCTGACTACAAACACGATTAAATGAACTTCTATCCAAAGATTTGTTTAATGGCTTTTAGCTACCACCCCTTAAGGCAACTGTTAACGCTACGGTGTAGGTACCTGATAGATGTACCTGCGGGATTCGCCCAAAAGTTTCAATTAAATAAAACTGAGTGTGTATAGGTAAGCATTAAAAATTAAGATGAACATGAATAACATGAAAATCATGTCCAATGCCCATATTGCACGCGCTCCAATTAATGTTGCGAATATTACACTCGAACTTGTGGACCAGCAGTCCAGACCAAACCACCAGTATGTTAACCTGGGAAAGACCGACCATTTAGGTAAGTCCAACTTCGAGAAAGGATCTCTCGTGGGATTAGTTCGGATGGGCAGCGTTCAGGTAGCTCCGGCCGGCATATATTCACGTCCGTATAACTCAATGTCACTCATGTCACAGACTCAAGACGAAAGTCTTGAGTCTGTGACAGTGTGTGTTGCCAGTAATGACCTATGGAAGTGAGACGTGATCAAACAATACGCATACTATGGGTCTCATAAGAAGGCTCAACGGCACCCAGTGAGCAATGGAGAGAGCATGCTTGGTATTTCCCTGCGCGTTCGAATCAGGAATGGTGAGATCCGCAGGCGAACTAAAAGAACCGACATCGCTCGAAGGATTGCTCAGTTGAAGTGGCAGAGGGCGGCACACATACTTAGGTAGCACGTAGTACCGATGGCCGATGGCGCAGAAAATTTCTCGAATGGCGACTGCGCACCGGACGACGGACGTTCCGTGGGCAGGCCCACTAGGGTACCTTGTGGGGGGACCGACGATCTGGTCAATGTCGCAGGAAGCTGCTTGATGCGGGCAGCGCAGAACCGATCGTTGTGGAGTTTCTTGGGGGAGGCCTATGCCCAGCAGTGGGCGTCGTTGGCTGAAAATTATGATGATGAGGATGTATGGTGCAAAATCGCTCAGGCATTTTTCGACGTTTGCTTGGAAGGACTGCTTTTTTTGGTATTTCGTGTCCAGTATTTTTGGGCGATGACGAGGATGGAGCAAAAGCCTTACCATAAGCTCTAATAGCAAATAGGTTACTGATGTAAGTTCATAGTATCTACCGCCCGATCTTGGCAATAAACGATCCGCAAGTGCGGCTCTACATCAGATCAGAGTGACTATGAGACAGCGTTATATGGGTTTATAGAGCGTCGTCTTAGTGTACGGCCAGAGTGCCCGCTCTGGTTGAGCGTCGGGCGGGGCGGGGCGGGCAGCGTTCATCATTTGTTTGCCGACGCCCCGGCCGCTACTCAGGACACCACTATGCGTTAGCATTCGTTTAATGCTACGTACACACCGCGCCAACGAATGCCACCGAAGGGGTTTCGCTGGCCTTTGTTGGTCCTGTTTGGACGGTTTGGCGAACGCCAACGATCGTTCGTTGGCGTGTGCCGGCGATCCGGAGCGTGGCGGTAACATCAAAGGAATTGAGCCATTATAGGTCGAACTCGGTGTGGACGACAGACACGATTAAATAATTCTTCTCCTGAGGCCTCTTGTACATTTTGCACATAATAAAGTTAAGCTGTACCTAAGGGGCACAGCTTTTTTTAGGAAATTTATAAATTTACAGTTTTTATTATTTTCCGGTGGCACATATACATTTTGTAGTCTACTCATGCAAAAATAGTACCGAATCACAATCGAATTTAGTTACGGATAAAACACCTCTGGGCCTGAGCGCATAAAACATGTATGTGCATAATATTTTACAATAGGTCTTAAGAAATACTAAGATATAAAAAAAACTGGGCCTTAAGGAGTTAAGTACAGACCTACTCGTTCATTTACCGTTCTAATAAACTGTTAAAACGCGAGATAGTAAAACCCATAGAACATAGAAAGATTTTTCTTTGTAGAACCATTAATTGGTTCATTTTCGGTACCTAGGTATAAAATGCAATGGCTCCAATGTTATAAAATATGACATTGTAGACAAATTGGATCCTTGAAATGTAAAGAATGAACCAATAAACTATTTGCACAAATTGTTATCTAAACAATCCACAACAATATATTGACAGCGCTAATAATAAGGTCGACATTTCTTCGAAACCAACATCAGCTACGTACAGTGACCTTGGTCAGTCGGACCAAAATAGCTGAACTCTCCTCGTAAAAATTATCAAACGATTCTCAACTTTATCGCATTTGATTAGGACTTCCGCGCTTTGATTTCAAGTGTTTATACTGAATTGCTTAAACACGCAACTGTTTGAACAGTATGAAGTTGTGTGCTGTGCACATTTTAATTCATTCAACTCACGTTACTCGCTACATAACGTTGGTTTCCTTGGTTACCTACTAAGAATGGAACAAGAAAATAGTTTAAAAGTTACCCATAAAATATGGACGGACTGAGAAAAATACCAGTGCTTTTTCGTTTTATTGACATCATATAAATGCGATAAAAACCTCTTTTAATAGAGTTTGCAGTGATTAAACAAACTAACCTCAAAACATTTTCTAATTTAAATTCGGAACGCGATTTCTTTTCGAATTTGAAAACGGAAGGACACGCAAGTTTGCATCCATCCAAGAATAAATTAAACTAGGCTATGGAGCAGCATGTATTTGAGAAGCCAAGCAAAAAAGGAAATCCGCGTAAACAAATTTTAACTGCTATTTTGGGTAAGTTAAACGTTTTCTTTTAATATGTACTGAACCTGAAAGTGTTGTGAATATTATTAACTCGAAAAAGTTTTTAAGAATATTAGTACCTACTAACTGCATGCCGGCCGCACTCAGAGACGTCAATTAAATTTAATTGGCATTAAATTATCATTCCTACTTTATTCAATAGTAGACATAAAAAAGAGACAGATAGAGATTTAAAGGTAGGGTCAGGTGGGGGGTCCACGCCCCCCCCCCCCCCCCCACAGTCGTTGTGCCTAAAACTGACGGCGGAGAGCAAGTAGTGAGGGGTTTAGTTGATAGTGGTGCCTACTCTCGACCGCCCCATCTGGTCCGCCCACCCAGCAGCGTGGGTAACCTTATGGGGAGTTTGAGAAGAGGCTCTCTCCTTCTGTCCAGCCCCCACTCGAGCTTTCGAGCTCGTCGGGGGGCAGGACAGGGGTTAGAACCGACCAGCCCTGACCCGAAGCCTATTAGGCTTGGCGTATCAATTTAATTTTCTTTGTCACAGCAACCATCCCGACATTCACATATGGAGTACAAATCGGCTGGCTATCCCCCATGGGTCCTCTACTGAAGTCCGCGTCGTCGCCAGCCACAGAGACTATACGGGACACTGACATATCATGGATGGCTGCAGCTTTGCCTTTGTCGGCGATATGCGGAGTCCCTTTCTTCAGCTACAGCTCCGACAGGTTCGGGAGGAAGATCAACGTGATTGCCGTCTCTTTCTTATCTTGCGTAAGTTTTCCGACACTACACGAGACAAACATTCTGGATGGCTGCAGCTTTGCCCATATCCGTGATATGCGGCGTCCCTTTCACCAGCTACAGCTCCGACAGGACGGATCGAAAAGGGTCTGTGTGATTGCCGTCTCGTTCTTGTCTTGCGTAAGAACACTTTAGGTAGGTACTTACTCCATTATCATCGTCATAGATTCTACGAGTCTATACGAGATACAGTGTATTACAGACATATCCTGGATGGCTGCAAGTTGCGACCTTGCCACTGTCTGCGATATGCGGCGTCCCTTTCTTCAGCTACAGATCTGATAGGTTTGGGAGAAAGTTCTGCGTGATTACCTCTTTTGTCTTGCGTAAAGATACTTTTTACTTAGGCAACTGAGGCAGAGAAAAGAGAAGTGGAGTTATTTACATAAATCTATCGATATCAGACAGTTATTGTGCTCTAACGTTGAATGTAGGTATCGAAACTCGTCTGCGCTTTTCGGCTGCACACTCCGTGCAGTAGTGACTAGAGCACCATCTTTATATAAAAAAATGTCACAAAGTAAATTCCGAGTCTATCTTCAATCCATGTCCATTTCTTTTTTCAAAGTTATTTTTTTTGCAAGAGTGTTTAGGCTTCGTTCGCACGGGCGCTTAATAAAGCGCTCGGCACACTGCGAAATTTCACGGTTCTAGCTCAACTCAAAAATCAGTCTGTATAAAAATTGTAAGGTAGGGAAGAGACCAAAAACCTATTGAGAACATCCCGGTTCGTATTTTCTCTGGAAACGTCTGGATTCCTTGTTGCTGGCTTCCTGGGCTTTCTCAGACAATTGTCCAAGGGGCAGTATACAAGTTTCAATAGAAGTAGAGGGCAGAAACTTGAAAAAATCATCTGGAAGCTTCAATTCGCTATCTAACCTTTGAACATTAGAGACAAGAAACCTTGTTTGTTTTTGTTGACTTTTTAACCGACTTCAAAAAAAGGAGGAGGTTCTCAGTTCGGTTGAATTTTTTTTTTTTTTTTTTTTTTTAATGTTTGTTACTTCATAACTTTGTCAATTGTAAACCGATTTTAGAAATTATTTTTTTATTCAAAAGCATATAGTTACAAATTGATCCCATTGTCATACGGTCAGGATCTGATGATGGGATCTTGGTGAAATCAAGGGAACTCTTCAAATTTTATAGGCAAACCTATAGCGATTATTGTATTTTCTTAAATAACTCGAGCAATTGCTTTCGGTAAGCACCATTTAGTGTAGTGGAATGGAACTGATGATGAGGACCATAGATGGTCATCGGAAATATTAATAAAATACTAAATTTTACTTTCTTTTTTTTCTTTAATATGGTTTATAAGCAATTTTCAAGTATTTGCGTCTGGTAGTCATCATCTCGCGATGATGAGCTGGTGATGGAAGGTACAACTCCTCAACGGTTGGGAGTTGGAGAATAATTCTTTATATATTGTTGATGCGTAAATATTTATAGTTGTTATCTTTTAGGTTATTTAGGTAAGCTGATGATGGAAGGTAAAACTCCTGAACGCTTAGGAGTTAAAGTATGTTTTTAAGTACCACAAGCGCGAACAGAACTTTAGGTTGTATTCTTTCAAGTAATTTAGGTTAGCTGATGGTGGAAGGAAACTGCATAACAGTTGGGAGTTGGAGGGTGGTGCTTGTCTGAGTATTCTAATTTAGATATGGGCTACAGTCGTTGCACATTGCGCTACGCTTGCTCATTATGCGGTTTCTTATGGTAGATTTCTTAAACTAAAAATGGAAAAATAAACAAATTTTTTCAAAAAAATTAAACCGCCTTCAAAACAAAACTGCGAACAAAACTACAAACAAAAAATTCATTTTCCAAAAAACACGTAAAAGTGAAAAATAAATTGAATCATTCAATTCAAAGTACGAAAGTGCTTTTTCTAATTAATCTTGAACTTACTGATCTGATTGAAGTCGGTGTCAAGCCGAAAGTAACAAGAAATAGTGAATCAATAATACACAATATCTCATGCTCGAAGTGATACCTATCAAATACATATTATGATATGGCTTGACACCGACTTCAATCAGATCAGTAAGTTCAAGATTAATTAGAAAAAGCACTTTCGTACTTTGAATTGAATGATTCAATTTATTTTTCACTTTTACGTGTTTTTTGGAAAATGAATTTTTTGTTTGTAGTTTTGTTCGCAGTTTTGTTTTGAAGGCGGTTTAATTTTTTTGAAAAATATTTCTGATATTTAATCTCAAGTTTACCTACTGCATATAAGCTGCTAACGAAAACTTTTTAAACCCACGGAATTTTACTCAATAAATCACTTATGTTATGTCATATGTATTCGGTAAGTAGGTACCTATGTATTTACATATTACAACATTTCGTTCTTCTTTCTTCGTTCGAAACCAAAGGTCAATAATTTCACGTAAGTACCTATCTGCATTCTACGAAAAACTAGAAAAATGTATGAGTGACGCAAATAGGCGCAAACAAATCATAGTTATTCAGACCGATGTACAAGGAAATATAAAAATAAAGTTTTAGGCGAGATACATGAAGATAAATTTTGTAAACTCTGCGTGAATATTAATTAAATAGTGTTCATAAACTATTGAGGAAATCTATCAATTTAGTAGCGACATGAATTAATTCCAGACAGTCCGAAAAATAAACTACAATACGTATTTAGCACAGTTTAATCCCACTACTTCTGATAAACCACATCTCATCAAAACTTGGCTGATACGCTGCCGCGTATCCAGATCAAATAAAATGTGTTAGTTTAGTTAGTTAGAGAAATTATCAAAGTTTGACGAGTTGCCATGTTAAACCAAAGCTAGCTGCACTAAAAATCTTAATAAAATATCAATGACTGATTATCTAGCTAGGTTTAATATTATGATAAAAATTATGTTTATTTAGATACTTTTTATTAATTTCGTTGGGAGTAGGGAGTTTTTTTTACCGCCTTGTTTCGACGCTGTTCAAACGAGCGCTCATAATCACTTTGCACCAGGCGTTCACTTGATATGGAAGCGCCATGAATGCAACTGGAATTGCAGCAACGGTATTTTCGTTGTAAGAAGGCGAAAAAGAGAAAGAAAATTGTGCGCTATTATTAATGTAATGTAAACTTTCATAGCTTTAACGTCAAAGAGATACAAACAATCATACCATACCTACCTACATCCTCACAAACTTTCGCATTTATAATACTAGCTTTTCGCCCAACTACACGATGTTTTCCCGTGGGAATAAGATGCTATTCTAGACTATAATCTATCCCTGTGCCTAATTTCATCCTGATCCGTGCAGGCACTTCGCCGTGAATGAGTACCTAACATTTTATAATATTGTAGGTACCTACAAGTAACATTAGTAGGAGGTAGGATTGGTAAAAATATAGTAGATTTTGCTAGTGTCCTACAATATATTTTTTTCCAATTGTATGTAGTACCTACTTATGTATATCTTTACTCATGTTATAGTAGAATACTATAATATAAAGTAAGTTTGGCAACCCTAATCCATAAGTAACACAAGTTTATAATAGTTATTTATGCAACTGTTGTATAATGAGGGGTATTAAAGCACGAGTGTACGCCTCATGTGATAATAGTATCACACGAGTGTTTTAATACCTAATTATGTACAGTTGCATACAAGACTTTATCTACATCCATGATATAAATCCTCCATAAAAGGTTCTGAAACCATATTATCCTCTTGTCTGTGCCAGAGATTTTCAACAAAATGGCGGATGTGTCCCATCTGTCAAGGCGCTGTGGTAGTGAATGAAACGCGCGTGCCTGACAATGTTCTTATTTTTTAATGAATTGCATAATGAAATTCAGTACAACATTATAACACCCGTTTGGATAATATAATGGTTACCATAGCAACCAGTAGGTAGCTACGACACTGGGTGTTTAAATGTTGGCTATAAGCTAACTGTTTCAGATACTATAATAGAGGATTTATAGCATGGGAGTAGATAATAGTAGTTTATGTGACTGTCGCATAACGGGTGGGAGTTTAAAAAACGAGCCTTGGCGAGTTTTTTATTAGTATTCCACGAGTGTTTTAATACAGAGTTATGTGCAGTCTCATACACTACTTTATCTACACTCATTACATTTATTATATATTTCAAAAATAAAGCAAATCAATATTAACTACAAAATGTGAATTGGTGCCAAACCCTACTCATAGGAGTCTATTCGGTCTATTCCTTCTAAATTCAAAATTCTAATTTTAAAAAAGTTTCTGATTGTTGCCGGCTAAAGAAGGGCTTGAAAGAGTTGGAAGTCAGGGCCGGTAAATCCTACGGTTCCCATGGAGACTGTAAAATTAAGAAATATAAGTGTTTTATAATGAGTGACAGCTGTATCCGGGTGTTTCATAATGGTCATTATGAAACACCCGGATACAGCAGTTTTATTTTTTATAGTTGACTATTTTATTTTATTTTTTATTTTATTTATTCTTAGGCACAGTTACAAGACACAAATCAACACATGTGAACAATTACAATAATAACAAAAAATATAACATTAATTTGCATCTCAATAACAACCGCGCACAACATGCGATTGAAGTTTTAATTTATTTGGCTACTAAACAGATAAAAGCAAAGTGATATTAAAAATATTATAGATAATTAAAAAAAAACAACAGTAAATTAAGATTAATAATAAAAAAGCACTTATTACATTGGATTTACAATGGTTTCCAAATTATCTCTAATTTTGTTTAGAAATGTATTAGGGCTCTGGTGGAATATGTCTAGCTCTTTACACAGCAAGTTGTACAATTTACAGTAACATTATTTTTTACCGAAGGCACCACAAATAAATACTGTTTTCGATTTGACCTATTGGTGACTTTTAGTGAGACATGGCTCAATAGATCAGTATCCATCCTGGAGTTCACGACTTTGTACAGCATCAAAAGGCCGCTGATTTGTCGTCTCGCATTGAGGGACTCCAAATTAAATCTATCCAGTCTCTCAGTGTAGGTAGGTAAACTATTTCTCAAACCCAACCCAGAAGTGATGCCACGAACGAATCTTTTCTGAATTGCCTCAATCCTATGGATGTGATTTGCATAGTACGGCGCCCAGATCACACTGCAATATTCGAGTAAACCTCTTACCAAGGTTTTATAAAGTATTATTTTAGTACGAACTTGTTTAAAAGGCTTTGATATTCTGTTTATGAAACCCATCATTCGCTTTGCCTTTAGGATCATCAAATCGTAATGTACTCTAAAAGACAGCCTGGAGTCAAACCATACTTCTAGGTCACGCACTGTATCTACTCGGCTCAATGGAATTTCATGTATTGTATAAGACGATTTTATGTATGTTTTTTTCTTTGTAAAAGTAATGAATTGGCATTTATCTACATTAAGAGACATGTTATTTTTTTCACACCACCGGAGTAGGGTATCGATGTCCCTTTGCAATGCGACGCAATCATTAATCGATTGAATTTTACGATAGATTTTTATATCGTCAGCGAAAGCTAAACATTCACTTTTGATGCTGCAAAACAGGTCATTAATAAATATCAGAAAAAGAAGAGGTCCCAGGTTTGATCCCTGTGGAACTCCGGATTCAGCAATGTATGGAACTGATTCATAGCCACTAACTGTAACAATTTGTGTGCGGTCAATTAAATAAGACCGTAACCAGCCCAAAAGCGACCCGTGTATACCCAAGTGCTCAGCTTTACTACAAAGGATGGTGTGATCTACACGATCAAATGCCTTCGCGAAGTCGGTGTAGATTGAGTCCACTTGACCCGGTCCATCACATGCAGAACACAGGTAGTTCATATAGCTTAGCAGGTTTGTAGTCGTGGATCTTGAATTTACAAACCCGTGCTGTTTGGGATTGATTACAGCCTTCAGATGTGAGTAGATGTACTTGTATACCAGACATTCAAATAATTTGGCAAAGCAATTAAGTATACTGATCGGTCGATAATTAGAAACACACCTTTTGTCACCAGTCTTGTATATCGGTACAATCTTAGCTAGTTTCCATAATGCAGGGAATTGACCACTTCTTAAAGACTTATTGAATATAATACTTAATGGCTCTACCAGCGCTTCAGAACATTGCTTGACAAAGATTGGCGGAATCCCGTCGGGTCCAGCCCCTTTCCCGATATCAATTGATTCAATACTAGCCTTGATAGATTTATCTGTTATATGGACAAATGATAAGGTTTCGTTTGATTGCTCAAAATCTGGCGAATACGTCGAAGCGTCGGAACTAGAGTAAACAGATGAGAAAATTTTTGCGAAAAGATTAACAATATCTTGACCACAATCAGCCGTATGCTCGCAGTAATGCATTTGTTTGGGAAAATCATTAGTAACTCTTTTTGTTTTAGTATACCGCCAAAATGATTTTATATTTTCAGTTATATTATTCTCTAGTCGTAATATATACAAATCAAAGCAACTATCCATTGCTACTTTACACCTATCCCGCAAAGTACGAAAAGCATCAAAGTGTAAATGGCATAAAGTGTATCATTAGACGTTCAGGCATCAGTTCATAATTCGAATATTAAAACATGAGTGTAGATAAATGAAATTTATCTTGCGCTAGACATGGTGTGACTGTCATTATATTATTTGCATGACAGATTGTTTCATTATTTTGCCTACTTAAAATTACAAAAAATCATTCATCCAAAGTTGCGAATAAGTACATAGATTATTTCTCTTGAATATCTTATGAAAGATATTAAGACTAAGAACCGAAGCAAAGTCATTGTTATGTTCAGGTACTAAATTTAGAAAAAAATAACAATAAGTCTGCTTCACGCATTGATATATACGGTATTTAAGTCAATGGCTTCACGTCGTTTATGGTAAACTGTGTTAAATTACCCACGGAAATTATTGAGTATAACCACAGAACATTTGACATTGGTTATAATAATGATAATATTGAAGAGGTGACAGAAGTTAAATTTTTAGGTATAAATATTGATAATAAATGTAATTGGAAATCACATATTAATTTAATGGTAAATAAACTGGATCGTTTTGTCTACGTTCTAAATAGAGTGAAACATGTTGCATCAAAGAAAGCTGCGCTTATGGCCTACCATGGATATGTTTCCTCAGTCCTGCGATTTGGTATTGTTTTGTGGGGAAACTCAGTGGATGTGCATCGAGCTTTTAAATTGCAAAAAAAATGCATACGTACAATTTGTGGCGCTGGCTATTTGGAAAGCTGTAAACCACTTTTCAAAACATTAAATATCTTGCCTTTACCGTGTCTTTACATTTATGAACTCTGTGTCTTTGTGAAAAAACATGGCGACTTATTTAAAAAAAAAAGTGACGCAAATTACAGAGGTAGACAAGGAAATAAGTTGTCCATTCCTGACCAGAAATTAACTGTTTATTCAAAGAACTCTTTTTGTATGGCTATACAAGTTTATAATAAATTGCCAAATAACGTGACAGATTTACCTCTCAATAAAGGAGATCAGTCAAATTGGACCAAAAAAGTAAAAGTGCCGGCCAACAAAAATAAATTGCAAATTACTATTGTAAACAGTGTAACGATCATTTTTTGTTATGACGTCAACAGTGTACGATTAGCGGCCAAGCAGTTTATTTATTTATTTATTTTATTTATTTATTTATTTTATTTATTGATCACCAACAAGGTTACACTAGCACATACAACAACACTGAGGTAATGCAATTATTACACTTGTTAAGTGAAAACTTAATTAAAGGTGACGACGACATGCATTTACACAAAACAACACTTATAGAAAAAAAAATACAAACTAATATTAAAAAAGAAAAAGAACAAGCTATGAATTTACACAAAAAGAAAATAAATAAATAACTCAGCCCTATTTATGGTGTCAGTTTGTTTAAACATATACATTTTAATTTACATAAAGAATCTGAAAATACATCGATATCAGTGGACTTTGACAGTGAGTTGTAGTTTTTGAACATTCTATTTAATGAAGAGAATAAACTTAAATTAGTCTTAGAGTTCCTAGTAAGGAATAAGTTATACCTCGATTTTCTTGGCATTTTAATGGGGATACTTATATCAACCCTAGAGAGTAAATCAGGACAATCCAAAATACCATTAACTAGCTTGTACAGAAAAACATTGTCTAGCAAAGCACGACGATCTTCGAGAGAAGTCATTTTGAAGTAGCTAAGCCTGTCCTTATAATGAGGTAGTTTTTTGGCAAGATTGAGACTGAACGAAAGATGCCATAGAAATCGTCTTTGAATCCCCTCAAGCTTTTTGACATAAACATCATAGTGTGGATTCCAAACCACGCTGCAATATTCTAGACCACTACGTACAAGTGCATTATACAAAACTATTTTGGTTTGTGGTTTTCTAAAATCTTTACAGTTACGTAAAACAAAACCGAGGATTTGGTAAGCTTTTTTTACTATACTGTTAATGTGTAAGTTGAATCGCAACTTTGCATCCACCATTACTCCCAAATCACGTATGCAGTCGAGTTTTTTTTAAATTCCATCTTCGATAGTATACTCTCTTGCGAATGACGTTTTTTTACGGCTAAATTGGATCACAAAACATTTGTTTGCATTAAGAGCCATACCATTCTCATAGCACCACTCAACTAAACTATTCAAATCCCTTTGAAGAAGGAACACATCACTGATCGTGTCAACTTGTTTTAAAATTTTAAGGTCATCAGCGAACAAATAACATTTAGAATTTTGGAAGCGCTCATTGATGTCATTGATAAAAATATTAAAGAAAATTGGGCCAAGGATTGATCCTTGGGGTACCCCAGAGAAGACGTCAAATGTATCAGACTTGTAGCCATTTACCACAACCATTGATTTTCGGTTGCTGAGGTACGATTTACACCATTCCAGCAAGTTGCCAGTGATGCCAATGACGGATAGTTTTTTTATCAATACATCGTGGTTGACCCTGTCAAATGCCTTACTAAAGTCGGTATAGATGACATCAACAGACTTTTTTTTATCTAATGAGCTAGTCAGATCGTCAATGAAGCTCACCATATTAGTTGAAGTAGATCTTGCTTTGACAAAGCCATGCTGTTGAGGTGAGACTAATTGTTGAAAATGCCTCGTAATGATAGGACATACCATTGACTCAAAGACCTTGGCAAAGGTAGGAAGGATGGAAATGGGTCTATAGTTATCAATTTGGCTAGCGTTTCCTGTTTTGTGCAATGGTAGAACTAGTGATGTTTTCCAGATATGAGGAAACGTACCGGTCCTTAGGGACCTGTTAAATATTAGAGAAAGTGGGTAGGCTAAAACACTGGCGCATTTGGCTACAAAAATAGACGGGATGTTATCAGCGCCTGCGCCTTTATATAAATCAAGTCTCTTTAATACCCTATACACTTGACCTTCAGTGAAAGAAATAGAGCTAATGTATTGAGAGCTAATTTTGGATGCATTATGCGGATCGTTGCTGCACAGAGGAGTGACTCGATTATATACTGATGCAAAATGTAATGCAAAAAGATTGCAAATGTCACTGCCCTCAGCAGCAGTTCTCTCGCCAAGAAACATTTCAGCAGGATACGTACTCTTGCCTTTTCTCTTCTGTTTTATAAAAGACCACAGAAGCTTGGGATTGCTCGACAAAGTTTGTTCTAAGCCATTCATGTATCTATTGTAAGCAGCTACCTGTAGCTGCTGGCACCTAAGTTTAAGCAGTTTAAATGCCAAGATATCACGGGGGTTACCGTTGAACTTACGAATCTTCATACGGTACTTGTATTTTTCTTTGATTGCAGTTATCAAACCTGAATTGTACCACGGTGGATATTTATAGCTACGGGGCTTAGTCTTTGGTACGTGTTTCTCTATTATGGGTCTAAGGACGGCCTGAAATTGCGTCAACATGGCATCCACGGACAAGTTGTCTGATAAAATCTCATCCCACGACACCCTTCGTAGAGCCTCCACTATTTTGACGTAATCTGCCTTAAAAAAACAAAACCTTGCATTATTATTTGGAGAAAGAGTTACGGGGCTGACATCAGATACAATAAATTGCAATGGTGGATGTAGCGGGTCAACTATAGTTAAAGGGTCTGTATTTAGATTTATATCAGAGATATCCACGGTACTAAGCACCAAATCCAATATCTTTGACTTGTTATTTAAAATAAAGTTATATTGTTTTAACGAATTTAAAGCCATGAAATTAAGCAACTCCTCCCCAAACCTACCACCGTTGTTATAGCCATTCATTGCATTTGACTCCCCAGTTACATTCCATGTTACACTGCCCAAATTAAAGTCACCCACAATCATAGTATTACCCCTAAGTTGACTGGAAGCAATGGCCAGGTTAGCATTTTCAATAAAATGCTCTAAAACGTGGCTTTGAAGAGGCGAAGGCAAGTATACACCGCAAATTAAAAACAATTCAGTTTCCTTACTGGTATTACTTACCTCTACAGATATCCAAATGTCTTCACATTTAGATTCCAAATTACTTAGCCTCATAGATTTTAGTTGGACAGAAACTGCTATAAGAACACCACCTCCCTCCTTGTTAGGATGAAAACCGCTACTTTCCCTATCTCTTCTATAAATAATGTACCTAGGATCAAAAAGTTCGGAGTCCTGTACACTAGAGTTGAGCCAAGTTTCGGTGAAAATAACAATATCAAAATTATTGCAGACCACATTATTAAACAAATCCACTGTCTTAGTCCTCAAACCTCTAACATTCTGGTAATATACTTTTAAACGATTGAATTTTAAATTATAAAAAATACCAAATAATTTTCAAAAAATAAACAAAATTTTAAGTCAACTTATTAAGAACATCGTGGTTTCTTATATATATGTAATTTGACTCTTCAGATTTCCTCATAAATATTTTGCCTTCCCGAACCCAAACAAACTTATATTGTAATTCCTTCGATTTACGGCGAGCAGCGGCGTGTTTATTATAGCAGTTATTTAAGTTTGAAAATGACATTTTTTCTTCATTTTCAAACTTGAATATAGCTTGGCCAAAGTGCAGCCAACAAAAAAAAATTGCAGATTACTATTGTAAATAGTGTAACGATCGTTTTTTGTTATGACGTCAACAGTGTACGATAAGTGGCCAAGCAGTTATTCAAGTTTTAAAATGACATTTTTTTCTCTTTATTTTCAAACTTGAATACAGCTTGACCAAAGTGCGGCCAACGAAAAAAAAATGCATATTACTATTGTAAACAGTGTAACGATATTTTTTTGTTATGGCGTTAACAGTGGACGGTTAGCGGCCAAGCAGTTACTCAAGTTTGAAAATGACATTTTTTTCTTGATTTTCAAACTTGAATACAGCTTGGCCAAAGTGCGGCCAACGAAAAAAAAATGCATATTACTATTGTAAACAGTGTAACGATATTTTTTTGTTATGGCGTTAACAGTGTACGATTAGTGGCCAAGCAGTTACTCAAGTTTGAAAATGACATTTTTTTCTTGATTTTCATACTTGAATACAGCTTGGCCAAAGTGCGGCCAACGAAAAAAAATTGAATATTACTATTGTAAACAGTGTAACGATCATTTTTTGTTATGACGTCAACAGTGTACGATTAGCGGCCAAGCAGTTATTCAAGTTTGAAAATGACATTTTTTTCTTCATTTTCAAACTTGAATACAGATTGGCCAAAGTGCGGCCAACAAAAAAAATTGCAGATTACTATTGTAAATAGTGTACCGATAATTTTTTGTTATGGCGTCAACAGTATACGATTAGCGGCCAAGCAGTTACTCAAGTTTGAAAATGACATTTTTTTCTTCATTTTCAAACTTGAATACAGCATGGCTAAAGTGCGCCCAACGAAAAAAAATTGCATATTACTATTGTAAACAGTGTAACGATCATTTTTTGTTATGACGTCAACAGTGTACGATTAGTGGCCAAGCAGTTATTCAAGTTTGAAAATGACATTTTTTTCTTTTTATTTTCAAACTTGAATACAGCTTGGCCAGAGTCACTTTGTGTTGTAGTCAATATCTATTTTAGGGAGACATATTTCCTTATTCTGGCTCTGTAGTGTACTAGACCTTAGTTAAAGTTACTATTTAGCTAAAAGTATTGCATTATTGTTTAGTCGATTCACGTACCCAGCAGGTGGGACGTTCGTGGGTCAGTTATAATGCTGACGAGGAACTGATCTCAATGTAATAACTGATATTCTGATAAACGATTACATTTTACGTGGTGAGTCAATCCGTTTTGCCATCGTATTCATACCAAAAATAATGACATTTTCAAACTTGAATAACTGCTTGGCCGCTAATCGTACACTGTGGACGCCATAACAAAAAATTATCGTTACACTGTTTACAATAGTAATATGCAATTTTTTGTCGTTGGCCGCACTTTGGCCAAGCTGTATTCAAGTTTGAAAATAAAGAGAAAAAACAATTACATTTTCAAACTTGAATAACTGCTTGGCCGCTAATCGTACACTGTTGTCGCCATAACAAAAAATGATCGTTACACTGTTTACAATAGTAATGTGTAATTTTTTTTCGTTGGCCGCACTTTGGCCAAGCTGTATTTAAGTTTGAAAATAAAAACAAAAAAAAAAGTACATTTTCAAACTTGAATAACTGCTTGGCCGCTAATCGTACACTGTTGTCGCCATAACAAAAAATGATCGTTACACTGTTTACAATAGTAATGTGCAATTTTTTTTCGTTGGCCGCACTTTGGCCAAGCTGTATTCAAGTTTGAAAATAAAGAGAAAAAAAATGTTATTTTCAAACTTGAATAACTGCTTGGCCGCTAATCGTACACTGTTGACGCCATAACAAAAAATGATCGCTACACTGTTTACAATAGTAATATGCAATTTTTTTTCGTTGGCCGCACTTTGGCCAAGCTGTATTTAAGTTTGAAAATAAAAACAAAAAAAAGTACATTTTCAAACTTGAATAACTGCTTGGCCGCTAATCGTACACTGTTGTCGCCATAACAAAAAATGATCGTTACACTGTTTACAATAGTAATGTGCAATTTTTTTTCGTTGGCCGCACTTTGGCCAAGCTGTATTCAAGTTTGAAAATAAAGAGAAAAAAAATGTTATTTTCAAACTTGAATAACTGCTTGGCCGCTAATCGTACACTGTTGACGCCATAACAAAAAATGATCGCTACACTGTTTACAATAGTAATATGCAATTTTTTTTCGTTGGCCGATACTTTTACTTTTTTGGTCCAAACATGTATGAAGCGTGACTGATCTCCTTTAAAGGTAAACTATTTGGATTATTATTAGATAGGACATATTATTGTATAAATGACTACTTGAATGATAAAATAATATGACATTTAATTTGAAAACGACATTGTACTTATTTAGATTAATTAATTTAGTTCTGACGTTTTACTTCACTTATCAATATGACATTTAATAAATTTGAAAACGAGATTGTATTTAGATTAGTTTATTTTTGACATTTTACTTGAATCAAATTTTTATAGAATATTATTTTTTAAGAATCAAATATTGTGACATGATTGTGACATTTAAATATTTGCACGTCGAAATATTCGACAGAATATGCGGGAAAATTATTATTAATACCATCTTGTATTTGTACCATATTTTATGCAAATAAATAAAATTGAATTGAATTGAATTGAACACGGAAAGATTTTTACTTTCCATGTTCTGTGAGTATAACATTTATTAGCAAACATGTTCTAATAAATGTAATCTTTTCAGCAATTAAAAACCTGCTGCAACAGTTACGTCTAATCAATGTGTTAATTTATGGCTGTTCAGTACACCCCTGCCTAGACCGCGGAGTCAGCATTGGCGCAGTGGAAGGCTATCATGAGTATAGACTCCGGACAAATCTTGGTTTCAGCCGGGATGTAACTGAACAATAGGACTGCGATACACAGTGGAGAGAATGTTAAGTAAGGTGATTTCACATACGGTTCTGTGGTGTCGAAAATCTCCTCGGCTGCGGCGAGACGGGGCGCGCGCCCCAGGTATCTTCTTCTTCTGCAGACCTTACCAATTAGTGACCTCACTCACAACACAAATAACAGCGTTCACAAGACACTGGGCGTTTCAACAATAGATACACAAAGACACACACGTGGGAGCTTTTTTTATTACGATATAGTGTCTCGACAACAAGCGCGTGTGGTAGAAAAGGTTATCTTTCAAAGCATCCGCGACCGGCCACTCCAGAGATGGCATCAAAACCTTGGTCGTACAAAACGGGATCACATAGATAATTTAAGATGGATTCAAACTCGATATGCCAGGCACATTCAACGCGAGCGACCTTTAACAAATTCAGCAAAATTATTCCGACATTTTTTCTACAAGAATTTCAATCAAGTGTCACTGTCAACTTCAAGTGACAGCTAATGTCAATTTGACGTGACATTAGAGTTGCGTTCAGAAACGTCGATCTTTTCCGAACATCCCCCCGCCCCGGACCGTTAAGAACGGTACGTCAATCTACGGGTAATCGGGAGAGCCCACTAACTGCTCTCTTCAAAACCGAATCTCGAACCAAAACCTCAGCAAAACGAGGAACTCCGTCAGTTCCGGGGTAGAGTTTAACAATGCGCCCCCTTCGCCAACATAGGGGCGGCAGGTTAGCATCCTTAATCAACACGAGGTCGCCAGTCTGGGGTGGGGTGGTTTTATCTGTCCACTTCACGCGCTGTTGTAGGATATGCAAATACTCCATCGACCAACGTGCCCAGAAGTTTTGGGACGTCTGTTTCAAAAGTTGGTATCGCGACAAACGATGGGATCCTACATCCTGAATCGGATATTCAGGCAACGCCAAAAGGGGCTGTCCGATCAAGAAATGACCTGGCGTCAACGCTTCCAGGTCATTCGGGTCCGAAGACAACGGGCACAAGGGTCGCGAGTTGAGGACGGCCTCAATTTTACAAAATACCGTATCAAGTTCCTCAAACGTGAGAATAGTTTCTCCAATCACGCGACGCAAGTGTGTCTTGGCAGCCTTTACACAAGCTTCAAAAATTCCTCCCCAGGTCGGACAAGCTGGAGGGCTAAACTTCCAGATTATCCCACGCCGGGAGAGGGTGGTTCCAATGTCTATTTTATTATCAACAAAAAACTTAACTACTTCCTTAAGATAATTACACGTTCCCTTATAATTAGTACCACAATCGGAACGTATCAATGACGGCAGTCCTCTACGGGAAACAAATCTGCTCAAGGCGGCGACAAAGGCTTCGGTAGACAATTCCGAGACAATTTCCAAATGGACAGCCTTGGTGGACAAACACACAAACACGCACAAGTACGCCTTATAGGTTTTAGCATTACGCAGTCTCGAAGCCTTTACAGTAAAGGGACCGGCGAAGTCGGTGGCGACTCCGGCAAAAGCTCTACATTCCGTGACGCGATCAGCAGGCAAATCACCCATCTGGGGCTGCATGGTCGCGGCCTTCAATCGATAACAAGGCAGGCAACGGAAAACCACAGTGCGAATGGCTCGACGAGCAGACAAAATCCAAAATTCACGCTGCAAAATGGCCAACAAAGCATTACAGCCAGCATGTTGTGCATTCACATGGCGATCTGTTATTATCAGTTGAGTCAAATGTCCGACTTTAGGTAACAAAAGGGGGTGACGAGCTCCATACGGCAAGTTCGCATTTCGAAGTCTTCCGCCGACTCGCAAAAGCCCACTCTCGTCCAGGAAGGGATTCAATCGCGATACCGCGCCCTTCAACTTGCGACGGCCTAAACGCAAAATTTCAATCTCGGACTCAAAACTATCAGCTTGTACTCTCCGGACCCAAAACAAGAGCGCGTCCCTACGCTCGTCCGGAGTGAGAACCGACGAATCACGCCTCGCGCGTGGGTTTCTGCAATTGTACACAAAACGTCTGATCCAAGCGGTAACACCAAGCAGCTTCTGTAAGGAGCTGTACCGATCCAACAACAAATCCCTTTCCCCGGCGGGGTTAGTCTCCAGGACGCATGCCCGCATATCAGGAACGGCTACGTTCGACAACGCTGGAGAGGGCGGCCACTCCGACTCAGGCCGCATCAACCACTGTGGGCCCCACCAGAGGGGGTGGTTAATTAGGGTTGGGGCTACACAACCCCGAGACGCACAATCCGCGGGATTCATGGTTCCCGGCACGTGTCTCCAAATCAACTCGATGTCGGAATTACAAATCTGCGACACTCGATTGGCCACAAACACGTCCAAGGTGTGCGCCGGAGCCTTCAACCAACAAAGGACGACCTGACTGTCCGTCCAAGCATAAACCTCTTGTATCGCAATAGATCGACCTAATGTGAGCCATACGTGGTTCAACAAACGCATTAGGAGGGCAGCTCCACACAATTCCAACCTCGGGATCGTATGACGAGTCCGAAGGGGAGCGACTTTGCTTTTCGCTATCACCAGATGCACAGCAACAACTCCGTCAACAGTAACGGTGCGGAGGTACACGGCCGCAGCAAATCCACGTTCGGAGGCATCGGAAAAGCCGTGAAGAGTAACTTTACAATTTTCAGAAGGGAGGAATAGCCTCGGCAAATGCACTTCATTAATCTCGGGGAGGGATGAAACGAAGCTCGACCAATCTCGGAGTAACTCGTCCGAGAGGGGTTCATCCCACGACACACCCGAAGCCCATAACCGTTGCAAGAAACACTTGGCCATAAACAGCACGGGGCAAATCCACCCATTGGGGTCAAAGGTACGTGCGACAGTAGACAATACTAAACGCTTGGTCCAGACTTTCGGTGGTCGTAAATCCACACAATAAGTGAAAGTGTCAGAGACCGGTTTGTACTGTACGCCAAGGACGGTCACCACATGGGGATTATCAACATTTTCGAACAGGTGGGGGTCCTGCTGGTGCTCTTCGGGCAAACCTACCAGTACATCAGGCGAGTTGGATATCCATTTCCTCAACTCGTAACCTCCCGACTTCAAAAGGGCGGTGAGTTCGTCTCTCAGGACAATCGCCTCTGAGACAGATGAGGCGCCCGTGCAAATGTCATCCACATAGACGTCACTGGCCAAAATGGCGGAGGCGCGAGGGTATCTCAAGCGCTCCTTCTCGGCCAACTCCAACAAAGAACGAATCGCAACAAACGGGCTCGAAGCCAAACCGTACGTATTCGTATTCAATTCATAGATCAACAAGGGGTCCCTAGGACTCTCTCTCCACAAAATCAATTGGTACCTCCTATCCTCGGGATGGATGACCGTTTGTCTGAACATCATCCGGATGTCAGTCATAAATACAATTTGGTGCCGCCGGAAGTTGGTCAAAATGTCTGAGATCTCCGTGTGCAGCTTGGGACCTACATGCAGACACTGGTTCAAGGACGCTCCAGTAGAGGTGGGAGCCGAACCGTCAAAGACCACCCGAATCTTTCCGGATTTCAAAACGGCGTGGTGCGGCAAAAAGAAGTGCTCAACGGAGCGCCAATCCAAATCGCTCACGGACATGTGCCCTAACTCCTCATACTCCCGCATGAATTCAACATACTTCTGGCGGAAGACCGGATCCTTGCTCATGCGACGCTCCATCGCCACTAGCCTACGTTCCGCTAGCGGTCGGGATTCGCCCAGAGGAGGTCGGCCGGCACGAAAGGGGAGACGGGTGATCAAACGACCAGAGCGGAGGCGACCAGTGTTATTCTGGTAATACAACTCGCATTCATCCGCTACTGGGTCTACCCGCGGGGCTGGTGGAGGTTCCTCAACCTCCCAAAACTTCTGCACCACTTCGGAGAGAGACACATTAAAAACAAGACCGCGATCCTCATCAAGGGAATCCAAAACGCGGCGAGCAGGGCCCATCACAACTGTACCGAGTGTCGTCTGCAGAGCTACCAAGCCATCTGGCTGCAAAACTCGCTTCCCCGTCAACAAAACTCGCCCCAGGACATCGGCTCCAAGGAGAGCATCAATCGGGCCTGGGCGGAAGAAATTTGGATCGGCGAGTGGGGAATCAGACACCAAAGACAACATACTCGGTCCCAAGTCAACTGAAGGTTGACGACCAACAACTGTGTCCAACACAATCGCCGAGGTCTTAATGCCTGGCGTGGACTTATTACGTGAGGTAAATGTGAAGTCAACATGCCCTAACAACCCGGGGACTTTCACATCGCCAACACCTCTCACGCCTTCCGTGTGGGGGTGCACCTTGAGGCCCAACCGCCTAACTAACCAAGATGACACAACACACCCCTGAGCACCGGAATCCAACAAGGCGCGAACTTCCACAAGGTCGCCATTCAATCCCCTGACAAGCACAGAGGCCGTGGGCAACAAAACGGTCTCTGGAGGGGTGGCTACAATCGACCGTAAACACGTTGATTGCTAGTATGTGGGGTCCCCAGACGTCCCCCCATGGTAAGGGGGTCGCTCATAGCGATCCAGTGGGTCCCAATCTCCCACATACTGCCTACGTCCAATTCGCCCGGCATCAGGCGGGTTATATCTCCCGGCCCCTTGAAGACGGGGCGGGCGCCGCTCCAAACGCGGGTATTCGGCGAGCGGCGGCGAGAATCGGTGCCTATCATCCACCGTGTACGTCGCCCCATAGTCGCGGGGGCACGGTGACCGATTTTCAAAAGGGGGGTCCCGGGGACCCCCGCCCGTGCGAGGCTCAAAACGTCGCGGGGGGCTTCTACGACCTCCCGCATCGCTTGCAAAATCGAACCCCCTAGTTGGGGACCGATTTCCCATGGGGGGGTCCGTGGGACCCCCGCCCGTGCGAGGTTCAAAACGTCGCGGGGGGCCTCTACGACCTCCGGCAACGCCCGCATAATTCATCCCCATCCTTGGGGATCGGTTTCCCATTGGGGGGTCCGTGGGACCCCCGCCCGTGCGAGGCTCAAAACGTCGCGGGGGGCCCCTACGACCTCCGGCAACGCTCGCGTAACTCATCCCCATCCTTGGGGATCGGTTTCCCATGGGGGGGTCCCTGGGACCCCCGCCCGTTTGAGGGTCCAAACGTGGCGGAGAGCGTCTGGGGCCACTCTGGTGGCCACTAGAACTGCTGCGGGATGCAAACACCGCGGGGGGTCCGAGCCCCCCACCCATACGAGGTGATCCTGCAGCGACGCGCTGCGGCGCTCCGCCGCCCTCTGGGCTGTTCATGCAGAGGAGGGGATGGTGGTTGCCCTTACAAAAGCGGCATGGGTGCGCTTGGGTACATTCGCGCTGCATGTGCAGGCCCAAGCACGAGTAGCACCATGTCCGTTGTCGCGCGATCGCTCGACGGCCTTGGACGCGCTGGTCGAGGAACTTATCACAACGGGTCGTGCTGTGACCCGGTTCCCGACAGTACAAGCAGCGGGCGGTCTCCTGGACGGCGGCATAGCGGCCGGGCGCGCGAGGGGCCATACGCCCCCTACGGGGGGGTCCGGTGGGGGATCCACTCTGTGGCACAGGTCGTTCGGGTCCCATAGGACCGGCCAGAGAGGAATTATCTGCCAGTCTACTTTCTCCTTCCAGGAACGTCAAGAGGTCCGAGAAGGGTGGCAGATAAGTCGCACTATCCCCACCATACTGCTGCTCAAAACGGACCTTAACAGAGTCCGGCAACTTTCCCAGGACAATGTGCAGTAACAAAAACGACCACTGCTCCACTGGGAGTTTTAAGTTTTTCAATGCGTTGTAGGCAACCAACAGCGGATTCAACAAAGCCACTCTCAAGTGCATCACGCTGGCAACGCGGGGTAAATTCAAAATGGCGGCAACATGGTTGTCCGCCAGACGTCGTACGTTCTGGTACCGACGGGCAATCAAATCCCTGGCAATAGGGTAGTTTTCATCCGAGGGGGCCAAATGTTGAACCGATTCAAGGGCCTCCCCTTCCAACACGGATAACAAATAAGCTAACTTCTGGCCCTGGGTCAAATCGTCCCGGGCATGTACAAGACTATCAAAAATATTAATAAAGCCCTCCCAGTCCTCTAGACGACCAGCAAAGCGCCTTAAGTCTAAGGGGGCCAATCTAGCAAAGAGAGGGGGCATACTTTTAGATGTGACCGGGGACGGGCTCGGTTCATTCTCTCTTGCCACTTGCAAAGGTCGAGCTACCTGGGTAATTCTGTCCGCAAAATCATAACACTGGTCCACATCCAAACCGACTTCTTGTCGCATTTCCACCTCGGCCTCAACAGTCCTTTCCAAAAATAAGGCATACTGCTCATCAACAACAGCCAAACGTATGGGCAGATCTACGTATCTGTTCAACAAGGCCTCCGTTCTATCCGGTCGATCCAACAACGCGACCGCAGAAGCCAACCACCGTAACTCAGAACGTATTTTGGCTTTAGCAGAGGAGGCCGTCATTGTAACGTCACAAATTTATCAACAAAAACAACAAATTCAAAATATTCACTATAACAAAAAATCTCCAATGTTTTGAGGTTATTGATAACCACAAAATTCCAATATTACAACAACAAAGTATTTATAATGACACAAACTCTTAAATATTTGGAGGTTATCAGAAAACAACAAAACTCAAGTATATAATTATAACTCTAACTCTCAAGAGGTTATAACTTAGACACAAACTAACTTTGACTTTGTAAGTCAAAAGTTATTCAGTTCAAACAAATCACTGACCATTGAAATTCACTTGGATATCGACATACAACAAGATGATTTTAATTATTTCAAAGCACAAGTTTCAATAAGTTTCAATGTGTAAACAATGTCTTAAATCATTTAAGTTTCACTAAGTATTGAGTGCAAACTTATTAGCTAACCTTTTATTAGCTATTATTTAGCAACAAACTTGTCAATATTCACAACTCAAATTTGCTGACAAAACTAAATAATAATTATTATGAACAAAGAAAGGCATCTGTTTACATTTTGGAACCTCAATACATGACAATTAATTACAAGACATGGAACCAATAACAAAGGAATGCCCTTTACTTTTCAAATGCAAGTTAATTACCATTTACAAGTACAAATTAATCTAGTCCGGACCAGACTGGGTCATCAAACGGCACTGATTAATACAAAGTTTTGGCGTGGGCCTCTCAGGCCTTCAAGCTACGCTCTTGGCTACCAAGAAATGTTCAGTACACCCCTGCCTAGACCGCGGAGTCAGCATTGGCGCAGTGGAAGGCTATCATGAGTATAGACTCCGGACAAATCTTGGTTTCAGCCGGGATGTAACTGAACAATAGGACTGCGATACACAGTGGAGAGAATGTTAAGTAAGGTGATTTCACATACGGTTCTGTGGTGTCGAAAATCTCCTCGGCTGCGGCGAGACGGGGCGCGCGCCCCAGGTATCTTCTTCTTCTGCAGACCTTACCAATTAGTGACCTCACTCACAACACAAATAACAGCGTTCACAAGACACTGGGCGTTTCAACAATAGATACACAAAGACACACACGTGGGAGCTTTTTTTATTACGATATAGTGTCTCGACAACAAGCGCGTGTGGTAGAAAAGGTTATCTTTCAAAGCATCCGCGACCGGCCACTCCAGAGATGGCATCAAAACCTTGGTCGTACAAAACGGGATCACATAGATAATTTAAGATGGATTCAAACTCGATATGCCAGGCACATTCAACGCGAGCGACCTTTAACAAATTCAGCAAAATTATTCCGACATTTTTTCTACAAGAATTTCAATCAAGTGTCACTGTCAACTTCAAGTGACAGCTAATGTCAATTTGACGTGACATTAGAGTTGCGTTCAGAAACGTCGATCTTTTCCGAACAATGGCATTACCCTTTAAATTCAAAACGATATAGGTAAAATGTCAGTTAGGTAGGAGGTATTGGCACTTCGCCGTCGATATGAAGAAAAACTATCGGCTGTAAACAACTTTAAGTTTACTGTTACTGATTAGATCACATCATATGATTTGATGTGTGTGATCACATGTACCTGTATTGATCACATGAAAAACTTAGATTTTGCTTAGGTATATTAACTCGAACGGATGCTAATGAAGCGGCTAATAAATTCGTCAATGCTCTGTCTTCTGCAAATTGAGCTTCACTCTAACACTAAAATTATTCCGTGTAGAAAAAAAATATCAAACCTTGGTTAACACCGGGATTCATCATCATCATCATCATGTCAGCCGAGCGACGCCCACTGCTGGGCATAGGCCTCCCCCAAGGATCTCCACAACGATCGGTCCTGCGCTGCCCGCATCCAACGGCTTCCCGCGATCTTGACCAGATCGTCGGTCCACCTTGTAGGGGGCCTGCCCACGGAACGTCGTCCGGTACGCGGTCGCCATTCGAGAACCTTTCCGCCCCAACGGCCATCGGTTCTCCGCGCTATGTGTCCCGCCCACTGCCACTTCAATGATGCAATCCTTCGAGCTATGTCGGTTGTTTTAGTTCTCCTGCGGATCACACCGGGATTACTTCGCTGTATTCGACACCGAGACAAAAAGTAAGTTATAAGTTTAAAAAGAATTCTAATAATAACGTTTTAGAGGTTTCATATAAACGCTACCGTCTATTGTGCTTAACTCCCTTCTTAGGCAGCTCAAACATAAACTAAGAGAAACGTTCCTTACTTCTGCAAAAAATACTAAGAAAAATGATATGCAATCAAATCAATCACAGACTTTAGTTCACAGAAAACATCAGCAGCATCTCTACTTAGCTTATATCATAAAATCAAATAATAACTTACCAATACAAACTACCAACATTAGCTTTGTTCTACTACCCCAGACGAAGCCGAGGTCGAGTCTCTTATAAGTGACCTTATGACTCAGTTATGAGTGCTACTTGATGGGACTCCGATCCTGTCAAATTACTGAAATTTTCTAAACATATTCTAGTGCCACACCTGACTAAGCTTATTGCACTTTGCTTTGACCAAAAAGTTCTTTCCCAAAAGTATTTAAACAGTTCATCATTCGACAAAGTGTAACCAACTACCGACCAATCTCAGTTCTTAGCCCACTGTCTAAGGATTGGAGATCATCTCAGTCCTAGTGAATCGGTTGCGTTTGGCGTACCCCAGGTATTTTTGGTCCGAGTCTCTTCCTGATATAATATATCAGAGAAGAAAGTTGTTGTCATCAATACATTATATTGATGACCTACGTCAACAACTTTTAGCAAACTGACGTTAACTTATGCTGATGACACGGCTCTTATATTTCATGGAGAGCTGAAGATGGACTTCATAATGTTGGTTTCTGGCTTAGAGCACTAAAACTAAATACCTACATACATTTACATATTTTCTTTAAAATTAGTCTAGCTCTAATTAAATTAAGTAACTTTAAAATTTCATTCTTCAAATTTTACAGATACTTACTACTAAATGTTCATTACCCTCGTCACAGCGTCTCGTCAGAGAAAACTTATATGGGCATATTTGAGATTGCGACATGTAGGTACCTAGCAGGTTTTGACCCCTAAATTTACGACACATAAATTTTTCACTTTCTCGATAAACTCTTAGTTATTGCAATATATATATATAGCGGCCGGCGGCGCTTGCAAAACACGGCAGCACACATTCTTCTCTAAGTATATACAATAAAGTAAATAAAAAAGAAGATTGTTTAGGGAAGCCAAACTTAAAATAAGAAAATGGCTGCTGACCCTCAGCCATGTTCAAACCGAGTCTTTATTATATAGCTAAGTAAATACCTACACACACACACACACTTACCTACTTTTGGTAATTGGTTTGAATAGGTACTTTAAATTCTAAGGTTGGATTTTCATAATGCTGTTTATTGTTAATTTAATTCCTTTAGGCGCATTTGGCCCAATTCGCAATTGGTCCAATGTTCAAAAAAATGTCCAATTCGCACTTGGTCCAATTCGCAGTTAGTCCAATTCGCAATTGGTCAAATTCTCAGTTTGTCCAATTCGCAGTTTGTCCAATTCGGAGTTCGTCCAATTCGCAGTTCGACCAATTCGCAGTTCGACCAATTCGCGGTTAGGCCAAGATGGATAATGTTTCCCAAGTTATAGAACGGAATCTATAACGTGGCTAAGGTCTCGTCCGGTAGGTAAAAAGTGTATATTTATATAATATATTATAATTATCTATCATACATTTGATCAAACATGCAGGGTTATATTTCTTTCTACCTTATCACAATACACTTTATATTGGACCAATCGCGAATTGGACCAACCGCGAATTGGACCAAACGCGAATTGGATCAACAGCGAATTGGCCCAACTGCGAATTGGACCAAGTGCGAATTAGGCCAACTGCGAATTGGACCAACTGAGAATTGGCCCAACCGCGAATAATGTGAATTGGACCAATCGCGAATTGGGCCAAATGCGCCTAAAGGGACTAAATAAAATTGACCATTCGACTGTATCAAATCGGCAAATTAATTGAGAAGTACATACAGTCGTTGTACAGTCGGCATGAGCTTTTTCGAGTTGATGCGAATCTATGAGCACTATCTGTGAAAGAGCCGTACTCGTACATAAGCCGGTTTTCATATATAAAACTAGCTTTCCGCCCACGGCTTCGCCCGTGTGGACTACACGGTGTTATACCGCGGGAATGTAATCTTTTTCCGGGGATAAAAAGTAGCCTATGTTCCTCTCCAGGCTATGAAGTATCTGTGTCCATAATTTCAGCCAAATCCGTTCAGCCGTTATGGCGTGATTGAGTAACAAACATCAAAACATCTTAACTATTAATTATAATATTAACTAGCTTTCCGACCGCGGCTTCGCCCGCGTGGACTACACGACGTTATCCCGCGGGGATGTGACATTTTTCCGGGGTAAAAAGTAGCCTATGTTCCTCTCCAGGGTTCAAAGTATCTGTGTCCCAAAATTCAGCCAAATCCGTTCAGCCGTTTTGGCGTGATTGAGTAACAAACATACAAACATCTAAACTTTCACATTTATAATATTAAGTAGGATAATATAGTACTAACGGATTCTCGCGGTTTCACCCGCGTGGTACCCGTTCCCGTGGGAATATCGGGATAAAATATAGATTATGTCACTCGGGTAAAACGTAGCTTTCTAATGGTCAAAGAATTTTCAATATCGTTCCAGTAGTGTCGGAGCCTATTCGATGCAAACAAACAAACATACAAAGAAACAAACAATCAAATCTTTCCTCTTTATAATATTAGTACTTATAGATAAAATTAATATTTCGCTGTAAGTATCGCAAAAACAAAGTCATGGGCAATTGGGCAATGAGCAATAGGTGTCTATCGAACCCTGGTACTGAACTAATTATCACGGATCAAATCCACAATTTCACGTTAAATTTTACCCTTTACCCAAATCCAACTGAATCGGATTGGTATTTTTAGAGCTCAGTGCAATGTCTCAGCGAATAAATAAAATAAAAATAAAATAATCATATGTAACTGTATTTTTTCAGATATCCTGGATACTCAAATTGTCTTCTGTGACCGTATCATCCCTTATCGCGGCTCGCATTATAGCTGGCTTAGCAGCTGGGGGCAGTCTAACAGTCGTCCCCGTGTACATTAAAGAGATATCCGAAGACTCATGGCGAGGGGCCTTAGGCACTCTCACGATGACTCTCTGCAAGCTTGGGGTGATATTTGTATACATAGTGGGCATGTTCCTGTCATATACGGCTAACCAGGCAGTTTACCTGGCGATTGCTGCAGCGCATGTGGTGGTCTTCTGTTTTATGCCGGAGTCACCGAATTATTTGCTGAAGATTGGGAAGGAAGAGGTAAGCTAGAAATCTTACATTTCTTTGCATGTTTTTCTGATAGTAGGTACCTATTGATTGGTTTTTATGAGATTACACTTCGATGAAGACTTCCTTCTAATAAAAAGCGTTAGAAAATTTTGGGGCAAGCTCAATTGTTTGTAACAACCAAGCTAAGCGAAAGCCTTACGATTGAAAGCGGACTATGGAACTTTCATAATGGAAACCCAGATAAAAGCCAGTGTATTACCACTAAGTAGTACCTAGTTACTTACCTACTAATTCGCAGTAAATCAAGAAACACTGGCAAGAAGCCAGGACGAGTTGTCTTACGATTAAGTTCAGCAGCTTTAATAATTTTAGAAGGCAGCGAAGACCGTGAGCTGGCTGCGCGGCGTGAAGCGCAGCAGCCTCGTGGTAGCGGGCGAGCTGGCCAAGCTGCGCCAGGAGCAGCAGCTCATCGACTCCATGCCCCGCGTCACGCTACGGAGTATCGGTAAAGTACGTCCGACATTGCTGACTCCACTAGATTAGCTGTAGAGCTTAACATCACTGCCATTGCTGCATGCTGGAATCGTGCGTTAAGCGCAGCAGCCTCGTGGTGACGGCTTACGTTTTGTAGTAGAAAATCGCAATGATGGCCATTATGGACATTATGCTACTTCTATGGCATACTCAATACAAGAATAATGAACTCATACCTACGTATTATATGTAAATAATAGTATTAAACAAGGGCGATGACCAACAAGCAGACGATGTTTCGTCGCAGATTGTTTCGTGAAAGATGTTTTGGCCGAACCGTCATGGATATGTACCTAATAAGGCGTGAAATGCCAACTTTGAAGTGATGCCTAAATAGAAAAGTCGTTTAATATTTGGGTGAAATGCCTACCATTGACACACCTGATCCAAGTGGGATCCAAAAAAATAGTTTCTGGTCATTGTAATTATAAAAAAATTAAGTATGACAAGGTTCCAATGCAAGCAATCCAAAAAGTTTATGCGTTTGGACCATAATCGCGATTCGCGGCTTCTGAGGCTTTAATTGATACATATTTTTTGGTTGCCTAATTAAACATTTTAAACAGTGTCACAATTTCATTATTTTAATAACAAGTAGGTACTTAAGTACCTACACAGAAAACCCTCACGTCGTCTGTGAGACGAACGTTTATGAATAATGTTCCTTTACTTAATTGATACATATTTTTTGGTTGCCTAATTAAACATTTTAAACAGTCCACAATTTAATTATTTTGATTACAAGTAGGTACCTAGGCACCTACGCAGAAAACCGTCACTTGAAAATAGACGTCTGTGAGACGAACGTTTATTTTTATTTTTAATTTATTTTATTCGGAAAACATACAGTGTTAACTAAAAGAGGAATAATGTTCCTCTTAGATATGGTTATGAATGTAGGGTTAAGCTTAAACCTCACTTCCAGTGAAAGACAAAGCGACGTTCTCCGCGCTGCGCATGACTTTGATGCTGATGGCGATGCAGACCCTGTCGGGGTGCTTCGCCCTCATGAACTACGCGGCGGACGTGTTCGAGCGCGCCGGCAGCCAGTGGAGCCCTAACGCGCTGGCTATACTGATGGCTTCACTCCAACTTGCGGGGTCTGCGTTTACTACCATGTCTATTGAGAAATTTGGGAGGAAGGTGAGCATCTACGTTTTTACCGTCTCGGTGCACACGAGCCACACGCGACAGCCACAAACGCCGCCACTTGAAGCTAGAAGAAGAAACAAGTGACGACTACCACCGGCGTCAACCGTGTGCGGCGTGTTCATGTTAAGCCGGGTCTCCAGCGCGTGTTTTGCCCTACACAATCAACAAAAACATCTCAACACTCAACAAAACTGTCTACACAAAACATTGTTTCACTACACATTTTTGTTTGCATCAACAATGTTTTTGCTTTCCATGCCCGGTGGAAAACACGTACACAAAACTTCCCCCGCGCGGGTCGAGGGGCAGGGTACTCTACAACATAATCTATCATTTCGACAACTTTTAACTTTTTAATTTTGATAGCTCGCTAGACAATGGCCGAATTTCTGTGTAAAATGGAAGAAGCCATTACAAAAAAAAAGTTTGGTTCTCGCGCCAAGTTTGATTCTACGGTGGTTTAGAGCAATGCAAGTAAAGGTGGATTGGAGTAAAGATACGATCTTAAACTACGTCTTCTTCGTCCAAACTCACAGTTTGATTCTACGGTGGTTTAGAGCAATGCAAGTAAAGGTGGATTGGAGTAAAGATACGATCTTAAACTACGTCTTCTTCGTCCAAACTCACTTGGCTTGTGTACCGTTTTGTGTACACAAGCCAACAGAGGTACCTATAGACGGCGCATGTCAAGAAACATTTTTCAGAAACAAAGTTTTGTGTATACCTACATGTGTTTTTGTTGAATGTATTCAAAAAAACTTTCGCTGGAGACCCGGCTTTATTATAAAATAAAATGTATGAAAACTACAGGTGATAGGTCGGTGGCGGCGTTTTGTGTTTGTGGCCGGTGGGCGGTGGCCCGTGTGCGACCAGGCTTAATGTTGATATCGTTGATACAGATCCCAAGTGTTGCTACATACCATAAATAGGTATCCAATGTTGTTAGCATTGAATGCCGGTTATCAAATTCAAAAGGATCAACTTTTTATATCGATCACAGAACAGCCCCTGTGGACAAGTGGCTTTCTATTATCGATATCGACAGTAGAATAGAAAGACAAATTTGATTGACATTAGCGATCGAAATGTCACGTGACCGCTAATGTCAATCCCATAATCCCATAGATTTTCTCTCTGTTCTACTGGCGAAATCGATAATAGAAAGCCACGTCCTGTCTAGGCCCTCTGAACGTATTACGTCATCCTTTTCTAAGATTTCTTCATGAACATTATGATTCGTTGTCATGGCAATGTGCCTGTTTTGCAAAGCGACAAATTCAGTATCTACTTAATGAGTACAAGTACGTAATAGCTCCTATTTATGCATCCATAAGGAAGGCCACTGCCCCAACAGTGGGGACATTAAATGGCTGATGATGACGGCAACATGGTTTATTTTTCAATGACCTCAAAAATTTCCGCGAGCATTTTTCCATTCTGTCTGTGCTGACCCTTAGAATAGGTCAGGAAGATGATGATTTCTTTGTTCATTATCCAGCTACCGCTCGGCAGCAGCTCGCTTGTCGCGTCGCTCTGCATGGCGACACTGGCCACATGTTTCGTGGTGGACGCGCGGTCTGTCGCGTGGTCGCCCGCCGCCGCGGTGTCCGTCTGCTTCCGTTTTGCGGTGGCCCGTGTGCG
The DNA here is from genome assembly GCA_949710035.1 of Crambus lathoniellus. Lineage (NCBI taxonomy): Eukaryota > Metazoa > Arthropoda > Insecta > Lepidoptera > Crambidae > Crambus > Crambus lathoniellus. The sequence continues at coordinate 12,042,579 of OX453313.1, read as the reverse complement.
GCCATTTTTAGAATACCTATGTCAGGAAGTTGATTATTTATTTGTTCATTATCAAGCTACCGCTCGGCAGCAGCTCGCTTGTCGCGTCGCTCTGCATGGCGACGCTGGCCACGTGTTTCGTGGTGAACGCGCGGTCTGTCGCGTGGCTGCCCGCCGCCGCGGTGTGCGTCTGCTTCCTGTTCTATGGGCTGGGACTCGCGCCGGTGCCCTTCGTCATCATGGCTGAGGTGTTTACATTCCAGGTGGGAAACAACGAAATGCCCTGTATTATCTTTTAGGCTCAATCTATACTGAAATAGCAGCGACGCGGCGATCACTTTGTGTTAAATATTTTTCAACTTTATGTGCATATGTTAAAAGACGAGTACTGTTTGAAATGACCGAAAGTCACGCGGCCCCAAGAGCAGTCGAGCGGCCGCGCGCATTTTCGGTCATTACAGACAATACTCGCCTGTTTACAGATGCATTATAAAGTTAATTTTCAACTTTATGTGCATATGTCAAAAGACGAGTATTGTTTGAAATGACCGAAAGTAACGCGGCCCCAAGAGCAGTCGAGCGGCCGCGCGCATTTTCGGTCATTTCAGACAATACTCGCCTGTTTACAGATGCATTATAAAGTTGAAATTTTGAAGCTTAATAGCATATTATTCTGTGCTAATAGTTACTAAGCCAGGAGTCGTGTGTTCAATTTTCGCCAGAATCATACATTTTGTTTTGAGCATTATATTTGGTACGTAACTGGTAATTATTTACATTTTAGCATTACAATTTCGAAACGTAGTGGTAAGTACGATCAGGGACAGATTCGGTGGACCACCTCTTACTTCTTTTTGTGTAGCTGGTGCCTCGCCATTCTCGCGAAGACCCTTTTACTATTTGGTTATGTCTTAAACTAGGGTAGTACAATACAATGCATAAGCAATAACGGATAGGGACTGCAAGTGAACGCCAGCCACACGAAAAAAAGTAAGAGCTACTTTACTGAATTTGTCCCTGGCTGTACCGTACCTACAGTTCTTTTATTTCACGAATTTACCAATCGACCGACGCTCATAAAAGCTCTAAAATAGAGTTTACCTCGTTGAATGCACACGCCTTAAGAATAAGAAGTACCTAGTAATAAGAAAATAAGAACTTTGGCTGCAGCAGCAGAGGCAAAAAATGTTATGAGTCGAGTTGAAAATATACATTCGTGATGACAGATGGAACACGGAAAAGCATTGTTCCTTGGTTTATCTATATTTCTTTAACGTTTAGAATCGTCATAGGCTAGAGCATGAAAAAGACTGAGTGCTAGCATTCGCATCGAATCGACGATACTCCGATACCTACGCTCTATTTTTGTTTTCAAGCGTATTACGGTTCTTTCCCATAGAAAAGGGTAAGGCTAGGCAGAACGCTATTTTGTTGTTGGAATGAAGCTCAATCCTAAGACGTCTATTAGACGGTCACGCAATCGTCAGTCAATTCCACCAGTCATCATAATTTTAACCAATCGATGTTAAGGAACATTCGGCAGCTGCAAAATGAAGCTTTCATAATAGAAGCTTCATTTTTGATTTTTTTAAATAGTAATTACTGATGAAATTGACTGATGATAACATAAGGCTCAGCGCAGACAGAACAGAAAAATCCTCGCGGAAATTTTCGAGGTCATTGAAAAATGAACCATGTCACCATAGCCTAAAATACAAAATTGTATAAAGTCAGCGTCGCCTCGCGCGCATTACTTCTCTGTTGATATTCATACAATTTTGTATTTTAGGTTATGGTGACATGGTTAATTTTTCAATGACCTCAAAAATTTCCGCGAGGATTTTTCCGTTCTGTCTGCGCCGAGCCTAAGGGTGTTAACATGCAAAAGCTGCTCGCACCTCGCGATCGCACCTCGCCATCTCGATGTCACCTCGATGTAAAACAAATGTATGCAGGCTCACCAGTACGCACATGCCGAACGATACCTCGCTGCGATACATCTAGGGCATCGAACCCGGGTTTACCCGGTCCGGAAAAACCCGGGTTTATCCGGGTTTTATTTAATACAAAAAACCCGGGTTTGATTTTTAAAACCCGGGTTTTTCGGGGTTTTCGGGTATTTTTAATACTTTGTGAAAAACAAAATATTGCTGAAATGTAGCTTACTTCCGCAAAAAAACATCCAACAAACCAACACGCAGGTGCAAAGTGTATTGCTGTCTTGCTAAATGCAGGTATTGTGCACTGGTATTTTAGTGGTGTGCATGTGCAATTTTTTGCGGGCGGGCAATTTTTTCCGCAAAAAAACACAATATGCAAAATGTACCATCTTGCATATTGTGTTTTTTTGCGGAAGTAAGCTACATATAGTTCGTTTTTCACAATGGTTAGGGACTTCCGCAAAGTGACGCCTGATTCATCAATCAAATATTTTTAATACTTTTCTTTTTGTTATTTATTAAGTATAAGCCACTTCGAGCAATAATAAATGGAATAAAAACACACTTTGATAAATTATTACAATAAAAGATGCTTTGTTGCTGCGTTTGTACCAAGAAAACAAGCAAAGCAAGTTAAATGGAACGCGTCATGATGATGATGATGATCGTTCCATCTTAGGACATGGAGAGGGTAAAATGTGGACTCCACATTTCACCCCATGGAACCACTTGGAATTAGAACTAGTCCTCCGATCTTTTCGACTAGTTTGTCATATATTGCTCATGAAGACGACCCCAAAAATATAGCATATTTTCGGTCTGTTTGCGTCTCTCTTTGCAGAGAATTCACGTCTAGATGTTACACGCCAAACTCCACCGAAGATACCTCGTGCTAGCTCTACCATGGGTAATATTCACATTCGCCACAAAGAGGTTAGTCCTAATGGAATCCCGGCAATAGTCCTGCGTAACTGTGCACCCTAGTTGTCTCCTATCTTGAGCCGCCTCTAACTTGAGACAGGACTTGTCTTGTTCTTCAGTCGTGGAAGCGTGCCAATGTGCAGCCCATACCTAAAAAATATAGCCATGCCAACCCCTCTAACAACAGGCTGATTTCAGTCACCTTCATACTCTGCAAGACTACGGAGCATGTACTGAATAAACATCTATTGGCGTAACTTGAAACTAACGAGCTCCCTAGTTACTTCCAGTATGGTTTTTGCCGCGGACGGTCGACTGCAGATCTTCTCGTGTACGCCACCCACCTTTGGAATCAAGCGTTCGATAGACATGGCGAAGCACTTGCTGTCTCGCTTGATATTTCCAAAGCATTTGATAGGGTCTGGCATGATAGCCGAATTGGCAAGCTTCCCTCATATGGAATCTCTGACGGCCTCTGCATCTGGATCACTGACTTCCTTAGGAACCGTTCAAGTCGAGTTGTTGTGGATGGTCAGACATCTGACTTGAAGAACATCAACGCTGGAGTTCCCCAAGGTTCGGTATTATCTGCAACACTATTTCTTCTCCACATAAACGACTGTACCAACAAGTCGTTTATGTGGAGAAGAAATAGTATCATACATGCCTGGTACATTTGGTTATGACGATGACACCAGTGTGTCTAGCAGATATCTTACAGATGCAAGGGCTACTAGTGATGAAGTTCAGTCTTGTCGAGAGTCACTAGTTGAGCAAACGAACCTGGCACTTCAGGCACTTCCGATTGGGGAAATGCCAACCTTGTCAGTTTCAACGCCTCGCCACGCAGGGGTGTCTTTTCTCAGATAAACGGAGTCTCTTTCAACTAGCTCCGACTTTCCTGGGCGTATCCTTACCAGTAACCGAGAACCTGCAACTTGACGTTACTTTATAATCGGAGCTGAACTTCGGTGAGTAAATCGACTCAATTGGTAAAACTGCTGCCAAAAAACTGGGCGTCCTCTCAAAGTTCTTTACAAAGTACTAATTCTTCCGTGCATGGAGTACTGCTATCACCTTTGAGATGGCTCCGCTAAAGTTTTACCCTGCCTGGCGAGCCGAGGTACCTCGCCCGGTAGGGGCCACCCCCCTGCATTCTAGCAGTACGTGGGCAGCTGTTTCTTCTCCCTCCATGCACCCTCTGCATAGGGGACTGTCGGTGACATCTAAATTAATAAGATGTCTATTAAATTGTCCATGACCAGTAATAGCACCTGTTAAAAGGCGAAGTTGCGGTCTGCACAGTTGTATCAAGGCCCTGGATAGACGCGCGTCCACGCGCGGTTGTGCGAGTTGAGTTTCGCCTGTCTGCACGAATCCAGCGAGCTCCAGTTCAGTTGGTGTAATTCTATAGTGCGTTCACGGATCTTATTTGCAAACCAGCATGTCGAGATAGGCGCGATCGGCTCTGGGCCAACAGGGGTCGAGCCGGGTGCGCGTCTGGCCATTATAACCTTGGCCTTTTCAAAGCAAGAGTGAATGGGCACCTCCTGGGTAAGCATACAACATCCTAGACTGCATCCTGTCTGCTATAATAATAAAATTATTACAAAAAGATCGAAAAGCTCGAAAAACCCGGTCTACCCGGGTTTTGATTACTCTTAGACTCGAAAACCCGGGTTTTCAAAATTAAACCGAATTTCGATGCCCTAGATACATCGCGGTCTACATGGATGCCGACGTCAAACAAAATATTTTGTCTTTACATCGCGGTCGACCGCGAGGTGCGACCTGCACCGCGAGCAGCTTTGGCATATTAACACCCTAACTATCTGATGCACACCTAACCAAACTGATAGTGGCATTATATTCACAGATGCGCGCCCGCATGGCTGGTGCCACCATGTGCTTCTCATTCTTCTGCAGCTCAATGACGGTACTCTTCTACACCCCCATTGCCAAGGAGTTCGGGCCCTACGTAGTGTTCTACCTATTCAGCGCAGTCACGCTGTTCGGGGTACTTTACACCATTCTGTGGGTGCCAGAGACTAAAGGCAAGAGCTTGAGAGAAATACAAAGCTTCTGGAAACAACCAGACCCGGTTGATGTTTGATATGTAACGGGTAAGGTTACGCTTACTTTGGATACGAATACGTAAACCTTCGATCAACAAAATACCACTAGATGACGCCTCACGGCCACTTAAACACAACGCAAAGCAGAATGCTCATCTAGTATGTAAAAAGCGATGTAGCTCCCCATTGGTGAAATAATTTTTAAAATCGGTCTTGTAAGTAGTTCCTGAGATTAGCGCGTTTAAAAATACAAACAAACTCTTACGCTTTATTATAATGAATAATAGTCATTTCATACACTTTAAACCGCAACTGTATCTGTTTACTGCTCCCCTTAACTGATACTGCTGATACTTTATGTGATGCCTGTAAAAATTCGAATAGCAATTTCACACATACAGCCATTGATTTCGATGATCAACAATTGGAGCTACTTTTCTTTTGCTGCCAGCCTGGTTTTTTTTTGAGCATTCTCCTTTGGCACCGAATGACGTTTGTTTTAAAACGGAGAAAAAGCTTAAGAATTTTACGATCTTATGACAAAAATCAATATGAAATAAGAGCGCACCTTAGGAGTGCACTCTTATTCGCTCGGCCGTTTTTTACACTCCAACCGGTTATATTAATATATTGTTTATTGAAGACGTAAACTTAAGAAAGAGGTGGTACCAATTGACGTACGTATACGTTGGACTAACTCGTACTCAGTCTGCGCACACCCATGGTAAAGGACATTACCATTACATTATTCGTGCGTGTTCGCACGAGTGAAATTCGTACGAATACGTGTTCAAAGTGAGCATAGCCTTAGGCGAAGTACTAACTTCCATGAGATTACACCAAATGTACTTAAAAAGTGATATTGGTCACAACACAATTCACCCACAAAGGATATAAATAAATCTTACTTTGCTATTGCATGGTAAGGACTTGTAAGTTTGGACCATTATTCGTTCGTGTTCACACGAGTAAAATACGTACGAATACGTGTTCAAAGTGAGCATAGCCTTAGGCGCAAGTAGGTACTTACTTTCATGAGATTACACCAAATGTACTTAAAAAGTGATATTGGTCACAACACAACTCACCCACAAAGGATATAAATATCTTACTTTGCTATTCCATGCTAAGGACTTGTAAGTTTGGGCCATTATTCGTGAGTGTTCGCACGAGTAAAACTCGTACGAATAAGTGTTCAAAGTGAGCATAGCCTTAGGCGAAGTACTTACTTCCATGAGATTACACCAAATGTACTTATAAAGTGATATTGGTCACAACACAACTCACCCACAACTAGGATGACAAGATAAATATGTTACTTTGTATTGCTATTGAAATAAGTTATAAGCAATCTCCTCAAAATTATCTTACATAATTAACTTATATATAATTAAGAATGGTATTGTCTTCCACATAAAATGTGAATAAAAAAATACATTTATAAGTTTATTATTTTATTTTTAATACATAATAATCTACAGAGAATCATCACTGCGACGGCGTAATGACGCGTCGATCCACACGTTTTTGGTAATCTTACAAAACAAATTGATTCTTGGTGTGAATTTACAAGCGAGTTGTGTAGGTAAGAAAATAAATAGACATATTATGAAAAGATGACCTATGGAGGGACATTATTGTGGGTACTTCTATCTAGGAAACTTAAATGTTATGAAAATATTGTTGTGGAAATAGCATGAGGTATGATGTTCCTTGACATTTAAAAGAAGATCAGGTGTTTCATTGATTTGAAGTGTCATACATAACATATATGAATACAGTGATAACCATCGACATTGTCAAAGGTATGTAAACGATTAAAATTTATCATTTCTTATACGATTCTTTTATACTGATTAAAACATTTAATTGTTTTCAATTGATTTTCCTTTCCATTCTTATAAAGGTAATGCAAGTGTAACATACATTCTAGAAAAGATCGTATCTGCATAACCTAAGGTTTCGGTATAACACCGGTAAACCATTAAATGATCATATAAATCTAACCTTAATTAAACTTAGACAACATAAATCGAGAACGATAACCCTAACTCTTACAGTATACCACTGCTAACTTAAAAGAATCGCATAAGTCAAAAACTGAATGCATACATTTAAATTAATATACCTACATCACACAAATTACCTTAAAGTAAACTTGCAAAGGCGTTAGACAACTAAAAGACAGAGACAGACAGATCGATGTATTTGAACAACTATTTCAAACAAATGCAATTCTTATAGCAATACAAATAAAGTGGGCTTTTGATTGGCAAATGACGGAAAAATAAAATAATAACATCGATCTGAAACTGCAGTGGATAGGAAATTAAAATTATATCTTTATTAGATGTCAATGCATTCGAATGCAGATATATCCTCAAAATAATACATACAATAAGATTTCGACCAGCCGAATTAAATTATAATGAAAAACAACGTAAACAAACATGACGTAGTAAAACTTATATTTAAAAGAACTATATTACAGACTCTTCTCTCTAAAGCGTTGATAGCTTTCAATCGTCCATTTCATTATATGCAGTAAGAAATTAAAATGGTTACTGAATATAATAATACGTGTGTTAACGCTTTTACAGAAGAATGGCAGGGTGAGGCGACGACAGTCGTCGAATGTCGCTTGATCTTCAATGACAGTTCAGAATAGTAGTATCTACCTACTAGAATATCGCGCGACCTCTAAAAACAACTAGCTCGATTCTCATAGCACAAACCGCCATCTCATCCTGCCATGCAGCTGTAAGAGCTCTAGGACACTGTCATATAAAATTAAAATTCTAAGTGATTCTCAAACCGAATAATAGATGGCGCTTTATTACAAATTACACAGTAACGTTTGTTTGTTTAGTTATCGAAACCATACTATGCAGTGTATTTAAAAAAACATACACGTTATATGACGCCAATAACGTCAGTGCCCAACTTACACTATCATAAAATTATCCAAAGTTCGTAAAGTTGAAAATTACTTGCCAATGCCAATAATAATCACAAGACATCTTGATTATTTACTCAACTCATTTTGTTATGAACTATTATTTCTAACTTCATTGGTCGTAAACTCAGCGTTAAATACTGTTTTATATTTACTTGGGTATAATCATAAAGATTATTGTGACAAAACAAATATTATATTAACCGTGTAAGGGCCGTAATTGCAAATCCTTCTTCGAAGTTATGAGTACATTCCATAATTCTGGTTTATTACCATGGAAAGTTTAAACAGTTTACTTATAAAATACTTTCCTTATTCTGAGCGAGTGCTTAAAACTCGTCTCAAATGTAACTTAAATGTATATAATACACTTATGAGCAATAAAATAACCAACCTAAGGGCGGTACCCCACGAACTGATCAAAAGTCGATCGACGGCATCTATCGATGAAGGGATGGATTATTCAACATCGATCTATACTATAGATAGATAGTAGAAGCTATGGATTCTATAGCTTTATTAACGTCGACCGTTACCATCTATGGATGGTAGATCAACTGGTCCACCCTAAGATTCCGAGGATAACTGATGACTGATGATGAGGTGGATGACCTTTAAAATACTTACGAATAGTTTAACTAAAAAATTAACGTATATCCTTACTGACATTATTTCAATAGAGTAAATGTGAGAATCGTTTGGTGGGCCATTTTATTGCTCGTAAGTGTAGTTGCGAGAGTCAGCCCATAAAATGTTTACTGCTATTTGCCGACTGCCATAAACTGTAGGTGTCGGGCATACAGATATTAAATTATATTTATTTACACCTCTTGAGAGTTTAAAACAGCATCTTATCTTCTGCAGATTTCCAAATAACGGATAAGATTAGCTTTAGGTAGATTTCGGTGTTTTATTCATAATTTGTCAGTTGATAGTTTAGTAAAGTTAAAAAAATCAATTGAATGTTTAAAGCAGCTGGCAAATAGTATCCAAAATGAATTCATTTTAATGTCAATATTCGTAATTTTATAAACTCGAATATTTAAAAGCCATAAGTTGTTACTGGCGTTAAAATACATCCTTATCAATAAAACACTATAGTGTTTTAAAAATATGCATTTGCTTATTCTGCCTAAAGTGAGATGTTAATACAAACAGTCTTCATAGAGCTAAGCGTATGTCTTGTTAAGTTCTTGAACTGTCAAAATTTCATTGTTAAAACAATTTTGACAGTAAATTGGTAAAATCCAATAAAATGTGTGCCAGATAACTCTGTGCGCGACTTGGGCGCTTTTGGCGCTACTTATAGTACATTTTTGTTCTAACGTTGTGGTAAAAGATTAGTTTTCGACTGCGCGCAGACTTATCTGGCGAGCACTCTAGTTTATCTATGACGCCAAGAAAACTTCAACGAAACAAGTTTGCAGTTACACTGGTGGTGTAATGATAAGATTCTATCACTTATCTTAAGCGACACCTATCGCTGATTTTTCTTTTGCTGTGGCAATAATACACCTTAAAAGTTTACACTGATTTTCATATTGAAAGCAATCGTGATGGTAAAAGTTAACCTTTCAGGGCACGTTTAGCCGACGGTCAAGAGTATTCTACAACAGAAACAAGAATATTGACAATAGCAATATAATTTATTGTATAAACTAGTGCACACAACATTGTTCTTGCTAAGTGAAGTTGCAAGAATAGTAAGTAAACGAGTGTCCCATATTTCTCATTGAAGTTTTCTATTGTGTACAAAGATACAACCACACCTTTAGGTCTTTATGACAAAATACATTAAATGTTGACTAGCCGCGCTTCTCTGCTTAAAAACACAAAATGTTCATTAAAAGAAAACTATACCAGTTCATAACCACCGTCTCAGTTGCTAATTGGTTGTCAGTAATAAGTATAATAATACAAACTTCGAAACACAAAGTTCGGTATACAAGAGATTTTATTTGATAAAACTGGCAGTATATTACATTTCAACCCAGTAGAGCGACGAACATCACTAGATTCACGCCTATTTCAGTTGAAGTATTGCTGTATCTTAGGCCATCAATAACTATATCAGGTATTTAACTAACCTCTCGCAAAAGATAAGTAATCAGAAAATTAGTATAATATCAGCATCAAAAACTTGTTTTAAGATTCGCGCAGGACGTACCGCATTTCATTTCTCTAAATCTGTTCGCACGGCACAACAAACTCCTATTCTTACCACGTAAGGCAGATTAATGTCGATAAATACGACGACTGCGGCGTAGGTACGAGGCGAGAGGCGAGTACGTACGTACTCGTATACGTATACATGTCATACGTACAACTTTAAAATGGTCCTTAATCACTGAAATACTGATTAAATACGTTGCGAGAGTATCCTACCCAAATATTCCTGTGAACTTCAAAACCTTAGGACGCGAGAGCTTTCCAATAGGTATGTGTGAAATAAACCCTGTGTAGTGTGAATCAAGTATGTTGTGAGTACGTACTGGGTTGTGTGGCTCACTCGGCGTCGGCTGGCGTGGTTTTAGCCGGGTCCTCGAGCTCTGTCTCGGGCGGCTGCTCCAGGCCTGGCAGCTGGATCTGCGTGTCGGCAGCTTCGGATGGCTGTGGGGTTAAGTTATGGCTTGAAATCGGGTAAAAAACAGGTTGAGTAAGATAGTTTAGTAATGTGATGGATGACACTAGAAAGTAGACATGCGCAAAATACTTCACTGAAGTGTAAAGAATGATATAGTTCAATTGGACTAGATATAGTAAGTATATCACACATTTAGTTCATCTAGTTCACTTGGCTCAGTACTTCAGTAGTCATTTGAGTCATTGTATCGTTCTGTTTAATTCATACGTTTAGTTCATTCTGTTCCGTAGTTCTAAATTTATTCAAGTAAAACTAAGCCTTATGTTTGCGCAATAGGGATTGTTTTTGCTTCAACGCCATGCAACTGTCTCACTTCCGCACGCGGTGTTCGTAATCTATCCGTCCGCTTTACTCTCCTTCAGTGAAGTGTGAACTAATAATACTAATTTTTTTCTATAAATCAGAAGAAATTGTAATACTTTACAAACATGCTACGCAAATCTTTGTATTTTGTACAATAATATCCCTTGATATGATCAGCACATCAGAGATCGGGATAGGTAGAGCTATTTTGTGTACTTGCGATAATTTTTATTAATATTATGGACATAACTAGATTTTTATTTAATAAAAAAAACGAGTCCCGCGTTTTTTAAAAAGCCTAGAAGGCCTCTCTATCGACGTAAACTTAAATCATCGCGTTAATGAAAATATTTTTCATCTATGAAACACTAAAGTGAGCAAGTTTGTATGAAGACTGTGCGTCAGTTCAGCCAAACCAGCAGCATGACAATAGTCACAGAATAGTGGAGGGACAAGGGGGTGCAGCCCAACACTTGAGTCTAAGTTGGAATCTTATAAAATATCCATATTAACATAACGTTTGCTGTCAATGAATCTGAGCTCTACCTATTCCGATCTCAGAAGTTCATACAACATATATGTGTAACTTTTTTATGTAACAACAGTAAACATTCGCACAGTTGCAACAAATCATACCATACCTACAAACAAAATGCTTAAACGAAACGAAAATAGTTACTTCGATCTTGTCCAGAACTTATTATTATAAAAAATCTTACATATACATAATGAAACGATATCTACGGATCTCGTCATAGTAGAAGTGTGGGAGAAGTATGAAAAGTCGGAGACGAACTTATTTAATCAACTTCTGGACAAGAGTTATTCTAAAATACGGTCGCGGAGCACGAAGAATCTCGTACAATGACCTGTTATTACCTATCCCTGTCGCTCCCGAGTAAATATAGTGCGTCACGCTTGCACAGTTCCCATGAGGCGGTAGTCATCGCATATGTGCGAGCGTGACGCACTATATTTACTCTTCGTGCTACGCGAACGTACTTTACACTGCTTCTAGTTTATTAAACGTTCTCGGCAAACTGTTTATCGAACGAACACTTGACACTCATAGCTTAGCAAACAAAGATAAATTAAGTGATCCGTTATAGTTAAACGGATCATCAAGAAATTAACAGAAAGACAGAAATCATTTACAGAAAATCAAAACTCAAGGGAAGGCAGTTTATGAACGAATATACAGAAATTGATTGCACGCAACATCAAGCCATGTACTTGCTTGAGTCCGGGCCGAATCTAGAGTGGCAACAGTATAGCAGGCATACTGTACTGTAGTAAATATAAATAAATATTTCAACATTGAAAATAAACAAATTCACATAATATTCAACTTAAATAGGAGCGTTTTACCTACCATTAAAACGCATATTGTGTCCGGAGCCTTATTCGAAGCCTAGGTAAACATATTTTGAGAAAGCCCTTTCCGTTTCCGTTCGACATCAATTTTCCTATTGGTCAATCATACCAACGTGACGTCACTTCCGTAACGTCATCCTAAGTCACGTGATCCGAGTTCACCTTTTAGCAATGGCGGAAGATTTGTGTCATTGTAGTCTCAAAATCTGAAACACTTGACAACCATTAAGGATAAAATCTACACCAGGCAGGTCTTAAAGCTAAGCTTCGAATAAGGCTCCGGACACAATATGCGTTTTAATGGTAGGTGAAACGCTCCTATTGTGTCCTTTCGCCGTTATTCGAAGCCTAGGTAAACATATTTTGAGACCTTGTTTGTTATCGCCTGGTGAACGAGGACGCCAATGTGACATGTATCAGCAATTATGACATTAATCTTATACCTTTTGACAAATTCGACAGGTACTTGGAGTAGGTACTCGAATTAATTGTTTAACTTTATAACTCAACATCACAAATTAATACTGATATCAGAAACGTTATGCTATTACTATCAAACATTCAAGTATGTCATACAATAGTACGTAAGTACCTATATAATGAAAATATGAGCACGGATGACAGAATATGATTGAAATAAAATGTATAAGTGCTTATGCTCAATCTATCAAACCTTATTCATAAATATGTAAACTATGTTACATAAATCATTTACATATTCTTGAAATATTCAAAATCTGAAAAGAAACAAACATTACAATAACACAACTTGTGCTATCCCTTATATATTTTTGAAGCAAAAACATCTGAAAATCTTTTGGCTAAGTCTCTTCTGACATACCATCGATACGATATGATCTGAAAACACATAATAAAGAAAAATATAAATACAATTTAATAATTGTAAAAACTTTCGGCACAAGAAACCATAAGCACAAGACTCTTATCTTCCCTAACTGTAAAATCATGTTGCTTTAAATTATTATTTTATACTAGTGACACGCTAAACTCTCGAGCACTAGCATTGTTATGAAGCTGACGACTGTTTCTCAGTATATCCTTTACCGCTATAGGGAAATTATTATTCATAGGAAATTTACTAAAATAAATAATTTGGGGAATTTTAATATACTACCGTGTAGCCCCTATCTAAACAAAGCTTGTCCTATGGCCAAGATGCCCAAGTCGCAATTCTTATGGTTCTGTAGGGTGCGTAGCATTAAGTCCACCTATGTACTGTAATTTGTGCATGAAGAATTAAATAAATAAATAAACATGTATTTTGTAAATACATGGTTATGTTACATACAAAACACTTCGATCAACTAAACATAATATTATACTTAAAATATCGAACCCACGACGATCAGTTCAACTGTTGAATCACTACACCAAATTCAAAGAGAAAACACATTATTTAAAGCTTTGTGCTAGAGAAGATGTCAACTATTGCTACGTTTGTGCAGTGCAAGATGTATTAAAGTTTGATTGCAAAAATTAACGTTAACATTATTCGAATAAATAGGATCGCAGATACATATAACATCCTAAACTACTTGTGCCGGCTTGTCTTACCGGTCTGACAAAAAGCGCGATCATGTATAAAAATCAAGTAAATTTCTGAAAGTAATGTAAGCACATGCCTTATTTTACAAGATCAAAACAAAAGTAGTTCGTATATTAACTTCTTTAAAGCATCTGCTATTTTGTAACAAATCTTATTTGCATACAAATCGAATTAATGTAACTCATTAAACTCTTTTAATTAAAAGATAAATTGCAAAAGATTTGCAAAATTTTGTCATAACTTTTACTATATCTATCAATCAATCAAATATTGATTTATTCACATAGACATATTATTATAATAAGCATGTAGGTCCTTAAGGATAAAAATTTGAATCGTCAATATTTTCCTAGCACCCATTCAAGACTTTTTTAACTGTAACTATACATATAAATATAATAATAACAACGAAAATGACTGGTAATGGCCGATAATGACAGTTTCACTTCATATATTTTACCGACACGGTCCCAAGTTGCATTGCAGGACACAATTTTTTATATAGACTGCCATTCTAAAGACGCGTTTCTCTTATTATTAATTACTATCGACTCAATTAAAAAACTCCGTTAATTACTGCCAATTTAGCTACACGGAACACCTTAAATGTTATATCCACTCTAGCAAAGAAACATAACTATACAAAATTAAAAAATGCCCATTGAGCCCACGGAGTGAGTTATGGCTCATTATACCCATCCATTTAGTAAAAATGGGTTAACCGGGCACATAAAACACCTTGGTAATAAATATAATAAATTCTAACATAATGAACTAAAAAAAAAAAATTATTAAAACTCACCAAAGACATTGTTTATCAGAAACATAAGAGACATCTTTTCCTCATCAGAAAAACGAGCAACTTCTTTGAGTTGCCCTAATGCTAGCATGCATGCAAGGGCATAATTTTGCTATTGTACAAGACAGTGTTCTTGTGGAGCGACTGTCAATCTGAAAACTCGTAAATTATTATCAATGATCAGATCCACTAATTTTACATTTGTATGGGCCAGTGTCCTTGCGAAATCAATCTCAGAAACTCATTTTTACTTATTCTTCTCAAAAAATTCATAAATTATCCAATTATTCATTTTATGACAATGATTCATTAAAAGTTCATAAAAAGATGTCTTTGTAGACCCTGTCAATCTCCAAACTGCATTCATTCTAGCCTGGAAAGGCATAATTTTTCTATTGTTTAAGACAGTCAACAAGTACTTTTGATTGAATAGGTAGTTTATATCATAATAACAAAAGGTTTTTCATTTTCAACATTACATACATTACATGAGTGCATGAGTTACATGACCACAGGAAAAATAATATCAGTAACGGTAATTAGGTACTATTGCCCGTTGCAGGTTGATCTGTATTACAGGCAACAAAATATGGTATATACCTAGTTTTGCCATTTTAAAAGACCGTGATCGTCAGAATTCGTCTCACGATATAAATCTACGGTGCCAGGGAGCTGCCTGCCATATTTATACATGACGATGAGTAAGCATAAACAATGCCTGTATCAGATGACTTCACTCTTCTAGACGGCTAAAATAACTATTGCCTATATTAACGAACATAAATTTTCTAAAACGTAAATCTACTGTGGAATAATGTAAAGTAATACCTAATTTATTCGGTGTTCTCCATTAACATTTTCTTAATCTGAACTAAATTTAGGTATGAAACAGTCGAAAGGGCAGACCAGCTCAGCTCGTGCTGTTGCTTACAGCTATGTCAGACTGTCAGGCTCTTTCAGATACGCAAAACGCCAGACACGCATTATCAGAAATCGCAGAATGTCAGATACACGAAAAGTGAGAATCGCAATCCCAACTGGCTTTATAGCATAATTACTTTGACTGCAAAGCTTCTAGTCAGTAGGAACCTATTATTAATTGTTAAAATACTTAATTATTGCTATCACTGCCTGGTGCCCATAGGGAGCCACCGCGATATTTCAATCAATATATAAACTATTAGTGCCAAGCACAGCTTCCAGCGTGCCTAATACTAACGGGGCTTGTTCGCATATAAACATGAAAGGTGTGTGTAGTCGATATACCTATATCCCCCCCCCCCCCCTTTTTACTTCCTCGACCGCCTTTTTACTTCCTC
This sequence comes from Crambus lathoniellus, assembly GCA_949710035.1. Lineage (NCBI taxonomy): Eukaryota > Metazoa > Arthropoda > Insecta > Lepidoptera > Crambidae > Crambus > Crambus lathoniellus. The sequence continues at coordinate 12,026,702 of OX453313.1, read as the reverse complement.
GACCGGAAGGAATAAAATATAAATATATAGCATATTTATTTGAATATACAGTTTTTACTTTCAATCATAATTATGGCATTGACGGCACTAATAATATCACGTAATCCAAAAACATAAAAAGATTCATATGCTTATTGTCAAAAACATTGCACCCTGATACTTGCGTAAGCAGGAAATGCTCCCCGTTACTTGCGTAAGCAGGTTATGTTTTTTTTTTTTTTTTCTTTTTTTTCCATTTTAATTTCAGAAATATTTGTTACCAAAACTTAAAATCTGCGTTCAATATCTTATTAAAAATCTCAAGGATAATGAAGCCAATTACGTATCCATTAATAAAACATTATCGAACCAATGGTAGGGGGGTTCGGGGGGGGCTGAGCACCCCGTCACAACAAAACTTCATAAAGTGACCACCAATGTGGTGGGTCACGTTAGATTAGAATTGTGACAAAAACAAGTCATCACTACGTTAGGTACGGTAGTACTTGTTTACATATATAAAATTCAATAGGTACCGCAGTACGCACATATAAAAAAATAAAAAATAAAACATTTAAGTAAGTTTTCAATATCAAATCATTTGCTCCATGTTACATTACACGACCCACATTAACACTCCCTAAAAGGGGCAAGGGTCAACTGTAGAAAGTATTAAGAATAAACTTTTGCATACAATTCACTAATTTTGCAAATACACTATTCACTTTAAAATATTATTTGCCTTGCGCTAGTTGGTTAGCTTATAAATATATAGGGACGCTTGTTCCCATTTATAATGCAGGTAGCACTCACATACAGACATGGGAGTAATAAAAGTATAAAAGTAATCACTCACTATGTGCCGGTGTAGATACATGATCAAAAACAAAACGTTGAAACAAAAGCAACTAACCAAAATTAGCGCTATACCACTCGACTATACCTACTGACATATTATTTTAGAACTGCAATGATACCATGATTACCATTAAAGAAAATGTCGGTACTTCAAAATGCTTTCGAAACAATAAATCACCACAAGAAGTCGGTACAAATTGTAAAATAGGATTTATAAACTAAACAAGAGAAAAGTGTGTCAAGGTCAAGCACGGGCGACGACGGGAGCCGAGACCCACTGTATACTTCCCGATCCTTTCAAAATCCCTAAATCACATTGTATCACTATTAAAAGGAAATCTATTTGAAATAAATGATTAAGATTATGATTAAATCTCTCTGCGCAGATCGCAAAAACTCTCTACTAACTATCACATGAACAGATTTTTCATGGTGAGAAAATATAAAATTTCTTACTTGCTTGTGGGTAAGAAAATAAAAAATCAAAACTTTCACTGACCTGGCGAGGTGTTAAATTACCTCAATTCCTGTGTGCCAATAAAGCTCATACTCCATCTCGTCGTCCTAAATGCTTTGGATTCCACGATACTTTGAAATTAACAGGTGGACATCGAGCCCGACCCGCCATGTTTCCGCGCGCTCACTCACAGGCACGCTCTTTTAAAATTCGAATTTAAATTTTCGAATTTGAACAATTTTCATAAATAATAATATTACTTTATCCGAGAAAGTAAAATAAAAGAACCACTCGTACAAATTTTAAATTTCGAACGCTAACAGCGTTTATGATTAGATGTGAACGGTTGCGAAAAATGGACGCCAATGACACAAATCTTCCGCCATTGCTAAAAGGTGAACTCGGATCACGTGACTTAGGATGACGTTACGGAAGTGACGTCACGTTGGTATGATTGACCAATAGGAAAATTGATGTCGAACGGAAACGGAAAGGGCTTTCTCAAAATATGTTTACCTAGGCTTCGAATAACGGCGAAAGGACACAATATACTTATTTTACTTAAATATTATGTGTCGTCTTTACTTACGTCTTTCGTTTTTTGTCGATAACCTAAAAATGTGAAGATTGCCGAGAACACGCATAAAATAGAAACTATTAAATAAATAATAAATAAATTCATTTTTATTTCGACCAAATTGATCATAATAATATACAATTAAACAGAAAAACATAAATTAAATATAAAATGGCATGTCACAATAATCAAATAATAAAATTATAAATTAATCAATAACACACAAAATAATAATACATACAATTTATTATGCAGTCACTACATGAATCATGGCTGCATGGTTCAGGTAGTGACAGTCAAATCTGTTCGAAAACACATTCAGGATGCCGTTGGTTACCTGTAGGTCGATACTGCCCGAGCGTCCAGTGGTAAGCTAGTAACAACGATACAGGTGAGACCTCTAGCGGTATAATTGACAAACACAACGCAAATATACGGAAACTAGACCAAGTACTGAGGAACTCAAGTCAAATTTATAGGTAAGTACGTGAATATTAATAGTGTAAATGAAACCATAGCGAAACTACACAAGACGATACAACCAAATAAAACGCTTTTAATCAAAACGAAATTGAAATGAAACATGAAACGAAACGAAAAAAAAACATACATTGGCTATATTTTATCCCGCTATTCCCACGGGAACGAGTGCCACGTGGGTAAAACCGCAAAGAGCCACTAGTTTGAAATAATTAATTTTGAGTATCACGGCCTAATCTTGGCAAACGGATGTATCTGTCGATCGATCGATCGATGGCAGAACTTGTACTTAGTCCGCCTGGCTAGCTACCACCATCTTATCTAAGTCTGGCGTCTTAGCAATGTTTCCAGCATTATTGTGTGCGGCAGTTAAAAGATAAGAAAGCCAGTTCCTCAGTGATTGATTGCTTAGAATGTAACGACGAGCTTCGCAATCGCATCGCATCCCAATCCTAACCGTGTAAAAGCTACCTACGTGACATTGGCGGAATTGTGAATAAACACAAAGCAAGCCATTAAGGAAGAAGAAGAGGTTTCCGGAAGGCAATGTTTCTTATCTCTTTACTAAGTGGTAATAAGGGTCAAAATCGTTTATCACATATATGTCGGTACTAACCTCGACATCATTAGTGTTCTCCCTGTCCGGTAGCGGCCGCAGCCGTTTCTTTGAGCGTGGGTTCGCGTCCGCTGTCGTCGCTTGCCGCTTAGGCTGGAACTGGGGGCGAAGAAGACAAATTATTTACATTAGTATTTAAAGTATAGTTTAAGTTACAACTGTTAGTAGTTAGAACTTGTATTTCTGCTGCAAATCTGAGAAACTCTGTTAGCGCGATTCATGTTTAGTATACAATATTTCAGTTCTGTCTTGCTAGACGTAGTGTGTGACGTCAGGCTTGCGCGTCGATGTTCATTCGTAATTTTTAAATAATCCTGCATTTCTTCGAGATTCGACGTCTTATGTATGAGTATGACTGCGTCGCTACATCATAACTTTTTTACGTTTCTATAGGATTTTGAATTTTTTTACGTTGTTATGGCAACGTGCTTGTTTCCTTACCTCTCTTGTTTTCTGTGATTATGACCAAGGAGGGCTTTGCTTTATACTACGTATATTCACCTGTAGTTCTGGTGGCAGGAACACACGCGTGTTGACGAAGTATTCGCCTTGCGGTGCGAAGTACATAGTTGGTATGCGCGCGTCTGATGGAAAATCGCGCATCTCGAAACTGGACGAGCGCGACCAGATCACCGACATTGCTAGATCGCAGGCTGCCCATAGTTTCTGCAAGGGAAAATTACAACTTAGAAATCAAGTCCGTCATCATCAAGTCGTCCCCAAAATTAGTCATACTCAAAAACTAATCCTTTATGACCTCCGTTCGCATAAAACTCAATACATTTATCAAAGCGCATTTTGCATTTCAGTATCAATATTATTTCGGTTAATTTCGCACGCTGATTTCGGTTGCATACACACATTCACAAGAAGTAACAATCAAATAGAAGCCGTATGAGTCGATATGCCCACACCACCCATTTCATAAATCGTAGCCATTCCGCTGCGAGCGAGCGTTATTAAAAAACCTGGTTAAGAGCTAAATTAAGTGGTATTTTTCGAACCGTTACCAAACCCTGCCTTGTGATCTTCTCAATAACGCATCCCCAGTAAGAGAAATATTTATTGAAACTGGCCGTTAGTTCATAGAATATATCGTCGAGGTATTAATAACATGAATGTCTAGTAAAGTCGGCCAAGAAATTACTATAACACCTTTAGTTTTAATATTCTTTGTATGTTGTAAATTTATAAGGTCTGATTTCGTTTCAAATTCAAAGTGACAATCTCTATTGATGTCTTTGTCACACAGTGCATGACGTTACTGAAATGTCATACAGATCTGAGCTTTAGCGAAATTTTAAATGAATGGGAATTGTCAACGGATCTGATAAAGCACTTTCCTGGCCGACTTTACATTTAGACTTAAAAAGCAATGACTCACATAGTTGAGCGAGTCGTCTGTCTCGTTGAGCGCGTCCTTGTGGTTCTTCATGCGCTCCACCAGACTCTTGTAGAAGCCGTAGCAATAGAAGTCGTTGCGAGTGATGAGTGGCTCCAGGATGAACCACAGGCAGTTCTTCACTATCTGTAATACAAAAATCGAGGAAGGCTATAGGCTATATATAATACTAGCTTTCCGCCCGCGGCTTCGCCCGCGTGGACTACACGATGTTATCCCGCGGGAATGTGATACTTTTCCGGGATAAAAAGTAGCCTATGTTCCTCTCCAGGCTACAAAGTATCCTTGTGCCAAATTTCAGCAAAATCCGTTCAGCCGTTTTGGCGTGATTGAGTAACAAACATCCAAACATCCAAACATCTAAACTTTCACATTTATAATATTAGTAGGAAGTAGGATAACGTCACGCTACAATCAACAGAAGCGGACGATTAATGAAAAATGTTACAAAAACGTAGGTTTTTCCTTTTTCTCAAATTTCACAGTTAGTAATTAATGAAATTATATAAATTGTAACCTTGAGTTGCGGTACGCTGTCATAGGCGGTGAAGGCGGGGTCATGTGTCAGAACAGGCACCGCGAACACGAGCATGTAGTCCGGCAAGATGTGTGGTAACTGGCTCACGGCGCGTTCCACTGCGGACAAGGGTCACATTTATTATTTAATGTAAAATAAAAAAACTCCTTTTTGAAGTTGGTTAAAATCAGTGGTGGTGATACTTTTGTTTTGGCAGAAAGAAAATCGCTTTGATTCTTTCAAAATTCATTCATCTATACTAATATTATATTGAAGAAAGATTTTGTTCCTTTGAAGTGGATAAACTCAAAAACTAGTAACTGCTTTTAAAAATTCTTTCACCAGTAGAAGGCTTCAATATTCCCGAGTAACGTAGACTACTTTATTTTAACCCGCTATTCCCACGAGAACTGGAGCCACGCGAGTAAAACCGCGGGGTGCCGCTATCTCGAATAAAACAGTGGTGATCTTCGATCAACAATAACACCTAGTTCGAGATACATAGTTGGTAGGGTATAGAACCGGGAAATCCCGGTCACGAAAATCCCGGGATTTCCCGGTCCTTTTGAATTACTGAAAGAATCGGGAAACCAAAACGCGATCCGGGTATTTCGGGATTTTCGGGATTCAAAAACTCATTTTTAAATCAACGTTTAAACTTGTAAATAATTCTTATAATAAACAAAAAATAATATGACCGCAAACTGTAAGAGGACGTTCGATAAGTAGTCATGTTATGACCAGTTCGCACTACCCATATCTCCTTTAAGCCTGGTTTCTACAACCAATAAAATTTTTGTTGCATCTAGTCAAGTCTACAACCATCTTTTATTGATTCCGCCTACCAGTGTCGAACCAGAGAGGATTTTTTCCACGGCTGGATAGAATTGTGTAATAAAATTAGATCAAGTTTAGTGACATAAGTTTAAACCCACTTATTCCTGAGAACCTATTGCAGAGAACAAAGAGGTCTTAAAAGTGAATAATTTGAAGAGGTCTTAAAAGTGAATAATTTGTATACTGTTTGTTTTCAAAGATTTTAAGCTACCAATTTACTGTTAAATTATATTTCGTTAATTTTTATTTCATAATACATGTCATTGTGTAGTCAGCGTCATATAGTAGGTAGCAGTCAAGATCACCAAATACTTGGAAACATCCAATATGGTCATTAATACGACTCAGCTGAAGCGATATCAAATACATAGTTCAAGCCATACACACATAGTATTCAAAATAACTGGAGCATGCAAATGTCCTAATACTTGGAACATCCAAGCCGGCATTACTACCGTAACAGCAACACTGCCACTGGTAGTGCAGCACCCAAAGTATCCAAAAGTATGGGATGGGATGGGAAACACTTGAAAACAGCTTTATTGTGTCCTTTCGCCGTTATTCGAAGCCTAGGTAAACATATTTTGGAGAAAGCCCTTTCCGTTTCCGTTCGACATCAATTTTCCTATTGGTCAATCATACCAACGTGACGTCACTTCCGTAACGTCATCCTAAGTCACGTGATCCGAGTTCACCTTTTAGCAATGGCGGAAGATTTGTGTCATTGGCGTCCATTTTTCGCAACCTTAAATCCATCTAATCATAAACGCTGTTAGCGTTCGAAATTTAAAATTTAAAATTTGTACGAGTGGTTCTTTTATTTTACTTTCTCGGATAAAGTAATATTATTATTTATGAAAATTGTTCGAATTTTAAAAGAGCGTGCCTGTGAGTGAGCGCGCGAAAACATGGCGGGTCGGGCTCGATGTCCACCTGTTAATTTCAAATTATCGTGGAATCCAAAGCATTTAGGACGACGAGATGGAGTATGAGCTTTATTGGCACACAGGAATTGAGGTAATTTAACACCTCGCCAGGTCAGTGAAAGTTTTGATTTTTTATTTTCTTACCCACAAGCAAGTAAGAAATTTTATATTTTCTCACCATGAAAAATCTGTTCATGTGATAGTTAGTAGAGAGTTTTTGCGATCTGCGCAGAGAGATTAAATCATAATCTTAATCATTAATTTCAAATAGATTTCCTTTTAATAGTGATACAATGTGATTTAGGGATTTTGAAAGGATCGGGAAGTATACAGTGGGTCTCGGCTCCCGTCGTCGCCCGTGCTTGACCTTGACACACTTTTCTCTTGTTTAGTTTATAAATCCTATTTTACAATTTGTACCGACTTCTTGTGGTGATTTATTGTTTCGAAAGCATTTTGAAGTACCGACATTTTCTATAATGGTAATCATGGTATCATTGCAGTTCTAAAATAATATGTCAGTAGGTATAGTCGAGTGGTATAGCGCTAATTTTGGTTAGTTGCTTTTGTTTCAACGTTTTGTTTTTGATCATGTATCTACACCGGCACATAGTGGGTGATTACTTTTATACTTTTATTACTCCCATGTCTGTATGTGAGTGCTACCTGCATTATAAATGGGAACAAGCGTCCCTATATATTTATTAGCTAACCAACTAGCGCAAGGCAAATAATATTTTAAAGTGAATAGTGTATTTGCAAAATTAGTGAATTGTATGCAAAAGTTTATTCTTAATACTTTCTACAGTTGACCCTTGCCCCTTTTAGGGAGTGTTAATGTGGGTCGTGTAATGTAACATGGAGCAAATGATTTGATATTGAAAACTTACTTAAATGTTTTTTTTTTTATGTGCGTACTGCGGTACCTATCTATATATACCTTGAATTTTATATATGTAAACAAGTACTACCGTACCTAACGTAGTGATGACTTGTTTTTGTCACAATTCTAATCTAACGTGACCCACCACATTGGTGGTCACTTTATGAAGTTTTGTTGTGACGGGGTGCTCAGCCCCCCCCCCCGAACCCCCCTACCATTGGTTCGATAATGTTTTATTAATGGATACGTAATTGGCTTCATTATCCTTGAGATTTTTAATATGATATTGAACGCAGATTTTAAGTTTTGGTTACAAATATTACTTACTTAAATTAAAATGAGAAAAAAAAAATAACATAACCTGCTTACGCAAGTAACGGGGAGCATTTCCTGCTTACGCAAGTATCAGGGTGCAATGTTTTTGACAATAAGCATATGAATCTTTTTATGTTTTTGGATTACGTGATATTATTAGTGCCGTCAATGCCATAATTATGATTGAAAGTAAAAACTGTATATTCAAATAAATATGCTATATATTTATATTTTATTCCTTCCGATCGAGGAACTAAAAAAGGGGGGGGGGGGATATAGGTATATCGACTACACACACCTTTAATGTTTATATGCGAACAAGCCCCGCTGGTATTAGGCACGCTGGAAGCTGTGCTTGGCACTAATAGTTTATATATTGATTGAAATATCGCGGTGGCTCCCTATGGGCACCAGGCAGTGATAGCAATAATTAAGTATTTTAACAATTAATAATAGGTACCTACTGACTAGAAGCTTTGCAGTCAAAGTAATTATGCTATAAAGCCAGTTGGGATTGCGATTCTCACTTTTCGTGTATCTGACATTCTGCGATTTCTGATAATGCGTGTCTGGCGTTTTGCGTATCTGAAAGAGCCTGACAGTCTGACATAGCTGTAAGCAACAGCACGAGCTGAGCTGGTCTGCCCTTTCGACTGTTTCATACCTAAATTTAGTTCATATTAAGAAAATGTTAATGGAGAACACCGAATAAATTAGGTATTACTTTACATTATTCCACAGTAGATTCACGTTTTAGAAAATTTATGTTCGTTAATATAGGCAATAGTTATTTTAGCCGTCTAGAAGAGTGAAGTCATCTGATACAGGCATTGTTTATGCTTACTCATCGTCATGTATAAATATGGCAGGCTGCTCCCTGGCACCGTAGATTTATATCGTGAGACGAATTCTGACGATCACGGTCTTTTAAAATGGCAAAACTAGGTATATACCATATTTTGTTGCCTGTAATACAGATCAACCTGCAACGGGCAATAGTACCTAATTACCGTTACTGATATTATTTTTCCTGTGCTCATGTAACTCATGCACTCATGTAATGTATGTAATGTTGAAAATGAAAAACCTTTTGTTATTATGATATAAACTACCTATTCATGTATTCAATCAAAAATACTTGTTGACTGTCTTAAACAATAGAAAAATTATGCCTTTCCAGGCTAGAATGAATGCAGTTTGGAGATTGACAGGGTCTACAAAGACATCTTTTTATGAACTTTTAATGAATCATTGTTATAAAATGAATAATTGGATAATTTATGAATTTTTTGGGAAGGATAAGTAAAAATGAGTTTCTGAGATTGATTTCGCAAGGACACTGGCCCATACAAATGTAAAATTAGTGGATCTGATCATTGATAATAATTTACGAGTTTTCAGATTGACAGTCGCTCCACAAGAACACTGTCTTGTACAATAGCAAAATTATGCCCTTGCATGCATGCTAGCATTAGGGCAACTCAAAGAAGTTGCTCGTTTTTCTGATGAGGAAAAGATGTCTCTTATGTTTCTGATAAACAATGTCTTTGGTGAGTTTTAATAATTTTTTTTTAGTTCATTATGTTAGAATTTATTATATTTATTACCAAGGTATTTTATGTGCCCGGTTAACCCATTTTTACTAAATGGATGGGTATAATGAGCCATAACTCACTCCGTGGGCTCAATGGACATTTTTTAATTTTGTATATTTATGTTTCTTTGCTAGAGTGGATATAACATTTAAGGTGTTCCGTGTAGCTAAATTGGCAGTAATTAACGGAGTTTTTTAATTGAGTCGATAGTAATTAATAATAAGAGAAACGCGTCTTTAGAATGGCAGTCTATATAAAAAATTGTGTCCTGCAATGCAACTTGGGACCGTGTCGGTAAAATATATGAAGTGAAACTGTCATTATCGGCCATTACCAGTCATTTTCGTTGTTATTATTATATGTATATGTATAGTTACAGTTAAAAAAGTCTTGAATGGGTGCTAGGAAAATATTGACGATTCAAATTTTTATCCTTAAGGACCTACATGCTTATTATAATAATATGTCTATGTGAATAAATCAATATTTGATTGATTGATAGATATAGTAAAAGTTATGACAAAATTTTGCAAATCTTTTGCAATTTATCTTTTAATTAAAAGAGTTTAATGAGTTACATTAATTCGATTTGTATGCAAATAAGATTTGTTACAAAATAGCAGATGCTTAAAAAAAAAAAAAGTTAATATACGAACTACTTTTGTTTTAATCTTGTAAAATAAGGCATGTGCTTACATTACTTTCAGAAATTTACTTGATTTTTATACATGATCGCGCTTTTTGTCAGACCGGTAAGACAAGCCGGCGCAAGTAGTTTAGGATGTTATATGTATCTGCGATCCTATTTATTAGAATAATGTTAACGTTAATTTTTGCAATCAAACTTTAATACATCTTGCACTGCACAAACGTAGCAATAGTTGACATCTTCTCTAGCACAAAGCTTTAAATAATGTGTTTTCTCTTTGAATTTGGTGTAGTGACTCAACAGTTGAACTGATCGTCGTGGGTTCGATATTTTAAGTATAATATTATGTTTAGTTGATCGAAGTGTTTTGTATGTAACATAACCATGTATTTACAAAATACATGTTTATTTATTTATTTAATTCTTCATGCACAAATTACAGTACATAGGTGGACTTAATGCTACGCACCCTACAGAACCATAAGAATTACGACTTGGGCATCTTGGCCATAGGACAAGCTTTGCTTAGATTGGGGCTACACAGTAGTATATTAAAATTCCCCAAATTATTTATTTTAGTAAATTTCCTATGAATAATAATTTCCCTATAGCGGTAAAGGATATACTGAGAAACAGTCGTCAGCTTCATAACAATGTCAGTGCTCGAGAGTTTAGCGTGTCACTAGTATAAAATAATAATTTAAAGCAACATGATTTTACAGTTAGGGAAGATAAGAGTCTTGTACTTATGGTTTCTTGTGCCGAAAGTTTTTACAATTATTAAATTGTATTTATATTTTTCTTTATTATGTGTTTTCAGATCATATCGTATCGATGGTATGTCAGAAGAGACTTAGCCAAAAGATTTTCAGATGTTTTTGCTTCAAAAATATATAAGGGATAGCACAAGTTGTGTTATTGTAATGTTTGTTTCTTTTCAGATTTTGAATATTTCAAGAATATGTAAATGATTTATGTAACATAGTTTACATATTTATGAATAAGGTTTGATAGATTGAGCATAAGCACTTATACATTTTATTTCAATCATATTCTGTCATCCGTGCTCATATTTTCATTATATAGGTACTTACGTACTATTGTATGACATACTTGAATGTTTGATAGTAATAGCATAACGTTTCTGATATCAGTATTAATTTGTGATGTTGAGTTATAAAGTTAAACAATTAATTCGAGTACCTACCCCAAGTACCTGTCGAATTTGTCAAAAGGTATAAGATTAATGTCATAATTGCTGATACATGTCACATTGGCGTCCTCGTTCACCAGGCGATAACAAACAAGGTCTCAAAATATGTTTACCTAGGCTTCGAATAACGGCGAAAGGACACAATAGGAGCGTTTTACCTACCATTAAAACTCATATTGTGTCCGGAGCCTTATTCGAAGCCTAGCTTTAAGACCTGCCTGGTGTAGATTTTATCCTTAATGGTTGTCAAGTGTTTCAGATTTTGAGACTACAATGACACAAATCTTCCGCCATTGCTAAAAGGTGAACTCGGATCACGTGACTTAGGATGACGTTACGGAAGTGACGTCACGTTGGTATGATTGACCAATAGGAAAATTGATGTCGAACGGAAACGGAAAGGGCTTTCTCCAAAATATGTTTACCTAGGCTTCGAATAAGGCTCCGGACACAATATGCGTTTTAATGGTAGGTAAAACGCTCCTATTTTGAGAGAGTATAAGATATTTTAATCTAGGATCATAAAATATGATACTTTACATGACGTGAGAAATAAATTAACATGACATAAGATTCAATTGATCCTTGAGGGAGGCCTATACCCAGCAGTGAGCGTCACGTAGTGATTATATGCTCTTTGGAGCGTCGTTCGGCTGACATGATGATGGTGAAGATTCAATTTGGGCTTTTTTTTTGCCTAAAAGATCTATTGTGACTCGCCACCTGGGTACAGTAACTCTTTTAGCCCTGAGGCTTCCAAGAAGTCTAGAATACTCCTAGCTTTTAGAGTTTTAATCTCCTCCGGGCGCATAATGTGTCGACCCAGATGGATACTGCGCTTGTGGATAAGGGGCCCGCAGTCACACAAAAGGTGCCTCGGCGTTTCCCTCTCCTGTTTACAGTAGCGACATCAGTGTCACTTAAGTTCATGTGAAATTGGTGCCTGTTTAGTTTGCAGTGGCCGGTTAAGGCGCGGACTATCGCACAGATGTTCGTCCTGCTAAGCTCCAGGAGTTCGGCAGTTCGGCTTTGCGAGTAGCCTTCTATAAGGGATTGGGCGTGTAGCAGTCCTAGTTGTGTCAGCTAGTGCTTTTTTGATTCGCCAAATAGGCTACCCTTGAGAAGTTTCATGGCCTGGTTCTTTGAGATACCACAGAAAGGTTCTGGCCCTATCTGATGGCCTTGAGCTCCAGTCCTTGCAAGTTCATCGGCTTTTTCGTTGCCAATGATTCCCGAATGACCTGGTACCCATTTCAGAATAACTTTATTCCTTTGGCCCAAATCATTCAGTTTGTTTACGCAGTCTTTTACCAGTTTCGAATTAATGATATTCGAGTTTAAGGCATTAAGAGCTGCCTGGCTATCTGAGAAAATCAGAATTGATTGATTTGTGTAGTTTCGTTGACGGTTGGCTTCCGCGCATTCGATAATGGCGTATACCTCCGCTTGGAATATAGTGGCGTATTTTACTAGATTCATGCTCTTGCTGAATTTCGTACTGACGCCAAATACCCCCCTACATTTTCACCCATTTTGGAGCCGTCTGTAAACCAGATCAAACTTCCAGCCTTGCAGGTAATGTGGTTGTCTGACCAGTCCTCTCTGCTCGGCAGTTCCACTGAGTAAGTAATTCCTTGTGAAATTACAATGTGGCAGCTTGACATCTGTTGTCGTTGCAAGTTGGTCGTGTTCAAGCACTGATTCGTGTAGAGATCTCAGCGTTTGAGAGTGCCAGTTTACTTTGCCAGTGCTGTTCGTTCTATACATGCCAGCTTTCGCCTCCTTCACAATAAATAAGTGAAGTGTCGGTAAGTTCAGCAGGGCATTTAGAGCAGCTCCTGGGGTAGTACACATGGCCCCTGTTGCAATAAGGCATGCTAGTCTTTGCAAGCTATTAAGTTTATTGATGATTGTCACTTGAGTTGTTTTCCTCCACCATACAACGCAGGCATACGTTATTATCGGCCTGACTATAGTGGTATACATCCACAGGGCTATTTTGGGGTTTAGGCCCCATTTCGTCCCTGCTAAGCGACAGCATATTCCTAAAGCTATTTTAGCCTTTTGGATCACATTGTTAATGTGAGCATTCCAAGTCCGTTTTTGGTCGATGATTACGCCCAAGTATTTGACTTCATTGGAGAATGGTATGGGAGTCCCCTTTATGAGGGGCGTTGCAAGTTTATCCAACTTTCGCTTTCTAGTAAAGGGGACTATTGTAGTTTAGCTCGGGTTGACCGAAAAGTTGTTCTCTGTGCACCATTTGTTTTAATTTAATTTAATTTTAATTTTATTTATTGTTAATTATGTTTAGAGATCTTTGTAGTATAGATGATACCGTGCTTTGACAGGGGCCGATAACACAAGCTACCACATCATCAGCATAGCTCTGTACATCTAAATCTCTTTTAGAGGCTTCCACCAGCAATTGGTCAAGTTCTATTGAGAAGCATAGATTCGATGCAACGAGACTTATTATAACACTATAAATAAAAAAAGGACTGATTGTAAAGTTATAAGTATTTGGTTGTGTTGTGATATTCATTAGAATAAATACTCTGCCATAAAGTTTTTTATTTTATTTTATGCTACTACATAATATTATTATAGTCAGCACTGAAATATATCTAAATATGTTAAAAAACTAAAAAAACAATATAGTACCGAAATTCCCGAAAATCCCGGTATTTCCCGCTTCCTTGAAGTACGGTCCCGAAAATCCCGGTTCCTAAAAATAGAACCGGTTCTCGATTCCCTAATAGTTGGAGTGACAGATATGGCGAGCATTATAAGCCCACTTGAGAGTATAATTATAAGTAGATTATTTTGACAGTGTCAATAATACTAAGGTAAGTATTTCAAATTTGGAACGCTTCCTGTCATTTATAATGTCAGATCGTAACATTCGCAACCTTTTTTCTCCGTTTAAAAAAAGTCAGCCTGTGCCATGTAAAGTTTTCATTTAGTTCGTGAGCCTACATCTAGTACTATTGTTGATCGAAGGATGTATATATAAATAAATAAATAACTTCTTACATTCACAACAATTATCTAAGCCCATGTTAATTTCATTAAGAAACTGTATCATGGAAAACTTGATAACGGATAAATAGATACTTAAATACTTTTTGTTTGTAAATACATACTTAATATACATAGTTAACACCCAGACCAAGACAAATAGACATGTTCATGCACACAAATATTTGTCTTGTTCGGGAATCGAACCACTGGCGCAGAAGGTGGGTAGCCTACCCCTGCGCCAAATCGGTCGTCTATATATGTTCTTAAAGTATAAGTATGTTAAGTTCTTACCTTTGGTGCCCACGGTGATGTTGCGGATGTACTCGCGGCGGCGCACCACGTCGGCCATCATGTACTGCCGGACGAGTGCGCGGATGCGGCGGTCCGGCTCGCGCCCGGCCAGCGCGTACATCCCCATGAAGTCTAGCGGTAAACATTTGTTCGGGATGCCCTGGAAATATTACCGATTTATTTTTACTTTTTCTGTATTCGCAATGCACGCTGTGACATCTAAAAACAATGCTCTTAGCTAACATTATGTACTATACGGTTCAAATGCTAATAGGATACAACTATTGGAAATGGAGCGTCACACATTCTTATAGCGTGTGTACAGAAGCGGCGCGCGCAGAGTATGTGTACTACTCGGTCGACCTAACATGCCACCTGCAGTTATACCCGTCCCTCTCAGTCTCAGGGCATGGCATGACAGAAGCGAGTGAAAGAATTCAGGTGTCATGTTAACTTGTACGACTTACAAGTGTCATTGTCGCGTAAAGCAACTCAAAAAGGTCCTATTAGCATTTGAACCGGATAGTATTATGTTTGTGTTATTATATTGTAACTGTTTGTCCTTAAATATATAAAATAAAATAAAATGGATTTTTTGTTATTGAAAACTTCAATAAACAATACCACTAGAAAACCGGTTTTTTATACACAACCGGGTAGCACTTAGCCTTCATCACACTTGATGTTAAGTGGTGATAAAGCTGAAGGTGGAAGTGCACTAATATCACTGAGGAACTGGTTATCTTATCTCTAACAGCCTACACACAACAGTGTTGAAAACATCATTGTTATGGTGTCTAACTTAGGTAAAATGGTGGTAGCTAGCCAGGCGGACTAAGAACAAGTCCTACCAACAACCACACCAAATACAATATGTACCCCCACTGGGAATCGAACCCGGGACGTCTGAGTCTGAAACCGGTGGTGTCAACCACTAGAACACGGAGGTGGTTTAATTTTTATCTACACAATTTCACACAAAACAAAATACATGTACCTTGAATGAAATAAATTATTACACGATTGGGGAGAGACTCGTATCTGAACTAAGCCGTAGCCTGTATCTCAGATACCCAGTACTTTCCCCTCTCTGACACAGGTACTTGTAACCATAACCGTTTATAAGACCATATCAAAATAATATCAGGCAACTCAAGGCATTCATCTGATAAATACAATAAGAAACAAAAATTTACAAGTAAATAAATAAATAATTTAAAATTGTTAATGTACCTTTGATAATCCTTTGTGTAGTTTCGCTGCGAAAGCTTCTCGTACTTGTGGAACGTCGTCCTGTAATAATAAATGTATTTCCAATACATTTTGTCGTCACACGGTCATGTTATTCTATACCTACAATACGTGTGCGCCATGGAGCTAGACTTAATACTGAGGTAACTGGAGTTTTCACCCTGAATAAAAAAGTGTACCCAGCAAATTTGACATTTAGTATGTAGTGGCTGTCAGTTGTCTCATATGACCATACGTATTTTTTCAAAGTGTAGGTGAGATGGAAGACAGCCACCGTGTAATTTGTGGACGCGACAGTCACAAAACGCGACTTAAGAGCTGCTGACAGCAGTTTTCATATATTTGAACTCGCTGCACGCGTGTGCCTAACACGTGACGCAAACCGAACCTTTATGTCGGATCAGACTGATGGGCAATGTGTCCGACTAAGCTTTCATCACACTTGATGTTAAGTGGTGATATGGCTGAAGGTAGAAGCGCACTACTCCCGGAATCCTCAATTGGCAATCACTGAGGAAATGGCTATCTCTATCTAACTGCCGGAGCACAATAATGCTGAAAACATATTTTTTATGGCGTCAGACTTAGACAAGATGTTGGTAGCTAGCCAGGCGGACTAAAAACAAGTCCTACACAATATGTATAGCCACTGGGAATTGAACCCGGAACCTCCGGGTCTGTAACCGGTGCGGTGGTGTGAACCACAAGAGCAAAGAGGCGGCATGATGAGTACTCACGATCATGAGGTGCGACAGGTTGTAGAACTGTTCGGCGGTGAACTGATCGCCGACGCCTTTCTGCTCGCAGATCTTGAGCATCGCCGCGCCCGCCGCTAGCCGTAAGTGTGCCATCTCCGCTTTGGACAACTGGTTTTGCTGTGGGCAACAAGAAACTAATTAGAAGACGTAAAAACTAGCTAAACATTACAGTGGTCTTCGAAAAATCCTCGAAATTATCAAAAATATTTTCTTTCATAAAACCAAATGAATAAAAAAGTAGCATAATTAGTGCAATAGTTTGTAAGTTTCATACATTTTCTTTTATAGAAATCAGAAATCAGCTAATCTTTCTCGAGAATTTTTGAATCGTCAGCTACGCCAACTGCGCTTCTGTGGCTTTTTTCTCGCCTGTGAGAAGACAAGCCGTCGCCAAGTGAGGTCGGAGTAATGTAGGATTAGCGATAGCTGCTGGCATCGCTACCATGGCATGCTAATGAGATACATCCACATATTACACTAAATATAAAGACATATAATCCAGCAATGAGTCTCCCTTGTGAACTATGAACGCGTTGAGCATCCTGAACGTCTTCTGCGCAGACAGTTCGTCTTGTTAGCAGCCCTCTCGCTATACACTGGAGCCCTTCAAGAACACTATCCTTATATTTTAAACTAAATAATATAGACATACATACCTGCAACAAGTCTCCCTCCTTGTGGACTATGAACGCGTTGAGCATACAAAAGTTTTCTGCACCGAAAGCTCATTTCGTTTGAGTCCTAGCAGCCATTTCGCCATAATTTTAAGGCCACACTATCCTTATATTTTAAACTAATTATAGACATGTGTGTACCTGTAACAAGTCTCCCTTGTGCACTATGAACGCGTTGAGCATCCTAAAAGTCTTTTGTGCAGAAAGCTCGTCTCGTTTGAGTCCTAGCAGCAACCTCGCCATACACTTGAGCCCTTCAAGAACACTATCCTTATATTTTAAACTAAATATAGAGACATACATACCTGCAACAAGTCTCCCTTGTGCACTATGAACGCGTTGAGCATCCTGAACGTCTTCTGCGCAGAAAGCTCGTCTCGTTTGAGTCCTAGCGGCCAACTCGCATCCACTTGAGCCCTTCAAGAACACTATCCTTATATTTTAAACTAAATATAGAGACATACATACATGTAACAAGTCTCCCTTGTGCACTATGAACGTGTTGAGCATCCTAAAAGTCTTCTGTGCAGAAAGCTCGTCTCGTTTGAGTCCTAGCAGCCATCTCGCCATACACTAGAACTCTTCTAGAACACTATCCTTATATTTTAATCTACTTATAGAGACATACATACCTGCAACAAGTCTTGTGCAGAAAGCTCGTCTCGTTTGAGTCCTAGCAGCTATCTCGCCATACACTAGAACTCTTCTAGACCACTATCCTTATATTTTAATCTACTTATAGAGACATACATACCTGCAACAAGTCTCCCTTATGCACTATGAACGCGTTGAGCATCCTAAAAGTCTTCTGTGCAGAAAGCTCGTCTCGTTTGAGTCCTAGCAGCCATCTCGCCATACACTAGAACTCTTCTAGAACACTATCCTTATATTTTAATCTACTTATAGAGACATACATACCTGCAACAAGTCTCCCTTATGCACTATGAACGCGTTGAGCATCCTAAAAGTCTTCTGTGCAGAAAGCTCGTCTCGTTTGAGTCCTAGCAGCCATCTCGCCATACACTAGAACTCTTCTAGAACACTATCCTTATATTTTAATCTACTTATAGAGACATACATACCTGCAACAAGTCTCCCTTATGCACTATGAACGCGTTGAGCATCCTAAAAGTCTTCTGTGCAGAAAGCTCATTTCGTTTGAGTCCTAGCAGCCATCTCGCCATAATTTTAAGGCCACACTATCCTTATATTTTAAACTAATTATAGACATGTGTGTACCTGTAACAAGTCTCCCTTGTGCACTATGAACGCGTTGAGCATCCTAAAAGTCTTTTGTGCAGAAAGCTCGTCTCGTTTGAGTCCTAGCAGCAACCTCGCCATACACTTGAGCCCTTCAAGAACACTATCCTTATATTTTAAACTAAATATAGAGACATACATACCTGCAACAAGTCTCCCTTGTGCACTATGAACGCGTTGAGCATCCTGAACGTCTTCTGCGCAGAAAGCTCGTCTCGTTTGAGTCCTAGCGGCCAACTCGCATCCACTTGAGCCCTTCAAGAACACTATCCTTATATTTTAAACTAAATATAGAGACATACATACATGTAACAAGTCTCCCTTGTGCACTATGAACGCGTTGAGCATCCTAAAAGTCTTCTGTGCAGAAAGCTCGTCTCGTTTGAGTCCTAGCAGCCATCTCGCCATACACTAGAACTCTTCTAGAACACTATCCTTATATTTTAATCTACTTATAGAGACATACATACCTGCAACAAGTCTTGTGCAGAAAGCTCGTCTCGTTTGAGTCCTAGCAGCCATCTCGCCATACACTAGAACTCTTCTAGACCACTATCCTTATATTTTAATCTACTTATAGAGACATACATACCTGCAACAAGTCTCCCTTATGCACTATGAACGCGTTGAGCATCCTAAAAGTCTTCTGTGCAGAAAGCTCGTCTCGTTTGAGTCCTAGCAGCCATCTCGCCATACACTAGAACTCTTCTAGAACACTATCCTTATATTTTAATCTACTTATAGAGACATACATACCTGCAACAAGTCTCCCTTATGCACTATGAACGCGTTGAGCATCCTAAAAGTCTTCTGTGCAGAAAGCTCATTTCGTTTGAGTCCTAGCAGCCATCTCGCCATAATTTTAAGGCCACACTATCCTTATATTTTAAACTAATTATAGACATGTGTGTACCTGTAACAAGTCTCCCTTGTGCACTATGAACGCGTTGAGCATCCTAAAAGTCTTTTGTGCAGAAAGCTCGTCTCGTTTGAGTCCTAGCAGCAACCTCGCCATACACTTGAGCCCTTCAAGAACACTATCCTTATATTTTAAACTAAATATAGAGACATACATACCTGCAACAAGTCTCCCTTGTGCACTATGAACGCGTTGAGCATCCTGAACGTCTTCTGCGCAGAAAGCTCGTCTCGTTTGAGTCCTAGCGGCCAACTCGCATCCACTTGAGCCCTTCAAGAACACTATCCTTATATTTTAAACTAAATATAGAGACATACATACATGTAACAAGTCTCCCTTGTGCACTATGAACGCGTTGAGCATCCTAAAAGTCTTCTGTGCAGAAAGCTCGTCTCGTTTGAGTCCTAGCAGCCATCTTGCCATACACTAGAACTCTTCTAGAACACTATCCTTATATTTTAATCTACTTATAGAGACATACATACCTGCAACAAGTCTTGTGCAGAAAGCTCGTCTCGTTTGAGTCCTAGCAGCCATCTCGCCATACACTAGAACTCTTCTAGAACACTATCCTTATATTTTAATCTACTTATAGAGACATACATACCTGCAACAAGTCTCCCTTATGCACTATGAACGCGTTGAGCATCCTAAAAGTCTTCTGTGCAGAAAGCTCGTCTCGTTTGAGTCCTAGCAGCCATCTCGCCATACACTAGAACTCTTCTAGAACACTATCCTTATATTTTAATCTACTTATAGAGACATACATACCTGCAACAAGTCTCCCTTATGCACTATGAACGCGTTGAGCATCCTAAAAGTCTTCTGTGCAGAAAGCTCGTCTCGTTTGAGTCCTAGCAGCCATCTCGCCATACACTAGAACTCTTCTAGAACACTATCCTTATATTTTAATCTACTTATAGAGACATACATACCTGCAACAAGTCTCCCTTGTGCACTATGAACGCGTTGAGCATCCTAAAAGTCTTCTGTGCAGAAAGCTCGTCTCGTTTGAGTCCTAGCAGCCATTTCGCCATACACTAGAACTCTTCTAGGACACTATCCTCATATATTACACCAAAACTTTAACCATGGCATCAAGCCTTCATACTGAACAACGCACAGCAAGATTTTTTGTCGGTAATGAAAAAAATATTTCGACTCTCCATACAAAATGTCCCGATAAGTTGCTAAATTTGTAGAAAGTCTTTTTTTTTTCATTTCCGACAAAAATCTCTTGCTGTACTATTTTCAGCATGATGGTCTGAAGCCATGGTTAAAATTTTTGCAAGGGTGCCCCTAACTCCCTGTATTTCAATATATACCTGTAACAAGTCTCCCTTGTGCACTATGAACGCGTTGAGCATCCTGAAAGTCTTCTGTGCCGAAAGCTCGTCTCGTTTGAGTCCCAGCAGCCACCTCGCCATACACTTGAGCCCTTCGAGCTTGCAGCGCGTCTCTTCGGGCAGCTCTTCTTCGGCGCACCATTCCCCGTCGGGCGCGTTTGGACCACCGCCTCCTTCGCGGACTAGGAGTTCTTTTACTATCTGATGTAACAAAAAAGAGGAATTAAGTAAAAGATAATAACAAAAACGTAACAAAACAAAAAAAAACTATTAAAATTATTAACAATAGTCAACGTGAGCAGACTCAGTAAAACAAGACAAATATACGGCTGGAAAAAGATGAGCTTTTATAATGTGTGCTGTTTGAATAACTGATTACCGAAACAGTTTTTTCTTTCTTATATTCATAGGCACTATTAGCTTTTGAAGCTAAATTTTAACTGAGAAATGAATAGGTATACCATAGAGGACATAATGGTTCTGGTGTTCGATGGACGCTAAAGTACGGTTGCAGAGCACGAAGAATCTCGCACACGATACACCATCACACTTGCACAGATCCCTGAGACAGCGGTCATTACATCTGTGCGAGCGTGACGCACTATATTTAGGCGGGGGCGACAGGGACAGGTAAAAACAGGTCATTTTACAAAATTCTTCGTGATCCGCGACGGTACTTTATAGTTGGTATATATTTACCTTTCTCGAGACAATATTTTTGATGTGCACGGGGAAGTTGTCGGGCAAGTTGTGGGCAATGTGGCCGAGGGTGACTATCGCCGTGCGGTAGTGCTCTGAGTGGGGGCTGAGTGTAGCCTTCAAGGTTTCCAGGATTTCGGTGAAGATCTGAGTGCGCTGTTCTGGCACGTTCACGAATAGGCACCTGGAGAAACAAAACATGGGTTAAAAATAGGTTATTGTAGTTGACAGAGAAAGTTGTAAGAAATTTTTATTTTAATTGAAGAATTAAAACAAAAAAATATAGTTTTAAAAGTTTTATGTAAGTGGCTAGTTACTTTTGCTCGGGAGTTGGGAACTCTTTGTAATCACTTTGGTGACATTAAGCTAATATTGTGCGAGCGAAATGAACCTTCAAATTAACAAGAACCGTTTTGTTTTAATCTTAGATTAGAACCGAAATAATTTCGATTCTGAAAGAGCGAAACCGTAATGTAAATACTCTTTTAATAATGTATGAAGTTTCTTGTAATTCGTTCGCCAGTTTTAAAGGACTTAGACCAATTACCTAACCAATGTATGAGCAGTTAAATATGGACTTAATGTCGTGCTCTGTAGATGCACTTTAGCTTGCGGCAGGCTCGCTTACCGCGCGCTGTCTGCTATTGCATATTGTTACTGTAAAGTGCATCTACAGTGAACGATATTAAGTCCATATTTGGCTGCTCATACTTTGGTTTGGTGGGAGCGGTGCGGTATAAGTGGGCTATGACCTAAACCTGGTTTCCGAGCCCTTTGTGATCACAACGCGTTTATGTACTTTTTTATTATTTACTTACAGACACTAATATCACAAAGAAGACTATACTTACTCATTACACGTTGAGAGACGTTGACATACCTGACAGCATTTTTGGCTTGTTTCGGCGTACCGACCTCGGCATACGCCTTGCAGAGTGTGATCAGTCTTGGGAAAAGCGTTGGGCACGCTTCGCCTAAAATCAAGGAGTTATAAGTAGTAATAATTAATGATGACCGAGTAACATAACAACCATCCTAAACTAAAGCATCATCATCAGCCATTTAATGTGGCCACTGCTGGAACACTGGCCTTCCTTATAGATGAATAACGACTGCAAACTGAGCCGGGACCAACGGCTTAACGTGCCTTCCAAAGCACGGACGGAGGAGCTCGAGATTATACATTTTTGGTCACACATCGACTTGGAGATTACTCTGTAAACTTGCATGTATATTATGAATGAATGAATGAATGAATAAATGTACTCACTGAGGGGGCGATATTTCCCTAGGAATGTGAGCGCAGCCAGTATGTGCGGGGCGACGCCTTCGTCGTCCAACTCCAGCAGTGACGTCAATCGGCTGAGCACGTCCTCGTGGAGGAAGTGTGCGGGGAACACGAACGAAAGCATCACTAGTAACTTCAGCCCGCGTTCTGCACATTTGTCCATGTCGATACCTGCGGATAAACATAATGCATAGGATTTTAAACGTGCATGGTCATTTTCACTAATACTGTTACGAAAAGCGGGATATTTACCAATTTTAATTTAACGAATGATGGACAAATTAGACGTATAAGTAAATTACTAATGAAGTACTAAATATAAGCTATCATTATATTTAGTACTTCATTCCATTGTATGGTAAAGTACCCTAGTACCTGGAGAACAAAGATATGGCTACAATCGCCCATGTATAACTTGTGTGGATTGGACGTGTAAACGCCTCAGTCGAAGACATTCTATACTCCTATTTTAAAATCTCTGAATATATCGTTTATAAATTGTTACGAATTATTTCGAGTTATTTTATCATTATTTCATCAATAGTCCCTCTGTTCCTCGCGTTGCATTGAGTCGATGTTCGCTTGTTTTGATTCGATATCACTCAGTTTATTACGACGTTTAGACCCTGGCTTTTATCTACCTTTTGGACTTCACTGTTTTTCAGCCAAAGTGATAATGGAGATAAAGTTCATGTAAACATAATCTTACATTACGATAGATTAAATTTCGGTTGGTTGTACGTCCAGTCGCAATATAAAAAGCTCCATCCCGGCGGCGCGGTCCCCTTGACCGCGGACTCGACGTAGCCCACGAGTATGAGCAGGGACTCGTGGTCGATCATCACCGAACTGACTCGTTCAAGCAGCATCTTGACCGTGTTGTAGTATATGTTAGTCATTACTGGCTGACCAAGACGTTTAGCTGATGATGATGTTGATGATGATGATGATAATAGTTGACTCACCGCATTCTTCTGCGACGCTGATGTCCGTCCCCTTGACGGCGGACTCCACGTAGCCCACGAGTATGAGCAGGGACTCGTGGTCGATCATCACCGAACTGACTCGCTCGAGCAGCATCTTGACCGTGTTGTAGTATAGGTTTGTCATCACTGGCTGACCGAGACGTTTTAATACACTCGACTGAAAAGAAACCGATTCATATTATATGGCTGAGTGTAGTTACTGTTGATTTGTTTTAAACAATAATTTATAATTTTTATACAAACACTAAATTTTGCAGTTAGAGCTCTGGTTTGATTTTCACACACAAAGTTATATTTTGAATATAAGAAAAAATAATATGCTTCCACAAATGCGTCTGTGAGGACTGTGAGTTTAGAGTCGGTAATCCCTGCCATGATTCACAATCATTCGGAAAGGGGATCGGATTCGAATTCCGTGTATTGTCTGTGCATACGTTGAGCTGTCGGAAACGATTCCGACGGTTTGTAAATAAGAGGGCTGGTATCAAGTATATTAGTTCCAGTAAAAATAATACTCACAGTTGTACGAACACAAACTTCGCAGCTAACATTGGGATTGAGTATAGTTTCCATTCCTTGGAGCAACTCCGGCGCCTGTTTCATATGAACCGAGAACTTGTTCAGGAACTCCTGAGCTTTCACAGACTCCGGCAGGAATTTGGAGCTTATGTGTAACACTTTAGCGATCATTTCCTTTTGCACGGCCGGCGTCGGCGGCTTCCTATGAAGCTCTACCCACTCGGCTACAGTGCGACGAACGGCCAACTGGTGCTTCTGTAGCTCGATGAACGCTTTCGTTGCGTTATCGTCTATATTAGACATTAAATAGTAGAGTTTCTTCATACGGACCGGGGCCGGCAATGTATAAGGTACGAGCGAAGTATTCAATAGCCTTTCAACTAGCAATCTGTCTTCTAACGCAGTCATGTAGTAACCGTGTAAGATTTTGTCTTTGATCCATTGCACTGCCTTTTCTGTGGCAGTAGGAACGCTTTCTTCGGTCAAAAATTTCTTGTATATCATAGCGAGGCCGGACATGGCCTCTTTTCTGATTTTGAACTTTTTATCGAGAGTCCTTTCTCTGACGAAGTGGAGAAGGTCTTCAGACTCTGCTACGGCTTGGAAGTCTCTCTGAGCTGTTGCAATAATGGCCATGACGACTTCGTAACGAACTTGCTCATGCGCATCGTGCTGTCTCATCTTTAACGTCTCTGTAATATCTTTCCTTAAATCGGGGTGGTGCACAAGAAAATGCATGCAATACTGTACGCATTTGATTCTGATTGGCACGGATATATCGTTGAAGCGACCTAAGAACGCGCGCCATAAGGCTGGGTATTGCTTGGCAAGCTCTGATCCTGGTTCTGAGAACATTCTAGCGAGTAAAGCCACGCCGCTGAGCCTTTCTTGGAACTGTGCGGATTTCAGCTTGCACTCGAGCTGAGGCAAAACCGAGAGCAACAGTGAAGGGCAGCATTGGTACAACTCGTAAATAAGCTCGAATACTTTGGAGAATATCAACAGATTCTTCTCTTCTTTGCCGAGTATTAGGACGTGATTGAAGAACTGAAACAAAGCATAAATAAGTAATCGTATCAGCGGAAACTATGATAGTTTCACGATAATCTAAAATACTCTTAAAGATAACGGTATCATAATAGTAAAATCGATCATTTAAACGTGAGCATTCCATTCATAAATGACTATATTTATCAAAATGAGTGTTAAGATAAACATGTTCTTTAATGGATACTAGCGGCCCGCCCTGGCTTCGCACGATTGGATATTTATGTTTTAAACATTTTGGGATAAATATGAAAATCTGAAAACACAACGTCGGTAACGTCCGCTGCGTAGGGAACTGCGCGGGTACCTATCTAATAGAATAGATGTGCTCACGCCCCTCCTCGTACTTCGGTCCGCGCAACGCGCCACCCCGCCCGGTGTTGCACGCAAGCAACACTACACAGCAAGGGATTGAAACACAGAACAAAATCCTTAATATCTTTAGAATGGAAAGTCCGATTTCATTGATTCAAAGAGCAATCTACAGGTATTGAAACACGGCTTGAATACGAAATTAATTATTTGTTTATGGATCAATACCAAGGTACGAATAATGTGGCCTAGTTTGTACCAGCGTTACTGTTTCATATTTTAACATGAAAAAGTAGTTATTGTGACGCAACTGTAATAGTTCAGACATATGGTATCGCGGATTTCTTTGTAGATATTGATGTCCTCTATAAAACTGTAGTACATTACTTTGCTCTATTGTCAATAGTTTTAGCAGGGTTCGCGGTATAAGGATTTTTTTGTATCTTTTTTCACACCTATTGTTACATTATCGAAGTTTTCACACGGGTCCATAACTTTTTTAAATTATTCTATAGCCTATGTTAATCAGGGATAATTTAGCATCCTAAAAATTAAAGAATTTTTGAAATCGGTCCCGAAGTTTTTGAGTTTATTCGTTACATACGTAAGCTCGACCAGGAAAGTGCTTTAACAGTTTTGTTGACAGTTCCCATACATTTAAAATATCGCTATAGCTCAGATCTGAATGACATTTCAATAACGTTGAACCTTATTGATTTACAGAATACAGTGAATTTTAAAACTAAAGATGATAAAGCAATTTCTTGGTTGAGTTTACATACATTCAAATCTTTCTTCTTTATAATAATTAGTATATAGTATAGATAACAACGAGATATTACGCACAATCACTACTAGCAAGCATTTTATTGGAGTCTCACTAAGTTTTTCATAATTAAATTACTAACTGCTCCCTGTGGTTTGGGGAAATCTGAATAAAATAAAGCTTGTCACTCAATAAGTAATGTGGCTCCTGGTGAAAGAATTTCAAAATCCGCATCCGTTCAGTAGTGCCAGAGATGCTTTTACTTACATCCAAACTAAGAAACATACAAACTTCACACCTCTTCATAATATTAGTGCAAATGTCTATTCTAATATTATAAAGAGGAAAGATTTGATTGTTTGTTTGTTTGCATCGAATAGGCTCTGAAACTACTAGACCGATTTAGAAAATTCTTGGACCATTAGAAAGCAACATTCTTTCCGAGTGACATACGCTATATTTTATCCCGATATTTTTTTTGATCCAGAGCGGTGTAGCACTTAGCCTTCATCATTCATCATATTCCCACGGGAACGGGTACCACGCGGGTAAAACCGCGAGGATCCGCTAGTTGATTATAAAATTAAAACGAGACTCATGAAATATGAATACAGCAAGAGGAAATGTATAATTTCAGCATATCAGTGTGCAATCCAACAAGTTCCGTTAGTAAGTGCGTAATTCATCATACATGTGTATCAGATCCCAGCGGTATCGTTTACCAAAACAAATCAGGCGTCATTGATCGAAACACGTCAACTGCGATGCAAATTAAGCTAACGTTATTTTTGGTTTACAGCTTTGAACAAGCACAATCTTGAAGATATTATAAAAAGTCACATAAACTTTGAAAAATCCAAACTAATCCTATTCCCTACTAATATCATAAATGCGAAACTTTGTGAGTATGGATGGATGTGTGTTTGTTACTCTTTCATGCATAAACTATTGAACGGATCTGGAAGAAATTTGCAACAGAGATAGATTATAGGCTGGAATTATACAAAGGATACTTTTTATCCCGATATTCCCACGGGAACCACGCGGGTGAAAACGCGAGCAGCCGCAAGTATTATAAGTGTGAAAGAGTGTTTGTTTATCCGTCTTTCACGTCACAACGGAGCAACACGGATCGACGTGATTTTTGGTATGGGTATAGTCTGGGAGCTGGAGAGTGACATAGGCTACTTTTTGTCGGGCGAAGCCGCGGGCGGAAGGCTAGTTAAGAATAATACAATGAAAACTTAAGGTCGAAACGCACTAAAGCGGCGCGGCGCGAGACTGCAGCAGAGCGGTGTTGTGCGACAAATATTCTGTCTGAATTTCATTTCAATTATTTCATTTCTGTATGAATTTCAATGACGCCAACCGTACTTCAGCGGCGCGGCGCGGCGAGGCACACAGTTTTTTTCATATCGAATATTTTGACGCGCAGCGCCGGCGCCGCTCCGCTGCAGTGCCGCGTAAGTGCGGTTCGACTTTTAACCGGTACTGGTTCGACCGGACTGACCGACAACGATGGTGCAATAATACGGGAGTACCTATTGCGTCCAGGGCCGTGGTTCGATCAAATCAAGCTACTTATCTGGGAATCAGATTGAGTCTGTTATTTACAACAAAAAGCTTTAACCGGACCGGAACTTGTAAAACTACTAGTACTACCTTAATCTTCAAAAATCAAAGAACCTAAATTAAACTGTTTGGTTTCACTAACGACTGCAAATGCAGGCGGGACCGGCTTAACGTGCCTTCCGAAGCACATAGGAACTCGAGATGAAAGTTTTTGGTCACCCATCCCGTGACCGACCATTACGAAAGTTACTTAACCTCAACGATCGCAGGCTGCTAACCACTGCGCCACGAGCACATGTATAATGTGTTAAAAACTATAATGTGCTGTAATGCTCATGTCGTGTGTTACTCAGTGACAAGGTTACATAACACTTTCGCCGTCTTTTACAAACTGTTGAGGTAACTAAGGTCACAGATGTGCCGCGACTCGCGACCCCAAAGTTGTTAATGAATGTTTGTTACAATGTTTATATAATACTTGCTGGTTCGCGCGAATTTACCCGCTTGGTACCCATTTCCGTGGGAGTATCGGGACAAAATATAGCTTATATCACTAACGGAATAACGTTTACTTACAATAAAGTAATATAAAAAATTAAACCTACTTCAAAAAGTACCTGTCAACCGAAAAGGACAAAATAATATCTTTAAAATTAGGTGTATATACCAACTTAGGGAACAGTCCAAATTTCATCAAAATCAGTTCAGTAGTTTTTGAGATATGCGTATTTTATGGAACAATCTACACTAAAAATAAGAATTAAATCCCGAAGTAATCTAACATAATAAATCGACGTCAAAAAGTACCTGCCAACTGAAAAGGACAAAATAATATCTTTAAAATACCTACCCTTTAAGAGATCGGTGATCATCGTGTAAGTACCTATATTATATGCTCCTGGCTGGCACCAACTATTTAATACCTATTTTAGATTAAGTACTTTTTTTTCGTAAGTATTTTTTTGTGTAAATTGTACCATAAGATACCTAGGTATATCTCAAAAACTACTGAACCGATTTTTATGAAATTTGGACTGTTCCCTAAGTACCTACACCTAATTTTAGTCAAAGAATTATTTTGATATTACTTTTAGTTTTCGCGAAATCCGTGGACAAACATACAAACATACATATACCTACGAAATTTAGCATACGTGCTTGGAGGCCTAAATAGAACGCTGCACTCAAATGTTATCTAATTCCATTACATACATACCTACTGGTCAAACTGACTGATAACCTCCTTTTATGAATTCGGTTAAAAATCGGTTTAGGAGCTCCAGAGATTCACTCAAACATCCATACCAAGTTTACCTCTTATTATACTATATTAGCGTAGATTAAGTACTTATGTACTTTTTGAAGTCTCCTTATCTATCCATCCATAAGGAAGGCCAGTGCCCCAGCAGTGAGGACTTGGGGACCTTAATTGGCTGATGATCTTGAAGTACTTATGTGATGATAGCTCTATTAACTTTAGATAGAAATAACGAAATAGTCCTACTGCTTTAAAATAAAATAAGACAATTTTCCGTATAAGTATTCGTTTCAAAATTTTCTATTGTGAACGATCGAATCCTAAACTTTACGGAGCTTGGCTTGGGACAAATTCGGTGAACCACTTCTGACTTTTTTATTCTGGTTGGCGTTTCACCGAACACTGGCAGCCTCTATCCCTAATCGCTTTACGCATTGTTCTACCCTAGTTTAATACATAAACATAACCAAATAGTAAAAGGGTTTGCGCGTGAATGGCGAGGCACCAGTCACACGAAAAAAATTAGAAGTGCTTCACCAAATTTGTCCCTGCCATGAACAATATGTATTTTCATTATTGTAAAAATGGACTAAAATATTAAGAACACCCACAGACCAACCCAAATATTTACAATCTAACCAAATTCGACACAATCGAAAGTCCAACACTTGAAACAAAAAATCGTCGTCAGAATATAATATTAAACACAATGTCCGATTAGGAGATACTTTACAGTGTACTTGACAGTTTTGTATGGCCTATCTGTCAAGTAACAGCTAATCAGAACTTACTTAGACATTGTGAAACAGGCCCTAAAAGTGTCATTCAATAATAGCACTTACCCCTTGTATATAAGGTTCCAGCGTCTCGTTAGTCTTGATGATGAGTTCCTTGGCCAAAGCATACGCGTGTTTGTGCTCCCGTTTGTTCGGCTCCACCAGATTGATGAGGATCACATTCAGGAGCTCGTTGGAGACCACGTCCGACTCCGTGATCAGAGGGCAGAGGACGTCCAGCATGAAGGATTTCACTTTTGTTGAGTGCTCCGTACTGTAAAAATGGGAGATGTTTAGTATTTTTACCAGACTGCGACAGGAGGGTTATGTTTTTTCAAGAGTATGTAATGTATGTATGAATGTAGTTCTACAGCCTAAACTGTTTGAGGAGTTTCAACTTATGAAGTGTCATTAGATTCATCTTGATAGCACGTACAGCCTAAACGGTTTGAGGGGTTTCAACTTATGACGTGTCGTTAGATTCGTCTTGATAGCGCGAGTGGCACTATGTAAGTACATTAAAAAATTTAAAAAATCAAAATGACGAATAAAATCTACCAATACCATCGAGTGGGGTTTCAAAAGGTAGGGTTTTAAATAGCGAAAATAAAAACGTAATTATTAAAAAAACAAAAAACGTGACTGCAGAAAATTTACCATTAAAAATGGAAAAACAAGCGCTTTAATTTCTCTTTGCAGTGTTTCACCGAACGGTGCCCTGACTGCAATTAGATATTAAAGAGCTGGTTTTTCCCTTTTTGGTAGTAATTTTTTTTGTTTAAATTCTTGTACCTTCTTCAACAGCACAAGTATGACATGTTCTTAAATGATTACCGGGTGTTGAATACTGCAAACGCAGTTGGAGCTAACGGCTCGATGTACCTACCTTGCGAAGCACGGGGAGCTCGTGATGGTAAATTTTTGGTCACCCTTAATATGAGGGATCAATGAGAGAGAAGTTTACCCGTCACAATCGCAGGCTGAACGCGCTAACCACAGCGCCAACTACAGCGCCAACTACAGCGCCAACTACTCTTTCCAAAATTAAAAAAAAACTAATTTAAAAAACTTAAAAAACCCGTCTGCGGTGCAAAAAACTAAAAAGAAAAAAACAAGCAAAAAAAGATCGATTGTGGATTGAATATGTTCTTAGTTCTTACTAGTAAATTGTATGCAGCGTTATATATATTAGGTACTTATTACAAATTTTAAGTAAGAGAATTCTCGGAAGCAAGCGGGATCCATTTGCGTATAAAATCTATAAAAATATCATGGATCCCGCCTGCTTCCAAGAATTATCTTACTTAAAATTTGTATTAAGTACCTAATACACGCTGCATACAATTTACTAGTAAGAACTAAGAACATATTCAATCCACAATCGATCTTTTTTTGCTTGTTTTTTTCTTTTTAGTTTTTTGCACCGCAGACGGGTTTTTTAAGTTTTTTAAATTAGTTTTTTTTTTATTTTAAGCTTTTTAGTTAAATGTTCTATGTACATGAGCAAGACTTCGCAGACGTGTCAATTCTTGTAGGGAGTTTTGGTCGTTAACTTCACGAAAAACCAAAATTCTATACAACTCCTATTATTATCGCCTAATAAATAAACCAAAGAAAATAAAACTTCTAAACCAAAATTCTAAATAACTCCTATCCTATTATATTATACTAATTAATTTACTACTTAAACCAAAGAAAATAAAACTTCTTGACTAACTTAACTATCAATCAATGAAAACGATTTTGTTTGTTATTGTTAAAATTCGACGAATATTTTTTTTTAAATTAATTAAATATCACGTCATAATCCGTCAATTCCGTCATATAGGTACCTTAAATTAAACCAGTATTTTATTTTTCAACACACTTGCTCATAAAGTGAGCGTTATTACATCGATCTTAGGGCCATAAACCGAACTATAACCCACGCGTGCATAATAATATTACAGTACTAGTTGCGTAATAGAATTATCCCTACAAAGTTAAGTAAGTACCTAACTGCAAATTATATGCGAGTAAACAGAGACTTTTCAATTTAACCGGGTAATACAGTATCCCTACAAAGTTAAGTTAGTACCTAACTGCAAGTTATATGCGAGTCAACAGAGCATTTTCAATTTCAGCGGGTAATAGATACAGTTCTTTTTTTGTAACAACAAAGAGGTTTTATACGGCTGAAAATCCATTTACGTTTTTAGAATAAATAAATGTGTCCCTAATTAAGACAAAAAACATAATTAAGTATATTATTATCAAATTATTTATAATTCACAATAATTTGTTATAAAACATTTGCATTTTATCACTATTATTATACTTAATTATTTTGACGTAGGCTGTATGGCTGTATGTAATCAATCACCTCACATTTGGCGCGTGCAAGAAAAAAAAACTTGCGCGCTTTTTCCCTTAGTTAATATTAGGTTAATACAATATGTATGCAATAAATGTTTGTTTTTCCTCGCAAGTGTGTTGAAAAAGTGCGTATGAAACTCGTGAGCAACTTACTCACTAGACACTCGGCTGATTTACGCCCTCGCCTGCGGCTCGGGCTGCAACTAGGGTTGTGAAAAAATAATCGATTATTAAAAAAATCGATTATTTTTCTTTAAAAATCGATTTTTAATAATCGATTTTTTAAATATGAATAATCGATTATTAAAAAATCGATTATTTATTTTCTTATTTCCAACAACAAAAAACGATTTTTTTTCAGCGCCATGCCGCGCCGCCATCTATCACGTTTAACAAGTACCATCTCGGGCCGTCCGTAGCGTAGCGTAAGGTGGTATTCCACTTATCAGGGATCTTTATCCAATATACATTTGATCAAAGAAATTGGACGTCGAATATATGAAATTGGACGTCAAAGTTGTCCAATTTCTTTGATCAAATGTGTATTGGGCGGCGATCTTTGATAAGTTGAATACCACCCGTAGGTGGGCATTAATAGCCGGTACACACGTTTCGAACTTTCGATCCGACCACCCCGATTTGGGGGGCTACCGCGTAACTTTATGGGTATGAACTTCATACATTTTTGGGAACTTTAAGTCAATTTTATAAAGAAAACAGCCGCTATCTGGGGGGCTACCGGCTAAGAAATCTGGATATGGGTATGAGCTTCAACTGTCATTTGAATTCCTTATTCTGATAGATTTTTGCTGCATTGTTCTGTTGAACGTTGCTAGCTAGTTATCGTTATACCCGACGTCACAAAACAAGGAACTGACAGCGGCTATTTTCTTTATAAAATTGTCTTAAAGTTCCCAAAAACGTATGAAGTTCATATCCATAAAGTTACGCGGTAGCCCCCCAGTTCCTTGTTTTCTGACGTCGGGTATAACGATAACTTGCTAGCAACGTTCAAAAGAACAAAGCAGCAAAAATCTATCAAGATAAGGAATTCAAATGACAGTTAAAGCCCATACCCATATCCAGATTTGTTAGCCGGTAGCCCCCTTGTTCTGCTAACCTGTGGGGGCTTCCGCGTAACTTTATGGATATAAACTTCATACGTTTTTTTAAACTTTAAGTCAATTTTATTACAAAAATAGCCGCTATCAGTTCTTTGTTTAATGACGTCGGCACGTGAGTAAATACTCCATCAGAATCCAAGCTGCTACGGCCCGCTGTTGGTACACTCACACATAGCGCGGCGTGTGCGCGTGACCTCTCACCAACACGGGCTTACCGCCGCGCCGCCGGGGTAAGAACTGATCTGCGCGCCGGCTCAGTTGCAGTATAACTGACAGGGCCGCTGACTGTCACATTTCGGTGACATAAAAATTTGAAACACGCTTATTCTGTTTTCCCGAATGACTACAACCCTGTTATTTTTAAAGCTAGAGTGAATAGGCTGCTTCTGGGTAAGCTCGCCCCATCTTAGGCTTCTTCTCAACCCTAAGGTTCAGTATGAAGCCAAGAGCAAGCCCATACTATATAAAAAAAATAAAAAAACTTGATATTTTTTTTATAAAATCAACCTAAATTATAACAAAAAACCTCATGTTAAGATTGACCCTCATATTAATAATACTGTTGTTCCTAAATTTAAGTTTTTCTTCGGATTAAATTTAATTTTTCAACGGTTTTTTTTAAGTGCCATAAAAAATCGATTTTTACATAAAAATCGATTATTTCAATACAAAATAATCGATTTTTTTAAAATCGATTTTTTTCTGAGTAGAAATAATCGATTATTAAAAAATCGATTTTTTTATATGGAAGTCACATCCCAAGCTGCAACCCACAGCCTCGTGTATAATGAGCAACCTAAGCTCACTTGTATCATAATATACTATTAACATCGCAACAATACGTATCAATCAATGATTATTGTATCACAATCACAACAGTCCAAGTTATTTCAATTTACCTATAATTTTAAAACTTTTAAATACACTCACTTAACAGTATTTTATGTTTGCCAAACGTTAGCGCGTTCTCATCGACTATCAGCGCCATCTAGCCGTGACCAAAGAAAACAATATCTATATAAAATTCAAAAATGAATGTTGATAAGCGCAAAACTCGAGAACGGTTAGGCCAATTCGGCTAATTTTTTTTTGATATGTTCTATAAAGCACGCGGGAAGGTTTTTATGAAGAAACTGCGTGAAAAATAGTAAAACAACACTTTTTATTTTTCCCATAGAAACAATTAGCACTTATTAGTCGAAATTAATTCAAAACATATCATATATTTATATTTTCGTCATCGTCTTTGTAACCTCCTCATTTTGATACCCCACTCGATGGGATTAAAAAATATATTTTTTTACAATGCACAGAATATATCGCCTTAAAGCCGCCGAGGAGCCCGTGGCGCAGTGGATAGCGCGCTCGGCCTGCGATCGTTGAGGTTAAGCAACGTTCGCAATGGTCGGTCACGGGATGGGTGACCAAAAACTTTTCATCTCGAGCTCCTCCGTGCTTCGGAAGGCACGTTAAGCCGTTGGTCCCGGCTGCACTTGCAGTCGTTAATACCCACCAATCCGCACTGAGCCCGCGTGGTGGGTCATGGCTCATTCTCCTTATTCATCCATAAGGAAGGCCAGTGCCCCAGCAGTGGGGACATTAAATGGCTGATGATAATAAAGCCGCCATTTTGTTTTTTTTGTTAATTTTGATGTCCCATTGTCACTCGGCCCGTTAAGACGAATCTGACGACGTATCATTTATTAAAATCGGTTCATCCGTTTAGAAGTTACGAGGGAACATAGAAACGGACACACATACATACAGGTCAAATACATAACCCTTTTTTGGCTTCGCCGCAGACGGGTAAATACGTAATCACTGCTCAGCCGAGCTACTACTGAGTAAATACTTTGACCACCTCTGTGGTCTAGTGGTTCACACCATCGATTTCAGAACAAGAGGTCCCGGGTTCGATTTCCAGTGGGGGTAGGTACATATTGTATTCGGTTTGGTTGGTGGTAGGACTTGTTCTTAGTCCGCCTGGCTAGCTACGACCATCTTATCTAAATCTGACGCCATAACAATGATGTTTTCAGCATTATTGTGTTAAGGCAGTTAGAGATACGATAGCCAGTTCCTCAGATGTCTAGGATTTCGGGAGTAGTGCGCTTCCACCTTCAGCCTTATCACCACTTAACATCAGGTGTGATGAAGGCTTCCTCAGATGTTGACGATTTCGGGAGTAGTGCGCTTCCACCTTCAGCCTTGTCACCACTTAACATCAGGTCTGATGAAGGCTAAGTGCTACACCGTTGTGGATAACAAAAAAAAATCTACATATTGATATTTAGCATCAGCAAGCAACAATACCCACTTGACTATCCTGAACATGAGCGAAAAGAGGGCGCAGAATATCTCCTGACAGTCCTCCAACTCGAAGCACATGTTGAACGACTTGACGTAGGCCAGGTTCTCGAGCAGGTAGAAGTAGCGCTTGAACGCCGGGTCCTTCGGGTCGCGGAGACCTTGCAGCTGCCGGATCAGGAACAGGAATATTGTCTTCACCTGTGGAAAAGGAACATTTTAATGAGTAAATCCACAGCCGTCTCTATCGTCTTCTACAAGCCATGCTATGATACGGAACGGCAACATTGCTGTGAACCGGTTTAATCCTCTGAGTACTAAATCCTATGGAGGTGGCATACCTACGAAAAAGTGAGGTGTAAAAGTCACAATGTAAGAAAATCTTGGAATTCAATTTTAAACCACTTCTAATTGACAACATTTCATAAAATTTATCATGTGTTTTTATTTGCTATTTAGAAATAACATTTAAAAAGACGAGACTCGTATTTTTTCCTTTTCCAAAATTTTTATTTTTAGTCATCGTAAAATTAATTTGAAAACTTACTCATTCAAAAAGAGCCTAAGTCCAGGAAGAAGGCAGGTTGGCGGACATACCTTTGCAAATTATTTAAAAAAATACATTCTGACGTCGTCAAGTCAACGTAACACTAATGACGTTTGTTGTTTGTTGTTGTTACGGTTTCTCGTTTGGTTTAAGTTGTTTTATTTGATGTTATTTCTCTTCATAACTTGTAAATTTATTTCAAAATCAAAAAAACTGTTCGTGAATTAGATCCCTTAATTTTATGTGTAGTTCCTGGCTGCAAAAATACAGTACTGAAATGCCCAAAAAATCATTTTTTTACGTGCCCATGTCCACACGTTCACAGTGGTGTGCTGCTTTATATAAAAATAAAGTACTATGTGGTAGTGTGTACTAAATTACAGGGATTGGATGGAGAATAAAGTCACAAGACCTCGACTAAAACCCCAAGTACCAAGAAGGCTTCAAAATGTTAATAAAGATCCAACATTTCCTTCAACATCAGGACATTTAAATCCCTTCCCAAATACACAAGAAAAAGGTGTTGTGTGTTTTTTTTTGCATTGGTTATGTCCCAGTTGTCTCTAATCCAACTGTTTTTTTCTGGAATATATTCAATGTACAGAAATTTTTCTAGTTTTTAGTAGTTTAGAAAGGTAGATTCCTAGATCAGAAAGTAGATAAAGATTGAAATACACGCATATCAAAATGAAATTGTATTTTATTAAACAGACAAAACACGACTTCTTTTTAAATATTATCAAACACTTCTATTTTAAATAACAAAAATAAGTAGGTACTTAAATACTAAACTATAGCCTGACTCATTTTTGATCGAACTTTGTATTCAGGAATTACTCTGCCCTTGATGGTACATGGCTTGCTCTCTTTTTACTTCCACATAGCCTACAGAAGTTTGAAGTTTCTACGTAGGCATATCTCGATGAAAATAAAACTAAAGCTCCCCTTATTTCCGCAACGTTAAATGAGTCGTGTTCACGCATATTCCAATAACATCATCATGTCAACTTTGGCAAGGTTGCGAATGTCTGCCATAACAAATCCTTCAGCCACCTTCATAATTTTCAATTGTTAGTTTAGTAAAGTTATGATAAGTTGGTAATCTTCCTTCTGTAGGTGTAGGAGGCACAATATTATTTTTACTGATATCGCAAGTCCATAGTTCTATGTGGTTCTATCTATGTCAAAATATGTCAATAAACAAAACAGGTTAGGTTTAGCGAAGAGTATCACTACAACTCGTATAACTTGACATCTGCAGTTTATACCCATCTCTGTCACTCTCCGGGCATGACAGAATTGAGTGAAAGAGGCGGGTATAATTTTTGTACTCATTACTCATCTTGGCAGCGACAGTTTTTTTTAATGAGAGGCGTTTTTTTATGTTATGCAAAGGAACGTCATTATAATGTTCCTTCATCAAGATAAAAGGGGCTTTTTTCCGAATATTTCAATAAATAAGTGATTTAAAAATCTGAAAAAATATGTACAGTGTTAGAAATTGAAAAATCTCGAAATGGTTTTCGATTTAAGGTACCTTGTTAAAAATGAAAACATGTCAATTGTCGTATTAATCGGTCCGTCAAAATCGGTCCAGCCGTTTCAGAGATTAACCGGAACAAACAGACAGACAGACAAAAATTGTAAAACATGTCATTTTGGTGCATATTTGTGTGCATGAACATGTCTATTTGTCTTGGTCTGGGTGTTTACTATGTATATTAAGTATGTGTTTACAAACAAAAAGTATTTAAGTATATATTTATCCGTTATCAAGTTTTCCATGATACAGTTTCGTAATGAAATTAAAATGGGCTTAGATAATTGGTGTGAGTGTAAGAAGTTATTTATTATTTATTATTATTATATGCACGTAGTAAAAAGCGGTTATTTAATATTACAAACAGACACTCCAATTTTATTTATTTGTATAGATGTAGAAGATATGCCATCTCCATAGGATTCAGTACTCGAGGTTTACTCGCTGTTTACCTGTCAAACGGTGCAAACAGTGTCAAATCGGTTCACTTAAAACTACGTTGCCAACTTTATGCGCATGGCTTGTAGAAGACGATAGAGATGGCTGTGGTAAATCACATCAAGTTTTTAATTAATAAATATTGGACACCATCACATACATTGTACCAATACCAAACTATAGTAGATTGAGCACTAGTATTATGGAAATTGTAAACAACGACGGGTATACACACCCCACATACACCCAGACCCGAGGAAATATTGAAAAGTTCCTTTTTAATACAGTTGCTCAAAAAGTGGCGTATTGCAGGGACGTATAGCGTTCGGGATGTGGGCTATTACACACTCGAACTTTTTCTTTACCTGTCCCGAACTCGTGCGTTTTCTTTCCCAACTACCAAAATATTGTCTATTAAAAAGAAAAAACCAACCACGAAGTTTTTACTAAAAAAAAAAACATAGAAGTTTTTATGATTCATGCAAATATTTCTAAAAAGAAGCTACTAATTTGTTTCAATATTAGATTTAAAAGTAATTTTAATAATACATTAAATTAATATTAGTAGGTAGGTACTTATCGGCCAAATTAAATTTATGAATATAAAAAATACATAAAATTGGCTGTATGACCACAGATTACTAAATATGGTATGACGTGCACTATTTACCATAGTATCGCTTAAATAGGAGTTTGCGCAAGTAAGTGAAAAGAAAATGAGGGACCTATTTCTTAATTTTCTGTCTTTATTATGGTAGGTACTTAGTATGGTGGAATTAGTGCAATAATGTGGCTTTAATGGAAAACGATGTGGTAAAAGAGAGAAATAAGGAAAGGCGCTCCTGTAGGATTCGGATTGCTTTTGCACTTGTAATGAAATATACTATTTTAATATTTACTCCAGAGATAGCGGCACCATGAAAACCGGTTCGTACACCACTCGGCTACGGAGTTCGTTATTAACGTATTGCTAAATAATTAAACTTATATAGATAGACTAGCATTTGTCCGACGCGATTCCGCGCGCATTAAATTCGGGGTAACGTAGTTCATTCTAAAGAACTTCTTTATATAGCGCTTTTACTAATCCTGCAAAGCCTATGGGCGAAATTAATCACTTTGTTAATCAACAACAATTTGGTAAATCCAGTTAGATCAAAAGTAAAAAAAAATATAGTTAGCTCGCTCTGACTTTTCTTCCGGTATTTGAACCATATTAGAGTCTTAACGTGCAAGAACTTCTTTATAAAAAGCTTTTTACTAATCCAGCAAAGTCTATGGGCGAAATTAATCACTTTGTTAATCAACAACAATGTAGTAAATCCAGTTAGATCAAAAGTAAAAAAAAAATAGAGTTAGCTCGTTCTGACTTTTCTAACGGTATTTGAACCATATTAGAATCTTAGCGTCCCCGCACACGAGCCACAAACGCCGCCACTTGAAGCTAGAAGAAGCAACAAGCGACGACTACCGGCATCGGCGTTCATTTACTAATCCAGCAAAGTCTATGGGCAATGTAATCGCTTTGTTAATCAACAACAATTTAGTACCTAAATCCAGTTAGATCAAAAGGATTTTTTATAGAGTTAGCTCGCTCTGACTTTTCTACCGGTATTTGAACCATATTAGAGTCTTAGCGTCCCCGCACACGAGCCACAAACGCCGCCACTTGAAGCTAGAAGAAGCAACAAGCGACGACTACCGGCATCGGCGTTCATTTACTAATCCAGCAAAGTCTATGGGCAATATAATCGCTTTGTTAATCAACAACAATTTAGTACCTAAATCCAGTTAGATCAAAAGGATTTTTTTATAGAGTTAGCTCGCTCTGACTTTTCTACCGGTATTTGAACCATATCAGAATCTTAGCATCCCCGCACACGAGCCACAAACGCCGCCACTTGAACACTTGAAGCTAGGTAGAAGAAGAAACAAGT
Organism: Crambus lathoniellus; assembly: GCA_949710035.1. NCBI lineage: Eukaryota > Metazoa > Arthropoda > Insecta > Lepidoptera > Crambidae > Crambus > Crambus lathoniellus. The sequence continues at coordinate 11,986,404 of OX453313.1, read as the reverse complement.
GACGACTACCGGCATCGGCGTTCATATAAAATGTATGAGAACAGAAAAGAGGTCGGTGTCAGCGTTTTTCGGTGGCCCGTGTGCGGCCAGGCTTAAGCAATGCGACACATGCTGGTAGAAATGATCGCTCTTAGGCCCAATCACTCATACCGGAATGGCAGCCGGTTGGTAGTAGACAGTTACCCCAAGAACTATCCGATATTTTTGTAAAAAATTCAATAACAGGCCAAATTTTTGTAAACGGCCCTTAAATATAATTTTAAGAGACTATATTTTGGAATCCAACATAATATCGCATTGGAAGGTATAAAAAAAAAAGTTATACCCCGAAAATGGTGCAATTCTTTCAGCAAATATGCTATCACCAATTTTATCGTTAACATGTGTTTATGTTCACTATATCTAAGCACCAAAGTCGAAATCCATAAAGATATAAAACGGGAAACTAATACTTTAGGAAGAAGTCGGTTGTTTCTGATAGCATTTTTAACATAGGTCTAATGCCAATTTGAGTTTACATAGAGAGTTTTTTTTAAAGTTTATTTGATTTTCATTTACAAATATAGGGGGATTATATACTTTTACGAAAGATAATAATAAATGTATTCACATGTAAAGTGAATAACATTTATACCATTTTTGCCTATTTTTTATAGATTTTTTAAAGCTTTGTATTTGTTTTTTTTTAATGTCGCTGTCATAAATATTGGTGGATTACTAATGAATTATTTATTAAACTAGATAATCTAATTTTCAATGTTAAGAAATTACTGATATAGAATTATTGTTGAGTCTCCATAGAGCGAATTAGTTTGGCTCTCGGGCTAAGTAGCGGCCGTGAGCGGGCACGAGCGGCCGGTGGCGGCCTCCCACCGCTATACTTGGGCTAGTCAAACTTAGGCCTCATTTCCACCTGCAAGTAAGTCTTCTGCGCGTGTTTACACTTGCAAGTTGCTATCGGACAGACTGTCGGACATTTATCGCAGAAGATTTACTTGCAGGTGGAAATGAGGCCTTAGTCTTTGTATCAAATATTACATATTAAGTTTAAGAAACTATTAAAAGAAACAAATATATTTTAGGGTAAATATGTTATTGTTGGCAGACATCCTATTATTGGCACGCTAGAGTTAAGCTCAAAACGCAAAACTAAGGGCCAATTTTGTAGAATATAATAAAACTATTTCACATTTAAACGCATACCGAACTTGAATAATCTTTTTTTTTTCTCGTTTTTCGAGCTAAACTTTAGGGTGTCAATAAAAGGACGGATGCCGTCAAATAGGGCAGTTTACCCTATGTCTTAATACGTTTTCAATTAACTTTCGCTCTAACAACTAATAATGCCTTAGCTTATAGTCATTTAACTGTCACACTACAAATTACCGCCGCTATTGTACCCTACAATTTATTATATCTACAACTATTAGTCATTCGGCAACAACCGTACGCGACTGCGATATTTAATATATGTCAGAGCACCCATATACTATAGTGGCCTTCGCTTGTCGCTTCAACAGTAGCTTATCAAAACAGTTGTTACAAAGACCTGTTAAAGGTGAAGTTAGCTTCCTGAATACACTTATACAATCCATAACTACTAAATATTATACATTTTATGATTAAGTAACTCAGTGTGTCTATTGCAAATCCATAACTTTTTCAGCCATTGAACCAATTTTGATGACTTTTGGTATCGATACAGATAGATGACTTTATGTAGCAATAACATTTAAGACATATCTGTGAATTATTGCACGCCTCAGAGAGATAGTATAGTGCTCTACTCTCGACATGTCAGAGTCAGGCATTTTTTTAAACTTTTTGTCACCCCAGTAATTCTATTTAGCCCATTTAACGTTATTTTAATGATCCAATAACATTTATTTTCTACTTTAATATTTTGTGTAACTTTCACATCTGTAGCATGAATAAATTCCGTACCGACCGTCTTTATAAGTCAGTGATGGATGAGTTGATAATCAATATTGATAGCTATCATGATAATGAAGTAACACGTTGATTAAGTGACTACTTCATTGAGTAATATTTTTTTCCTTTCATTCGTTTAATTTAACACGATACAGTTAATTAGAATATTATATCAAATTGACCAGTATCTACGAATTACTTGCATTTTTTTGCGTGTTATGTACTAGTGATGTAACGAATATTCGCTTATTTCTTGATATTCGCATTCGTATTCGCAAATATTTAGCGAATATGAACGCAAGAAAAAAATATGAACGTATATTATAAAAAACTAAACCGTAACCACTAGCATAAATTAAGAGAGGCCTATGCTCAGCAGTGGGTCGAGAAAGGCTGATAATGATGATGATGATGAAACTTTTTAAAGGTCGTTACTGGTAGGTAGGTACCTACTAGTCTAGTCGCTACCGTTCCTGATCCTTGTAAAGTGCTCCAGGTGCGTACAAACGCAGCACGTCCGCGATCAGCAGGCTATAAGCAACTGCACGTCGCGCGATGGATGCGTCAAGAAGAACTCCTCAACTTGTACACCTTGTCTCTGGACTATATACACACCTGTTCCTGATCCTTGTATGGTGCCTCAGACGCGTACACACGCAGCACGTCCGCTATGCAGCAGGCGATGAGCAGCAGCACGTCGCGCGATGGGTGCGTCACGAAGAACTTCTAAACCTGTACACCTTGTCTCTGGACTATATACACACCTGTTCCTGATCCTCGTATGGTGCCTCAGGCGCGTACACACGCAGCACGTCCGCTATGCAGCAGGCGATGAGCAGCTGCACGTCGCGCGATGGGTGCGTCACGAAGAACTTCTAAACCTGTACACCTTGTCTCTGGACTATATACACACCTGTTCCTGATCCTCGTATGGTGCCTCAGGCGCGTACACACGCAGCACGTCCGCTATGCAGCAGGCGATGAGCAGCAGCACGTCGCGCGATGGGTGCGTCACGAAGAACTTCTAAACCTGTACACCTTGTCTCTGGACTATATACACACCTGTTCCTGATCCTCGTATGGTGCCTCAGGCGCGTACACACGCAGCACGTCCGCTATGCAGCAGGCGATGAGCAGCTGCACGTCGCGCGATGGGTGCGTCACGAAGAACTTCTAAACCTGTACACCTTGTCTCTGGACTATATACACACCTGTTCCTGATCCTTGTATGGTGCCTCAGGCGCGTACACACGCAGCACGTCCGCTATGCAGCAGGCGATGAGCAGCTGCACGTCGCGCGATGGGTGCGTCACGAAGAACTTCTAAACCTGTACACCTTGTCTCTGGACTATATACACACCTGTTCCTGATCCTCGTATGGTGCCTCAGGCGCGTACACACGCAGCACGTCCGCTATGCAGCAGGCGATGAGCAGCTGCACGTCGCGCGATGGGTGCGTCACGAAGAACTTCTAAACCTGTACACCTTGTCTCTGGACTATATACACACCTGTTCCTGATCCTTGTATGGTGCCTCAGGCGCGTACACACGCAGCACGTCCGCTATGCAGCAGGCGATGAGCAGCTGCACGTCGCGCGAGGGATGCGTCAAGAAGAAATCGTCCGCCAGGTGGAGTGCCAGAGGGATGTATTGCTGGTACATGCCCTCATCCTGGCCCAGACCTTGGAGCGTGTGGGCCAGTACCTGGAAGGAATAAATTTGTATTAGTTTCAATATAATTTTGTGTATAGTGTACACTTACTTGGCAATAAGATTTGGCATGACTCGTCGCCCATATCTCGGTCTGGTCTTGGAAGGATTTATATGACTAGCTTTCCGCCCGCGGCTTCGCCCGCGTAAACTTCACGACGTTATCCCGTGGGAATGTGATATTTAATAAAAGTAGCCTATGTTCCTCTCCAAGCTACAAAGTATCTATGTCTCAAATTTCAGCCAAATCCGTTCAGCAGTTTTGGCGTGATTGAGTAACAAACATCCACCAAACATCTAAACATCCAAACATCTAAACAATCACATTTATAATATTAGTAGGAAGTAGGATGTCATACATAACTAGCGTTGAAGTTAGAATACTGGTACTTATTCTGTGCTATACCTGTTATACGTTACATATACATCTGCCGGTGTATGTCTCGTAAAATGTAACTCGACCTCCGAATGCAATTGTGCAATCCGATGGGTATCACAAAAGTGCTCAAAAAGCAATTTGTCACGGCCATTTCATAACACCACTCGCTCTCAAATAACAAAGCAATCTTACACGGCACATAACTTAAAGAAAGATAAATAATAAATTATTATGAAATGGTTCAGAAAATGTTTTGTCTATAATAAAAATATCTTTGCTACTAAGCAATATTTTTGGTATCGGGCGGGCGGGATTCGAACCCGCGCCTTATCGAAACAGACAGAGCATTGGGTCGGATTTATATTCCTATGCTTAGAACGCGCAACGTTACGAAATTCTATTATGGAATTTATTACAATGTTTGGTTTCATCAGTACAAAAATAATTTATAAGTATAAGTAAGTACCTATACTTTTTGTGGAGCTGCTGTGCTGATATGACATCAATAACATGGAAGGTCAAAATTATTTTTTTTGTTATAAAAAGTAATTTAAAAAATTAAACCGACCTCGACGAAGAATTAGGTAAGTAAGTACTTCAAACATATTATTTTTTTCTTTTCAGTTGACATGTATGACATGTATTTATTGATGGATGTCGGTAAATTTTTTTAAATTACATTTTTAGTAGATTGTTTCATAAGATACCTCAAAATATACCCATATCTCAAAAACTACTGAACCGATTTTGATGAAACTTGAACTGTGGAATACAAGAATCATCTCAATATGACATAGTTTTCGAGCAATTCGTGGACAAACATACAAACGAATGTAGATACATACCTACAGTTACGAAATGTGAAACGTGCTTGAAATCCTACATAGGACGCTATATGCACTCAAATATTATCCAATGAACTTTAGATTTCGCACAAGGCTTCCTATTACAACATAAGCGAGCGTTGGGTTTTGTATCAAACATCAAAAGCTCTAAGTATTTGAAAAGGAAACTTAAACTTCCGTTCAACACTCAGTTTTATAAGTTAGTCGAACATTTTAAATAGAGCATTAGAATATTTAGAAATACCAAGTTCATGGCCCATTCACCTTATCGGGGACATTTAATGGATGAAAAAATGCAGAATCAATCGAATTAAAATGACTATTAATATTTCAGATTTCTACAAACGGGTAAAATTGACCTAAAGTCTATTCAGTCTAGCAAACGATTTTGACGTGACGTAAAATGCAATTATAAAAATATGAAACACTTATTTATTCAAAGTAACTCCATGTTTTCGTATTTATAAAATGTGTGTAAAAATGCATAGGTATTTTGTCTTATTTTTAATGCATTTCTTAGACTGATAAAGACAGCCGGAACAGCAATAATAATCAATTTCTCCTATGAATAATTACTCATTCAAGCTCATAAGTAGGTCAAACTAAACATACGAGTGTCGTGTAGAATATTCACTCTTTTATTTTCAGAACATGTGTAAAAATAAACGGTGTCCTTATGATTTGTCGTATGTGTTATGCAAAATATTGAAGGCTAACTCTCTACTGGGAAAACGCAAGCCAATAAGTATTTAATTTAATACATCATCGAAGATATCGCAAATTTAAATATTTAAGTAAAAAAAATAAGTATCATACACCATATTTACTTTTATGGTTTAAGGGCCCCACAGACTATCAGTCCAGTCCAGTTCGGTTTTTGCATGTAGAACTGTAAGTGTGTCGGTCGGCGCTTGCAGCCAGCCAACTGACATACTGTTGTCCGCAGGCAGACTGATAGTTTGTGCGGCCCTTTAGTAAAGGGTATCTTAACAAGAACATTGTTTTTTAAATCAAAATAAAACAAAGAAAGAGTAAGGTTTGGTAATAATTATGAATGAAAATAATATCGGACAAATATGAATCGCGCGACCACGGCACGGTCACAGATTACTAAATGGTTTGGCACGGTTAAAAATTCTTTCATTAACATTTTTATCTGAAAAGAGTCATTTTTTTAATAGAAGCCTATTCTCATTTTCTGGCTACGTCAACAAGCAAGCTTCTGAAACACGGCCAAAGAAACAATGAACGTATTGAAAACCCAACTCCCCAACCGCATTATTTCTCGAAATTCAGATGTTAGGTGGCCACTTTGACAATGTGACTTAACACCGCTGCATTATTTTTTGTGGGGGCTATGTTTAAGACAGAGTTTAAGACGGAGCCAATACAATCGATTTCAGCCTTAAAACTTAAAATTCATGACGTGATTAACGAAATATACTTACCCGCCATTTTGCGCAACAGTGATTAAAAATTTGGATGAAAGAATCGAGATCAATAACGTGGTCTTGGTGGATTTTTGTCCGATATCATTATTCATTAATATTTGCCAAACCTTACTCTTTCCTAAACAATATTTTGTTTTCAATCTTTTTTATTGCTTTTTTAACATAAAACTGAGCAGGCATTTGATCTCGTTTATGAACAGGATGTGGTCTAAGATGTTGCATGTTTTGCCCAGGAGATGCCTGTTTACTCTGGCCTTGAAAAGACCAAGGTTCTTGTATCTTTTGTTCTATTTTCATTTAAAAAACAAAGTTATTGTTGAAAATCCCTGAATAATCGAGCCCGGAACCTCAGAGATAGCGACACCTTGAAAACCGGTGCGTACACCACTCGACCACTCGGAGGCCTTCAAATAAAAAAGGTACTATATATTACATACTACTACATATCATAAATGGAAATGTTTTTAATTTGATTGTTTGTATATTACTCCATCATACTTTAAAGTGACCTAGAATAGGAGACAGTATTGGATAATATTTTTTTTACTGATATTCCCAGCTGAAATCACGTGGGTCAAAGCCGTGGGATATAGTTGAAAGATTTTTAAACCACTTCTGTGGTCTCGTGTGGTATTTATTACACCAGTTACAGTTCCGTAGCCAGAGGTAACAGATTCGATACCCAGTGGGTATTCGGTTTGGTTGGTGGTAGAATTTGTCCGGCTAGCTACCTACCACAACACTATCATAATATATCTAAGTCGATATAATAAGTTCGTTTTCAGCATTTCCGGCAGTTAAAATAACATAGTCAGTTTGTCAGCGCTTGAGGGTTCCTGGAGAAGTTTGATTCTATATTTTAGCCTTATCATTACTAAGCATCAGGTATCGTGAAATGTAAGTGCTCCATTTCTTGGGACGCCACCTGTCAAATGTATGGTCATTAGCGCGGCTTGAATTCCCCAAGCCGCCACCAAGTGATTTAGGGCTAGGAATGCTTTAATTGGGTACTTGACTGAATTTTTTTATTGACTTAAAATGTATATTGAAGTAGTAGGAACACAACAAAGGAATTTTTTTCAAATATCTTGCATATTTTCAGCGATATAGAGCATCAAACTTTTTAATTAGACAAGGACAGCGCTATAGAAATATGACGTCACATTTCTATAGCGCCATACTCTCGCCATAGAAAATTTCGTTTTCGAAAGAGATAGCTATAGTCACAATTTAAGTAGCTCATATTAGCTTGTTTTAATACAATTTGAATTTCTTTTTTCACATTTGTTATTCAATAATGTTATATTTCTGATTGTCATAGTTAAATATCTACATTTCAACAACAGTCAAATACCCAATTCAATTTGAAATGCTCCGAGTGGCGTAAATCTCCCAATAGAATAGAGCAGCCGGTCCCCGCATGCGGCCCGTGGCACTCCTCCTTGCAGCCCGCGACGCGAGTACTAGTCGCGCTAAAGTAGTGCATGCATCAAGCAATGACGAGATGACTTCTACCGTCATTCACCGCACGCGAGACACAAACGCCTTGAAGCTAGAAGAAACAAGTGCTACCGGCGCGCGGCGAGGCGTCGTCGTCGGGGCGTTCATAAAAAAAATATGAAAACTACATGAAAGAGGTCGGTGACGACCTTTTCCAGTGGCCCTTTTTCAGTGCGGCGACTCTTATGAGACTCTACCGAACCAACCACAACTTACATTATTATCAAAATTATAAACAAGATCGGCCCGTGTCTACCGTTTTGCTACTATGTGGCTAGCCTGCCAAAAGGTTGCCGCCGACCGCTGGAGTAGAGCCCGTGTTCCCCGTTAGTAGGTAAAAAGTTACATACCTTGAGTCTTCGGACCAGCTCATCGGGACCGAGGTCATCGGTAATGGGTCGGCAGCCTTGCGGGTACACTATTTCCGCCATGCTGCCAATCTGGAAAAAAATAATATCATCAGTTTTTCTAAAAAGGCAACCAATAAGAGATGCTGTTAACATATTATTGTGGCTTTGTGAAGTTCACCTAATTTTGTCATTACACTATGTAAATCAAAATCTAATATTTAACTAAGTATATCTACTTTTGAATGAGCTAATAATCCATTGTGTAATAAATATTTATTTAAAAGAAACTATATCGAATGAGTTTCCAATTTAATTATTAACAGTAACTATACTATACTAACTATTAATGCATAGAACACAAACATACAAATATTGATTTTTATTTATATGAAGAGGATAAAACTTTCATTGTAAGTTGTAGTAGTTGTTTGTAGTAAAAAAATATTCTAATTTAAGATTTTCAAATTAATTGTTTAAGTACCATTTAATCTACACTTTATTATAAAAGAGTTGATATTTGTGCAATTTAAATAAATAAATATTTCACAACATCACACACATTGATCTGATCCCAAAGTAATAGTAGCTGATGCACTTGTAACAACGGGGGTATTAGAATATATTATAATATTTATAATTGTATGTTTAAAGTAACTTGTGGAAATACTGAACCTATTTTGAAAATCCTTTCACCAGTATAAAGGTGGCCTAAAGACTATCAGTCTGATCGCAGGGCGCTTGCAGTGTGACTGTGAGGGTGTGGCCAATAATGCGGCCAACTGACAGACCGTTGCGGTGGACTAATAGTCTGTAGGGCCCTTAAGCTAAATTATTCCTGAGTGACATAGGCTGTATTTTATACTGATATTCCCAATATCAAAGAGCTATCAGGTAGTACCAAATGTGTAAATATTTATAATGTTAACAAATTAAGAATCAATATGCGTGTAGACAATATGCATCAATTAACTCATCTTGTATTTTATTTATTTATTTTATCATCATCATCATCATCATCAGCCATTTAATGTCCCCACTGCTGGGGCACTGGCCTTCCTTATGGATGAATAAGGAATAATAAATTATAATCTTGGATATTGATAACGAAAATAATATAGTAGATTGTACAACAAGTGCATAAAACGTAACATTTTACCTGAGACGAATATCCACGATAGTCAATTCGAGGGTAAAATGGGTTTTATGTACGAGTTATACACTCTGCTTTTCACTTTGAATGTGAGGAAAGTAAATAACAATATTGCAAAAAAGAAAATATAAAGACGTTTTTCTTTTTTTTATATGTGGCATTGGCAGCACAGTGACTTTAGCATAGCAACTCATTAATTTTGCCTAGTTTTATTAATTTAGTACATGGACATTGTACTTAATTTAAGAAACAGAATGAAATATGTAAGGTATTAATAAAATTTATTTAACAAAGTTTAATTATTGAGTGACTGTTTACCTGACGACCTTTGTCTTGAAGTCTGAGACTTAGACGAAGATTTTACTTTATGCACTAGAGCATAAAAAGCGATTTTATGCAGCCTATACCCAACATAAACACGAACTTTACGAGCATAAGAAGTGAAAAAATTGTTTCGAGTTAATGAACTGTTGGGCTCTTGTTATAAGTTGGAATGTATAAGTTGTTGTAATTAGGTAGATAAATTAAAAATCTTATGGCATCTGCCCTTTCAATAGCCGGAAACTTGACTGATATAAATGGCTTTGACCCTTCCAGCCAAATAACCTTCACAAAGTAGCTGGCACATACGGAGCTCTTTTATCAAATTTTTCAATGACCATTTTGCATAGATGTGATTGAATTTCCTTGACATGATAACAGAGTTCTTTGTGCCAAAATTGATGTCGGTCAATATGTGGTTTGTGGTGTGGTGGCAACGAAATAGTGACATATACTATACAGCCCATGAAACAATTCAATTACTGTACTGCATGAGACATCTTCAGAATGTGTGCGCTCTCCCTACAGTGATTAGAATTGTCCTTCTAGATCATGTGATTAAAAACACCTTTAAAATTATTTTATGGGGTTTTATTGAAGTCAAAGATCTGTGTCAACTAACCCACATTCAGTTGTTCATCAAAAGAGAAAATGCAACTGTGCACTGTGCATCAACAAAATTCAACCAAATTTGTGTTAAATCATAGAAAATTTCTACAAAAGTGTGCATATGTGCCAGCAAAGATGTAATTTGTTCATTTGCCCCAAATGTTATTCTATAATAACCCTATCCTATGTACTTACTAATTCAATAAGAATATAACATACTAAAAGCTTTGTTTTCTATTCAATTCAAATCATGCATTCATTTCATTTCCAGGACATCCTTTACATACATTACTAAAACATCAATTAATAAAACTATCCTCAAGGTAAATGAGAATAATTTTAAATGGATATCAATCTAGGTATTTAACATGCTCAGATCCACTACAATATGTCCCTTTTTACATCAGTCAACAATATCTGACATAATAAGTTTGTGTGATTAAAATGGGCTACACTAATTCTCTACATCTAATCTACATATACACTAATTCAAAGAAATGTCTGTCTGTAAGTTTGTTCATAAGTAGGAAATAATCGCTAGAAATTGCTAAACTAATTTAGATATTACAACAGGTACGGGAACCACCATACAGGTAATACCACCAGATGAAGTGTATGTTACAACATTAAATCAATTTTGTATTGTAAGAATAACATGTACTAACAATTGTTACAAAGTTCACTAAAAAGATATTGAAGAGGTACAACTTTAAAATCTAATGCTTCTTCTGAAAACAATAAAATGGTAACATTAATGTATGTAGCTGCTGGATGTAAGCTGGTCTTCTACGCTACTATTTATTATGTTCTACACAGTATTGTATGCAGGGGGCTACCGGCTAAAAAATATGGTTATGAGCAAGGGCTTCATTTGACATTTGAAGTCCATAATTGGACATAATGTGGACTTCAAATGTCAATGAAGCCGATGTTAATATTTTTTAGCCAGTAGCCCTCCAGGTTTCAAATCTAAGAATACATAAAAATACTTTTTGGATTAAAAATTTGTGTGTGTATGCATGCATTACAGCAGTGTATCATATTACAATGCACATCAAATATCTCACATAAGCAAGGAAATGATGTCATGTAAAATAGAAGAGATTACAATTGACAAATTATATGTGTGAGATTATGTTTGAAAGGGAAATGTGAGAAAGTGCTATTATTATTAAAATGTTACATTTCTCACAGTGAAATGCAATGCACCTGTTTATTGATTACTAACCTCATTGATACATTACCATTATGTTGTCAAACATTGCTTACTATTCATTTATCAATCATCTTTGTTGGAAATGATCATAAAACATGGTTGGGACAATTTGGGAACAGCAAATGTATTTTTTTTTCTATAATGAACAAAAAAACTTTAGTGATGGATCTCTAAATATTAGCAAAATGCATTGCTTAGCAAACGTAAATGCAGTCGTCAATGATAACACGGCTATGGTAGACCTATTTTCTTCTACACAAAGCTATCACTTTCGAGGTTAAATTTTGTAAATAGAATGTTATTACCTACTTGATGCTTTATTAAAGTGATTGTATGAATTATAATCAAAAATCTCAATGCTTATGCCGATAATGGCTAGTATACGTACAAGAAGTCATAGACGTGGGCCTATGTTCCTCGCCCGATGTTTACAAAAATCACCACAGCACACCGAAACCAATGAAATAATCACAGTGATAACATAATCGTCTCATTAACACAGCACTAGAGAACAAATCATACGGATAAAACGATTGTAATCTAAATACACAGAGATTTCTTGTAATAATTTTTTCAATCTTGTGGACGCCAAACTCTGCGGGAAAAACTACAGCGAAGTTAGCAGCGATTGCCATGCAATTCAAGGTCATATGAATTGTCTATGGTATTTTGTGTCTGTGGTCTGTGCTGTGAATGGGCGATTTTCTAAAAGCTCAGCCACTAGATGGCGCTGTCCCACCACTGCAGTTGGAAGGAACGGAACGTTATAAATTTTACTTTGACGCGACTTTTTTACGTAAAACGGAACGTCCGACAGATGTTATTTATTTACCTAAATCTTTAAATTTACCTATTTCGTTTCCGTTCCTCACAGTAGTACTTATTTAATATATTATTAGTTTCCTTTGGGTTTTTAAAAAGTAATTATTTTAAATATGTTTCATACCAAAATATACCATAGACATGTACATACTTATTCAACGCCATCTAGTGAAGCAATTGAAAGCTTTTTTTTTTTAAATGGCCTCTCAGAAAATCGCTCATTCTATGGCCCCAGTACAGGATGGCCGATCATGGTCGGCGACCACGACCAATACATCGTACATTGACACTTTTGAAAGAACCTTTTTAAACTTGTTCGTTCAAAAGTGTCAATGTACGATGTATTGATCATGGTCGCCGACCATGATCGGCCATCGTGTACTGGGGGCACTACACGTTGGCCAACATGCCAATGCTTTCATTTGAGATTGAGATTATTCCTTAAGCTTGATAGATGGCGTTACCAGAATTTGAGAAATACAGTGTTGTATAAAATAATGTAGGTAAGTACTAATAATAATTATTATACACGGTATTTTTTTTTATCACCCCGGATAATTTTAGGGATTATTCTACTCATGAAAAGACACTGAACTGAATTTTCTGAAAGCTCGTTGTAATTAACTCACTAGATGGCGCTGTCCCACCTATGCAGTTAGAAGGAACGGAACTTTATAGCATCTACACACGTTCCGATCCGACCGCCGATTTGGTCTGCTCCAGACCAAATCTGCACGTGTGTAGAGTAGTCGTCCGACCATAATTATTATTATTCGTGTTTGACGCGGTCGGCCGGATTTGGTTCGCACGAACTTCACTTCCTACCAAATCGGAACGTGTGTAGGCTTCCGACCGGACCAACTTGGCAGTGTTGACAATTTTGGAGGTTTTCCCCTAGATTTAGGGAGAAAATATGTAAAAGCGGAAATATTTAAAGCAGGTAAATTACGTTTAAGGGATTTTCAGAGGATTCAATTTAATGCTCGTTCATGAGTTTTACGTAGGACTGAACGAACGAAAGGTTTAAATATGGCCATTTATGAAAAGATTCTATTTATCTATTTGTTTTTTTAGAATATTTTGTTTAAAAACTAGCAATTTGTCGTAAAACTAAATATATATAAAAAGGGCATATAACATCTCATCAATAAGTGCTGCTTTTAGTGAATATTTAGCATGTTTTAGTATTTTAATGAACATAACAGAAAATAAAAAAATAATGAAATTGTTATTTTATAGTAATAAAACATTAAAAACCGAAAATATTTTTCTTTTTAATTTATTTATTGCAAGCAAATTGATGTTTTCAGTATTTATAAATAATCATAATATTGGGAGATTAGCAGTGGCTGGCAACACTGCAACAACGGCTAGAGGTCGGCCAGACCAAATCGGAACGTGTGTAGCGCCGACCGATTTGGTGCGGCAGATTTGGTTTGAACGTGTGTAGGCGCGGATGATCTGCAGTGAAGTTCGCCCGCACCAAATCGGCGGTCGGATAGGAGCGTGTGTAGCGGCTATATAAATTTTACTTTGACGCGACTTTTGTTTCGTAAAACGGAACGTCAGACAGATGTTATTTATTTACCTTCTTTAAATTTACCTATTTCGTTTCTGTTCCTCACAGTAGTACCTATCAGTACTTATTTAATTTACTATTAGTTTCCTTTGGGTTTTTAAAAAGTAATTAATTTAAATATGATTCATACCAAAATATACCATAGACATGTACATACATACTTCGTTCAACGCCATCTAGCTAGCGAAGGTTTTGGAAGCTTTTTTTTTAAATGGCCTGTCAGAAAATCGCTCATTAGTAATACGCACCTTTACGCAATCGCACCCACTTCAGGCGTCCGTCACTCGCTCAAGAAGCCGAGATAAGTGCCTACCGCTTCGGTCGGGTATATCTCGGGATACCAATTCAATACAGTTTACAGCGGGCCGCCCGCCTGAGCGCGATAGAAAGAGATGCAACGAGTGGCCGTTCGTAATTTGCGCCGTACAAGCTGAATTCCACTTTATTGCGTTGCTATTTATTTAAATGGATTAGCGGAGTGCAGTACATCTGTTACGTAGTAACTATTAGTAATCTGTGCCCATTTGGCCAAGGAAAAACTAGTTTGGCCTAAAATCGGGTTTGGCCGGTAACATATAGGTACACTAACGCTGGCATTACATTTTGCTAGAGCCATCTCTTGAGAAAAATGGAAAATAAAGTATTTAGAAAAAATCGACCCGTCTCACAACCAGCTCCGATGGGACTCGAACCCACAAATTTTTACTTTTTTGCATTCACAATGCAATTTTTATCATAGAAAAATGGAAAATAAAGTATTTAGAAAAAATCGACCCGTCTCACAACCAGCTCCGATTTTTCTATGATAAAAATTGCATTGTGAATGCAAAAAAGTAAAAATTTAAATAACTTGCCATAGTAATTTCTTCTTTAGCGATTGTCAAATATCTGGAAAGGTATTTCTTTCGCGTGTGGGGGTAGTAATATCCTCACATTGATGAAATTAACGCTGGCTATACAGCGTGTAAGAAGTATTTGATAAATTCGACGCTTCTCGTAACGACTCCGTAGCTCAGTGGTTAGAGCAGTCGCCCGGAAAGCGAAAGGTCGTGGGTTCGAGTCCCATCGGAGCTGGTTGTGAGACGGGTCGATTTTTTCTAAATACTTTATTTTCCATTTTTCTATGACAAAAATTGCATTGTGAATGCAAAAAAGTAAAAATTTAAATAACCATCTCTTGAGAGTTCGCAAAAGCTTAGCCTGAGTGATGAGTGTGAAAACTGCCCACATGTTTATCATAATGCCGGCGCCAGACATAGCACAAACATTTGTTCAACTGTTTGGACACATCTGTAGCATTGGGGGGCTACCGCGTAACTTTATGGATATGAACTTCATACGTTTTTGGGAACTTCAAGTCAATTTTATAAAGAAAATAGCCGCTATCAGGTGGCCTACCACAAGCTCTAATAGCAGTTATTTTTAAGTTGAGAGAGTGAGACGCCGCTATACACGCCGTATAGCGGCGTCTCACTCTCTCAACTTAAAAATAACTGCTATGAGAGCTTGTGGTAGGGCACCCTGTCCCTTGTTTTGTGACGTCTGGTATAACGATAACTAGCTAGCAACGTTCAACAGAACAAAGCAGCAAAAATCTATCAGAATAAAAGGTAGAAACACATTTCGCTGGCGCAGCGCAGCGCAGCGCGATCGGTTTCATACATTTAGTATGGCTAGAAACACATTTCCCTAGCGCAGCGCAGCGTTTCCGCCCGGCTCCGATTGCGCCAGGCCCCCCACCACTTTCTAGCATTGTACTAGTCTATATAATTTGTGATTGTATCGTCAGATGGCTCGGTGTGGGCTCGGTAGCGGACTGCGTAGCGGAGCTCTGCATTTTGCTTTTTACAACTTATGTTCTCCGATTTCTCCGTCAATAATGGGCCAATTTAAAAAATATTTTTTTTGTTTAGAAGAGTCACCAATTCATTATCATGTAGGGTTGTTAGATATACTGTTAAAACAGTATTAAAGTGTTTTTAGTACACTATACTTTTTAATTTTATAACAAATTGAATGTATAATTCTGATTTGAAAATAAATTACACTAAATATTTCTAAAATCGGTTCAGTACCTATTTTTTGAGTTTATCTATTACAAACAAACAAAGTGTATTTATAGTATTAGTATAGATATAAATTGCATCTCGTAATCATTCATCATCATCTTATCATCGTAATCATCAACATTTTTTTTTTTGGATTTAATATGTTCAAGTAAGAACAGAAATTGTTTTCAAAATTAGAAGAAAACATAATGCAGATGTTAGCTCGGCAACGACTCGATTAACACTGATCAAAAATTTCGTCAGGAAACGCTGCGCCACGCTAGTAAAGTGTGCACACCCCGGTCGACGCTGCGCTGCGCTGCGCTGCGCTGCGCTGCGCTGCGCTGCGCTGCGCCAGCGAAATGTGTTTCTAGCTTAAGGAATTCAAATGACAGTTGAAGCTCATACCCATATCCAGATTTCTTAGCCGGTAGCCCCCCTGGTATTTGAGTATTTGTTCAAACCTTTGATAAAATAGGTACTACAGTACTTTGCCATGTCAGGACGCCGTATAGCGGCATCTCACTCTCTCAACTTAAAAATATTAGAGCTTGTGGTAGGCCACCAGAAGACAAAGTTTTCAAATAGGTATATTTTGTTCAAATGTTTGTTTGTGCTATGTCTGGCGCCGCCGGCACAATGCAAGATTTTCTATGATTCGGTTCAGTTTATTACCTACTAACCTACCACTAAGCTCTTGAATTACCTACGTATAGCCTCCAAAGCTTACGGTTCATCTATCAAGTTAATTTTATAAATACAAAATTCGAATTTGATTCCGTTTCCGACGTGTTGTGAAACAGGGGGCGGGACCGGGAGATAGGGATTTAAAATAAAAATAGTTGGAAGCTAAGTATGCAGATTTTATTGTAAGCCTTCAATAAAATGACCTTAAGTAAATGGAATTAACTATTTTATAATAACTATAATAAAATACTTAAGTACATACTATAAAGGATAAGAAAGCGGCTAAAATTATACAAAATATTGCAGCGGTCAGTTTGTCATGATAAATAAACTCTTAACTATTGTGAAAAATAAATATATGTAGCTTTCTTCCGCAAATAATCGCAAAACTTGCAAGTTTTGCGATTATTTGCGGAAGAAAGATACATATATTTATTTTTCACAATGGTTAGGGACTTCCGCCAAGTGACGCCTGATTCAATCAAAAAAACTCTTAACTAATTGCACAAACACATTTTATGTTCATCAAAGTTCAGAAGCAAAAATAACAATATACCTACTTAATTTTGTTTTCTAAATTAAATCATTTTGTTTATTTTTCTCTAATAGTCAACCTCATTTTGAAAAACACAATATGCAGGTTTTTTGAAATTTAACTCAAGCGTGGTCGCACACGAGCCACACGCGACAGTTAGCGTTCGCCACACAGTAAGCCACGGGCCACAAAAAAATGCCGCCACCGACCACTTTCCTGTAGTTTTCATACATAGTCGTCAATTATTTCTTATTCTAGCTTCAAGATGTGGCGTTTGTGGCTCGTGTGCGGCGACACGGTGACAATAGGTGTCTGCCACTTGAAGCTAGAAGCGGCTACAAAGGAGCTGAAGCGAGTGACAGACATTTGTGGCCGCTAGAGACACTTGCGGTAGGCGTCTGTCACTCGATGTAATTGTGCGCAAATCTCGCCCTCACCGCCCCGCCGGCGGTGAAAATCCATAGGAATAATAATAAATAATAAATAAATATTTTTTTATGCGATAGAAAGAGATGCAAAGACCGGCCGTTCGTAATTTGCGCCGTACAAGCTGAATTCCACTTTATTGCGTTTTAGTTAGAGTTGCTATTTATTTAACTGGCTTAGCGGAGTGCAGTATCTGTTACTAGTAGGTAACTAGGTATTTAGTAATTTAGTAATCTGTGCTTGCGGTCCTGACCGCTACTTTTTCTAACCCATTTGCTTGCAGTATTTTGTGTCGGCGTTAGTGGCCCGAGGCGGCCACAAGAAGCGAGTGGCGACGATTGGGACCATGTGGCGACCACTGGCGTCACCGTATGCGACGAGTTCATATAAAATGTATGATTGAAAAGCACAGGAAAGGGGTCGGTGGCGGCGTTTCGTGGTTGTGGTCAGTGACCCGTGTGCGGTCAGGCTTAAGGTGACAATGAACAACATCGGTGAAGAAAAGAAAATCGGCGAAGAATGGTAACGTGACACCACCAACGGCTGCCAACGCTCTAGTTACTACAAGTAAATCCTAGTTACATGATAGATGTGCTATTTCGCAAGTGAAGTGGAGAAATTCTTATTATTAACTGCTAAAGCGGTCCACTCACAGTGACGCATTTCGATTTTACACATTGTAAATGTATGTAGGTACCCAAGTACCTATATGTAAGTGTGTATGTAAGTAGGTACATTATAAAATAATTTCCAATGTCTGTTTAACTGTACCTAAGGCATAGTAGAGAATGGCATACTTGAAAAATTATGACAATACAGTACCTACAACTTTTGAAGATTATAAAAATAAAGCACATTAATTTTATTATTATTATTATTATTATTATTTCCTTTATAACATTTTAAATACTTACAAAATTATATTTCTAAACATTAAATTTTTACAATGAATAACACTAAAAAATATAACATTTAAAAATACAAAAATGTAGTTCCCCAACGGCAGCAAGATCAGGGTCCCGGCTACCGATGGTTAAGGATCCAGAGACAGGAACCTTCTCACTATACGGGCCGTGTCCAGAAGTACTGCCTTCTGCATCTGACTCCCGATCCATCCACCTAACGCAAGCCTCTTAAGGTGTTTATCGAGGCTCTTGGCTATCAGCCCATGGGCAGATATGACTATCGGAACAATAATTGCTGAATCAATGTCCCACATGTCAACAATCTCGTGAGCTAAATCAAGATATTTGTTTTCTTTATCTTTTTCAGCTTTCAAAAGGTTGTCGTCATGGGGAACAGTGACATCAACAATTATCGCGCGGCGTTCGTGTCGATCTATCAATACAATATCAGGCTTATTAGCTACAATAGTCCTGTCTGTAATGATAGATCGATCCCAATACAATGTGGCATGGCTATTTTCAAGGACCTGTTCTGGTGCATACCTGTAGTACGGCACCTCGGATGCCACAAGACTATGTTTCAGAGCAAGTTGTTGGTGTATTATCCTGGCCACTTGGTTATGTCTATGCAAATACTCGCCGTTTGCGAGACGAGAACAACCGGAGATTATATGCCTAAGGGATTCACCCGGACGATGGCACGCTCGGCAAATATCCACTGTGCCATCCCTTAGGATATACTTTCGGTAGTTATTCGTCATCACAACCTCATCCATAATTGCACAGACAAAACCTTCGGTTTCACCAAAAAGGTCACCGAAACGGAGCCAGGATACTGAGGCTAATAAATCTACGTCGGGCCCATGGAGAGCCCGGTAGAATCTGCCATGTAACTCCTTGCTTTGCCACACAGTGCTGCGGTCGGAAGTACTAAGTACTACAGGTTTGCGCCAGTTTTCTTTTGCTAAAAATAGAGGAGTCAGTCCATTGTCAACAGCAACTACATCTCTATGAGACCCCATATCGACTTGGAGAAAATACTCACTAAGATTGCATATCTCGCGGTTATGCAATGTCTTAGCATTTAAGAAGCCACGACCACCGCACTTCCGCGGGATATACAATCTCATGGTCGATGAACGTGGGTGATGCATGCGGTGTGCTGTTAGCAATGTACGAACTTTTCTATCCAGGGCATCCAGTTCAGTTTGAGTCCATTTAAGTATGCCAAAGGAATACATCAGTACCGGCATGACCCATCCATTGTATGCGCGAACCTTGTTTCCGCCAGACAAAAGACTTTTAAGGACTTTTGAGAGGCGCCCCAAGAAACGCTCACGCAACGACTGTTTCATGTCAGCGTCGTTGATGCCTAATGCCTGTGACATACCTAAATATTTATAGGTTTCGTTAACGGAGAGAGATCTAAGATTAATAGAATCCGAGAGTTGTATACCCGTGGATTCCATTATCTGACCACGCTTTACATGCATGACTGCACATTTGTCCACACCAAATTCCATTTTAATGGCATTACTGAAAGCTTCAGTAACCTTCAGTAACGCTGTTAAATCAGAACTGCTATGGGCAAATAGTTTCAGGTCATCCATGTATAGTAGGTGTGATATTACTTGACCATTTCTCCGTAAACGGTAGCCTAATCCTGAACTCTCGAGAAGTGTACTCAGAGGGTTCAAGGCCAGACAGAACCACAATGGACTCAGACCGTCACCCTGGAAGATACCTCGCTCTATTCTTATAGGGTCGCCCTGACCTAGAACCCGTCGAGATCCTGGATAAAAAAGGACCGTTCTCCATTTTCGCATGCACGATGTCAAGAAAGTGCGTAGAGTTGTATTTATTTTATACAACTCCAGCACCCTCATGAGCCACGAATGCGGCACGGAATCATAGGCCTTCTTATAATCTATCCAGGAAGTCGACAGGTTCTTTCGGTTTCGACGAACCTGTTGGTTAATAGCCATGTCAATGAGGAGTAGCTCCTTAGTACCACGGGCCCGATTCCTACATCCATTTTGAGAGGCGAACATAATAGAATTTTGATCAATGTGTTTATTAATCTTCGACCTCAAAATGGACGTAAGAATTTTATAAATTGTTGGTAGACAGGTGATAGGTCTATAGTTTTTGGGGTCCGCAGTACTACCAGATTTGTGGAGCAGATGGGTTATGCCTGTTGTCATAAATTCTGGAAGCGATCGAGATAAAAAAGCACTTTGAAATTGAGATGCTAAGCAAACGTGCGAGCTAGGTAACCATTTATACCAGAAATTGTGTAGTCCGTCCGGGCCTGGAGATTTCCAGTTGGGTAAGGAACGAACTGCACAAACTACGTCTTGGTAATCAATGGTCACTTCATTCATCTCAGGTATAAGCTCACACGAACGCTCAACATCCCTTATCCACGCGCCTTCAGAGTGAGTGACAGGCACAGACCAGATGTTGTGCCAAAAAGAAATCATGGCATCATCATCCGGCCGATGCATATCAGTATCACTCTGATTCGGTCGCTCCCAGGATGCATAAACACATCGTTGATCTCTCTCGAACATGCGGTTCTGAGTAAAGCGATCGACTCGCACCCTATACCTTCGAATACGATTAGCCCATGCACAAATTTTCTGCTTCAGGAAGTCGATGCGCTCTGTGACACATGAAATATAATTTTGAGGACTAATACCAGTCCCCAGGAATGCACGGTTCACAAAGCGCATGACCCTAGGGCGCATGTTGCCCTCCCTAAAGCAGCTGAGCTTACCGATGAGTACCCTAGCCTCACTGATACGACGTTCAATCCTACACTGCCAGGCTGGTACAGCCAGGCGAGGGCGTGTTGCTGTGTCAGTATTTGGAAATTTGACATGAGCAACACGACAAGCTGTAATAGCCGCACAGTACAGGATCGAATGAGTATCAGCCAGGTCTTCACTACTATCAAAGTAATTTGGTAGTAGCAAATCTAAAGCACACATCAGCGCCCTATTTTTTTTGTGCATGGGAAAACGTGGAAGCCGAGGTCTAAGGTGAACTGAAGTCGATCGAAATTCCCGAACTACATCTTCAAGAGTACTCCTCAATATATCATTGTATTGGGGACTTACAGTAGTAACCATATCATCTCCACGATCACTATCAGCAACGCCAGCTTGCAATGTGGCCGCGGCAGAAGCTTGAGTTGCCGCCTGCGATGCAGTAGTAATGATACGGTTACGTTGCACCTCCGTACGGAGCCGATCAAGTACCGAGTCATCCAACAAGTGACCCCGTTGAATGGCTCGCACCTGATCCGACAGTCGTTGAGCCGAAACGTTGATTGATGGTTCGAGAGCCTGAAACAGAGATAGCATCCGAACACGATACGCAGTATTATTATTATTCATGTCCAAAGAGCATGTAATCACTACATGAAGCTCGACTTCTTCTTCTTCTTCTTCTTCTTTGCGTGTCAGTGGTTCTCTATATTTTGGCGGACCAGTAGTTAGCGACCGCTATTGCCAACTCATTGCCCTCTATTAACTCGACTTAATACCTCAGAGTATTAAGTCAAACTTCATGTTTATTCATGTCGTAAGTCACTGTAAACGGTCCGCTTTCTTGACACAAAAACTATTTACAAGCCTAGTTAAAATAATAAGTACCTAATGATTTTTGAGATCTGTATCATTTATATTAGGTATGTTTGTCAACTTAAATATCCATTTATTGTCCACAATCAAGATCAAACACACTTCGTAGGTGTAAAGTAAATGACAAAAATAATAATTCAATGCCCAAGCACAGAATAATCCCAAGTAGGCAATGAGCGCATTACAATTGAATTTTTCCAAAAAACAAATCTCTATCTCTATCTCTATCCAAGGGCGTCGCTAGGCCATGGCCCAGGGACTGACTGGGCTATAGTTGCTATGACAAATGTTATGCTGACAACTAGACTACATGACGAATTTTATGAGAAACGATACGATTTTCACATGATTTTTATGTTTTTATTGATAGCTAGCCCGCGGCTTCGCGGCCGCGTGGACTACACGACATTATCCCGCGGGAATCTAATATTTTCCCGGGATAAAAAGTAGCCTATGTCACTCTTCAGTTCCCAAACTACCAAAAATCATGTAGATCCGTTGCTCCGTTTGACGTGAAAGACCTTTGAAAGACGGACAAATGATTTAAGTAAGTAGGTACGTCAAATGTTTGACAGCTGGGTTGTATGGCAAAAGAAAAGTGTTGTTTTTGTTTTATGCACAACGGGGTATTTTTTTACAACTATTTTCCGCGCATTTTTTGTTTATTTTAAAAACCTTCCATGTGCCCTAAGGAACATTATGAAAAAAAAATGCCGAATAGGTCCAGCCGTCCTGAGTTATGCACTTAGCAACATTCATTTTTATTTACCTACTAGTTTTCCGCCCGCGGCTTCGCCCGCGTGGACTTCACGACGTTATCCCGCGGGAATATGATATATTTCCGGGATAAAAAGTAGCCTTTGTTCCTCTCCAGGCTACAAAGTATCTGTGTTCCAAATTTCAGCCAAATCCGTTCAGCCATTTTGGCGTGATTGAGTAACAAACATCCAAACATCCAAACTTTCACATTATTTTATAATATTAGTAGGATAGAGATTTTCTTTCATGCAGCTTCATTACTAATGTCACTATGTCAAAACTTTACTATAAATCCATGAAGTTCGACTTAATACTGAGGTAACTGGAGCGTGCAGTACGAACAATTTTTTGAATACCACAAATAACACAGTGGCTGTCTTCCGTCTCACCTACACTTTAAAAAAATACGTATGGTCATATGAGACAGCTGACAGCCACTACATACATAAATGTCAAATTTGGTGGCGACACTTTTTTATTCAGGGTGAGAGCTCCAGTTACCTCAGAGTATTAAGTCAAACTTCATGTATAAATCGGATGTCCATGCTGCTAAGTATATAACCCTGTTAAAGATTAATAGGAGTATTACGTGTATCCCTCAATACTCTCCAATTAGTAGAGTACCTAAGCCTCCAAATTATTTTTGCCTTATATAAACTTCATACAGACAGTAGCCCATATTATGCAAAATTTCCTCAATTGATTCTGAACCAATTTATCTTTTTACGGTACAAAATCGATTGGAGTAAACTTTGTAGCATTGTAAACCCTGAAGTTTTAACTCAAAACAAAAGACTGCTAATCCAGTTCGAGTTTTCTGAAGGAGCCAGCAGTCGAGTGAATGTTCTGTGTGATATCATTCTTCTCGAGCGCGTAAAGGTCCACACACATGGAGTCGAGTGCTAACAGATCTTCTCTGCGCTTGAGCAAGTTGCGTTTGAGTTCTTCGATCATGTCTTTCAGGGGTACGGTGCCGCCGTACTCTTTGGGCAGTATTGAGCGGTCCACGTGCTTCGTCAGCTCTTCGCTTGTGCGGTGGAACTGTAAGGTAACATACGATTACGATTAGAATACAAGATTAATTTATCGTTCATTATCTATGGTCTATGGTCAATCCACGTGGCTGCAGTTACTAATTAGAGTGCGTGCCAGTGCCTGATTGATAACTCTGCGGGGGACTGGGGCACTTTTGGCGATAGTTATAGTAAATTTTTAAGGTGGTGGTATTATTAGTTTAGGATTTAGACCGCGAGCAGACTTATCTGGCGCGCACTCTTATTATTTAATTATTTGGACACCGTTTAATTTGACAGCGACTTAAAAGAAGAAGAATCAAAAGTTATTCTTCCCCACTGCTGGAACAAAGAAGCCTTCCTTACTTAAAATAAAAAAAATACTTTCTTCTGACTAAAATCTAATCATCTTAAATGGTCGAAGCTCTAAGACTCCACAAATTGACTGCAAATAAAAAATGGAAGTTAAAATACGTAGGTAATGAATATGTACCATGACTCGATCCTTGAGTTTGTCACTGAGTAGTGAAACCGCAAACTCGAAAAACCTGACTCCGTAATGAGGAATGTTCACGAAGTGAGTACGCTTGTGACGCATCGGTGTTGAATTCTGAAACAATTACAATACATCAATACCATTAAAATATCATAGAAGAAAAAATCTGGGGATTATTATCCTTTCGTCTAGAAGCGTCTGTGATGATCGCAGAGGATTTGTGAACGCTATAGTGATTGCTGACTTTGTTCTGTTTCCTGCTAGCTTAGTTTATACTTAGTTAGGTCGGAGTTGCGCCAAAAACTTTTTGGTGCGTGCCGTGCCGCATTTCACGTGGAACACCTAATTTGGAGACACGCGTTGCATAGTGTTACTTACGGTGTGACGGTAGCACTAATTAATTATTAAGTGGAGAGCGAAAGCAACACCACGACAACTTTGTCTCATTAGGGATTTCGAGAAAAAATCCGTTGAAAATAGCAGTTTGAGCGACCAGAGGCTGAAGTGCGGCATTTGCATGCCCGCGTCGTCGTTGACGTGCGTGTAGCCCAGCAGCTGCGACCGGGGCTCGTCCAGGAGAACCTAGCTCCACTATCATCGAGTGGACCCACGGATGGTGGGAACATACCTACCTGGATGCAGTTCAGCATGATGCGGACGTCGGTGAGCGACCAGAGGCTGACCTGCGGCATCTGCATGCCCGCGTCGTCGTTGACGCGCGTGTAGCCCAGCTGCTGCGACCGGGGCTCGTCCAGGAGAACCTAGCTCCACTATCATCGAGTGGACCCACGGATGGTGGAAACATACCTGGATGCAATTCAGCATGATGCGGACGTCGGTGAGCGACCAGAGGCTGACATGCGGCATTTGCATGCCCGCCTCGTCGTTGACGTGCGTGTAGCCCAGCAGCTGCGACCGCGGCTCGTCCAGGAGTAGTTCCACTATCATTGAGTGGACTCGTGCCATCACGCAGCTGTCAAACACGTGAGGGTCGAAGCGACCTGCAAACATAAATTTTCTTTTAACACCATCTAGTTGTCAGTTGCGTGACGTAATTGTACCGAGTTTATTTAATAGAAAGCAACTTCTTTTTGAGAAATTCTGGCCATCACGAGCCTGCTAAAACATAGCCTGGCCACTTATTACTCAGTACTGAGTCAGTACCTACATCACTGCTGCGCAGTACCTACTCTAAGTCTTAAAAGATCTCCACAGGTTTCCAATGCTGTTATTTTTTTATTTCCGAGTAGGTAACTTATCTTTTCTTCGGCAGCTGAAGAAGGTGCCCACTACCACCTTCCAGGGTCCATGACGGCTGCTTTTTTCGGGTCCAGACGGTCTATGGACCATACTCTGAAACGCAATTCCGAAACTTGGTCCGGCGCTTTCACTCGGTTCTGTCATGACTGGAGAGAAAGGGACGAGTAAAATTTTAGCTTCGGGTTCTGCGGCGTTTCAGAGTAGGCCCTCAGCTTCATTAAACAGTGCCGGATGTCATCATGTCAGCCGAACGACGATATCATGCCACTGCTGGGCATAGGTCTACCGGATGTATAAAATACTAACCCATGCAAGACAAGACCACTCTGCGTCCCTCGGAGTCTCTCCTCGGCAGCGGCACGAGGTACCCAGCGTCAATGACGGCTGCTATCTTTGGGTCCAATGGGTCCAACTTCTGGAACCAGTGCGGGTACATCTGCCGGATGGTCAGGTACCGCTCCAGCATGGAGCATGCTTGGGGGATTGAGTACTTCTTGGTGCGAAGGAAGCGGAGTAAGAAGGGGGCATCTGTGGACAACAATGTTGGTAAATATATAATCCGAAGAGAAAATGGAGATATTTTTTAAGGGAAACGCGTATGCTATGTACTTACATGCCTATTTTTAATCATGGCACTTGCAGCAACTGTGCCGAAATATCGTGGTAACAAATCTTACATTGCACAAAGCCCATTTTGTGTTAGGTATACAAAACACACAAAAAATATGTTGATATTGGTATTTTTTCATCTCACCCCCTACTAAAGTCTTCATAAAGTAGGTATTTACTACATTGTTGTAAAATTCTTTGACGTAAGAATGTATTTTACCTACAGTTTTAACATTTCGTGGCGCTATGATAGAGCGTATTTCCCTATGATAGCTCAACATGCAACGACGACTGCTAGTAAGTAGTAACTTTAGCGTTATATAAAACTTAGGGCCACGCTTTTATGTAGAAGTGTTCCAAAAATGTATCTCCTTTCAATTCTCCTTTCTTTATTATCTTCGATCGACTAAGGGCAATTCATTGAAAGTAAAATAACGATCTTATCTATCTATCTTAACTTAAATCGTCGACAGGAAGTAAGTCAATTAAAGTAAAAGCTAATTAAGTCCTTTCCGATGAATACTAAAGTCATTCTACACTTGTTCAATCGCCCTTCACATGTCACTGTGAAACTATTTCCATATAGATAACAACAGTTTAATTTGTATGCAGAACGCATGCTCTACAGCGGGAGCATGTGGAATGGCATTCAAATGTTTAACTTTG
This sequence comes from Crambus lathoniellus, assembly GCA_949710035.1. NCBI lineage: Eukaryota > Metazoa > Arthropoda > Insecta > Lepidoptera > Crambidae > Crambus > Crambus lathoniellus. The sequence goes on along the minus strand of OX453313.1, from coordinate 11,959,489 downwards.
AGAGATTTTTAAAATGCCAATTTGAATGAATGTATTGTAATTTTTATAAATACTTTACACTTAAATAAAATGTTTAATGTCTGTCTACGAACATGTTCAAGATCCCATTCTGATATTTTTTATGACGTCAACAAAGATAATAGCGACAGTTGACAAATCGCAGTTATTTACTTAATACCTACTTACCCAATATTAACTTAAATACGGTTATCATGTTAGTGAGATCACCAAACAGATGTACTCGTAATGTACCTAAGCTCGCTACTTGACGGGTGGTTATAGACTTGGAGTACTTGCGAAAAATGAGAATCATTTTCTTTTAAGGAACAAAGTATGTGCATTTCAAAAACTAACCTGTTCTACACTTCTTAATAGCCGGGTGCTTCTCAATAAAGTGCCTCATTTGCGCTAACGCCTGCTCTCTCAACGCCGGCTCCTCTCTCAGCTCCAATCGCGCCCTCTCTCTCAGCTCAGGCGGCAGATCGCCCGTCTCCCTCTCCTTGCTCTCGAGCTTCTGCAGACGCTCGTCGTCCGTCGGCCGCTCGGTCAAATCCGGCTTCGGCTCGTGCTCCCGTCGGCAATCTTCGGGCTGGAGGACGGAGGTCGCCATTTTGGATTTTTCTGGAAAAGAAGGAGCCGTTAAATTCTCAAATGGTGCTGATTTAAATAACTGAAGTGGTTAATGAACCTTTGCAAAATTACTGCAAATGTATGCGCGCTAGTCTCGCAACGCAGTCCTGCCTGCCATTGCCTTTTGAAGTGCAGGCTGCAGCGATACATTTGCAGCCATTTTGCAAACCATTTTGCAAACCATTTAAAATACCTTTAAAATAAGCAAACAAATTAATAATCAACAATATCAAATTTAACTATAATCTGTCAATAGATTTATTGTACCAACTGCAAAATAAACAGTGAAAACAAGGAATAAAATAAGTAGGAACCAAACTGAAAATAGTTAGAATTTAGAATTCTAGTTTTACCTTCATTAATAATAATAATAATAATAATAGTCTTTATTACTTTAAAATAAGGATTACATTATACATGGTTGGATTCCCCTGTTAAGCTAGGCCTGTATCAGGGGGCACCGCTCTTCCTTGCTTAAATAAATGTTAAAATGATACATAGTTTAACAATTCTTTAAATAAAGACTTAGTACTTACTCTAAGCATGCATGAGTGCGTGTGTGTGTCTGATTGTGAGAGAGAAAGTGTGGGTGAGTGTAATGTGTGGGTGTGTAAGTGTTTGTTCGTGTGTATGCGTGTGTGTGTGTGTGTGTGTTTGTGTGTGTGTGTGCGTGTGTGTGTGTGTGTGTGTGCGTGTGTGTGTGTGTGTGCGTGAGAGAGAGTGTGTATGTTTATGTAAGCGTTTGGTTGGCCCTACGACGTGATCTTGGGGTCGAAAGTTGTAGTCGAATGTTCAGCAAACTCAGGAAAAGTATAGCACTTGAAGTTTTATTCCAAATTATACTACTTTTTCAAGCAATGCTTCTAATTCTTCATATTTTAAATTATTTCATTTGAAAGTTAAAAAGTATAATTATGAATCCGCGAGAAACATGCGAGAAATAGTTATATCGTAGGTACCTGCGGCGAATTCAAGAAACGGTTGGTACAGGGCGGTCGCCCTGTGTTTGCTTTGCTTTCATAAATAGGCACCTATCTCATAGTAACTACCATAACAAAACTTAATTTGGCTGTCTTTCAGGGTTCGGATAGTCAGTAATTTTCATGTAAATCATATAATAATGTATTTTAATCTAACTATCAGCTAAAACACAATACGTGTGGTTACCAACTAAGTATTGTGCTATATTATAATGTAAATTCTTTCGTGAGACAATCCGTAGCCTCATTACAGCGGCGCGGCGGAGTTCCTCAAACAAAACGGAGTTATTTCAAATATTTACCCGCAAACGTGTTCCACTGATTATACAATCGCCTGTGCTCTTGACTTCTATTTTAATTACACCCGTTCGCAATACGATGGCCCCAAATCGGTTGCTACGTCACTTCATTGAGTGTTGCAAGGTGGTTGCAAGTCATGAGAGGTTTGTCATGCAATACAAGCTACGTTCCATGATCTTCCAAGATTGACGCAGTCTAACTCTACGTTGCATATTTAACACAGACATTACAATCATATAGACCACATTTCAGAGGAGCCCCGTGGCATAGTGGCTAGCGCTTTCTGTTTGCGATCAGTAAGGTTAAGCAACTTTCGCAGTGGTCGGTCACGGGATGGGTGACCAGATATTGATTATCCTGAGCTCCTTCGTTCGGAAGGCATGCTAAGTCGTTGTTCCCGAGACAGAATCCCCGGAGAATGGAATTTTTAGGGAATAACCCGTTACTATGTTGCTCAGTGTCCGGTAACACTAGTCTCGCTCGACATTTATTGTCAGTGTAAGCGTCTCGGCGGCGGCGCCGGCGGCGCGGCGTGTCGTCGTGTATCCTTATTCGCGCGGTCGCATCGCCACACGTGATGCCTTTGGGCCGCGAGCGGTCGCATGTGACTTCGCCTACACAAACCACTTTAAAGCTTGATAGTATCAAAACAAGGTTTATTTTGCTTTGGCTAAGGTTTGTATTGTGTTCAGTATAAAATTCTACTTCATATTGCATTGCTAATCTGTGAAAATTTTCATATGGGGAATTTTAGCCCCCCGAACAAAACCATACTTTTGCTACCATGTTTTCGATACTCTCAATTTATTTATTATTGTGTTTTAGATGTGATAAAACTTATGAGCTTTGTTCTATGGTTAAAGAGCTTACATTTAACAAATTTGTTTCATTCCATTTGGTTTAATTTTTTTTCTATAGCAAAAGCATAGCAAAAGTTCTCGTTTGAAGAAAAAAAAAGTTGCCAGAGTAATAACAAAAGTCAGACATAGAGTACCACTTCTTTTATTACATTGGGCAATAGAGAATTCGTTCAGAAATCAAATAAAACAAACAGATTAGAGATCCGATAGGTAGTTCGTATATTATGAACGTTTTCGTCCATAGTTGCAGATGCAGAGCGCGCGGCGGAACGCGTTCGTAGGCTGATGCTTGACGGATAATTTCTGTAGCTTGACGGATAATATTAATTAATTAAATTAATACGTGAAAGGTAAGGTTCTAATGAAAACAGCCCAAACGCGGCTGCACGTGCAGTTGTCTTTCATACAAATTGCTTGCAGCTGCAACCTGCAGCCGGAATTGAAATAGCACCTTAACACATAATGCCGTTGCCTGCAATAAATCAATTTCTATTTACTACACTGAGTGACATCACACTGCCCGCCAGTATTGTGCATTTCTATTTCATCGCTGACCTTCAAACTGGTCGGAATGGCATTAACTTTCACTAGACTTTCAAATTGTTGTGATTCGGTGCGAACCGCAAACTTTTGCAATAGTGGATGACATTCATTATTAGACATTTTCTGATGTCCGTTGCAAGCCTTTCTTATAGATAACTAGGAAGTTTTTCACGTTTGCAATGTACTATATTCTGCCTACTATATTCAAGATTTCATTTTTTTATTTATTTTTTATTATTTGAGGAATTGGCTATCTTATTCTCTAACTGCCGGAACACAATATTGCTAAAAAATTTTTGTAATGAATGGCGTTAGAGTTAAATAATATAGGTACACGTAGAGCCAGGCGATATGTAGGTTCCCCCACTGGGTATCGAACCCGGGATCGTTGGGTCTGAAACCGGTGGTGAACCAGCAGTAAACCACCGAGGTGGATAACCTACCTTTTCTTGAATCACTATGTCTTTTGATAAAAACCGTAATTAAATCTGTTGCGTATTGATGAAAACCATATTAAAATCAGATATTGAATATGTATAAGTGTACAGCCGGGAAGCGACTTTGTTTTAAACTATGTAGTTAGAACAAAAATAGGAATGGCGATAAACCACCACACGGGCGGGTCCAGCAATGAGGATTGTGTCAAAGATTATAGATGCAAATGGAACCAGAATCACATGCCTCAGAATTAATGGAGAACCTCACGAATCACACGATTAAACAAATCGTTAAAATAAAAACAACTTTGCAGATTAATATGAGCGAGCGCTGTTTGTAAAGGTCCAATATTATTTTCAATAATAAAGGCTTCGATCAACAATAACACATTGTTGATCGAAGAATAAAGGTTTTTACAACGAAGAAAATCAAAAAGCTAAAGAAAAATATAAATACCTATATGTATCTAATTTTAATTTAATATTTTATTTGTATTGCGCGTTGATGTCTTTTCTATGGCGAAACCAATTTTAACCTAATAATAAATAGTGTGAATGTGACATAATGAGTATTATTTTTAGCTATAATTTTATACCTACACCTACTATTATTATTGTACATTACTCCTATGTGTGTATAGGTGTTATTGTTGATCGAAGTGTATAAAATATAGTAGATTGTACAACAAGTGCATAAAACGTACCATTTTACCCGAGACGTATACAGGACGTCCCAAAATTAACTCACATGGAGGGAAAGTACCTTAAATACTAAAGATAAAATTAAGTTCAAAAACTAAAACCCGACTACTGAAAAATCACGCTCTAAAAAGTATGAAACAAGAAAATATTCTCATCTGAAATTGCCGTGGTCGTATGCCACTTTTCCCTAGAATGAAAATATTGTTTTGTTATAGTAGGGGCATACGACCACGGCAATTTCAGATGAGAATATTTTCTTGTTTCATACTTTTTAGAGCGTGATTTTTCAGTAGTCGGGTTTTAGTTTTTGAACTTAATTTTTATTTATATAATTTTGGGGTCATAATTTTGCGCTGTGTAGTGCCGGCACATAAAAAGAATAGCACTACCCTCTCTCTTCTTGTGGGTGTCTTAAGAGGCGAAAGAGGGAAAACTGCAACAGGAGATGGGCAGCAGCGTCTCCATGTAACAGCAGGCCATACTGCGATCGCCAGCACTGGCAACCCCTCCCCCCCAAAATGGCTTTACACCAAAATAATCAGCCCCACTCCACGGCGACCCCGCTATTCCTAGCTACGGTAGCGGCTATGGTAAAGGCGGGGGAGGGGATGCTGAGAATCCCCGGATAAGTTGACCCGGCGACCTACAACACGCGCATATTGCGGACTGACTCGAAGCTCATAGAGTTGGAAGAGGCTGTTAGTAAGTTGCACTGGGACATCATTGGATTATCTGAAGTCTGAAGAGAGGGGAAGGACTCGATTATCCTGCAATCCGGTAACTTACTATACTTACCTACATTACTTACTTACTTACTTACTACTTATTGCTAGGCGTTCGTAGACCATGAGAAAGCCTTTGATTCGATCGAGATCTGTGTGAGATGCCAAGTAGACTACAGGTACATGAATCGATGTGCTCAGGTACTTATACCAAAATGCCACCATGTCAGTCCGATTACAGAACCAGAGCTCTAATCCTATCCAACTACAGCGAGGTGTGAGACAGTGAGACGTCACCTCTCCAAAACTGTTCACAGCTGCGTTTGAGGATATTTTTAAGCTTCTGGATTGGAAAGGATGCGGCATCAACATCAATGGCGAGCACCTAACACACCTACGGTTTGCCAATGATGTAGTTCTTATGGCTGAGACCTTGTAAGACCTGAACACAATGCTCGAAGATCTCAGCAATGCTTCTCAAAGAGTGGGTCTTAAGATGAACATGGATAAGACATAAATCACGTCCAATGCACATGTTGCACCAGTTAATGTTGGAAACATTACACTCGAAGTTGTTGAACACTTTGTTTACCTAGGGCAAACGGTCTAGTTAGTTAAGTCCAACTTCGAGAAAGGATCTTTCGATGAATCCAGCTCGGATGGGCAGTGTTCGGGAAGCTTCGGCTTAAATTCGCGTCCGAAATACCTCAATGTCTCAAGACGAAAGTCTTTGACCAGGTGTGTGTTGCCAGTAATGGACGTGAGACTGACCTATAGAAGTCCGACGTGGTCTTTTACTATGTATCTCATAAGAAGGCTCAAAGTCACCCAGCGAGCAATGGAGAGAGCGATGCTTGGTATTTCCCTGCTCGATCGAATCAAAAACGATGAGATCTGCAGGAGAACTAAAACAACCGACATTACTCGAAGGATTGCATCGTTGAAGTGGCAGTGGGCGGGACACATAGCGCGGAGAACCGATGGCCGTTGGTGCGGTAAGGTTCTCGAATGGCGATCGCGTACCGGACGACTTTCCGTGGGCAGGCCCCCTACAGGGTGGACCGACGATCTGGCCAAAGTCGCGGGAAGCCGCTGGATGCGAGCAGCGCAGGATCCATTGTTGTGGAGTTCCTTTGGGGAGGCCTATGCCCAGCAGTGGGCGTCGTTCGGCTGATATGATGAACTAAATTATTACCTAATAATGTAAATATTCTACCTACTTACCTATTTTCGTCAAACAATGCTGGGGTGAACTATGGAATGCCATAAACATATATTGTTATTATATAAGGGCCTAATCATGTAGGATAATATTTGCTAGGGGCAATAGTCTTAGTTCGCTGTCCCCGTAAAGATGTCAAAATTCGATTTATGCAAGCAAAGCCGCAAGCAAAAACCAATAAAATATATATTTTTGAAACGAGCTCACCAAGAGCTATCATTTGATACTAAACACGATGTTCATTAAAAAAAAAAGTTTTTTAGTTCACAACTTTATGTCGTCTAGAGGGCGCCATATTCAATTTCATGTGACTTGACATAGCCTATAACCAGCAGACAATCGAGACGTTTCCAATGATACCTCATTGTGAATATATGATCAGCAGTTTAGAAGTTATGCGGGAACAGATGAACATACATACATACATACATACCGGTCAAACTCATAACCCTCCTTTTTTTGCTTTGCCGTAGTCGGGTAATAAAATTTTACTGAAAGGAGACTTCATTTTTATTTTAAAAAGAAAACGAACTGCATTCAAAGAATTTTAAGTAATCAACTGTCTGAACTGGGAATCGAACCCGCCGAATGTAAAAAAAAACATTTCTCTAATTTAATTGTACCGATCGAAAGGCTCGATCATACCTTATCATTTTTTCTTAATAACATAGCATCTTAAATAAAAGGAAGACTACGAAATTTAACATTTAATGTTGAATAACAAGTTTGTGCAGCGTTATGCATAGCCTTCCCTGTGACTGTCGTGCTCAAAACTTTAACATTTCAATGTATTACTAATGAGTAAAGATTGGAGCAATTATCATAAAGTGTTTGATAAAGTTATAATGTGTTAAGTAACACCAGCTCGATTGGTTTAAAAATGTTTGAATAGTTACTTTGGTGCGGTCTATTCCAACATATGGCATAGTCGTGGGACGCCCCCAGGGCTTCCAATGACTATGTCACATGGTGGCATAGACCACACCAAATACTGTAGATAGAAAGTTTTATTTAAATAGGACTTTATTTTTATTTAAATAACTATAGAGCTGCATTCAATTTTTTTTTAAATAATAGCATGTCCAAACCGAGAATCGAACCCGCACGAAATTATTCAAACTTTTTAAAACCAATCGAGGTGGTGTTACTTATCACATTATCAAACACCTATGATAGGGAATTAGGTATAATTGTTCCAAGCTTCACTCATTAGTAATACCTACATTGAAATGTTAAAGTCTGTATTGAGCACGACAGTCACAGAAAAGGCTATTCATAACGCTGCACAAACTTGTTATTCAACATTAAATGTTAAATTTCGTAGTCTTCCTTTTATTTAAGATGCTATGTTATTTAGAGGAAATGCTTAGGTATAATCGAGTCTTTCGATCGGTACAATTAAATTAGAGAAATATTTTTTTTAACATTCAGCGGGTTCGATTCCCAGTTCAGACAAGTGATTATTCAAAATTCGGTGAATGCAGTTCGTTTTCTTTTTAAAATAAAAATGAAGTCTCCTTTCAGTAAAATTTTATATCTTCAGTATTTAAGGTACTTTCCCTCCATGTGAGTTAATTTTGGGACGCCCTGTATGTAATCACGTGGATAGTCAATTCGAGGGTAAAATGGGTTTTATGTACGAGTTATACACTCTGCTTTTCACTTCGAGTGTGAGGAAAATAAATAACAATATTGCAAAAAAGAAAAAATAAAGACTTCGCCATATTGGTGGGAAGACTTTCTTTTTCTTTTATTTTATAAGTAGGTACGTGGCATTGGCAGCACAGTGACTTTAGCATAGATCGTAGTTCATAATGCTCTTGAAATGCTTATTCCTTAGAAAACTCATTAATTTTGCCTAGTTTTATTAATTTAATAATTTAACATGGATTATATACAAAATTTAAGAAACAGAATGAAATACGTTAGCTATGAATGAAGTTTATTAATTGCGTGTGTGACTGTTTACCTGACGACCTTTGTCTTAGAGTCTGAGACTTAGACGAAGATTTTACTTTATGCACTAGAGCATAAAAGCGATTTTATGCCGCCTATACCCAACATAAACACGAACTTTACGAGCATGAGAAGTGAAAATATAATTTGTAATAGGTTATATATACGCTGAGCTTTTGCCTCTTTGCGTCGCTGCCTGTGACAAACATGCACACATATACCTGCTTAATTATATACCTGCTTTGTTAGTCAGTAAGTAGTTGGCTTGCTTCTCCTTCCTTTTCTTTTGTTTATGTGCATGTTATGTTTGTGATGCAAATAAATGATCTTATCTATCTATCTATCTAGGTTAATATCACGCGATATTGCTTGAATTTTTAATTACTTTATGTAGATCGAAGCCAAAGGCGAGGAGCGAGTGGCGCAGTGGTTAGCGCACTCGGCCTGCGATCGTTGAGGTTAAGCAACTTTTGCGATGGTCAGGCACGGAATGAGTGACATAAAACTTTTCATCTCGAGCTCCTCCGTGCTTCGGATGGCACGTTAAGCCGTTTTGGTCCCGGCTGCATTTGCAGTCGTTAATAACCCACCAATGCGTACTGGACCCGCGTGGTGTGTCATGTCATGCTCCATTCTCCTTATCCATACATAAGGAAGGCCAGTGCCCCAGCAGTAGGGACATTAAATGGCTAATGATATATCGAAACAGACAACATACATTATAGATTTAACTGACAAAAACAGTTCATTCAAACAATAAAACCACAGTGCACTGAGTGGTCGTTCGTGAATCTGCAAACGCTACTATGGTGTTGGAGTTAAATTTTGACAGATAAAATTGTTATAGCAAAGAAGTACAGGGTGCTTACCATCAACTCTTATTGCGGTTTTGTTTAGGACCTAAACTGATACTAAACTATCTTAATGACCGCAGCTACCAGGTTAAAATAGGAGACATGTTTAGTGACGAGGTCAAGGTTACTGAGGGAACCGCGCAAGGGTCAGTTCTTGGTCCTTTACACTATTTGACTTATGTGAACAACCTAAATCACGTCATTAAGCACTGCACTGTCTACCAATTTGCTGACGACACTTGCTTGGTAGCAGCTGATAAAGATCCCATTGTTGCACAAAACTGTATACAAGCGGACTTTACTGCAATATGCAGGTGGTCGCACGACTCAGGGCTGGTCCTTAACGCAGATAAAACTAAGCTTATGCTCGTCCGCTCTAGTCGCAATCATTATCTTGATAGTAAACCCGTAAAAGTGGTAGCCCACAGTCATGATTGTCTTCACGCAAATATACCATGTTCTAGCAGCTGTTTAGAAATTGAGCAAGTAGTTAACTGAGTATTCATACCTTGGCTTAGTGATTGATAATAGATTTAATTGGTCAAAACATATAGACAGTATGCAACAAACTGAGAGCCATCTTGGCAAAATTTTATATAATTAAATGTAAAGTACCATTTGATATTCTACTAACAATGTATAAAACATTGGTAGAAAGCATTATATCCTACGGGCTTAGCAGCTATGGCCGTACATACAAAACATATTTAGAACAAACATATAATATTCAGTTTAGGCTTCTTAAACAATTGGTTCCACTTAAAATAAAAATTAAATACTCAGAGGACCCAGCTGGACTCTTTAAGTACTGTAGAGTTTTACCTATAGCTGAGAAAGTTAAACATAATTTGCTTCTTGAAAATTACTTTAACGAAGAAATTCAAGTACCGATAAATCACAAAATATCTACCAGAAAAAAAACTAACAAAGAACTTTATATTCCCATATTTAACAACGAATACGGTAAAAGAACATCTCAGTATTTGATACCCCGTCTTATAAACAACTTACCAATCGAAATTAAAGATAAAATCAATCATAATAACATTATATTTTCAAACTTAAAAAAAAATGTTTTTATGTCGTGGAATAGGAGCAACCTCTATATGCGAGCGCACACGCACAAGCGCAAGAATTATAGTTTTTTTTCTTTTTTCTATTGATTTTATGCATGCGTTGTCTTGAAACTCATCGTCTTTCTTTGTGGGCACTCGCTCAAACATTCTGTATGATACATACTTAAGTACACCTACCCGCTCTTTAAAATTAATAATGTTTTATTTAATTAGTTGCTCTTTTTGATTTATTTTTTTGATAACCTAGTATCTAGATAAACTTAATTTAGTTTTCACTTCTCATGCTCGTAAAGTTCGTGTTTATGTTGGGTATAGGCGGCATAAAATCGCTTTTTATGCTCTAGTGCATAAAGTAAAATCTTCGTCTAAGTCTCAGACTTTAAGACAAAGGTCGTCAGGTAAACAGTCACACACACAATTAAACTTCGTTAAATAAACTTTATTTGTTTCTTAAATTTTGTACATAATCCATGTTAAATTATTAAATTAATAAAACTAGGCAAAATTAATGAGTTTTCTAAGGAATAAGTGGACTGCGATCTATGCTAAAGTCACTGTGCTGCCAATGTCCGTATAAAAAAAAAGAAAAAGAAAGTCTTCCCGCCCATAGATGTATTATTCCTGTAGATGGAGCATAAGAAAATGAACAATTCCTTCTATAATCGACTCTCGTCTCTCAAATGGCGACATGTCGTGTGTTAAAAAGAGATAACAATAGCCCAACGTGTGCGTCTTAATGAGCTGCGCGCCACTTGAAAGTAAACGTCATATTTGTTTGTTAACCAGCTGGTTAACAAATGCTTCAGAAAGAAAAGCTTTTTTTGTACAAAAATATAGAAAGATTTGATGGTGTGGTGCGGTAAATCTGTTGTTTGTTAAGAATAGCCTGTAGTGTTCCCGTTTATTCAAGCAGAGTGAGTGTTTTGAAAGAGAATAATGAACACATATCATTTCAGAGGTAAGTCACACTCATTGTTTTGTGTTTTTGCGAACACATTTTTATAGTTTACAGGGGGGCTACCGGCTAAGAAACCTGGATATGGGTATGGGCTTCAACTGTCATTTGAATTCCTTATTCTGATAGATTTTTGCTGCTTTGTTCTGTTGAACGTTGCTAGCTAGTTATCGTTATACCCGACGTCACAAAACAAGGAACTGAAAGCGTCTATTTTCTTTATAAAATTGACTTAAAGTTCCCAAAAACGTATGAAGTTCATATCCATAAAGTTACGCGGTAGCCCCCCTGGTCCGTATTTGCAAAAACTAAATCGCTGTACGTGTATATACAGTTTAACATTGACTTGGTTGAAGAAAATCGGGTGTTTTTAGGCTAAAAATATATAATTTAAGGCCAATTGGGATTTTTTGACATTTGACCAACCTGATAGTGTTGTAGTCCGATTTTACTATGTAATATCGATAAAAAATGAGCGATTTTCTGAGAGGCCATTTAAAAAAAAAAAGCTTCCAATTGCTTCACTAGATGGCGTTGAATAAGTATGTACATGTCTATGGTATATTTTGGTATGAAACATATTTAAATTAATTACTTTTTAAAAACCCAAAGGAAACTAATAATATATTAAATAAGTACTACTGTGAGGAACGGAAACGAAATAGGTAAATTTAAAGATTTAGGTAAATAAATAACATCTGTCTGACGTTCCGTTTTACGTAAAAAAGTCACGTCAAAGTAAAATTTATAACGTTCCGTTCCTTCTAACTACATAGGTGGGACAGCGCCATCTAGTGGCTGAGCTTTCAGAAAACCGCCCATTGTAGTGTTAACAATTTTGTATTTAAACTTAATTTTCTTATTCTCAATTCTAAACAGATTTCCCACCGCCGCCGCGCCGCGCCGCCGTCGATGTAAAGGAAACGTGAATAAGAAACGTAAGAAAAGACGACGATTGGAGACCTTCGCAACAAACAAGAATATGCTCGATGCACTTATTAATGCAAATTGTGGATTTATACTTAAAAAATTGAATACATTAAAAGCATAAAAATTAGCGTGAAATCTGTATTTTTTTACTTGATATCATTTAGCAGATTATTTAATTTAATAAATTGATTAGAAATCTCGTTCAGTTTTACGACTATACCTCCTAGTAAGTATAAATAGTATAATTATCATCATTATCATATTAATGTCCTCACTGCTGGGCCTTCCCTGTGCAAGAAAACACGACAGGTAGAACGGGCCATAAGTGCCATAACCCACCACGCGAAGCCAATGCGGATTGGTGGGTGAGGGTGCCAACGACTGCTAATGCAACCGGGACCAACGGCTTAACGTGCCTTCCGAAGCACAGAGGAGACCGAGATAATAAAGTTTTGGTCACCATTCAGATGTCCAACCGCAACGAATGTTGCTTAACATCAACGATCGAGATGCAGAATGAACGACCAATGAGCCATCGATCTCCTCAAGTATAATTATAGTACCTACTTCATATTTGGCACTGATTCAAAATTAAAGGGCTTGCTTACATGAAACTGAACAACTTTCTCTTTGGAGCATAGCATACGTTGAAATATAAAAAAAAAAATCTGCCACACTAGATCGATCAGCTGAGCGTGCGCTTTTGTCTGGCTGGAGGGAAGAAATATTTGCCATATTTCGACCTATGCCGAAGTTTCATAGCATAAACAAAATTCTAAGGCCGTGAGCACTTTGGACACGATTAGTACTAAAAACTGTCAGAAAAGCGGATTATGAACCGCCCAATTACATTAAGTCTAGCCGCATTGAAAATCGCGAAGCGCTCTATTCAATGCGGCGTACTTTCGATCAGCCGTATTGAATACGGTGTATCTTGAATCCGCCGCATTACAATGCGGTGCAGTTTTCCAATACAGCTAGTTGCTATGTAATACGGTGAAATATACAATACGCCTGCGATATATACATATACATTGTAATTTTATGTATCGCATTGCATTCAAATTATTTTAACATCTTTTATCGATAACTTGTTATAAAAAAAACCACAGCACTATCATTGCATCATCATCATCTAGCATTGCATAGTCAAAATGGAGACATTCACTAATGTCGACGCAACAGATTAACATGTATGTCTCTTTCTATCTTATGACAATTTGATAGTGTTAGAAGGGGTAAAGGATGGGTGAGTTATAGCTTATTTTTGTGATCCATCTACAGGAATAATACATCTATGTTCCCGCCAATATGGCGAAGTCTTTATTTTTTCTTTTTTGCAATATTGTTATTTATTTTCCTCACACTCGAAGTGAAAAGCAGAGTGTATAACTCGTACATAAAACCCATTTTATGCACTTGTTCTACAACCTACTATTTTAAGATACTACTAACCATTATTGTAACATGTTTATTGGCAAATGAATAAATGAAATGAAATGAAAAATGGAATGATCTGCTTCGCTTATTCGTACCACGACAGCTTAATATCAATGACATCGATTCAGTGATCGATCAATGACATTTCACAACCGCTAAGCTGTCAGGAACTCTTATTTGTCTTATAACCCGGTCGATTTAAGATGACACCTGCAGGTTATACCCGTCACTCTCACTCTCCGGGCATGACAGAATCGAGTGAAAGAGACGGGTAGAAGAAAAAGGACACAAATCGTTCGGTCATTAACATTTAGCAATTCATTTGTGATCCAGTTTTTAGAAGGTCATAGTACGAAAGAAAGCAATTCATTTTAGGAACCTATTCTGCATCGCGCTAGTTTTGAATCGCTGTCTTAAAGTTGAAGGTCTCATTTTTTTTTCAAACTAAACTAGCTAAACTTGATATAATATAATAAAAAAAAATAACTTTCGCCGTAATTCAATTCACATCTTAGATTTCTGCGCGAACTGTTCATTTAAATAAAACACTTTCTCGGATTTTGCACGCATTTATTTAACAACTTGGTTAAATTTGCTTGTTACAAAATAAAAAGAAAAATCTATTATTTTTGCACATTTTGGATAATTTTTTTATCTGGATATGGCAAGTCGGAATACTCTTTGGTCATGTCAAGAAACGTTGCTGTTTGATTTTCTTGATTGCTGTTTGGGTGTTTTAATACAATATCTATTGTATAATTAGTGCATATAAATACGTGATCATTGTTGGAAATTACTTATGAAACCTTGGATCTCGAAAGATTTGGATTCCCGAAGGAGGAACACTGCGTCAGCGATGGATTCGTGCGATACCTCGAGCCGACTGGGAGCTTACAACATCAGTAGGAGTGTTTAATAAACATTTTCGTGACTGTGATATAGTTAAAATAAAACAACCCTTAGTTATGTACGCGTATTATTTGATTTTAAGGCGCTATAATCAGGAATTCATCTCATCTCATGCATACAAGAAATTAGGATTAGTGGTGCGACATTGACATTTATGACGTTGCCAATCCGAGCAGCATGGCCTGTAGGAGCGCAAGCAGCCGAGAAATGATAGCGGGCCATGGCTTGACACATTGTCAATGTATACCATAAAGTTATAATCAGCGAGCATTCAGTGAGCGCAATCTTCAGAGCGCGTGTCAGATAACTCTGCGACTGGGGCGTTTATGGCGCTAGTTACAGTACATTATTTTGTTCTAAGCTTATGGAAAATATTAGTATTCGATTTTGACCCCGCGCAGACTTATCTAGCGCACACTCTAAATTCAACTAGTAATCGAACACACGTCCCAACCCGACAGCCGATTTGAATTGGTAATTTGATAAAGAACATGAGTCCATGTCACATAATTGCTCAGGAGAGTCAGGAGACAAAAAAACTGTCTGTTAAAAAAACATACCAAGCAGTAAAAATGTTTGATGCAGTTTTGAAAAGTATGCAATAATATACTATTTACATAAATTTGAGATTATCAATAGTAGATTTTATAACGAGGGACTAAACAAAGCCATTATATACCAGAGGTGGTTTGGAATAGAATAGAATAGAATATTTATTAATTGCATTTCATGTGGTACATTTGAGATCTTAAACTAAGTTTTGGCGTCCGAGCGTGCGAGGGAGTCAATGAAACCGAGGGTATATTAAGTTGGCGTTTAGTCTCGAGGTGCAAACTGAACTTTTCACTTCGAGTGCGAGAAAACTAGTCAATTTAGTACAAAAACATTTAACAAATTCTGAAATTTTCGCGGTCAGTAGTAGTAGTAGTAGTAAAAATATTCGCCCTTTTGTAGGACAGGCCCATACTGCCAATTCTTGAGTATTATTAATTTATTATAGTTTCTTAAGTTTTCATAGGAATGTAGGTGTGTTATATTCCAATGCTCCTTGGAGTATTTGGCGTCAAGTGTGTCAAGCCAGCCTTTTCGATAATTCTTGCTGAGGTAGTCACCACTATAATAAAACACTCGGCATTACTTTACCGAGATAGCGCCTGTTTTAATCATTCCACATATCTTCCAGTTGCGTAGACACTTGGGGCACAAAACCACACCTATCTTTAGTCACAAAGTCCACTATAAAACAAATTGCGGTAAATTAAAATATCCACTCAACCTAACCCGCCAAAATGGCGCCAAAAAGTCTCAGTCAGTTTTTTCCGCTAAACCAGTCACAAAACTTTTGCACAAAGCACCTTCCTTGCGGAAATACCATGAAACAAAAAACGTCTTAACATTTTCGCAATGAAAATGGTCCACATTTCACAATTAATAGTATATTCACTGGCTGTTTGAGTTTATCTAATGTCACATGAAGGAAATTAAAAAAGTAGTTACATTTTACTCCCTAGGGACTAAAGTGGTTATTTAGTCCCGCTTCGTAGGGCTATGTTTGCGTACTTTTAGAGCATGAGAAGTGAAAATTATTATTATTTCTATTAAGACATTAATTTAATTGGATTGTCTGTCCTAGGTAGACCTAGTGGTCAACAACTTTGAGTGTAATGTTCCCAACATTAACTGGAGCGGATGCAACATGGGCATTGGACATGATTTTCGTCTTATCCATGTTCATCTTCAGACCCACTCTTTGGGAAGCATTGCTGAGATCTTCGAGCATTGTGTTCAGGTCTTCCAAGGTCTCAGCCATGAGAACTACATCATCGGCAAACCGCAGGTGTGTTAGGTACTCGCCATTGATGTTAATGCCGAATCCTTTCCAGTCCAGTAGCTTGAAAATATCCTCCAACGCAGCTGTGAACAGTTTCGGAGAAATGACGTCTCCCTGTCTCACACCTCGCTGTAGTTGGATAGGATTAGAGCTCTGGTTCTGTAATCGGACCGACATGGTGGCGTTTTGGTATAAGTACCTCAGCACCTCGATGTACCTGTAGTCTATTTGGCACCTCTGGAGAGACTGCAGCACTGCCCAGGTCTCGATCGAATCAAAGGCTTTCTCATAGTCCACGAACGCCAAGCATAGTGGCAAGTTATACTCTTCGGTCTTCTGTATAACTTGCCGCAGCGTATGAATGTGGTCTATGGTACTATAACCTTTTCGGAACCCGGCTTGTTCGGGAGGTTGGAAGTCGTCGAACCTGCGAGCGAGACGATTCGTAATGACTCTCGAAAACAACTTGTAGATATGGCTCAGAAGCGAGATGGGTCGGTAGTTTTTCAAGAGAGTCTTATCACCCTTCTTGAAGAACAGCATCACATCGCTTCTGCCCCATGCCCTTGGCGTTTTGCCCTCGAGGATGACAGAGTTGAAGAGCTTCTGGAGGACCTTAAGTATCGGCTTACCGCCCGCTCTCAGAAGTTCTGTTGTGATTCCGTCATCACCCGCCGCCTTGTTGTTTTTGAGCTGCTTGAGAGCCATTCTAATCTCGTACAGGCTGACGTCCGGGATATCTTCGGTATAGTGTCGAGTAAGCTTGGCTCTAGGTTCTGTAGCCTTATCCAATTAGGTAAGTCCAACTTCGAGAAAGAGATCTCTCGTCGAATCCAGCTCGGATGGGCAGCGTTTGGGAAGCTCCGGCATATATTTGCGTCCAAAATTCCTCAATGTCTCAAGACTAAGGTCTTTGACCAGTGTGTGTTGCCAGTTATGACTTATGGAAGCGAGACGTGGTCTTTTACTATGGGTCTCATAAGAAGGCTCAAGGTCACCCAGCGAGCAATGGAGAGAGCGATGCTTGGTATTTCCCTGCTCGGTCGAATCAGAAATGATGAGATCCGCAGGAGAACTAAAACGACCGACATCGCTCGAAGGATTGCTCAGTTGAAGTGGCAGTGGGCGGGACACATAGCGCGGAGAACCGATGGCCGTTGGGGCGGAAAGGTTCTCGAATGGCGACCGCGAACCGGACGATGTTCCGTGGGCAGGCCCCCTACAAGGTGGACCGACGATCTGGTCAAGGTCGCGGGAAGCCGCTGGATGCGGGCAGCGCAGGACCGATCGTTGTGGAGATCCTTGGGGGAGGCCTATGCCCAGCAGTGGGCGTCGTACGGTTGAAATGATGAATGATGATTAATTTAAAGCCCCTGGACTTAGGCTTCTTCTCAATTACTTACTTAAAAAAAAATACATTTAATTAAAAATGAAGTTTCCCTGTCAGTTACAGGCCACTCGAAATGGTTTTGAAGAATTTTTCGTCATTCTTTTGTGACAGGTACCGTTCAATTTTTTTCAAATCCAAGACTTTTTTTGTTAATAGGTCTTTTTCTTTACAAGCCCGTTGCATTGGCAAATCCAGGTGATTTCTGTAAGTAGGTACCTATTTGATAAGAAAAAGTGATGTGATACAAGGCCTTGTCCAGTGATGTGATACAAAGCCTTGGCCAAGGGCAGATTTGGTGTAGCTTTTTTGATTTGATTTGATTTTGATTTGGTACGAACGTGTGTAGCACGGATTATATTTGCTTTACAGCAAAGTTCATCCGCACCAAATCGGCGGTTAGGTCTGGTCTGGACGTGTGTAGCGGCTACAAGAACTATAGTGCAACAAGCTTTTCTGTTCCGGTGATAATCTTTGGAACTAAAACAGTTTTCATACGACATCGACTCAGAGTAGTAAGTCAAACTTCATGACATCGACAGTCCATTTTGACAGCTAATTTCGTATTGCAAGTGGCTCCTCTGTCACGGCTGTTACCGGAACAGACAGGAGTGTGGGACTATAACGAACGAACTATAAAAAGAAGCAAAAAACGCGAAGTTGCTATATTCAGACCATGAAGTTCGACTTAATACCAGTATTAAGTCGAGCTTCATGATTCAGACCCTACAGTGCCACAAGCTTTTCTGTTCCGGTGACAGTCGTGACAGAGGAGCCACTTGCAATGTGAAATTAGCTGTCAAAATTGACTGTCGTATGAAAACTGTTTTAGTTCCTAAGATAGTCACCGAAACAGAAAAGATTGGCACACTATACTAGATGTCACTTTGAACATAAATAGTTTACTAAAGTCAACGACAGATGGCTCCAAGTTAGGTAATACAACCATAGTCTACCTACAGAAAAGAAAAATCCTTTTTTTCTTTATGTATTATGTTTATCAACTTTGATAGAAACTTAAATGTGTCTTGTTCTTTAATATTTATTTTTGAAATACTTACTAAACTGAAAATCAGCGTTTGCTTGCGTTGTAATGCCGCGTACACACCGCGCCAACGAACGCCAACGAATGGGTTTCGATGCCCTTCGTTGGTCCTGTTTGGACGGTTTGGCGAAGGCCAACGATCGTTCGTTGGCGTGTGCCGGCGATCCGGAGCGTGGCGGTAACATCAAAGGATTTGAGCCATTAGATCGAACTCGGTGTGGACGGCGGCCGAAGGCCAACGAACGAACGCTCAGTTGAAGCATAGTTTCTACCAAAAGCGAGAGCGTTGAGTTTAATCTGTGCGTAATCTCTAGCGAAACACCAATCACAGCGCGTGAGCGTGACGTCAAATGTGAGGTGATTATTTGTGAATCATTTACTTCGCCTCAAAGAGCATGTAATCACTACGTTTAAGAGACGGGTCTTTCATAGAAAAAAAGTAAATTATCGTTTTGTATGGAAGTTATACTAAAACGGAATACCAACCACATAGCTGAAATTATGACGTACATGACGTACAGGGTTCCCAACATAATAACCGAAATAGTGATGTACCAGTCGTGGGATTTTTTATCGATGGCGATATTAAAAAATATCAGGATTCCATTTCTATAATTTTGCAAACTTTAGGGTCTAATTGATGCCTTACTTACGCTAACGTTAATTCTCGGTTTAAATTAAACAAGAGTTATGTGACAATAAAATTTTCATTCAAAAAGTTAAACCAAGTTTAACAAGAATTTCACGTTGGCGCAAATGGGGCTAAAAGTAAACTCCATTATTAAAGTCAAAGTCTAATTTAATCGAACTTATAATATATATACATGCATTTGTAATTACACACCAAAACAATTATTCATTCAAAAAAATATGAACAAAAAGAACGATATTAAGAGCTTGATCATCGAATTTCGCGCGATGAACATTTATATAGATATAATATCAGATATAGGTACTTTCTCTGCGCGGCATTAATGTGTATTACCTATACCTAAACCACTATTATATATTATGTCCTCCTTTTCAATTCTTGGAGTCGGTTAAAAAATTATCGATTGTCGATAAAAAAATGTCAAGCACTATTTATCAGGTTATCTTCTCAATTTTTTAAATTTTAATAGAAAACTTTTAAATCACGTAATCCTTAATGTAATAGCTATAACAAAATGTGAATGTATGCTTACCTTTCTTCATTAAATGGAAATTTGGACATGAATATTCGCTTTTGGCCTTCTGACCGGCCGGGTCATAAACCACATAATATATTTCACAAGTTTTGTAATACATCTCTCAACAGATCACACGGGACCACGAAAACGTACAATTAAGGCGAAATTTTGCGAGTAATTCACAAAATGCACAAATTCACACAATAATACTAAAATCAAGCTTCGTTTACAAACAGTCAACAAGACAAGAATGTCAAATTTGGCGGCTGGCGGCTGACTGTCAGTCAGAGTGAGTGAGAGTCAAATAGGTGAAAGCAAGACAGCGATATTTCTGGTACAAACTTCATACAACACTTTTTTGTATGGAAGTTGCGCCAGCCAGACTCTAGTCTATATAATTTGTGGCCAGACTGCTTCGCCTGTCCACAAAAAAAAAGGACGAATTTTTACTACTACTACCATAGATGTATTATTCCTGACTACTACTACTGTGAATCATTTTTCTGTTCTTCTAGATTTCTAATTGTTTTTCTAGCTTTTGTTTGCAAAACACTTTAAAAATTTGTGATAATAGCCAAACAAACCGTTTCAAGAGTCATCGAAAGTGCCCATTGAATAATACCTACCATGGAACCAGGCACAAGCCGATAATCGCAATGTCCCCAGGCAGGAGTAGTCATAATAATGGTCGGCAATTTATTTGCCTCTAATTCAGATTACTGTGCTGCTGAATTTAGGAATGTGAAGAAAACATCTGTGTAAGTTTGTCAACCACTACATTATTTATAATCAAATACCTATAAGTTTAAAATCATTGCGAAAATAACATAACCTCAAAAGTGTAACTCATCATATTTTTAACTACTTATTATTTTTGTTATGTTCAACATAAAATATTGACGTTCCCTGTCTTTTCAGGTCGGCAAGATAATCTTACGGTGATGCTGCCGTTGGATATACTTCGGCGCGATTTGAATGAATTGATTTGAAGGTGTGTACAGACAGAACATAAAGTCCGCTCGAAATCGTATGCAGCGATTGTGGATGAAAAAGAAGGAAAAGTCATCAGCGTCCAAACATGCTGTTGCTCTCCAGATGTGAATACACAGGCGCAGTGAAAAACCATTCAGGACTGACACACAGTGCTACTGGAAGAAATCCAAATTAGCTCATGTTGGAAATAATTTGAAATATATCCAGCTGAAATGATGATGATGATGAAGGAAATATCAGCCGGTATAAGACCATGTTCTTAGAAGACTGCTTCCAAAACATGCTGACACAATTTCTACAAGCTGCGGCAAACTAAAATGTATCCAACTGTTAAGATTATGAGAAAAGTGAAAAGTGCAAATGTTATTGTGTAATGAAACTTTACTTTTATTTTTTTCCAAAAGTGAATAATTGGAAACAAAAATTTACCCTATATAGTATGAAAGTACAAAATAAAACAAAATGTAATAAAATATTTTTTTATTCAATTCAAAGAAGCCCTAAATATTAAATAATTCATAAAAACACTAATAAAAATTTTGTGTTTATGTTAGAAACACTTTGGTCTTGATAGTTTAGTATGTTCTTTGAAAGCAATTTGAAAGGAGATGTTGATATGGTAGACTAGACCGATTAACATTTCAATAAGTACAGTAGCGAGTTATATGCAAATAAACAATCAATCCATCTATTGATGATTCTTTTTATTGCTGCGATTTTGTGTGTGCGCCCAATATTGATTTTTACAAGCGTCATCAAACTTATCATTCAATTTATAATATTATAGCAGGCTGAGTAAAATATAAATTGGTATTTATGATGAGTGCATAATTTATTTAAATTCAATATTTAATAGTATACTTAAATATTGTTTATACCCAAGTAATATATTTAAGTATTACTACTAATTATAAATGCGAAAGTACCTCTGTCTGTCAGTCTGCTTCGCTTTCATGCCTAAACTACTAAACTGATTTTGATGAAATTTGGTACCTACAAAGATAGAGTTGACTTTGCGAAAGGACATAGGCTAATTTTTATTCCGGAGAAGCTTGTACTCTGTAATCCATGCGGGCGAAGCCGCGGGCGGAAGGCTAGTATTAAAATTAAAATAAAGCCAAGCTCACCAAAAGCTCACTGACCTCTATTATTATTATTACACACTGGACAGGCTGTCTCCATACAAATGAAAGCTAATTTTGTGTGGCAATTTGAAGCGCCACTACGAGTGTCCCGAGAACTAATTTTGACATAATCATTACGACAACTTAGTACCACAACTGACTGAACATCACTAATTTTAGTTACATAGACACTCGTACCTATATGCCTACAGCGCCAAAATACTAAATAGCGATACTCAAATAGGCACTTTTATGACAGCCAGTCCAGTCCAGACTCCAGCATGACTCCAGTGTGTAAATAATAATTTATTAATAGAGGTCAGTTGCCAAGCTGGACAGTGTTGCTAGCGAGGTCTTGTCAAAAGATACACCTTAGCCCTGAAATGTACAAAAAAGTAACCTTCTGGCAACACTGGGCACTGGAGCCGGAATCGAGAGCCAACGATCGTTTGCTCAACGTTTGTTGTGGTTTGTTGTTTGTGCTATAACCTTCGATAGCCAACGAACGTGCGGCAGCCAACGCTGAATATCCTTCGTTGGCGTTCGTTGGCGCGGTGTGTACGCGGCATTAGACAAGTAATATGACGCTGAATTGCGACCATTGAGTACTGCTGCGGCACGGCACACACACATTTTTATTTGGAACTTTTTGTCTTATTGGGTCTAATTTTGTTTTTTCTATTCTTGTTCGTAATACAGTGCTACCTTCTCTTATACCTATGTGAATATGCCTTGTATTTAATGAATATGTGTGTGTCAGTAGTAAGAATCTACAATCTCTACTTGGTGGTAAAATATATTTGTGCTTGCAGACTTGATGCAGTTGAAGAGCTAAACTGTAATAAATTAACTAGCAATCGACTATGCAATAATGATGCATTAAATGAAATGAAGCGACTTAGAAACACGTCCAATAATAACTAAAAATACAAAAATAAATTATATTTAAAAAAACCTTTTATTTAAAATCAAGCTTTTATTCGAATGTCCTAAAAAGAATAAAATAAATTTTGTATCAAGTCAAATCCCACAAATTTATTACATTAAACAAATTATATGTTTTAAAAGCTTGTCGCGAGATTTTATTGTTACTGGGCTTGCACTAAACACTGCTTTAACTTATATTTGACATATGAAATTAAAGCGACAAGCTTTTAAAACATATAATTTGTTTAATGTAATAAATTTGTGGGATTTGACTTTATACAAAATTTATTTTATTCTTTTTAGGACATTCGAATAAAAGCTTGATTTTAAATAAAAGGTTTTTTTAAATATAATTTTTTCTTTTGCTTTTTGATTTATCCTTCGTTGTACATACCTTTATTATTGAAAATAATATTGGACCTTAACAAACAGCGCTCGCTCATTTTTATCCGCAAAGTTGTTTTCATTTTAACAAATTGTTTAATCATGGGATTCGCGAAGTTCTCAGTTAATTCTGAGGCATATGATTCTGGTGGTTCTATTTGCATTTCCTCACACAAGCCTCATCGGACCCGCGTGGTGGTTCGTCATTCTTATTTTTTCCTCTACATAGTATAATTGTTTTAATTATTTCCTGAGTTGTTTAAACAGTACCTCAGCACCATAATATGAAGGTGCACTATTTGAATAAAATAGAAAACAGTACACACTCAAGTTGCATCCGCTGCGCTCCCGATTCCCAATCGCGATCATTTTGAAATTTGAAATTAAACAAAAGATCGGTAATGTTTGGTTTACGAATACCCACGGAAATTATCGGAAATATAATAATTTTACACAATACTAGATGTCTGGCAAAACCTAGCTCAGTGATAATAGGTCTTTAGCCACATACCTAAATACACCTCGCGTGACGCAGCAGCCATATAAGAATGTTTTATAATCTATTGCCTGCTTAGATCAGCCCATTCGAAGTCAAGTAACGTAACACCGACGTCATTGTTCAACAATACGATATTCAATTCATCTTTAATTTAATGGAATAAGACACGAATTTGTTTGTCGTAAAATAATAGTTTTGAAACTGTTTGTATGTGTGATTGTGCTATAAGTCGATGACGTTTGATGCATTTGTTTAAGGTTTTTTGCAATATTGTAATTTATTTTCCTCACACTCGAAGTGAAAAGCAGAGTGTATAACTCGTACATAAAACCCATTTTACCCTCGAATTGACTATCCATCCTCGCCTACGGCTCGGGTGGATATATACGTCTCGGGTAAAATGGTATGTTTTATGCACTTGTTGTACAATCTACTATTCTGTTAATGTTAATTTTGTGCATGCAATTTTAGTAAGTATTTATCGCTGCAGACAAAATATGAGCCGATGGGGTCAAATCCCCGCTTCAGAGGAGGACTGTGATTTTCATATTTATAATATTAGTAGGAATAGAATGTCATCACTCTCATCAAATCAAATCAAAAAACTCGTTTAATTACGAGTTTAATGTTAAGTTTAAGGTAAATTTTGCATTATTATAATGTAGACTTATAACTACTCATTTTATCTTAATAATTGGCGTTAAACCATTGTTTCTAAATAAAAGTTCATAGGTATTTTTTCGTATTCGTAAACCAAACATTAGGTACCCATTCTTTTGTTTAATTTCAAAATTAGACCGGGAGCGCAGAGGTTACGGAGAATATTATTATTATCTATATAATAGGTCTTTACCTATGAAATTGCCGTTTTGTATGGAGATTTCTGTAATTATTTTTTTTCCATACTAACGTTTTTGTTATTATTTAACGACTAATATTACGTAAATTTACAAAATTTTACACACGTATTTATGGACATTTTAACTACTAAATGACACATTCGTTAAGAGAAAAAAATTTTTTTTCACTAAGTTACAACTAATAAAGTACCTACGAAATTCTGGAAACAAAAATAGTCATAACTTTCGGAATAAGTTTTTTCTATGTAAATAATCAAATATCGTGGTTATTAAATTATCAAAAGTTGCTCGATACGGTCTTAATGTAACGCAATATTAAAGAAATTATATATTTCTAATATTATAAAAGTTGTTAAGTTATATGTACAAAAGAAAAAAACGGCAATTTCATATGTAAAGACCTATTATATAAAATCGAGGGGACATAACTCACTCATCACGAAATCTCGAAAACTACTGGACCAACGAAGATGTAATTTGGCAGGAAGGTAGATTATGCCTAGGAGACGTCCGCTAAGAACGGATTTTAGGAAACTCCCCCCCTAAAGGGGTAAAATGGGGGGTTAAGGTTATATGGAACTTCCTCATTAATGGATTTAGAAGCATGAAAATTGGTAAGTTGGATACTGGTTACGACTGAAAATGATCTAAGTAAGCAAAGTAGAAAAAACTCCCCCTTAATAGGGTAAAATGGGGAGATAAAGTTTATATGGAACTGCTTCATTTCTGAACTTAGAAGTATGAAAATTGGTATGTTGAATACTGATCACGATTGAAAATTATCTGCGTAAGCGAAGTTAAAAAACTCCCCGATAATGGGGTAAAACGGGCGGATTATGCTTATATGGAACTTCCTCATTTCTAAACTTAGAAGTATGAAAATTGGTATGTTGGATAATGGTCAGGATTAAAAATGATCCGCGCAGGCGAATTTAAAAAAAAACCTGAATAGGGTAGAAAGGAGGGATTAAGGCTTAAGTATATAAAAACTTCCTCATTTCTAAACTTAGGAATATGGAAATTGGTAAGTACAAAGGATACTGGTCATGATTAAAAATTATCTGCGGAGTCAATGTAAAAACAAACCTAATAGGGTAGAAAGGTGGGTTAAAGTTTATATGGAGGGGTATGAAAGATACGGAGTTTGGATGTTTGTGGCTCAATCACAACAAAACGATAAATTTCATACGGTTTTTTTAACTCGAGAAAAAGTACGGTTCCCGTGGGATACATTATTATTATTATTTATTTCGGATTTTCAGTCCATAAGTGTTAATTGCAACTCATTTTCGTGCAAAGCAAAATGTTGTTTCTCAAGAGTAGAAGAATGTCCGAATATTATTGATGCGAAAGTAGCTCCTGTCTGTTTGTCTAGGTATCGTTACCTTCTCATGCCTAAACCACTGATCTGACTTTCATGAAATTTGGTACCTATATAGAGCAGTGGGTAGGGTAGTGTGCTCGGCCTGCGATCGCTGAGGTTATGTGACTTTTGCAATGGTTTATCACGGGATGGCTGTTGAAAATGTATGGTGCTTCGGTAGACACGATAAGCCGAAGGTTCTGGCTGCATTTGGATTGGTTTGAAAAATAAGTTTTAGCGCGGGCAAAGCTGTGGAAAGGAATTATTTTGGTATTTAAGGTGATAGTTTAAGTTAATGGAATTTAGAATAGAGACAGTTTAGGCCCAGGGAAGGACAAAACTTACTCTTTACCGCGGGAAAATTCTCATTCCCATGGGTAAATCACTTTAAGCGCGGGCAAATTTGCGGGCAGAAATTGGTTTTTGAGTAAATAATTTGAACCCTGCTGGGAAGGATTATAATAGGCTACTTTTACTTTTTACCACAGGAAAATATCATATTCTCACGGAAAATCCGTCTTTCACGTCAAACCGGTGCAACGGATCAATGTTATTTTTGGTACGGAGGTAGATTGGCAGCTGGAGAGTGACAATAGGCTACTGTTTATCCCGGAAAAACACCACATTCCATCAGGATAATGTCGTGTAGAACTCGCGGGCGAAGCCGCGGGCGGAAAGCTAGTATTGCCATAAACTTATCTGACCCTGAACGTAATCTTCTCAACCAAACAATTTTCTGCTCACAGTCGATTTAGGAGCTTATTTTGAATGCAGGGTCGCAGATATTGTTTGTAGCAAGCACAATAGTCACAAATATACGTCACCACAATAACTTTTTAATTCACTAGCCTTCCGTCCGGTTGGTAACACGACATGTTCCCGCGGGAATATGTTTATTTTTGAGATAAAAAGTAGCTAATACCACTCCCCAGCACCCAAACTTATATCTCCATGCCAAAAAACACGTCGATCCGCGTTGCTCCGTTTTGACGTGAAGGACGGACAAACAAACAAACACACTTTCTAGATAATAATACTTATTAATATGGATGCTTGTCACTTACAGGTCACACCTCCGTGGTCGGCCATCGCTCCTCGGTGGCCCGCGTCGAACTGCGGCCGAACCACCGGGCCACACGACACCGTTATTCCCGAAATATTGCGACACATACGAAAAACTGGCGTTGGTACGTTTACCTTTATGGTACAGTCGCTGGGATACACGGTGAATTGGGTATTTGACCGATTTTTTTTTATTGACTTATAATGTGTATTGAATTAGTAGCAACACAACATAGGTATTTATTTTCAAATATCTTGCATATTTTCAGCGATATGTAGCATCAAACTTTCTAATTAGACAAGTAGAGCGCTATAGAAATGTGACGTCACATTTCTTTAGCGCCATACTCTCGCCATAGAAAATTTCGTTTTAGTAAGAGATAGCTAGAGTCACAATTAAGTAGCTTATAATTCGCTTGTTTTAATACAGATTGAATTTCTTTTTCCACATTCGTTATTCAATAATGTTATATTTCTGAATGTCATAATTAAATATCTACATTTCAACAACAGTCAAATACCCAATTAAGTTTAGGGGAACAGTACCTATCCAATATCGAACTGGCTAGCAGAAAAGTGGCTTTCTATAAGATATCGCCAGTAGAATAGAAAGAAAATGTATGGGATTGACATTAGCGATTGAAATGTCACGTGACCGCTGATGTCAATCCCATACAATTTCTTACTATTCCACTGGCGATATCGTTAATAGAAAGCCACTTGTATTGGCCCCCAGCAGTTGGACCCAAGGTACGCCCATCGAATCAGCTACTATCGGAAAAAGACTGCGCTTCACGATTATAAACTGTGATTATAAAGCTAACTTGCAATTAACTTGTTTTCGAATCCTTAGTTCATTCCGCTTAAACGTTTGCAATCAAGAGAAAAAAATCTTTCCGTGTTCTGTGTTTGCAATCGTTAAGATTTTTGTAACACTTTCTTGCATTTCAAGGGATAAGTAACTTTGTAGCATCGTCAAAATCAAAGGATCTTTGCCATAAGTCATAATGGATTCTCGGCACTACAACTGCCCAAAACCTTTAAAATGGTACTAGGGCCACTAGGTACTACTTTTTACCGCCTCTGTGGTCTAGTGGTTCATACCGCCGATTTCAGACCCAGAGGTCCCGGGTTCTATTCCCTTGGGAGTACATATTGTATTCGGTTTGGGTGGTGGTAGGACTTGTTCTTAGTCCGCCTGGCTAGCTACCACCATCTTATCTAAGTCTGACGCCATAATAATGACGTTTTCAGCAGTTTTGTGTTCCGGCAGTTAGAATAAGATAGCGAAATTCCTCAGTGTTGAGGATTCCGGGAGTAGTACGCTTCCATCTTCAGCCTTATCTTCAATTAACATCAGGTGAGATGAAGGCCAAGTGCTACCCCGTTTGAGGATTTAAAAAACGCGACGGGTCCCCTCGCGGGCATCCGCTTCGCAGCGTTGTTGGCCCTAACACCATTCAAATACGCTTTCCTAATAACTTTGGCACGTTTCGTCAACATACTGTTATTTTGCTGCAAATACCATACGTTATGAAGTACGCAACAGCAATTCTAAGAAAATAATGTGCTATGCACACAATGATATGTGTTATGTTAATGTGACATAACATATAAAACCCACTCACATTATGTAGAGCTCTACGAAACCCGCGCTTGCGTTACGCCACAAAAATTGCTATACAACATCTGATTATTAACTATTTTTAGATTGAAATAACTACTAAAGTTATGTAATATCTCGTGTATGTAAAGACTTACATGAAAAAGGGGGCTAATTGCGACAATTTTGAAAAGTGAGACAAAAAAACTACTTATACGAAATTATGTCTAACTTAAGAATGTATGTACATATAGCAGTAAGTAGTAGAAGGTAAAAACTATAGCTAACTCTACAGATTGAAAAAATGAGGACAAATCTGCTGTTTCTTATAATACGCGCCGATTTTCCAAGGACTTCTTAAAAATCATACTTTTTATACCTACAGGTCGTAGGCACAGAACATGGAAAGTAATCTTTCCGTGTTCTGTGTCCTTCCGTGTGTCGTAGGTTTGATGCCCACCGGAGGAAAGTGAAAGTCAAAGTTTTTTTTTTTATTCATATAAATTAAATAAATTAATGCTGAATAAAAGGTCCAACTTTTTTTTACCTACCACCCTCTAAGGACACTTTAAACTAACAAGCAAAACGGGCAAAAAAAGGCATCAGCTTTAACAGAAGCAACGCATTCACAAATTGTTACAATATAAATAAAAAATATAGAAAAAGCTAATGCCCAATAAATTATATTTATTTATATTATTATATTATTATTATCCAATAAATTTTGGAAAAAATTTAGTGATGAATAGTCTTTCTTTCTTTTAAACTGACAATACTAGCGCTCGCGGCTTTGTCCGTGTAAGCTAGACGATGTTTTCCCATGGGCAAGAGATATTTCCAAGAGTAAAAAGTGGTCTAATCTGCTATTCCCGACCATAATCTATCTCTGTGCCAAATTTCATCCAGATTAGTTCAGCAGTTTCACCGTGATTGAGTAACAAACATCCAAACTTTCGCATTTATAATATTTGTAATACAAGTTCAAACTTTGTCAGTGACTGTACTTTATGAAGAACTCGCAACAAAGTGCGTGTTATAAAAGTGCAAGTCCGGCCGGTCGATGCACCGGTGCACCGTTACTGCAGTCGAAAATCAACTGGTTTGGCCGGAGGACCCAAAGAAACACCCGTTACCCTGCCCTACGGAGTTTTACCATAATTATTGCAATTTCTATAGTTATCGGTAAAATAAACTGACGTTATGACACTATGACGTGAGTACAGGCAATATCTATTCTATACATATAAAATCCTTTGTCCTGAATCACTGACGGATAAACGCACAGCCTAAGTCGTTGATCGTAGAGACCTGAAACTTGGAGGGTGTGTTCCTTGTATGATGTAGGCATCCGATAAGGAGTATTTTTCGAAATTCTACCCCTAAGGGGGTGAAAAAAGGGGGTAAAGTTTGTATGGGACAACGTGATTCCTTTGTCCAATCTTCTTCAAATTTTGCATAATAAACATTCTTTAACAGAATTAATCGAAGATGTGTTTCATAATTTACTGAAACTAACAGGGTTAAAAAGGGATAGAAAGTTATTTTGGGATTTTGGGGGTGATTTGCATCGAAGTTGATATCAATACTCCTTAGTGCTTTTGATTTTTAATTTCATTTTGTTTTGACACATGTTTGAAAACTCAATCCGTGCGACGTACCCATGAAGCTCGACTTAATACTGAGGTAACTGGAGAGTGCAGTACTAACACTTTTTTGTCACCAAAAATTACACAGTACAGTGGTTGTCTTCCGTCTCACCTACACTTTAAAAAATACGTATGGTCATATGAGACAACTGACATGACTACATACATAAATGTCAAATTTGCTGGGTACACTTTTTTATTCAGGGTGAGAACTCCAGTTACCTCAGTATTAAGTCGAGCTTCATGGACGTACCTCATTCGCCTCATTGTCACCAAAGAGTAGTTACGTATCAACTAGCGTATTGCCATTATAAATTAAGAAGGAGAAAAAAGCTTTGCCTTAAACTTGGAATGTCAAATAGGTAATAGTAGATTTCATTACAAGTGCGGAAAGCCTGTCATTGCAAAGAGTTTCGACAAATGTCTACCCGAGCCGAGGCGCAGCCGAAGGTGAGGGTTGACAGTCGGAACAAGTTGCAATGACGGTTCCGCACGTGTACTGAACAACTATTTTTAATACAGTTGCGAAAAAAATGAAGCAATTTAATAAAATAATAAAACACAATAAACTCAACTAACTAATCGTAAAAGAATATAAGCAGAGACTTTTTTTTGTTTTCTTCACCCATTCTGGGTTGGCAAAGGAAACTATGATCATACAGCCAAGGCTTCAGTAGATTTTTTTTATTGATATGAAATGAAAATAAAATTAAATGAGATGAAATGAAATGAAACCTAACAAAAGCAATCCGAATCCTACAGGAGCGCCTTTCCTTATTTCTCTCTTTTACCACATCGTTTTTTTAATAAAGCCACATTATTGCACCGCGTAGAAAACCCATACTAAGTACCTACCACAATAAAAACCAGAAAAAACTAATTTAGAAAATTACGAAATAAGGTCCCTCATTTTCTTTTCACTTACTTGCGCAAACTCCTATAAGCAGATACTATGGTAAATAGTGCACGTCATACTATATTTAGTAATCTGTGGTCATACAGCCAATTTTATATTTTTTTTATATTCATAAATTTAATTTGGCCGATACTAATATTAATTTAATGTATAATTAAAATTACTTTTAAATCTGATATTGAAACAAATTAGTAGCTTCTTTTTAGAAGTATTTGCATGAATCATAAAAACATCTATGAATTCTTTTTAGTAAAAACTTCGTGGTTGGTTTTTTCTTTTTAATAAATTTTTTAATAGACATTATTTTGACAGTTGGGAAAGAAAACGCACGAGTTCGGGAAAGGTAAAGAAAAATCTCGAGTGTGTAATAGCCCTCATCCCGAACGCTATACGTCCCTGCAATACGCCACTTTTTGAGCAACTGTATTAAAATAGTAGATTTCATTACAAGTGCGGAAAGCCTGTCATTGCAAAGAGTTCCGACAAATGTCTACCCGAGCCGAGGCGCAGCCGAAGGTGAGGGTTGACAGTCGGAACAAGTTGCAATGACGGTTCCGCACGTGTACTGAACAACTATTTTTAATACAGTTGCGAAAAAATTAAGCAATTTAATAAAATAATAAAACACAATAAACTCAACTAACTAATCGTAAAAGAATATAAGCAGAGACTTTTTTTGTTTTCTTCACCCATTCTAGGTTGGCAAAGGAAACTATGATCATACAGCCAAGGCTTCAGTAGATTTTTTTTATTGATATGAAATGAAAATTAAATTAAATGAGATGAAATGAAATGAAACCTAACAAAAGCAATCCGAATCCTACAGGAGCGCCTTTCCTTATTTCTCTCTTTTACCACATCGTTTTCCATTAAAGCCACATTATTGCACTAATTCCATCATACTAAGTAACTACCACAATAAAAACCAGAAAAAACTAATTTAGAAAATTAAGAAATAAGGTCCCTCATTTTCTTTTCACTTACTTGCGCAAACTCCTATATGCAGATACTATGGTAAATAGTGCACGTCATACCATATTTAGTAATCTGTGGTCATACAGCCAATTTTATGTATTTTTTTTATATTCATAAATTTAATTTGGCCGATACTAATATTAATTTAATGTATAATTAAAATTACTTTTAAATCTGATATTGAAACAAATTAGTAGCTTCTTTTTAGAAATATTTGCATGAATCATAAAAACTTCTATGATTTTTTTTTGTAAAAACTTCGTGGTTGGTTTTTTCTTTTTAATAGACAATATTTTGACAGTTGGGAAAGAAAACGCACGAGTTCGGGAAAGGTAAAGAAAAAGTTCGAGTGTGTAATAGCCCACATCCCGAACGCTATACGTCCCTGCAATACGCCACTTTTTGAGCAACTGTATTAAAAAATTATTTTTAATACAGTTGCTCAAAAAGAAAAAAAAGTTTTTACTATAAAAAAAATCATAGAAGTTTTTATGATTCATGCAAATATTTCTAAAAAGAAACTACTAATTTGTTTCAATATCAGGTTTAAAATTAATTTTAATTTTAATTTAAACATTAAATTAATATTAGTATCGGCCAAATTAAATTTATCAATATAAAAAAGTTGGCTGTATGACGTGCACTGCCATAGTCTCTGCTTATAGGAGTTTGCGCGGGTTTTTGTTGTTAGGTTTCATTTCATTTCATCTCATTTAATTTCATTTCATATCAATAAAAAAGTTCTACTGAAGACTTGGCTGTATGGGCATAGTTCCCATGGCCTACCCAGAATGGGTGAAGAAAACAAAAAAAAATCTCTGTCTATATTCTTTTACGATTAGTTAATTGAGTTTATTGTGTTTTATTATTTTATTTAATTGCTTAATTTTTTCGCAACTGTATTAAAAATAGTTGTTCAGTACACGTGCGGAACCGCACTCGTAATGAAATATACTATATCGGATTAGATTTCGCTACTAATATTATAAATGCAAAAATGTATTTGTTTGTTTGTTTGTTTGTCTGTCTGTCTGTCTGTACGTTCCATTTTCAAGTCAAAACGGCTAAACCGATTTTGATAAAATTTGGAATGGAGATAGTTTGAGACCCTAGGAATAGGAAGGACATAAGCTACTTTTACCGCGGCTCATTCCCATGGGAAAATAAGTTTTAGCGCGGGCAAAGCCGTGGAATGGAATACGGTATTTTACTGATTTTTTTTTATTTCTTTAAAATGTTTTTCGAAATATTAGCTACACAAAACAAGTTTTCACTTTGAATTAACTTGAATATTTTTAAAGATATAGGACTTCAAACTTTATAATTAGACAAGGACAGGACGCTATCATAGTGACGTCAGTGGGTTAGTAGCGTCATAGTCACGCCATAGAAGATTTCGTTTTAGAAAGAGACAGCTATAGTCAAAATCAAACAGACTATAATTCTTTTATTATAAAACAGATTAAAATTATTTTTTCACATTTGGTATTCTTAATTGCAATATTTTTTAACGTCATCATTAAATATCTACATTTCAACAACAGTAAAATACCCTATTATAGGATGACAGTTTGAGTTCATGTGAAGGATTATATTTAGAATAGAGACAGTTTAAGGCCCTGGGAAGGATATAACTAACTTTTTACTGCGGGAAAAATCTCATCACCATGGGAAAATCACTTTAGGCGCGGGCGAATTTGCGGGCAGAAATTGGAATTTGAGTAAATAATTTGAACCCTACTGGAAAGGATTATAATAGGCTACTTTTACTTTTTACCACAGGAGAGTATCATATTCCTACGGGAAAATCAGTAGGTATTAATTGTTTGTCTGTCTTTCACGTCAAAACCGAGCAACGGATCAATGTGATTTTTGGTACATGGGTAGATTGGGAGATGGAGAGTGACATAGGCTACTGTTTATCTCCGGAAAAATATCACATTCCCTCAGGATAATGTCGTGTAGTACACGCGGGCGAAGCCGCGGGTGGAAAGCTAGTCAATTTATATTTTTGAGGTTAACTTTGGCTATTTACTTATTTGAATTTCTTCTCTAAAATTGCATCACCACAAAATGTGAATTTCACTGCTACATACAAGTGATCTGTGGTGAAGACCCTAATTTAAACTACTCACACACATTTTAAAAAGACAACCTATATGAAACAACATGAAGTTTTGAATGAACATCAGTTCAGCTCATTATTATCAGGTGTGTACTTAGGTATAAAGAGTTACTTAATAAAGTAAAATACAAGAGCGCTACATTAAATATTGCGCAATACCTACTACTTATTTTAACTACATTAGCTTGGACTACAGCCGCTTGGAATTAGATGGTACACATCAGCGTACATATCCAACTTAACATTTAACAAGATTAGGATTCACAAGAGATTTCGTGGGTCCACCGAAAATTCAACTGAACTTTTTCATAGAAGAAAATCTGTTTTTAATAAAAAAAAATATTTAAGTTGATGTACGAGTATTGATATTAGGACATTTTGGCTCCACCCTTTCCAGCCCCCCTAGCATGACCAACCAAAACGCGATATGATATGATAAGTTATCCGGTTTAACTGTCAAAAGACTATGGGTTTTGACGTTTGAATGTCAATAAATCGCTTTATCATTTATACATATCGAGTTTTGGGTGGTCATGCTAGGCTTACAGAAGTTCACAGAACTCTCAGGGCCGGTTGAAGCTATCCAAGTTTTTGTCCCAAACTCGTTTGTGTCACTTCCGCAAAGAGACCTTATAAAGCAATCGAGAGATAGTTACACAGATGCATCATGATTTTTCGAAACTTATACAATACTGTCAAACATCGAAAAAAGCGTGCTAGAATCTTCGATCAACAATAGGTAGATACCATGAAGCTCGACTTAATACTGAGGTAACTGGAGAGTGCAGTACTAACACTTTTTTGTGACCAAAAATTACACAGTGGCTGTCTTCCGTCTCACCTACACTTTAAAAAAATACGTATGGTCATTTATGAGACAACTGACAGCCACTACATACATAAATGTCAAATTTGCTGGGTACACTTTTTTATTCAGGGTGAGAACTCCAGTTACCTCAGAGTATTAAGTCGAGCTTCATGGCACCGACAGACTTATTACCACACTTTTATTAGCTTCACTTGTAACTAAGTCACAATGTAAGAAAATCTTGGAATTCAATTTTAACCTACTTCTAATTGTCGTATTGATTTGAAACTTTGCAAGTCTATATGAATCCGATGACAATACAATAATTTGCTACCATCGAGCTGATCTGATGATGGAGTCAAGAGGTGGGCAATTGAACTCTCAATGGCTGCTAGGAAACTTCTCGAGTTTAGGCTCATTTGTTTTGTTATGATGAGACCTATTCGCTACACTTAATGGTGAGGGTCTGATGATGGAGCAGGGAGGAAGCCAGTGGCACTCCTTAACTACCACTAGGAAACCCCTCGAGTTTGGGCTCATTTGTTTCGTTCTGATGAGACCTATTCGCTTCACTTGGTGGTGAGGGTCGGATGATGGAACAGGGAGGAAGCCAGTGGCACTCCTTAATGACCACTAGGAAGCCCCTCGAGTTTGGGCTCATTTGTTTCGTTCTGATGAGACCTATTCGCTACACTTGGTGGTGAGGGTCTGATGATGGAGCAGGGAGGAAGTAAGGGTTCGGCTCGCGCATCTGGTAACTAATAGACTCCACTTGAATTTGTAAAACTAAATACTTACATACAATCACGCCTTGAGTTATAATGTTTACGGGGTGGGCAGACACATGAATGGACTGTGAAATCGATTACCATCCCCATCCATAGCTTGCCATTTGTTAAACTAAAAAGTAAAAAATAAATATGTAGTTTAAAAAACTATAAAAACACACTTTTATAGGAACAGACTAAAAGTACAAAATAACCGTCTATTCAGTAACTGAAATTAAAAAGCGTGGTGCGCCCTTTGCAAAGCATGCATTCAAGTACTTAATATTGACAACGCGCACCACGCTTTTTAATTTCAGTTACTGAATAGACGGTTATTTTGTACTTTTAGTCTGTTCCTATAAAAGTGTGTTTTTATAGTTTTTTAAACTACATATTTATTTATTTTTTACCACACTTTTATTAGCTTCACTTGTAACTAAGTCACAATGTAAGAAAATCTTGGAATTCAATTTTAACCTACTTCTAATTGTCGTATTAATCTGAAACTTTGCAAGTCTATATGAATCTGATGACAATACAATAATTTGCTACTATCCAGCTGATCTGATGATGGAGTCAAGAGGTGGGCAATAGAACTCTTCAATGGCTGCTAGGAAACCCCTCGAGTTTATGCTCAATTGTTTTGTTCTGATGAGACCTATTCGGTACACCCAAGTGGTGAGGGTCTGATGATGGAGCAGGGAGGAAGCCAGTGGCACTCTTTAATGGCCAAAAGGAAACCCTTTGAGTCTGACTCATTTGTTTCGTTCTAATAAGACCTATTCGTTACACTTGGTGATGAGGGTCTGATGATGGAGCAGGGAAAAAGCCAGTGGCACTCCTTTATGGCCAATAGGAAACCCTTCGAGTTCTGGCTCATTTGTTTCGTTCTGATGAAACCTACTCGTAACACTTGGTGGTGAGGGTCTGATGATGAAGCAGGGAGGAAGCCAGTGGCACTTCTTAATGACCACTAGGAAACCCCTCGAGTTTGGGCTCATTCGTTTCCTTCTGATGAGACCCATTCGCTACACTTGGTGGTGAGGGTCTGATGATGGAGCAGGGAGGAAGCCAGTGACACTTTTTAATGACCACTAGGAAACCCCTCGAGTTTGGGCTCATTTGTTTCATTCAGATGAGACCTATTCGCTACACTTGGTGGTGAGGGTCTTATGTTGGAACAGGGAGGAATAAATTAGTCTTATACTTTATTATATGTACCTAATTATGTAATTTATTACATCTTATTAAGGAAGCTAGTGGCATTAATTAATGTTAATTTGGTTTGCCATTTATTAAACTAAAAAGAAAGAAATAAATATATAGTTTAAAAAACTAAACAAACACACTTTTAATAGTAACAGAATAAAAAGTACAAAATAACCGTCTATTCAGTAACAGAAATTAAAAAGCGTGGTGCGCCCTTTGCAAAGCATGAATTTCAAGAACTTAATATTGACAACGCGCACCACGCTTTTTAATTTCAGTTACTGAATAGACGGTTATTTTGTACTTTTTATTCTGTTACTATTAAAAGTGTGTTTGTTTAGTTTTTTAAACTATATATTTTTGAACGGAGAAATGGTTATAGTATGTTGTCTATACTTAAACGAATGTTTCGACCTTACGTCATAAATGACTGGAAAATAAAAGCGCACCTTTTGAAGTGGTCTCGACAACAAAATACAAATTTCTTGGGTCTCGGCCGTTTTTGACACTCCTACCGGCTATGGTATTGTTGATGGAAGGTGCTACCACAGAGGACTAGTATTTTTTTACCCTGTTGTGCTACGCTATGTTATTGACAGTTATATTAACATAAAATGAAGTAGTATCTAAGTACCTACAGTTCTTTTCAAGTAGAGACGATAATCACGAGAACTTTTGCAAGTAACACAATTTCTTTCACGATCGCATTAAAAAAATGTTTATTCATTGTATATGTATTATTACTTAAAAAAATAACAAATGATATTACACAACGGGGTAGCACATAGCCTTCATTACACCTGATGTTAAGTAGTGATAAGGCTAAAGGTGGAAGCGCACTACTCCCGGAATCCTCAATCACTGAGGAACTGGCTATCTTATCTCCAAAATAAAACATATAAAT
Organism: Crambus lathoniellus; assembly: GCA_949710035.1. Lineage (NCBI taxonomy): Eukaryota > Metazoa > Arthropoda > Insecta > Lepidoptera > Crambidae > Crambus > Crambus lathoniellus. Next base: position 11,921,376 of record OX453313.1, on the reverse strand, counting down.
TTATTTAAAATAAAATTTTAGGTACATTACACAACTCATACTCATAAGTATGATAAATAAATACATTTGTTTCTGGTAATTTGTATGACACATGTGACATCGTTTGCGAAGTATAATTTATATCAACAAACAATAGGTAAAGGTTCCATAGACACATTTAGCAAGTCCTAATAGAGGAACAATGTGCTATTAGTACTAGGAAACTGTATTTAAGCATGATTTATTTGTTTGTGTACTTTGAATACTCATTACAAGAGTTTCCTAGTAGTCTTTTAAACCAAGTAGATCTAGATTTTTTTTATTTTCCATACCTACTTTACACGTTTTCTCGTAATTGCTATATGTTAGAATTTATAAAATTGATTTATTTGACAAACCGATATAGTTAGTTTTCTCATCAAAGAAAATCATCTCTAGCTGAATTAGGAAAATCTTGATTTTGTCACTACTTTCTTTACACGATTAACAGCCGTCGCTCGTAGCTTCATTATAAAGAATGTATTTATTTAGACTCTCATTTGATATTTACTGTAACCGGATAATAATTAATTAGCCTGCAAAGTCTGCAACACAACAGTTGCTTTACAATTGAAACTAAGCCGTTGGCCGTACCAAGCACGCTACCCTGCGGTAGTGCGAGATTCGTCTCAACGCGATACGTAGTGAAAGTACGTCCACTGGAGCAAAATGGGGGCGCCTCAGCGGCCGGTTTGGGCATCTTTCTCGGTTGCCAACTGATGCGGTGAATCTTGGCGGAATATATGGATATGTGCCATCTTTAAGATGCATTGTGTCTATATCTGTTTAATAAATGGCATGGCATGGGGCGGCCACAGAACTGATGCACCCGCCTCAAATAGAAAAAATGTTTATAAGAGTTTAAGAGCTACCTATTTAAAATGTAATGAGGTTCATAAACGTATTAATGAGACCATTTTATGGTGGCGGTCTTCTGGATTGATTTAATTTTATGTTTTTATTTTGATTTAATTAGTCGTAATAAAGTTGATAGGCCCAATTAATCAACTACTATTGTGGGATATCGATCTATACTTCGGGATTTCGATATTATTAAATACGAGTTCTGGTTTTCCACGTGTCTTGTTGCAAAATCGGCCTTCATTATATCTCTACGATAATAAAGAAACGACCAACGCGTTCTTTATATTATGGTTACATAAGCCCCGTTAGCCGACTAACCAACAAACCGACTGCCATGCTGCCGCCATTAGGCTTTCCCGCGCAATTTTATACTTAAATAATGTTCCGTTTTTCGTTTGTTTATAAAGTTGAACTACGCAATCACTGTTTAGTTTTATTTACAATTTCTCTTTTGTGATCGATTGAATTTGTGAAATCGCAGTTAGGAAACGCAATCAAGCTTGGTTTAAATTAGTTTACGACTGCATACAGAGCGGACTGAAATTATAGAATGTTACGAGAAGTTTTGCAACGTAACTACCTATTTAGATATACAAATTATTGACAAATAATATAAGCAAATAATACCGACGACGGTGACGTGAGACGTTGCCAGTTCGAAAACGACAAATACTTTCAAACTTTAGTTATCAAACATAATTTGAATTTGTCAAAGTGAAGAATAATTAATCTAAAATGTCTTTCGTAAAAAGAAGAGAAATTCTATTGTTCATCTAAGGAAATGCTGAATCATAAAACATTTTGAATAAATTGCTAAAAAATAGCATGTTATGGCGACGATTTCGTAGTGACTTTCGTAACAACTACCTACCTACATCTACGCAACTTTTCGAGGTGTCACTAACAGTGTATAGCGTTTTCATCTTCATTCAATATTCACTTCAATGTCGTTCTTCAATTAAAATAACTTATGTTTGTGCGTTAGCAAAAATAATCATATTTCTTTATTTTCACAAATAAATTCAACACGAATTTAAATTTAATGCTGTTCAGCTAATTATACTTGTTCTAGACAACTTCTTCACTCCAAAACTATACTTTTGTTGAATTTGGAATTGCTTAAATGTAGATAGAAAGAATAAATAAATCTTTTTTTTTTTCACGAAAATAAAATTTTGGGGGATTTCACAGGATCAAGTTTTTGAAGAATTTATTTTCGTGAAAGTTTACATTTTTTTCTTTCTTTTATGCTTATTTTGTGTATTCCCACAAAGTTTTTATTGTTTTATCTCGCTTTGATTTTCTAGCAGCTGGCCTTCAAAGGTTTACGATCCTCCTCTATGAATAAAACATGCTGTTCTCGATAGTTTATGTTGACACAAGCGTTAGCGTTACGTTAATATCACTTGTGCAACTTACAATCTGCTGTGATTTAGCCATGGCCGACTAATATGATGATAACTAGTGGCAGTCCAGTATGATTGGGGTCATTATTTTTGTCCATTAGGCACCTAGGCCGTGTAGGTACTGACCTAGAGTAGCACTACCCCCTATCGTCCCGTGGGTGTCGTAGAAGTCGAATATAGATAAGATAAGATAAGATAAAAATGTTTATTTCCTTTTCAGTACAACATAAAAAATTTACTGGCCCCCACACTAGGCTTAGCCTGAACTGTGGGGAAAATATACGTTTTACAAATTAAAATACCGAAAAACAGTAACAAAAAAAAAATACAAAATTGGGTAACTTACACTACAAGTACAATAATTCAATCTATGGTTCTTAAAAAAAAAGAAAATAATAATTATGAAGCTCAAATGGCGAAGTATGCTAAGTATAAGTTATGGAGTAACCGAGAGTGTCAATTTTGAACGAGTGCAGCCTTATTCAAGGATTTTTATCAGGTTTTCTGCTTCTATGTATGTCCACCTTAATATAATTTTAGTGACATGTTCTTTAGTTTCTCGTACAGAAGAGTTCTTAGAGTGACAGATGCTTACAAGTTTATTGTAGATAAGAGGGAAAAGGAACGTTCCAAAACGGTGAGCAAATGTGGTAGCAGTGCGGATACTTGGTATTTTAAAGACGCGTTTTTTTAACATTTCATTGTGTTCCTTAGAGTTTAATGCTACTTTATGAACAGCGGAAACAACTCTAACAAAATATAATTTCCGAACACTCAGTACCCCTGCCTCCTGATAAAGAACATCAGTTGAAAATCGTCGGGGTTTTCTAAGCGCTACTTTTAACACTCCTCTCTGTGCTCTTTCGAGAGGTAGTAGGATCGACGAAGGTGATCCACCCCAAGCTAGGATACAGTAGTTTAGGAGAGGCTGACAGAGGGCCAAATAAATTGTTTTTAATATTTCACCTTCTACTGCATCACGTAAGCTTTTCATAACGTAGATGATCTTCCTCACTCTACTACAGGTTTCAGCTATATGTTCTTTAAAGCAGAGCCTTTCGTCAAGGACCACGCCAAGGTATTTAAAGGATTCTGACCGGTTTATTTGCTTACAAGCGCATGTGTTGTTCGAAATTTCAGCTTTGCAGTCAATCGAATGGATCCTTAGGGTTTGTAAAGATGGTGGAGCTGACGCTGCTGTCTTATGGAAACATAGGAATTTTGTTTTAGCAGTGTTGAGAGAGAGTAAATTTTTATCTAACCAGTTCGAAACAAGGGCCATACCCTCCTCCGCTTTCAAACGTACATTGGGCCAAGCTTTGTCATGAAAGATAAAAACAGTGTCATCCGCATAACAAAGGATTTCAGAGTTTTGAATTGGTATAGAAGCAATGTCGTTTAAGTACAGCAGGAAGAGGGTAGGTCCCAAAATGCTGCCCTGAGGGACGCCAAATGTTACTGGTCTAAAGCTGCTTCTCATTTCAGAGACTTTGACACACTGGGATCTCCCCGACAAGTAATCAGCAAACCAGCCAAGAGCCCTTCCCCTGATGCCGTAGGCCTCCAGTTTTTTCAGAAGCATCGGAATTGGAATATAGTCAAAGGCCTTGGCGAGATCCAAGAAAACTCCTATGCATTTAGATCCTTCGTCAAGAAGAGAGGCCACGGTGTTGGTCAGGAGAGAGACAGCGTCCTCTATAGATTTGCCCCGTCGGAAGCCAAACTGACGATCAGTAATCACATTATTGTTCTCCAAGAAGGATACGAGTCTCTTATTTATGATGCGCTCCAGCAACTTTGAAATACTTCCCAGGAGAGATATTAGACGGTAATTGCTGGGGTCATCCCTTTGACCACCTTTCAAAATAGGGGAAACAGCGGCAGCCTTCCATGACTTAGGAAAAGTGCTTGTTTCTATGCTTAAGTTAAAGACTTTAGAGAGGGGTTCTGCCAGTATTGGTCCTATAGATTTGAGGATCTTATTGTTGATATTGTCTAGACCAGGCGAGCTATCGGACTTTACGTTTTTAATAAGATCAAGTATCTCCTGGGGATCTGTAGGTGCAATAAAAAGAGAGTTATTAACTTCACTCTTTACTTTAGCTTTTACTGTAAGAGATTCTTGTGTCTCATTTAGTTTTTTAAGTATACTATTTGCTAATCGTTGTCCAGCTGTAGAGAAATGTTCATTGAAAATGTCTAAGGATACTCTATCGCTGAAGATGTCTTGTGATGAGCTATTTGCTCTCTTTGAGGATCTGTGAGAGACACGGTTTACTTGCTGCCAAAGCTTTTTGGGCATATTTTTGTTTCTGATTATTTCTTTGCCCTCGTATTCAGCTTTCAATTTTCTGAGAAGCCCTACATAGAAATTTCTGTATCTGCAGTAAATCAACTTTTTTGTAGTATCATTTGGATTTTTCCTTGAGTCTAGGTGGAGTTTGTCTCTTTGTTTTGCACAACGTATTAAGCCTGGAGTCATCCAAGGCTTTATGGTGAATTTAGAATGGCTGACTATAACTTGTTTGGAATGTTTGGACAAGCAATTTGTGAGAGTGTTTGAAATATTGGAAACCATCCCTTCAAGAGAAGAGCCATCTAATAGGGACCAATCCACTTATGGGAAACTGCCATTAGGAGACGGGCAGCAGCACCTCCTTAAACACCAGACCATGCTGCGAACACAAACCCGCCTGCCAAGCGTGGCGATTATGTCAAACCCCCTTAAAATGACTTTAATGGCAGTGCAGGACCGATCGTTGTGGAGATCCTTGGGGGAGGCCTATGCCCAGCAGTGGGCGTCGTACGTCTGAGAATTGAGATGATGATGATGACGTTTAAAAAGATACCTCCCGAACCAGATTTCTATGTGTTGCTTGACTCGCTTCTCTAAGTGTGCGCAATTAAAAAGCTTCTACATATAAATAGAGATATGAAAAAATACAATAGCTGTGTTTTTTAATGCCACCATTTCTTTTTCGAGCTACTGACCAAAAGAAGAGTTATTTTTAGTAAAGCTATAAACAGGCTAGGATCTTGAAGAAAGTTAAAAATGTTTGGAAGGCAAGTTGGAAGTGCAAACGTTATAGGTAGCATAGAACCACATAGAACCAAGAATACTAGGTAGAGTACGCACGTACCAACGAACGTAGTTATTTTTTTAATTATTTCATCTCTCTTATTATTTTTTATTTACGCGTTATATTGTAAGGCAAATAACACTTATGCAACGGACAATGGACAACCATCATGATTTTGCCATGGGGCCATGGCCGAATAAAAGGGTCTCACAAAGTGAGTCGACCTCAACTGAAGTAGTTTGAACGTAATCATAGTAATAGGTTTGTGAACAATGAAAACTTTTATTTAACCATTAATGTTTCATTGACGGTTAAATTAAAATTGAAATATTTTTATTTTATATTATGTTTGTGGGTGTTAAAATTAAACTTACCTACCTACATGAATCCAGAATGATCCTAGCTTTTTTTTCCAATGTTAATTTACATTGCATTAAATTGTTCTGTATTAGAATTACATAGAATACTTAAACAGTCACTCAGGCTAGGCTCTACCTTTTACCGTACCAATCCGGAAACACTTAACTTTGTTTGTTTAGGTCTACAGACTTACACCCTGTTGCAGAAAGCTCCATTAAAGTTAATGCTTCATTAAATCTATTGCTGTCACTTTTAATTTCTTGACAACGAAAAGTGACCGCAATAGATTTAATGAAGCATTAACTTTAATGGAGCTTTCTGCAACTGGATGTTTAATTATTATAATTTATAACTAGCTATGATAAGTCTTAGGTCTTAGGTTGAAACAAGGTCGTATCTGTGTGACGTTCGGATATAAAATCACTGCCCAGTTTTATATAAAAAGTTTCTATGGGTACCTACTTGAAAAATTCGAAGCCCAGTATAGGTCAACTCTGCAACTCAACAAAAAAATCTGCTGCTCCATACATTCTGATCGAGTAGGTATTGACAATTTGTATGAAACAGCAGATTTTTTTGTTGAGTTGCAGAGTTGACCTTTACTGGGCTTCGAATTTTTCAAGTAAGTACCCAAAGAAACTTAATAATTTTTTAACTTAACTTAATAACTTTAATAATGAATGCTCCCTCATCTTCAAAACTTGAAAGAATCTCGAAACCATTTCCTTATTTCATTTATTCCTGGTATCGATTTTTTTTATTCGAATATAGAATAGATTTATTTGATCCAATCTTTTGCTCTTACTCCATAGTTTTAAAAGGCAAATGTGGTGTAGGTATTCAGTGCTCGTGATTCAGTTCTGATGCAGTAACGCCCCCGATATGAAAGCACAGTCTGATTACGAGTGAGAGCAGACGGTTTTCGCTTTCTACTACGCTCTACGGTCTGTGTTTTGGCACTAGCCAATAAATATAAAAGCACTCGGTAATGAACAAAAAAGTTTTTATATCTATCTGGTAGCTGTTGAAACCTTTTTGCTGAGCAAAACCAATAAAATACTTTTAAAGATTTTTTTAGTACTTACTTACTTAGATTGTAGTTAAATGAGTCTGGTTTTCATTTGTCTAATTTTAACTAAGTATCTATCTAGATCATGTCTAGATCACAGTAATGTGATTTAATTTTATACATAATTTACTACTTACAGTGAACATAATATCAAGATATTTTAGTCAGCACAAAATAATTTCAAAGTAAATTTTGTCGTTAAGTTTACGACATCTAGTCTTTGATATCAACAAGAACATTTAGTATAATAAGAATTATAAAAACACTTAGGTATTGAAAAATGTAAAATGAAGTATTTTGAAAAAATCGACTCGTCTCACAACTAACTCCGATGGGACTGGGATGGGATTTCAATAATAAAAATTGCATTGTGAATGCAAAAAAGTAAAAATTAAAAACGTAACGTAAAAGTAAAAACACTTCGGTACTTATAACAAAATTAATTATTTTAGCATAATAATGTGTCATCTGCTACATAAAACTTCCTTAATCATTGATGCGAAAATGAAAGTGTAAATGCATTCGACACAACCTTCACATCTCTAGAAGGAACTGGAGGTACAGTCGAGAGCATGACGACATAAATTATTGACACTGAAAAATTCCCACTCGTCACCGGCGGGGACAAACTTGGGGGGTGACGAACGGGAATGACCGACCCGCTGAGCCATCCATTATCAGCCATTTGTCCCCGCTGCTGGGGCACAGACCTTCCTTGTTGATGGATAAGGAGAATGGGTCGTGATCATGCCAACACGCGTGCTCATTCCGGATTAGTGAGAACTAACGAATGCAAACGAAGCCGGGACCAACGGCTTTTAATTTGGGGCAATAAATGTCTGTCTGTTTCTGAAATAACTATAAACTCTGATAAAAAAAGAATTGAAAAGCTAATCACACTTTAATTACATTTTTTTTATTCTGTGTAAGCATGCAAAACACCCTACACTGCATCTTGTCTGCTAAGCATGGTGGTGGTCAAATGTTCACCCATTAGGTACCTACTATACTGTATATAAAAAAAACCTGACCTTTCGTCATCTTATTGCCATGGTTACTTATAGCTTGGTACTAAGCTAAGCCCAACTGACTTATGACAACAAACTTTTGTCATTGACTGTACTTACACGTTAATTTTAAAAGCTGAAATCCTTGATGGCGATAGTATGAAACTTGCGAAATTGCACTCTACTGTTGTTATTTTATACTGCAATTAACAACAATTTATTTTTTTACTTTAAGTAAGTAAACGTTTTTTATGCCCCTATAAAACAGTAATGGCGAATATATTAGGTAAGTACCTATATTTTAATATTATACTGAAAATAAAAATGTATTATTAAATATCAGAAATATACAAGGATACACATTACAAAATATAAAAATATATTATTTTAGAAGTTTTACAGTGGTCCCCGAACTAAGCTATGCATGAATCTCGGGATACCAGTAAGTAGTCGACTATTTTTGTGTGCTTTAGAGAATCACATTTTATTTTATGAGATCATAAACTATAACAATATAAGAACAAATAGGTTATCATAAATGTGATAGAACAGAAGCATCAGGACAGGAGAATTAATAGTTATGAAACATCAGCTCATCAAATTTTCTGTTTACTACTAATACTAATCTTATTTATTCTGTCTGAGCTTGAGAGATCTCTGAGCGTATGAGAGAAAGAGTCACCTTTCTGTAGAAACTAGCGTTCCGCTCGCGGTTTCGCCCGGCACCGACCTTCATGACGATAATCCGCGGAAATCTTAAATTTATTCGGGATAAAAAGTAGCCAACGTCACTCTCCATCCATCCCCAAAGTATCCCCCCATGCCAAACATCACGTCGGCCGTTGCTCCGTGACGTGAAAGACAAACAAAACACACATACAAAATATATGGCCACACACAAAACACATACTTGATGGCCGGTAGGAAAATGTTGACGATTCATGTACATATTTATAGTGAATAAATAAATATATATTTTTTTTTTAAACACACTTTCGCATTTAAGGTGCATGTAGTCGTGAAACGATCATTTTTGAGGCCCTAAAACTTATAAATTAGCCTACTGATGAATCCAGAATTAATATATATTAAATATTGATATTTAAACTTCAATCTGAGCATTTTAAAAAAACATAGTCTTTAAGATACTATTCAAAAAAACATTGAAATGAAGCTGTTTTCAACTTGAAATACGCTACTGCTTCTAAACTACAAGTGATATTTTCACGTTTCTTTCAGGAAAAGATTGCTAACTTGTTTAATTTAAAACTGAGCATTTTTCGTTTTAAAATAATACATAGTTTTGACGAAACGTGTGTTTAAGCTGTTTTGGTGCGGGTAGCGGGCGGGAAAATTAGGCCACTTTTCTATGCCCAAGGTCGTTGGCGATACCACGGGCCTTAAGTATAGTTTTATTATTGTTGCGATATCGGTGCACGTATACCTAAATCCTATATTAGGTATGTACCTACAATATCTAGCTAGAATGTGTGTGTCTTTGTCGGGGTGTCTCTACTCTAGTAATAGGACTTTCCCAATGTCCTAGTTTGTAAGTTTGTTTGTTTATTTGATTCTAAACTACGCGAAAATAGTATTTCGAAATATTTTGCTTACATTATAATGCAACCACACGAGCGCAGCTCGTTAATATAAATAGGTACCTACCAATACTTGAAATTATATACAACTTATACCTATTAATTAAGTAAACGAAAGACTAAACAAGTTTCCAACAGTTTCGCAAACCATTCCCAGATTTCGTCACACCCCTTAACGTTTAGCATAATTGCAATTAGCAACCACTTGCGACAAGTCTAGAACTAGCCAACTCAACTAAATGGCACCGGCATTAACTTATTTACGCAATCCCAGGGGGCCAAGCCTGCTAACGTTTAGTCATAATCGTGTCTCAATCGTGTTTCAATTGTAGTTCAATTGTAGTGCTTTTTTACACACTAGTTACAAGAATTATGACAACATAGATTAATAACAGCTTCGCTTCGCTTACGCTAGATCGATAGTCTTCATATTAAAGCTTCGTCAAAAGTGAAGCAAAAAATCAGATTTATGTGTGTGCGAGCATTACGTGCCTACGTTCGCCGACCAGCCCCGACACGCACACAAACAAAACTTTGATGTTGTTGAGTGTGTCCAGTAGGAACAATTACCCCGAGAGTGGGGAAGTGTAACAATTTCCTGAAATCGGAATTTTTGTTCATGATAATGTTTGTTTAGTGTTAATTCAAAGATAAGTAACAAATAACAGCCTAAATTGCCTTTGAAACACATACATACATACTCTTTTGTAAATATTTTAATTAATTACGTGAATGTTTATATAAGTTTTAAAAGTAAAATTTGTAATAATAAGAGTCATACTATTGCATGACGAGGTGCTTTCTTTGTTACATAATATTTATATGTATATGTACAAATCACTAGGTGAAACAAAAAACAAATAGGATGAAGGACCCAGTTATCAGCACTTTAAGAGTAAAGTCCTAACTTAAACCCTAAATCACATTGAAAAATACGTTTTCACCCGTTATGACGAGTTTTCTGGTTTCAATATTTAATCAGTAAGATTATATTTAAAAAACAATTTTTTTTAGATAGGTAAAAGCAAAAAATGACTATCTCACCATTTATCAGCACCATCACCACCAATTATCAGCACTGTGATAGTGGTAAGTATTGAAATTGTATGAAATTTTTTTTAATTTAAATTTTACTTTTTTGCTGTCGCAATGCAATTTTTATTATTAAAAAATGGAAAATAAAGTATTTAGAATAAATCGACCCGTCTCACAACCAGCTCCGATAAGACTTGAACCCACGACCTTTCGCTATCCGAGCGACTGCTCTAACCACTGACTAACGACTAATGACTCCGTAGCTCAGTGGTTAGAGCAGTCGCCCGGATAGCGAAAGGTCGTGGGTTCGAGTCCCATCGGAGCTGGATGTGAGACGGGTAATTTTTTTCTAAATACTTTAGTTTCCATTTTTCAATAAAATTTTTTATTAAACATTTTTTAATAAAAATAAACTAGGGGGTCTGATTCTAAGTATGACAATATGATGTGAGTGTAAAATGTAGTGTGTGGTGTGACCATCAGTAGTACGGTGAAAAAAGTACACATTCTTGTAACTAGTGTGTAAAAAAGCACTACAATTGAACTACAATTGAAACACGATTGAGACACGATTATGATTATGACTTAACGTTAGCAGAATTGGCCCCCTGTTTAAATGTTTTCCGCGCCCAACCGGTCTCGGTATGGTGACCGATATACCGTTCACCCACTTTCCTCTATAAAACACTAGTGGCTCGCCGCGGTTTTACCCGCGTGGTACCTGTTACCGTGGGAATATCAGGATAAAATATAGCCTATGTCACTCGGGAAGAAAGAAGCTGCCTGTTAGTTTATTCGTTACAAACAAAAATACAATCTTTTCTCTTTAGCTCTAGCTTTCCGGTCGCGTCGCGGCTTTGCCCGCGTAAGCTAGATCATGTTTTCCCGTGAAAATCTGATATTTTACTGGCACAGAACAGAATTTACTGGAGTAAAAAGTAGACTCTTTACTATAGGATGTAGGGCCTATAGGATGTAGAGTAGCCAGGCTACACCACAATCTATTTATGTATAAATAAATACCATAGACCAAAAAGAATCATACGGTTTTAAAGGTAACATGAAAATAATTAAGCCATTATTCCTTATTGTAAGTAAGTTATTAAGTAAGTTTATTAATACCAAAGCCGTACCTACAATTTTAATATGTAGGTACCTAAGTAGTGGAGTACTTATAAGAAAAAATGAGAAATGAATAAAATTGGAAAAAAATTGATTCCCCTCATCTAGTAGGCAAAAGGTGATGTTCGTTTAGTTAGAAGAGTTGAGTAGGTACCTACAAGGGTTATTCAGGACCTATCTATTATTATTATTGTTTTTTTTCTTTTGTCCAGTTTATATACAGAAAGTATCTACTTCTTACTTAGCTAGTGTTTTGGCTATTTATAATAATTAGGAGAATAATATTTAGGGGTTATTTAGTGTTTTGAACTAATTTTTCTAAAATATAGGTCTTACTGCATATTGTTTTTGCTTCTATTAAGAGCAAAGCAAGTTTTTAAACGTAAAATAAATTTTTCAAATACTTAACACAAAAAATAAGAAAAAGTATACAAACCTATTAATACACCAGCAAGTAGAATTCCAATAGATTTTTATCTGGAGTAGATAGGTACCACAGTGTTTCACAATAGTTTTTTTTTCAAATTAGTATCACTTTACTGTCACGTAAAAAAATGAACTTAGAAATAAGAAGAGTTGGGCGACGGCAACCCACCGTACCGAGTGTCGGTAAAACACTGAGTCAGCCGACTTCGAATCTCTACACGCATTGCCATCATAGACTTTCTATTAAAATACTTCGTTCAAACCTCTTTTGCAACACAAAAATTATTTGCTAGGTAATATTACAGAACCTTTTTTAAAATTTGACGTAAAAAGAACCCGTAGAAGGGGTTCAAATTTCAATATTAAAAAAAAAACCTGGCGTTGGCGTAGGTAACACTTTTTTTTATTACAGTTATAATTACCACATTTTAAAAATTGACCTACATATAAAATAATCTTGATGAAAAAGGTACCTAACCTTTTCTTATCTCGAATTTTATTTCACAAAAAATATTCCCTTGTGCATCTCTTTATCACATTTGTTTGAGACCGGTTCTTCGGTAATCTCACACTTTTAACTTTCTTCGACCTCGATTACAACGGAGGCGCTACAATTTTAACCGATATAAATAAATAAATAAATATTTTCATACAATCACACCAATTATCTAAGCCCGTAGTTAATTTCGTAAGAAACTGTGTCTACGTGAACTTGATAACGGATAAATATAAACCTATCATACTTATTAAAAATCACTGTTCTAATAATCAGATAGATACCGTAAGGAGCACGCAATATGTTGGCCCTGTGCTAGAACTTACTGTCTGTGATTTGCATCTTCGTGCACCGGATGCAGTTTACAGTAGCTGAGTCCACACGAATCGTGGATCATGGATCGTGGATATAAATTGCCGGATCCACACCAAACTATCCACGATCTTGAGGGTCTAAGGCGCTCATTAGACGGTAGATTTTGCTGTCAGTTTGCTATCAGTCACGATTCTTTTACCCAATCAAAATGAACCATTTTGCCACCACCATCACGCTGCCCGACGTTCCTCTATGCCGAATTGCCGATTGGTTAGCTAGTCTTCGAGTGATGGAATTGACTGATGGTTGCATGACCGTCTAATGGCTGCCTAACTCCGAAACCCAAATCCGAAACTTCGTTAGCCCTGCCCCTTTCACGATAGATTATGTCATGAACTTGTACTAATTAGTATTCTGTGGTCATGACTAGACTTCGATCATAACATAATTGACTGGAGAGTAAGTTTAACGATGTTTCGGATTTTGCGTTTCGCAATCGACGATCCAAGATGGGTCATTTGGAGGAGACTTGGCTAATTCGACAAAAAATGGATAGTAGGACGCGTTCGCGGTTAGGAGAAGAGAGAAGGCGCTCAACTTTGCAGCTTGGATCGTGCGAGACTGGTGTCCACACGAATAGTCCGAGAGCCAGCAACAGATTTTACTGACCAATTTCCTCTCAAGCGAAAACTCGTGCAATGCTTGAGAGAGTTGTATTATGAAGTATGGTGAACGTCAGCTGCCGCTCCGTGGGTGGGTGGTGCAGTGGCAGCCCCTCAAACACGTAAAAAAAAATTTATTTTGAAATGTTAGTTAACGCAATTATTAGAAGATAAAAAAAGTCAGCTGGCCATACCGTGTTGGATTATACGTCAGCTGGCCATAGGAACATGCAAAAAAAAAATTTCGTTCAGTGATTTCCTCTCACTTGAAAATGTGTCAGATGATAGATTACATGCTATTTTGAATAAATAAAAGCGTCAGCTGGCTCTATGTTGGTGGAAAGGTCGTCAGCTGATTCAGTGAAATAGGGAGCACGAGAGTCAGGCGTGAGCGCCGATCGCTTATTTAAATACGTCAGCTGACGGGTTTTCCACCAACATAGAGCCAGCTGACGTTTTTAGGGTTCCGTAGTCAACAAGGAACCCTTATAGTTTCGCCATGTCCGTCTGTCCGTCCGTCTGACCCCAGTCTAGCTCATAGACTCTTAGACCAAAGTCTAGCTCACAGAGTCTTAGTCCTAGAAAGCTGTAATTTGGCATGAATATACATATTTATCACGCCAACTAAGTGGTAGAGCAAAATTTTGAAAAATATTTTTTTTAGGTTACCTCCCCTACACGTAAAGTGGGTATGTAATTTTTTTCTTTTCTGTCTGCCCCATAGTGCGGGATGTGGTTGGATAGCAATTTCAAAAACGTTGTGGGTTCGTAAATACAGTTTTTTGATTGAGGCATCTGTTTGTGAATTATTAAGCTTTAAAGTGCAAAATTTTGTTAGAGTCCCGAGTGTCCCACCCCCCCCCCCCCCCCTACCAGCCAAATGGTTGTTTCTGGACACGTGAAAAAATTCACGATAATAGTACAATATGACGAAGTTAAAAGGAAAACTATCACAGCTAAGTAGGCTTTACAAATTTTTGAGATATAACAGATTTTCGAAAACCGCAAATATAAGTAACTTTGTCATTCATAGGAATACTATGAAAAACAAAGTAATTTTTAGTTTTTAGTTATTTAGTCGGACTCACTCATGAAGGGTTCCGTACTCACTTAACGTACCGACCGACTACGTACACCTAGCAAAAATACCACTGTCATTTTTTGCCAGAAAAAAATAACTTTGTTTTTCATAGTATTCGTATGAATGACAAAGTTATATTTGCGGTTTTAGAAAATGTGTTATATTTCAAAAACTTGTAAAGCCTTTCATTTCATTGCATTGTTTCATTACATTTCACACCAGGCAGCGCCTCTAGATGAAACTTCTATGAACTAAAAATGGCAGTATGAGTTGAATAGAATAAAAGCTTTCGTTTACTTTGTAAGTTTTCGAGTAGTTTTTGACAATTTGGTAGTATGAGTTAGGTAGGTACTGGTTTGACAGAGCGCGTTGGATCGTTGGGTGTGAAATATTTTGTTTAAGAACCTACCTACAGTCAGGGACAAATTCGGTGAACCACCTTTTAAGACTTATTATCGTGTGACTGGCGCCTCGCTATCCTCGTGCAGACACCCTTTTACTATTTGGTTAGGTACCTACTTATACAGGATATTTTTTTTATCAGTGCACAAATTTTTAGGATTGACTCAGAATCGGTAGGTAAGTGAATAACTTTCTTCTAGAAACATGGGTTGAAATACGACAACAATTTTTGGACTTCCCATACTAAATCGATCACGTGATCAGTCCGATTTGTATGAAGAGTCAAAAAAATTTTGGCATATTTCGACCTATGTTTCTAGGAGAAAGTTGTTCACTAACCGATTCTGAGTCGATCCTAAAAATTTGTGCACTGATAAAAAAAATATCCTGTATATTAAGCTACGATAGTGCAATACATAAAGCAATCATTGCGGATAGGCTCTGCAAGCAAGTGAACGGTGAGATGCCATGCCAGCCACACGTAAAGAAGTAAGAGGTGGTTCACCGAAGTTGTTCCTGGTTGTACGGTGTGATTCATTCTTGATGGCAGTTGTGAAGTTAGCCACTATGCGCAGTAGTGTAACCTCGCGGCCTCATTTGTTCCATCTACAATCCACATGCCTCTAAATTTGTGCACTATTATGCATGATCTCGCGCTATGTTCCGAGCTTCAGAGACGCCAAAAAGCTGGAATCGGGTTACACCGCCAATGCCCCTAAAGCAGAATCTCGTTTATTATGCCTTCGTGAGTTAAGCAACTGTACCTACTGAACTGACGACATCACAAAAACGGGGTAGCTAGGTACCGGGGTAGAATTTTTTATTTATTATTTTAATAATAAAATCTGTACAGCGCCTCTAGTGGACAGTAGCAAAACTACAGATTGTCATACAAAATGCCCACTGTTTACTGTTCAGTAAACGGAAAGAAAAACTCATGGGCCCACTGAGCAATCCTTCAAGCGATGTCGTTTGTTTTAGTTCTTCTGCAAACACTATAAAAAATAATTGCAACTGCGTTGGTCACACAGTCACACACACTACTTCACCAAAAATCATGACATGTTTCATTCATTCTTTAGGCAGTATGGTCTCCGATCTTAGCTTGGGCCTGTGACGCTTGTATGAAAAAAATGTATCTGCCAGCCAGCTAGCTGTAAGTTTTTGGCGCCATTTTGGCGGGTTAGGTTATGTGGATATTTTGCAGGGACCGGAATACCGATATTTTTCTAGTATCGATATCGAAATATCGATATAAATACTGATATTTTGGTATCGAATTATCGATACTGGTACCAATATTTTATTTCAGTACTTGAATACTGATACACTAGGTAGGTAACACTTTTTTTTATTACAGTTATAATTACGAAGTTAAAAGGAAAACTATCACAGCTAAGTAGGCTTTACAAATTTTTGAGATATAACAGATTTTCGAAAACCGCAAATATAAGTAACTTTGTCATTCATAGGAATACTATGAAAAACAAAGTAATTTTTAGTTTTTAGTTATTTAGTCGGACTCACTCATGAAGGGTTCCGTACTCACTTAACGTACCGACCGACTACGTACACCTAGCAAAAATACCACTGTCATTTTTTGCCAGAAAAAAATAACTTTGTTTTTCATAGTATTCGTATGAATGACAAAGTTATATTTGCGGTTTTAGAAAATGTGTTATATTTCAAAAACTTGTAAAGCCTTTCATTTCATTGCATTGTTTCATTACATTTCACACCAGGCAGCGCCTCTAGATGAAACTTCTATGAACTAAAAATGGCAGTATGAGTTGAATAGAATAAAAGCTTTCGTTTACTTTGTAAGTTTTCGAGTAGTTTTTGACAATTTGGTAGTATGAGTTAGGTAGGTACTGGTTTGACAGAGCGCGTTGGATCGTTGGGTGTGAAATATTTTGTTTAAGAACCTACCTACAGTCAGGGACAAATTCGGTGAACCACCTTTTAAGACTTATTATCGTGTGACTGGCGCCTCGCTATCCTCGTGCAGACACCCTTTTACTATTTGGTTAGGTACCTACTTATACAGGATATTTTTTTTATCAGTGCACAAATTTTTAGGATTGACTCAGAATCGGTAGGTAAGTGAATAACTTTCTTCTAGAAACATGGGTTGAAATACGACAACAATTTTTGGACTTCCCATACTAAATCGATCACGTGATCAGTCCGATTTGTATGAAGAGTCAAAAAATTTTGGCATATTTCGACCTATGTTTCTAGGAGAAAGTTGTTCACTAACCGATTCTGAGTCGATCCTAAAAATTTGTGCACTGATAAAAAAAATATCCTGTATATTAAGCTACGATAGTGCAATACATAAAGCAATCATTGCGGATAGGCTCTGCAAGCAAGTGAACGGTGAGATGCCATGCCAGCCACACGTAAAGAAGTAAGAGGTGGTTCACCGAAGTTGTTCCTGGTTGTACGGTGTGATTCATTCTTGATGGCAGTTGTGAAGTTAGCCACTATGCGCAGTAGTGTAACCTCGCGGCCTCATTTGTTCCATCTACAATCCACATGCCTCTAAATTTGTGCACTATTATGCATGATCTCGCGCTATGTTCCGAGCTTCAGAGACGCCAAAAAGCTGGAATCGGGTTACACCGCCAATGCCCCTAAAGCAGAATCTCGTTTATTATGCCTTCGTGAGTTAAGCAACTGTACCTACTGAACTGACGACATCACAAAAACGGGGTAGCTAGGTACCGGGGTAGAATTTTTTATTTATTATTTTAATAATAAAATCTGTACAGCGCCTCTAGTGGACAGTAGCAAAACTACAGATTGTCATACAAAATGCCCACTGTTTACTGTTCAGTAAACGGAAAGAAAAACTCATGGGCCCACTGAGCAATCCTTCAAGCGAAGTCGTTTGTTTTAGTTCTTCTGCAAACACTATAAAAAATAATTGCAACTGCGTTGGTCACACAGTCACACACACTACTTCACCAAAAATCATGACATGTTTCATTCATTCTTTAGGCAGTATGGTCTCCGATCTTAGCTTGGGCCTGTGACGCTTGTATGAAAAAAATGTATCTGCCAGCCAGCTAGCTGTAAGTTTTTGGCGCCATTTTGGCGGGTTAGGTTATGTGGATATTTATTTTGTTTCATAGTGGACTTTGTGACTCAAGATAGGTTTTGTGCCCCAAGTGTCTACGCAACTGGACGATGTGTGGAATGATTAAAATGCGCGCTATCTCGGTAACGTGATGCCGAGTGTTTTATTGTAGTGGTGACTACCTCAGCAAGAATTACCGAGAAGACCGACTCGACATACTTGACGCCAAATACTCCAAGAAGCATTGGAATGTAACACACCTACATTCTAATGCAAACATAAGAAACTATAATAATATACATATAATACTCAAGAATTGGCAGTATGGCTTAATGTCTTCGCCTGTCCAAAAGGACGAACTTTTTTACTACTACAGCTAGCTGTTACTGTCAGTGTCATGCATGTCATGCCAGTCAACTGTCAGTCAGTCAGTGTAAAAAATGGCGAGCGTTCCGTTCTTGGGCTTGAAAACCCATGCACAAAAAGTTTGCAGCCTTTACAAAAGGACTCTACGTAATTTAGAGTCATTTTACGACAGACGGTATGGATGCTTTTATAGTAAAATTGTTACAAAGCCCTCATTACCTCCGGAACTGAAGTTACGTAACGAAAACATCGCTCAAAATGTAACCTCCGAATTTCATTATTTTTCAGATATTTTCAAGATTTTGATAATAAAAATGTTATCTGAGTTGCCTCTTTGCAATATGAAACAGGTTTTTTTTATTTTTCATTTAGAATAGAACATACCTGAAACTAGAAATAGTATTTTTTGTTTTGTTTTCATCAATCTCCATAATCTTTCATTGATCCGATGATCAATTATGATACAATAAAGACGATTCTTTATTGTATCATAATTATTTAATAACAGTATAATCGTAACAATCTATTACTTAAAGTTGACAGAGATATGGTAAATAGTAGATATAAGTTATAATACTCTACTTAGACAGTACCTACAGGTAGTTTAGTTTCTTACATTCATTATTACTTGAAGCAGAGATACAAACTCAAAATCAATAAAAGTGCTGTTCAAATGTTATCATATAATGTTTTGTCTTTCACCAGAAATGTATACCGATACCAAGCAGTGTTGATGCGAGCCCGTTTCGATGAGAATGCCAAAGTCACTGACATGCGAAAAGCTGCCGAACTCCTGAAACAAGGAGAACAAGAACTTTTCTTGGTGCAACATCCTATTCCCAAGAAATGTATGTAATCACATAAGAGCACTAATCTTATTACATTGGCACCTGATTGAAACCAAGAGACATTTTTATCAAAATTAACTTTGTACAAACATAATTACACATTTTCTTTATAAATGTGCCAAATAACTTGCTAAATAAGACAACTTGTTACACAATATGGTTTATATAAACACATCTTAGATTTCTGCGTGAACTGTCCATATAAATAAAACACTTTCATGGATTTTTTCACGCAATTTATTTAACAACTTGGTTAAATTTTTGTTGTTTTTAGAGATATTTTGGTTTATCCATTGGTTTGGTTTGGTTTTATTAATTATGGTTTATGTTATTAGCTTCCAAAGTTAATATTACTCTCCATCAAAAGAAATTCAGAGAAGTTGGGAGCATATCCTGACTCTCCTCTTGCAATTTCACTTGATACCAGTATACCAGTGTACAGTTGAACCAATTGAATGGTGACCCACCGGATGCCTATCCTACTTAATATTATAAATGTAAAAGTTTAGATTATTTAATATTAAAAATGTAAAAGTTTAGATGTTTGTATGTTTGTTACTCAATCACGCCAAAACGGCTGAACGGATTTGGCTGAAATTTGGGACACAGATACTTTTTAGCCTCGAGAGGAACATAGACTACTTTTTATCCCGAAAAAACAGAACATTCCGGCGGGATGTAGTCCACGCGGGTGAAGCCGCGGGCGGAAAGCTAGTTTTTAATAGATATACAAAATGAATAAGGTTGAAATTTATTTATAAGAGAAAGAAATTATAAGCGAAATGTGTCATGATTAATCTGGTTCCACTGTACTGTACTTACATGCTATTCTTTTATGGTAATTCTCTCTTTATTTTGGGCACTCAATAACAGAAGTTTAAATTTAGTTTTTTTGTAATAATTAACATGCTTTTTTATTCCAGTCACTCTGAGTCCTGGTGGTGTGGCCTTCGAGCGTGTTGTCACTCCCCCGGACTGGGTATTGGACTACTGGCATCCCCTTGAGAAGGCACAGTACCCAGAATACTTCAAGAGGCGCGAACAACGTAAGAAGGAGTTCATCGAAATGTGGGAGAAAGAATATGGAAAAGCGGATCCCAAAGACCAGCACCACCATTAAATGTGATTGTAAAGTAGATTTATTATTATAGCAAATAAAATATTATTATTAATATCAAGGTGTTTTCAATAATCAAAACTTCCAAATTCATACAAAACTGGTATCCTCTAAATTCATACAAAACTGACATGGGAGAGTAAAGTTCAATGATTTAGCATAGAATAAATATTACCAGTATTCCATCTTCATAGAAAACGTATGAACGCGAGACTCATCGCCTCGTTCGGTCACAGACCACCTGTATTAACAATGAAGCGAAAACCTGCCGCGATCCTTTTCAAGATCAATTCATACCAAGCTCCAGAAGTCAAGATTTTTGTTTTTATGCATTCACAATGCTATTCTGTAAGTAAAGGAAAAATTGTGATGGTAAAAACGACAAGGGGCCCGTTTATCAAAAGCTTGTAGCTTATAATACAAGTGGAAGTCTCTTTCTAACAAAAGCTGTCAAAAAGTGACATCCGCTTGTATTACATTACAAGTTACAAGCTTTTGATAAACGGGCCCCAGCCCGGTAGACAAGTAAGTAATATTCAGGCGGGTTTCGAACCCGCGCCCCCGGGAATCCGGCCTGATGATGCTCTGACTCTGACGAACCTAGGCTTCCGAAAGGCTTACAAGACTCGTCGAAATCGTCGAATTTCGCTATCACTTTTGCAATCTTAATAAACATTTGTAAAAATGTTTCTTTCGAATACGAGGCATAGGTACATAGGCTATATTTAATTTATCCTGGTATTCCCACGGGAACGGGTATCATGCGGGTGAAACTGCGCGGAGCCGCTGACGAATAAACTCAAAACTAGGACCAACTTTGAAAATCTTCCCCATTTATTGGTGGTACCACGGGGGAATCGGGAAAAAATAACAATAGTAATATAAGCTAACACCTAAACAAATCTCTTTTTAGTTCAGTCGCGTAAATATTAGCCCGACCGAGAGCCAGACTAATTCACTCTATGGAGACTCAAAAATTATTTCTATTTCAGTATTCTCTTAACATAGAAAATTATATTATCTAGTTTAATAAATAATTCATTAGTAATCCACCAATATTTATGACAGCGACATTTAAAAAAAACAAATACAAAGCTATAAAAAATGGGCAAAAATGGTATACCTAAGTATTATTCACTTTACATTTTTTAATTATCTTTCGTAAAAGTATATAATCCCCCTATATGTAAATGAAAAACAAATAAACTTTTGGCATTAGGTAAGTACACCTATGTTAAAAATGCTATCAGAAACAACCGACTTATTCCTAAAGTATTAGCATAGTAGCATTTAAATTTCCTGTGGTATTAGTTTCCCGTTTTATATCTTTATGGATTTCGACTTTGGTGCATAAACACATGTACACGATAAAATTGGTGATAGCATATTTGCTGTAAAATTGCACCATTTCCGGGGTAAGTATAACTCTTTTTAGATACCTTCCAATGCGAGATTATGTTGGATTCCGAAATATAGTCTCTTAAAATTATATTTAATGGCCGTTCACAAAAATTTGGCCTGTTATTGAATTTTTTACAAAAATATCGGATAGTTCTTAGGCTATATCTAAATAGCGCAGATGAATTCGCGCGCCGAGCGCTAGTATAATAATTTTGGGATGCATAGTATTCACAAAGCTAGCCAATATTCAATAGCCCTAGTTATTCACAAATTTTAAAACCCTCTGCTAGATATTGATATAAGTAGTCAAATTAAATAAAAAACTAAGTATTTGTCACCATCATTTTATTGTTAAAACAATTTATAGAAATATATATAAATGTAGTCTAGTTTTTCAGGTATATTTATTTATTTACACAATAGATTAACAGAAGACTCTTGACTTGACTCTCCATTCAAAATAGTTTTGATTGAAATTCATCCACAAAAAATACTTTTCTTGATAGAAGTATGAAACTAGTAGTTTTTCAGGCTCATTTTCACTGGTCAAAAACTTGGTCAATACATAAAGCATACGGGGCGGGGACTCCTCGCAGGCGACGAAACGAAAATGAAAGTTACTTATAAGTTGATTTGGTATACCGCATGCGAGGATCCTCAACAGCAGGCGTCAGCGACTAATGTCTCCGTGTCCGTTACGCTGGCAAGAAAGTAGCTTCTAGATGGAAGCAGATGAATAATTAGTGCGCACATTTACACCAAATGGCGCACTTAATCATTCATCAAACTTGCTTCCCTCTAGAAGCTACTTTTTTGCCAGGATAACGGACACGAAATCTCCGACCGACTAATGAAAACTGTTCCCTGCATGTGGACCTTATGGCATAATCATGTTAAAGGAATCTCCCGCACCCCGCATACAAGGGCTATCGACTAATGAAAATGAGCCTTTAGTTTAACAATAGGTTTGTTTCAAAATGGCTATTTTAATTTATTTATGTAAGTACATATATAAGTTCTAATACCTACATTAAATGGGACATTATTTACAGCATAGGTATATTTTGTTTCTCTTTGCAACGTAAATATTGTAATTCAAACAGAACACAAGAAAGAGAAAGGAGCATGCATGTCACCACAGCCTTCTCTATAGACGATAGAGAAGGCTGTGATGTCACACATGTGAATGAAGCATTAAAAATAACAGCTTGTTGCCATAACAATCTGAAGAAATTCAAAATCGTACACAGGGTAAAATAAAACGTACACAGGGTAAATAAAACTTATGGAGGGCTTGTTGTTTTGAGCAAAGGCTTTTCCACGCGATCTGCCCGTTTACTACTTCTAACTTTCTCGTGTTCTGTGTTAGTTAATTACTAGAGGTAGTAATTAACTAAATTATTATTTATTATTGTTAGTTAAATAGAGTTGAAAAACAGTCGACAATAGACCAAGTATAGCAAACACGTTGACCACGTGAGAGTGAGACCTTGTAGCATACTAGAGTTTAAAAACAGTCGACAAAAGACCAAGTACAGCCAGCACGTTGACCACACGTGAGAGTGACACCTTGTAGCATACATAGGTACAGTGCGATTCAGTCTTTGGGCAGCAGGCGCAGCTTGTCTTCCATAGTATCAACTTAAACCGCCTCTGTGGTCTAGTGGTTCACACCACCGATTTCAGACCAAGAGGTCCCGGGGTTCAATTAACAGTGGGGGTACATATTGTATTCGGTTTGGTTGGTGGTAGGACTTGTTCTTAGTCCGCCTGGCTAGCTACCACCATCTTATCTAAGTCTGACGCCATAACAATGATGTTTTCAGCATTATTGTGTTCCGGCAGTTGGAGATAAGATAGCCAGTTCCTCAGTGATTGAGGATTCCGGGAGTAGTACACTTCCACCTTCAGCCTTATCACCACTTAACATCAAGGTGTGATGAAGGCTAAGTGCTACCCCGTTGTGGATAGAAAAAAAAACTTGCCCCATAGCCATAGTATACGTGACACGACGATGACATCGCCCCGCGATCTTCTCGCTCGCGGAGACGGACCCTACTTTGTGTACTGTGCATCGTCTCGTGCGATATTCCGACAAGCCAAAATGTTTGAATCCGACTGTAAGTGTAATTCGAGCGTTTTTTTGAGGGCGACAGTGACGCTTGGCATTCTGTCAACTGTACAAAGCATACAGCCATAGTACGGTATAAACACAAAAGCAAAATCAATTAAGAAATGCAACTAGTGGAGTGGAGATTAACTACTTAAGATATAGTGCATGCATACATATCAAATATAGTA
This sequence comes from Crambus lathoniellus, assembly GCA_949710035.1. Classification (NCBI taxonomy): domain Eukaryota; kingdom Metazoa; phylum Arthropoda; class Insecta; order Lepidoptera; family Crambidae; genus Crambus; species Crambus lathoniellus. Next base: position 11,897,320 of record OX453313.1, on the reverse strand, counting down.
TGAGCAGCCCCCCGATTCACAAACCGCCGGAAACGCTCCTGAAGACAGCGGAATATATATATGCACAGTCTCTGTCACCCGCTATAGAATAGACAAAGCCCATAATTCGAATCCGATGTGAATCGGGGGGCTGATCAGCAGATAATAAAAAGTGTTGGTATAACAAATAAACCACACTATAAAATATAAAAATAAAACTTAAGACGATACTCGGAAAAAAGGTGCTAAAGCGAGATAGCAATGAGAAAACGACGCGCGCGGGAGCGAGACTGATTTTGCAGATTAGGCAAAAAAAACACAAAATCACTTCGTATTAAAAAACTACAGCGATTTAAAAAAAAAATGCTTCTATACGATCCTCAATATTATTGGTGTCCACTAATTAAACCAATTTCCAATAGTGTAAGTAACCCCATTTAAGAATAATCTTCACTTCTCATATTTTTAGAGGTCTTTTCGAAAAGAAAAAGTGTCGAGGCAAAATCATAAAATCGTGTTTTTGAAACTATACGATTCTAGATAAAGGTATGAAGAAATATATATCTTATTACCAGATTTGTAACAACTGTAACCGTCCTATAGTTTTAAATCAAAAAGTCCATATTTTTCCGAGTAGCGCCTTAAACCTTATCCACGTTATACTAATAATCGTGGTGTAAAGTTACCCGTGTAACTGTGTTGTGTTGTTGTCACTTATATTATGTTGTCTAAAGTGATGTAAGAGACAATAACATATTTACACCAGGTGTAACTTTACACCACGTTTATTGATAAGGGGGGTTGGTTTGCCCTCTTCGTTCGAACTCTGATAGATAAAAACAAAACAATTATGATAAAAAAATAAGTTAGGGAAGGGAGTACTATGATAAATTTGAATTTGATTTGAAATAAAACTTGACCAAACACTTTTCATAACTCATAATCATAACTCATATTTCATATTCATGAAATTATTCATGAAATTCATCATTTTCATATTTCAAGTCACTTTTCATAACTCATATTTTTATCACACTACCAAATCAACCCGTTTCACAACCGGCCGTCCCATCGGAGCTGAGGGCCTACTCTGAAACGCAAAACCCGAAACAACGGTATACCCATCCCTCTCACTCTCTAGTCGGGACAGAATCGAGTGAAAGGGGCGGGGCTAACCGAAGTTTCGGATTAGCGTTTCAGAGTACGGTCCCTGGTTGTGAGATGGTTCATTTTCTAAAAACTTCATTTTCAATTTTTCAAACATGAAAATTGCATTGTGAATGCAAAAAAATTAAAATTTAAATAACTTTATTGCATATTTTTTAAAACCCTTTATTTAAATATTGATGGAAACTGTTACGATAGTACACAAGTAGCATCCCGCAATCTAACTGAAGGAGCCCACAGATGATCAGTCGGCCTGTCGGCAACGGCCTGTCAGTCAGTAGTCAGTACCCCCAGTATGAGTAAGATAAAGATAAAAGATAAAAATATTCTTTAATCACTTAGACATAATAAATATGTACTTATGAATCGTCAATATTTTCCTACCACCCATTCAAGACTTTTTTAAGTTTTTTACAAGAGTTTGGCAAACTGTATTCGTAATCGAAAACTATCGCATGTTCTTTGACTGCTTTACCGACATGAGCAGTTCATCCGAGTTTTCGTAAACGTTGACAGTACAAATCAACTGATATCAGGGGTACTGACAGGCCGCTGCTGACAGGCGAACTGATCCATCTGTGGGGCGCTTTAGATTTTCCAACCTCAACGGCTTTCAATGCGGTTTTCATCAATAGACAGAGTGGTTCAAGACTTCAAGTGGAATGTTTGCATGGCGAAGCAGGGACCGTATTTCGAAACGCAAAATCCGAAACTTCGTTAGCCCCGCCCCTTTCACTCGATTCTGTCTCTGTCATGACTGGAGAGTAAAGGGCCCCACAGTCTACCAGTCCGCCAGCCAGACGCAAAATCTGTATCATCGTTAGGGGCAAGTTGCTAGTTGGTTAATGAATCAGCCTCAAAAGCAAATGTGCCGATGTGATCTTTAAAATGTAAATAATTCATTTATTTTATAATAATTTTCCTTTGTATAGCAGCCTTTATTCATAGTAGAAATACATTGTCATATTTTAAACAAAAATCACTAAGCCTTAATACAAAGGTAACAAGGTCCATCAATAAATGACTACACAAACAGTGATAAGCAGCCTTTCCCAAACTTTGGATTTTGCCCAGTGTGTAGCTAACTGCCGAGCACGTAAAGTTAAAAATATTTATTCTCATCGCATGCGTAATGGTCACACGGCCGACGGCGACTTTTGGTAGATCATGTCAAAATCATGTGTGGACGTGAATTTAGCAGCGATTTATTGTCGCTGCTGGTGACTTTTGATTGATACTAATCATATTAAGTCGCCATCGATCAAAGACATCAAAGTCGCTGCGTGTGTACCGACCATTATACTCGCAATTGCTATTTTTGGAGTAACAACAGGCAAAGTTAGACCTGCCGTGCCGTTGACTATATAAATGTAGTTTAATACTAACAAGAATTTATTATTGACCTGTAACGGAAGCTTGCAATGGTGACAGATTTTATTTGTAGCCTATTTTCTTTTAAGTATTGAAGTTATTTGTTAGAAATGCGAAAAGTTTAATATTAGTTAGTAGATCATTCTATCTTGCAATAAAATGCAGTAATGATTGTAGCCGTAAAAATAGCCACAGCAGATTATAAACAATAGCAACGCATGAAAGTTATAAAAGAAATCAACAAGAAAATGATTAAATTGTGTGCTATTTATTTATTAACCAACATAAAAAAGGAGGAGGCTCTAAATTCGTCGGAATCCTTCAATTTATTTCATCTTACTATTTGTCTACCGTCACAAGTGACTTATTTATTATGCTATGATATAACATCCATTCCATTAAAATAAATCATAATTTTACATCGAAATATAATATTCCTACTTATAAAGACTATTTAGTAAATCAAAATTTGAGTTAAATTGAAGTTCAATAATTTATTAGTAATTTAAGATGTTTATATTTTTTTATTATGTTTTAAACTATTACTAATAAATTTAATTCGACCTAAATTCAACCATTTCCTTTCGATTCAAAAACAATCTTACCTTATTCACCACCACATTCCAATGGCTATACATGTCCTGCCACTTTTAGTTACTTATTATATTTGATAACAATGACTATTACTTATATGGTCAACATGCAAAGCATCACAAATCCAGATGTCTAATGTCTACATCAGACTATAATTTTTACAGCCAAACTTCGATCAATAATAATGTGTTATTGTTGATCGAAGCAGCCAAACAAAAGGTCCACAAGAAAATGAGCCTTCAATTTATATGTCATTTTTAACAGCTTGACGTAGACAAAACCTGTCCCGAACTCGTCATGCCATGCTGTAAGGGCTGGAGTACCTACAGTTTGGCAAAAAAGAGTTCGGTCTGATAGGGGCAAAGTTGAGAAAGCTGACACTTGAGTTTTTAAAGAAAAAGTTACTTAAATAAGTACTTATAAAAAATTCAACATAAAAAAAATATTGATATAGGGAGTCCTTACAATAGTGGTAGCAGTTATACCTGACAAACACTTTTCTGCCAGCCAGACTTAAGACAATAAATATGTGTGAATAAGTTGAGTCCAGTGGTTCTCAATATATGGTTCAGTTGCCCCCCAGCGTGTGACCGCGGCCCCAGTTGTGTCCACCGAAGACGCCCCCGCCGCCCCCACCCGCTGCGGCGGTCGGAGGTCTAGCTTGGGGCGCAGTGCCAAAACCACCCACGTATCTCGTATCGGGGAACAATTGCTTCCTGTTTGTGGTAATAAAAAAGAATACATAAAAAAACTGGCCAAGTGCGAGTCGGACTCGCGCACGAAGGTGTCCGTACCATTATCTATACAACATTAGACACTATATATAAGATCGAGAAAAAAACGGCAAAAAATCACTACATTAAGTAATTAATTTAACTATGTATTCAGTTTTAAAGTGAATATACAACCAAATATTCTGTGAATATTTCAAGTGTCTACCTGTTGCCATTATTAATATCGAGCAAAAAACCGACAGACAGAAAGACAGACGGATGGACAGCGAAGTCTTAGTAATAGGGTCCCGTTTGGGTATGGAACCCTAAAAACAATGCACTCATTCTTCTTATTGTTATCATTGAATTGCATAAATAACTTAATATTTAGTACGTTACTGATCCTACTCGAACAGTAGGAACTGACTGTTACATCTATGATTTCAAAAAGGTAAAATAACTATAGAAAAAATTGTCTTCAACTATTCACATACTTACAGAAAACCTTAAGAGTAAGATACACTTTTTTTTCTAGTACTCATAAATTATTATTATTATTATTAATTGACAGGCAGGCAGTTGAAACAACAGGTGATAGCCTGCATCCTGTTATCCAATGGTTAGGTTCCCTACTGACTTTAAAACTGAATACATAGTTAAATTAATTACTTAATGTAGTGATTTTTTGCCGTTTTTTTCTCGATCTGAAATATAATGTTGTAAATTGGTAAAAGAAATGTTATATTTATTAATTACATCTGAATACTCACAAGAAAGCAGGAGGATTCAAGAGAGCAGGGCCGCCGAACTCTTGGGGGTACTTGAACTGCAGGAAGAAGGAGAGATGTCCAATAAGGATGCCCAAGAGTTCCATCACGCCCCTGTAACAATATGACGTTTTTGATAAGTAATAAATCTTTCACATATAGGTACTCTTGGAGAGGCCTATGTCCAGCAGTGGACGTTAATAGGCTGATGATGATGATGATGACATAGGTAATATAAAATTAAATATCACATCATCAGACACGGTGCTCGTCTTAATTAAATATCTTTATTGAATTGTATTTACAGTTTGAGAATCACTGTTGTGTTATAAATGACATATAACATTAGGTCTTTAGTGAAATAATGATTATCTAATTCGATACCTACCATTAGGTAGCTAATAAGTAATAAACTAAACCAAGACTAGACTAAAGACTAAATAACGAAATCTTACCCTCCACTGAGAATCATGTTGAAAGCCAGAAGCACCCATGGCAGGTACATAGCCTTGAATCTTGTGCCAAACCAGAACGACACGATTACATCCTTGTTGAGTTGGCACCACACGTACAGCACGGAGAGCACCATGGGGTCCATGAGAATCTATTAAGTTTTTTTTTTACTCTTTATCTTTTTATATTTTTTTTTCCACAACAGGGTAGCATTTAGCCTTCATCACACCTGTTGTTATGTGATGATAAGGCTGAAGTAGCAGCACACTATTCCCAGAATCCTCAATTACTGAGAAACTGGCTATCTTATCTCACTGCCGGAACACAACAATGCTGATACATTGTTGTTATGGCTTCAGACTTAAATAAGGTGGTGGTAGCTAGCCAGGCACAAGCCCTACTACCAACCAAAAATAAACCTTTAACTACATGTCACAGACTTATAGAAAGGATACAGGTAACTGCTGATTATGACATAAAATATATGTATTCAATCTACTGAATATTATTTTGTCTTTGTATACTATACTAGCGGCCGCCCGCGGTTTCACCCGCGTGGTACCCGTTCCCGTGGGAATATCGGGATAAAATATAGCCTATGCCACTCGGGAAGACTGTAGCTTTCTAATGGTGAAAGAATTTTCTAAATCGGTCCAGTACTTTTTGAGTTTATTCGTTACATACAAAAATACAAATCTTTCATCTTTATAATATTAGTATAGATAATATTTTCAATGAAATATATTTCACTGAATCCTGTCTAATAAGCAACAATGTATACTTGGTTTCTGAATTCAACAAAGTGCAATTGCATTTTCAATAGTGTGTAGAGGAGACATTCTGGTAGACTTGATTTAGATAGGATTATTGTCTGAACGAGGTTGCTCTGAGGAATTTCAAACTGTCATGGTGAATTTCACTATAACTAGAAATTTTGAGGACTCTTTAAACAAATTTAAACATGGGAAAAATTCCATTTTTCATAACAGTTATAGTTGCCGTATTATAGGAATATACATAGCTCTTTTGTATGTCTCTTATTTTTATCATTTTGTTTTAATTGTACTGTTTTTATGTTATTATTTTCATCAAAACTACAGTTACTTATGCAAAATAAGAAACTCAAAACTTACCGACAAATTAACAAGCAATCCGATTATAACGCAACATGCCCAATTGAACAATAGCATGTAAAAGTAGTCTGCAGGTTTCCCCGCAAACATGCCTGTCTCCAAACGTTGCGAGTAGTTATATAGGAAGTAGCAGTTGATCAGAAAGTGGAAGCCAGTGCCTGGACCAATGGGATAGAAGAAAAGAGCTGTGAATGGCCTCCATATCTGAAAATAAAATATATAATAGAGTACATATAAGTTTGTACATGACATTACGCCATGTACAAACTATTTTGATGATAAGAAAAAATACATATGAAAATGAAACTTAAAACCTCAATTCAAACAGACTTATGAAAAATTCTACTGCTGTATATTTTCATAAAATGTTAAGTACATCTACTAGGAATAAAATCTCCAAATCACTTGCGTTTCTCAGTACTTTTTAAAGCAACACTGATGAGTATGGTCAAAGAATCAAGCCCAGGGTCTTTACCCTGTCTTTGTATACTATATAATAGTTTCAATGAAATAGAGTATAGTATATAGTAGTAATATGAGTAGGACAATAATTGATTGCCCTGGGCTTTCCCAGGGCAATCAATTATTGTCCCAAGCGATATGTATTATCAAAATTACAGTACCAAGCTAAATGATGAACACAATACTTACTTGAAACTGCTGTATGAAAGGATAGTAGTCCAGTATGAAGTAGTGATAGTTGATCAATCCAAATCGACCAATTAAACTCAAAACTATAGTGAATGTTAACCAATACCGAGTAAAGAATGGCACACTATTATACCAATCTCGAAATTCAGACATTTTAAACGGTTTATAAGAGATTTATGTAGTGTAAACACAACAACAGCCAACAGTTGATTTCTGTGTCAGGCCGATACCGTATCAGTTCCCGCTTCTGTTGACTTTTGTATAGTAGTGCACTTGCTGATTATGACGACTCTATCCAAAATAAACGCCGATGATGAAATTGAAGACAATTATTATAGTACACGTGTACGGAGAGAATTTGTCCAGAAAATTGAAGAAGGTTGGAGGCACGATCACGTATTTTGACGTTTTGCGGAACAGTGTTGCCATCATTCATGCAAGCAAACTTTGTCTAATGCTCTGAGTCCTTGGAGTAATTGTGTTCTGTGCTCTGAGTACTGAATCCTATGGAGATGGCATATTGTTCTATATGAACTATCGGTTATACAAATATGAGCTAAATCGACATTGTACTCATAAACCTTTATCCATCTTGTTCTATCTTACCTCCAATACTTCATGTAAAAAGAGACAGCAATATATTAATTCGACCTATTTTTTGGCAACATTGAAACGTGACGTCATTGTAATGCATGATTGAAGCCGGTCGCCATTTAGGTTTCTCGGTATGTGAGCTGTCAACGCGAGTTGTATTTGCAGTGTTTTGTGATAAAAGTCTTTTAATATGAGACTTTCATGTGAATAAAAGGTATTAATAAGTGAGAGAAAGCAACAAGGAACATGTCTAATTGCAGTGTGGTAGTTTGTGGCATCAAAAAAAGTGAAAATCGTCCAAACATTACATTACACCGGTACGTACTATTTAAACACCAAAACATTACAATAAATGCCTTGTGTTTTGGTTTTCCTGTGAATAGTTTACTTAGAATTCATACCAAATGTAGCTTACTACTTATTTTGGTGAGTTTTGTTGGTGTATTTCAAGAAAATATAAATCTGTTTGTTTTGCGCTAGAGTTGCCCTTATAGCATTTTTCTTATAGAATTATCGATGTTTTCAAATTTCAAGTGTAAATTGAGTGTATTAATTTTAAACTGTTTTTATTGTTTTAGGTTGCCTAAAAATAACAAAAACAGAAAAATATAGCTGGATACAATGCGAAAGGAAAATTTAAAGACTCGTACGAAAACTATTTGTATGTGCTCTTTTCATTTTGAAGAACAGTTTCAAACTCCAACGACAACGACAGTTTAAGGTTTGAAAAAGACGTTAATTAGGCCACTGGCATAATCGAAATTATAGTGCGACAACGTTTTCTGTTCCGGTTGCCAAAAACTGGATACTTATATATAACGTGTTTTTTAAATGTCATTTTGCTGTAAAGTTGTTGTCCAACTTACATTCATTCTAGCACATTAAAAGTACCGTAAATGCATACAACATGAGACAGTTTTCAGCAGTAATTGTTAATATCTTTTTTGATATTTGATACAATGCTATCAAAGTATAACATAAATTTAAGTCTATGGTTCAGGATGAAGAAGCACATCACACGCGTGGACAAAATAGTATGCTAGAGTTTTTTTTTATTTTTTTTGTCGTTGTCTCAATTTACCTTCAATTGTTGCAATCATGAGACAGTATAACAAACTCATAGTATCTCATGTAACATTTCACTGCTTTTAACATGAGACACTAAAAATAACGAAATATTGAATTTCCACTAATAATTTTGTAAATATGTTGAATACAACTCGAGAAATTATAAAAAACAAATTTTCATCTGCAAAACCTGGTTTATAATTTTAAATGGTTAGAATATGTCAAATATAAACAAAATAAAATGAAACCAAAAATAAAATCGTCTAAAAATTGTCAAAAAACAAAAAAACTATTTTACATAAAATAGAGAATGCGGGTAACTTGAGACATATCTCAAATTAACTACATGTTTTTGTGCTCTCATTCTCCGTTTTGACAACTGACTAGGTATATCAGCTGAACAATTGACTAGGTATATTCAACTCATATATTTCTATAAAAACACGGGTAATTTCTATAAGGTTTCGCTCCAGGAGCTCTCCGTCTACCCGGACGCGTTGCCATATACTGTTAACCTTGAACAAAAAACAAACCTTGCTAAAATAATTATTACCTACACCCAGTAAAATAGGTATTTGAAGGTAATTTGAGACTTGCTGTTTATTTGAGACTATGCACCTAATTTGAGACTCAGTCTCAATTTACCTTCCAATAAAAAAAAATACTTCTATCTGTGAGAAAATTTAATTTAAATATGGTAAAACTATGCCAAAAATGTCAAACATGCTCTAAAATTATCCTTGGTAAAGTGTCTCACAAGATGGGATTATTAAATCGATATGAATCATTGCAGTTTTTTACCAATAACCAGAGTTTTGAGGCATATGTAATTCAGAAATATATTGGAATAAAAATTCAGCGGCAATTTCTCAATGAATGCCACTTGCTGTGTCCAAGTTTCTTCTTGACAGCAAAATGACGTTCACACTTAACAACTTTGGAAAGAAACTGTCAGTATTGCTATAGTAGTAATGATATCACATGCAATAATATATGCCGCGGAAGTTTTGTCTCAAATTATATTCAAGTCTCATGTTGTATGCATTGACGGTAAGTATATTTTTTTACCACTAGATGTCGCTTAGCTATATTCTAAATATAAAAAAAAATATGCTTGCTAGTAAAGATCTCGATTTAAACTGTTTATTATTTTATTACTTAATAATGCTTGTTTTTTTTAGACATTTCTTTTTTCTATGGTAGGTAGGTACCTAGTAGGCATTCTCCTTTGTGATTTAAATTGTAATGTGTGTTATGTAATAAAAAACAATCCTTGTTGTATAAACATAATAGGTTTTTACAATATGGAGCTTTTTGTTTTATTTCATTACCATTTTTTACTTAAACTGGTTCTCGCGACCTTTGATCTGGAATTCTATGGAGGTCTCGCATGTGTATAGACGCGTGACTCGGAAAACATAAAAAATTTGATCATAAAATTGCAGTTTCTAGGTAAAGGCGAGTAGAGCCGACAAGTGGGGCGCCCTTAATCAAATTTATTGCTCGCTCATTATTAATGTATCTACAATCGTACAGATTGCAGCTAAGGTCGTGTAGTTTATTTACAAACTATAACCTCAGTAAAATATAGTAGGTTGGTCTTTTATCTACTACTCAGTAGTAGTAGATAAAAGACCTAAAGACCTGTTGCAGTCAACATGAACTATATTTTACTAAGGTTAGTTTGTAAATAAACTACAGGACCTTATTTTTAATCTGTATCTGCGTTTGATACATTATGTACTTAACAAGCAATAAATTTAATAATAACATGCGGATCCTCGCGGTTTTACCCGCATGGTCGTCGTTCCCATGGGAATATCACGATAAAATATAGCTTATGTCACTCGGAAAGAATGTAGCTTTCTAATTCGTCGACCATGATGGGCCATCATGTACAGGAGCGGTTTGCGTTGCTCGCAGGCGGCAATCACACGCAAACTCCCACACCGGGGGCTTTAAGCCCCCAGTACAGGATGGCCGATCATGTTGGCCGACCATGATGGGCCCTCGTATACAGGGCCAGTTTGCGTTACTCGCAGACGGCAATCACACGCAAACCACCCCTGTACACACGATGGCCCATCATGGTCGGCCATCCTGTACCGGGGCTTTACAGTGGTTGCGTCTCACGCACGCGGTCGGGCCAATGATTGTGTGCGTACATGCACAAACACATACACATTGTGTCATTGTCATAAAGAACTTAATTATGTGCAAATGTAGGTATAATTTAAGCACATTATTAAGTTTTATTATTCTAAAAAACTAGGTATATAATTATACACTATAATTCCATTTTAAATTATCGAGGTGATTACGAAACTGCTCTTATAAAATATAGGGAGATATAGGTAGGTAGTCACAAAAATACTTGTATCTATAACTTCATCAATAAATATATCGATGTACAAATAGGGCAGCACTACGGAAAGGCGCCATTTTGGTTTCTCGGTATGTGTGCTTGTGTGTGTGTGTGTGTATGCTTCAATTTTTCGTAGGTACCTATGCCATCTCCATAGGATTCAGTACTCAGAGGTCTAATGGCGATATTACACGGTTCACTTCTGTATTAAACGTAAAAGTGAACCAATCAATGACAATGTGCACCTATCCTTCTGCGCCTTACAACCAAACCAAAGTAAATCAATTTGGTTGAACCGTGTAATATTTATTTACCTACATTTATTTTGCATAAGTACAGTAGCGAGTTTACTTACGTACACGTACTATCTTTTGGCGAGTTAAGTTCTTATCATCGTTTGGACAGGGGTTTGCCAGTCAAATAATAACTTAACGACTAAGTACACGCTTCGAGCAACGCGGGCCTTCCGTTCCGGGACGGAAGACCCGCGTTGCTCGAAGAGTACACGAGAGAAAAGGATGAGGTTCTATTTTTTCGGTAAGTCATCAAGTGCAGTCCACCCCATGTCCACTCCACCCGTGCGTCTTCCGCACCAGCATGACACTAGTCTATATAATTTGTGACCGTCGGGCGGCACCCCGCCAACTAAACTCACTGCGCCTGAGTTTACGACAAAATACTCCTCCCTCTTAAAGGATCGCGCACATTATGCCGGGGCCACAGAGTACCTACTCTAGTATATGGCCGCAGCGGAGCGGGCCGCAGCGCAGCGTATTGACGGATTTGAGTATAGCCATGGCCCGCTATTATTTCTCGGCTTGCGCTCCTACTGCAACGAGTGAGATAGAAGATGGCTTTGGTATAGCACATTAAAGGTTCGCGCACATTATGTCGGGGCGCAGCGGGCCGGGCCGCAGCGCAAAAATCCGTCCAAATCGCTCGTATGTATTTTATATGAACTATCGCACACTATGCCGGGGCGCAGCGGGCCGCATAATCCGCCGCGGATTTTGTTGCGTGCATGCGATGCGATGCGGCCCGCCCCGCCCCGCTGCGCCCCGACACAGTGTGCTATAGCAAGCGGATTTTTCTCGTACTACTCGGTCAGATAACATGACACCTACAAATTATACCCGTTTCTTTCACTCGATTCTGTCATGCCCGGAGTGTGAGAGGGATGGGTATAACCGGCAGTAGTAGAAGAAATTGGATGTTTGAATTTGGTTGTACTCAAAATCCGTCAATGCGCTGCGGCCCGACCGGTCACTATGTGCTATACTCAAATCCGTCAATGCGATGCGCTGCGGCCCGCTCCGCTGCGCTCCGGCAAAATGTGCGCGTTCCTTTATGACGGGTTGGGCCGCAGCGCATTGACGGTACGTACAACCATATTCAAACATCTAATATCTTCTACTACTGCAGGCAGGTTATACCCGGGCTATACTCTCACTCTCCGGGCATGACAGAATCGAGTGAAAGAGCTGGGCATAATTTGTAGGTGTCATGTTATCTGACCGACTAGTATGAGAAAAATCCGCTGGCTATAGATAGCACACTGTGTCGGGGCGCAGCGGGGCGGGGCGGGCCGCATCGCACGATTCGCACGCAATCACGCAACAAAATCCACGGCGGATTATGCGGCCCGCTGCGCCCCGGCATAGTGTGCGATAGTTCGTATAAAATACATACGAGCGATTTGGGCGGATTTTTGCGCTGCGGCCCGGCTTTCTGCGCCCCGACATAATGAATGTGCGCGAACCTTAATATCACCTAAGCCCTCTGTCGTGATAAAAGGTTAGTTTTCCTCCCCATTATACAGGAGATTATTTTTTTAAACCTCGAAAGGATTAGGCAGCGTTTTTGCTGAAAGCTCCCGGGCCGGGCGGCTTGCCGTTTGCCGGCACATTCGACAATTATCGTTATATTTCTACCAATTTACATAAAACTTTCATAAATTATACAGGATATTTTTTTTATCAGTGCACAAATTTTTAGGATCGACTCAGAATCGATAAGTGAACAACTTTCTCCTAGAAACATGGGTCGAAATACGACAAAAAATTTTGGACTTCCCATACTGATTCGATCACGTGATCAGTCCGATTTGTATGAAAGGCCAAAAAAAATTTGTCATATTTCGACCTATGTTTCTAGAAGAAAGTTGTTCACTTATCGATTCTGAGTCGATCCCAGGGCCGCTCCGCCCCTGTGTGCAAAGTGTGCGGCGCACACAGGCGCCAAGACAATAGGGGCGCGCCGCTATCGAAATTATTCATCGAAAAAATTATGCTGAAGCGAGATAGCAATGAGAAAACGACGCGCGCGGGAGCGGGATTTTGCAGATTAGGCAAAAACAACACAAAATCACTTCGTATTAAAAAACTACAACGATTTAAAAAAAAATGCTTCTATACGATCCTAAATATTATTGGTTTTCACCAAGGAATTTATAAGTACTACGTACAACAGGAGTGCACCTGCACTGCTGCTAAAAAACGGTCCTAATGAGATAGTCAGAACGAGGTCAGTTTATCTCACTCTATTCCATTACGACCGCCACGAACATGCGCGACGGGCGGCGGGCGGCGACGAGCGAATTGCGGAATCATTGCGCGCTCGCGACAGACGTCTAATCAAATAAGTCAATGAGACGCACCAACTGATGCGCAATTCGCTCGTCGCCACCGCCGTCGCGCATGTTCGTGTCTAGGCCGTTAGGGTGACCATAAGTTTTAAAAGAAAAGACTTGTTTTTTTACAATTTGTTATAATTAGTTAAAATTATAAATGCGAAAGTGGTTTTCGGTTGTGCTTTCACGCTTCGTGTAGTGAACCGATTTTGATGAAATTTGATCAATGAATAAATTGTCAGAATATTGAATATAGGATATTTTATTTTTAAAATACGATAGCATTCGAATATTTACGTAATACGGATGTATTAAACAACACACTAGATTAACAATACTAACAACTTGGATGTTCGTGGCATCACGTAAGGGCCCGTGCAGCGTATACGGTCGCACCGACTCGCAGCGACATCCGGCGTGCCTGCGACTGGTGACCTCTGATAAACAGTCAGTGCCACCGATGCCGACGTCGGTAATAATTATTCTCTATGTTCAGTACACCCCTGCCTAGACCGCGGAGTCAGCATTGGCGCAGTGGAAGGCTATCATGAGTATAGACTCCGGACAAATCTTGGTTTCAGCCGGGATGTAACTGAACAATAGGACTGCGATACACAGCGGAGAGAATGTGAAGTAAGGTGATTTTACATACTGTGGTCTGTGCTGTAGAAAGTCCCTGGGCAGCGTGGGGAGAGGGGGGCCCCCCCTGTGGCTCCGTCTTCTTCTGCAGACCTTACCAATTAGTCACCTCACTCATAACACAAATAACAGCGTTCACAAGACACTGGGCGTTTCAACAATAGATACACAAAGACACACACGTGGGAGCTTTTTTTTATTACGATATAGTGTCCCGACAACAAGCGCATGTGGTAGAAAAGGTTATCTTTCAAAGCATCCGCGACCGGCCACTCCAGAGATGGCATCAAAACCTTGGTCGTACAAAACGGGATCACATAGATAATTTAAGATGTATTCAAACTCGATATGCCAGGCACATTCAACGCGAGCGATTTTTAACAAATTCAGCAAAATTATTCCGACATTTTTCCAAGAAGAATTCCAATCAAGTGTCTCTGTCAACTTCAAGTGACAGCTAATGTCAATTTGACGTGACATTAGAGTTGCGTTCAGAAACGTCGATCTTTTCCGAACATCCCCCCGCCCCGGACCGTTAAGAACGGTACGTCAATCTACGGGTAATCGGGAGAGCCCACTAACTGCTCTCTTCAAAACCGAATCTCGAACCAAAACCTCAGCAAAACGAGGAACTCCGTCAGTTCCGGGGTAGAGTTTAACAATGCGCCCCCTTCGCCAACATAGGGGCGGCAGGTTAGCATCCTTAATCAACACGAGGTCGCCAGTCTGGGGTGGGGTGGTTTTATCTGTCCACTTCACGCGCTGTTGTAGGATATGCAAATACTCCATCGACCAACGTGCCCAGAAGTTTTGGGACATCTGTCTCAAAAGTTGGTATCGCGACAAACGATGGGATCCTACATCCTGAATCGGATATTCAGGCAACGCCAAAAGAGGCTGTCCGATCAAGAAATGACCTGGGGTCAACGCTTCCAGGTCATTCGGGTCCGAAGACAACGGGCACAAGGGTCGCGAGTTGAGGACGGCCTCAATTTTACAAAATACCGTATCAAGTTCCTCAAACGTGAGAATAGTTTCTCCAATCACGCGACGCAAGTGTGTCTTGGCAGCCTTTACACAAGCTTCAAAAATTCCTCCCCAGGTCGGACAAGCCGGAGGGCTAAACTTCCAGATTATCCCACGCCGGGAGAGGGTGGTTCCAATGTCTATTTTATTATCAACAAAAAACTTAACTACTTCCTTAAGATAATTACACGTTCCCTTATAATTAGTACCACAATCGGAACGTATCAATGTCGGCAGTCCTCTACGGGAAACAAATCTGCTCAAGGCGGCGACAAAGGCTTCGGTAGACAATTCCGAGACAATTTCCAAATGGACAGCCTTGGTGGACAAACACACAAACACGCACAAGTACGCCTTATAGGTTTTAGCATTACGCAGTCTCGAAGCCTTTACAGTAAAGGGACCGGCGAAGTCGGTGGCGACTCCGGCAAAAGCTCTACATTCCGTGACGCGATCAGCAGGCAAATCACCCATCTGGGGCTGCATGGTCGCGGCCTTCAATCGGTAACAAGGCAGGCAACGGAAAACCACAGTGCGAATGGCTCGACGAGCAGACAAAATCCAAAATTCACGCTGCAAAATGGCCAACAAAGCATTACAGCCAGCATGTTGTGCATTCACATGGCGATCTGTTATTATCAGTTGAGTCAAATGTCCGGCTTTAGGTAACAAAAGGGGGTGACGAGCTCCATACGGCAGGTTCGCATTTCGAAGTCTTCCGCCGACTCGCAAAAGCCCACTCTCGTCCAGGAAGGGATTTAATCGCGATACCGCGCCCTTCAACTTGCGACGGCCTAAACGCAAAATTTCAATCTCGGACTCAAAACTATCAGCTTGTACTCTCCGGACCCAAAACAAGAGCGCGTCCCTACGCTCGTCCGGAGTGAGAACCGACGAATCACGCCTCGCGCGTGGGTTTCTGCAATTGTACACAAAACGTCTGATCCAAGCGGTAACACCAAGCAGCTTCTGTAAGGAGCTGTACCGATCCAACAACAAATCCTTTTCCCCGGCGGGGTTAGTCTCCAGGACGCATGCCCGCATATCAGGAACGGCTACGTTCGACAACGCTGGAGAGGGCGGCCACTCCGACTCAGGCCGCATCAACCACTGTGGGCCCCACCAGAGGGGGTGGTTAATTAGGGTTGGGGCTACACAACCCCGAGACGCACAATCCGCGGGATTCATGGTTCCCGGCACGTGTCTCCAAATCAACTCGATGTCGGAATTACAAATCTGCGACACTCGATTGGCCACAAACACGTCCAAGGTGTGCGCCGGAGCCTTCAACCAACAAAGGACGACCTGACTGTCCGTCCAAGCATAAACCTCTTGTATCGCAATAGATCGACCTAATGTGAGCCATA
Organism: Crambus lathoniellus; assembly: GCA_949710035.1. Lineage (NCBI taxonomy): Eukaryota > Metazoa > Arthropoda > Insecta > Lepidoptera > Crambidae > Crambus > Crambus lathoniellus. The sequence goes on along the minus strand of OX453313.1, from coordinate 11,880,804 downwards.
CGTGGTTCAACAAACGCATTAGGAGGGCAGCTCCACACAATTCCAACCTCGGGATCGTATGACGAGTCCGAAGGGGAGCGACTTTGCTTTTCGCTATCACCAGATGCACAGCAACAACTCCGTCAACAGTAACGGTGCGGAGGTACACGGCCGCAGCAAATCCACGTTCGGAGGCATCGGAAAAGCCGTGAAGAGTAACTTTACAATTTTCAGAAGGGAGGAATAGCCTCGGCAAATGCACTTCATTAATCTCGGGGAGGGATGAAACAAAGCTCGACCAATCTCGGAGTAACTCGTCCGAGAGGGGTTCATCCCACGACACACCCGAAGCCCATAACCGTTGCAAGAAACACTTGGCCATAAACAGCACGGGGCAAATCCACCCATTGGGGTCAAAGGTACGTGCGACAGTAGACAATACTAAACGCTTGGTCCAGACTTTCGGTGGTCGTAAATCCACACAATACGTGAAAGTGTCAGAGACCGGTTTGTACTGTACGCCAAGGACGGTCACCACATGGGGATTATCAACATTTTCGAATAGGTGGGGGTCCTGCTGGTGCTCTTCGGGCAAACCTACCAGTACATCAGGCGAGTTGGATATCCATTTCCTCAACTCGTAACCTCCCGACTTCAAAAGGGCGGTGAGTTCGTCTCTCAGGACAATCGCCTCTGAGACAGATGAGGCGCCCGTGCAAATGTCATCCACATAGACGTCACTGGCCAAAATGGCGGAGGCGCGAGGGTATCTCAAGCGCTCCTTCTCGGCCAACTCCAACAAAGAACGAATCGCAACAAACGGGCTCGAAGCCAAACCGTACGTATTCGTATTCAATTCATAAATCAACAAGGGGTCCCTAGGACTCTCTCTCCACAAAATCAATTGGTACCTCCTATCCTCTGGATGGATGACCGTTTGTCTGAACATCATCCGGATGTCAGTCATAAATACAATTTGGTGCCGCCGGAAGTTGGTCAAAATGTCTGAGATCTCCGTGTGCAGCTTGGGACCTACATGCAGACACTGGTTCAAGGACGCTCCAGTAGAGGTGGGAGCCGAACCGTCAAAGACCACCCGAATCTTTCCGGATTTCAAAACGGCGTGGTGCGGCAAAAAGAAGTGCTCAACGGAGCGCCAATCCAAATCGCTCACGGACATGTGCCCTAACTCCTCATACTCCCGCATGAATTCAACATACTTCTGGCGGAAGACCGGATCCTTGCTCATGCGACGCTCCATCGCCACTAGCCTACGTTCCGCTAGCGGTCGGGATTCGCCCAGAGGAGGTCGGCCGGCACGAAAGGGGAGACGGGTGATCAAACGACCAGAGCGGAGGCGACCAGTGTTATTCTGGTAATACAACTCGCATTCATCCGCTACTGGGTCGACCCGCGGGGCTGGTGGAGGTTCCTCAACCTCCCAAAACTTCTGCACCACTTCGGAGAGAGACACATTAAAAACAAGACCGCGATCCTCATCAAGGGAATCCAAAACGCGGCGAGCAGGGCCCATCACAACTGTACCGAGTGTCGTCTGCAGAGCTACCAAGCCATCTGGCTGCAAAACTCGCTTCCCCGTCAACAAAACTCGCCCCAGGACATCGGCTCCAAGGAGAGCATCAATCGGGCCTGGGCGGAAGAAATTTGGATCGGCGAGTGGGGAATCAGACACCAAAGACAACATACTCGGTCCCAAGTCAACTGAAGGTTGACGGCCAACAACTGTGTCCAACACAATCGCCGAGGTCTTAATGCCTGGCGTGGACTTATTACGTGATGTAAATGTGAAGTCAACATGCCCTAACAACCCGGGGACTTTCACATCGCCAACACCTCTCACGCCTTCCGTGTGGGGGTGCACCTTGAGGCTCAACCGCCTAACTAACCAAGATGACACAACACACCCCTGAGCACCGGAATCCAACAAGGCGCGAACTTCCACAAGGCCGCCATTCAATCCCCTGACAAGCACAGAGGCCGTGGGCAACAAAACGGTCTCTGGAGGGGTGGCTACAATCGACCGTAAACACGTTGATTGCTAGTATGTGGGGTCCCCAGACGTCCCCCCATGGTAAGGGGGTCGCTCATAGCGATCCAGTGGGTCCCAATCTCCCGCATACTGCCTACGTCCAATTCGCCCGGTATCAGGCGGGTTATATCTCCCGGCCCCTTGAAGACGGGGCGGGCGCCGCTCCAAACGCGGGTATTCGGCGAGCGGCGGCGAGAATCGGTGCCTATCATCCACCGTGTACGTCGCCCCATAGTCGCGGGGGCACGGTGACCGATTTTCAGAGGGGGGGTCCCGGGGACCCCCGGCTGTGCGAGGCTCAACACGTTGCGGGGGGCTTCTACGACCTCCCGCAACGCTCGCAAAATCGAACCCCCTAGTTGGGGACCGATTTCCCATTGGGGGGTCCGTGGGACCCCCGCCCGTGCGAGGCTCAAAACGTCGCGGGGGGCCTCTACGACCTCCGGCAACGCCCGCATAACTCATCCCCATCCTTGGGGATCGGTTTCCCATTGGGGGGTCCCTGGGACCCCCGCCCGTTTGAGGCTCAAAACGTGGCGGAGAGCGTCTGGGGCCACTCTGGTGGCCACTAGAACTGCTGCGGGATGCAAACACCGCGGGGGGTCCGAGCCCCCCACCCATACGAGGTGATCCTGCAGCGACGCGCTGCGGCGCTCCGCCGCCCTCTGGGCTGTTCATGCAGAGGAGGGGATGGTGGTTGCCCTTACAAAAGCGGCATGGGTGCGCTTGGGTACATTCGCGCTGCATGTGCAGGCCCAAGCACGAGTAGCACCATGTCCGTTGTCGCGCGATCGCTCGACGGCCTTGGACGCGCTGGTCGAGGAACTTATCACAACGGGTCGTGCTGTGACCCGGTTCCCGACAGTACAAGCAGCGGGCGGTCTCCTGGACGGCGGCATAGCGGCCGGGCGCGCGAGGGGCCATACGCCCCCTACGGGGGGGTCCGGTGGGGGATCTACTCTGTGGCACAGGTCGTTCGGGTCCCATAGGACCGGCCAGAGAGGAATTATCTGCCAGTCTACTTTCTCCTTCCAGGAACGTCAAGAGGTCCGAGAAGGGTGGCAGATAAGTCGCACTATCCCCACCATACTGCTGCTCAAAACGGACCTTAACAGAGTCCGGCAACTTTCCCAGGACAATGTGCAGTAACAAAAACGACCACTGCTCCACTGGGAGTTTTAAGTTTTTTAATGCGTTGTATGCAACCAACAGCGGATTCAACAAAGCCACTCTCAAGTGCATCACGCTGGCAACGCGGGGTAAATTCAAAACGGCGGCAACATGGTTGTCCGCCAGACGTCGTACGTTCTGGTACCGACGGGCAATCAAATCCCTAGCAATAGGGTAGTTTTCATCCGAGGGGGCCAAATGTTGAACCGATTCAAGGGCCTCCCCTTCCAACACGGATAATAAATAAGCTAACTTCTGGCCCTGGGTCAAATCATCCCGGGCATGTACCAGACTATCAAAAATATTAATAAAGCCCTCCCAGTCCTCTAGACGACCAGCAAAACGCCTTAAGTCTAAGGGGGCCAATCTAGCAAAGAGAGGGGGCATACTTTTAGATGTGACCGGGGACGGGCTCGGTTCATTCTCTCTTGCCACTTGCAAAGGTCGAGCCACCTGGGTAATTCTGTCCGCAAAATCATAACACTGGTCCACATCCAAATCGACTTCTTGTCGCATTTCCACCTCGGCCTCAACAGTCCTTTCCAAAAATAAGGCATACTGCTCATCAACAACAGCCAAACGTATGGGCAGATCTACGTATCTGTTCAACAAGGCCTCCGTTCTATCCGGTCGATCCAACAACGTGACCGCAGAAGCTAACCACCGTAACTCAGAACGTATTTTGGCTTTAGCAGAGGAGGCCGTCATTGTAACGTCACAAATTTATCAACAAAAACAACAAATTCAAAATATTCACTATAACACAAAATCTCCAATATTTTGAGGTTATTGATAACCACAAAATTCCAATATTACAACAACAAAGTATTTATAATGACACAAACTCTTAAATATTTGGAGGTTATCAGAAAACAACAAAACTCAAGTATATAATTATAACTCTAACTCTCAAGAGGTTATAACTTAGACACAAACTAACTTTGACTTTGTAAGTCAAAAGTTATTCAGTTCAAACAAATCACTGACCATTGAAATTCACTTGGATATCGACATACAACAAGATGATTTTAATTATTTCAAAGCACAAGTTTCAATAAGTTTCAATGTGTAAACAATGTCTTAAATCATTTAAGTTTCACTAAGTATTGAGTGCAAACTTATTAGCTAACCTTTTATTAGCTATTATTTAGCAACAAACTTGTCAATATTCACAACTCAAATTTGCTGACAAAACTAAATAATTATTATTATGAACAAAGAAAGGCATCTGTTTACATTTTGGAACCTCAATACATGACAATTAATTACAAGACATGGAACCAATAACAAAGGAATGCCCTTTACTTTTCAAATGCAAGTTAATTACCATTTACAAGTACAAATTAATCTAGTCCGGACCAGATGGTCATCAAACGGCACTGATTAATAGACAAACTTTTGGCGTGGGCCTCTCAGGCCTTCAAGCTACGCTCTTGCTACCAAGAAATGTTCAGTACACCCCTGCCTAGACCGCGGAGTCAGCATTGGCGCAGTGGAAGGCTATCATGAGTATAGACTCCGGACAAATCTTGGTTTCAGCCGGGATGTAACTGAACAATAGGACTGCGATACACAGCGGAGAGAATGTGAAGTAAGGTGATTTTACATACTGTGGTCTGTGCTGTAGAAAGTCCCTGGGCAGCGTGGGGAGAGGGGGGCCCCCCCTGTGGCTCCGTCTTCTTCTGCAGACCTTACCAATTAGTCACCTCACTCATAACACAAATAACAGCGTTCACAAGACACTGGGCGTTTCAACAATAGATACACAAAGACACACACGTGGGAGCTTTTTTTTATTACGATATAGTGTCCCGACAACAAGCGCATGTGGTAGAAAAGGTTATCTTTCAAAGCATCCGCGACCGGCCACTCCAGAGATGGCATCAAAACCTTGGTCGTACAAAACGGGATCACATAGATAATTTAAGATGTATTCAAACTCGATATGCCAGGCACATTCAACGCGAGCGATTTTTAACAAATTCAGCAAAATTATTCCGACATTTTTCCAAGAAGAATTCCAATCAAGTGTCTCTGTCAACTTCAAGTGACAGCTAATGTCAATTTGACGTGACATTAGAGTTGCGTTCAGAAACGTCGATCTTTTCCGAACACTCTACTTATATACCTAATTCTCCGGCCCCATTTGGCCATTCCCACTGGCAGCACTCATTCACGAGCATGACGAATGAGCCAGCCATCGCTTCTCTTAACCATATTTTAGGGAAAGTAACGACCCGCCTCACACGGTCACACGCCACCACCGCATTAGAAATAAAAACAAAAAAAAAACACATTTAAGGCAAGCAGAGAAGAGCAGACCCATTTCCACTGGCATCACTCGTTCACGAGCATGACGCATAAGCCAGCCATCGCTTCGCCACTTTTTGGGCTGAATTAAATTTAAAATTTAAAAGGAAAATTGCTCTACTGCGCTCTTTTGTTGATTTTTTAAAAAACAGCTAGGTACCTAACCTAATAATTTTTGTACCCTTTTGGAAAGCTTATGAAACTAGTTAGACATTTTACTTATTTGTACGCCAACTTCCATACAGTTTTTTTCCAATTATTAAGGGCGAAGTTGGAGAAAAATGCAAAAAATAAAAATTATTGTTACTAAAAATCTTTTATTTCTGAGATTATGCAAGTTTTTTTTAAATGATCACTAATTATTCAGCTTTCAGAAAAGTATTGATTCAATGTTAAGAGTAGAGTAGTTTATTCACAATCAATGATTTTTGGTAACAATTCAGAAAAATTTTAAGAAATCGAAGAACCGTCACAGCTCGGTAACCATCTAGTTTTGACCCCTGGTTCACTGGACTTAATTTGTTGCTAATGACCTCTAGTATAACCCCTTTCAAGAAATAGGTCGAGTTTCCCCGTCAGCCTGTATAATAGTACCAAGGTATATGGTTAGAAACACACTTATGCAGTGTGGCGCGACTCTTTCTGTCTCTGTCGTGTCCATACTAAGTGCATGAAACAGACATTCTGGCGTCGCGCCACACCACAGAAGTGTGTTTCCGACTTTAAACTAGTAGGGATGCCAGGAAATAGGTGCCAGTAAATAAAAGAAATAAATCATAATAATAGTTTATTGTTACACAGATGTTTAACAAAACATGATTACCTATACATTACTGAATAAAATTGTAAGATACGAATCAGACAATAATTTTAGGTATAAACGTTTTATAGAATCAAATGAAAAGAAAAAGGAAATATGTTGTCACCCTAATTGTTCCATAGTAAGAACTCGTGTCATTTTCAATAAATTCTATCTCACCTGTGAAAAGAAATATTGCAACCAGCAAATGTTTCATTTCCACAGCCCATAATTATTAACGCAACACCTTTTCACGATATTGCAAAAAACACCACCACAAGGCAAAATATTTACGCATAACCAACCACAAATTATATAGTGTAGTAACCAACTTGACACAACGAAGACGGAAGATGTCATTCAGCTTGTCATGTTGCCACTTTAAAATTCTGAAATCTATCATTCAATTTTTTTCTAGGACAAGCCGTAAAAAACTTGAACGACCTGATACATTTTTATGCATAATACGTTAATACCTAAATTAATATACGATGTTTTCTATTGACTAAAAATAATACGAAGCGAAAATTTTACGAAATTTTATTTTCATAACGAAAGTTGTGTACCATAAATCTACTAAACCTGTTATTTAAGAGTGCTGGCAATTTGAAAGAAAGGGACACCCTCACCTCGTTCTTGCGGTCTCAGCTGGACCGTTGACATTTTGTATTGAAATATAAACCTTATCTTTTCAAGTTAAAGTGTATTTTTAAATACACAGAAATACGGAGTGCACCTTCCTGTTGTAATATAAATTCCTTGGTTTTCACTAATTAAACCAATTTCCAAAAGTGTACTTAAGTATAATCTTGAATTTTCGTATTTGTTGGTGGTCTTTTCGGAAAGAAAAAGTGTCGAGGCAAAATCAATAAATCGTGTTTTTGAAACCATACGGATCTAGATAAAGGTATGAAGAAATATATATCTTATTACCAGATTTGTAACAACTGTAACCGTCCTACAGTTTTAAATCAAAAAGTCCATACTTTTTCCGAGTAGCGCCTTAACACCCGCCGATGATTTGTGTGAAGAAATTATGGCATGTCAATGTTTTTTCAAAAAATTTAATATAATGATGTGGCGAAAAGTCAAATAAGACCAAAAAAATAAGAGTGAAGGTACATTAATTCGCAAGAAGCTGAAATTTGGTGAAATTGTTCAAAACATTATTAAAAATGATATTTAAAGATTTAAGCATATATAGGGACAGACAGACGGGAAGCGACTTTGTTTTATACTATGTAGTGATAAATGATTAAAAACAACCATCCGTTTTTTTCCGGACGGTAAAATTCAGTGTTGTGCACAAGCGCCCATATGTTTTTCATAGCTGCCATATCGGTCAGTAAAAAAACGCACCGCCGCACAGTGGGCTGAAAATCGGCTTTCATAGACATTTTCATTCGATTTATTTAATGTCATTTTTTTTTAAGATTTTAAATTATTTTTATGCATTCACAATGCAATTTTTGTAAGTATAGGAAAAATGTGATAGTAAAAAACCCACGAGCCCTATAAGTAGCTTTCAGGCGGGATTCGGGGGTCATTTTTTTTGCTTGAATATGGTTAAGAAGACTCGGTACATACTTAAATGTGCAAACATTTGTCATTTTTGATGCAAACGCCTTAATGAGAATTTTATTTCGAAAAAAATGTATGGAGCAAACGATATTATGGGCCATAACTCAGCTATCGCATGATTGCGCGTTATTTCCTTCTAGGTTATTTTGAAATGATTTATTTCTGATTTTTTGGTATACTAATTAACGCGGGCACTAGTGCGTTTTTTTTTAATCATTAAAAATAACTTCTTTTTTTACGTACCCATTTCGAATTAAATCGAGGCGTAATATAATGTAAGGGATCTTAATTATGTCTAGACTACTAAATTCAGTTACAGGAGCTTGATTTACGTAGAAATACGAAACTCAAACAAAAATAAAATAAAAAGTTTAATAAATAATAAAAATACCATAGAATAATGAAGTTTATCTCGCATTGCTCAAGTTTTTAGCTACAAAGAAAAATCTATAGGTACCTATCTATGACAACATAATTATGATTACTTATACAATTATGAACATGGATAAGACGAAAATCATGTCCAATGCCCATGTTGCATCCGCTCCAGTTAATGTTGGGAACATTATGCCCCCAGTACACGATGGCCGATCATGGTCGGCGACCATGACCAATACATCGTACATTGACACTTTTGAACGAACAAGTTTAAAAAGGTTCTTTCAAAAGTGTCAATGTACGATGTATTGGTCATGGTCGCCGACCATGATCGGCCATCGTGTACTGGGGGCTTTACACTCGAAGTTGTTGACCACTATGTCTACCTAGGACAGGCAATCCAATTAGGTAAGTCCAACTTCGAGAAAGAGATCTCTCGTCGAATCCAGCTCGGATGGGCAGCATTTGGGAAGCTCCGGCATATATTTGCGTCCAAAATTCCTCAATGTCTCAAGACTAAGGTCTTTGACCAGTGTGTGTTGCCAGTTATGACTTATGGAAGCGAGACGTGGTCTTTTACTATGGGTCTCATAAGAAGGCTCAAGGTTACCCAGCGAGCAATGGAGAGAACGATGCTTGGTATTTCCCTGCTCGATCGAATCAGAAATGATGAGATCCGCAGGAGAACTAAAACGACCGACATCGCTCGAAGGATTGCTCAGTTGAAGTGGCAGTGGGCGGGACACATAGCGCGGAGAACCGATGGCCGTTGGGGCGGAAAGGTTCTCGAATGGCGACCGCGAACCGGACGACGTTCCGTGGGCAGGCCCCCTACAAGGTGGACCGACGATCTGGTCAAGGTCGCGGGAAGCCGCTGGATGCGGGCAGCGCAGGACCGATCGTTGTGGAGATCCTTGGGGGAGGCCTATACCCAGCAGTGGGCGTCTTACGGTTGAAATGGTGGATACAATTATTTATTATTCATTAACATAAAATACACAAACAAAAAGTGGTTAAGCAATAGTTCGTTTATGCAGGGTGTTAGGGGCACCCTTGCAAAAACTTTAACCATGGCTTTAGGCCTTCATGCTGAACAACGCACAGCAAGATTTTTTGTCGGAATAGAAAAAAATATTTCGACTCTCCATACAAAATGTCCCGATAAGTTGCTAAATTTGTATGAAAAGGCCAATTTTTTTTCACTTCCGCCAAAAATGATGGTCTGAAGCCATGGTTAAAGTTTTTGCAAGGGTGCCCCTAACACCCTGTATTTACTCTGTTACTGATTCACTCGAGTTCAAATCAGAATCAGATTCGTAATCTAAATGCGAAACATCGCAGAACTCGATATCATGATCACATTTTGGAATATTTAACAGACCCCATACTTCATCAAAATACGATTTCTTCTTCCTTGCATTCATTGTAGGTCTTGTTGTAGAAATAAGTGAATTCGAGGAAAGAAGAAGGAGATTAAAATGTCCTCATTCGAACTCACTCTACTCTTTTTGCGAGAATGAGGTTCTCTGTATCTTCTGAAGTCTTTATTGCGAGCCTCAGATGCCTCTTCAGAAAGACTACCGATTGGTACGATTGCTTTATGAGCAATTATTTCTGCTCTATGAAGTAGTATCTTGTGAACAGTGGTTGGCATATTGTACCAGCCATATAATGTCCGTTTACGCTACTAACCCCCTAAGCTTGTATAAGACTGAAGCAACAATTCCTTTGCGGTCATTGAGTGATATTCAATGGGTTGAGCCAGGAGCCCGAAGACGAGTATTTACAGTACAGAAGTTTAAGACTTTAGTTATAACAAATTAGCGTTAGTTTAACCAGTAAGACATTTTCCTGATATCAAGGGCAGGCATTTCAAAAAACCTAACATTATCATATTTATATCAAGTTTTACTATGGGACAAAGTGCGATATCGCGAAAAGAAAATCAGCTGTTCCATACATTTTGGCCCATTCGGTATTGCACTTTTGTATGAAACAGCCGATTTTTTTTTTCGCGATATCGCACTTAATCCCATAGTAAAAGTTGTTTGTATTGATGGGTAGTTTCACCCCCTGAAGTATGTCCTTTGTTTAAAGTAACACCCTGTATAAATAAAATAAGATTCTGCAAATGAGTTGTTGTTCATCATTTCTGTTCATCCTCTCATTAAGGCAAGTCTTGGAAGGAAAAAATAGCATTACAATACAATTGATTTACTAACGACTGTCAATCAAAGCTTAATGTTTATTACCACAGATAATATAATACTATTACTTAATTTTCGTTTGAGTTTCTTATTTCTATGTAATTCAACCGCTTCAAACTGAATTTAGTAGTCTAGACATAATTAAGATCCCTTACATTATATTACGCCTCGATTTAATTCGAAATAGGTACGTAAAAAAAGATTTTTTTTTAATGATTTAAAAAAAACGCACTAGTGCCCGTGTTAATTAGTATACCAAAAAATCAGAAATAAATCATTCCAACATAACCTAGAAGGAAATAACGCGCAATCATGCGATAGCTGAGTTATGGCCCATAATATCGTTAGCTCCATACCTTTTTTTTTAATAAAATTCTCATTATGGCGTTTGCACCAAAAATTACAAATCTTCTTAACCATATTCAAGCAAAAAAATACATTAAATAAATCGAATGAAAATGTCTATGAAAGCCGATTTTCAGCCCACTGTGCGCCGGATCGATAAAATTCATTGTAGTGCACAAACGCCCTATGACTGGGGCCGTGTTCCAAAATACGCTGACAGCGCTGTTAGCGCGAATCCGACCAAATTCAGTAGACATAAAATATCTCACACAAAATAGGATTTTTGTACCTACTGCATTTATATAGTTTCGCGCTAACTAACAGCACTTTTGGTGTGCTTTTGGCGTATTTCGGAACTTAGCCTGGCAAGTGTGGCAAGAAACCAAGGCCGAGTTCCGAATTATACGCTGAGAGCGCTGTTAGAGCGAATCCGACCAAATTTAGTAGACACAAAATATCTCACACAAAATAGGATTTTTGTACCTACTGCATTTATATGGGTTCGCGCTAAAAGCACTTTTGGCGTATTTCGGAACTTAGCCCAAGTCTGTTATTTTTTTTGACAATACTTTTAAAAGTAAAATAAGTACATAACCTAAAAATTATTCCGAATTTCCGAAATAAATATTTATTTCAAGAAATAGGAAGAAAAAATGAGAACACTTATACGAAAAATTTTCGTGGCAACAAACTTGTCAATCTCCAAGCGAAGTAATATAAGGTTTTGCTCTAAAAATGCAAACGAAAAGAAAAAGGAGGAAATTGAAGATATCATTAGGAAAAGTAAGACATTCTTTAGTTTTTAATTATTGGAACTTCAAATATACTAGTTCGAAATAATAGTAGTACCCTACCCTTGCCCAGGGTATACTCGTAAGACCTACAGGATACTTAAAAAAAAAAATGTGATTAAGTCAACATGCCTGAAAGTGCTACGTAATTTCTTACAGATATAGTTGTAGAAAAGTTTAATGGTATAACCACAATTAATATTGATCGTCAACACACTCGCAACAGCCTCGATGAAGCCACATTGAGGGAAATGGCTGCAGCAATAGATGCATTCGACAAAGATGAATCAGCAAAAGTTCTAGTTTTCAATGGAGAAGGTGGCTCATTCTGCTCAGGATTTGACATTGATGAAGTAGATGAAAAGGGATATAATAACATGAAGGATGCAGCGGTAAGAAATTTAGAATGTGTTAGATATAGACCATCATCATCATCAGATGTAAACAGCCATTGCTGAGTATGGGCTTCCTCCAAGACAAGAATCTCCACAGCAATCAGTCCTGCGCTGCCCACATCCAGGGATCTAGACCAGATTGTGGTCCACCTTGTAGGTTGCCATTCGAGAACCTTTCTACCCCAACAACCATCACTTCTCTGTGCTATTTCTGCCGCCCTTTGCCACCCACCGCCACTTCAGCTGTGCAATCCTTAGATATAGACAGGCCTCCTGTCACTCAATGTACTTGCGCGCAACTCTCGCCCGCAACTCCGCCGGTGGTGCAAATCCATAGATGACCATCCATAGATGAGTTTTATACTGTTTCTTGCGGAAATAAAATTACATGATATTTGCCGAACCCCCCATAAGATTAGATTCGGCTTGACCCCCACACCCCCCTAAATGCCTCACGTTATTAATGTACGCCCCCTAATAAAAATTACAATAATTTAACAGGCACGTTTGCTTCGGAGGCCACTATGTGATAAGACGACAGTAGCAGCAGTGTCGGGATATGCTGTAGCAGAAGGGTTTGAGTTGGCGCTCGCTTGTGATCTCCGAATCGTTGAAGATACGGCTGTGATGGGATGCTTGGGCAGAAGGTTTGGTATGTTTTCAATATGTAATAAGCCTGGAATACACATGCTATTAAAAGAGCATGCTTGTTTGCTGCTAGGTAGTAGGCACTTTTATAACAATGCTCTCCAAGTGTTTAACAAGCATGCTCTTTTCATATACACATGCTAATTTCTGCTACTATGTAGCATCTGCTCGAAACTAGCGTGCTTGTGTGCTACTACGTAGCATGTTTATTCCAGGCTATATGCAATCCAAATTTTTTTTTTGCATTTGTGTCGGCAAACATCAACAGTAGAAAAATCCAATAGAGATGCTTTTACACAATGACGTATTTCATTCTACACTGATAGTTAGAGATCGGATAATCGGATGCATATTTACCTAAAGTTAATATTTAGCTAGGAAATTATGGAAGCGGCTTCTTAAAACACGTTTTTTTTAATATAAATCCCGGGATTTCAGAAAATTCGCGAATGCAAAATTAGTCACTAACATGGTGTGGAAACGATGTCTATAGCATGAGCTATTTATTTAAAAAATTCGATACAAAAGTGCATTCCATAACAGCCAACACCTCAACTTTAGGTAAATATGCATCCGATTATCCGATCACTACTGATAATAGAGGTTCTATTTACGTCCCTTTTGAGCAAGACAACCCCCTTATGGGTTAGGAAAGGATGCCTAATGTAGAAACTATACCTTGTATGTGGCTAATTTAGGCGCAGTACCTAAACAGAAATTTATTGGATTTTTCCAAGTTAGATGTAAACGCATGGATACCTACTGGGTACTTACCAGTTTTGAAAAAAATCAACTGTGTATATTGCCAATTCTCATATACGTTGTTGTAATAGTCAGCTTCGAAAATAGAGTATGTCGTAATGTTAAACATCTAAAAAAAGAATAATTAAACGCGTCTAAATATTTCTACAAAATGCTTCAAAGTACCCCTCTTTGGTTGTCGTCGATTTGACGGCTTCAAACAGATTTTTTTGAAATCTAAGGCAGTTATTTCAATTAGATTATAGGCAATAGTATGATTAAATAAAATAAAAACATCTCTAAAGTTTTGTTGAATTCGGAGTTCACATGTCCAAGAAATCCCCAAATATACCTATTTGTTTGATAATTCCAACTTCCTACAATTTCCTCATAGAAATCGGCATTTCATAGGTAAAGACCTATTATTTCTTAAAGAAATGTTTTCTTCTTTGATGGAACATACATATAAATGCTGCCTTTATGCGCGTTTGGTTAAATTCGAGGCATATCCAATTTGCAGTTTGTCCAATTCGCGGTTAGTTCAATTTACGGTTTATCCAATTCCGGTTTGTCCAATTCGTGGTTAGTAGCCTAAGTCTAGTGCGGCATACAAATTAAAAGTAACTATTCACAGGCGTTCCTCAAAGCCTGTACGGCGGCAGACGCCTAGCCGCACTCGTCGGTTTGTCTCGAGCGCTGGACCTGCTGATCACGGGGAAACTGATCACTGGGGCTGAAGCGCATCAAATGGGGCTTGCGTCTAAAGTCACTGCTACTGGCACTTGTAAGTACAGCTTCAGATCATGAAACTATTATTTTTAGTATGATTTCTCCGTCAGCCGGTGATTTCTGGTGCTGAAGCGCATCCAATAGGGCTTGCATTTAAGCTCACCGCTTCTGGCACTTGTAAGTACAGCTTCAGATCATAAAGAATTATATTTTTTTAGTATGATTTCTCCATCAGCCGGTGATTTCTGGTGCTGAAGCGCATCAAATGGGGCTCGCGTCTAAGCCCCACAGTGCCCACAGTTACTGGCACTTGTAAGTACAGCTTTACAGATCATAAAACTATTATTTTGTAGTATGCTTTCTCCGTCAGCCGGTGAGTAGGTACTATGGGCCTACTCTGAAACGCAAAATCCGAAACTTCGGTAGCTGCGCCCCTTTCACTCGATTCTGTCATGACTGGAGAGCGAGAGGGACGGGTATACCGAAGTTTCGTATTTGGCGTTTCAGTAGGCCCTCTGGTTCTGAAGCGCATCAAATGCGACCGCGTCGTGCGACCTGTTGGCGTGGCCAGCATATAAACACGTGTACACGGCGACCTCCTCAGATGGCTCACATCTTACCTTCGTGACCGTAGTCAAGCTGTTGCATTAAAAGGTTTCACATCTACTTATGTACCTATAACGTCGGGCGTACCTCAGGGATCGCACCTCGGTCCATTATTATTTAATATATTCATTAACGATGTTGTTAGCGTTCTCCAAAATTCAAAAATATTACTCTATGCAGATGACACAAAAATTTTTCGTGAAATTAAAACCTTGTCTGATTGTCATTTACTTCAGGAAGATTTAGATCGTCTCGCTCAGTATTGTTTGGATAATAAATTAAAATTAAATGTAGACAAATGTCACATAATAACATACAGCAGGAAAAAAAGTCCCATAATTTATAGTTATAATCTTTTAAGTAATAATCTTCATAGAGTGATCGAGACACGTGACCTGGGGGTTCTCCTGGACAGCGATCTACATTTTACCTCGCATATCAATAAAATCACTGCTAAGGCCTATAAAATGTTAGGGTTTATCTTTCGTCAGGGTTCTGATTTTAAAAATCCTAGCACTCTGGTATTATTGTATAATGCATTTGTAAGATCTGTACTGGAATACTCATCAACGGCTTGGAATCCACAGTATAAGACGCATATTGACTCTATTGAACGTATCCAGAATAAGTTCATCAGACGCATGAAATATAAATACCCTAATTTTAGTACGGACATGATAACACCCTTGTGGCTGCGAAGAGAACAACGTGATCAATTCTTCCTTTTTAAAATTATAAACAATATGGTTGAATCGATTTATCTTACCAGTAAGATATTTTATAAATGCAAAAGGTTTTGCTTGAGATCCTCGACAACCTTTGCTCCGCCTTTTTGTCGCACCAATTATGCCAAAAACCGCTTCTCGGTTAGAGCTTGTAGTTCTTATGATAAGAGCTATCAGCAAATTGATATTTTTTCTCTTAGTTTGTTTAAGTTTAAAAAGAGTATATGTAACAGCTGATCACCGTGTCATTGTTTTTATCATTTAACTATGTTTTAATTAATTTTAATAAGTGTCTAATGGTTTGATTGTGTTTTTGGTAGCTATATAATTCGTTAAAATTGTCTAGTGTATACTCAACTTATGATTTGCATTAATTTATCTTTGTGGAAACTGTGTTGGCCTTTGAACAATCATAATGCTTCTCAATAATAATGTATTATATAGTGCTGTATGTTTCCCTTATCCAATAAAAATAAAAATAAAATAAATAAATAAAATAAAATAAATTCATACTAGGCAATCCGTTACTGTTGTCGGTCTCCAACATGTACGAGTATATAACAACCTTACAATAGTCAATCCCCTTATCCAAAGCCCTTTTTCTTTCTTTCTGTACAAATTCTATGAGATTGCTTCAGTAGAACATGCATTGAAATGTAACATAGAGATAATGGTGCTATATCGACTTATACGAAAAATAAATTATCTTCTTCATCTAACAAGAAAAAATCTATTTACATTTCAGCACTAGGAGAAGCGATGAAACTCGCCAAGTCCCTAACAAAGTTCCCTCAAAACGCGTTAATAATGGACAAGTTGGCAGCGGTGAACTCCCAACTGAACCCCAACAGCGAAGAGAGCATGCGGGACGAGGCGGTCATGACCAGCTTGCTGGGGAACGCCATCGAGGACATCAAGACGGGCGTCAAGAAGTTTCAGGATGGTGAGTTTTCGAAAGCACTTAGGGTTTAAAGTATCACTCCCCAACAGCGAGGATAGCATGCGGGAAGAAGCGGTCATGACCAGCTTGCTGGGGAACGCCATCGAGGACATCAAGGCGGGCGTCAAGAAGTTTCAGGACGGTGAGTTTTCGAAAGCACTTAGGGGTTAAAGTATCAAACTGCAACAGCGAGGAGAGCATGCCGGACGAAGCGGTCATGACCAGCTTGCTAGGGAACGCCATCGAAGACATCAAGGCGGGCGCCAAGAAGTTCCAAGACGATGAGTAATTTCTTTTTGCATAAACGAGGTAGCTTTTACCCTTCATCTCACCTGACTGATGTTAAGTGAAAATAAGGCTGAGGTAGAAGCGCACTACTCCCGGGATCCTCTATCACTGAGGAACTGGCTAAGTATCTTGTCTCTATCTGCCGGAGCACAATATTCTGAAAACATCGTTGTTATGGCGTCAAACATAGGATAAGACGGTGGTAACTAGCCAGTTGGTAATTGTCTGCAAGCTGGCAGCGGTGAACTCCTAGCTGAACCCCAACAGCGAGGAGAGCATACAGGACGAGGCGGTTATGACCAGCTTGCTGGGGAACGCCATCGAGGACATCAAGGCGGGCGTCAAGAAGTTTCAGGATGGTGAGTTTTCGAAAGCACTTAGGGGTTAATTAAGTTCAAACCCCAACAGCGAGCAGAGCATGCTATCAAAGAGCGTACTACCTACAAAGTAGCAAACAAGCATGCTCTTTTAGTAGCATGTGTATTCCAGGCTTTATTAAAGCGCGCTTACTTAATTAAAAATGTAATTACTTTTTACTAGACTTGGGCTGCAGTTGGACGAGCGTGTGGCTGCCATTTCAAAAATTATATTAATTCATATTAAAATCAGTTAACTAGCAATAATTTGCCAAATTCCAATTAAGTAGTTTCTTAGTTTTTAACAGTATAATTTTCTTTGTTTCCAGGTGTGGGCAAACACGGCAAATTCTACAAATTAAGTGAAGTTCCCCTCAAAGACTGGGAACTTGAGGAAAGCTACGAAGAGGTGACCGTAGAGAAGAAAGAGGAACCGAAGCCAAAAGCTGAAGATAGCCCAAAACCCAAAGACAGCCCTAAACCCAAAGAAGACCCATGCAGCAAGTTCGCGGAGAAAAAGCCATAGATTCTACTAAGATTGTTTTTGTTTAATATGTTACTGATAAGATTTTGTTGTTCAGTATTAACTTGTTTTCAATAAAGATTCTAGTCAAAACAAGTGTCTTATTGTATACTTTTTTCAATGTAGCATGGGTCGTATGACAGCTCATTCGTGCAAAGCAAATAAATTCTATAAGCTATTGAAATAAAATAATCATTAGACATTTTTTAATGTAGCTTATAGAAAAATGGAAAATGAAGTATTTAGAAAAAATCGACCCGTCTCACAACTAGCTCCGATGGGACTCGAACCCACGACCTTTCGCTTTCCGGGCGACTGCTCTAACCACTGAGCTACGGAGTCGTTACGAGAAGCGTCGAATTTATCTAATACTTCTTACTCGCTGTATAGTCAGCGTTAATTTCATCAATGTGGAGATATTACTACCCTCACAGGCGAAAGAAATACCTTTCCAGGTATTTGGCAATCGCTAAAGATGAAATTACTATTGCAAGTTATTTTAATTTTAAGTTTTTTGCATTCACAATGCAATTTTTATAATAGAAAAATGGAAAATGAAGTATTTAGAAAAAATCGACCCGTCTCACAACTAGCTCCGATGGGACTCGAACCCACGACCTTTCGCTTTCCGGGCGACTGCTCTAACCACTGAGCTACGGAGTCGTTACGAGAAGCGTCGAATTTATCTAATACTTCTTACTCGCTGTATAGTCAGCGTTAATTTCATCAATGTGGAGATATTACTACCCTCACAGGCGAAAGAAATACCTTTCCAGGTATTTGGCAATCGCTAAAGATGAAATTACTATTGCAAGTTATTTTAATTTTAAGTTTTTTGCATGTTGTGAGACGGGTCGATTTTTTCTAAATACTTCATTTTCCATTTTTCTATTATAAAAATTGCATTGTGAATGCAAAAAACTTAAAATTAAAATGTAGCTTATGCTAGAAATTAGACCCTATTTCTTGTTCCGAAACAAAATACAAGTACAAATATTATTTATTGCGAATACGGGTCATACATTGGTGCACTTAAAGTTACACAAGGTTCTGCCATATTCTGCCTTCAAGAACATTTTGCAACAACATTTTGCTTTGCACGAAAATGAGTTGTCAGGGCCAAATGCTACGTGTGTGTAGACAGCAGCCTCCTTTTGTCATACAAACTATCTGTCACAAACCGTGTATATAAACTGGTGCAGACAACAAAAGGCATGCAAAAGGCGGCCGCACTCGTGAGATAAAACAACTGAATGACAGCTCATTTTCGTGCAAAGCAAAATGTTACTTTTGAATATGAACAAGGAATAGGGTTTAATTTCCTAGGATAAGCTGCATTAAAAATGTCTAATACTGTTTTTTTTAGTCTTATTCACTGACCTCTATATTATAGATTATAGAGGTCTATATTATAGAGGTCAGTGGTCTTATTCCAATAGCATGAGGAACTTTATGCTTTGCACGAATGAGCTGTCATAGACAGTTCCGGATTCAAGAACAGCTATGGACCCCTCAGTGGGCTCAGATGGCTGTCTTTAGTTCCAAAGATTATTACCGGAACAAAAATGCTTGTCGCACGCTCAACGCAGACAGAACGGAAAAATCCTCGCGGAAATTTTTGCGACGCTGACTTCTCTGTTGATATTCATACAATTTTGTATTTTAGGCTATGGCGACATGGTTCATTTTTCAATGACCTCAAACATTTCCGCGAGGATTTTTCCGTTATGTCGTCTGCGCTGACCCCTATAGTTTGTCATGATATTGGAGCTAGTCATTTTAATATCAAACACAGGCATACATTACAAAGATTTATTTAAAAGTTTTTAGTAAAAAAAACATTTTTATGACAAGCTTTTTGCTTACTGTACTTTAATATTGTATTGTCATCTGAACCAAATCTGTATACACAATATCAGCTCTATCGAACACTGGGAAGTGGGTCAAATTAAGCTTGCAAGATTTGTCACCCACTAACTAACTATAACATAGCAAGTTAATAAAAAGCTTGTAATAAAAGGCCTCTTGCACCCCCTTCTCTGCCTGATACTTGTAGTGCAGTTCGCTGCAATCCTCGTTCGAGATGTTGACCCAGCCCTTGTCGCTCATGTGGTAGACGCGGATGATGCCTGACCGGAACAGAATTGCTTGTCGCACTAGTTTGTCATGATATTGGAGCTGGTCATTTTAATATCAAACACAGGCATACATTATAAAGATTTATTGAATAAACGGCCTTAAACTCTATTCTTCTTGCACCCCCTTCTCTGCCTGATACTTGTAGTGCAGTTCGCTGCAATCCTCGTTGGAGATGTTGACCCAGCCCTTGTCGCTCATGTGGTAGACGCGGATGATGCCTCCGGAGTACGCGTCGCGGTGCGTTGCGTGGTAGATGGCGCGCCGACCCAGTTCTGGGAATAACAACAAGAATAAATAAAAGTATAGTCGAACCATTGAGGCCTGTTCATCATCATCATCATCATTTCAGCCGTACGACGCCCACTGCTGGGCATAGGCCTCCCCCAAGGATCTCCACAACGATCGGTCCTGCGCTGCCCGCATCCAGCGGGTTCCCGCGACCTTGACCAGATCGTCGGTCCACCTTGTAGGGGGCCTGCCCTGCCCACGGAACGTCGTCCGGTTCGCGGTCGCCATTCGAGAACTTTTCCGCCCCAACGGCCATCGGTTCTCCGCGCTGTGTCCCGCCCACTGCCACTTCAACTGAGCAATCCTTCGAGCGAAGTCGGTCGTTTTAGTTCTCCTGCGGATCTCATCATTTCTGATACGATCGAGATGGGAAATACCAAGCAGCATGAGGCCTGTTACACTATCAATATTATTAGGGGTTAAAGTATCAAATTGCCGATTTGTATGGAGATTTTTGTAATTTGTTTTTTTTTCCATACTAACGTTTTTGTAATTTATTCAACGACTATATTATGTAACTTTACAAAATTTTACACACGTATTTATGGACATTTTAAGAACTAAATGACACATGCTATATGAGAAAAAAATATATTTTCACTAAGTTACAACTAATAAAGTACGAAATTCTGGAAACAAAAATAGTCGTAACTTTCGGGATAAGTTTTTTCTATGTAAAGGTAGGTTTAGACGGAGACTATTTTCAGACGCCTAAATTACGGCGCCAGTGTCTACCGTCTACCGTACCGTGCCTAGCAGGGCCCATAATTGTACTTACAATTTTATGTAACACCTTACACACTATTATGGAATGCAATAAATGTTGAGTATTGAGTACAGCAAGCCTTCAGACTGTTTAGACAAAGACTATTTTCGGCCGCCTAAATCTTGCCGCCAGTGACCAGCAAGCTGACATTAGTCGTTTACACTGTACTTTTTTCAGTACCAGTCAATAGCACACCACCGCTGCCGACGGTGCTAGTTTTTGTGCTAGTCTTTCTTACCATAATTTAAAATGAATTCAGGACAATTGGCTCTGAGGTTGAAAAGGCAATGTATAATCAAACTATCCGCGTTATTACGAGAGGAGCTGATTAATATGTCGAAGGAAAAAATACATAAGAAACGAATTTGAGGTGCGTGCTAGCGACTGGCGGCGACGTGTTTACACGAGTCCGAAAAATAGGCGCGGGGGCAGCGAGAGACGCGGGTGGAGGTCACAGGCCGCAGAGGCGCCAAAAAATAGGCGCGTGTTCTATTCTGTGCCAGCGCTGGCATGCCGCGAAAAAATGGCACGGAAAGTGTTTATACGGTGCCTTTTTTAGGCGCCGAAATTTAGGCGGCTGAAAATAGTCTTCGTCTAAACCTACCTTAAATAATCAAATATCGTGGTTATTAATTTATCAAAAGTTGCTCGATACGGTCTTCATCACGCAATATTTTCATTTAAAAAAAAAAAATATATTAAAGAAATTATATATTTCTAATATCATAAAAGTTGTTAAGTTATATGTACAAAAGAAAAAAACGGCAATTTCATTCTTTAACCCCTATTATCATGATTCTGGATATCGTGATATTATCATCATACTGACGGTATCGCGATACGACGCGTACGCACTGTCAATATTATTGAAGCCACGCCCCTGGGATCGCGGATATTCATATTCATATTCATATTCATATTTTATTCAAGTACACAAAACAGACAACAATCAGTTCATTTTCATATGGATAGAGTTAAACATTACAGTACAAGATTGGTATCCTAAGCATGCGTACATGTCATGATTTGCGGACAATTTCCAATATAAGCAATACAGTAAAAAAAAAAACATTGATGCATTACATTAACGAAAAGTTACAAAATGAAAATAAATATAATGTCAGCTGAGTTAATACATGTCAAAAGAAAAAAAAATCAAATCATATGAGTAGTATAATTTTCAATTACTTACATCAAAAAAGTCAAAATTATAATGTCAAATCTAAAAATAAAAAAATAACAATAAAATCAAAAAATAACAATAAAAATGAGTCAATAAACGGTAGCGGAGTCAAGGATAACAATGCAATGGATAGAAAGATAATTATAGCACAGATAATATAATACTATACTAGTATTATAGGTACCTATTTAAAGTAATCTGGGAGCGGTTTTAAGCATCTTTTGATCAGCTTGCGGAAACGGTTGGTGTTATTTATAAATAAGTCTACATCAGGGTGTTGTTGAACGAATTAATTAAAAGAGCGACACATTCTGGCTAGTGGTTGGTGATAGGAAATGTTATTACGGTAAAGAGCAATGCTGAAGGTACTAGGTCTTCTGGGATTGTGCTTGATGTTAAATTTTAACATTCAAGACCGTCTTGAAATCCGTCAATACTATAGCGATACCGTCAATACCATCAATACTGGATCACGACATCACGTATAGCGTGATAATATTGATAGTGTAATATGGCCCCAATAGGAGAACGGACAGATTATTTTTTTATTTGTTTAAAATATTTTTAGAAATTTCAGAAACACGACACAGGTATTTATTTTCAAATATTTTACAAATTTTCGGAGAAATAGGTCATCAAACTTCCTTATTAGACAAAGTCAGCGCTAACATGTGACGTCAGATGTTAGTAGTAGAGCCCATACTCCGGCCATATTTTTTTAGTACGAGCTTTCCGCCTGCGTCTTCGCCCGCCTGGACTTCACGACGTTATCTCGCGGGAATGTGATATTTATCCGGGATAAAAAGTAGCCTATGTTCCTCTCCAGGCTACAAAGTATCTGTGTCCCATATTTCAGCCAAATCCGTTCCGCCGTTTTGACGTGATTGAGTAACAAACATCTAAACTTTCACATTTATAATATTAGTAGGATATTAGTAGCCTATTATTGAGTTGTCACCTTGAGCCTCCAAGTCGGTCAGGTCCCACTTGTACCCGGAGTCGAGCACACCGAACGCGTACACTGACCCAGAGCCTACGGAGAACACCTTGCCTGGCGTGCGGGTGCCTTCGCTGTCCACGTAGTACAGTTGAGCGCCCTAAAGATATACAAATTTGGATATCAGACACAAAAATAATGATCATTGAGATGAGTGAAACTCCATGAAGTATGGATTGAGCACACCAAACGCAGGTCAGAAGCAGCGCTGTTTGAATGCGGGCCCGCGCAAGTTGTAATACAAGAAACTATGAACTACCTACGTCACACTAAATTTGAACGCGGGCCCGCGTCCAAACTGCTGCCGGCCGGACTACAAACCGGCGGCGGCGGCGCGGGTCTTCAGAAGATAAGGCCTCACGATATTTAAAAGGGAAGCCAATGAGAATCGTCATGTATCTAGATTTAGCTAGCAGTTTGTCGGTCTCAATAGCCTATTTTTTGTTAAAGGCACTCATCCTTTTATCATAACAGCTGGTTATGATAAAAGAATCATGCTCATGCTAAGCCCCATGCCCTTGTAGTTGTACACCATCATGTTAGCCATGAGCTTGCTGGCTGCGGCCATGCAGATGTGTAACCTGAGGGCCTACTCTGAAACGCAAAATCCGAAACTGGTTATACACGTCCCTCCCACTCACCAGTCAGAATAGAATCAAGTGAAAGGGGCGGGGCTAACGAAGTTTCGGATTTAGCGTTTCAGAGTACAGCTTCTGTTGCGGAGCTTGTAGAGACGGCATCATTTAGCCAGCACTCAGTCACAGTCCTAATAGTGTCGTACGCTGCCTGGGAATACACGTCCGATTTTTCTCTCCGATAGTCTGATCAGACTTGATTTTGATTGGTTGTTTCTGATTAGACTTGATTTTGATTGGTTGTTTCTGATTAGACTTGATTTTGATTGGTTGTTTCTGATTAGACTTGATTTTGATTGGTTGTTTTTTGTTAACAACTAATCAAAATCAAGTCTGTTCAAACCATCGGAGAGAAAAATCGGACGTCTATTCCCAGCCTTATTCTACACTCACCCTCTTATCATACCCAGCCAGCATCATGCCCATGCTGAGCCCCATGCCCTTGTAGTTGTACACCATGTTGGCCATGAGCTTGCTGGCTGCGGCCACGGATATGCGTTCCCTATTGCGGAGCTCATACAGTCGGCATTGCTTGGCAAGCACTCGGTCCCAGTACACACAGTCCGCAGCGCCTCCCGCGAGGGTACCTGTACAGCAAAGACAAAAATATGTTGATATATGAACACAATTTTTTCATTAAAACTGTAAGTACTTTGTTTGACTAAGTCAAGTTCTTCATAAAGGCGGAGACTGCCCCTTAGCATGTGATTAAAGTAACAAAAATGCTTTCCAATTACTAATTAACATTAGAGTTAACTTTCGAGACACTATCTTATTTTAATATCTAAATCTCTCATGCTGCCATTATGATGAAAAGAAAAACATTTATCACTATTTTTTTCTAAATAAAATAAATCTAGAATGATTTTCCATTTGTACAATTTGACAGCGCTTTCGCATAGAACCACCTAAGGTTTGAGTGGTTAAGAACTAACTTCTTAAGAAATTGCATATTTTTTATTCCATGCACTCAGTTTTGAACTGCATTTACATTACAAGTAAAACAATTTTTATTTTTATCTTATACTTAGAAAATAGTCATTTATTTCCAAAATTTTCTTTTAAATTACAAGAAAAACTATTTTTACTTTAATCTTAAACTTACCTAATAAATAGTCATTAATTTCCACAATTTTCTTCATGGATTGTGAACCAATGAATTGACCACCGGTCGCTCGGGAGTCCACAGCCAGTAGTACTCCCCCCTATAACACAATATTCAAGTAATAAGACAATAGAAAATATATCATTTGTATTAAACATGAGAGGGCATCGTTCGGCTGACATGATGATGATGATCAAACATGAGTTACTTGTATAATAATATGTATTCACCTTTTTTTTTAATAAAATTGACATTGCATGTAGGTAATTGAATTGCACCCAATGCAATAGGTAATCAATGTTGTTGTATAGTAAAACTTGAAATGAATTTAAGTATTAATTTAAATTTTACAACCATAATAATTATTATGTCTGCATAGCCCATTCGAAAAGACAAAGTATAATCAATGATTTGATTAAAAGACAACCATATCATACTATCATATTGCCGTTACAAACAGTCATACATAACCATATTACTGTTAATGCCAATCTTCTATGATTTTGATTATTTCTTTGAATTGCCTATTATGTACTAGACAATAATTACTTACCTTGTAGCGAAAGCCAAGAGTTGTGGTACCGTGGTCAAACTCAATTTTGATTTGTTTGCCAGTCTCATCTTTTGTGTTGAACTGAGCTAGTGTTTCTACGGGCTGGATAAGAGAAAATTAAAATAAATACAAGCAATTAATAACATAAAAATTGCCTTCTTTTAGACAAATAACCTTACGTTGGTAAATGGAGGTGTAGCAAGCTGAGCACTGTTTACGAAGTTCTGGCTGTAACCAATCACATCGTTCTGGAAAGAAGCTAGGGAGTCTGCGGGTCTCAAGTTGATCTTCTCGTCTAGACGGCACAAATCTACTAAAGCCATTTTATTTATAAATCAAACTAAAACTTTTGTTGAATGACGAGCAAGAAACGCCGATTTTGCGGTATGATTTGACAACTTTTTAGTTTGACGTTTGTTTTTTTAAAGTCATTTTCATTAAAACATTGCCACAGCACTAAAATAGGTTTCGTTGATTTTCGTCAAATTACTGACTATAACTTTTTGATAGACCAAAATTACTAACAATAATTTATGTTAATTTAGTATAAAAATAATAATAAGAATAAGGATTTGTTCAATACTTGTTACTATTCCGTGGTCAATAATGCCCTCTACACTTCGCTATGTGTACTAGATAGGTCTCATAATGTTAATTGTCGCAAGATGTCGCTGTTTAGTGATGTTTGCTCTAGTAAAAAATAAAAGTAGTTACAAATAAACATATAATATTTTTTGGATACTTATTTGTTACGATAAAATTAATATTTATAATTATAAAACTTTATCTTAGAGCATAAAAAAAATATTAGTAGTGCTACTCGCCACTAGATGACACTAAGAGACAATAAATTTTAATTCTAGGTACTTGTTTTTATGGATATAATGAAAGGTTATCTTTTTCTAGGAAACACACCTGTTTTTTCTTTTCTTTTTATTCTCAGAAATTATTGAGATAATAATTAATTGAAAATGGTTTATTCTAAAAGGACGCAAGTAGGTACAATATCAGGAATAATTCCTTAGTCTCAAAACTTCCTCTCTTTAACTTTCAAATTAAAAAAAAACTGTCCATGTCATGATGTTTTACGTAGAGATGTTCATGTTCCTCTAGCATGCTTGTATGTTGTGTCGATAATAAAAGCATTTTTGTTAAGGGATTATTTATTTATATTTGGTCAGATGCAATAAATCAACACTACACTTGATTTATTTCGTCTCACATCACTTCACTACATAGTATAAAACAAAGTCGCTTTCTCTGTCCCTATGTCCCTTTGTATGCTTAAATCTTTGAAACTACGCAACGGATTTTGATGCGTTTTTTTTTAATAGATAGAGTGATTCAAGAGGAAGGTTTATATGTACTTTTTATCCCGATATTCCCACGGGAACGGGAACCACGCGGGTGAAACCGCGGGCGGCCGCTAGTGTGATATACAATACAACTGTAGTTTTAAAAATGCTATACTTTTCATGACTTGTAAGCTTATTTAACCAACTTGCTCAATACTTTAAAACAAGGTTTTTAAAATCTTTGTTTGTGTAATAATAAAACAAAGACATTTCAGTATCTTACCCATTTTTAATTGAAAATAATCGATAATAACTTGATAACTGAGTCAAGCAAACATTACTATTAAAGTGACAGTAACTTTGTTTGTTTACTTTGTTTTTAAGGTGTATCGATGAGCTCAGTGGCACCGCCAATGGAAATAAATCAATTGCATTTTATTAAAGGCTTGGATTAAAAGTTTCGGTTATTTCGCGCAAATAGAAGAGCAAAATGCAATTCCTAATTGTTTTTTCATGGCCTCAAATATGAGCACCAAGTTATGGATCTCGATATTGCCAAATGTGGCCACTTTTGGCACTATTGAGATTCACGACTTATTGCGTAAGTTTGAGTTCTCAAAAGTATATTTATAAAATGCATTCCACTCTTTCACCTGCGCGAAATAACCGAAACTTTTAATCCAAGCCTTTAATAAAATGCAATTGATTTATTTCCATTGGCGGCGCCACTAAGCTCATCGATACACCTTAATTAAATTAATTTAAATTAGGTAGGTACCTATTACTTTTTTGCATTCACAATGCAATATTTTTTTATTGAAAAATGGAAAATGATATTTTCCGACGATGAAAACGACTCCGTGGCTCAGTGGTTAGAGCAGTCGCCCGGATAGCGAAAGGTCGTGGGTTCGAGTCCCATCGGAGCTCGTTGTGAGACGGGTCGATTTTTCCAAATACTTCATTTTCTGCTTGGTTTTTTTTCTTTTTAGGGAAATGCATACACGCTAGGACTTCCTGACATTGACCATTTTACACATTTTTTAAAATATCTTTATAAGTAAGCGACCAAAAAATTTACAAAAATGTTGTTCATGTTTAATTAGTTCGAATCTCGAAATGGTTTTCGAATTTTACTGCCTTGCAAAAAATGAAATGTTGTCAACTACACCACTGGGTCTTTTGATGAAATATTATAATAATATAAATCTTTCTCCATATTGTAACATCAATATACCTACTGGTGATTACCTTTTACTATTATATTTTCATTAATATTGTAGGCTATACTTTAATATAGGTATATAACGTAAGAAGTATTTTGTCTTAGATTCGGGAACAAGAAAATAATGATATTTATCAACAATAACCCTTAAATACATTCTAATGTTTCAAATTAGCAGTTTCAAGTTTTCGAGAAATCGTCTAGAGCCTTAAATTATAGAATTCAACGAAGTCTGTAGTTAATGAATAAGAGAGAAGTTAGCGAGGCCTGTGATTACGCGTGAGTCAGGACTCGAACCAGCGATATAATCTCTGTGTGGCTATCTCTGATGCGCTTAGTCTCTGTCATTACGGATAGGTCAGATAATTTATAGTTTTTTTTATTAGATATTATAGTTAATTTAGTTGAGACGAGCAGTAGAAAGTACGGGTTTCAGTGGGTACTTTCTATAGCTTGCCAAACAAAAGCCAAATATCACTCAATTCTAATAATTATCATCATCATTTTGACGACCGATTTGGCGCAGGGGTAGGTAGGATCTGCACCGGAGGTCTCGGGTTCGATTCCCGAACAAGACAAATATTTGTGTGCATGAACATGCTTCTTTGTCTTGGGCTGGGTGTTTTCTATGTAGGTATTTTAAGTATGTAATTTACATACAAAAAGTATTTAAGTCAAGCTTTCCACGACACAGTTTCTAATCGAAATTTACATGGTGTGATTGTAACAAATTATAAGAATCACACATCTCTGTTGTTTTAATCCTACAGCGAAAGTATCGTTGGTGAGCATGTTTTTATTTTGATGAAACCATCGTGTTGAACAGATTTGCCTTCAGTGATCAGGGGGGCTACCGCGTAACTTTATGGGTATGAACTTCATACGTTTTTGGGAAGAAAGTTGATTATAACTGCGCCACGGGCTCCGCTAAAAAAGTGCTGTAGGAAACAAAAATAGTTTTCAATAACATGCAGATATGAAATGAAAGTGTTGTTGTGTTGTAAAAGTTTATTGATTTTGTTTTTAATTTTTTTTTTATTTTTTTATCCACAACGGGGTAGCGCTTACCCTTTATCACACCTGATGGTAAGTGGTGATAAGGCTGAAGGTGGAAGCGCACTACTCCCGGAATCCTCAATCACTGAGGAACTGGCTATCTTATCTCTAACTGCCGGAACACAATAATGCTGGAAACATCGTTGTTATGGCGTCAGACTTAGATAAGATGGTGGTAGCTAGCCAGGCGGACTAAGAACAAGTCCTACCACCAACCAAACCGAATACAATATGTACCCCCACTGGGAATCGAACCCGGGACCTCTCGGTCTGAAATCGGTGGTGTGAACCACTAGACCAAAGCGGCGGTTTAAATTTAATTACCTTAATATTTAATTACCTACGGTACCTACATAACGTCGCTCATTTGGATTTTCAATGGATACTGTCGTGACGGCAGACAAAAATCAAAAACACGCTATGGCACTGGTGGTGAAGTCATTGGCACCCATAACCTTATACCTACCTATACTAGCGGATCCTCGCGGTTTCACCCGCGTGGTACCCGTTCCTGTGGAAATATCGGGATAAAATATAACCTATGTCACTCGGGAAGAATGTAGCTTTCTAATGGTGAAAGAATTTTCTAAATCGGTCCTGTAGTTTCGGAGCCTATTCGATGCAAACAAACAAACAAACAAACAAACAATCAAATCTTTCCTCTTTATAATATTATGTATAGATTAACACATTGAGTGCGAAACCAGGTCTACACATCTTGTATACGTTTCGCTTACAGAGCGACTAAGAAAAGTATAGACTTCCTTGTCACGCGGAAGGCATAACTTTAACTTGGTTCGGTTTAGGAAAGAGAGGAATATATATCTAAGATGTATTCTTAAAATAGAATCCAATGGTGTACCTACCTTAATACCAGGTTTTTAGACCTGGCACCGCATGGATGAAATAAAATTTCATCACAGTGCGTAACCAGGTCAAAGCACCTTGTACCCCGCGCACCCGGTACCGCACCTCGCGTTAGCTTCGCGCGGCTAGTGTTGGCTTGCATTCACCACGAAACGCACGCGTCGACATGGCGTCAAGAACTCAAGACCAACAAAAAGGTGCAAAAAAATTGTCTACGATGTTTGTGAGGACAGTGATGCAGTGAATATTAAATCTAATTATAGATTGATTTATCAAAGACAGGTGAGTCATCATTACTATTTATTTTATTTACCTAATTACTTTTCTTGTGGGTAGGCAGGTTTTTGATATAAATATATACAAACACAAACATATACACATCCACATCTACATCCAATCCACGACGCATGCGTGCACACACACACACACATACACATAAAAAAATAATTTATAAATTTATCTTTTCAGAACCCGCACGAAAACTTGACAAACACAATTTGGTAAAAGGTGTTAAGAAGAGGAATTGTGTCGGATGTTACGGAAAACTCCGAACCTTTTTAACCAGCCGCCAAGCTGACAAAAAAGTGAAAATTTTGTTTTAACTGAATGTGTTCTGTGCAAAAGAAACTTTTGTTACCCATGTTTCATTGAAAAACATTAATTCATGTTTGTTGTATCTTTTTTTCATTATATTAAACTTAATTAAGACTGTCGATGTTTTTATTTCACATCCCTAAAATACGCACCAGATTTCCCTTATTCAGTGCGGCACAGGGTGCATAAACCCTGTATTTTAAATACAGGTTTAATTTTTAAACAAAACAAGCTGTTTACGAACGCCTTGAGGTGGCCTACCACAAGCTCATAAAGCAGTTATTTTTAAGTTGAGAGAGTGAGACGCCGCTCTACACGCCGTATAGCGGCGTCTCACTCTCTCAATTTAAAAATAACTGCTATAAGAGCTTGTGGTAGGCCACCAGGTGTATGTTAATTAGTTCATTGTTCATTGTTATTTATATTCAAAGCAAAAAAATCATAATATCTTTTTGCATGAAGCCAAAAAAGGATTTAAAGTTTCTTAAATGTTACAGGGTCTATAAGCTTTGTGCCGCCACAATGGAAGTTTAATTACCAGGTGTATAGGCCTTGTACCGAAGGAATGGAAAGTATAGAAAAATCACTGCCATGCCGCGGCGAACGTGTTAAAGCATGTAGTTTTCTGTAAATATTGACTCAGTCAAAAGTAAAATTATGAAAAAATATTTATTTAGTGTAATAACAAATACTATGAAGTCTGAAGTACGAGTCAGAGTCCTTCAGCTGGAATACAATCAAACCACGTCAATTAGTTTACGTCAAGAAAACAGTAAAGTTTCAGAAGTTAATTTAATTGAGTAAACAAATGAAGCTCGTCTTCTCTCGGTTGTATTACAGTACAGGCACAGTCTAATGTAGGTAGACTGTGGTACAGGTGAGTGTTTATGTATAGCTCCGTTTTGCTCCTCTCCACTTCGGTATAAAAGGCATCCTTAGGGCTTCCACACGAAACTGCGATGCGACGTCGCATCACATAGGTGATGCGGCGCGCCATGCTAAAAGAAACCTTATTGCCTGTAAAATACTTGACACATCGTCACATCGCATCATATAATTACGCAAAAATCAGCGATGCGATGTGAATTAGCAGTTTTTTGTGTAAGAGCTCTTATCGTGCATGTTATACGAGTTTGATTTCCGTAGTTCAATTGTTTAGCTTGATGTTCTATCGACTATTTCAGGAATCTTAACTATTGAAACTTTAGGGTTAGAACAATATTATAAGCAATAACAAACTCATAGCGTATAATTTAATTAAACTATAATGTAGCAACGGTTACGAGACGGTGGAGCAAATTCCGCTTATGTCGGTCCAGCGAGCTAACGAACCCGGCCTAGTCATGACTCCGATATACACTAGTTCGACACTTGAACCACCAAAGCAAAGACATCAACGAGATCTTTTGTGACTTTAATGCCTTTTTTTAAAGGATTAATAATGATTTTAAAGGATTATTTATGAATCAATCAATCAATCAATGCTTTATTTGCACACAAAAGAAATACAGAAAGAAACAATCACAAAACAGAAGAGTATACAAAAGGCGGCCTTATTGCTAAACAGCAATTTCTTCCAGACAACCTTGGGTGAAAGAATAAATAATTACTTATATAAGGACAGAGGGGAGTGGGTGCGCATTTAAGATATTCATGTATTCATAAATTATTATATACGTAATTTAAAAGTATATAAATAATAAGGCAGTAATAGTAAATAAAAGATAAGTAAGTATAAATAATTAATCAGCAGTATTGGAAAAGAAATAATTTCGAACTTTATCTCTAAATGACCTTAAAGTTTGAGCCTTCCTGATATCCTCTGGTAGAGAGTTCCACAAACGAACAGCGTGAACAGAAAAGGAATAGGAAAAGAAGCCGGTCGAGTGCCGTGGAACATTAAGAGAGAGGTTAGTTGCAGATCGCAAAGTGCACTGCGAAGAAGAGGAATGAATAGAGAAACAGGTTTTGAGGTATGGTGGAGTGGTTGGTAGGAAAAGGATGGAGTAGAGGAGCGTAAAAGTATGTAAGTCCCTGCGCCGGCGAATAGGGAGCCAATTAAGTTTAGAACGGAAATGAGACACATGGTCATATTTACGAAGGTTAAAGATGAATCTAATGCAGACATTCTGCAGTCGCTCAAGTTTATTTAGCAATTCCTCAGATAGATCAGTGTAACAGACATCAGCGTAGTCAACAATAGACAGCAGGAGAGATTGAGCTAATATCGTTTTGGTGCTGATAGGCAAGAAATTTCGGAGTCGATTGAGCGAGCTGTAGGTTCCAAATAGTTTTTTCCTCATTTCAACAACATGCGGTCGCCATGACAATGACTGATCGAAAATGACTCCAAGGTTTTTGACCGTTTTGGAGAAAGGATATAGAAAAAGTAGAATAATCCCTGAAATTATCCGGGATGATAAAAAAATTACCGTGTATGAGAGGATGCGCAGAGCCGAGATCCGTTATCCGAACTTTAAAGAATTTGAGAAAGTACGACGTACTATCGGACGCAAACACTCTGATTTATTTTACCCTGATCGTTTTAAACGTTGCAATTATGCGTTTTGAGCTAGCTAATGCCCTGGTGACTCTCCAAACCGGGCCCCAAACTAGCAATAGTGCATATAGGTCCGAGAGATCCGTTAACAGATTTACTTGAAAGAATTTGAAAACATACGGATCGGACGCAGAGCGCACACTCTGATTTCTTTAACGTGATCGTTTCGAACGTTGCAATTATGCGTTTTGAGCTATCATCCCAGCTAGCTAATGCCTGCCACAGTCGTGACTCTGCTCACTGGTCCCATCACGATTTCCAAATTTATCCGACGCCATATATTAAACTAATTCGTAACTTTCGGCAGAGAGAATTAGCGTGTGGGATTCTCTGAGTTAGAAAGAAATCGCCAGTTTATTTTGTTTGGAATCATTTAAATTTGAAATTGACTAATAAAAATATTGTACCGTAGGGTTGGTGAATATATTCTTTGCCGTAGGCGTAGGTGAATAATCTAATGAAAGAACTTGTAAGTCAGTAAAACTACTTGTTTCGCGATAGGTAAGTACATTAGGTATTTCATGAATAGGGTATTTTACTGTTGTTGAAATGTAGATATTTAATGATGACGTTAAAAAATATTGCAATTAAGAATACCAAATGTGAAAAAATAATTTGAATGTTTTATAATAAAAGAATTATAGTCTGTTTGATTTTGACTATAGCTGTCTCTTTCTAAAACGAAATCTTCTATGGCGTGACTATGACGCTACTAACCCACTGACGTCAATAAGATAGCGTCCTGTCCTTGTCTAATTATAAAGTTTGAAGTCCTATATCTTTGAAAATATTCAAGATAATTCAAAATGAAAACTTGTTTTGTGTAGCTAATATTTCGAAAAACATTTTAAAGAAATAAAAAAAAATCCGTAAAATACCGTATTGTTGATCATATTCTGAAAAATATCAAGGATGCTAGTGGTCATCCCACAAGAAAAAAACCTAGCTCGGACAGAATATTATATAATTTGTATCAACGTGTTTAATAGTAAGTATTCATTTATAAATGGAAGCCAGTGCCCCAGCGGTAGATATGTCGCAGGGATTTTGACAAAGTCGTGATATTATAATTCCAATAGTGAAATTATAATTTCACGTGATATTATAATTCCACTAGTTAAATTATGAATAGACAGTATTTTTGTATCAATAAAAAAAACAAATCTAACCTATCACGTGTTCTACATGACTTCCGAGGCTCGCAGCCGTGTGTATACTGTCTCGTACTGTCTATTCATAATATCACGTGAAATTATGATTTCACTAGTAGAATTATAATATCACGACTTTGACAAAATCCCTGCGACAGATACAATACCTACAAAAGTATAAAAAATCTAAACAATAATTTAGAATTCTCAGCATGAAATTCAGGAATAAAATAATTTAAGAAACTTTTATTTTGTCGCTTACACGCTTTTCTAAGAGTAGGTACGCTTTTGCCAGCGGTTTCGCTCTTGTGCTATTCGGGGAACGCATACCGTCGTTTCATTTACATATGCATATTGCGGTTGCATATTACATAGTCCTTTCTTAGCGGATACCTACGCCATAATACCTATTTGCGTGCCAAATTTCAGCTTGTTCCGTCCAGTAGTTTGATCTGTGCGTTGATAGTTCAGTCAGCTAGGTAGCGATGATATCAAATCCATTGTTTTGGTACAGCTAAGTTTACAGCAGAAGCAGAACAGTAAAATGTACGTAGGCAGCCTGAACCAAAAAGAACATAATTTAAATCATAAATGACCATAATGCACCTGTGGTCAAACCCATAAAGTTAATATACCTATCGGAATAGAGAAACAAAGGGCTGAGCGAGCGGGATGTCACTAGCAACAACATTGTGAGATAAAAGGAGATGCGTGATGCAACGTAACAGAACCGTTTTTGGCTACTGTTTGACAGTTCGTCAGCACTTATCAGCACGCTGAGAATTTAGGTATTTTATTTTTTTCGGATTTTACGTGCAATCTTAGATATTTTTAGCCAATATTGATATGGAAACATGGTGACTTGCTCAGTTATTGATTGTTGTACAACACAATGAAATAACCCCGCAAAATGTTCAGTTCACAGGTAAATTATTCCAAACCGACACCTCCCTTCCTAAGGTTTATTTTTGCCAATGCGCTTCGAATTTAAAGCAAGAAGTGTGATAATGCTCTTCAACAAACATTTATTTATGTAACAAGCAAATATTGATTACACATAATGCAGTATTTACGAATATTTTGTGTAAAGAAATAATTTTCGTTTTACACTAGGGCTGCATCAAGTTATCGATATTTCGTGTCCACTGTCTATCACGCGGTAAAAAATGAATATGTATTAGGTACTGTAATTAAAGTACCTGTAAGACGTTTAGATATGAATTACCTGGGAATGTAATTCCATTTAAGATACTTATTTAACTGATCCATCGATAGGTATCAGTTTTTGACTGTTAGAATAGGTACCTACATATACTATCATTAGTAATATAATTATCTTTCAGATTACATACTAACTTGGATACCAGCCGGCCTAGCATGAGCGGCTTATAACGCGCGATATGATATGGTACGGCATGCCGTCTTGCTTACACCTTAGTGGGGTAAGCAAGACAACTTGCCGTACCATATCATATCGCGCGTTATAAGCCGGTCATGCTAGGCCGGCAGAAACTAACTGGACTAAATTGATTATTATGCAGTAAGCATTTTGATGAAAAATATTTCCAAACGCGAGAGCTGAAACGTACTATCACTGTGGAAGCACCAACAAATTGTTCAAAGGATTGTGCGAAGCATGGCCGGGTCGCTAGTGTATAA
The DNA here is from genome assembly GCA_949710035.1 of Crambus lathoniellus. Taxonomy (NCBI): domain Eukaryota; kingdom Metazoa; phylum Arthropoda; class Insecta; order Lepidoptera; family Crambidae; genus Crambus; species Crambus lathoniellus. Next base: position 11,845,173 of record OX453313.1, on the reverse strand, counting down.
TAAATGATTTAAAATCTCTAGGAGTTTTTCTTAAATATGCATACTTCACCGCAGAATCGAAGTTTTAGCCATGCAAAATCCCTTCCCAAGATGGGAATTTTAGTTATATTAATAATATTACTATTAATAATATTAATATATTATTATTAGACGACCTCCGTGGCCGAGTGGTGTACGCACCGGTTTCAAGGTGTCGCTATCTCTAGAGGTCCCGGGTTCGATCCCTGGGGGGTACCGCGTAACTTTATGGATATGAACTTCATACGTTGAACTTTAAGTCAATTTTGTAAAAAAAATAGCTACTATAAGTTATTTGTTTTGTGACTTCGGGTATAATGATAGCTAGCTAGCAACGTTCAACAGAACAAAGTAGCAAATCTATCAAAATAAGGAATTCAAGTGACAGTTGAAGCCGATACCCATACCCATATTTTTTAGCCGGTAGCCCCCCAAGTCGGGTAAATGTTGAAAACTATTTTTTTTATATTTCCTCGGGTCTGGGTGTATGTGGTAATTACCTGTCGTTGTTTCTAATTTCCATAATAATAGTGCTTAAGCTACTATACTTTGGTATTGGAACAATGAGTGTGATCGTGTCCAATATATATTTATTTATTACTGTAATTATTTAATATTATCGATATCGATATTAATCTGAAAAGCGACATGACGCACATCACTGACACGCATACATAAACAATTTTACACACACAAATGCGATCCAATTTCGGTTTCGTTTGACAGCTCGTGGTTGTTCCTCTATTCCGATAGGTATATTAACTTTATGGGTCAAACCACAACCTTTGTCTCGCAACTTAAATCTGCAAACTGATCTCAATCCCCTAAAGATATATATTTCTATATAAAATTTTGATCATTAGAAGAGCACTGACTTATGTGTTACAATAGAGTTAAAGAGAGAGGGAAGATGTTGATGTTACTCGATGTGAAATACGGTGTAATGTTGCACGCTTCTTATTAATATTCGAAAATAAAGAATGTTGCCATTCGCCCTACGGCTACTTAAGGATAGTTTAGTGCTTGAAATAGGCCATTGAAAATTATATCGATAATATTAATGTTCCATGACTTTATAATATATTTATGTCGTCTATTCTAAAAAAAGGAAATATTCATCAAAAACGGTTCAGTGTTTAAGGCGTGTAAAGGTTAAGGGCATACAGAGTTACTTTCTGATTTACGCTATAGTATTGATATTGATGGCTAATTAAGTGTGTGATGGCAAACAAAATTTTAGTGTCGTGTAGTTAGCCACTATACGCAGTAACCTACCCCGCAACCTCACCTCTCCGACCCTCATTATCAGCATCATCAGCCCCTTAGTAGTCGACTGCTGGCATATACAATGACTCCTCCTTAGAGCGCCACAAAGAGCGGCTGTTATCGACTTGCAGCCAACGGCTGCCAGCAAACTACCTTTATTGTGTTCATTTGGAGGGTAAGTTGCCTTACACCACTCTTGGGAGCTGGCTTGAGGATCGCAAGGACGCAGATTTTTCCGATGACGCTGCTGCCAGTGACACTTATTTGCGTCTTGAGCCGTCGGTCGATGCTTATACCGCCATCAGTCGGTCGACAGAGTCTCATCGGATAATTAGCAGAAGGCACCACGAGCAGGTTGGGGTCGGCCAGATATTATTTCGTTTCACGCTTACCCCCGCATGCCTTTTAATTGTGCACTACGCAAAGTTTTGCACAATGTTCCGAGACACGCCAAAAAGTTTTGATCCTCAATCAACTATCGATAAGCTCAACACAACACTACTGGGAACTTGCTCGATGGTGAGCGATAGTAGTGGTCGCCGCGGGCCGCGTACGCGCCACCCTTTCATTTTCTAATTATATAACTGGCAACACTGGCCCGTGCGCGACTGCAACTCCTACAGTTTTTGAACTTAGAATTACCGAGCATTATGGCCGTAGAACTTTTTACCGGCCCTGGCTTCTAAGGACTTCAGCCGAGAGCATAATGATCACAAAACACAAGGAATAAATTAAAAGTAGGTATCACTCGTTGCCACCTTTGAATGATCTAATTAGTTATCTGGCGACACTGGCCCGCGCGCGCGATCGCAACGTAACTCACAGATTTTTTCGCGATTTCGAGGCTGGCCCTATAGTAAAAGTTTTTTGTATTGATTCATCCCCTAACTATCGGCCAGTCAATTTCGATATTTCGATCGGCTGATTTATAATCGTCAAATGCGCGCACTGCACTATAACCCAATACACATAGCTTATAATACTACTAGTATAGGAATATTATTTATATTATCTGTGCTTATATATACTGTGTCATACTTAATCCCAGAACGATCAAACTATCGCCCGATTAAAAATCACAAGTGCGCGCGGCTCTTTGAGATATATTATGATAGCCAGTTCCAGAGTAATTACGGATTCTGGTAGTGCGCTTCCTTACTTACCTTACTTACCTACCTTCAGCCTTATCTTCACTTTAACATCAGGTGCGATGAGGGCTAAGTGCTACAAGGCAACAAAGTTAGTAGCTGTCGCAGTTTTGTGTGGAAGCCCTGAACTCGTGATTACTGTGGCATACGCATGCTTAGTCAAGGTGGTCACCCAGCGAGCAATGGAGAGAGCGATGCTTGGTATTTCCCTGCTCGATCGAATCAGAAACGATGAGATCCGCAGGAGAACTAAAACGAGCGACATCGCTCGAAGGATTGCTCAGTTGAAGTGGCAGTGGGCGGGACACATGGCTCGGAGAACCGATGGCCGTTGGGGCGGAAAGGTTCTCGAATGTCGACCGCGAACCGGACGACATTTTCCGTGGGCAGGCCCCCTACAAGGTGGACCGACGATCTGGTCAAGGTCGCGGGAAGCCGCTGGATGCGGGCAGCGCAGGACCGATCGTTGTGGAGATCCTTGGGGGAGGCCTGTGCCCAGCAGTGGGCGTCGTACGGCTGAAATGATGATGATAATGACGCATGCTTAGGATCATTTTTATATTATCAACTCGCATGTTATTTATTACTCGCATGCTCATATGGAGTAAGTGCGGTCACGCAATGTCCAATGTGGGATAGTACGTAGGTAATTGGTGGTACTGTAACGGAGTTTTATTATAAGTACTTTGTCATAGTGACTGATTTGATGGCTGCTCTATAGTTTTTATTACATCTCCAATTAAGGTGAAGTGATATGGGCCTAAATTGTCTCTTTTTCAAAGCAAGGAGTGAAGAAGAAGCGAGGTTTAATGTGGTTTACATTTGTTTAGACAGTTAATGTGGTTTGAGTTTAAAGTATAGAGGCCTTACTGTGAGCTGTCAAACAATGTTATAGTATTCCCAACAAAAATTTTGGCGATAAGAATAATGCTATATTATGAGTGTTAAAGTAGATTTTTTTTAAACCTAAGGTGCTAGTGAGGTAATAAGAATAAGCGGTATAGCGTGCTATAATATAACCCTCTTCGACCTTATTTGGGCCCAAGATTTTAGAGCTTAAAGTGATATTTGGGTTATAGAATAGTGATATATGAGTGATACAATAGAGTTACAATAGAGCTGTTGGAGCAGTTATTATCACCTTAAGTGTTTTAAAAGCGATTGACAGATTAGAACCGCAATCTAAAGAGGTATATAAGTTGCAAAAATCACTCTCGTAACTCTGTAAGTAATGTATTAGTGATAGACAGGTTACAAAAGCAATCTAAAGAGGTAGGTATATAAGTTGCAAAAATCACTCTCATAACTATATATCACATATAATAAGGTAGCAGTGCATTGTTGATTGCAGGATGGAGCTATACACTGCCTATAGCGCTATCTCGCTTACAATATTACTGTAACCACAGAACACGGAAAGATTTTTTTGTCAACATTGTTTGACAGTTTGCTCGTAGTAAGGCCCGGGCCATTAGGAACAAAGCTATCCGAAACTTTCTTTTCACACTTAGATTATTAGCAATGCGAACTTCTAAGTTTTTAATTATTTAATTTTTGCATTCAAAGTTTTCTTATGTTAGAAATAGTACTAGAAAAGTAAAACAACTTCTTAGTTACCAAATACTAATCTTTTACTATAACCTATAACTTTGAACCCGGGACCTCTAGAGATAGCGGCACCTTGAAAACCGGTGCGTACACCAGTCGGCCACGGAGGTCGTCAGTCATCTAACTATAGAGTTTGTGTGTTTGTTTGAACGCACTTATCTCAGAAACTACTGGACCGAATTGAAAAAATATTTTTGTGTTGGATACGTTGGATAGTCCTTTTATCGAGGAAGGCTAAGGCTATATTTTATCATAATAAAATTACTACTTATAAAACGTTTACACCCATAAAATTAGCTGTCAAAATAGACTATCGGATGTTAGCATTATGACATTTTTTTGTAAGTATTAAAAATAACCACCGGGTGTGATATAGTGGCACTATACTCTACCCATAAATTTATTATACCTACTCTAGTATAAATAAGTTTATATGACTCTACCTTGCTACTAAAGAGTGCGCCAGATACGTCTGCGCGCAGTCCAAATCGAATACTAGTATTTTTCCTTAGCCTAAGAACAAAAAAACGAACTGTAACTAGCGCCAAAAACGCCTCAGTTGCGTGGTTGCGCCCAGAGATATTTGACACAGACTCTATCCGTTTACTCAACCCATCGTACGCAGGCTAAGTGGTCGTGATTATGCATAGATAGATATAATGTAATATTTATCTTCGACTCTATTTTATTTTAATCAACGTAGGTAGTCTATGGTTCAGTGGTTAACAGAAAGGGTAAGTATCGATCCCCCCGGATTTGCGGGTGCATATAATAATCCGCACCGTGAAAATGGTTAATCGAATGGTATTATTCAAATTGGTCGCCTCCGGCTAGTGCGCGTCGTGTCATGCGTCGGGTTTTTATAATCGAATAGACATGGGTTGGTATCGATATGAAATGTCGATTGTTTTTTTGAAAGTGATTTTGTTTACATTTAAGACCTAAGTTGAAACTCTACTAATTTCTTAACATTTTAAGACTTTCTACTAATATTTTAAATGCTGAAGCTTGTGAGGATGTATGTAGGTATGTATGTTTGCCACTCTATCACGTTAAAACTACTGAAACCGGTCTGGATGACATTATTTGGATCAGATATAGATTAGAGACTGGAATAACACAAACACTTTTTATCTCAATATTCCCATGGGGATGGTTGCCTCGCAGATAAAACCGCGCGAAGCAGCTAGTTATTTATAAATAGTTCGCTCTTCTTATCTTCGTAGTCGATGTCGTTTTCTTTGCTTATAATTTGCCTGTGACAATATATTTTCTCTGAATAGTTTTACGAAAGAAAACTGAAAGTTACTTCTGAAATAATTACTTAAATAAAGAAAGTTTACAACTTGGTCTATCTAACATGAATAAGTTACAACTTACAAGGCAGTTGTTATGATCGAAATAATTACTTAATAAAGAAAGTTGACTACTTGCTCTAACATGAATAAGTTACAACTTACAAGGCAGTTGTTATGATCTCCAAGAATCCTAGCTTCCTAAATGTTGTATGGCTCCAATACTATTTAAAGCTAAGCAACAAAGGTAAACTATTAAAACTAATATTGGAAAGGACCTTTAATCTTGTTAATGACTTTTTACATTATGAATAACACAATTTGACATTTATTTAATTTACATCTATTGTACATCTATTTGTTTATTCACTATAGTTTCTTTCTTTCTAGTATGTTTCAATTGAGTTTATATTATAATTGACATTTTATTGCAATTTAATTGACATTTACGAACTTAATGAAATAATAATTACAGTTTTTTGACAATAAATACTTATTTGCACGTCGAAATATTCGACTTCGTATACCATATCAATGCAAACAAATGAAATTGAAATTGAACAACTTTTTAACAATTTCATTCAACTCCATAAAAAACGCTGTTTTGTACAGAACAATCAAGAATCGATTTAAAACAAGCACATCACTATTACAGTATGCGCGTACTTGTCAAGAGTTGGCGCTGGTTTGACAGGCAAGAAACATGGCGAATGGCGGGAACTTGATATGAATCTTTCATTTTTCACATTAACATGACTACCTATTTATGACTGCGGGCAAGTTATTTATAATGTGCAACCTATGACGTTATCTTGGGATCTGTATTTTAATTATAAGAGTGTGGTTGTGTATTGTTAAACACTATAGATTGACGATAATAATTAAGTTGTACTTTGAAGATTTACGAGAGTTTCTATAGTCCAGACCGCTATTTTTTGTTGTAATAATTATTTAACAAATCGTAACAAAATGTTGTGTAGGTATTTTAGGTAAACTTTTAGTACAGGTACGGTAAAATGGTAACTATAACCTACTTTGCTCCTATAAGGCTGCTGTACACGGGTAGAGTAAACGGTAGAGTGAACTAGCATACTACTCTACCAGTTCTCAGTACTCTACCAGTTTTAGTAAAGTAACTGTTTATGTTACAGTCAAAACCCTTAACCAGACAAAAACCTTATTGACCGGTAAAATTAGTCAATAAGGTTATTGACTAAGGGCCGATTTCACCGTTCCCAATGGAAGCCGAGTTTAATAGAACTTGGTTCTGCTTAATCGAGATTAGAAATTAGTTCTGATCGTGGTTTACGTCGCACCAGTTTCACCGGCTTCGTTTTAATCCCGTTTACTAAAACTTAGTTTAGCATTGACAAAGAATGAACGAGTGAATGACATGACGAGTTGCGAAAAAAGTGTTGCAATTAAAGAAATTGTTCACTCATTTATGTACTCTTCTTACGTTCTTTATATACTCTGTCACATCCCCCGCAGTGATAGTGTGGTGTAGACGGGACAGGTATACAGCCGTAGTCGGTATGGCAGCTCGCAGCAGGAAGTTGGGCCCTGTCGGTGCGGTACCATACTGGTTTTTCGACGCCCGCTGACGATGTCGCCTTTGTTTCCGAACCTCGGTAAAACCTTGGTCATCTTGGCCCGGAAGGACAACATTCGTTGCAAGCGCTCTTCTCTCGGTGTCTGACTTCAGCGGCCGCGAACTTGTTTTGGCGGCAGCAACAGCAGCATAGTTGACAGGCGCGCGTGGCGCATCCGCTGTAGGAAGCGGCGGCGGCGCGGCGCGGGCGGGAGGCGCGCTCCTCACGGGGTCGGCGCTCGCGGCCGGCAGCGGTGGCGGCGCTCGGGATTTGTCGGGCCGTGGCGGAGTCGGCGAAGAAACTGCTGACTTGCAACTCGACGCTGTCGATGTATCGAGGCATGCCCCGCGTCGCATGTTTACATTCGAGCCCACGATCGGTGACCTAGTTACAGCGAGTGATTCACGTAAATCGTCAACTTACCGTAATCGTTATGCTTACCTGACCTTCCAGCAAACAGGTTGAACTAAAACCTTCCTCAAGACTCACTCTATCTTCTGGCGACAATTTTTGAGTTTATCGCGTACCTACATATAGACAGATAGACAGATGCGGCGGAGGACTTTGTTTTATCATATGTAGTGATTAGCGGATCGCAATTAGCAATGAGTTAAGAAACCCTGTAAAAGTGGTAAAGTAAAGGGTAAAGTTCTGTAAACTATTTTATCTTCCCAAAAGTTGACGGAGTCACTTAAAAAAAAATAACCACGAAATAAAAAAAAAACAGCTGTTCCATAGATTTTGATCTATTCAATTTAAAATTTTCTATGGAACAGCTGTTTTTTTTTTTTCGCGATTTTTTAATGTTGGTACCATAGTAAAAGTTGTTTGTATGCATGAGTACCCCTTAAAATTTTTGATCGTGTTTCCAGCCCCACACGGTATATGGTATAGGTAATCTCTTCCAGGCCACCATGGGTGCACAAACAAGATATAATAAATATACTTATACCAGAAATATATTTAGAGGTAAAAAATAATAAATGAATGGAAATCACGTAGATAAGGAAAGGAAATGACTTCGAAATTGATCGCCAAAGAATTTCAGAGTCTGGGCTTTTCTGAGTTATCAGCAATCAGTATCCCAATAGTCGTTCACATCCGTTGTGTTATACTACAAATCTGCGCTACATACGTTCCGATTTGGTCTGGCCAGACCAAATCGGCGGTCGGATCGGAGCGTGTGTAGATACTATAACAATAATTTATGTTAAGTTAGTATAAGTGGTCAATAATGCCCTCTACACTACGCTATGTGTACTAGATAGGTCTCATAATGTTAATGGGCGATTTTCTGAAAGCTCAGTCACTAGATGGCGCTGTCCCACCTATGCAGTTAGAAGGAACGGAACGTTATAAATTTTACTTTGACGCGACTTTTTTACGTAAAACGGAACGTCAGACAGATGTTATTTATTTACCTAAATCTTTAAATTTACCTATTTCGTTTCTGTTCCTCACAGTAGTACTTATTTAATATATTATTAGTTTCCTTTGGGTTGTTAAATAGTAAATAATTTAAATATGTATCATACCAAAATATACCATAGACATGTACATACTTATTCAACGCCATCTAGTGAAGCAATTGGAAGCTTTTTTTTTTAATGGGCTCTCAGAAAATCGCTCATTGTCGCAAGATGTCGCTGTTTAGTGATGTTTGCTCTAGTAAAAAATAAAAGTAGTTACTAATAAACACATAATATTTTTTGGATACTTATTTGTTACGATAAAATTAATATTTATAAGAAAGATATTTAAATTATAAAACTTTTATATCTTAGAGCATAAAAATATTATTAGTAGTGCTACTCGCCACTAGATGACGCTAAGAGACAATATTCTAGGTCAATGATATTCGTCATTGTTCTAGGTACTTGTTTTTAGGGATATAATGAAAGGTTATCTTTTTCTAGGAAACACACCTATTTTTTCTTTTCTTTTTATTCTCATAAATTATTGAGATAATAGATAATTGAAAATGGTATATTCTAAAAGGACGCAAGTAGGTACAATATCAGGAATAATTTTTAAGCGATTCCTTAGTCTCAAAATTTCCTTTCTCTAACTTTCAAATTAAAAAAAAACTGCCTATGTCATGATGTTTTATCTAGAGATGTTCATGTTCCTATAGCATGCTAGTATGTTGTGTCGATAATAATAGCATTTTTGTTAAAAGGGATTATTTATTTTTATTTGGTCAGATGCAATAAATCAACACTACACTTGATTTATTTCGTCTCACATGTGATATACAACTGTAGTTTTAAAAATGCTATACTTTTCATGACTTGTAAGCTTATTTAACCAACTTGCTCAATACTTTAAAACAAGGTTTTTAAAATCTTTGTTTGTGTAATAATAAAACAAAGACATTTCAGTATCTTACCCATTTTTAATTGAAAATAATCGATAATAATTCGATAACTGAGTCAAGCAAACATCACTATTAAAATGACAGTAACTTTGACATTTTGTTTGTTTACTTTGTTTTTAATTAAATTAAATTAGGTACCTATTACTTTTTTGCATTCACAATGCAATTTTTATTATTGAAAAATGGAAAATGATATTTTCTGACGATGAAAACGACTCCGTGGCTCAGTGGTTAGAGCAGTCGCCCGGATAGCGAAAGGTCGTGGGTTCGAGTCCCATCGGAGCTCGTTGTGAGACGGGTAGATTTTTCCAAATACTTCATTTTCTGCTTGTTTTTTTTCTTTTTAGGGACTAATTCGGGCAAATGCATACACGCTAGGACTTCCTGACATTGATAATTTTACACATTTTTTAAAATATCTTAATAAGTAAGCGACCAAAAAATTTTCAAAAATGTTGTTCATGTTTAATTAGTTCGAATCTCGAAAAATGGTTTTCGAATTTTACTGCCTTGCAAAAAATGAAATGTTGTCAATTACACCACTGGGGCTTTTGATGAAATATTATAATAATAGAAATCTTTCTCCATATTGTAACATCAATATAACTACTGGTGATTACCTTTTACTATTATATTTTCATTAATATTGTAGAGCTATACTTTAATATAGGTACCTACATAACGTAAGAAGTACTTTGTCTTAGATTCGGGAACAAGAAAATAATGATATTTATCAACAATAACCCTTAAATACATTCTAATGTTTCAAATTAGCAGTTCCAAGTTTTCGAGAAATCGTCTAGAGCCTTAAATTATAGAATTCAACGAAGTCTGTAGTTAATGAATAAGAGAGAAGTTAGCGAGGCCTGTGATTACGCGTGAGTCAGGACTCGAACCAGCGATATAATCTCTGTGTGGCTATCTCTGATGCGCTTAGTCTCTGTCATTACGGATAGGTCAGATAATTTATAGTTTTTTTTATTAGATATTATAGTTAATTTAGTTGAGACGAGCAGTAGAAAGTACGGGTTTCAGTGTGTTCACGCCGCGCGTGATTCATTCATTCACGTTCATTCGTGGGTGCGCCGCCAACCACCGTCCGCGCAACTCGCGCTCAGTTGGCCGTAAGCAGCCGTGAGGCAAGTTTGTGTGTTTCTGTAGCGACGTGCCGCGCCAGTTACCTACCCGTATCGTGACCGAGATCTCGAGCGTTTTTGCACCTAGGAGCGCCCGGTCCGGGTACGGACTTGTGACCCGTGTGTGTTCGCTTTGAAAAGCGCCGGGAAAGTTTTAGCTGCCTATTAGGGCATTGTGTAGTATAAGAGTGTTAGCTGTAAGAGTATCCCATCGGGGGTTGTGTGGAGATCGTTTTGCCAGGCGCGCGCCGGCGAGACAACGTTCAGCCCCCCTGGATTACGGACACTATTTTCTAGTAAGGTAGGACTAGCTTAATTTACTTAATTTTGCATGAGAAACCTTCGTTTCAATAAACTGTGGAACACAGTAGATGTGGTCATCACAATTGTGCGTGATCATAATTTTTGGTAGCAGAGCTTAGTTGATATAATTAATTTTCATATTAAAATTAACTACATAAAATTTCATAGTAAAAATAAAAAGCGTACCTAAAAAGCGTACCTAAAAATTATTTTTTTTTTGTTGAAATCTCGAGGGTATTTGAAGATCCCGAGACGATTTGAAGTACTAAGAAATTGTTCTAGTAAATTCTCGAAGCGAATGTTTCTCACTTGGTGGATCCGATAATAGATAGACACTTATATAATTGTTGTCACATACTAGTGTTTTGATACGAGTTTACTCGCCTAGATGTGTATATTTTTTTTTGTGTGTCCGGATTTATTTGACGAATAGTTCGTTCGAAAGTGTGTTTATTAGTACCACATACTAGTGATTTGATACGAGTTTACTCGCCTAGATGTGTATATTTTTTTTTGTTTGTCCGGATTTATTTGACGAATAGTTTCGTTCGAAAGTGTTGTTTATTAGTACCACATACTAGTGTTTGTTCCGAGTCCGCTTGCCTAGTTAAAAAAGTGGAACTAGTTTTAATTATTAGTAGTATTAAATTACGAGTATTATTATTAAAAATAGTTTTGTTTTCGTTTGTTGATAACGGTTTAGTAGTTGATTTGCGAGGTTGACTTGGCCGTGCCGTTATGCCATACCCTTAATCCTATACGTTTTGTTTATACCGTTATATTGTTAGCCCTTGAAATTGGTAAGTTGTTAATAATTTATGAAAATAGTAGGGTCCGTGTATGTCGTCCGAATTTTAATTGTGTTTTATATTATCGTGACGCGACCTATTTCTATTGTTTTTTTTTGTTGATGTTTGCCACTTTTATATTTCTTTGTTTGCTTTGTTTATTAAACGGATTATAAATGGCTCCTACGAATCCGATCGCCGTATCCAGGGCTGGCATCCAAGGAGCTTTGCGTTGGCTTGCTTGTGCGGTCACATTAATAGACCGAGCCGACCGGGTAGGTGCGTTGCTAGCTCGGTATGGCGGGCTGGCAGCTCGGCTGCAAGACCTGGAGCGCCACGCCATGGAGTGTCGCGCGTATTATTTAGAGAACCCCCCAGCTGATGATTCCGTGTCGGAACAGCTGGAGCAGGATGTAGCCCAGGCCTATGAGCTGGCTGACCAGTTCACGGAGGCGGCTGAGAGGGCCCTGGCTGTTCGGAAGGGGGAGCCGGTTTTGAGCGGGGAGGTCAAACCTACCCCGACGGCGTTGCTAGGCCGATTGCCTACCTTGGAGATTCCCACTTTTAATGGGGATCTGTCAGCCTGGATGGGCTTCATTAATTTGTTTGACAGTTTGGTGGATTCACGACGGGACTTATCCCCTAGCGAGAAGTTGGCCTATTTGCGCTCCTCCCTGCGAGGAGAGGCCAGCGCGGTAATCCAGCACCTGCTCATCAGTGACGACAACTACCAGGTGGCTCGCCAGCTTCTGGTTAGCAGGTACCAGAATGTCCGGTTACTGGCGGACACCCACGTGGCCACGATTTTGGCCCTCCCGCGAATCACGCGGGTACACCTGTTACGGAGGGAGTTGCTGAACCCGCTACTGTCAGCGGTCAACTCCCTAAGGCGATTGGACCTGCCGGTGGATCAGTGGTCCTTTGTACTGCTGCACATAGTCCTCGCCAAATTGCCCGCTGAAATGAAGGGGCGTTTCGAGCAGAGGTACGGAGGCGACAGCGCCTCGTATCTCCCGCCCTTCGCGGACCTCCTTCGTTTTTTGGAGGACGAATGTAGGGTGACGGACCACCTGGAGCCTGCCCCGGTTCCAGGTGTTGGTCGTATGGTGGCGGCGAGGGAACAGCCCCGTCGCCCGACCAATCGCTATGCTGCCTTCCAGCAGTCCCCTCCCCCCGCACCGAGTGAGCGGTGCAGGTATTGCAGGGGAGATAGGCACATGGTGCACGAATGTGCCAAATTTAGAGGCCTCCGCCCAGAGGGACGGAGGGCCGTTGCTAGACAGCGCCAATGGTGCTATAGGTGTTTGGGGGGACACATGCAGTCGGCGTGTCCCCAGACCGAGGATTGTCGTCTTTGCGGAGGGAGGCATCACCCCCTCCTTTGTTTGGACCGCAAGGACGCCGGGAGCGACCGGGGTTCGAATTCCTCGCGCACGGGCGGGGGCCCGGCAGCCCGGAACCGGTCCCCTAGAGATTCGGCGGGGCTTAGCCCCCCCGTTCAGTCCCCCCCGGAGAGGGGGAACTATAGGAGAGACGCCCCCGCCACGGGCGGGGGTAGGGGGGTACCACAAGAGTACGCCACGGTGGCGATGGGCACGGGCCCTATTTGCTACTCCCCCCCCCTAATGGAGAGGCCTCGATTGGGGTACTATGTACCGAGGCACGCCCCACACGGGTATTACCCTGCACCTAGGAGTGCTGTTGGTCGGGGCCAGTATGTACCCGATTGGGACCCGCTCGCCCGGTACGAGCGTCCCACATTTGGCGCGCCGACTCAGGCGCGAGGGGGACAAGTACCCCCCCAAAATTTTTAATGGCGCCCCTGTCGGACCCAACCACCCCTCCGGAGCTTGTGCTGTTGCCAACAGCCTCCGTGAATGTTTGGGGACCTAAGGGCAATGTTGTCACGGTGCGTGCCCTTTTGGACTCAGGTGCCCAGGGGTGCATAATGTCCAGGTGGCTTGTCCGACAGCTGGGTCTTTTGCTTGTGCCGCATCACGAAGCGGTACGGGGGGTGGGAGACTCGCGGATCCCTGATCCGATTGGTCGAGTTGAGTTCTCCTTCTCCCCCCACTTCGCGCCAAGGCCGAAGATCGGTGCTTCGGCGATAGTTTTTGATAAGGTGGTTGGACCACTCCCGCAAGTGCGAGTGCCGCCATCCACGATTGAGCTGACGTCTGGACTGGCTTTGGCTGATCCTTCCTTCCACCGACCGGGCCCAATACACTTGTTGATTGGTGCGGATGTCCTCGGTCGTGTACTGTGTGGAAGCAAGCGAGTTTTGCAGACAGCCGATCTTGTCGCCTTGTCCTCGTCGCTGGGTCATGTGGTGATGGGAAAGGTACCACAGACACCAGAGACCCCGTCGGTAGACCGCCAGACCATTGTCGGTTCTACTTTGTCCGACGTTCTCCAAAAGTTTTGGGAGGTGGAGGAACCCCCCACTGCCAAGCGGTTGGATCCGTTAGCCGAGGAGTGCGAATTGTTCTACCAGAACAACACTGGGCGCCTCCTCTCGGGTCGCTTGATTACCCGCTTGCCCTTCTTGGCGGCTCGCCCTCCTTTAGGGAGCTCCCGACCGATGGCCGAGAAGAGATTGTTGTCCATGGAGCGTAGGATGGCCAGGGATCCCGCATTCAAGGAGAAGTATATAGACTTCATGCGGGAGTATTTGGACCTTGGGCACATGTCCATCTCGCAGTTGGACTGGCGTAATGTGGAACATTACTTCCTGCCACACCACGCTGTTTTGAAGACTTCCAATGGGAAGATCCGCGTGGTCTTTGATGGTTCAGCGCCCACGTCAACCGGAGTGTCGTTGAATCAGTGTCTGCATGCGGGGCCGAAGTTGCATCACGATGTCTGTGATGTTTTGACCAACTTCCGCCGGCACGCTGTCGTCTTTGTGGCCGATATCCGCATGATGTTCAGACAGACCGTGATTCACCCGGAGGATAGACGATACCAGCTCATCCTTTGGCGTGAGGATCCCCAGGATCCGATGTTGGCTTACGAGCTGAACACCAACACTTATGGTTTGCGGTCGAGCCCCTTTGTGGCGATCCGTTGGCTTTTGGAGCTCGCAGAGCGCGAACGGCTACGCTATCCCCGGGCATCTGCTCTTATTGAGGGGGGGGCCTTATTTGTCGACGATATCTGCACGGGGGCCTCGAGCTTAGATGAGGCTCTCGTCTTACGTGATGAGCTGATTGCGCTCTTGAGGGCTGGTGGCTATGAGTTGCGGAAGTGGCTGTCTAACTCACCGGACCTATTGGCAGATTTGCCTAAGGACCACCAGCAAGAGCCGCTCCTCTTTGAAAATCCGGAGACTCCAGACATGCTGTCTGTTTTGGGAGTCCAGTATCGACCAGTCCCGGATTTGTTCACATATAGATTGGAACTGCCAGACCCAAAGGTCTGGACTAAACGCACGGTGCTGTCTACTGTAGCCCGTACCTTTGATCCGAACGGTTGGCTCAGCCCTGTAGTGTTTTCGATGAAGTGCTTCCTACAGGAGCTCTGGGCTGCGGAATTGTCATGGGATGAGCCCCTCTCTGGTAGCCTCCTACGAGAGTGGGTGAGGTTCGTGTCATCCCTACCCGACGTCAATCGGGTTTGTATACCGAGGCAAATGCTGCCTTCGGGAAAGTTTAAAGCCTCCCTGCACGGCTTTTGTGACGCGTCCGAAAGCGGATACGCGGCAGCCGTTTACATCCGAACGGTGGATGCAGCAGGCGTTGTCGCCGTACACTTAGTTACGGCCAAGAGTAAGGTCGCCCCCCTTCGGACTAGGCTAACCATTCCGAAGTTGGAGTTGTCCGGCGCCACTCTCTTAGTACGGCTACTCAATCATGTTGCCGACACCTTGGGAAACGGTGTCGACTTGGAGTCGATATTTGCGTGGTCTGACAGCCAGGTCGTCCTTTGTTGGCTGAAGAGTTCCGTCCACACCCTTGAGGTTTTTGTGGCCAACCGGGTCTCACAAATTCAGACTTCAAAGGCCCCGTTGATTTGGCGCCACGTACCGGGCGAATTGAACCCCGCAGATTGTGCCTCCCGCGGCTGCGAGGCGCCTGAGTTAGTGGACCACCACCTATGGTGGAGTCCATCATGGTTGTTACGGCCTGAGCGCTCATGGCCTGCCACCCCGGCTGTGGCCAGAGTCCCAGACCTAGGCATGCGTGTTCACGCCGTGGAGACGGTGGCGGCTCCGCAGATGGAGTTTTTGTTAGACCGCTACAGTTCTCTTGATAAGTTGCTCGGCGTGACTGCTTGGATGAGGCGTTTTGTGCGAAATTGTCGCCAGCCTCAGGAGAAATCGTTGTCTCCGGTCCTCGCCCCACAAGAGCGGCAAGACGCTCTGTTGCATTGGTTGCGAGTGACGCAACAGCTAGAGTTTGAACCGGAGCTGAAAGCCCTGCGCTCAAGTAAGTCCAAGTTGAAGGGACCCTTGGTGCGGTTGAATCCCTTCTTGGACAGTACCGGATTGCTGCGTGTCGGAGGTAGGCTCAGACATGCCAACCTGCCGTACGGATCACGCCACCCTTTGTTGCTCCCCAAGGATGGACCGTTAGTTAGACTGTTGATTACAGACCGACATGTAAAGAATGCTCATGCCGGTTGTAATGCTTTGACCGCGCTCCTCCAACGAGAGTTCTGGATTTTGTCAGCGCGGAGAATAATCCGATCCGTTATTTTTCGTTGTCTCCCGTGTTATCGTTTGCGCGCCGATACGATGCAGCCCCAGATGGGTGATTTGCCTGCCGATCGAGTGAACGAATCGATGCCCTTCTCAGGAGTTGGAACGGATTTTGCGGGGCCATTTACCGTTAAGACATCGCGGCTTCGTAATGCTAGAACGGAAAAGGCTTACTTGTGTGTATTTGTTTGTTTGGCCACTAAAGCGGTCCACCTGGAGGTGGTTAGTGCCCTCACCACAGAAGCCTTTGTAGCCACGTTGAATCGTTTTGTGTCTCGCCGCGGAATGCCGTCGTTAATCAGGTCCGATTGTGGAACCAATTTCAAGGGCACCGATAGGTATTTAAAGGAAGTTTGTGAATTTTTGGATAGGAATAATTTTGAGATCGGATCCACACTCTCTCGCAGAGGGGTACGATGGCAGTACTCCCCGCCATCCTGCCCCCACTGGGGAGGGATTTTTGAAGCAACTGTAAAGGCCGCTAAAACTCACCTTCGTCGCGTTATTGGGGAGACGGTCCTCACGTTTGAGGAACTCGCGACCGTATTTTGTAAGGTTGAGGCGGTCCTCAACTCGCGTCCGTTGTGTCCGTTGTCTTCGGACGCGAATGATTTAGAGGCCCTTACGCCGGGCCATTTTTTGATTGGCAGACCGCTTAACGCCTTGCCGGAATATCCTTATTCCGAAGTGCCCTCCGGACGGCTCTCGCGATTTGAATTGCTCCAGCAGCTTACGCAGAGTTTTTGGCGCCGTTGGCATCTGGAGTATTTGCACATTTTGCAGCAACGCGTTAAGTGGTCGGATAGGACGACCCCACCCAAGACTGGAGACCTCGTGTTGGTAAAGGATCCAAACCTGCCGCCCCTCCGCTGGCGTTTAGGACGCATTGTTCAGCTTCATCCGGGGTCGGATGGTGTGCCCAGGTTTGCCGAGGTCCTGGTGGGGGACTCTGTTTTGAAGCGAGCGATCGCTACCCTCTCTCGCCTGCCCTTAGATTGAGTTGGCGGACAGTTTGCTACTGTCCGGGACGGGGGGATGTTCACGCCGCGCGTGATTCATTCATTCACGTTCATTCGTGGGTGCGCCGCCAACCACCGTCCGCGCAACTCGCGCTCAGTTGGCCGTAAGCAGCCGTGAGGCAAGTTTGTGTGTTTCTGTAGCGACGTGCCGCGCCAGTTACCTACCCGTATCGTGACCGAGATCTCGAGCGTTTTTGCACCTAGGAGCGCCCGGTCCGGGTACGGACTTGTGACCCGTGTGTGTTCGCTTTGAAAAGCGCCGGGAAAGTTTTAGCTGCCTATTAGGGCATTGTGTAGTATAAGAGTGTTAGCTGTAAGAGTATCCCATCGGGGGTTGTGTGGAGATCGTTTTGCCAGGCGCGCGCCGGCGAGACAACGTTCAGCCCCCCTGGATTACGGACACCCCGGGGTGCGCCAGACGCTTTGCGTGCGTCGGCGTCGTACGGGAAGGCTCTGGCGACAGCCGTGACGTGACAGAGGAGAGAAGCCACATGCAATACGAAATTAGCTGTCAAAATGGACTGTCGTATGAAAAAGTTTTAGTTCCAAAGATTATCATCACCGTAACAGAAAAAGCTTACTTACTTTAGAAGGATAAACTTATAAGTATTTTCGTGGCGGTATCCCGTGGTAATTTTTGACGAGAAAAGTGCCCTCATCATCATCAGCTATTTAATATCCCCACTTCGGGCACTGGCCTTCCTTATGGATGGATAAGGAAAATGGGCTATGACCCACCAAGCGGACCCAATTGGGTTAGTAGTATTAACGATTGCAAATGCAGCCGGGACCAACACGCCTTAACGTGCCTTCCGAAGCACGGAGGAGCTCGAAATGAATAGGTTTTGGTCACCCATCCCGTGACCGACCATTGAGAAAGTTGATAATAACTGCGCCACGGGCTCCTCTAAAAAAGTGCTCTAGGAAACAAAAATAGTTTTCAATAACATGCAGATATGAAAAGAAAGTGTTGTTTATTGATTTTGTTTTTGATTATTATTTTTTTATCCACAACGGGGTAGCACTTAGCCTTCATCACACCTGATGGTAAGTGGTGATAAGGCTGAAGGTGGAAGCGCACTACTCCCGGAATCCTTAATCACTGAGGAACTGGCTATCTTATCTCTAACTGCCGGAACACAATAATGCTGGAAACATCATTGTTATGGCGTCAGACTTAGATAAGATGGTGGTAGCTAGCCAGTCGGACTAAGAACAAGTCCTACCACCAACCAAACCGAATACAATATGTACCCCCACTGGGAATCGAACCCGGGACCTCTCGGTCTGAAATCAGTGGTGTGGTGGTGAAGTCATTGGCACCCATAACCTTATACCTACCTATACTAGCGGATCCTCGCGGTTTCACCCGCGTGGTACCCGTTCCCGTGGAAATATCGGGATAAAATATAACATGTCACTCGGGAAGAATGTACTTTCTAATGGTGAAAGAATTTTCTAAATCGGTCCTGTAGTTTCGGAGCCTATTCGATGCAAACAAACAAACAAACAAACAATCAAATCTTTCCTCTTTATAATATTATGTATAGATTAAAGCATGTAGTTTTCAGTAAATATTGACTCAGTCAAAAGTAAAATTATGAAAAAATATTTATTTAGTGTAATAACAAATACTATGAAGACTGAAGTACGAGTCAGACACCCAATTGCAGGAAGCTCCATTAAAGTTAATGCTTAATTAAATTTATTGCTGTCACTTTTTATTTCTTGACAACGAAAAGTGACAGCAATAGACTTAATGAAGCATTAACTTTAATGGAGCTTCGTGCAAGTGGGTGAGAGTCCTTCAGCTGGAATACAATCAAACCACGTCAATTAGTTTACGTCAAAGAAAACAGTAAAGTTTCAGAAGTTAATTTAATTGAGTAAACAAATGAAGCTCGTTCGAAGTTCTCTCGGTTGTATTACAGTACAGGCACAGTCTAATGTAGGTAGACTGTGGTACAGGTGAGTGTTTATGTATAGCTCCGTTTTGCTCCTCTCCACTTCGGTATAAAAGGCATCCTTAGGGCTTCCACACGAAACTGCGATGCGACGTCGCATCACATAGGTAAATATGCGGCGCGCCATGCTAAAAGAAACCTTATTGTCTGTAAAATACTTGACACATCGTCACATCTCATCATATAACTTCGCAAAAATCAGCGATGCGATGTGAATTCGCAGTTTTGTGTAAGAGCTCTTATCGTGCATGTTATACGAGTTTGATTTCCGTAGTTCAATTGTTTAGCTTGATGTTCTATCGACTATTTCAGGAATCTTAACTATTGAAACTTTAGGGTTAGAACAATATTATAAGCAATAACAAACTCATAGCGTATAATTTAATTAAACTATAATGTAGCAACGGTTACGAGACGGTGGAGCAAATTCCGCTTATGTCGGTCCAGCGAGCTAACGAACCCGGCCTAGTCATGACTCCGATATACACTAGTTCGACACTTGAACCACCAAAGCAAAGACATCAACGAGATCTTTTGTGATTTTAATGCCTTTTTTTAAAGGATTAATAATGATTTTAAAGGATTATTTATGAATCAATCAATCAATCAATGCTTTATTTGCACACAAAAGAAATACAGAAAGAAACAATCACAAAACAGAAGAGTATACAAAAGGCGGCCTTATTGCTAAACAGCAATTTCTTCCAGGCAACCTTGGGTAAAAGAATAAATAATTACTTATATAAGGACAGGGGGGAGTGGGTGCGCATTAATAAAATATTATATACGTAATTTAAAAGTATATAAATAATAAGGCAGTAATAGTAAATAAAAGATAAGTAAGTATAAATAATTAATCAGCAGTATTGGAAAAGAAATAATTTCGAACTTTATCTCTAAATGACCTTAAAGTTTGAGCCTTCCTGATATCCTCTGGTAGAGAGTTCCACAAACGAACAGCGTGAACAGAAAAGGAATAGGAAAAGAAGTCGGTCGAGTGCCGTGGAACATTAAGAGAGAGGTTAGTTGCAGATCGCAAAGTGCACTGCGAAGAAGAGGAATGAAAAGAGAAACAGGTTTTGAGGTATGGTGGAGTGGTTGGTAGGAAAAGGATGGAGTAGAGGAGCGTAAGAGTATGTAAGTCCCTGCGCCGGCGAATAGGGAGCCAATTAAGTTTAGAACGGAAATGAGGCACATGGTCATATTTACGAAGGTTAAAGATGAATCTAGTGCAGACATTCTGCAGTCGCTCAAGTTTATTAAGCAATTCCTCAGATAGATCAGTGTAACAGATATCAGCGTAGTCAACAATAGACAGCAGGAGAGATTGAGCTAATATCGCCTATTGTCTATTGCCTTGCCTATCGGCACCAAAAGGTGCCGGTAGGCAAGTAATTTCGGAGTCGATTGAGCGAGCTGTAGGCCCCAAATAGTAGTCCGATCAACGGGGCATATGTAACCCGATAAATTCCCCCGTCGTTCAAATTTGGCACGATTGTAGAGTAAGTAATGCTGATTAAGGATCTGCAAGAATCCAAGAATATTTCCCACGCCAAGTTAGTCATTTTTGACGTGCCGTGAGAGCGTGAAAATCGCTTCCAATTTCTTTGAGAATGGTTCCTTAGCCTCATTACTTTCTGTATGCGTACCTTTTACTAGGTAGAATAAGGTAATAAAGCTAGAAAATAATATTTCTTGCTAGAAGTTGAGATTTTGACCTAAATGTGAAAACATAAAATTGCTTTTAATTTCTCCGTTAATGTTTTCTTGGCCTAAAATACCATCTGCATACGTACGTATTACGAGCTAGAATGAGTATATGCAGGAATCCAATAACATTTCTTACCAGAACTTGAGATTTTTACCTAAACATGAAAACGTTAAATCGCTTCTAATTTCTCTGTTAATGGTTCCTTAGTCCTATACGCGTACCTATTACTAGATAAAATTACTTTATAAAGGAATTAAAAATCATTTCTTGCTAGAAGTTGAGATTTTAACTCAAACGTGAAAACATAAAATTTCTTCTAATTTCTCCGTTATTGTTTCCCTAGCCTCAAATACTTTCTGCATAACGTATTACGAGTTAGAATGAGTATATGAAAGAATCGAAAAACATTTCTTACTAGAACTTGATATTTTTACCTAAACGTGAAAACGTTAAACCGCTTCTAAAATCTCTGTTAATGTTTTTTCAGCCTCAAATACGTATGTATACGTATATACGTATGTATTTATAACAAGAATGATTACATGAAGGAATTCAGAAACATTTCATAATAGAAGTTGAGAGTTTTACCTAAACGTGAAACCGTAAAAACGCTTATAACTTATCTGTGAATGTTTCCTGAGCCGCAATTACTTTCTGTATACGTACGTATTTCTAGTTAAAATAAGTAAGTATGTAAAGAAATTTAAAAACATTTCTCACTTGAAGTTGGATTTTTACATAAACGTAAAAATGTAAAATCGCTTCTTGTTTCTATGTGAATGTATGTATTATTATGTTGTATAACAAAAGTAGTTTTTAAAAGTTGAGATTTTTACCTAACCGTGAAAACATAAAATTGCCTCAAAACTCTATGGAAATGTTTCCTTAGACTGTCAGGTCCAAAAAGCTTAGACTAAGTACTGAGGTAACTGGAGAGTGCAGTACTAACACTTTTTGTGGCAATGTGGCTGTCTTCCGTCTCACCTACACTTTGAAAAAATACGTATGGTCATATGAGACAACTGACAGCCACTACGTACTAAATGACAAATTTGCTGAACACACTTTTTTATTCAGGATGAAAACTCCAGTCACCTCAGTATTTAGTCTAAGCTCTTTGGTCAGGTCTCACCAATATGAGACAGATGAAAATAAATAATCACGAAGAAGTTTTATAGGTCCGTGACGTGACAGATAAGTCTGCGCGCATGCGCGACTGGGACATTTTCGACGCTAATACAGTACATGGTTTTTTACTAATCTTACGGAAAAGATTAGTATTCGATTTTGACCGCGCGCAGACGCGAAAGCGGCCATGGAAGAAATTACAGTTTTGTATCGTAGGTACGACAGTTAAAACTATTTTCCATACAAAATTACCGATTTTATTTTACAATTTTCCGTAATAAAAAGTAGCTTAAGTTACTCTCCAGCTTTCAAACTATCCCCATACCAAAAATTACGTTGATCAGTTGCTCCGTTTTGACGTAAAAGATGGACAAACAAACACACTTTCACATTTATAAATTAGTATGGATTGCACTACATATTGAAACCTACTCAATGCAAGCAAAACATGCGTAAAATCCTACTAATATTATAAATGTAAAGGTTTAGATGTTTGGATGTTTAGATGTTTGGATGTTTGTTACTCAATCACGCCAAAACGGCTGAATGGATTTGGCTGAAATTTGGGACACAGATACTATGTAGCCTGGAGAGGAACATAGGCTACTTTTTATCCCGGAAATATATCACATTCCTGCGAGATAACGTCGTGTAGTCCACGCGGGCGAAGCCGCGGGCGGAAAACTAGTAGATTATAATAATGTCAAATATATTATAATAATAAACACTGACTATTTCCGGCTTGGGAAGTACGTTACAGCTATAACTAAAACAATTATAACTTTACTTTACCTTACTAACTAAACATTATACTATAAAATAAAAGTAAAAGTTTTATGAGAAAATATTTTAAAGGCTTTCTTTGCTTAGGCCACAGAACCGTTAAAGACATCAAAATTGAATCTGATGGAGTTATGTATGACACATACGAACGATACAGTGGCGAGTGATGACCGAGTCTTGACTTACACAAAGGGAGGGTGAATGTATTGAGAATTTGCGATTGTGCAACCTACTTCCGCTTCGAGGAAGTGTGAATTTTGTGTGTTCAAGTATTTCTGGAGAATCAATATGACCTTGGATCAACTTGAACAGGTACTTAATAACAGAAATCTTTCTTCACGCATTCCATACAGAAAGACCGTAGTTTTTGGCACAACGTGAAAATAAAACAAAACAAGTGACAAATAATAAAGGTTTGTTATTGCTACCCTAGCTCAACATAACACAAAGGTTTTTATTGTTTTAAGGTCAATACCAATTGACATCCATTGCAACACGTGGCACACTTCTAAAACACCGAACACTAAAATTGGCATCCCGTTTCTCTTTTTTTAACTGCCCTATTTTTTGTTGGATACCAAGTAATTTTTTTGCGGTAACTCCTAAGTTATTCATTTGAATGATAATTACACAAAATCTTTATAAATTGTAGTAGGCTGTGTGTTATTCCGATGTATCAGCTATATTAGTGTTGCTAAGTATATTTTGCGGGACAGAGAGACTAACAAACAGACAGGCACATACATACATCATTATCATCAAATTGACCTACTGATATCAATATAAAAAAATACGTTACACATCGTAAGCTGATTTCTTTACCATTTACTGATCACTTCCTTACATAATTATCTTACATTATTACCTACACTAAACCAAAATAACACTTTCATTTTTGCCAGCAAAAAATTTAAGTGTTAATATGAATGACAAAGTAACATTTGCGGTTTCTGAAAATGTGTTATATCTCAAAAAGTGCTTAATCTCGTTCAAACACAGGCAGACTTGACGAATCTATAAGAGTTCCGTTTTTTGCCATTCGGCTACGGAACCCTAAAAATGAAGTTACAGCTTTGGTGCCATAATAATAAATGTTAAGGAACGCAAGATCTATCAGAATCACACCTTTTTAGGGTTCCGTAGCCGAATGGAAAAAAGCGGAACCAACCATCATTTTTCACCATACTACTGATGGTCACACCACACACTACATTCACATTACATCATATTGTCATAATTCTTGTAACTAGTGAGTAAAAGAGCACTACAATTGAACTACAATTGAAACACGATTGAGACACGATTATGATTTAACGTTAGCAAAATTGGCCCCCTGGAGCGAATCCAAATCATCCTGCAATCGCAAACAGTCCTCTACACAATTTTCGTGTCGTCTGCATATTGAAGGTAACTACTATAGCATAGGGTCTTGATGATAAAATATCTTTTTTAACACCCTTGCTAGTAAAGCTGATGTAATTCCACCGGTTTTAAATATGAAAAGCGGGTCATAAAAAATGCGTGTGTTACCAAAGCAAATAGTTAAGTTATATTCCATACAAATTCCATAACAGTATTATTTGCCATTTCAAATATGGAACTGATCGCCGCCGCACGACTCCAGCTAGTGAGCAGAGCGCTGTTGCTATTCAAATTTCGAACTGATCGCCGCGCGGCGCCAGTCAGTAGACAGTGTGCATTCACAGATTGAGTTTATTTAAAATAAAAAAAACAGTTTATTCGGTAATTTAAAAACTTGGCTGCATGCTTTAGCGTCTTTGCCAACATTTTCACGCAGCCACGGAAAAAAATAATCCTCGCTCCATTTTTCTCAAATTTTATTTTCTTTGTACTTGTATTGTGAATATCTAAAAATGACAACTTTCAATAATGAAGATGAGCAATATATTACTTCAACTCCATCGGATATACTAACAGAAGCGCGAACCGCATGCGACAGCTTGCTGCCGTCAATATCCAAGGACAGATACATAACCACGTATGAAAATTTCTTGAAGTGGAAAAACATGAAAAATGCCAAGTCATTTTCCGAAACTGTAGTTTTGGCGTATTTTAATAAACTAGCTAGTAAATATAAGCCTAGCTCGTTTTGGACAACATATTCTATGCTGAAAAGTACCCTCAAGATGAAAAATGGTGTCGATATTAATTTATATACAAATCTCATTGCATTTTTAAAGAGACTAAAAATTAACAAAATATTAAATGTTTTTTTTTCTGTTTCCTCGCAAATGTGTTTAAAAACGTCGTACGATATACTTGCGTACGGCTCGGGCTGAAATTCCGCCTCGCATGTTATAACCTTCTTAACGCACTAATATCGTAATGTACTATTATATACTTATTCTAACTAGTAATATTTACAAGTAATTGAGGCTAAGGAAACATTCACAGATAAATAATAAGCGATTGAGTCTAAAGAAACATTCACAGAGAAATAATTATGTGTTTTTACGATATCGTGTATAGGTAAAAATCTCAACTGCTAGTCAGAAATGTTTTTGATTTCTTTATATACTTATTCTGACTAATAATACGTACGAACACTAAAAGGAATTATGACTAAGGACATATTCACAGAGACACTAAGCGATTTAACGTTTTCACGTTTAGGTAAAACTCTCAACTTCTTTTATGAAATGTTTATGAATTTCCTTCATATTCTCATTCTTAATACGTACGTATACACACAGTATTTGAGGCTGAGGAAACATTAACAGAGATTTTAGAAGCGATTTAACTTTTTCACGTTTAGGTAAAATATCAAGTTCTAGTAAGAAATGTTTTTCGATTGCTTTATATACTCATTCTAACTCGTAATACGTTATGCAGAAAGTATTTGAGGGTAATGAAATATTATCAGAGAAATTAGAAGCAATTTTATGTTTTCGCGTGTAGGTAAAAATCTCAACTTCTAGCAAAAAATGTTTTTTAATTCCTTTATAAACTTATTCTACCTAGTAATAGGTACGCATACAGAAAGTAATGAGGCTAAGGAACCACTAACAGAGAAATTAGAAGCGATTTAACGTTTTCAAGTTTAGGTAAAAATCTCAAGTTCTAGTAAGAAATGTTATTGGATTCCTGCATATACTCATTCTAACTAGTAATACAGTTTGTATTTGAGGCTAAAGAAACATTAAAAGAGAAATTAGAAGCAATTTTATATTTTCACATTTCGGTCAAAATCTCAACTTCTAGCAAGAAATGTTATTTTCTAACTTTATTAACTTATTCCACCTAGTAATAGGTACGCATACAGAAAAAAATGAGGCTAAGGAACCATTCTCAAAGAAATTAGAAGCGATTTTCACGCGCTCACGGCACGTCAAAAATGACTAACTTGGCGTTGGAAATATTCTTGGATTCTTGCAGATCCTTAATCAGCATTACTTACTCTACAATCGTGCCAAATTTGAGCGACGAGGGAATTTTCCGGACGTCTCCATACAACGAATATCCTCGTTGATCGGACTATAGTTTTTTCCTCATTTCATCAACATGCGGTCGCCATGACAATGACTGATCGAAAATGACTCCAAGGTTTTTGACCGTTTTGGAGAAAGGATATAGAAAAAGTAGAATAATCCCTGAAATTATCCGGGATGATAAAAAAATTACCGTGTATGAGAGGATGCGCAGAGCCGAGATCCGTTATCCGAACTTGAAAGAATTTGGATAGTACGACGTACTATCGGACGCAAACACTCTGATTTATTTTACCGTGATCGTTTTAAACGTTGCAATTATGCGTTTTGAGCTAGCTAATGCCCTGGTGACTCTCCAAACCGGGCCCCAAACTAGCAATAGTGCATATAGGTCCGAGAGATCCGTTAACAGATTTACTTGAAAGAATTTGAAAACATACGGATCGGACGCAGAGCGCACACTCTGATTTCTTTAACGTGATCGTTTCGAACGTTGCAATTATGCGTTTTGAGCTATCATCCCAGCTAGCTAATGCCTGCCACAGGCGTGACTCTGCTCACTGGTCCCATCACGATTTCCAAATTTATCCGACGCCATATATTAAACTAATTCGTAACTTTCGGCAGAGAGAATTAGCGTGTGGGATTCTCTGAGTTAGAAAGAAATCGCCAGTTTATTTTGTTTGGAATCATTTAAATTTGAAATTGACTAATAAAAATATTGTACCGTTGGGTTGGTGAATATATTCTTTGCCGTAGGCGTAGGTGAATAATCTAATGAAAGAACTTGTAAGTCAGTAAAACTACTTGTTTCGCGATAGGTAAGTACATTAGGTATTTCATGAATAGGGTATTTTACTGTTGTTGAAATGTAGATATTTAATGATGACGTTAAAAAATATTGCAATTAAGAATACCAAATGTGAAAAAATAATTTGAATGTTTTATAATAAAAGAATTATAGTCTGTTTGATTTTGACTATAGCTGTCTCTTTCTAAAACGAAATCTTCTATGGCGTGACTATGACGCTACTAACCCACTGACGTCACTAAGATAGCGTCCTTTCCTTGTCTAATTATAAAGTTTGAAGTCCTATATCTTTGAAAATATTCAAGATAATTCAAAATGAAAACTTGTTTTGTGTAGCTAATATTTCGAAAAACATTTTAAAGAAATAAAAAAAAATCAGTAAAATACCGTATTGTTGATCATATTCTGAAAAATATCAAGGATGCTAGTGGTCATCCCACAAGAAAAAAACCTAGCTCGGACAGAATATTATATAATTTGTATCAACGTGTTTAATAGTAAGTATCACTACATAGTATAAAACAAAGTCGCTTTCTCTTTCCCTATGTCCCTTTGTATGCTTAAATCTTTGAAACTACGCAACGGATTTTGATGCGTTTTTTTTTAATAGATAGAGTGATTCAAGAGGAAGGTTTATATGTACTTTTTATCCCGATATTCCCACGGGAACGGGAACCACGCGGGTGAAACCGCGGGCGGCCGCTAGTTCATTTATAAATGGAAGCCAGTGCCCCAGCGGTAGATATGTCGCAGGGATTTTGACAAAGTCGTGATATTATAATTCCAATAGTGAAATTATAATTTCACGTGATATTATAATTCCACTAGTTAAACTATGAATAGACAGTATTTTTGTATCAATAAAAAAAACAAATCTAACCTATCACGTGTTCTACATGACTGCCGAGGCTCGCAGCCGTGTGTATACTGTCTCGTACTGTCTATTCATAATATCACGTGAAATTATGATTTCACTAGTAGAATTATAATATCACGACTTTGACAAAATCCCTGCGACAGATACAATACCTACAAAAGTATAAAAAATCTAAACAATAATTTAGAATTCTCAGCATGAAATTCAGGAATAAAATAATTTAAGAAACTTTTATTTTGTCGCTTACACGCTTTTCTAAGAGTAGGTACGCTTTTGCCAGCGGTTTCGCTCTTGTGCTATTCGGGGAACGCATACCGTCGTTTCATCCCCTTAGAGGTTGCATATTACATAGTCCTTTCTTAGCGGATACCTACGCCATAATACCTATTTGCGTGCCAAATTTCAGCTTGTTCCGTCCAGTAGTTTGATCTGTGCGTTGATAGTTCAGTCAGCTAGGTAGCGATGATATCAAATCCATTGTTTTGGTACAGCTAAGTTTACAGCAGAAGCAGAACAGTAAAATGTACGTAGGCAGCCTGAACCAAAAAGAACATAATTTAAATCATAAATGACCATAATGCACCTGTGGTCAAACCACAACCTTTGTCTCGCAACTTAAATCTGCAAACTGATCTCAATCCCCTAAAGATATATATTTCTATATAAAATTTTGATCATTAGAAGAGCACTGACTTATGTGTTACAATAGAGTTAAAGAGAGAGGGAAGATGTTGATGTTACTCGATGTGAAATACGGTGTAATGTTGCACGCTTCTTATTAATATTCGAAAATAAAGAATGTTGCCATTCGCCCTACGGCTACTTAAGGATAGTTTAGTGCTTGAAATAGGCCATTGAAAATTATATCGATAATATTAATGTTCCATGACTTTATAATATATTTATGTCGTCTATTCTAAAAAAAGGAAATATTCATCAAAAACGGTTCAGTGTTTAAGGCGTGTAAAGGTTAAGGGCATACAGAGTTACTTTCTGATTTACGCTATAGTATTGATATTGATGGCTAATTAAGTGTGTGATGGCAAACAAAATTTTAGTGTCGTGTAGTTAGCCACTATACGCAGTAACCTACCCCGCAACCTCACCTCTCCGACCCTCATTATCAGCATCATCAGCCCCTTAGTAGTCGACTGCTGGCATATACAATGACTCCTCCTTAGAGCGCCACAAAGAGCGGCTGTTATCGACTTGCAGCCAACGGCTGCCAGCAAACTACCTTTATTGTGTTCATTTGGAGGGTAAGTTGCCTTACACCACTCTTGGGAGCTGGCTTGAGGATCGCAAGGACGCAGATTTTTCCGATGACGCTGCTGCCAGTGACACTTATTTGCGTCTTGAGCCGTCGGTCGATGCTTATACCGCCATCAGTCGGTCGACAGAGTCTCATCGGATAATTAGCAGAAGGCACCACGAGCAGGTTGGGGTCGGCCAGATATTATTTCGTTTCACGCTTACCCCCGCATGCCTTTTAATTGTGCACTACGCAAAGTTTTGCACAATGTTCCGAGACACGCCAAAAAGTTTTGATCCTCAATCAACTATCGATAAGCTCAACACAACACTACTGGGAACTTGCTCGATGGTGAGCGATAGTAGTGGTCGCCGCGGGCCGCGTACGCGCCACCCTTTCATTTTCTAATTATATAACTGGCAACACTGGCCCGTGCGCGACTGCAACTCCTACAGTTTTTGAACTTAGAATTACCGAGCATTATGGCCGTAGAACTTTTTACCGGCCCTGGCTTCTAAGGACTTCAGCCGAGAGCATAATGATCACAAAACACAAGGAATAAATTAAAAGTAGGTATCACTCGTTGCCACCTTTGAATGATCTAATTAGTTATCTGGCGACACTGGCCCGCGCGCGCGATCGCAACGTAACTCACAGATTTTTTCGCGATTTCGAGGCTGGCCCTATAGTAAAAGTTTTTTGTATTGATTCATCCCCTAACTATCGGCCAGTCAATTTCGATATTTCGATCGGCTGATTTATAATCGTCAAATGCGCGCACTGCACTATAACCCAATACACATAGCTTATAATACTACTAGTATAGGAATATTATTTATATTATCTGTGCTTATATATACTGTGTCATACTTAATCCCAGAACGATCAAACTATCGCCCGATTAAAAATCACAAGTGCGCGCGGCTCTTTGAGATATATTATGATAGCCAGTTCCAGAGTAATTACGGATTCCGGTAGTGCGCTTCCTTACTTACCTTACTTACCTACCTTCAGCCTTATCTTCACTTTAACATCAGGTGCGATGAGGGCTAAGTGCTACAAGGCAACAAAGTTAGTAGCTGTCGCAGTTTTGTGTGGAAGCCCTGAACTCGTGATTACTGTGGCATACGCATGCTTAGTCAAGGTGGTCACCCAGCGAGCAATGGAGAGAGCGATGCTTGGTATTTCCCTGCTCGATCGAATCAGAAACGATGAGATCCGCAGGAGAACTAAAACGAGCGACATCGCTCGAAGGATTGCTCAGTTGAAGTGGCAGTGGGCGGGACACATGGCGCGGAGAACCGATGGCCGTTGGGGCGGAAAGGTTCTCGAATGTCGACCGCGAACCGGACGACATTTTCCGTGGGCAGGCCCCCTACAAGGTGGACCGACGATCTGGTCAAGGTCGCGGGAAGCCGCTGGATGCGGGCAGCGCAGGACCGATCGTTGTGGAGATCCTTGGGGGAGGCCTGTGCCCAGCAGTGGGCGTCGTACGGCTGAAATGATGATGATAATGACGCATGCTTAGGATCATTTTTATATTATCAACTCGCATGTTATTTATTACTCGCATGCTCATATGGAGTAAGTGCGGTCACGCAATGTCCAATGTGGGATAGTACGTAGGTAATTGGTGGTACTGTAACGGAGTTTTATTATAAGTACTTTGTCATAGTGACTGATTTGATGGCTGCTCTATAGTTTTTATTACATCTCCAATTAAGGTGAAGTGATATGGGCCTAAATTGTCTCTTTTTCAAAGCAAGGAGTGAAGAAGAAGCGAGGTTTAATGTGGTTTACATTTGTTTAGACAGTTAATGTGGTTTGAGTTTAAAGTATAGAGGCCTTACTGTGAGCTGTCAAACAATGTTATATTTGGGTTATAGAATAGTGATATATGAGTGATACAATAGAGTTACAATAGAGCTGTTGGAGCAGTTATTATCACCTTAAGTGTTTTAAAAGCGATTGACAGATTAGAACCGCAATCTAAAGAGGTATATAAGTTGCAAAAATCACTCTCGTAACTCTGTAAGTAATGTATTAGTGATAGACAGGTTACAAAAGCAATCTAAAGAGGTAGGTATATAAGTTGCAAAAATCACTCTCATAACTATATATCACATATAATAAGGTAGCAGTGCATTGTTGATTGCAGGATGGAGCTATACACTGCCTATAGCGCCTATCTCGCTTACAATATTACTGTAACCACAGAACACGGAAAGATTTTTTTGTCAACATTGTTTGACAGTTTGCTCGTAGTAAGGCCCGGGCCATTAGGAACAAAGCTATCCGAAACTTTCTTTTCACACTTAAGGTCGTCACAGACGGTGAAGATACTATAATATTTTATCTTAACATAGAATATCGCTCGCCATACAATTCAATGGACCATCACACACGCCGAAGATAACATATATTTTCATATTAAGTATCTTAAGATGCTAGGCGATACGGCAAAATATATATTTCGTATGTTAAGATACGGAAATATATATTTTGCATGTTAAGATACTATCTTAACATACGAAATATATATTTTGGATACGAAAAGATGTGTATACAGGTTGTCCCGTTTTCGGTGCTGGGCATAGAGAGAACTAGCGGCCCGCCCCGGCTTCGCACGGGTGGACATTTATTTTTTAAACATTTTGAGATAAATACGAAAAAGCCAAAACATTTGTAACGATGCCGTTTCGTTCCAGTCATTATGGATGGTTAGAAACTCCATAATGGCTGGAAAGTTTAATAGTTTTACGTACTGGTCATCAATTTTATGCTGTACCACTGTTCTTTCGTAATTCAAATTCAAATTCTTCGCTCCACGTGCCCTATTCAGCATTTTGATTCAGTCCTACCAGAACAATCAAGCTGAACAGAGCTCGCGTGCGAGCTAGCGTACCAAAAATTTATAAGTGAAATGTAATAACTATTAAATAGCCAATTAATTAATTGTAGTAACAGTTCCTATTCTTCATATTCTTTCATATTTCTAATTTACAATATTTGATAAAACAACTCTCCTAGTGCTGAACCAATCTTTTATTCTCTACAACATCTAATTGAATACTATGCGGTGACTTCCGATGTTCCGGCTAGTGTACCGCTGGCCGACGAGGGGGTCCCGTAACACATTCATAATAAACGAAGAGTAAGTTTACACCTAGTTTAACCAAAAAGTTTGCTTAGAAGAAGACGCTTTGAAACGTCAAACGTAAGGAGTAGGTACCTACCTAATGATGATAGTAAGATTTTCTATCCAAACTGATCTAGAGTTCGAATTAGCTATAGCAATTTTTATATCAAATTCCAGGTCAGAATCATCTTCTGATGAACTGTCCAATAAGTCTAATAGCAAATCCGAATTGCTCATTTTTGATCACCCTGTATAAGATGGTTTACAGAATATTCGTCCGCTACCTAGGACAGATATCAAGAGAGTGAAAAGATTCCAAAATATATCGTATCTTAACCGTGTGTGATAGTTTAAGATGCTATAATATTTTATCTTACGATATCTTAAGATAAAATATTATAGCATCTTCACCGTATGTGACGCGCTTTAGATTATTAGCAATGCGAACTTCTAAGTTTTTAATTATTTAATTTTTGCATTCAAAGTTTTCTTATGTTAGAAATAGTACTAGAAAAGTAAAACAACTTCTTAGTTACCAAATACTAATCTTTTACTATAACTTTGAACCCGGGACCTCTAGAGATAGCGGCACCTTGAAAACCGGTGCGTACACCAGTCGGCCACGGAGGTCGTCAGTCATCTAACTATAGAGTTTGTATGTTTGTTTGAACGCACTAATCTCAGAAACTACTGGACCGAATTGAAAAAATATTTTTGTGTTGGATACGTTGGATAGTCCTTTTATCGAGGAAGGCTAAGGCTATATTTTATCATAATAAAATTACTACTTATAAAACGTTTACACTCATAAAATTAGCTGCCAAAATAGACTATCGGATGTTAGCATTATGATTTTTTTTTATAAGTATTAAAAATAACCACCGGGTGTGTTAAAGTGGCACTATACTCTACCCATAAATTTATTATACCTACTCTAGTATAAATAAGTTTATATGACTCTACCTTGCTACTAAAGAGTGCGCCAGATACGTCTGCGCGCAGTCCAAATCGAATACTAGTATTTTTCCTTAGCCTAACAACAAAAAAACGAACTGTAACTAGCGCCAAAAACGCCTCAGTTGCGTGGTTGCGCACAGAGATATTTGACACAGACTCTATCCGTTTACTCAACCCATCGTACGCAGGCTAAGTGGTCGTGATTATGCATAGATAGATATAATGTAATATTTATCTTCGACTCTATTTTATTTTAATCAACGTAGGTAGTCTATGGTTCAGTGGTTAACAGAAAGGGTAAGTATCGATCCCCCCGGATTTGCGGGTGCATATAATAATCCGCACCGTGAAAATGGTTAATCGAATGGTATTATTCAAATTGGTCGCCTCCGGCTAGTGCGCGTCGTGTCATGCGTCGGGTTTTTATAATCGAATAGACATGGGTTGGTATCGATATGAAATGTCGATTGTTTTTTTGAAAGTGATTTTGTTTACATTTAAGACCTAAGTTGAAACTCTACTAATTTCTTAACATTTTAAGACTTTCTACTAATATTTTAAATGCTGAAGTTTGTGAGGATGTATGTAGGTATGTATGTTTGCCACTCTATCACGTTAAAACTACTGAAACCGGTCTGGATGACATTATTTGGATCAGATATAGATTAGAGACTGGAATAACACAAACACTTTTTATCTCAATATTCCCATGGGGATGGTTGCCTCGCAGATAAAACCGCGCGAAGCAGCTAGTTATTTATAAATAGTTCTCTCTTCTTATCTTCGTAGTCGATGTCGTTTTCTTTGCTTATAATTTGCCTGTGACAATGTATTTTGTCTGAATAGTTTTACGAAAGAAAACTGAAAGTTACTTCTGAAATAATTACTTAAATAAAGAAAGTTTACAACTTGGTCTATCTAACATGAATAAGTTACAACTTACAAGGCAGTTGTTATGATCGAAATAATTACTTAATAAAGAAAGTTGACTACTTGCTCTAACATGAATAAGTTACAACTTACAAGGCAGTTGTTATGATCTCCAAGAATCCTAGCTTCCTAAATGTTGTATAGCTCCAATACCATTTAAAGCTAAGCAACAAAGGTAAACTATTAAAACTAATATTGGAAAGGACCTTTTATTTTGTTAATGACTTTTTACATTATGAATAACACAATTTGACATTTATTTAATTTACATCTATTGTACATCTATTTGTTTATTTATTCACAAGTTTCTTTCTAGTATGTTTCAATTGAGTTTATATTATAATTGACATTTTATTGCAATTTAATTGACATTTACGAAGTTAATGAAATAATAATTACAGTTTTTTGACAATAAATACTTATTTGCACGTCGAAATATTCGACTTCGTATACCATATCAATGCAAACAAATGAAATTGAAATTGAACAACTTTTTAACAATTTCATTCAACTCCATAAAAACGCTGTTTTGTACAGAACAATCAAGAATCGATTTAAAACAAGCACATCACTATTACAGTATGCGCGTACTTGTCAAGAGATGGCGCTGGTTTGACAGGCAAGAAACATGGCGAATGGCGGGAACTTGATATGAATCTTTCATTTTTCACATTAACATGACTACCTATTTATGACTGCGGGCAAGTTATTTATAATGTGCAACCTATGACGTTATCTTGGGATCTGTATTTTAATTATAAGAGTGTGGTTGTGTATTGTTAAACACTATAGATTGACGATAATAATTAAGTTGTACTTTGAAGATTTACGAGAGTTTCTATAGTCCAGACCGCTATTTTTTGTTGTAATAATTATTAAGAAATCGTAACAAAATGTTGTGTAGGTATTTTAGGTAAACTTTTAGTACAGGTACGGTAAAATGGCCCTACTTTGCTCCTATAAGGCTGCTGTACACGGGTAGAGTAAACGGTAGAGTGGACTAGCATACTACTCTACCAGTTCTCAGTACTCTACCAGTTTTAGTAAAGTAACTGTTTATGTTACAGTCAAAACCCTTAACCAGACAAAAACCTTATTGACCGGTAAAATTAGTCAATAAGGTTATTGACTAAGGGCGGATTTCACCGTTCCCAATGGAAGCCGAGTTTAATAGAACTTGGTTCTGCTTAATCGAGATTAGAAATTAGTTCTGATCGTGGTTTACGTCGCACCAGTTTCACCGGCTTCGTTTTAATCCCGTTTACTAAAACTTAGTTTAGCATTGACAAAGAATGAACGAGTGAATGACATGACGAGTTGCGAAAAAAGTGTTGCAATTAAAGAAATTGTTCACTCATTTATGAGAAAATAAAATTAAATAAATTTATACAGAACACGATATTCTTCAATCAAAATGGTCAGAAATAAGATACCTATTTTGTTAAGAAATTCAAGACTTATATCACTTGTAGGTAATTTAA
Organism: Crambus lathoniellus; assembly: GCA_949710035.1. Classification (NCBI taxonomy): domain Eukaryota; kingdom Metazoa; phylum Arthropoda; class Insecta; order Lepidoptera; family Crambidae; genus Crambus; species Crambus lathoniellus. The sequence continues at coordinate 11,809,442 of OX453313.1, read as the reverse complement.
GTAAATTGTCAAAACAAATTTAGGGGATTTTTAGGAGATTTAGGCTGTCAGGCCCCTATTTCACCCATGATTTCAATACGTCGACAAATTGTCAGAGACATATGTCGAGTGACAATTGTCAAGCGACAGGTGACATGTGACAATTTTGAAAATTATATTCTATAGAAATTAATATAAAACGTGACAGGTATTTTGTTACATTTGTTAATGACAATTATTTTGTGAAACAAGAATTATTTTTCATTGTCGACATATATAATTATAGACTATAGATTTATTTATAGATTTGCTTTTCTCTCTTTTTACAAATACTTCACAGAGTTCACAGTTCATAGTAAGATCACCAATAATAGGATCTGTCTGTCTGACAATTTAACTTGACAGCGCTCTTAAACCGCGTTTAGATATTTTAAACGTCGAAAATCGGCCGTTCAGGAACTGAACCAAGTTTAGCTTAAACGCCATTTAGTTTATGTCGGTGAAACCCAAAGTTGAGAACGGAACGCCGTTTAGCGCCTAAACTGAGTTTATAATTTCAATGGTGAAATCGGCCCTAAGGGTGTCGGTCAAAACCCTTAGTGACTGATTTTATCTGGCAAAATCAGTCAATAAGGATTTTGACCGACACCCTCAGTCAATAACCTTATTGACTGAATTTTTTCAGTCAAGAGTGGATTTGACCGATGCCCGTAGTCAAAAACAGTTTTGACTACAAAAATCAGTAAACAAGCGTCTCGCGACAGTAAGCTCACGGCTGCGTTGACATTTCAGAGGTGAGAGTTTGCCTCGGAAGTCCTGTAGAACACGTAATAGGCTAACCTCACGTGTTCTACAGGAATTCCGAGGCAAACTAAATAAAAAACAAAATAATAAACCCAATGACCAAAGTAGGACCATTTTACGGTAGGTAATTTTGATTGAGGCACAATTTTGCAGCTTCCCCTTGTCCATGTCCAGGGGGGAGGGTATGTCATGTTGATCCATAGCATCTCCCTCTTAAAATACAATATCAACTGAGGAATAGTAGAAGCTTATCTTTCTTCTAGGCAACTATTCGTCGTATAAATCACGACTTGTCAGTATGAAAATATAATTTGTAACTTTCACGGACCATTAAAATCGGACACATATCAATCAATACCCATTTAAAAAAGTCAGTTCCATCAATATGCAATGGATAAATAATTTCTAAATGATATAAAAGCCATTTCCGGCTTACGAAACCTGACAGGTATAGTATTAAAAAAAAGCTTGGGGCACCGTCATGTCAAGACACTAACAATGTAATACTTATAATCGCTTAGCCAGTGATCGAGATAATTACAGTTCTTTCGCCCAATTAATCAAGATATAGGTAGATTGAGTTTTCTATTGAAAAGGTCGTGAAATAGCACTAACGATTATTATTTGATACGTCAGAATAAGTAATGGTGGTTTCTTGACAAGTGGTAAAGAGATCTTCATAACTTTAGAGAGCTAGAGAACTCTGTGATTGCTATCATAATCATTTTATTTTCAGGCTGCAATGGCCCATAGATATATACCTTAAAATACAATAAATACTAAAAATAACAACAATTCTGTTAGTATACAAAACTTAAGATTAGGTTAGTAAGAAAAACTTTAGGTGACTTTCGGCGTCGAATCGGTGGCTTCTGGCAAAGTCCCACGGAAGCGCCGGTAAACCACACCCTGCGGCCAGAAATCTTCCTTCATGAAAGTTTCCAGCCTCGCTGTCGGGACGCGCACCACAAACGATTTGAAATTTATGTTGTGGCGCGATTCCAAAACCTGAACTCTAAGGCAGAAGTTGGCCTTTTTCTTTATATACTCTGTCACATCCCCCGCAGTGATAGTGTGGTGTAGACGGGACAGGTATACAGCCGTAGTCGGTATGGCAGCTCGCAGCAGGAAGTTGGGCCCTGTCGGTGCGGTACCATACTGGTTTTTCGACGCCCGCTGACGATGTCGCCTTTGTTTCCGAACCTCGATAAAACCTTGGTCATCTTGGCCCGGAAGGACAACATTCGTTGCAAGCGCTCTTCTCTCGGTGTCTGGCTTCAGCGGCCGCGAACTTTTTTTGGCGGCAGCAACAGCAGCATAGTTGACAGGCGCGCGTGGCGCATCCGCTGTAGGAAGCGGCGGCGGCGCGGCGCGGGCGGGAGGCGCGCTCCTCACGGGGTCGGCGCTCGCGGCCGGCAGCGGTGGCGGCGCTCGGGATTTGTCGGGCCGTGGCGGAGTCGGCGAAGAAACTGCTGACTTGCAACTCGACGCTGTCGATGTATCGAGGCATGCCCCGCGTCGCATGTTTACATTCGAGCCCACGATCGGTGACCTAGTTACAGCGAGTGATTCACGTAAATCGTCAACTTACCGTAATCGTTATGCTTACCTTACCTTCCAGCAAACAGGTTGAACTAAAACCTTCCTCAAGACTCACTCTATCTTCTGGCGACAATTTTTGAGTTTATCGCGTACCTACATATAGACAGATAGACAGATGCGGCGGAGGACTTTGTTTTATCATATGTAGTGATTAGCGGATCGCAATTAGCAATGAGTTAAGAAACCCTGTAAAAGTGGTAAAGTAAAGGGTAAAGTTCTGTAAACTATTTTATCTTCCCAAAAGTTGACGGAGTCACTTAAAAAAAATAACCACGAAATAAAAAAAAAAACAGCTGTTCCATAGATTTTGATCTATTCGATTTAAAATTTTCTATGGAACAGCTGATTTTTTTTTTCGCGATTTCAATGTTGGTACCATAGTAAAAGTTGTTTGTATGCATGAGTACATTGACCCCTTAAAATTTTTGATCGTGTTTCCAGCCCCACACGGTATATGGTATAGGTAATCTCTTCCAGGCCACCATGGGTGCACAAACAAGATATAATAAATATACTTATACCAGAAATATATTTAGAGGTAAAAAATAATAAATGAATGGAAATCACGTAGATAAGGAAAGGAAATGACTTCGAAATTGATCGCCAAAGAATTTCAGAGTCTGGGCTTTTCTGAGTTATCAGCAATCAGTATCCCAATAGTCGTTCACATCCGTTGTGTTATACTTATATGTACCTACTTCATATCATTAATTTTTATTTGAAAAAGTATTCTTCATGAATTTGGAACGTTAATAATCAAATAATTTTCATTAAACAAAAACTAATACTTATTATCAAACTTTTGGTCATGTTTTAATGTCCACGGTTAATAGTTTATGGTGTCAAGTTATTGTGTAAACTTTCTTATTCGTAGTAGGCGTTAGATTTAACCTACAGTTTTACGTCGTGTTTTTTAAAAGCCTCGGGGTACGACGTACGACGCTGGTCGTGCTATGTACAGCCAAGAGCTCATCAAGTCAAAATTATGACCTTGAGCCTTATCGAGTAGGTAATTAACTGGCATTGTTTTTGTTGTGGAAATGCACAGAACACAAAGAAATCCGTTAGGAGAAATACCTAAGTGGGCGGGGTACGCGTGGCAAACCCTTTGCTTAAAACAGCAAACCTTCCAATGCTTCTGGATGGTGTGAAACTTGTAGATTGAGTGGAATGTAGCTGGAGGAACAATACCGATAGACATGCAACATTGCGACGGTGACTGAGGCTTACAAGTTCCGAAGTGGCCAACGCTTAGTTTTCACTGAGCCTCCCTCCTGGCACGCTTTGATACTTAGCAGAACCATCCCATAGATGACAGTCCCTACTTCATGTACGGACGAATCTGCGCTTTGTTTAACAAAAGCAGTTTGTCCGACAAGAAGTAGGTACCGTTTAAATCTACTTACATGAATATAACGAATATTTTTTCATGTAAATTTTTTACCTCTATGCGATTTGAACTTCTTCAGGCTACTTAGCTTGTTTTCGATAAAAAATCCTTGACATCTCTGCTCCTTCCAACCACCGCTTTCTTGTTTTCTGTGTGAAAATGAATCGTTTGTTTTGCTGTCATATGTACTTGAAGTACGCAAGCCAAAGTGATAAATGACCGCCTAATAGCTACACCAATGAGTAATAGTTATATCTCAACTGTATTAGAAGAGTAATGCTTCACCTGACAACTAGGCTCTCGCAATTTAGTTTGAAAGTAATTTTAACTTATAACTTTTTCAGCAAAAGCAATTATGTTTTGTATGTTGTACTTGGGTGTGTTACTGCCTTCACAGTAATGTCATGTAACTAATGCAACATTTGAATTGGTTTTCTCCGCACAATTTTTTTACAAATTAATTAGGTAAGTAACTCCCTTTTAAAGTTAGTATGTACTTTTGTCTGATGAATTTGAATGTCTTTTTCTATTGATATTTTTTTAATAACGGGGTAGCACTTAAGTAACCTTCGTCGCACCTGATGTTAAGTGGTGATAAGGCTGAAGGTGGAAGCGCACTACTCCCGGATCCTCAATCACTGAGGTACTGGCTATCTTATTTCTAACTGCCGGAACGCAGCAATGCTGAAACCATCATTGTTATGGCGTCAGACTTAGATAAGAGGCGGATTTTGAACAAGCCCTACCACCAACCAAACCGAATACAATATGTACCCCCTCTGGGAATCGAACCCGGGACCTCTGGGTCTGATACCGGCGGTGTGTACCACTAGCCAGTGTTCTGCAAACTTTTGTGTTCAAGGTACACTTAGGAAATGGTAAATATTTGGAGGTACACCACAATTAAAAAATGATTTTTTAAGTTATATTAGTCAACATTTATTTATTATCATCGAAATAATATTTATTATAGTTACACAAAATATGAAAATATAAAATCATGGCAATTTTTCAGATTTTTCAGGGTTATCGTTTTAACCAAGGCTTAACCTTTAACGCCAAGATTTGAGGATTCCGGGAGTAGTACGCTTCCACCTTCAGCCTTATCATCACTTATCGTCAGGTGTGATGAAGGCTAAGTGCTACCCCGTTGTGTGTGGATAAAAAAAGGATACTTTTTATCCCGGAAAAATATCAAATTCCCGCGGGGATAACGTCGTGTCGTCCACGCGGGCGAAGCCGCGGGCGGAAAGCTAGTATTATTTAAACTGGACTAAATCAATCCAGAAGCATACCCGTCAATAAATAAATAAATAATAAATTAATAACTTTTTACATTCACACAAATTATCTAAGCCCATTTTAATTTCATTATGAAACTGTATCATGGAAAACTTGATAACAGATAAATATATACTTATTTTGTTTGTAAATACATAGGGCAGGCGTACCGGTTTTGGCCACTGTACCGGTTTTGGTCACTTTTCACTTTAAAGTTATATAAATAGGAATTAAATAATTATTGCTTATATTTATTAATGGCGAATAAAAGGTTGGACTTTTAGTTAATAATTACAGCACTTAGCTTTTTTCATGTAGTACGATATTTTAGAAATAAACACATGTTATGTTTCAAAGTTAACATTTTGTAAAATTCTTAAGAAAAATGTTAAGGGTAAAAAAGGTTTTGAAAAATAATTTTTTTCTACAATAAAATTAATTAATGGTTATAGGAAAATGTGATAGTAAAAACCACGAGCCCCATAAGTAGCTTTCAGGCGGGATTCGAACCCGCGCCTCCGGGAATCCGGCCCGATGCTCTGACCAACTAAGCTACCGAAAGGCTTACACGACTCGTCGAATTTTGCTATCACTTGTTACGCTGTAGGCCAGCGTTGTTTCATCAATGTGAGGAAACCCTTGCATACGAAAGAAACATTTTTACAAATGTTTAACAGTCGATTAAGATGAAACAGCCATTAAATAAGATTTTAAATTATTTTTATGCATTCACAATGCAATTTTTGTAAGTATAGGAAAATGTGATAGTAAAAACCACGAGCCCCATAAGTAGCTTTCAGGCGGGATTCGAACCCGCGCCTCCGGGAATCCGGCCCGATGCTCTGACCAACTAAGCTACCGAAAGGCTTACACGACTCGTCGAATTTTGCTATCACTTGTTACGCTGTAGGCCAGCGTTGTTTCATCAATGTGAGGAAACCCTCGCATACGAAAGAAACATTTTTACAAATGTTTAACAGTCGATTAAGATGAAACAGCCATTAAATAAGATTTTAAATTATTTTTATGCATTTTTGCAATTTTTGTAAGTATAGGAAAATGTGATAGTAAAAACCACGAGCCCCATAATTACATACATTTGTAAAAATGTTTCTTTCGTATGCGAGGGTTTCCTCACATTGATGAAACAACGCTGGCCTACAGCGTAACAAGTGATAGCAAAATTCGACGAGTCGTGTAAGCCTTTCGGTAGCTTAGTTGGTCAGAGCATCGGGCCGGATTCCCGGAGGCGCGGGTTCGAATCCCGCCTGAAAGCTACTTATGGGGCTCGTGGTTTTTACTATCACATTTTCCTATACTTACAAAAATTGCATTGTGAATGCATAAAAATAATTTAAAATCTTATTTAATGGCTGTTTCATCTTAATCGACTGTTAAACATTTGTAAAAATGTTTCTTTCGTATGCGAGGGTTTCCTCACATTGATGAAACAACGCTGGCCTACAGCGTAACAAGTGATAGCAAAATTCGACGAGTCGTGTAAGCCTTTCGGTAGCTTAGTTGGTCAGAGCATCGGGCCGGATTCCCGGAGGCGCGGGTTCGAATCCCGCCTGAAAGCTACTTATGGGGCTCGTGGTTTTTACTATCACATTTTCCTATACTTACAAAAATTGCATTGTGAATGCATAAAAATAATTTAAAATCTTATTTAATGGTTATTTAATATTTTATATCACATTGGAATATGTTTCTTCTAGATGGATTAAGTGTTGTTTTTTCACTGTTTTCACAAAAAGTTGGGAAACAATAAGTGGCCAAAAGTGGGGCTAGAAATTTTAGCATTGTGCCACCTTTGGCCACTTTGGCATTAGTAGAAAGTTTCCAACCTTTCATGAAGTTCATTTATTTTAAAAGACTCACAACTCACTTTTAAATTAATCATGTTTAGGTTGTCCGCTGTCGCGGTAGCGGAGCGGAGTGAGTCAACAATGCAGAGCGGAGTCATCTCAATCCGCTAATTTTCTTTTAATCAAGTGATAAAGGTATACTTGTAAACTTGTAGTAAGGAGCTAGCTGGGATTGAAATACTATGTCATGTAGTGTTTTAGTCCAGAACTCTAATAAGACATCAATTAAGCATAAACTCTACTTATAAATATAGTCATTTTATGAAAGTGGCCAAAACCAATGCAAACGGTGTATTTGGCCCCCTCCGCAGAATTTATTTTATATAAAAAAAACTATTGTTTTTTTTTACTTTGTAGGTTGTAAAGGTTAAAGGTCGATAAATTCTCTATAATTCTACATTATAAATTTTCTCTAAAATACTTAAGATCATTAAACACTAAGCGGTTAAAAGTGAAAAAATCCTTAAAGTGGCCAAAACCAGTACGCCTGCCCTACTTAATATACATAGTAAACACCCAGCCAGACCAAGACAAATAGACATGTTCATGCACACAATATTTGTCTTGTTCGGGAATCGAATCCGAAACCACTGGCGCAGAAGGTGGGTAGCCTACCCCTGCGCCAAATCGGTCGTCAAACCATCACCATCTACAAGTCCCTAGCTTACACATGCTGCCATTATAACTACCTACCGCCATCATACCGCGACATCAATAAGCGCGGCAACCACCAATAGACAATTTCGCGCGTGAAAGATCTCTATCTCAACTGTGGTTCGGTCACGTGGCGGCCCGCTGGCTGCCACGCGACCATGTTTGGCTAAAGATGCCCTTTATTAACTTCTACTAGTGGGTAGTTTGCAATTTCGAAAGCTGATGGTTACCTACCTACTATACTTGTGTGGAGTGGAGTGGTTATAAATAAGCGAACTGTGTTTGCTACAAATGAATTTAAATGTAAACCTTGTGCAGTCGTCGGGTTTCTATTTCGATGACGTGTCGCTTATCGTCTGTTTTCTAGTTAGTACCAATGACACATAAGGAACAGTTTTAGCTTACGATCTAAGTACCATTCGTAAGAAAACTGATCGAATAGAAACCAGGCGTGAGGTTGGTAGTATTTTTCCCGCTTCCCCCGTGATACCATTAGCATGTACCACCGGTCGGTGGTACGACGGCCAATTTTTCTTGACAAAAATACAAATCTTTTATCTTTATAATATTAGTATGGATTTAGGATACTTGCACTAAATATATTCAATAAATTGTTTTGTGATTTATTTTTGGATAGCGATGCAGTTAAGTACTACTTGGGCGCTGCGCAAACGTAGGCACTTTTGTGTCTTGTGTGGGATACAAGCGCGCAGACGTAGACTACACTTTTTGTATCCAGAACTTCCAATGATTTCGGAAGTCGGAGATGAGTCACAGATATAAAGGCACAGTATTTAGTTTATTATGCTTTTATTATGCTAAATTTAAAAGATAGGCAAGTATAAAATGAAATAGTTCTGTTTCGCAGTTTTAAAGTTTAAAGACGATTTAAAGTTTTGTAAACTACTATAAAACAATTTGTGTAAATCATAAAGTATGCAATCCTTTGTAATTTAGTCTCGAGGATTCTTCTGCAATCTGTTATTATCAAAAGGTTATGCTATTATTAAATAGTTTTGCATTCTTCACTATAATTTTATAAGTAAACGGTCAAGGTTGCATGTATTTTTTTATTTTTTTAGAATGCATATTGCACACTTTACAACGATATTTGGAATTACAAACACGTTAAGGCGCTACTCGGAAAAAGTATGGACTCTTTGATATAAAACTATAGGAAGGGTTGTTATAAATCTGGTAATAAGATATATATTTCTACATACCTTTATCTAGAATCGTATAGTTTCAGAAACACCATTTTATGATTTTGGCTTGACACTTTTTATTTTCGAAAATACCTCTAAAAAATTTGAAATATCAAGATTATTCTTAAATGGGGATACATATACTATTGAAAATTGGTTTAATTAGTGGACACCAATAATAATAGGGGTTAAAGTATGAAATTGCCGATTTGTACTGAAAATCAAAATTCTTTATTTTTTAATTTTTAACAAATTTATTTAATCAAAATAGTTACCATTATTATCTATACATTGTTGCCATCTAATAGGAAGATCATTTATGCCTTTGCGATAGAACTCTGAGGATCTAGACTGCACAAACTGTGTAAAAGCATTTTGTACTGCCTCCTGGGAGGTAAACTTCTTGTCACGTAGATAATTGTCCAAATCACGAAAAAAATGGTAGTCCGTTGGAGCAAGGTCTGGCGAATACGGAGGATGACGAATGGTTTCTAACTGCAGTTCCTGAATGGTCAAAACGGTTTCTCGTGCTGTATGAGGTCTCGCGTTGTCATGGAGCAATAATGGTGAAGATCGATTCATGAGTCGGGGCTGTTTTACTGCTAGTTTTGCCAACATTGTTCGGAGTTCGGCACAATAGACATCTGCCGTTATTGCTTGACCAGATCGGAGAAAACTATAGTGAATAACACCATGCTGAGACCACCAAACAGTTACCATTACCTTTTTATTGGTAAGTTTTGCTTTAGGACACTGTTGTGGCCTTTGACCTGGGGTCAGCCATTGCATTTTTCTTTTACGGTTATCATAAAGAATCCACTTTTCATCACATGTCACAATTCGATCCAATATTCCTTCATTTCTGTACCGATTCAACAAGACAACACAAGTTTCAACACGGGTTTCTTTCTGCAGATCAGTCAAATCATGAGGCACCCATTATTCGTATTTTTTTATTTTATTGATTTGACGCAAATTAGTCAATATTGTGGGTAAGGTAACGTTAAACCATGCCGCTAATTCTTGGGTAGTTTGACTAGGATCGGCTTCCACCATCTCTCTTAATTCATCGTTATTCACCTGTGTGGGCGGTCTTCCTCGTGGCTCGTTCTGCAAGTCGAAGTTTCCATCACGAAAGCGTTTAAACCAAAATCGCAAGGTGCGTTCATTAGCAGACCCCTCTCCAAACGCAACATTGATATTGCGGGCTGTTTCTGCCGCGTTACTTCCGCGTCGGAACTCGTATTCAAAAATCACTCGAATTTTCGCAGTATCCATCTTTCTTGTCTAAGTTGAATAACAAAAACAATTGAAAGTCGATATTCAAATGTTTCACATTTTTTAAAAGAAGAACATCATAGAAACCATGTGAAAAAAGTTTCATTCGAAAACCTCAAACCATGAAGATTCTATGTCAATTCAAAGAACCTGTTACAATAAAACGGCAATTTCATACTTTAAGGATCGTATAGAAGCCTTTTTTCAAAATCGCTATAGTTTTTGAATACGAAGTGATTTTGTGTTTTTTTTGCGTAATCGGCAAAATCGGTCTCGCTCCCGCGCGCGTCGTTTTCTCATTGCTATCTCGCTTTAGCATAATTTTTCCGAGTATCGCCTTAAGTCTATAGCTATATCGAAATATAGCATACAGTCCCACATTCCTGTCTGTTCCGGTGACAGCCGTGACAGAGGAGTCACTTACGCAATACGAAATTAGCTGTCAAAATGGACTGTCGTATGAAAACTGCTTTAGTTCCAAAGATTATCACCGGAACATAAAAGTTTGTCGCACTATACTACTAGCCTTCCACCCATTTCGGATTTCGACGACATCCCGCGGGAACATGATGCTTTTCCGTGACACAAAGTAGCCGTGTCACTTTCTAGCTCCAAAACTATACCGTTACCAAAAATCACGTCGATCCGTTTGCTCCGTTTTGACGTGAAAGACGGACAAACTCACCAACACACTTTCACATTTATAAGATTAGTATGGTTTTTTGTTCAAACTAATACTAAGACTTACTTTGAACATACTTGAATATTGTACTTCACTCCCATATGGGATCTTCGGTCTAAGCCGCCGACGCGCGACGTCATCGCCACCATAATCTGGCGGTTCTTTTTTCCGTGGGGTGGGGCACTAACTGGCTTACTATTAGGTGCAGCAGCTATATATCACTAGCCCACTTTATAAGAATTTCAAGCAACTCTGTTCGCTTATTGTAGGTCTTCTAAAAATCCATCTTATCAAACCCAAAACGTTTAAATTTATCTATAATATTTTACCTCATTCCCATGGGATCTTCGGTCTAAGTCGCCAACGTCATCGCTACCATAATCTGGTTTACGTGTTCTCATTCCATGGGACCACAGAGTAGGGCACTAACTGGCTTACTATTAGGTGAAGTCCCACCGGCCATATTTCATTAGCCCAGCCCTGGGAACGGTCGGCATGTCCCCTCGCATTGAGAACAAAAATCAACACTCGTTTTGGAGTGCGTTTCTTGTTGTTCATTTTTGGTGTTGTTGATTAACAATATAATTGGATGCGGTAGGTGACAAATCATGATTGATTTATTTGATTGTAGAATGTGGACCGATTGTTTTTGATGGAACAATGAAATATTTGGAAGTACTTACATTTGAGTTTGGCTGACTGGCTGGTGTTTTTTCTATTACAATATTATCCAAAGATTTAATTAATAATTCATAATCAAGTGAGCAAAAATAGATTAATTTATTGAAAACTCTAGTAGCCGTTTCTTATCTGCAAGGCAAATATAAACAAATACCATTGGTATTCGTTTTTGGTATTAGAAAGGAATAGATCCCTAAATCTACTCATGTCTAATTTAACGTTACAAAATATAAAGCTTAATTTTTATAATAATCAGCAAAGGGAATTTTTTGAAATAACAAAACTCTATATTTTTGAAAGTACATCGGTTTGTCCCTATTGTATTGATATTCATCCTCTGTTTGTAGTAAGTATCTAATATAATCATTCATCCATTCCTATTGTTTGTTTTGTCCATCCCATAGGATCAGCAATACAGACGTCGCCGCACATTAACAATATTTCATTCATCCCTTATAGCTCATATAATTTATGTGCACAAAAATAGAGTAGTTAAAGCCCTCCTCCTTACTAGGTCCTCATAATTTGCCAAAAGTCCAAGCAATACTCGACAAAAGTAATTTCGTCGCACAACCTATTTCATGATTGTTTGTTCTTCCCAATCTTCCTGAGCACAGTACCACATCCATTCCTTTTTCCCTTCAACCATCGCGTAGGATCAGCAATACAGACGTCAAGTGTCACTCAGAATCGCTTGTTGACGCTGCGGATTATGCCGGGATAGTCGGGAGTCGGGACCGCGCATATTATGAATATTATTGAGCGGCTAGATATTTGTTCGTAGCTCAAACACGTGAGCGAGAACAGATGTAGTTCCCAGTGTGGATTAATATGTGTTAAAAATTATAACAATATATTTTATTGTAACTAATCTTTTAATAGCCTAGGCCTATGCCCAGCAGTGGGCGTCGTACGGCTGAAATGATGATGAATCTTTTAAACCGCCTCTGTGGTCTAATGGTTCACAACACCGATTTCCGACCCAGAGGTCCCGGGTTCGATTCCCATTCGGTTTGGTTGGAGGTAGGACTTGTTCTAAGTCCGCCTGGCTAGCTAGTAGCTACCACCATCTTCTCTCAATCTAACGCCATAACATAATAATATAATGTATTCAGCATTATTGTGTTCCGGCAGTAAGAGATAAGATAGCCAGTTCCTCAGTGATTGAAGATTCCAGGAGTAGTGCGCTTCCACCTTCAGCCTAATCACCACTTAACTTTAGGTGTGACGAAGGCGATGTGCTTCCCTGTTGTGTATAAAACAAAAGTTGTCGCAAAAACTACCCCCATCAATCATTAAACATATTTCATACGCACAAAGATAGCAAAACGCAGGCTTTGCTAATTGAGCCATTTCACAGATAAGTAGATAAAACACGGAATAGGGCTCACCCCAAATTATGCGTATTTATTTGCATATAATAACTATGGGGGTGACATATCGGCCACCCAGTTAAACAACGACACAACCCTAAAAACTAGCAATGCTGTTTTGAACTCAGTTCCTTTCTTTGTAAAGACAATTTTCGCAAACTCATATTAATATCAAATCTTTTCTCGTCCAGTGCAATAATGACACGACTCAAAATTATTGCCAAATTATTTTCGATCTTATTATAAAGGTTTAAGTTTCAAGTTTGTGTGCAAGCTTTAACAATAAGGTTGTTATGTTGTGAGCGGTAGAACTGCAATCCCGAGGGGCCGCGGTAAGCGACAATACCGCACGCAAATGCAGTTATGCAGATATGGTAATGATGCCGGTTGTTTCGTTTTGATGATGCGAAGGGAGATCTTTGGATATTACGAAAACGACGTGCTTATTTCGAAACTTATTTGTCTTCGATATTAGAATCAAGAGATAAATGGAGATCAATTCAGGTGAATGATAAAACTTGCAATGCAACCGTATTTATAAAAGAATCTTTAATATATCATAATTACTTATTTTTTAACATCTGAACAAAATACCTACACTTTGTAAAGCTTCTCCTAGTCAACCAAACAGAAAACAGGTGCAACAACATTATTAAATTTCAAGACTAGAAGCTCTTTTGTTAAAACATAGATCTATATCTATTGTGTTTTATTATGTTTTATTATTAAAAAACCACAAATTTAATTCAATACAAACACCACAGACCGGAAGGTGCGATGCCGTGGAAAAATACTTTCTAATTTTAAAAGTAAAAACGTTTGAAACCTTTAAAATAATAAAAAAAGTTTCAACAAAAATATAAACAAACCTCTTTTTCGAAACGCGCTAATCACAGGGCGGCGATGGCGATGGAGGGAAAGCCAGCGATTAGTGGGGACAACGGATGGATCGTGTGAAACAGATAATTTGTGCCGTAATTTTACATGGAATCGTGAACTTTTGAGTACTTATAATTAGTGGTTCCTTTGCCCTTGCTTATTAAAAAGCGAGCGTATTTTTTTACTTTTTCTAATGAAGCGTGACATTTTGCTTCGTAAATAAGTATATGACCTTTTAGCATTAGAAAATTAACTTAGAATAATAGTATTTCTAATTTCATTATTCCTGCATTGGTTTGTCAAAGAACATGGTAAGTATAGTATGTTGTATTTTGAACATAAAACCATTACTTACGACAAAACCATAATCAAGCGCATAAAATTTTGCAAAAAATTCTTAGTCCCTACGTTTAGGGTCCAAAGCCATCAACACCTAAAAATAAAATAAAAAAACAAACTTCAAAATGTTGGCGCCATCTTGCACAACAAAGCGCGCCGAGTCGCGGCGCGACGTTCGGAAACACACTTAATAAATTACAACGCCTAATCACCCCTAATTGGGATGTGTCGTGACCCGGCTTAACCTTAGGTCGCGAAGAGAAAAAAAAACAATGCAAACATAATGATACGGCACGTTCAGAAACGTTAAAACTTTAAAGCTTTTTTAAATCTCAAATGTAGCTCCGCTCTAATTATAGTTCCTCAAATTTTAAGTATACGGATAGAGATATTAATAGTGTGTTTGCTTTTTTTCTTGATTTATTTGGCTTTATAGATTCAAGTGAATTAAAGGTTGTAATTGCCGCTAAAATTTATAAAACTGGCCACGCTGATATTATTTTTATGATGAATTAAGACATAATTATTGACAAGAAAATATAGGTATGTCAATTCATTTTTAATTACTTATTTAGAAAAATAATATTAATGTTTTAAATAGAAACTAAATAAAATAATCGTTCGGCTGACATGATGAAATAGAAATAATTATCAAAAGATAAAGATTCTAAGAATCTCCTCAATACACTCTACTCTTGGTTTTTTATTCCTTTTAAGATTAAAAGTAATTAGTTAATTAACCAAGTGTTTTTATGCAATGCAGATAAAGTGCAGATGAATGAAAACCAACTTTCTTTTCCAACTTTTTACTGAAATTAACAGTTTTACGGAAACAGAAGTGAGCTTTTTCATAACTTTCTTTGGTCTTTTTATTAAACTGTTTAGTAAAGAGGTTCTTCATGATATTATACTAACATAATTTGGTTTTCCATTTCCAAAAGTTCCACCACCTTTTCAGGCACCATGGTAAAAAAGTTAAGAAAAATTCCTCTAAAAAATCATCTTATTTTTTTATTGTGTTCAGATTAATAATATTGTCTTATAATTTATTAGCAACTCAACTCCATTCAGGCTCCGACATTTCACGTTTATATTGAATCCATCGCTCATTGTGATCTCGCAGACAAAAGCAGTAAGTTTCAGTACATTTCAAAGGGAAATCTTCATTTTGCGAAGAAACAATCAGATTTAAAGGTTAATAAACACAATGAGTTGGCTCTATTAACAATAGGCTTATAAATAACAACCAATTCTCTAGTTCTATTCTTTAATTTATTTAGAAGTATTTCCGTTTGAATGAGAGTTGTGTTTTGTTTTATTTTTGTGTAGGTGGTTCTTAGGACTTGTGTTAGCATAACATTTTAAGCTTTCAGGTTCATTAATGAATAACGGGATTACACCATGTTTACATTTATTCTTGGCGAGACCACGATATTTTTTTCTAAGTAGGTATAACTTTTCATAATAGTTCCTTCCTGCAATCAACATTACTATCTATCTATAACATTGTTTGACAGTATTGTTTGACCCTGTTTATCTGCAAGATTAGGTTGACCTGCACAGGTGACGGCTGATAGAGTTTAAAAAGGGAAAAAAGACATACTACGCCGAAGCCGATCCCAAATAAATGGGATAAGGGCAGGAGAATGATGCTGGTGATAAATTACCTGGTGCAATCAACGATCATATAGTACGATGCAATGCAGCCTAACAATTTGTAAACTCTGTTCAACGAGAGTTATAAATATTATGATACGTCTCCGAACAGCGTTACTACATACATATACTCACGCCTATTTCCCACAGGGGTAGGCAGAGACTATGGATCGCCACCTGCTACGATCCTTGCACATTTCTTTCGCTTCATTCGCGAAGCAACAGCCTTACTGTCGCTTAATTATCGCAAACTGTATGGTGGCCGTCGCTATCTCTCGCTTTCGCCGTGTTTCATGGTAAGAGACACGTAGATGTTGTCCACCGTGGGCCGAATTTTTCACATTTTCTCTCTTTAATTAATTAGCAGACTGCAATTACTTATGAGTAATGAAACCCTAAATTTATCAACTATCATTAAACAGAATACAGAGTAAAAAACGCCTTTTTAGATGGAGTCTCAGTTGTCGGACACAACCGGAATCGAAGTATCGCTGCTTGTAATCTAAATATTTTGCCTTCAAAGTAAGTGTATCACACAATATATAATTACCAACTATTTTTATACACGATGGAAGGACCGCACGCCTATAGTATTCGTCTAATCGATCGGATAACGGTCGTAGCCGCTTGCGCGTCGTAACGTCGATCGTAATATTCGTAATTGTCGGTGCGCGCGTGCCGGACGCCTACGGGCTCAGTGCAGCCACAGATACTATAGACTTGTTACTAAAGATATTGTTTATATCATTTTCAAATGACGGTTTTGAATTTGCAGCGTTTCTGTGGAATTTTTAATTTTTATTTTGGGGGTCAGTTTTTCGTTCTAGTACGTAGGTATTCGTCTAATCGATCAGATGACGGTCGTAGAGCCGCTTGACCGTCGTAATGTGCGCATGTGCTTACGCCTACTACGGGCTGAATACTGATCACTGATACCTATAGTAGACTTGAAAAAAAGTATTTTTATAATAAAATTATCAAAATAAAGTTTTTAGATTGAAATTAGTGTCGGTAGTTTTATGTAGAAAGGAAACAAGAAAGCACCTCGTCTTTAATCGCTCAGTGTGGAAAGGATTCCCTATCCTTTGCTATTTGGCTGAATATTTTGTCTACACACTCTAAAGTTGAACAAAATATCTCCTAAGTAGGGCAGAAGCCCCGGTTTTGGCCATTGTACCGGTTTTGGCCACTTATTGCTCTAAAAGTTTGCTAAACAACTTTTCGCCATTTTAGCTAAAGCCAATTAAAATAAGGTATTTTAAGGTAATAATAACAACCGTTAAAATTCCATAAGTCATACGATTTTTTTTCAATAAATCCCATTTTCTGTTTTAACAGTGTTTTGTATGAAATTTTAAAAAATTTGTATTGGATGAAATACTTTATAAACCTTTGCTTTTTACAATTAAATTGTTGTTTTGTAATTGATTGGTTTCTAGTTCATTAGAATATATTGATTTAACCTGGGTTTGGTTTTGATTTTCGCAATACTTACAAAAGTTTAACTATCAATAAGTGGCCAAAACCGGTACATTTGGCACCTCTCACACATTTTGTGTTAAGTATATATACAAAAAACTATTTTGAATTTGAAAAAATACTTTTAAAGGTAGATAAATTATCTATAATTTAAGATATAATTTGTCTTTTTAATACCTAAGAACATTTAGTACTTAGTGCTTAAAAGTAAAAAAATCCTTAAAGTGGCCACAAAGGGTACCTCTGCCCTATATAGATCTAAGTACAATTATTTTCTTAAATTTAAGTTCGTTTCTTATTCTCCATAGTTACAGTGGTCTAACCGTTCCATTTTCTAGTGTACGCAACGCATGTCGTGTGGGCGAATAAAAAGATGTTCCTATCATATTTAAAAGGAAATTAAGATTTTATTTTATAACCCGTCATTACGCGCTTTGGTACCAGTCGAATTTAATAAATATCACTTGTTCGAAGTTAGTTATTAGCGTTGGTAGAAATTTATTGTTTTTTCATGCAAAATGGTAAAGTTACGACAAACTATACTGTACAATACAAGAGCAGGTATACAGGATATTTTTTTTATCAGTGCACAAATTTTTAGGATTTACACAGAATCGGTAAGTGAAGAACTTTCTATCTGACTCTTTATACAAATCTGACTGATCATGCACGTGATCGATTTAGTATGGGAAGTTCAAACATTCTTGTCGTACTTATTTCGACTCATGTTTCTAGGAGAAAGTTGTTTGCTTACCAACTCTGAATCGATCTTAAAAATTTGTGCATTAATAAAAAAATACCCTCTATATTAGCTCTTTAATCTGTAAATAAGAATTTTCAACCCGTTCATGAATATCACCCTGTTTTGTATCGGGTCCCGTAGCTATATCGGGATAAATCACAACTTATTGAAATGACATGGTTGTCATGGTTTGTATCACATCACTATAACTATTTTTAACTGACTTCAAAAAAGGAGTTTACTGAAACAGCCATAAAATTGTGAATGTTTAAAAATAGTTTAAATAATATATTTTGTAAAAATGTTTCTTTCAAATACGAGAGTTTCCTAATGTTCTGTGTTCCTAACATTGATCAAGCAACGCTGGCCTACTAGTTGAAAAGTGATAGCATAATTCGACGAGTCTTGTAGGCCTGTCGGTAGCTTAATTGGTCAGAGCATCGGGCCGGACTCCCAGGGGCGCGGGATCGAGTCCCGCCTGAAATTTACTTACAAGGCTGGTGGTTTTTTACGGTCACAATTTTTCCTTGAACATTTAACTGTCAGGCTATCACGATTTTTCTGCCATCATTCATAAGATACGATAGATCAAGATTAGATAAGTTAAGTCATTGATTTATAATATAATGCTACGGTACAGACGAATGGCTTTCTCTCAAACCGTATTTAAGTCTACAACTTATAATTAAGTTCAATTTATGTTACTTACATATTTAAGTTTCGGTTTATTTTATACCTTTTTCAATATATAAATTACTTTATTCGTAACTGAACTGCCTCTGTGGTCTAGTGGTAGACACCACCGGTATCAGACTCAGAGGTCCCGTTTTCGATACACAGCGGTACCGGTAGGTACATATTCAAGGACGTACCCAGGGGGGGGGGGGGTCCAGGCGTCTGACCCCCCCCCCCCCCCCCCAAAGTGTCCATTAATCCGCGGGATTGGCGGGTTGGGCGTCCTGACGGCTATTGGACGTACAGATTACTGTCTGTTTTTTAAAATATCTACGACCTAGGCTTTTGATTCCATTCATAAAATAGTGGCATAATAATTATGCATAATATGATTAATATTACCGTTGTTTTATTTCATACTTATGAAGGCCTCGGAAGCCATGGCCGGTTAAAGTACTATAAAAACCTTTCTAGAAAGCAACCACAGAACAGAAAAAAGGCCTTCCTGACTTTTGAAGCCGCTGCCCGAAAGAGTCCACTTTGTCTCCAAAGCACGTACCCAGGATTTATTTCTGAGATCCCCCCCCCCCCCCCCCGAACGGACCCGCCCCCCCGACAAAAAATTCTGGGTACGTGCTTGTACATATTGTATTCGGTTGGTTGGTGGCAGGACTTGGTCTAAGTCCGCTTGGCTAGCTACCACCATCTTATCTAAGTTTGACACCATAATAACGATATTTTCGGCATTGTTCTGTTCCGGCAGTTAGAGATAACCGGCAGTGGTTGAGGTTTCCGGGAGTAGTGTGCTTCCATCTTCATCAGCCTTATCGTCATTCACATTGTGGATAAAAAAACCCGTGTGGTTTTTGATGCAAGTTTAGATATCTTTCTCTCAGATGCAAAAAACACAAAAATGAAAAGAGAACTGTGACGACTAGTTCTAAAGCTTTTGAGCTTTCGCATGCAGCAAGAAATGGCGGTGTTTATAGGTATTCAAGAAAACCTTTTCATAGTCAATTATGTCTGTCGATAAGTGGCCAAAGGACGTGAATATTTTAGAAGCTTCATACAATGAGGTCACGAAGCTTTCTCTATAATTTTCAATCCGTAGGTTAGTACTTACTTATGGCAAAATGCATGAATAGGAAAATGGTACGAAAATGCATAACCTTATAAGTAGCTTCTTTTTCTGCCCTTACCTTAAGTAATATCTATAATATTCTATAAATACTAGGTTCATCTAAACTAATAAATTTAAGTGTGAAAGTGTGTTTGTTTGTTTATTTGTTTGTTTGTCCATCTTTCACGTCAAAACGGAGCAACGGATCGACGTGGTTTTTGGTATGGGGAAAGTTTGGGAGCTGGAAAGTGACATAGGCTGCTTTTTATCCCGAAAATCCTCATATTCCCGCGGGATAACGTCATATTGTAGTCCACGCGGGAGTACCGCGGGCGGAAGGCTAGTTAAAATTAATCGTTACTGTACGTACGTTAATGCTTTGCTAAGCTATTTTAAGTCATGTCAATTACGATTGATATTAAAATTCGTTAGTACTTTATAGTTCAATTTGCGCACGGGAAGAGCACACATAACGTGTTTTGATGTGAATAATGCATAAGGCTGTGACAAGCAGCTAGTTGAGTTTCCTAGGGTAAGTTCAGTCGACGTGAGCAATTACCTGATTTATGAGTAGCCAAGAACATGAAACAGGGACCGGCAAACTATCTACTATTATAGACACAGGTAGGAACCTATATCTTGTAGATACCTATTCTGTAGACACACATGCCGCTTGTAAGTAATACGAAAACAGGTACCTTATGGGACGAGCGAGACTCTGAAACTAGAACTTAGGTCGGTAACTGTTTCATGATTTAATTTTTCTTGTACAATTTAATAATTACTTAACTGGTGACACTTAAGTGGTGACACTGGCCTAAACTAAAAAGATTAAAACATTTTTTTCTAGTTCCCAACTTAAAAATCTTTTGTTTTGATAAAGAATGGAACATTATACCTCAACGTACAGAGTTTCTATACAAGTAACAAGAAAAAGAGTTAAACTCATTTTTATAATTTCTACAAATGGCATTCAAACTTTCGCTGACTATAGTTTTGAAATAACAGAATACAATATAAAAAAAACACGCACTGTCAATCTGTCATACCGCGCTGCGGGTGAGCAATTGGCATAATTATCGTGTGCCGCGTCTGTGGGGTGGCATAATGCCATTCATAGACAATCCAGACCATTGTTTAAACAATACTATGGTTAGAAGGGGAAAAGGGACGTGATCGAGTATGTTTTTTATTCACAACGGGGTAGAACTTAGTCTTCATCATTCCTGATGATAAGTGAAGATAGGGCTGAAGGTGGAAGCGCTCTACTCGAATAAACATCTTATCTCCAATGCAACACAACAGTGCTGAAAACATTGTTGTATTGCTGTCCAACTTAGATAAGATGGTGGTAGCTAGCCAGGTGGACTTAGAACATCTCCTACCATCAACAAGGTAGGGTGAGTGGTGATCCGGACCATCGTTTAAATAATACCATGGTTTGTAGGGACAAAGGGACGTGATCGAGTATGTTTTTTATCCACAACGGGGTAGTACTTAGTCTTCATCATACCTGATGATAAGTGAAGATAAGGCTGAAGTTGGAAGCGCTCTACTCGAATCCTCAACCACTGATAATCTGACAATCTTATCTCCAATGCAACACAACAGTGCTGAAAACATTGTTGTATTGGTGTCCAACTTAGATAAGATGGTGGTAGCTAGCCAGGTGGACTTAGAACATCTCCTAATACCAACAAAAAGTATAATAAATTTACAATTATAACCGCGTTTCTTAAGGAATCAACCTCTGAGGAAATGGCTCTCATATCTCTTACTGCCGGAACACAATAATGCTGAACTTAGCACTATTTGTACCCCTACTGGGAATCGAACACGAACGTGTGGGTCAAATACCGTTGGTCTTGCCACGAGACCCTATCGTATGTCGCGTCTGGTGGGTGAGTGGTTGGTGATCCAGACTATCGTTTAAATGATAGGTAGGGCAGAGGTACCCTTTGTGGCCACTTTAAGGATTTTTTGACTTTTAAGCACTATGTACTAAATGGTCTTAGGTATTTATGACACAAATTATATCTTAAATTATAGATAATTTATCTACCTTTAAAGGTACATTTTTCAAATTTATTAAAGTTAAATAGTTTTTTTTATATTACACACAATGTGTGAGAGGTACCAAATGTAATGGTTTTGGCCACTTACTGATAGTTAAACTTTTGTAAGTATTGCGAAAAATCAAAACCAAACCCAGGTAAAATCAATATATTCTAATGCGCTAGAAACCAGTCAATTGCAAAACAACAATTTAATTGTAAAAAACAAAGGTTTATAAAGTATTTCATCCAAAACAAATTTCTTAAAATTTTCATACAAAGCATTTTTTAAAACAGAAAATGGAATTTATTGAAAAAAAATCTAATGACATAAGGAATTCTAACGGTTGTTACTATTACCTTAAAATACCTTATTTTAATTGCCTTTATCAAAATTGGCTAAAAGTTGTTTAGAAAACTTTTAGAGCATAAAGTGGCCAAAACCGGTACAGTGGCCAAAACCGGTACGCCTGCCCTACCATGGTTAGTAGGGACAAAGGGACGTAAGCGAGTGTTCGGTTTTAAAAAGTTAACCTATTTCCATAAACATACGCAATCAGTTAATTATTCCTTTCTCCTACAGCAAGAAGGAAAATACAGAAAGAGAATGACACATAAAACAATTAATTTTTTTTCTATGGTTTGGCTATACTATACTAACTTTTGTATACTTAACAGAAAAGTAAATACTTAAATGTTTCCTTTTTCACCTTACACCCATTTAACGGTAGCAAAACGGCCAAGCCACATATTTTGACTTAGGTAGATGTACAGTTTGTGAAATTAACGCCCGAATTGTCAAACGCAAATCATCTTTGGGATAGTCTCAAACATCATGGCATCTCTTTCATACGTTTGACATTTAAAGTGACAGGGCGATGTTTGAGACGCTCCCAAAGATAAGTGGCGTATGAGTATTCGGGCATATAGCTTGTAGAGTTAGAAGCTTGGCTCAACAGGAGATCTGATAAGTTTCTGACAGTGCGATCCTTATTGACTCGTTTTATCTTCATATTGATGGGCACCATCATCCCCTAAAATCTTTGTAGTAGGTACTTAATAAAAATTTAGAGACGTTCTATCTATCATCAATCATAGATGGTTACAAATGAAGAAGTATCGAAAAGGTAAATGAAAACGTCAGATTAAAAATCATAGAAAACGGAATAGGTACAATGATCGGCCACTTGATAAGATATATGACAAATTTATTACAAACATTATAGAAGGAAAAACCGCCTTCAAGAAATGACATCAAAAAAGTAAGAAATAATCCATCACCAAATAACGTAAGTACTTTGAAGTCGGGCGTGAAACATGTACGATTTTTTGTTGTTTTTGTTAAAACCCGCCCGACTTCAAACTACTTACGTTATTTGGTGATGGATTATTTCTTACTTTTTTGAAGGCGGTTTTATTTTTTTATAAAAATAATTTTTATTTCACTCTTTTTAGTACATCATGCAGGCAATTTACGTGTATTCTGGTAAATAGGTATGTTAAACTGAGAACCTCCTTTTTGAGGTCGGTTAAAATACCTTAAGGTTTCCCCTTTTCAACAAAATAAGAATCATCTAAATCGGTTTATAAACAAAGGAGTTATGCCTAAAGATACGTAATAAATTCACAAGTGGTAACGAAAACGATAGTATTTTAACCATTTCCTGAAAACTACAAAACCGATTTCAAAATTTCAAAAAATGGTACCCACTTGGGAAAAAACCTGATGTTAAAACGTTTGAATCATTTCAATCGGTTCAGCCATCTTCGAGTAATCGGTATACATACAATTTAAAAAAAACGCGAAGAATAGATAACCTACTCCTTTTCAATTTTTGAAGTCGGTTAAAAATAGAAGGAAAGAGAGGAAGATGAAGACCAAGAATAGCCTACATGGAACAGATCAAAGAGAAGGTGAACGTCCTGTCTTATCAAGAAGCCAAGGAACAGGCTATGGACAGAAGCTACACAGACAAGATCGTGACTCTTAATTAAAATAAGAAGTTTATCATATCATAAAATACGTCTAGAACAAGAAAACGAGCAAGGTAATATTTAATAATAACAAAAGATTTTACATATAAATAAAACACTTTCACGGATTTTTTCACGCAATTTATTTAACAACTTGGTTAAATTTTAGTTGTTTTTTGAGATTTTTTTGTTTATCCGACGTTTCGGCACCTTTCCAGGGGCCGTGGTCAAAAGATTTTACTGTAATTTGTAATTTTAATGATTGGCTCTGCAAACCCTAAGGTAGTAAAAACTTAATATTCGTTCTGTGAATTCCCCACATGTACGTAACGATAATTAATATGAAAGTAAAAGTGCCCCGCTTAGCTGTCGCTAAATAGCCACTTGATCACGAGGGGTCACGCCCTTGTCGCTTGCGAATCAGTTTTTTATTCGAGACGGTCAGATTTTGTATCGATATCGATGGATCTACTTAAAAAAATATAATAATATTATTGTTTGACACCTTAATATTTTTACCACACTTTTATTAGCTTCACTTGTAACTAAGTCACAAGGTAAGAAAATCTTGGAATTCAATTTTAACCTACTTCTAATAGTCGTATTGATTTGAAACTTTGCACGTCTACATGAATCCGATGACAATACAATAATTTGCTACCATCGAGCTGATGTGATGATGGAGTCAAGAGGTGGGCAATAGAACTCTTCAATGGCTGCTAGGAAACCCCTCGAGTTTAGGCTCATTTGTTTTGTTTCGATGAGACCTATTCAGTACATTTGATGGTGAGGGTCTGATGATGGAGCAGGGAGGAAGCCAGTGGCACTTCATAATGACCACTAGAAAACCCCTCGAGTTTGGGCTCCGTTGTTTCGTTCTGATGAGACCTATTCGCTACATTAGATGGTGAGGGTCTGATAATCGAGCAGGGAGGAAGTCAGTTGCTCCCCTTAATGAGCAGGTAACAACTCGCGTTCTGGCTGATTTGTTTCGTTCTGATGAGATTTATTCGCTAGACTAGATGGTGCGGGTCTGATGATGGAGCAGGGAGGAAGCCAGTGGCACTCCTTAAAGCCAATAAGAAACACCTCGAGTTCTGGCTCCTTTGTTTTGTTCTGATGATACCTATTCGCTACACTTGGTGGTGAGGGTCTGGTGATGGAGCAGGAAGGAAGCCAGTGACACTCCTTAATGACCAATAGGAAATCCCTCGAGTTTAGGCTCTTTTGTTTCGTTTTAATAAGACCTATTCATTACACTTGGTGCTGAGGGTCTGATGATGGAGCTGGGAGGAAGCCAGTGAAACTCCTTAATGACCACAAAAAACCCCTTGAGTTTGGGCTCATTTGTTTCGTTCTGATGAGACCTATTCGCTGCACTTGGTGGTGGGGGTCTGATGATGGAGCAGGGAGGAAGCCAGTGGCACTTCTTAATGACCACTAAGAAACCCCTCGAGTTTGGGCTCATTTGTTTTGTTCAGATGAGACCTATTCGCTACACTTGGTGGTAAAGGTCTGATGATGGAGCAGGGAGGAAGCCAGTGGCACTTCTTAATGACCACAAAGAAACCCCTCGAGTTTGAGCCCATTTGTTTGGTTCTGATGAGACCTATGCGCTGCACTTGGTGGTGAGGGTCTTATGATGGAGCAGGGAGGAAGCCAGTGGCAGTTCTTAATGACCACTAAGAAACCCCTCGAGTTTGGGCTCATTTGTTTCGTTCTGATGAGACCTATTCGCTACACTTGGTGGTGAGGGTCTGATGATGGAGCAGGGAGGAAGCCAGTGGCACCTTTAATCGCCAATAGGAAACCCTTCGAGTCCTGGCTAATTTGTTTCGTTCTAATGAGACCTATTCGTTACACTTGGTGGTGGGGGTCTTATGATGGAGCAGGGAGGAAGCCAGTGGCACTTTTTAATGACCACTAGGAAGTAAGGGTTCGGCTTGCGCATCCGGTAACTAATAGACTCCACTTGAATTTGTAAAACTACCTAAATACATACAATCACGCCTTTGAGTTATAATGTTTACGGGGTGGGCAGACACATGAATGGACTGTGAAATCCATTACCATCCGCCATTTATTAAACTAAAAAGTAAAAAATAAATATGTAGTTTAAAAAACTAAAATAACACACTTTTATAGGAACAGGCTAAAAAGTACAAAATAACCGTCTATTCAGTTACTGAAATTAAAAAGCGTGGTGCGCCCTTTGCAAAGCATACATTTCAAGTAGGTACTTAATATTGACAACGCGCACCACGCTTTTTAATTTCAGTTACTGAATAGACGGTTATTTTGTAGTTTTTAGCCTGTTCCTATAAAAGTGTGTTATTTTAGTTTTTTAAACTACATATTTTACCACACTTTTATTAGCTTCACCTGTAACTAAGTCACAATGTAAGAAAATCTTGGAATTCAATTTTAACCTACTTTTAACTGTCGTATTGATTTAAAACTTTGCAAGTCTATATGAATCCGATGACAATACAATAATTTGCTACCATCGAGCTGATCTAATAATGGAGTCAAGAGGTGGGCAATAGAACTCTTCAATGGCTGCTAGGAAACCCCTCGAGTGTAGGCTCATTTGTTTTGTTCTGATGAGACCTATTCGCTACACTTGATGGTGAGGGTCTGATGATGGAGTAGGGAGGAAGCCAGTGGCACTCCTTAATTACCAATAGGAAACACCTCAAGTTCTGGCTCATTTGTTTCGTTCTGATGAGACCTATTCGCTACACTTGGTGGTGAGGGTCTGATGATGGAGCACGAAGGAAGCCAGTGACACTCCTTAATGACCAATAGAAAACCCCCACGAGTTTGGACTTATTTGTTTCGTTCTGATGAGACCTATTCGCTGCACTTGGTGGTGAGGGTCTGATGACGTAGCAGGGAGGAAGCCAGTAGCACTTCTTAATGACCACTTAGAAACCCCTCGAGTTTGGGCTCATTTGTTTCGTTCAGATGAGACCTATTCGCTACCCTTGTTGGTGAGGGTCTGATGATGGAGCTGGGAGGAAGCCAGGGGCACTCCTTAATGACCACTAGGAAAGCTTTTGAGTTTGGGCTCATTTGTTTCGTTCTGATGAGATGAGACCTATTCGCTATACTTGGTGGCGAGGGTCTGATGATGGAGCAGGGAGGAAGTAAGGGTTCGGCTTGCGCATAACTAATAGACTCCACTTGAATTTGTAAAACTAAATACATGTGATTGTACATACAATCACGCCTTTGAGTTATAATGTTTACGGGGTGGGCAGACACATGAATGGAGTGTAAAATCCATTACCATCCATTCGTGACTTGCCATTTATTAAACTAAAAAGTAAAAAATAAATATGTAGTTTAAAAAACTAAAACAACACACTTTTATGGGGACAGACTAAAAAGTACAAAATAACCGTCTATTCAGTAACTGAAATTGAAAAGAGTGGTGCACCCTTTGCAAAGCATGCATTTCATTCAAGTACATAAACGACAACGCGCACCAAGCTTTTTAATTTCAGTTACTGAATAGACGGTTATTTTGTACTTTTTAGTCTGTCCCCATAAAAGTGTTGTTTTAGTTTTTTGAACTACATATTTTTTAAGTAATAAACTATACTAAAAATACACTTTTATGAATGGATTTATGTGTGGTGTATTATAAAAAGTGGTTCTAAGTTGAACTTGGTTTAAAAGCTGTCTATATTTTCATACCTAGATTGAAGATGGCAGCCATATTGTACGAGCAAGCGCTTACATCGCATCATCGGCATTTTGACCATTGATCCACATTTGTCATAAATTATATCAATAAAATAGTTACAGTTGGATCTATTGCTAACAGTGTTTTCGGCGTTTTAGATCAGGATTTTAACTTTAATTTTAATTTAGAAGTATGAACGAGACATTGAACTTAGCACAAAGAATCAAAATCATCTAGCTTACCTTTGAACAAATCAAACTGTAGCTGTCGAGGCCGAGTTTAATCTTTTAAAATGCACGGAAATCGAAATATCTCAAATTTCTCAGTTGAATATCTCAGCTCGAAATATTCAACAAGACATCGTTATTATGAAAAAGGAACAGCCTCTGGTAGAAAGGCTATCCACCACGATGTTCATCATTATGTGGCGATTCAAAAGTTGCAATCTATCGATAGCTACTCCTTGTCCCACCCCTAATTGTAAGTATGGAATTATTCCGCAGTAATATTATTCGAACATTATTTTAGCCGCTCTTTGATCTTCAAAGCGAATAAGTATATTCAATGCTAAATGTATCGCGAAAATAATTTTCTTCTCGTTATTAATTAGGAAAATGGTTGTGACATTGTGCCCTTTGCCATTTGTTACATGTTACGATAGTTTATTGCTATTATTTTTCTTGTTAAGTGTTGTTTTTGTTTTCGATTAGCGACAGACCTCGGCATTGGCTATTTGTATTAATTTTTTAATGAGAATTAGGGTTATTATAGCGTTTAAAATGTTCCAAGTTTTGGTTATTTCAGTCCAAAATTTTGGTTGAAATAGGTTCAGCAGTTTTTGTGAACAAAGTGAACTCACAGAAAAACTTGTATTCTGCGTCTGTGAATAAAAGGTCCTCTGTTATACGTAGTACTTAGGTATGACCAACATTTTCCGAGAGATTCATTGAGTTATAATGGAGAGATTCTTTTTATTTTAATAGCACAGCATTGCAGATCAGGGGTCGAGAATATCTAGCAAAAATAAATACAATAGTCTAATAAATAGGTACTAAAGTTTCGGTATTTCTCGTCCAATAAAAACAGTTAGACTTCTGTTTTGTTTCAATACCGTTTGATTGATTAAGATTGATTGATTAATTCTTTATTTGCACACAAAAACAGAAACAACAAACAAACAAGAAATACAGTAACATAAAAAATTGTGAACAAAGGGGCGGCCTTATCGCTTAACAGCGATTTCTTCCAGGCAACCCGTATTCTACAGAGTTTGAAGAAGACAATAAGGGCAGATTGTGCGCAATAGCTATGGGAAAATAAATTTCTTTAAAAAAAATAGATAGGTACCTAACTACTATGATATATCAATACGTTTCTTAGTTGTTACACTAAATAAATATTTGGTTATCAGTTGTATTGCAATTTAAGTGCTTGAACTTAAATTTACATATTCGACCTTTTTACAAGGCGAGTATTTACTCGAAATACTACCTCAATCAAGGCTCACTTACCACTTTTGCAAACAGCAACAAAGAGATTGAACCCTATCGAAGACGGCGAATACCTCGAATACTTAAGCCGTACCGAACGCTGTCAAATTGGGCGGCTGTATGCGTGGAATGCCTTAAACGGCGGGAAAAAGAAAGAGTAAGTATTTGGAGCGAAAAAGTCGTGATAGCTGTTCGAGGAACGCTCGCCGATTACTGGCACGCGAGCGCTGGTCGCGCGCCCGTGAGGGTGGTTCCACATTGGAGCTTCAACACAACAGTTTTTGGAAAAGTTTTTTTGCAATAAAAATTTTAAATACAGTTTAAACAAATGTAAAAATCAAATAACAGCATAACAGTAAGACATTGTAGAAAGCTGGAATCCATATTAGGAGAGATCTGTATTACGGACTGCCATGCTCTCTTCCCGATTTAGATTGATCTGATTCCGAAATAATAGTAGCTTAAATACTTGTGCTAGGTACGGAAATAAGAACTGCATTTTATTAGAAATCGGGCTGCTGCTGAATTCAAGGGATGACGGTTGGTAGAATATAAAAATGGTCAGTATATTTGATCCTGATATGGAAATATTATGCCTTATGATGTATGCCGAATGAAATTATGACAATCAACTGCATGCGTTTCAATGTGACACCGTACGGAGTGGTCGCGGCTTTAGGTCATTCCGTCGTGACCGCCGCCGCCGCGAGCCGCTGACAGATCACCCCACCACGCCTCCGCACTGCGCACTGCTGATGCTATGGTGGGGACTATTAGTCTAGTTCAGCCTAGTACTAAGGGTAAAAATTTTAATTGCCACTCCTCTAAATACCAACGATGGGTATCGTTGGATTCGTCGTGGTCTCCAGATTACGAAACTGTGAGTCGTAATGTAAATTTTTGGTGGAGGGGGGAGGTAGGGGGGTTAAAGATGGCGGATCAGTACTTCAGTTAAAACGCTCTAGTCTGAGAAATGCTGAACCGATTTCTTTGTTTTTGGTCTCATTTGAAAGAGGATAATGTAAACTATAACTCGTTTATTGACATCAAATACTGTACTACACTGGTTGAGGGGCAATAAAGGAAAACATATATTTTTTACTTAATTACATTTTTTTTAGTGTGAATAATTCAATAAATTGCTTTCGTGAAAATTATGTTACATAAAAATGATAGGAAATTTAATAACCTATTCAAAAAGGTAAGTATCTTTACTCTAAACATATATACGACCATTTAATAGACTTTATAAAGTAACACGGCGCAGCATATCCGAGCCACCGCGACCGGGAAGCCGCGAGTCTATGCCTTAATTAAAACGCTCTATTCTGAGAAATACTAAATCGATTTCTTTGTTTTTGATCTCATTTGAAAGAGAATAATATAAGCTAAAACTCGTTTATAGACATCAAATACTGTACTGCATTTGTTGAGGTACAATAAAGGAAAACATTTTTTTTTTATTTGCTTACATTTCTATTATTGCGAATATAAATTAAAAAATTAGTAAGTTTTTGTGAAAATTACGGTGTATAAAAATTTTGAAAATTTAAAAACCTATTCAAAAAGGTAAGTATCTCTACTCTTACATTATATACCACCATTTAATAGATTTTATAAAGCAACACGGCGCAGCATATACGAGCTTCAGGCGACAGGAAAGCCGCGGGTCGTTGCTTTAATTTGAACGCTCTATTTCAGAATACAGCATTTAAATACTTATTAAATAATATAACTTACTTAAGAAATTTTTTTTTGACTAATATCTTAACTAGTTACTTAAGTAGGTAGGTACCTATTTATTTAACTGACCAATGTATTGCCATAATTATATTGATTGAAACATACTAGTCTAGAAGAATTTTTGAATTTTACGACTTTGAACGGCATGGAATGTAACAGTTTGACACCGGGTTTTTTAGACTAATTCGACCCTGCTGAACTCGATTTTGCCCGGTGACATTCCAATTCCCCCCCCCCCCCCCCCCCCTTCCCCCCTTTTTCATTGGAAATATGTCCCTCGCCACGGTTTTTTCCGTTTTGTACAAAAACTATTAGATCTATATGAAAACTGTCAATGACAAAATTAATCTACAATAAATTACCTACCACATGGTAAAACTTTTATTTTAATAAATCTTATAGTTTTTGAGTAACATCCACCCAAATTACAAAGTTTTTTTTTTAAATAATTTTAACTATATTTTCGCCATTTTATAGGGAAACCGCTGAATTTGGAACAAAGTGATGTATGCACTAATCAATCTTGATATATTAACCTACAAAATAAGACCCTTTTTACAGTCATACGAGTTTTTGTTCACCTTTGACAACTTACAGCGCCGAACTTGCGAACATTGAACAACAATTAACCCTCATAAACTACCTACTTTATATTTCGTAGTGGTAGGTTTCTAAAGATAAGCAAGCAAATCTTTTACAAGGTGCTAGTCAAAGATATATTATATGTACTAACGCACGTACTAGTTCACTAAAGTAGTTTGAGAAAGAAGTTTTGGTGCAGGTATAGGGATCTGTAAAGAAAAGAGGCCTCAATTTAGACAAAAGTATATTTTAATCGTCATAGATTGTGTTTATTGTTTGATGATAATAAAAAAATTATGAAATTTCCGACTTAATATTATTATTATATTTATTGCACATTTGCAGTAACATTATTATGGCATACTCCCCGACAAAAACAGCCAGATGTGCAAGGTTGCTTCACGTCTCTGCGGCAAATGCAAGCTGCCGTTTTACACCCTGCCTTACAGCCGCATGTAAGGAGGTCTTTGCAGGCCTTGGGAACAGCCTCTAAGGTTATAAGAATGGGCGTGAGCTAATCCCCTTCTTGCTGCCAGCCGTAATCCGTTGGAGAAAGAAGTTCTAATTCTCCAACATGTGCATTTCTCCAAATAAAAGTTTGGTAATGCGCTCGACGGATATGAAAGTGAGCAGCATCTGAAGTTGGTGGCAGTGCTTCAGGAAATGTGGCTTTAGAAAATAGAACGTGCCTGGCTTGGTCGGCTGTATTTATGGACTCTATCTTATATAGCTTTACCAGAAAACTCTCTGCGTCAGCAAGAAATTGGAATTGGAATGTCACCGGGCAAAATCGAGTTCAGCAGGGTCGAATTAGTTTAAAAAAACCCGGTGTCAAACTGTTACATTCCATGCCGTTCAACATGAAAAGGAGAAGGCTTTTCAGATTATTCTTCTAGACTATACGTCTTGATCAACGTGACAAACACCTTTCATAAAATTTTTGCTTATTTTTTACACAGCCATATCTAGCTGTTCGGCATCTACTTTTGCACTGGCATGCCACCAACTCTAGTCCTTTATAGTCCTTTTAGATATTGGAGACTGGAGGCTAGTTACTGTTATCAAATTACCCTCTCTTAAATGCCAACCCCAAAGTTCTGGTGAAGGCAACATTTGTAATGCTTTATCGGCAGTTTTCCAAATGAATGTTTGATAGTTTGCTCTTTGTAGATGATGGCCAAGTGCTTCAGATCTGGGTGGCAACTTTTCTAAGCTATTTATGTTTGGAAATATTGCAGCTCCAAGTTGATCGATATTATTTATTTCACTATTATTTTGGTTTATTATGGAGTGTACATTTTTAAAACCAACTTCTCAGCACTCTCTATTTCATCATCATAGACGTGTGTATTATTTCCGAATGTTTTTAAAAGCTCATAGTGTTCCAATAGGAGAGGCTAACAAGCTTTTTTTGAAAACCCAGCAAAAGAACTCGTTGTATCACAGCCCGTGATGGCCTGGTAAGCAAGCAGAGACTGCTTTTCAGCACCAAGACTCCTGCGACTTTTACTATTTTAGTATTCTGTGCTCCTGCTGATGTCGTGCACAGGAACATGTATTGTGCCACATTGAATCCATACTTTGTTTGGTAACTTATCGATTTTATGAATCAGCAAAAGCAGAATCAGTATTACGACTGTGAATCACTACTGTTTCAAATCTTCGCTGGGCAGCGTCTATACTATAGACGATAGATAGATATTTTTTAAATGATGAATGAAGCGTTCCCATTTCTTAGGTCGTATCTAAATTAGCGATACTTTTGACTGCAGGCAGGTGGTGTCAAAGACATACCTATTAAAAGCTTCCACGAACACTGAAAAATAAACTTTTCATTTGCAAATTGACCACGAGGAAGGTGACACGAGGATCATACTACATAACAGACGCTGCCCAGCGAGGATTTGAAACAGTAGTGATTCAGAGTCGTCATAATAATGTTCTGCTTTTGCTGATTCATCATATCGATAAGTTACCAAACAAAGTATGCGTTTAATGTGGCACAGCAACATTACCTAAATATGTTCCTGTGCACGATATCAGCAGGAGTCTTGGTGCTGAGAAGCAGTCTCTGCTTGCTTACCACGCCATCACAGGCTGTGATGCAACGAGTTCTTTTGCTGGGTTGTCAAAAAAAGCTTGTTAGCCTGTCTTATTGGAACACTATGAGCTTTTAAAAACATTCGCCAATAATACACACTGCGAAGTTTGTTTTAAAAATGTACACTCATACGAAACCAAATTGTAGAGAAAATATATAAGGAAAATACTGTGTCACTCAAAATTATGATAAAATTTTACTTATTTATTAAGTACTAGCAGATCCTCACGGTTTTACCCGCGTGGTTTCCGTTCCCGTGGGAATATCTGGATAAAATATAGCCTATGTCTAATGGTCAAAGAACTTTCTGAATCGGTCCAGTAGTTTCGGAGCCTAATCGAAGCAAACAAACAAACAAACAATCAAATCTTTCCTCTGTGTAATATTAGTATAGATAAATAAAATCGATCAACTACTAGAGCTGCAATGTTTGTAAACATAAATAGCCTAGAAAAGTTGCGAACCAGATCAGAAGCACTTGGCCATCATCTACAAAGAGCAAACTATCAAACATTCATTTGGAAAATTGCTGATAAAGCATTACAAATGTTGCCTTCACCAGAACTTTAGGGTTGGCATTTAAGAGAGGGTAATTTGATAACAGTGACTAGCCTTCAGTCTCCAATATCTATTAAAGGACTATAGTTGGTGGCATGCCAGTGCAAAAGTGGATGCCGAACAGCTAGATATGGCTGTGTAAAAAAATAAGAAAAAATTGTATGAAAGGTGTTTGTCACGTTGATCAAGACGTATGTATCAGTCAATATAATAACTATGACAATACATTGGACAGTTAAATAAGTAAGTACCTAGTTAAGATATTTGTCGACAAAAATATTTCATTAGTAAGTTATATTATTTAATAAGTATTTAAATGCTCTATTCTGAAATAGAGCGTTTAAATTAAAGCAACGACCCGCGGCTTTCCGGTCGCCTGAGGCTCGTATATGCTGCGCCGCGTTACTTTATAAAATATATTAAATGGTCGTATATAATGTAAGAGTAAAGATACTTACCTTCTTGAATAGGTTGTTAAATTGAAAAAAAAATTATACGGCATAATTGTCACGAAAACTTACAATTTTTTTAATTATTCGCAATAAAAGAAATGTAATCAAGTAAAATAAAAATGTTTTCCTTTATTGTTCCTCAACCAGTGCAGTACAGTATTTGGTGTCTATAAACGAGTTTTAGTCTATATTATCCTCTTTCAAATGAGATAAAAAACAAAGAAAACGGTTTAGAATTTTTAAGAATAGAGGTTTTTAATTAAGACCTAGACCCGCGGCTTCCCGGTCGCGGTGGCTCGGATATGCTGCGCCGTGTTACGTTATAAAGCCTATAAAATGGTCGTACATATGTTTAGAGCAAAGATATTTACCTTTTTGAATAGGTTATTAAATTTTCTATCAATCTTATGTAATATAATTTTCACCTAAGCTTACTATTTTTTGAATTATTCGCAATAAAAAAAAATGTAATTAAGTAAAAAATATATGTTTTTCTTTATTGCGCCTCAACCAGTGCAGTACAGTATTTAATATCTATGAATGAGTTTTAGTTTATATTATCTTCTTTCAAATGAGACCAAAAACAAAGAAATCGGTATAGTATTTCTCAGACTAGAGCTTTTTAACTGAAGTACTGATCCGCCTTCTTTAACCCCCTACCTCCCCCTAAACCAAAAATTTACATTACGACTCACAGTTTCGTAATCTGGAGACCACGACGAATCCAACGATACCAGTCGTTGGTATTTAGAGGAGTGGCAATTAAAACTCACGATTTAGACGACTTTTTCACAAAACTGCACTAGACTATATAGCAATACTACTGAAGCTGACACAAGAGTATAATATATAGGGAACGATAACAAAACACTATCGCTGCATAAAGTGGTCGCGACTTTATGTCATTCCGTCGGCCGTGACCGCCGCGAGCCGCTGGCGGACTCTACCACGCCTACACTGCACACTGCTGATGCTATGGTGGGGACTAGCCATACTACTGAAGCTTACACAATAAATGATGACAAAACAAAATCGCCGCATACAGTTGTCGCGGCTTTAGTTCATTTCGTGGTGACCGCCACGAGCCGCTGACGGATCGCGCTATCATGCCGCACACTGTGCACTGCTGATGCTGTGGTAGGGACTATACATAGTACTGAAGTTGACATTATAGTATAGTTTATAGAATGATGACGAAACACTGTCACCGCATAGTAGTCGCGGCTTTAGGTCATTCCAACGTGCCTGCCGCGAGCCCCTGACGGATCACCCCACCACGCCACCACACTGTGCACTGCTGATGCTGTAGTACGGACTAGCCATACTACTGAAGCTGATACATGAATATAAAAATATGTAGAGAATGATGACAAAACACTATCGCCACGTACAGTGGTCGCAGCTTTAGGTCATTCAGTCATGACTGCCGCGAGCCGCTGACGGATCACCCCCCACCACGCCCCGCCTACTGTGCACTGCTGATGCTGTACTGGGGCCTAGCCATATGACTGAAGCTGACACATGAATATAACTATGTAGGAAATGATGACAATAAAACATTATCGCCACGTATAGTGGTCGCAGCTTTAGGTCATTCAGTCGTGACCGCCGCGAGCCGCTGACGGATCACCCCCCGCCACGCCCCCACACTGCACACTGCTGAATGCTGTGCATACTACTGAAGTCTGTATAGCACTAGTGTCCCGCCCCGGCTTCGTACGGATGCAATATAGATGTAGGTATTATACGGCTTCTTGAATCACTCTCGCGGTCTATTGATCATATTACAGAACATTATGTAATTATAAAAATCTCATGTCACTTGTTTGAAGAACTTCCACGGGAGCGAAGCCCCGGGGAGCAGTAGTACTCTTGATAATAACGACTTGATATAATACTTAATTTATGTGTAACTAGTAATATTATTCCTATTGTTAATATTCCATTGCGTTATTTGCTGTCTCATTTTGTCTTACATTACATTTAGCGTCGGAATTTACAAAATAAATATAACTAAAAAGTACATATATGGAAAGGAAAAAGAAAAATTAAAATTTCTTTTCTTGTTGGGGTTTTATCGCCTTCAACCGAAACGATATGTAATATTGAGTTGTAATTGTAACCGATAAACATGTCGCACAAATCATTTAAAACACAGCAAAATTTCACGAAACAAAGACCCATTAGAAATGCGTGTGATCGGTGGGGTTCATTGTTTTTCCCGCCATGTTGAAAGACATTCAAGGGTTCTCATTCGCGGCAAGCTGTCAAATTTGAAAAGTTTTGTTTTTAATTGGAACATATTCGACGCAATCGGTTGCGAACTGCCAGTAACTCTGGGTTTTTTATAGGGTCGTTAGAATGGGGATAAATTCGCCTGAAGCTATTTGGTTTTGAGGAACCCATATTGGAATAAAGCAATCTGGACCCCTTGCAATAACTTGACAAGTGATCCTGTGCAAGTTTTGTGCACCGGTTTTGTATTATGAAGTTGGTAAGAAAATATTATTGTTATTAGTAGGTTGTGCTTATAAGCTAGTAGAGGCAATCCAATCAGTTTAAAGCAAGGATCGTACGGGATGATATAATTGTACGAGAAAACTAGTTGATTTGTCAAAGTGACAAATAATCTTTTTTTTTCATTTATTACCATCTAAACATAATATAACAAAATTATATCATCGTATTAATAAAACGACTCAATTTGCTCATAATTTAATAGTGAAATAAATGGATAAAGCCAATTGATTATTTGTCCTACCTAGTTTGTATTTTGCCTTCTTTTCATATTACCTACGTATATACATAGGTACCTACGCCTAAAGCATAAAGTTAATATACCTATCGGAATATTAACTTTATGGCCTAAAGTGAGAGTGAGTAAGTAATTCATGTTTTTTTGTTAGCTGTATATTACCGATGTATAACATAAATCTTTATAATAATAGTAAATACATCGATTAGAAAATATTATTTTAAGGAAAGGACGGGAGGAAAAGTATGGAGTAGAGAAGTTCGAAAGCTTTATTTTATTCAATGTGATTATCAT
Organism: Crambus lathoniellus; assembly: GCA_949710035.1. Taxonomy (NCBI): domain Eukaryota; kingdom Metazoa; phylum Arthropoda; class Insecta; order Lepidoptera; family Crambidae; genus Crambus; species Crambus lathoniellus. The sequence goes on along the minus strand of OX453313.1, from coordinate 11,772,061 downwards.
CTCGACATTTTTTTTTGTTATTTACATTTCTTATCTACTTATAGTGTTGTACAGCGTCGTCGTTATGTTAAAACTCTTTCATAAAGTGGGCATAAAACATCATGTTTATTACCGTAGAGCAGCAAACTGGTCTTAGGCAACTATCAGGTTTGCATCTAGCTGATGTATAGGCCATTTGCAGACTTCGATTCCTGAGTTACTGAGCACACTGATTGGTACATCCATGACATTACATAGTATTTATACCAATAAATTCGAGGAAAGTTTGAATATAAAAATGCCGATTTTCCACTTAAGGAAAAAACTGTTTTTCTTTTTAGTATACCTACTTATTAGACCTATCAGGTAACTAGTGGCTCACCGCGGTGTCACCCACGTGGTAAGTAGTGGTACCCGTTCCCTTGGAAATATCGAAATAAAAGAAAAATTTAGGTAGTCTATCTATATAACTCGGGATGAATGTAGCCTTTTGACGACCGATTTGGCGCAGGGGTAAGCTACCCACCTTCTGCGCCAGTGGTCTCGGGTTCGATTCCCGAACAAGACAAATATTTGTGAGCATGAACATGTCTATTTGTCTTGGTCTGGGTGTTAAGTATATTAAGTATGTATTTACAAACAAAAAGTATTTAAGTATATATTTATCCGTTATCAAGTTTTCCATGATACAGTTTCTTAATGAAATTAACATGGGCTTAGATAATTGGTGTGACTGTAAAAAAAAAAAAAAAAAAATAAGGTCCAGTAGTTTTTGAGTTTAATCGTTACAAACAAAAAAAAACAAATATAAATCTAATAAAATGAAGTAGGTACCTATTAGAAAATAACGACCCGTCTCCGTCGTTTTTTTTCTAATAGTTCATTTTCAATACATATCTTTTCTCGTATTAATATTAGTATTTTAGTTTAAGTCTTCTAGCCAATTTCAACTTCAAAAAAGTAAAATCGAACTTCGAATTTATTTTTTATAAACATCCTTATTAACCGACTTCAAAAAAAGGAGGAGGTAATTATTTCGTCTGTGTTGTGTTCAGCTGTGTTTTTATTTTTTTATGTGTGTTACCTCAGAACTTTTTTTTAGTTAATGAACCGATTTGGATAATTCTTTTTTATTTGAAAGGTGACGCTTCTCGTGTGGTCCCATTCAAATTTCATCAAGAACTGACGAGAAGTTCTGAAGTTATCCTGAATAATGCGTATTTAGACTTTCATTATCATCATAATTTCAGGCGTACGACGCCCACTGCTGGGCATAGGCCTCCCCCAAGGATCTCCACAACGATCGGTCCTGCGCTGCCCGCATCCAGCGGCTTCCCACGACCTTGACCAGATCGTCGGTCCACCTTGTAGGGGGCCTGCCCACGGAACGTGTCGTCGGGTTCGCGGTCGCCATTCGAGAACCTTTCCGCCCCAACTTTAGACTTTAGTTTGCGTATTTAGACGATTTCTTATTTACATCAAAGTGCGGATCATTTTCAAAACTATTATTTTTTTCGAAAGTTTATACTTCTGACGTGATCTTATTTTCACCAAGTCAGGATCAGGAGATGAAATCCCAGGAAAATTTAGAGACTTCAAACAGTTTGGTAAGTACCAACATAAGTTAGAAAAAGTCACGTATTTTCGTCCTTTGAACTAAAAATTCTATTTTTATTTTTATTTTTTCTTAATTTTTGTTTGAAGATTCTGTTTGAAGGCGGTTACATTTTTTTTTAAATCGTTTTATGTCGATGTTGATTCTCATTAAATTTAAAAAAAAGTTTTCTAGACTTTAAGTTTATATCAGCTAAGGCATAGGTAGGCTTACGATCAACTACAAAAAAAAAATCAACTCGAAATAAGATTTCTTTTTTCTTTTCGCATCCTTTTGTTGACGCGTATCCGCCCGAAGGCTGTTTAAATTCGCCAGAACTATGCAAAGGATAAAAAAAGGATTACGACGATACTTCATTAGATAATGGAGGGGGGACTTAGTAGTTTATTTTGGCGGGACTTTCCGATGCATACTCTGTGACAGATGATTGGAGAAACGTAAGAGGATTAATGTAAACTAAAATGCCCCGGTTTCGCACTAACACAAATCCATACCTACATAATATTATAAATGGGAAAGTGTGCTTGTCCGTCTTTCACGTCATAACGGGGCAACGGAACGACGTAATTTTTAGTCTGGTTATAGTTTGGTTTGGAGCTAGACATTTAACTCCTCCTGAACATATTCAAGAGCTTTTTCTATAGTTGGAGGACGCATGCAACGGATACGTGATCCTAAGGGATCGTTTAAGCCCCGTACAAAAGCCTGCACAGCTACTTTCTTATAAAGAGTACGCTTTGCTGCTATAGTCGAACTAACTTCCTCATGTAAACTAATGTACGTCATTATAGTACTGAACAATGTTTGACAATGCTCGTAAAACTCCTGAGGGGAATTATTACCTTGAGTTGCTAGAGATAGATCACTGTAAGGCTGTTTCGTCGCGTTGGTCCGAAAAGTTATTAATTAATGCAGTTCTTATACCTAACCAGCTATCCGGAATACCGTTAGAATTTAAAATCTAACCTATTAACCCCGGCAAAATATCACATTCCCCCGGGATAACGTCACGGCGTTCGTGTAGTGTAGTCCACGCGGGCGAAGCCGCAAGCGGAAATTTAGTAATATATAAGATAGTTATCTATACTAAATACTAATATTATAAAGAGGAAAGATTTGATTGTTTGTTTGTTTGTATGTTTGTTTGTTTGTTTGTTTGTTTGCATCGAATAGGCTCCGAAACTACTGGACCGATTTAGAAAATTCTTTGACCATTCGAAAGCTACATTCATCCCGAGTGACAAATATCTGCATATTTTGAGACAAGAAGCCAGGAGCAGACCCGTTCCACTGGTAGCACCCGTTCACGAGCATGACGCATGAACCAGCCATCACTTCGCTCAACCATATTATTATGTTAAGGAACGAAACGACCCGCCTCACAAGACACCACCGCAGAAATGTTTACAGAGAGCATGACATACTAAAACTACTCATCTCAAAACGCCGAAAGCAACGTAAGAATGTAGAACATGATTAATTTTGTAAAACACGACTCACAAATTATTATCACTTACAGTGTAGTAGCCCTTCTTGAGGAGGCAATTTTTAACTCTTGAACTCTTCAAGGGGCAACTCCAAAATATCACTTGGAATCTTGTTAAAGATGTGTATACCTTGACCCATGAAGTACCCATGTACCTTCTCTAATTGGTACCGAGGTTTATTCCTATTCCTTGTATTGCAACCATGCAAATCGCCATGTTTAGTATACAAGTTAATATTACGATTAGGATTAGATAAGGTTATCAATTCAAAAATAGTTAGCTTCTCACACCAGGCAGGCAACTACACGCAGCTTATTCTCGGCACATCAATATGTCATTAATGTAAATAAGACTCGACCTCAGTAGCGTCGCGCGCGCACCACCCGCTGCGCTGCGGTTAACAACATTGTAAAACTGGCCGTTGATAAAAAAGAACATGCAACTTTTTTAAATAACCATAAATTAAACCTACTTTTATGTTGCTAGAAACCTCTTTTGCTGTTTTTTTGCCAGTTTTTGAGGAAACCCCTGCTTTTCCGAGTAAAAACTTTTTAATGTTACAGCATTGCTAGTTTTAATAGTAGGTAGTTTGAGTGATAGTCAATTAAAACACGAGTGGGAGTTTACCCGAGCCTTGGCGAGATTTTCATTAGTATCCCACGAGTGTTTTAATACCGAGTTATGTGCAGTCTGATACACCACTTTATCTACACTCATGTACATTTATCATATATTACAAAAACAAAGCAAAAAAATAATGGATTAGCTAGCACCAAGCGGCCTATCTTCTTAATTCAAAATTCTAATTTTAAAAAAGTTTCTTATTATTGGTGGCTAAAGAAGAGCCCGGAAGAGTTGGAAGTTAGGGCCGGTAAATCCTACTACTATCAGTAGGGTTTGGCGATTGGCGCTAATCCACATTTAATTTTTTTTTTCATATTATGATCATTTTTAAGTTTCAGTCTATACATACATTTGGCTAAATTCAGCATCTAATTAAGCATACATTGCTTTCTTTGAGCTCATTTGTAGCAAGTGATGCAATCAAAACAAGCAATGTATGCTTAATTAGATGCTAAATTTAGCCGAGTGTAACAAGCCCTTTAGTAATGATTCCATTCTCCGCCAAGCTCCAACACCACATTTCGAAGGCCCTCAATATTCCCTTATCCCCTGCATACATACAAGACGATGTTCAAATGTAGCTATTTATCAGGCGTGAAAGTATACGATTTTTACGAAAAACTATAATTTTTTTATTTTTGAAAGCAAATTAGATTAAAACATGTTTTGTCACTCACGACTAATGTAATGAGGTTTGTCTGTAGAAGCGTCTTCATTCCGAAGCATCGCGCAGCAGGAGGCAGCTTCCGACAGTGGCTGCCGCTTGTTGTTTACAATCCAGACATATTGATATAGGTAGCTCCTTTTTCCTTGATAAAAATAAAACACCTGTTACATTTATGATAACTGTGTTTTGAAGAGTTGCAATTTGTTTTGCAGAAACAATCTGCATCTGATCTTAATCTGCTAATTAAAAATTGTAAGTTAGTTCAATAATATTGACTTATCTACATAATTTGCAGAGTTTCAGTCTTCCAGCGATAGTTTTCAAGAAAGTATGTTCTTACGTATTATTTAGAACATATAAGTTCGGTCGCTATTCCTTTTTATTTTAAGCAACAAAGAAATGGCAGTACTTACGACTTTATTCAGTCGTATGCATACCGCGTTTTATAAGTGACTAGCGGATCCTCGCGGTTTCACCCGCGTGGTACACATTCCAGTGGGAATATCGAGGTAAAATATAGCCTATGTCACTCGGGAAGAATGTAGCTTTCTAATGGTGAAAGAATTTTCTAAATCGGTCCAGTAGTTTCGGAGCCTATTCGATGCAAACAAACAAACAAACATACAAACAATCAAATCTTTCCTCTTTATAATATTAGTATAGATAGATGCATATTATGCATTAAAGTGTTCGCTTATCCTAATAAAAAGGGCTTAGGTACTCACTCAAAACCACTACTTTTTGCAGGCGCAAAAGTGGAGAGGTAAGAAAAAGTTTATTAAATAAAAGGAATGGTTTTTATTCCATATTTTTTTACTACTCGAAATAAGTCGCTACTTTTATTTTTCCAGTGTCACAGTGACACATGTTGCGTCGAACCACCGTGTGATTAAAGTGTGGTAGGTATGGCATATCGGCCGCTGAAACAATGGGCGTGATGGTCGCCAATTAAAAACGTCTTGAATAAATAATTGGCGGGAAGCATTATGCGAGGTGTTGCCATTTTGCAAGACAAAATTATATTTTTTTTTTGACAAATATTTGGCAACTTCTGAAATATTGTTTTGTTAGCTGATGTCTATTATGTTGTTATAACTATCATCGAACTATCGGTGCAATCCGTTCCGTGGTTTGAGCTGTGAGTTTTATTTAAACTGATGAAATTTCTTTTTTGATGACGAAAATTTTATGATTTTTACCGATTTTATAGAAGACTTTACAAGAATCGTAAAATGTGTGTGCTACAGCAACATTCGTTTTATGTATGCTAGTGTAGTGACAGCTCAGAAAAGTATTCGTTTGATGCTGTTTCTTTTTCAAGAGTACAACTTTAAAAGCTTTAGTTTTTATCGGTATTCAGCCTGATAGTTTTAAATTTCGCTTTTTTAACTTAATTTTTCTAAATTTCTTTCTAATTTAATAACTGATTCCTTTTTGCATGAAGCGTTCCGTATCGTTCGCGTAATCACAGTGATCACCCTTTGTGCCGCGATCGGGGGTCGAACCCCAACCCGAAGCGGCTGATGAATTGAGCCCTAAACTCGGGCAAACATAAGGATCTCATTGTTTCACCTATAATTATTTTCACTCCCTTTACATCAACGTGACAGAGCGGAAAGGGCAGGCTTTGCAACAGAACATTTGAAACAATGTCTTTTTATTTCCATTGTCATACATTTACCCGAGGAGCCCGTAACACAGTGGCAGGTCTATTTCACTCCCCGTGTCGGCTCGAAAACGCGGCGGCAACGCCTGCGTTGTAAATCCATAGAAATTAGGTCCGCAAAGGAGCTAGAATATATGCGATAGAAAGAGATGCAACGCCAACGAGTGGCCGTTCGTAATTTGCCCGCGCCGTACAAGCTGAATTCTGAGCTGAAAGCTGAGTTGCTATTTATTTAGCGGAGTGAGCTATCTGTTACATAGTCACTATTTAGTAATCTGTGACAGTGGTAAGCGCGCTCGCGGTTACTAGTGGTTAAGCACCTTTTGCAATGGTCGGTCTCTCGATGGGTTACCAAAAATTTTAATATCTTGAGCTCCTCCTTGCTTCGAGGTTTAAGCCGTTTGTCGAGGCAGCGTTAGCAGTCGTGATTACGCACCTCTCTGTGGCTTAGATCAGAGTGCTAACTATCAACTTAAGAAAGCGTCAAAACTGGTGCGTTCCAGAATAATTTCCTAAAATGAATTGCTTCATGCATACATTCCGCTGATCGTTGCGGAGACTCTTGGGGAAGCCCTATGCCTAAAAGTGGACATCATGTGGCTGAAAGAGATCTTTCAAGACTTGCTTTCTAAAAATGGCATTTTTTATATCATAGCATGAAGCCATGAAGTGTCAAAAAGTGAACAAAAGTTGGTTCCCAAGAAGGTGCTTCTTACCTTGCAAGGACTTGACAAACCGTTCGCCGTCAATAGACGTCGGTCGACGACAAATGTATGAATAAGTTATTCGTGCCCAGCGGGCGGCCATCTGTCGCGAACTACCTCTAGACGTGTCGATAGTGAGATGAAAATGTCGATGTTTGGGATTCTGTAGAGTTAATAATTTGAGCCTCTTGTATTTATACAAAAGGCTCAATAGGGTGCAATTCTGTAAGGATATACCGCTGCCAATCCACCTTCACCCCCATCTTTAGTGAAAAATTCATTACAAATAAGCCAAATGTCAAGCGAGATAAATAAAAAAGCGAATTCATGTTTTGCGAATTGGTAATCGAATTGAATATACAAAACATTGTAAAAATTCCACATTCTTTCCAAACTTAAAGTTCAGAATACGATAAGATAGTAGAGGAAAGTATTAGAATGCTTTCTCATGTAAAATTAAGACATAAATAAAAATAAATAGAGACTGTTTTCAGTTTTATTTTGTGTTGTATTTTTTGTCTCTACGTTATTATCTACGAATCTATACAAGTTTCGCAAACAAAGTATCGGAGTCGAAAATGGAGTAGATATGCGCGACTTTTTCTAACTAATCTTTAAACTTACTGATCTGATTGAAGTTGATGTCAAGCCGAAAGTAACAAGAACAAATACTGTGAAACAATATATACAGGGTTAAAAAATAATCATGCCGGTCCCATGCGCGGAGGGAACCTATCAAATATTAGATGGCTTGTCATGACTTCAGACAAATCAGTAAGTTCCAAGATTAGTTAAAAAAAGTTGCGCATTTTCGTCATATGAAAAATGAAATGAAATGATTAAAATGTTTAAATTCTAATTAAGTACTTACATGTTTTTGGGAAGTTTGTTTTGCAGTTCTTTTTAAGGCGGTTTATTTTTTTTATCATAGGTAAACTTTTCATTCACTCATTATCTCGGGATCAGATTAAGGTCAAGGATGTGATGCTGTCCGATTGATATTCATTATGCCTGCCCTGCTATTGATACGATTAAAGAAGTCTGATAAACCACATTTAAAAGGTACTTTTTATTAAAACTAATCGACTCATCACATCCCTCACGCCTCTCATATCACAGCCTCTCTATAAATAATGCAAACGCGACTTTTTACCAATCATTTACGGTTCACCGAGGGCTCGACAGATGGCGCTGTTTACACAAAATTAGCTGTCAAATGGTGCAACACTAACCAGCGTAGGAGTGGATTTTGATAGCTTGTCAAGTGTCGGGGAAAATGAGGCGCGATTGAAAAACAGTAAGATTGTTTTTTAAATGATTTGATCATGAATTTTTTATTGTCTTCCAAAATACAGGGTAAGTAATCAAGTTTGGAAGTCAGCGGACTATTTTTAACCGACTTCTAAATCAAAAAGGAGGAGGTTCTCTATTCGTCTGTATGTATGTTTTTTTTTTTTTTTTTTGTGTATGTCCACCGATTACTCGAAGACGGCTGAACCGATTAAAATGATTCAAACGTTATTACATCAGGTTGGTTTCCAAGTTGGTCCCATTTTTTGAAATTTTGAAATCGGTTCAGTAGTTTTCAGGAAATCTTATAAATACTGTCGTTTTCGTTACCACTTTATGTGAATTTAATACGTATCTTTAGGCATAACTCCTTTGTTTATAAACCGATTTAGATGATTCTTGTTTTGTTAAAAAGGGGATACCTCAAGGTATTTTAACCGACTTCGAAAAAGGAGGTTTTGAGTTTGATCACATACCTATTTACCAGAAAACACGGTAAATTGCCTGCACGATGCACTAAAAAGAGTGAAATAAAAATTATTTTTATAAAAAAATAAAACCGCCTTCTAAAAAACCACATCAAAAAAGTAAGAAATAATTCCTCACCAAATAAATAACGTAAGTACTTTGAAGTCGGGCGGGTTTTAACAAAAACAACAAAACATTGTACATGTTTCACGCCCGACTTCAAAGTACTTACGTTATTTATTTGGTGAGGAATTATTTCTTACTTTTTTGATGTGGTTTTTTAGAAGGCGGTTTTATTTTTTTATAAAAATAATTATGTAACAGACTCATGAAGCGCTTACCTTTAGGATTATTTAGAAATAAGTTTTTTTTACTTTAATTGTTTGTTTTGTGTATAAGTTTCTATCACTGTTGTCATGTGTCAAGTATTGTGTGTACCTAGCCAATTAATGATTTTTCTTTCTTTTTCTTTCTTTTCTATTGGTCTACCCACGAGTCGCGACTACGGCCCCTGAAAAGGTGCCGAAATGCCGGAAAATCCAAAAAACCTTAAAAACACAAAATAAAATACACGTAATTATTTCTGTGTGTTGAATATACAGGGTGTCCCAGACTTATAGCCATGAAGGGCAAGTACTCTAAATAATCGAGATAGCAATTATTTCTAAATAATTTCCGGATTTCTCACGTCATGTCTCATTACAAAAGTACTTTCCAAGTTCTAGTACTTTCCCATCATGCCCCGTAATTCTTGGACACCGTATCTACGCCTAAATCGGGAAAGGAGCCGTATCCGTAACGTGTCCATATTAAGCAGCTTTTGCAATACTTTGTCACGAGATGCGTGATCGATGGACTTGAGCGGACGAAAAATTCGTCTGCATATGCTCTTAAAGTAAACCAAACAAAACACACATTCTCACCTACAACTTTTCCAATTATCCCGTGCATTAGTGAGGTTCAAAAGGACCCCGGATCAAACGGGCCTGCCCGTGACAACTCTTTGTGGGATTATTGGCCTTAAATGTAACCCCACTCTTAACGGAGGAAGCTACACTTGTGTAAAAGCCTTTATTGTAATTATTTAATTTTATGAATTAACATTTGTGCAATGAAATCTATTATTCATGAAAAAAAAATAAACAAACTTTCAACTATGTTTCACTCTATCAAGAAATAATTTCATGACAGAAAATGGGGTCTAATTTTTCTTTAGGTACTTATACATACGCACACGTACGTGTATCGAAATTCAACGCAATCCAACTGACGACATTTGCATCATCATCATGTCAGCCGAACGACGCCCACTGCTGGGCATAGGCCTCCCCCAAGGATCTCCACAACGATCGGTATGAGTACTTATTTAACTTTTAGTGCAAAGATAACAAATGGCGGACTTAATGCTAGAAAGTATTCTCTAGCAGTCTACAGACAGATAGCCATTATATTAGCGCGTTGAAACACAGTTTTGACACAAGTTTGACACGTGCAAAGCCAAAAGTGCTATAATAATATTCCAATATTATTATAACACTTTTGGCTTTGCACGAATGAGCTGTCTTAGGACCCATGCTACATTTTACAAAGTATAATGGCTGAATTGGCTGATGATGTAGATGATGATACAGCTCTAAAATGTGTGAGGTTTTATAAGTTTTTATATAAAGAACTAGCGGATCCGGAGAGCGGATAAGGGTACCCGCTCCCGTGAAAATATTGGGATAAAATATAGCCTTTGTTAATCAGGGACAATGTAGCGTTCTAAAAGTGAAAGAATTTTTGAAATTAGTCCAGTAGTTTTTTGAGTTTTTTCATTACATACATACATATAAATCTTTACTCTTTATTATATTAAAGTATAGATATATATCTAATATTCGTTTCGTCCGCTCGTTCGATGCGTTTGCCTCGGACAAGTATGCAATGCGATCATCATTATCCTGCCTTATCCCCGTTAAACTCGATCCGTTTGTCATTTATTTTGTTGTCCATTGCGTGACAATGGGTTAATTATAATTTTACGAGCACGGTTCCTTGAAAGAATCTCCTCCGTATATTAATTGAATTATTCTATCGACGGTTTACCGTGTTCGCGGCGAATATATCAAAGCACGCAGCGTGGGGCTCGCGGTATAATGTGACAGCTTTATCTTGCGCAGGCGCATGTATTACTGTAGCGCGTGTTCAATGTAATTCTACCTATAGTGTTGCATTTTTTTGTTTGACTTTGAGTTTGCTGTTGATATCTATCTTGCTCGAAGAGTATGATATCTACGATAGAACGAGCTTACAAAGGAGATGCCTGTGCATTTAAAGCTTGAAAAAAATCCCTAAATACTTGAGTCATCTTAGAATAAAATTCTGGTGACTATGGTGGGTGACCCTTCTTTAAACTTTTTCAAGTAAATCAATGTCTTTTACGAAGTAAGGGTTACACTTGGAAACCATGCTCCTAGATTGGCCTGATGAAGGTCTTGTAGATCTTGGTAACCATCTCCGATGTAAGTAGGTATTCCGAACGCCTTTCTGACAAAATAGACAAGACTGTTAGCTTTCTTGGCAATTGTATGGATATGGCGGGCCCATTTAAGATCTTCTGCGATAGTGAAACCTGAATTGTTTGTATCTTTGAGAAAGGAAGTGGCCTGAAACAGAAATGAATGGAGGAAGGTGAAGCTTCCTTGGCTTCTTGATAAGACACGACGTTATTCTCTCTGTGATCGTTCTATGTAGGCTAATTCTTCTCCAGCGAGTAATGCAGAGAGCGATGCTTAGTATTTCCTTGCGCGATCGAATCAGAAGTTAAGAGATCCGCAGGAAAACCAAAACAACTGACATTGCTTGAAGGATTACTCGCACACATAGCGCAGAGATCCGATGGCCGTTTGGCCGGAAAGGTTATTGAATGGCGACCGCGTACCCGACGTTCTGTGGGCAGGCCCCCTAGAAAGTGGACCGACTATCTGGTCAAGGTCGCGGAAATGGCCAGCAGTGGGCGTCGTAAGGCTGATGATAATGATGATGATGAGGCTGTTCCTGGTTTTCCTCTTTCTCTTTTTGCCTCTAAAATTGTATGTGAAGAATAAATCTAATACACTTGTATATGGATCAAAAACGAAGTAAGTATCTAATTCCAGAGTCAAAACTGAGGTCAAAACACACAAGTGCTCGTAACAAATAACAAATGACTGTTGCACAACTACACGTGTCGCGGCGAGCCGCACGCTACCGACGAACGCACGCTGCGCAGAAACGATGCTCCTGCGCATACGGTCGAGTGTAATAATTAAATTCCTTGGATTTCCTTCGATATTCCTCTTATTTTGTAGTTACTACTACTACTCGATGTTATTCGAACCTTATAGAAAAAGATTTATGGTTGATTTTCCTTTACTTGAATTTGGAGAGCATTATGATTTTGTAGGTATCCTTAGAGAAATGCTGATCACATTTAATAAGAAATGTTGTTACAGGGTTTTAGTATTAAGCAATTGATTATCTTTAAGAAAGGAGTAATAGTTGGGATATATTACTTTCATCTTTACGAATGAAATTAAAGTACTTACCTATAATTTGAAGACTTAAAGATTTTTTTATTAAGTTCTATGAAAGAAATTCAATATCTTGCAGCTGTAGATATCTGCAGGCGGAACCACAAATTCTTTCCACTTTGGAGAATATCAACGATGAAAGCTCTTCATCTACATTTGCCTTTTATCGTCCAATGGAAAGGAATAACCATAGGAAAAATGTGATAGTAAAAAACCACGAGCCCCATAAGTAGCTTTCAATTATAAAGTCCCATAAGTATGCCAAGTGCACGGCCAGGCTACTAGGCACGATCCGTGGCTACTCTCATTCGCTCACAGCTCTTGGCAGTCACCTTTCGAAAACCGTGGCCTTACCTTACCTTATTTTTTTGCTGAATAAACATTTTAGCTTTCTTCTTTCTTTACCACAAGCTGTTAAATAATAACGTACGTAAGATGGCGCTATACTCAGAGAATAGCTTCTCCTTTAATCATTTTTAAAACATTGAGATGGCAACTGATCAGAAAAAAAACGGTCGGAAATCGGAATGTATGCACTGTCTCTGTCACTCACTATAGAATAGACAAAGACAAATCACAGAATTCGAATCCGATTCCGTTTCCGACGGTTTCTGAATAAGGGGGCTGGTCCGACGCTGTCTTACACGACGTTTGCTGATACACAGTCTCCACTCAAGAACTAGTAACTTAACTACAATATGAACAATGATTAAACCTGAGTCATTATCATATTCATCATCTTCAGCCATTTAATGTCCCCACTGGCCCCACTGCTGGGGCACAGGCCTTCCTTATGGATGGATAAGAAGAATGAATAGACATTTTTTGAAAACCCACCACGCGGGCCCACTGTGGATTTGATTTGTGCCCAAAAGCAGGCGGGACCAACGGCTAAGCCTGCCTTCCGAAGCACGTCCACCGTGCTCGAGATAATAAATTTTTAGTCACCCATCCAGTGACCGACCATTGCGAAAGTTGTTTAACTTCAACGGTCGCAGGCCAAGCGCGCTAACCACTGCGCCACTGGCTCTTATAAACCTAAACCTGCGTAATATGACATAAAATTATTGCGCATCAATATCTCGCATTAGTAATTAAATTAAATTATGATGGAAACAAGCAGTGTACTTACGTTACACTATTTATTATACCGCGGCTCGCCAGTTGATTTGTGTAGCCTTCCAAAGAGAGGTTATAATTTTCGCACCACGAGCCAGCGGACTCACGCAGTGCTGCCAACATAACAACTTTTTACTCTTATGAATCTGTTAATTTTAAAACTTGAAAACAACTGTTTGTTGCGTGCTAATACGATCGTTAATAAGCGAGCTTGTTTTGTTTGTATGGTGTTGTATTGATCTTGTCGTAATGGTTTGTTTTACTGCGCAGCTTTTATTTATAAGTTTTTTTTTGTTTTGCACATCCAAAAATATTAACTTAAGTTAAAAGTACCAGTAGCCTTAACAAGGAAGCTGCCTGTTGTCATGTTAATCGTAATAATAAAGTATACCGTCCGCCAAAGCTGTTAAAGTGCTGCTATCAAAATATCTATCTGTAGAATTTTTCGTTCCTTAAACCACAGAATAATATCTTAAAACAACCAAAAGTGGAGCTACTCTGTTTTTCATACAAAATAAAACGATAACGATAGTTTTCGTGCTGTAGTGACTGACATTTGATTTATAAGGGTGACTATTACTATAGATATCGGAAAATAGAGATCATGAAACCGCTTTCGCCCAAATTATCGAACGCAAATCATCTTTGGGAGCGTCTCAAACATCATGGCATCTTGTTCAGTACACCCCTGCCTAGACCGCGGAGTCAGCATTGGCGCAGTGGAAGGCTATCATGAGTATAGACTCCGGACAAATCTTGGTTTCAGCCGGGATGTAACTGAACAATAGGACTGCGATACACAGCGGAGAGACTTTTAAGTAAGGTAAGGTTACATACGGGTCTGTGGGTCGACCGTCTCCAAGGCAGAAGTGGTGTAAGGGGGGCCCCCCCTGTGGCTCCGTCTTCTTCTGCAGACCTTACCAATTAGTCACCTCACTCATAACACAAATAACAGCGTTCACAAGACACCGGGCGTTTCAACAATAGATACACAAAGACACACACGTGGGAGCTTTTTTTATTACGATATAGTGTCTCGACAACAAGCGCGTGTGGTAGAAAAGGTTATCTTTCAAAGCATCCGCGACCGGCCACTCCAGAGATGGCATCAAAACCTTGGTCGTACAAAACGGGATCACATAGATAATTTAAGATGTATTCAAACTCGATATGCCAGGCACATTCAACGCGAGCGATTTTTAACAAATTCAGCAAAATTATTCCGACATTTTTTTTGCCACGAGAATTTCAATCAAGTGTCACTGTCAACTTCAAGTGACAGCTAATGTCAATTTGACGTGACATTAGAGTTGCGTTCAGAAACGTCGATCTTTTCCGAACATCCCCCCGCCCCGGACCGTTAAGAACGGTACGTCAATCTACGGGTAATCGGGAGAGCCCACTAACTGCTCTCTTCAAAACCGAATCTCGAACCAAAACCTCAGCAAAACGAGGAACTCCGTCAGTTCCGGGGTAGAGTTTAACAATGCGCCCCCTTCGCCAACATAGGGGCGGCAGGTTAGCATCCTTAATCAACACGAGGTCGCCAGTCTGGGGTGGGGTGGTTTTATCTGTCCACTTCACGCGCTGTTGCAGGATATGCAAATACTCCATCGACCAACGTGCCCAGAAGTTTTGGGACATCTGTTTCAAAAGTTGGTATCGCGACAAACGATGGGATCCTACATCCTGAATCGGATATTCAGGCAACGCCAAAAGGGGCTGTCCGATCAAGAAATGACCTGGCGTCAACGCTTCCAGGTCATTCGGGTCCGAAGACAACGGGCACAAGGGTCGCGAGTTGAGGACGGCCTCAATTTTACAAAATACCGTATCAAGTTCCTCAAACGTGAGAATAGTTTCTCCAATCACGCGACGCAAGTGTGTCTTGGCAGCCTTTACACAAGCTTCAAAAATTCCTCCCCAGGTCGGACAAGCTGGAGGGCTAAACTTCCAGATTATCCCACGCCGGGAGAGGGTGGTTCCAATGTCTATTTTATTATCAACAAAAAACTTAACTACTTCCTTAAGATAATTACACGTTCCCTTATAATTAGTACCACAATCGGAACGTATCAATGACGGCAGTCCTCTACGGGAAACAAATCTGCTCAAGGCGGCGACAAAGGCTTCGGTAGACAATTCCGAGACAATTTCCAAATGGACAGCCTTGTTGGACAAACACACAAACACGCACAAGTACGCCTTATAGGTTTTAGCATTACGCAGTCTCGAAGCCTTTACAGTAAAGGGACCGGCGAAGTCGGTGGCGACTCCGGCAAAAGCTCTACATTCCGTGACGCGATCAGCAGGCAAATCACCCATCTGGGGCTGCATGGTCGCGGCCTTCAATCGATAACAAGGCAGGCAACGGAAAACCACAGTGCGAATGGCTCGACGAGCAGACAAAATCCAAAATTCACGCTGCAAAATGGCCAACAAAGCATTACAGCCAGCATGTTGTGCATTCACATGGCGATCTGTTATTATCAGTTGAGTCAAATGTCCGGCTTTAGGTAACAAAAGGGGGTGACGAGCTCCATACGGCAAGTTCGCATTTCGAAGTCTTCCGCCGACTCGCAAAAGCCCACTCTCGTCCAGGAAGGGATTCAATCGCGATACCGCGCCCTTCAACTTGCGACGGCCTAAACGCAAAATTTCAATCTCGGACTCAAAACTATCAGCTTGTACTCTCCGGACCCAAAACAAGAGCGCGTCCCTACGCTCGTCCGGAGTGAGAACCGACGAATCACGCCTCGCGCGTGGGTTTCTGCAATTGTACACAAAACGTCTGATCCAAGCGGTAACACCAAGCAGCTTCTGTAAGGAGCTGTACCGATCCAACAACAAATCCTTTTCCCCGGCGGGGTTAGTCTCCAGGACGCATGCCCGCATATCAGGAACGGCTACGTTCGGCAACGCTGGAGAGAGCGGCCACTCCGACTCAGGCCGCATCAACCACTGTGGGCCCCACCAGAGGGGGTGGTTAATTAGGGTTGGGGCTACACAACCCCGAGACGCACAATCCGCGGGATTCATGGTTCCCGGCACGTGTCTCCAAATCAACTCGATGTCGGAATTACAAATCTGCGACACTCGATTGGCCACAAACACGTCCAAGGTGTGCGCCGGAGCCTTCAACCAACAAAGGACGACCTGACTGTCCGTCCAAGCATAAACCTCTTGTATCTTAATAGATCGACCTAATGTGAGCCATACGTGGTTCAACAAACGCATTAGGAGGGCAGCTCCACACAATTCCAACCTCGGGATCGTATGACGAGTCCGAAGGGGAGCGACTTTGCTTTTCGCTATCACCAGATGCACAGCAACAACTCCGTCAACAGTAACGGTGCGGAGGTACACGGCCGCAGCAAATCCACGTTCGGAGGCATCGGAAAAGCCGTGAAGAGTGACTTTACAATTTTCAGAAGGGAGGAATAGCCTCGGCAAATGCACTTCATTAATCTCGGGGAGGGATGAAACGAAGCTCGACCAATCTCGGAGTAACTCGTCCGAGAGGGGTTCATCCCACGACACACCCGAAGCCCATAACCGTTGCAAGAAACACTTGGCCATAAACAGCACGGGGCAAATCCACCCATTGGGGTCAAAGGTACGTGCGACAGTAGACAATACTAAACGCTTGGTCCAGACTTTCGGTGGTCGTAAATCCACACAATAAGTGAACGTGTCAGAGACCGGTTTGTACTGTACGCCAAGGACGGTCACCACATGGGGATTATCAACATTTTCGAATAGGTGGGGGTCCTGCTGGTGCTCTTCGGGCAAACCTACCAGTACATCAGGCGAGTTGGATATCCATTTCCTCAACTCGTAACCTCCCGACTTCAAAAGGGCGGTGAGTTCGTCTCTCAGGACAATCGCCTCTGAGACAGATGAGGCGCCCGTGCAAATGTCATCCACATAGACGTCACTGGCCAAAATGGCGGAGGCGCGAGGGTATCTCAAGCGCTCCTTCTCGGCCAACTCCAACAAAGAACGAATCGCAACAAACGGGCTCGAAGCCAAACCGTACGTATTCGTATTCAATTCATAAATCAACAAGGGGTCCCTAGGACTCTCTCTCCACAAAATCAATTGGTACCTCCTATCCTCTGGATGGATGACCGTTTGTCTGAACATCATCCGGATGTCAGTCATAAATACAATTTGGTGCCGCCGGAAGTTGGTCAAAATGTCTGAGATCTCCGTGTGCAGCTTGGGACCTACATGCAGACACTGGTTCAAGGACGCTCCAGTAGAGGTGGGAGCCGAACCGTCAAAGACCACCCGAATCTTTCCGGATTTCAAAACGGCGTGGTGCGGCAGAAAGAAGTGCTCAACGGAGCGCCAATCCAAATCGCTCACGGACATGTGCCCTAACTCCTCATACTCCCGCATGAATTCAACATACTTCTGGCGGAAGACCGGATCCTTGCTCATGCGACGCTCCATCGCCACTAGCCTACGTTCCGCTAGCGGTCGGGATTCGCCCAGAGGAGGTCGGCCGGCACGAAAGGGGAGACGGGTGATCAAACGACCAGAGCGGAGGCGACCAGTGTTATTCTGGTAATACAACTCGCATTCATCCGCTACTGGGTCAACCCGCGGGGCTGGTGGAGGTTCCTCAACCTCCCAAAACTTCTGCACCACTTCGGAGAGAGACACATTAAAAACAAGACCGCGATCCTCATCAAGGGAATCCAAAACGCGGCGAGCAGGGCCCATCACAACTGTACCGAGTGTCGTCTGCAGAGCTACCAAGCCATCTGGCTGCAAAACTCGCTTCCCCGTCAACAAAACTCGCCCCAGGACATCGGCTCCAAGGAGAGCATCAATCGGGCCTGGGCGGAAGAAATTTGGATCGGCGAGTGGGGAATCAGACACCAAAGACAACATACTCGGTCCCAAGTCAACTGAAGGTTGACGGCCAACAACTGTGTCCAACACAATCGCCGAGGTCTTAATGCCTGGCGTGGACCCATTACGTGATGTAAATGTGAAGTCAACATGCCCTAACAACCCGGGGACTTTCACATCGCCAACACCTCTCACGCCTTCCGTGTGGGGGTGCACCTTGAGGCCCAACCGCCTAACTAACCAAGATGACACAACACACCCCTGAGCACCGGAATCCAACAAGGCGCGAACTTCCACAAGGTCGCCATTCAATCCCCTGACAAGCACAGAGGCCGTGGGCAACAAAACGGTCTCTGGAGGGGTGGCTACAATCGACCGTAAACACGTTGATTGCTAGTATGTGGGGTCCCCAGACGTCCCCCCATGGTAAGGGGGTCGCTCATAGCGATCCAGTGGGTCCCAATCTCCCACATACTGCCTACGTCCAAATCGCCCGGTATCAGGCGGGTTATATCTCCCGGCCCCTTGAAGACGGGGCGGGCGCCGCTCCAAACGCGGGTATTCGGCGAGCGGCGGCGAGAATCGGTGCCTATCATCCACCGTGTACGTCGCCCCATAGTCGCGGGGGCACGGTGACCGATTTTCAGAGGGGGGGTCCCGGGGACCCCCGGCTGTGCGAGGCTCAACACGTTGCGGGGGGCTTCTACGACCTCCCGCAACGCTCGCAAAATCGAACCCCCTAGTTGGGGACCGATTTCCCATTGGGGGGTCCGTGGGACCCCCGCCCGTGCGAGGCTCAAAACGTCGCGGGGGGCCTCTACGACCTCCGGCAACGC
Source organism: Crambus lathoniellus (assembly GCA_949710035.1). Lineage (NCBI taxonomy): Eukaryota > Metazoa > Arthropoda > Insecta > Lepidoptera > Crambidae > Crambus > Crambus lathoniellus. Next base: position 11,753,189 of record OX453313.1, on the reverse strand, counting down.
CCGCATAACTCATCCCCATCCTTGGGGATCGGTTTCCCATTGGGGGGTCCCTGGGACCCCCGCCCGTTTGAGGCTCAAAACGTGGCGGAGAGCGTCTGGGGCCACTCTGGTGGCCACTAGAACTGCTGCGGGATGCAAACACCGCGGGGGGTCCGAGCCCCCCACCCATACGAGGTGATCCTGCAGCGACGCGCTGCGGCGCTCCGCCGCCCTCTGGGCTGTTCATGCAGAGGAGGGGATGGTGGTTGCCCTTACAAAAGCGGCATGGGTGCGCTTGGGTACATTCGCGCTGCATGTGCAGGCCCAAGCACGAGTAGCACCATGTCCGTTGTCGCGCGATCGCTCGACGGCCTTGGACGCGCTGGTCGAGGAACTTATCACAACGGGTCGTGCTGTGACCCGGTTCCCGACAATACAAGCAGCGGGCGGTCTCCTGGACGGCGGCATAGCGGCCGGGCGCGCGAGGGGCCATACGCCCCCTACGGGGGGGTCCGGTGGGGGATCTACTCTGTGGCACAGGTCGTTCGGGTCCCATAGGACCGGCCAGAGAGGAATTATCTGCCAGTCTACTTTCTCCTTCCAGGAACGTCAAGAGGTCCGAGAAGGGTGGCAGATAAGTCGCACTATCCCCACCATACTGCTGCTCAAAACGGACCTTAACAGAGTCCGGCAACTTTCCCAGGACAATGTGCAGTAACAAAAACGACCACTGCTCCACTGGGAGTTTTAAGTTTTTCAATGCGTTGTAGGCAACCAACAGCGGATTCAACAAAGCCACTCTCAAGTGCATCACGCTGGCAACGCGGGGTAAATTCAAAATGGCGGCAACATGGTTGTCCGCCAGACGTCGTACGTTCTGGTACCGACGGGCAATCAAATCCCTAGCAATAGGGTAGTTTTCATCCGAGGGGGCCAAATGTTGAACCGATTCAAGGGCCTCCCCTTCCAACACGGATAACAAATAAGCTAACTTCTGGCCCTGGGTCAAATCGTCCCGGGCATGTACAAGACTATCAAAAATATTAATAAAGCCCTCCCAGTCCTCTAGACGACCAGCAAAGCGCCTTAAGTCTAAGGGGGCCAATCTAGCAAAGAGAGGGGGCATACTTTTAGATGTGACCGGGGACGGGCTCGGTTCATTCTCTCTTGCCACTTGCAAAGGTCGAGCTACCTGGGTAATTCTGTCCGCAAAATCATAACACTGGTCCACATCCAAACCGACTTCTTGTCGCATTTCCACCTCGGCCTCAACAGTCCTTTCCAAAAATAAGGCATACTGCTCATCAACAACAGCCAAACGTATGGGCAGATCTACGTATCTGTTCAACAAGGCCTCCGTTCTATCCGGTCGATCCAACAACGCGACCGCAGAAGCCAACCACCGTAACTCAGAACGTATTTTGGCTTTAGCAGAGGAGGCCGTCATTGTAACGTCACAAATTTATCAACAAAAACAACAAATTCAAAATATTCACTATAACACAAAATCTCCAATATTTGGAGGTTATTACTAACCACAAAATTCCAATATTACAACAACAAAGTATTTATAATGACACAAACTCTTAAATATCTGGAGGTTATCAGAAAACAACAAAACTCACTGACTATTGAAATTCACTTGGATATCAACACAACATACTGTTACACAACAACAAGTTAATTTCAATTATTTCAAAGCACAAGTTTCAATGAGTTTCAATGTGTAAACAATGTCCCAAATCATTTAAGTTTCACTAAGTATTGAGTGCAAACTTATTAGCTGACCTTTTATTAGCTATTATTTTAGCAACAAACTTGTCAATATTCACAACTCAAGTTTGCTGACAAAACTAAATAATAATTATTATGAACAAAGAAAGGTATCTGTTTACATTTTGGAACTTCAATACATGACAATTAATTACAAGACATGGAACCAATAACAAAGGAATGCCCTTTACTTTTCAAATGCAAGTTAATTACCATTTACAAGTACAAATTAATCTAGTCCGGACCAGACTGGGTCATCAAACGGCACTGATTAATACAAAGTTTTGGCGTGGGCCTCTCAGGCCTTCAAGCTACGCTCTTGGCTACCAAGAAATGTTCAGTACACCCCTGCCTAGACCGCGGAGTCAGCATTGGCGCAGTGGAAGGCTATCATGAGTATAGACTCCGGACAAATCTTGGTTTCAGCCGGGATGTAACTGAACAATAGGACTGCGATACACAGCGGAGAGACTTTTAAGTAAGGTAAGGTTACATACGGGTCTGTGGGTCGACCGTCTCCAAGGCAGAAGTGGTGTAAGGGGGGCCCCCCCTGTGGCTCCGTCTTCTTCTGCAGACCTTACCAATTAGTCACCTCACTCATAACACAAATAACAGCGTTCACAAGACACCGGGCGTTTCAACAATAGATACACAAAGACACACACGTGGGAGCTTTTTTTATTACGATATAGTGTCTCGACAACAAGCGCGTGTGGTAGAAAAGGTTATCTTTCAAAGCATCCGCGACCGGCCACTCCAGAGATGGCATCAAAACCTTGGTCGTACAAAACGGGATCACATAGATAATTTAAGATGTATTCAAACTCGATATGCCAGGCACATTCAACGCGAGCGATTTTTAACAAATTCAGCAAAATTATTCCGACATTTTTTTTGCCACGAGAATTTCAATCAAGTGTCACTGTCAACTTCAAGTGACAGCTAATGTCAATTTGACGTGACATTAGAGTTGCGTTCAGAAACGTCGATCTTTTCCGAACACATCTTTTTCCTACGTTTGACATTTAAAGTGACAGGGCGATGTTTGAGACGCTCCCAAAGATAAGTAGCGTCCGAGTATTCGGGCATTACAGAACTTAAACTTAATAAAAACACAAGAAGATCGCGTAATAAGAGGAATAATGCAAAATTATCACCAATCTGTCGGAAATTATAGTCAGCTCTATCTAGAGACCACAGTTTGGTAAGCGATTTCCGCTAATGGCATAATCGGCCCTTATTTTTTTGCCGGGAGCAAGCACTCCTGACATTAACACCATATTTTCCTAAAAAAGCTCACATAATCTTAAAAACTTATGAAAAGAAAGGAAAAGAAAATCACTTCTTATCCTAAGTAGTAATGGTAAGGGTACCTACAAACATTTTGTTAAGGGAACGCTGACAGAAGTACCAGGCGCACAGAAGACGGCAGGAGGCTCACAATGCGTTGAAGGGACTCAGCTAATGGCGTCTGAATATTTTAGCGAGTCAACGCACGACTGCCAAGCATTGCAAGCATAGATAGACAAAACGCAGGAAGCACCTTTCTTAGTGAAGTAGTATTAGTAACTAACGGTATTTTTGTTCTTTTTATCCACTACGGAGTAGCACTTAGTCTTCATCCTGCTGTTAAGTGACACGGCTGAAGGTGAAAGCGCACTACTCCCGGAATCCATAACTGCCGGAACACAACAATGCAAAAATTTTTGGTTGTTTTGGTTGTCAATTTGTCATGTCATAGATCTCTGTAAGTTCAATGTTAAATAAAAGGCGTCAGATTTTAGATAAGATTGTGGTAGCTGGAACAAGTCCAACCAAAACCACCAAATTTTTTTCTGTTATTTATGGAATTTGCGTTCCCTCGTGGTGTAGACTGTCGTTTAAATGTAGAGTAACCGTTGAACCTAAAGTATCTTGCTTGCAAAAAGAGTAGGTATTGAGAGAATAAGAATTCTATACAAAAATTTAGCTTTTTTGACACTTAACAATTTTAACGATAGCTTTGTCTATGTTATGAATATCTTGTACGTATTTTTCACTGATCCCTGGGGTGGGAGGGATACCTAATGTTAGGCACCACGCACCAGTTCCTGAAATTTTCCGGTCTTTTTAATGTAGGTCTATTTTTAGTTGGGCATGCAGTCGGGGTACCATAGCATGCCATGCTGTGGTGTGACTGGTGTGGAATACTTTAATTTAAAAGGTACCTCGACTGCAATGAGAGCTTGTTTGTTACTTTTTATTTTGATAGGTACTAGCAGACGTGTTTTTTTAAGTTTTTAGTATTTTATGCCTTTTAGTGATTATATGTAGGTATACAAATTATTAATGTACGGCTGAAATGATGATGATGATGATGATACAAATTATATATTTTTTAAATGTAATGTACTGACCAAGACCTATCATTTGATTGCTATATACGACCCAAGAGAAAAAAATCTTTCCGTGTTGTGTACGACCCATATTGCTAGTAAACCTAATTGAAGAAAAAATAAATTTGTTTTTTTTTTATGTAATGCGTTATATGCGTTATAAAATTCGTCCTTTTGTAGAACAGGCGAGAACATTTTAGCCATACTGTCAATTCTTGAGTATTATATTTGACGACCGATTTGGCGCAGGGGTAGGCTACCCACCTTCTGCGCCAGTGGTCTCGGGTTCGATTCCCGAACAAGACAAATATTTGTGTGCATGAACATGTCTATTTGTCTTGGTCTGGGTGTAAACTATGTATATTAAGTATGTATTTACAAACAAAAAGTATTTAAGTATATATTTATCCGTTATCAAGTTTTCCATGATACAGTTTCTTAATGAAATTAACATGGGCTTAGATAATTGGTGTGAATGTAAGAAGTTATTTATTTATTATTTATTATATTTTATATTAGTTTCTTATTTTTTCATAAGAATGTGTGTGTTACATTCCAATGCTTCTTGGAGTATTTGGCGTCAAGTATGTCGAGTCAGCATTCTCGGTAATTCTTGCTGAGTTAGTCACCACTACAATAAAATACCGGGTTTTACCCGTGGCCCCACCACTATGACCCACTGGTGGGTCCATAGGTATTTTTTATTCCCCGTAGACCCACTGTTTCACAGTATTGAATATTTAAAAAAAACCCGTGTTACTTAACGTGTATAAGGCGCAAGGGTTCGTCAAACTACAAAATAGGCCTATCTTTGGAGTCAAACTAGTCCTAAAGGAAAGGCTCAATGAATTTAAAAAAAATATATGTTACGTAGAATAGAGTCAAAAATAAAATTATAATTCAAAATTTGATTGTCTTCTATTTTTATTATTTTTATTATCTAGTTTGATTTTTATACAATAACTAGTTGTGCCCGCGACTTCGTTCGCGTGGAATAGTGACTTTCGGCAGCATTTTTCGTTTTTTTAGCTAATAAGGTTTTTCTTTTTTTTTTCTTTTCTTTTTTCGCCGATCCGTTGCTCCGTTTTGACGTGAAAGACGGATATACAAATAATACAAACAGTATGTCAAAAGAAAGAACTTATCACACTGAACAACTTCTCTTAAGATGCTATCTTATATAGTTTAACCTGGCTGCTAGGGTTCCACATCAGCTGGCCTAGCATGAACGGCTTTTATCATGCGATATGATATAGCACGTCATGCTGTCTTGCTTACCTACCCCAGTAAGGTGGAAGCAAGACAGCAAGACGTGCTATATCATATCGCGTGATATAATGATGGTAATGCTAGCCAGGCAGGTGTACCAAGACCTTCAAACTTTGTACGTCAATAGAAAATGCTCATAACATTTAACAATTTTCCATAAGACGGTATTTTTATATCTCTCATAGTTTGGCTGGACTGCTATGGTTCCACATCGGCCATTTTGATCTTCTAAATAAATTATAGCCTACCTATAAGTTGGCGACAACTAATAGCTATATAACAAAAAAAGTTTCATTAAAATCCGTGCAGTAGTTTTTGCCTGAAACGTGGACAACAGACAGACAGACAAAAAATTCAAAAACTATATTTTTCGTATCTGTTCCGTTTAAGAAGACCCTTGGTGGTATTTTTTTCTATTTCTTTTCAATGTATACAGCCCCTGTACCGGCAAAAAAATATAGATATGGACATGGGCTTCATTTGACATATTTTGATGCCCATATTTTGTGCTTTTAAGGGCATAATATGGGCTCCAAATGTCAAATGAAGCCCATGTCCATACCCATAATTTTTTGCCGGTAGCCCCCTGAATAGAATCGCATACAGTTTTATAATAAGTATGAATTATTTTATTTATTTACTTAATATACACGGTAATTTTTTTTATCACCTCGGATAAAATTAAAAGGATTATTCTGCTCATGAAAACACTATTATGTACGAGTTATACACTCAGCTTTTCACTTCGAGTGTGAGGAAAATAAATAACAATATTGCAAAAATGAAAAAAAAAGACTTCGCCATATTGGTGGGAAGACTTTCTTTTTCTTTTTTTTTATAGGTACGTGGCAGTGGCAGCACAGTGACTTTAGCATAGATCGTAGTCCATAAATGCTCTTGAACTACTTATTTCTTAGAAAACTCATTAATTTTGCCTAGTTTTATTAATTTGGTAATTTAACATGGACAAAATGGAAAAATGGTATGTACAAAACTGAAGAAACAAAATGACATAACAAGTTTATTTAACGAAGTTTAATTGCGTGTGTGGCTGTTTACCTGCCGAACTTTGTCTTAGAGTCTGAGACTTAGACCAAGATTTTACTTTAAGCACTAGAACATAAAAAGCGATTTTATGCAGCCTACACCCAACATAAACACGAACTTTACGAGCATGAGAAATGAAAAGTGTATTTTTTACGAAATAACAATGAGTCTCTAAGTTCTCAAATAATTACCTGACCTAAATACTCAAATAGTTTTTTCACCTCTCCAGCACGAAAAGGGCGCTTTTGGCGCGTAAAAACTCGCAGCAAAATCGATTTTTGCTGCGAGCGTGAGGCAAAGTGCTTTTTTAATTTCTTACACCAACTTTTAAAATAATTTAAGAAAAATGTAATAGAGTGACAAGGATGAGACTTTTAAAATTAATAAGTGCAAAAAGGATAGATAGATAGCTTTATGTCGTTGGACATGAATTATAAAGCATAAAAAATAAATACACGGATACCAAAGTTCGAAATAAAGAGTTTGGACGAAATGAGGTCGCATGCATGATATAAATATTTAAATAAGAAGAATTAATGAAATCTAATAACAAATTAGATAAATACGATAAATGTTGCATTCAATGTTGTTACAAGCTTTTTATTAACTTGCCATGTATGTTAGTTTGTTAGTTAGTGGGGGACAAATCTTGCAAGCTTAATTTGACCCGCTTCCCAGTGTCCGATGGAGCTGAAATTTTGTTTACAGGTTTGGTTCAGATGACAATACAATATTAAAGTACAGTCAGCAAAAAAGCTTGTCATAAAAATGAAGTTTTTACTAATAAGTAACTTATTTTTCTAACCTGTATTACTTTTCTCGCTGGTAGAGGTGAAAAGTTGTATGTTTAACACGAGAGCAAATTTTTCTGATGTCTCGTGCCTTTAAATCACTCACTGTGCTCAGTAGTCTATATTTGAATCACTCGCTACGCTCGTGATTCAATTTTAGACTACTTCGCTAGTTCGTGATTTAAATTCAGCACTCGCAGCGAAAAATGGTTTTGCTCTCTTGTATAACAAATAACTATAATGTAATGATAACTGCAGAAAGTCAAGCATTTTTCTTTATTCATAGAAAAGATTTCAACGACTTCAAAAATTTGGGTTTATTAGAACTACGAGTAAGTACCTATAGTCTTTATGAATTAAACAATGGAAAATTAGTTCATTCATCATTAGGTTACTAACTCATCAAATTTTGCGCGATGTATTCGTTAAGATCTTAATTTTTTTTATGCATTCACAATGCTATTATGTAAGTTAAGGAAAAAATGTGATACCTACTTAGTAAAAACCACCAACTGGTGTTTTTTTCATAAAAATAATTTAAAATTTTAATTGGATTGTCAAACATTTGTAACAAGGTTTCGTATGTCGTTCGTATTCGATGTATTCGTTCGTATTAACATACTTTAGTTTCACATTCAGAAGAAACATGTGGACTTTTAGTACAATTGTTGACTTTTTGTAATAAACCACCCGTTTCTTTAGAAATTGTGCTACGCGCTGACAACCTCTAAAAGCCCACCTTACGGTTAAATAAAAAAGTGAAATAAAAAATTTTAGTGTATTCATTCAATATCGAATTGAAAGTAAAAACGATAAATCGAGCGTAAAATCAATCGATGCTTAAAACTTATTACGTATCTACCACTTAAGACCTTAGCAAATATTTTTTTAAAACCTTTCGACTTTATTGTAACTTTTGTTGAGTACTTACCTACCATAAAAGGTGTATTTTAGGAGAAAAAAAAAGGAAGAAAGAGTTATAATAGAAGTTTATTATTTCTTTATTTTTATTATCGATACTATGAAAATTCGCTATTTTTCTTGGCTACCTTAATTTTCCTCACAGCTGAACAATTCAGAAATATGGAATATTTTTGATTTTTTAAATTCAAAAAAGAAGCTACGACATCGGTTCGCAAATCCTACGGGCGGCGGCGGGAGACCTTGTAATTGTAACGAAACGAGAAGAATCGGCAAGAAACTCGCCAAGGGTTTTTAAAGATGATGACGATATTGAGCGAGAACGGTTTCTGTCGGTCGGCTGGTCCATAGATTTAGTCGTTGCACAGACGCTGTGAAAATTGCGCTCTTTAAAACAAATTGCACATCTTTTTACTCGAGCAGCCTATGCCAACTACACCAAGCTACAGTGCCCTACGTGTTCAGTATAATAATGCCTTCAGGGTGCCTACCATCAACTTTAAGACAGCGATTCAAAAATAGCGCGATGTAGAATAGGTTCCTAAAATGAATTGCTTTCTTTCGTACTATGACCTTCTAAAAACTGGATCGCAAATGAATTGCTAAATGTGAATGACCGAACGATTTGTCTCCTTATTTCTGCTACCCGTCTCTTTCACTCGATTCTGTCATGCCCGGAGAGAGATAGGGACGGGTATAACCTGCAGGTGACATGTTAAATCGACCGGGTTATAAGTCAAATAAGAGTTCCTGACAGCTTAGCGGCTGTGAAATGTCATTGAATAACCACTGAATCGCTGTCATTGATATTAAGCTGTCGTGGTACGAATAAGCGAAGCAGATCAGTTTAGGTCCTAAACAAAATCGCAATAAGAGTTGATGGTAGGCACCCAGGTCGTTGTTGCGGCTGCCGCGGTTTTGTAACGCATCTGCGATGTTTGCTAGACCGCGTCACTGTTGCACAGAATGCGCGGCAGCAGCCACAGCGTCCTGAAGGATATAGTCGACAGTGGGTATTATCCGCTGGTTGACTTTATGATAGGTAAAATAACATCTTTCATTGAAATTAAACACTAACATAGTTAATAGGCTCTTTATTACCACACTTTTATTAGCTTAACCTGTAACTAACTAAGTCATAATGTAAGAAAATCTTGGAATTCAATTTTAACCTACTTTTAATTGTTGTATTGATTTGAAACTTTGCAAGTCTATATGAATCCAATGACAGTACAATAATTTGCTACCATTGAGCTGATCTGATGATGGAGTCAAGAGGTGGGCAAAAGAACTCTTCAATGGCTGCTAGGAAACCCCTCGAGTTTGGGCTCCGTTGTTTCTTTCTAATAAGACTTATTCGCTACACTTGGTGGTGAGGGTCTGATGATGGAGCAGGGAGGAAGTAAGGGTTCGGCACTTCTTAATGAGCACTAAGAAACCCCTCGAGTTTGGGCTCATTTGTTTCGTTCAGATGAGACCTGTTCACTACATTTGTTGGTGAGGGTCTGATGATGGAGCTGGGAGGAAGCCAGTGGCACTCCTTAATGACCACTAGGAAACCTTTTGAGTTTGGGCTCATTTGTTTCGTTCTGATGAGACCTATTCGCTACACTTGGTGTTGAGGGTCTGATGATGGAGCAGGGAGAAAGCCAGTGGCACTCTTTAATGGCCAATAGGAAACCTTTCGGGTTCTGGCTCATTTGTTTCGTTCTAATGAGACCTATTCGTGACACTTGGTAGTGAGGGTCTGATGGAGCAGGGAGGACGTCAATTGCACTTCTTAATGACCACTAGGAAACCTCTCGAGTTTGGGCTTATTCGTTTCGTTCTGATGAGACCCATTCGCTACACTTAATGGTGAGGTGAGGGAGGGATGGAGCAGGGAGGAAGTAAGGGTTCGGCTCGCGCATCTGGTAACTAATAGACTCCACTTGAATTTGTAAAACTACCTACATACAATCACGCCTTTGAGTAAAATGTTTATGTGGTGGGCAGACACATAAATGGACTGTGAAATCTATTACCATCCATGCATGCATGCCTTGCCATTTATTAAACTAAAAAGAAAAAATAAATATGTGGTTTAAAAAACTGAAAAAACACATTTTTATAGGAACAGACAAAGGTACAATATAACCGTCTATTCAGTGACTGAAATTAAAAAGCGTGGTGCGCGTTGTCAATATCAAGTTCTTGAAATGCATGCTTTGCAAAGGGCGCACCACGCTTTTTAATTTCAGTTAAGTACTGAATAGACGGTTATTTTGTACCTTTTTGTCTGTTCCTATAAAAGTGTTTTTTTAGTTTTTTAAACTACATATTTTTACTAACGCATTATGGATTTTTGTTGTCCGAAATAAATAGTTTTTTTTAATTTTTGTTTTTTTTTCTCCCCGTCTTATTCCATACAGTGTCGCCAATAAAGAGTTAGGTAGGCCAATTATGAAAAATTAAATGACGATTAAGAATTTACATGAACATAATATTAAAAGGTGAAGCTATAGTACCTATTGATCAAGAAGATCAAGATCAAGAGATACATTCCATCAAGAACCAAACACAACAGCAGAAATAACGCCATCATCAAATACCTTACTTACTGAATAGATATTACAATGAAAATTTATTAGATACCTATTATAAATAAATATTATTAAAGGATCAACTGCAACAAAATTTTAATCGCGAAAATAAAGTGTCGTACATTTAAGGTTTATAATTCAATATACTACCATTTACTTATTGAAAAAAAAACGCGTTAAATTCAAATCCTCGTGGTAAAATGGCAGGTTCTTGTCAAAATAGTCTCGATAACGAAACCGATCGATTCGCTACGAACCGATGGACATCAATGAAATTCCATTGTTGCCAGTATTCCGGCAAATCTGCGCTTTTGAAATAAAAATGTTGTAAAGCAAACTTTGAAGAGGTTTGAAGGATAAGATTTAGTTTTTTATCTTAATCATATTTTATGGAAAAAGGTTCTATGCAACGTATAAATAGCAAAAAACAAGACAGGCTTTTATACAGTGCGAGTAGAGTCTGCGTGCGGTCGAAATCGAATACTAATCATTTTTCATGTCTCATATTCTGAAAGTAACTCCTAACTTGCCTAAAATGCGGGTTGAAAGTGGTATGTGGCGGCCCTAGGGCCGTTAAAAAAAGGAATAGGAGGGGTCATGTAAAAATCTGTAAGTATCTCTTTGGACATTTATTTACCAAAGGTATGCAGGCAAAGTCACATAGCCTTTACAGCCTGTTTTGCTATTATATAAAATAATTAATATCGTAGCATTATTAATTTAATATCTAAAACATTGTTTTTTTTAAAGAATGCGTTATTAGAAACAGATTAAACCAAATGAGTTATTTGTAACATAAAAAATCAGGCTATTAATTTCATGGAATTGCATAGAGTACGGGTCAAACACCAAACTAGGCTGTATGGACTAAGTTTCCCTTGCCTTCCCTAAAATAGAGAAAATGAACAAAAAGTTATAGACTTTCGAAAATTCCGCGATCATAGGAAAAATATTTTTTAGATTATTTCTGTTTATTTTTACTTTCCTCATATTCAAAATGAAAAGTAGAGTGTTTACTTCGGGCGTATGGACCCATAACAGTCTCGAACTATCGGCGCCCTCACTTCGTTCGTGCGCCAAAACACTCGACTGTTATGGGTGCCATACATCCCTTGCTAAACAATCTACTATAACATAACCTTAGAAGAAAACAGAAAGTGAAATAAGCTATGATAAACAAAATATGATAACCCTCAACGAGATAATTATGTGGTGTGCGGGTCACTGTACAAATGTTTGCGGAATACACCTCGGCGACTCATCTCCGCGACTAGAATCGGATACTCGTCACCTGTAAGTACCTACTTAGGTACGTACAGTCACGAGTAATAATAGTAATGTAACCAACATAGAGTTTTGTCACATTGAAGCGTTCCCAAAATAAACTGTCTGTGCAAACAGAAGTAACCCAATATCGTAATATGACAAAGCCCTATGTTGTGTACATAATATTGTTCGTGATTGTAATTCAAAAACGGGCTCAAGTAAAGTGAATGAAAGAAAAATACAAGAAACAAAAAACAGGAAAAAGATCATAATATTTTTTTCACCAGAATAACTTTTTTATTTACATACTTTGTAATTAAATTCTGAATGCAAAGATAAGATACACAAGGGTGCGTTCAATCAAACCAAAACTGTTATTTCAAATTCGTTTTTTACCAACTTCTTTTGGGGTGAATGTTTAACCAACATCATCGGGGGAAGGAAAATAAGCTTTATTTCCTATACCTACTTAAAGCTATGTTAGGGAAATGTTTATGTATTACAAGTTACGGACAGATTTGCTGTCTTACTAGGTATCTTTCTTCCTTGGATTTCAAAATACATTCGAGGATTTATGTGCATTGATATTCTTAGTAAATGTTTTACTCTTTGGTACCTTCTTAACTTATACTGAGGCTGAATTTCACTAATCTTTTATACCAAGATTAACGCTTACTCTCGTATAGTAATGTCAAAACCCCATACTAATTTGACATTAGTATATCCGAGACTAAGCGTTATGCTTTGAATAAAAGTTTGGTGAAATCAGGCCTGAAACCTATAAGATGTTAATATACCTTGGTTAAAGATTGAATCAGGCGTTACCTGGCGGAAGTCCATAACCGGGGCATCCTTGGCGGAAGTCCCTAACCGGGGCATCCTCAGGAATCGTGAAGCGTTTACTTCATCATGTCGAACGACGCCCACTGCTGGGCATAGGCCTCCCCCAAGGATCTCCACAACGATTGGTCCTGCGCTGCTCGCATCCGTTTACTTAGTTCAATGTAATAGTATGTTAACATACATATAAATAAAAACTGTTTGTGCTAGCCTGGGTGTTTGTTATTAACAAAAAAATGTACCCTACACACAATACACTCCTTTTGTGCAGTCGTGTAATAATGAAGTTTGTTCATTCGGATTTTTTGCCATTTTTTTCTCGTTCTTAAATTTTAATATAGTGTTGTTTTATAGATTAATATTGTACGTTATAAAAATAGTGTCTAATGTTGTACCTACCTATAGATAATGGTACGGAAACGGAACCCTTCGTGTGCGTGTCCGACTCGCACTTGGCTTGATTTTCAGATTTCTTTATCGTGTTGCCTAGCAATTAAATTCCAAATTTAAAATACTAAATCGTAGACACAATTTTCATATGCGGCTTGATTCACAACCGTTCGGAAAGGATATCGATATCCATGTTTTGACTTTGTCTATTCTGCGGTAAGTGTGTGTCAGTGGCAAAGCATACATTCCGCTGTCGGGAACTTTTCTGTCGGTTTGTGAATAAGGGGCCTGAGATTTTCTTCTATTACCATAATTTATGATAAAATAAGTAAGTAGGTATTCCTTTTTTATTTACGTAGTGTAACGTATTTTCTTTAATCCATGTATGGATGGGTGGGACTCATACCGTGCATTGTATGTTGTATGTACTACATGTACCTACTTACTTCCGTCTCAGGTACAAGCGAATCACTTGCACGTAGTGTATAGGGGTGCCACTCATTCTTTAAATTAAGTATTAAAACGAAAATTGTACATTTTTATAAATTTTGGAGTAACTAGTTTCGTATGCAGACATGCACTTGTTTTATTTCAATGTGCATCAGTGCAAAAATCTAAGTTAAACATTACCTTGCTTGACATTAGGGTGTTGCATATTGCATAGAGTAAGCATGTGTTGTAGGTGTTTATTTATTTTTATTTATTTTTTATTTATTTATTTATCGCACAACAAACAACTACATTTACAGATTCTTAAAAAACATTTTAAAAATAGCATATTATTTTAAATGTAGCCAACCCCGTTGTGCGCAGATTAAGTATGAAAACATATAGGGGCAGTGAAAACAATAATAATTATTAAAGTAACACAAAAAAAATATATTAAAATTAACTTAGTTCTTTAAACAAACGATAAATAAAAAAAAATCAAGGTGCATAACATAGGTAGGGTTATTGTTAAGGTATTAGGTACTTTAAAGTACATTATCTTCGTAGATACAATTAATGCTGTTTCTAAAAGTTGCGAGTGAAGTTGCAAAGATCTCGACATCGACAAAGTGAGCGTTATATTGTTTTGACGACCGATTTGGCGCAGGGGTAGGCTACCCACCTTCTGCGCCAGTGGTCTCGGGTTCGATTCCCGAACAAGATAAATATTTGTGTGCATGAACATGTCTATTTGTCTTGGTCTGGGTGTTAACTATGTATATTAAGTATGTATTTACAAACAAAAAGTATTTAAGTATATATTTATCCGTTATCAAGTTTTCCATGATACAGTTTCTTAATGAAATTAACATGGGCTTAGATAATTGGTGTGAATGTAAGAAGTTATTTATTTATTTATTTATTATTAATTTATTGTTCCATTAGTCTGTGCAAAGGTGCGCGCATACCAGCGTTTGTTTTACAAGGTGTAGGTGCAAACAAATGGCGTTTGCGAGCCTCTCGTGTTGGGTGCGATCTATACGGTGTTCGCAGCCTAAAGCTTCGCGCTCACGAGCACTGTACAGCACGATGTTTTGGGTAGGACCAGGTACTTTGTGGGTAGGACTGAATCAAAATGCTGAACAGGGCACGTGGATCGAAGAATTTGAATTTAAATTCCGAAAGAACAGTACTTGGTACGGGATAAAATTGATGGCCAGTGAGTTAAAACTATGGAGTTTCCAGCCGTCATTGAGGTTTTAACCGACCATGAGACTAGAACGAAATGGCATCGTTACACTACCTATATCTTGTCCTGTCAAGCTGACAAGCCGTTTCAGAGGAGATTGGTTACAAACACTGTGACACGAGAATTTTATATCTTACCAATTCGCGGTTTCACCCGAGTAGTACCTGTTCCCGCGAGAATATCGGGATCAAATATAGCCTATGTTACTTTATTAAGTAGGTAGCTTTCTAATAGGTGAAAGAATTTTTCTAGTAGTTTTAGAGTTTATTCGTTACAAACAAAAATACAAATATTTTCTCTTTATAATATTAGTATGGACAATTTAGTTTTCCGTGGTATGGTAGTATGGTAGTGATGTATTAAAAGCTAACCTACCTATACCCCGGTTCCTATAGCTCCCAGCCCTAGCGCCGCTTGCCACTTCGCGCTACGCATGCCGCCCGCCCGCCCTAAGGTACGCCCGGGGCGGGAAGAACACGCAACTGACATTTTGTGCGCCAGTTGTCATTTTATTCAGTTCTGTAAGTTAGGTCAGAGATAGGGCGACGAAATGAGACACGCAGAGTATGTTTAGTTCAAAAACTGAAAGTATGCCACTTTTCCCTAGAATGAGAATATTGTTTCGTTATAGTGCGTGGGGCATACGACCACAGCAATTTCAGATGAGAATATTTCTTGTTTCATACTTTTTAGAAAGTGATTTTTTAGAAGTCGGGTTTTAGTTATTGAACTTAATTTTTATTTATATTATTTTGGGGTCATAATTTCGTGATAAAGTCAAAATTCGATTTTTGCCATACCAGCTACCAGCTGCCATTTGTCTTCAAATACTCGTAATAAACAAAAACATGGCTACTTGACTTCGTTCCGCAAACATGAGAACCATAAAAAACAACACAGAGACAGTGTAAATATTTAAAAAAAATAAATATATAGTTTAAAAAACTAAAACAACACACTTTTATAGGAACAGACAAAAAAGCACAAAATAACCGTCTATTCAGTAACTGAAATTAAAAAGCGTGGTGCGCCCTTTGCAAAGCATGCATTCAAGTACTTAATATTAACAACGCGCACCACGCTTTTTAATTTCAGTTACTGAATAGACGGTTATTTTGGTCTTTTTGTTTCTGTTCCTATAAAAGTGTGTTGTTTTAGTTTTTTAAACTATATATTTATTTTTTACTTTTTAGTTTATCAAATGGCAAGCTATGGATGGGGATGGTAATCAATTTCACAGTCCATTCATGTGTCTCCCTACCCCGTAAACATTATAACTCAAAGGCGTGATTGTATGTATTTAGTTTTACAAATTCAAGTGGAGTCTATTAGTTACCATATGCGCGAGCCAAACCCTTACTTCCTTCCTGCTCCATCATCAGACCCTCATCACCAAGTGTAGCGAATAGGTCTCATTAGAACGAAACAAATGAGCCCAAACTCAAGGGGTTTCCTAGTGGTCATTAAGGAGTGCCACTGACTTCCTCCCTGCTCCATCATCAGACTTTCACCACCAAGTGTAGCGAATAGGACTCATCAGAATGAAACAAAAGAGCCCATCTCGAGGGGTTTCCTAGTGGTCATTAAGGAGTGCCACTGACTTCTTCATTGCTCCATCATCAGACCCACACCACTAAGTTTAGCGAATAGGTCACATCAGAAAGAAACAAATGAGCCCAAACTCGAGGGATTTCCTAGTGGTCATTAAGAAGCGCCACTGGCTTCCTCCCAGCTCCATCATCAGACCCTCACCACCAAGTGTAACGAATAGGTCTTATCAAAACGCAACAAATGAGCCCAAACTCGAGGGGTTTCCTATTGGTAATTAAAGAGTGTCACTGGCTTCCTTCCTGCTCCATCATCAGACCTTCACCACCAAATGTAGCGAATAGGTCTCATCAGAACGAAACAAATGAGCCAGAACTCGATGTGTTTCCTATTGGTCATTAAGGAGTGCCACTGGCTTCCTCCCTGCTCCATCATCAGACATCAGACACTCCATCAAGTGTAACGAATAGGTCTCATCAGAACAAAACAAATGAGCCTAAACTCGAGGGGTTTCCAAGCAGCCATTGAAGAGTTCTATTGCCCACCTCTTGACTCCATCATCAGATCAGCTCGATGGTAGCAAATTATTGTATTGTCATCGGATTCATATAGACTTGCAAAGTTTCAAATCAATACGACACTTAGAAGTAGGTTAAAATTGAATTCCAAGATTTTCTTACATTGTGACTTAGTTACAAGTGAAGCTAATAAAAGTGTGGTAAAAAGGGATTTTTACCATGTTAACTCCGTGATCATGGCATGTGCAACTGCGTCAAAATACCTATCGGGAACTCGGCAACAATTTAATACATGCTAAATATCCCGCTTTTCGTAATATTTACAGTGTAAACACATTCACCAATAAGAATTACTTTCACTTGTTTGTCGCCCTCACGGAGCATCTACAGGAAAGGCAAGACTATTAAAATGCGTAACACCGAAACAATAATTCTCTTTTACATCATACTGCTCGGTAACTAGGATTTACTAGTATGGTAAGAGGCTGTGTAAGTTAGCATGTGCAACACAGTGTATTGTTTAAACTGAACGTTCCTTTTTCAAATTACTTTGCGATTCAAGTAGGTGAATGCTTTAATTGTAAAGTAACTTTACCATTCAAGCTATGCAAAACTCCTTGGTCAAACAATATTTTTTTCATAAAATGATAAGAAAACTATTTACTGTAGAGAACAATGAAAATGGCGGTTAAAATAAGTACATTTACAAGTTTTGGCAAATTTTGAATAAATATTTTCTCTCAAAAGGATCATTTTGTCATAACAATATAAATGTTTTATTTACCTCGCATGAATGATGTAAAGTAGAATGCTTACCTCGGTTGCAAGTAGCTATTACACCCTCGAACTATATTCGCCCTCGCTCGTTTCGCTCGCTCGGGCGTCTAAATATCTCGGGTGCACTCGATCCTTTAGCGCCCTTTGCGAGCTGCGCTCGCACGGGCGCCAAATTGGATCTTGTTCTGTAATAGCTCACTTACGTTCCTTGTGTAACAAACTACTATTAAAAACCTGTTCTTGTACCTTGATAGTCACTGTTTTTCCCAAACTTACTACTTATATCAAAGTCAAAGTCGTTCAAATTAAATAATTATCATATTTATACATCTCAAATCTTAATGTCCGTTTCACTTACATCTTTCTCCTTCAGAATAGTCACCATTTACAGTAGACATAGGGCGGGCTACCGTTCACCGCCTGCGGCCTTCCTGACCAATCACAGCGCTTCGAGCTATATCCCCGTCCTGCTTCTTCACTAGCGAACCCCCATCAGCCCATCTCCTTCGCCTCCCCCGGCGAAAATCTAGCATCCGAACCACTTCATGCAAATACCAACTGTAACTTAACGTAATTGAGGCGCTTTTGAGGCGGGTAACTTTCCCGTCGCTTCGGGCGTTCCGTCACTGGGACAATGTTTATTTGATATCGAGCGTCAGGCAGGCGACGATTTTCAAGTTCAGATTTCCTTTTCAAATGATTGTGGACCTTATTCTGTTAGCCATTAAATCTATACACATCGGAGCGTTTCAACGAATCGTATTTACGTGTGCAATGCTGGCATTTTCATTGTTACATTACAGAAGGAGGTTAAAGCTTTGGGAGTTTCACCTTACCGTGTTTTGTTTTAAAGATGGTTTTTCCTTGGGGGGTTATGGAGAAATGTCTTTTTAAATATCGTCTGTTCACAGCCTCGGGCAAAAGCTATTTGCGATGACAATTTTGCAAGGGTTGGCGAACGAAATATGCCTTTTATTCGTAGTGGGGCCGGGATTAAAGCTCTAAAACGGAATTGATGTCAGATGAACGGCTTTGTAGAAATTTGTGAACTACACCTATCTATTTGCTGTAACCGATTTCACGGTAATGCGCCTTCTTTGTTGTGTTGAACACTAAATTGGTTAGTACCTACCTACCTACCTAAGTACATTTAATTTGTCGCTACATTTGGATTATGGATAGACTTACTTACCGTTTGTTTAAAAGTGCTCACTGTGCTGTGATAGTTAAGGGCGAGAAGTGCCAGGTTCGATTCCCGGACAAAACAAATTACCAAATTTTTTGATAATTTTCGTTTCAGCAACCCAAGGTGCTTTTAATTGAGAACTAATTGTGACAGTCTGTTAGCTCATTTTAGATTTGATTTGCGATTACCTTTTGGAATAGGTACCTATAGTAACCATATTTTTAAGATAGCGGTCTGCACTAACGCTATCAAAACAACAGCAACTTGTAGGTATTTTTATCTTTGTTTACAGCGTTAAGTACTTACTTTAACATTACTGCCCATGCCCACATTTTTTATACTGCCACAAATATACTAATCAAAGCAAAGCCGTGCCAGTTTCAGTCCTAATACTTCAGTTCGCCTGAAACCGCCGACGAGACGATTCGGACGGTTGAAAAATAACATCTTTAGTTAACTATACTTTTCAGTGTACTATTAATAATATTACAATAGAATTTACATTATGTTAAACAACAAGGTATGTATAGTGTATTTTAAGTGTGCGGTTAAAAACAAGTTTGTTACGGTAAGTTACGGTTAAACAATGATAAATTCAAGTGTATCAAGATGTTCTTTTAAGAGTGAAAGTAATCAACGAACAAGTGTCTGGAAAAGTATTGCGCGGTGATACGAGTATTTTGACTAAGGTAAGTAAAAAAGGCCCGAAATAAATATTATTCTTTTAGTATTTCTAACATATATAATTAACGATAATTATATTATGTTACTGTAAAAACCCGAATTACCGTAGAATTTACCGGTACAACTTAGGATTTACCAATACAAGTTGGTAAACGTTAGAAATACTAAAAGACGAATATTTATTTCGGGCTTTTTCATTAGAATTTGGTAAATGCTTGGATTTACCGAGTGCAGTTATTAAATGTTGGTTTTGGAATGACAATCAGTTCGTAGGTAAGTGCTGAAACATTTATTTCAATTTAAAATACAATACGAGCGTCTCGCGACAAAGTCTCGAACTCGCGACTCGGAAGTCCTGTAGAACACGTGCTAAGTTAGAAATTTAAATTTCGTGTTTTTTTTGTATCAAAACAACTTATGGATTGTTTCGCAAAAAAAATAACCACGAAATTTTAATTTCTAACCTATCACGTGTTCTACAGAACTTTCGAGGAGTACAGGACTTTTCCGAGCCAATTTGGAAAAACCTAAGATTTACCAAGTACCTACATAGCGGTAAAATTCCAAATCAAACGATGCTCACAGGATTTTTCGGTCTTTACCATTGATAGGTGGTAAATCCTAGGTTTGACCAGTAAATCCTAGGGTTTACCGTAGTTCGGACTATTAGAAAATAGAAATAGAAAATCATTTATTTTGACAACACATAACACTTACACAATTACAAAAATAAAAATAAAAAAAATATAAAGAAAAACAACAGATAGTGCAGGTGTTATGTGATGTCAAAACCGTATTACAGGAAGTAACATTAAAAATGTATTTTTTGTTTTGTTTACGATTCGTGGTTTATATAATATATTAAGATATTCGGTGTTTATAATAAGATATTCGTCATCCACAGCTAGAAAACAGACTACGAGCGACGAGTCGTTGAAAATAGAAACCACACTTTTGCAATGAAAAGCTGTCGCTTGCAACTTTGCAAACACAGACTGATAAGGTAACGTTGTATTATGCAGAAAATTACCTTCCCCACGCAACTAATCAAAATATTTTATATATATTTCACTAATATTTGCAGTGACTAGCGCGTCTACCTACACTCAAGTTGCAAGGGAATGCTTAAGGCGCTACTCGGAAAAATATGGACTTTTTGATTTAAAACTATAGGACGGTTACAGTTGTTACAAATCTGGTAATAAGATATATAGTCCGTTCGGTTAGATAGTGTCGGTACACCCGCACGGCATTGTGGCAGAGCGACACTATCTAAGCGAATGGACTATATATTTCTTCATACCTTTATCTAGAATCGTATAGTTTCAAAAACACGGTTTTATGATTTTGCCTCGACACTTTTTATTTTCGAAAAGACCTCTAAAAAATACGAAAGTGAAGATTATTCTTAAATGGGGTTACTTACACTATTGGAAATTGGTTTAATTAGTGGACACCAATAATATTGAGGATCGTATAGCAGTATTTTTTTTAAATCGCTGTAGTTTTTTAATACGAAGTGATTTTGTGTTTTTTTGCCTAATCTGCAAAATCGGTCTCGCTCCCGCGCGCGTCGTATTCTCATTGCTATCTCGCTTCAGCACATTTTTTCCGAGTATCGCCTTAAAACAGCTTTGATTGAAGATGAAGATTTGTGAATTCCTAAGTGATTTGATCACCTACGGATAGGTGTATATGTAAATAAAGCAATAAACGAACTAACTATTCATTTAACTAAGTGCATAATTAGATAGGTGAAGATCGAAAATAAAAATTTTAATCCGTAAAACCAATTGCAAAGCCAAAGAAGTATTTACCAATTTACGTAATAAATACTCACAGTCGTAATCCAGCAAGCTGAAAAAAACGCCGAAAGAAGCCAAAAGGTAAATCATCGTACCTCCTAATCCCGTTACGCAAATGTTTGTAAAAAAGCAGGATAATTATTTAAGAAACCCCTCCCTAGTTACTAAGAACCCCCCAGTCCGAGTGGCGAAAGACAGAAGCCTCCTTTCAACCCCCTTTCACCCCCTCTCATTCCCTCTGTAATTATTTTTCACGAAAACTTCCCGTTTTGAATTTGTTTTCGGTTTTTTTCTGTTTGGATTAAAGAGGATATTCCTTTTATTAATTTAAATTGTAATATTGGGGGATTATTTTAAATTAGTATGTTAATCTTGTTTCGTCTTTGTTGTAATCTGGATTGTAATTGAAATGCAACGTTATAAAAATATTTAGTACTAGCCTTACGCCCGCGGCTTCACCCGGGTGATTACACGACGTTATATCCCGCGGGAATGTGATGCTTTTCCGGGAAAAACCCGGGGTAAAAAGTAGCCTATATGCTATTCTTGACCACATAATCTGTCACTGTTCCAAATTTCATCCAAATCAGTTCAAGTGTGTTCCGCCATGATTGTGTAACAAACATCTTAACGTCAAAATTTGCGCATTTATAATTTTAGTTAAGAAAACTTATTTTGGTTAATATGGTGTTATATCCATCCATAAGAAAGGCCAGTGCCCCAGCAGTGGGGACATTGAATGGCTGATGAGATGATGATGATGATGAATATGGTGTTAACGGACACGGTGGTTTGCCCCACCTGAAAAGGATGTTGGGTTGTTTGGATGGGACTTTCGTTTTTGGATTTTTTAAAGGTACCTACTTTCAATTTTACGTAATCAAATTTAATTTAGCTTCCCATCCACTGAATAGTACAATTTTTTTGCCTCAGTTATTTGTTCAAAGTCACTCATAAAACCCCCAAACCTAAAGGCATGTCCACACTTTCCCATCACCGGCAAACAAGGTTGTTATTAAAAACTTCGGTCGATGAATACAGGGTGTCCAAAGAACAGGGTTTACAAGAAAAATAGGCACCGCCACTGAAGGGTCCAAATAACTTTGTGCGAACTTCTACCCGCTTCATTATAATAAAGTACCTATGTTGAATGTCATCTACAGATTTGAGTTTCTTTAGTTTAATCGTATTTTTTGTTAACGGCGGCATGAAGTAACTGCAACTGCGGCATAATTAATACGATTGTTATTGGAACTAGATTACAGCTAAAAATCTATATATATAAAATCGAAGGGACATAACTCACTCATCACGAAATCTCGAAAACTACTGGACCAATGAAGATGAAATTTGCCAAGAAGGTAGATTATGACTAGGAGACGTCTGCTAAGAACGGATTTTGGGAAACTCCCCCCCCCCTAAAGGGGTAAAATGGGGGGTGCTAAGAACGGATTTTGGGAAACCCCCCCCCCCCACACTAAAGGGGTAAAATGGGGGGGGGGTTAAACTTCCTCATTTATGTATTTAGAAGCATAAAAATTGGTACGTTGGATGCTGGTTACGACTGAAAATGAACTAAGTAAGCAAAGTAAAAAAAACTCCCCCTTAATAGGGTAAAATGGGGAGATAAAGTTTATATGGAACTTCTTCATTTCTGAACCTAGAATTATGAAAATTGGTATGTTGGATACTGATCACGATTGAAAATTATCTGCGTAAGCGAAATAAAAAAAAGTCCCCCATAATGGGGTGAAATGGGCGGATTAAGCTTATCTGGAACTTCCTCATTGCTAAACTTAGAAGTATGAAAATTGGTATGTTGGATACTGGTCACGATTGAAAATGATCTGCATATGCAAAGTTATAAAAAAACCCTAAAAGGGTAGAAAGGGGGGATTAAGGCTTATATGAAAACTTCCTCATTTCTGGACTTAGCGAGTATGGAAATTGGTATGAAGGATACTGGGTGCTTACCATCAACTCTTATTACGGTTTTGTTTAGGAACCTAAACTGATCTGCTTCGCTTATTCGTACCACGACAGCTTAATATCAATGACAGCGATTCAGTGATCGATCAATGACAGTTCACAGCCGCTAAGCTGTCAGGAACTCTTATTTGAATTATAACCCGGTCGATTTAACATGTCACCTGCAGGTTATACCCGTCCCTCTCACTCTCCGGGCATGACAGAATCGAGTGAAAGAGACGGGTAGAAGAAAAAGGACACAAATCGTTCGGTCATTAACATTTAGCAATTCATTTGCGATCCAGTTTTTAGAAGGTCAGAGTACGAAAGAAAGCAATTCATTTTAGGAACCTATTCTGCATCGCGCTATTTTTGAATCGCTGTCTTAAAGTTGATGGTAGGCACCCTGGTCATCATTAAAAATGATGTGCGTAGGCAAAATAAGAAACCCCTCATAGGGTAGAAAGGGGGGGTTAATTTTTATATAGGGTGGGTGGGGGTATTAAAGATACGGAGTTTGGATGTTTGTGGCTCAATCACAACTAAACGGCTAAATCGATTGGGATAATTGAACTCTGGCCTGGAAAATTTCATACGGTTTTTTTAACTCGGGAAAAAGTACAGTTCCCGTGGGATACAGTTTTTTGATTTACTTTATTTTCGTGCAAAGCAAAAAGTTCTTTATGCATTGGAATAAAAGGAAAGTATTGACTTGATTTTTTGCATTTTGGTAGTTCAAGAGTAGGAGAATGTCCGAATATTATTCATACTAAAGTAGCTCCTGTTTCTCTAGGTATCGTTACCTTCTTATGCCTAAACCACCGATCTGGCTTTCATGAAATTTGGAATATAGAGCAGTGGGTAGCGTGCTCGGCCTGCGATCGCTGAGGTTATGTGACTTTTGCAATGGTCTATCACGGGATGGCTGTTAAAAAATATATCGTGCTTCGGAAGACACGATAAGCCGATGTTTCTGGCTGCATTTGGATTGGTTCATACACCATAACTTCAAAGGGCCCGTGTGGAAGGTCATGGACCATTCTCCTTATCCATCTATGTGAAGGCCTGTGCCCCAGCAGCGGGGACATTAAAATAGATTGATGATGGTACTGATGAGACCTTAGAGAATGTCTATCTACCTACTTTTTGACACAAAATTTTGCGATGTAGTACTCGCGGACGTAGTCGCGGCCGGCCATTCATATTCCTATTTCTACTATCCCTACTATTATTATAAATGCGAAATTGTATTATGCTCACGTCAAAACGGCTGAACCAATATTGATGATATTTGGAATGCAGATAGTTTGAGACCCTATTAGGAAGGACATAGGCGAATTGTTACCGCGGGAATAAAGCTCATTCCCATGGTAAAATAATATTTAGCTCAGGCAAAGCTGTGGAATGGAATTGGTATTTAAGGTGATAGTTCGAGTTCATGGGGAAGGATTATATTTAGAATAGAGACAATTAAAGGCCCTGGAAAGGACATATTTTACTTTTTACCGCGGGAAATCTCATTGCTATGAAAAAATTACTTTAAGCGCGGGCAAATTTCTGGGCAGAAATTGGTATTTATGTAAGTAAATAATTTGGCAAGGATTATGATAGGCTACTTTTACTTTTTTCCACAGGATAGTATCATATTCCCACGGGAAAATCAATAAGTAGGTATTATTTGTTTGTCCATCTTTCACGTCCAAACGGCCGGATCAATGTGATTTTTGGTACGGGGGTAGATTGGGGAGCTGGAGAGTGACATAGTTTATCCCGGAAAATATCGCATTCCATCTGGATAATGATGTGTAGTACACGCGGGCGAAGCCGCGGGCGGAAAGCTAGTACCTAGATAAAATCTTAGATCTGATCTAATAATAAAAGATAATTATTATTACTTTTGTTATGATTATCGCATGAAATACAATATCAATGGTAAATTCATTTGAGAAGTTAAGTTATTTTTGCGAGTTTAATATTTTTATAAAATTTATTATTAAGTAATTATTCTGAATCATGAATTACAAGCTAAGTAAGTAGGTATTCTATTGCTATAATGATGTTTTATATGGAGAGAAGTGATATTACTTATTTGCGTTGTAAATTGTTAAATATCTAGGTAATACGAAACAAACTTGAATTACCTACCATCTAATAGTTTTCTGTAAGAATTTGTTTATCTTTGTCTTGACACCATATTCTTTTGTCGTAAATGTATTAAAACTATTATCAATATGGTTATAATTAAAATTTATATTGTGCATTTCATACTTAAGTAATGATATACCTATGTAAATGTCTGACGTGTCTTATGGAAATAAAAGTGTATCATACAGGGAGAAAAGCACCCCTCGATGAGTTTCTTGCCGGTTCTTCTCGTTACAAGTCTTTACTTCGGTTTTCCGAACCGATAGCATAGCATCCTTACCATTCACACAGGCTTAATAATAACTTAATTAAATAAAATTGATTAGGTATTGAATCCTGCGTAATTAATTGTAATACATATAATCCATATCTTAACATTATATAATAACCTCACCTTCATCCATAACTATTTTTTTTAAATTCATAGGAAATAATTTTAAAAAAGAAAATGGAGTTTATTAAAAAAATAATCGCATGAGATAGGAATTCTAACGATTGTTATTATTGCATTAAAATGCCTTTTTTTAATTGCCATTGACAAAAATAACGTTAGTTATCTAAGAAAACTTTTGTAGCAAAAAGTCAAAAGTGTAGTACCGGGTCAGTGGCCAAAATCGGGCCTTCGGCCCTACTACTTATTTAACTTATAATGTACCGAATATATATTTTTTTTATAGTCTTACAGTCATATCAAAATTACTTCAAAGTAAACTTGATATAAATTAATTTCCTTCAGAAGATTTTCCTCTTGGCCAAAGTCAACGTACCAACAAATCGGGTTTACCAACCAACGCACCGGAAGCGAAGCGAAAACTAAATAGTGGCGCCACCTGCGCGTCTACCGGAAGTAGGCTTTATTGGCGGAAATGGACCGGCCGACCGGATACGGCAATTTACACGGCGCCTTTAGCCTTTTGTGGCGGACATTTGATGGAGGAAATACATTTTATTCCGTAAATATGTCACTTTGAAGATATTTAGCCTGCTTTGTGGAGATTTTGAAAGAGAATTTCTTTCACAAATACTTCGGTAAATTTTGTAGTTACGTTTTGTAAACTAAATAAAATCATCAGCTATTGAATGTGCCCACTGCTGGGGCCATTTTTATGGATGGATAAGGAGAATGGGTCACGACCCACCACGCGGGCCCAATGCGGATTGATTGGTAATTACGATTACGACTACAAATGCAGCCGGGACCTACGGCTCTTAACGTGCTCAAAATAATACATTTTTGGTCACCCATCCCGCGATCAACCATTGTGAAAGTTGCTTAACCTTAATATGTTTCGGGTAAATAAAAGAATATTGGTAAAAGCAGAACTTTTGCTTATCCAACTAAAAGTCAATTAAATTCCCGAGCTTGTCTACCCATGCTCAATTTGAGCCATCAGATAGCAAATGGTTGATCACTATCTCCCCCAGTATTTGCCCGTGACTAAATACTGGTAGTCTTGTACTATACAAAAACCTAATTTAGCCTTAAATAAATAAGAAATGGTAGCATGTAGCTCGCTTTTTAGAGCTGTGCGGTTTGGTCTGCGATACAGTTCAGAGTCCAGTACATAAATACTATTTATTCCAGGAGATTTATTCCAGGATTCTTTTGATAACTTCATAAAAGTATATAACCTAAGCCCCACCTCTACTTTTACCGGAAAAAAATCTATAGTTACTTATAAAGAAACGGAGAGCGCGCGAGGTAGAGTCCGCGGTATCCAGTAAGTAACAATTATAAAAATGATTTCCAAGCAGAAGGAACTTTTGCTTTTCCAACTCAAAGTCAATTAAAGTCCCGAGTTTAGCTACGCACACTCAATTTGTGCCACCAGATAGCAAAATGCTTGATCACTATCTCCCCCAGTAATTGGGCGTGACTAAACAATGTTCTAGAAAGGGTCGGTGGGCTTTGATCTTGCATATTTGCATGAAAATTGTTTACTTTAAGAAATCTTGATAAAAATATAGCCCACACTGCCGTTAGGAAATATTTACAAATATTAGTAAACATTTTGTTAACAAACATTCGATCACAATCATAATGTTATAAAATGGTTTCATGTAAGTAAGTATTGTCAGTAATAATTAACATATTATTTCTAAACAAAAAATCAAGGAGCACTTATAACGTCTAACAATTCCTAGCAGAATGTCACAGTTTCTAGCATTTGTATGAGTAAGGCCTGAGTTCACTAACAGTAGTACGCTAACCGTCAGTTAGTTGGTTTGTTAGCGCGCGTGATTGGTTGGTGCTCGTAATTGACGAACATCAATCAAGTGCGTTAACCAACTAACTAACCAACGGTTAACGTAACCGACTGTTGGTAAACTCGAGTCTCGAGCCCAAATTTTTTATTCTCAGGAAGGTATTAAAAAAAAGTTTATTAAAATTGCATTGTGAATTAAAGTAGAATCTCATCTTAGAAAGTTTTTGTAACAGCAGTTTGGCGGGCACCTTTAAGATTATAGAATATGTAATTTAAGTAATTTGCTATTATAAAAAATACTAGATATTCTAAGTAGTAGGTGTAACTCTTTATAGGTACTGCTAGAAACATAAACCGCAAAACCGTAGCTTTAGAATACAAATCCTATCTTTAACCTCAAAATACCTACGACTGAAATACATAGCAAAGTAGGTACCTATGACGTCTCTAAGTATACTTACACATAATACTTAGTAATAATAACTCTATGCGAACTATTGCAAAAGCCGAACAAAAGGTCTTATGTCAATAAACAGAATATTGATCGAAGGGAGCCCGAAATTAATATCTCGAGTCGAGACCTCTTTGTGGTTTGGGATAGAGTTTTGTCTGTTATCCGGATTTGAAGAAGTGTAGTCTTTTTTAGAGATAAGAAAAAAAGCTAAGTTGAACTAAAATTAAACATGATAGGCATGAAGTGAAACATTTCAATTAATTCAATTTCGTTTATTCAATTTAGGTTTGTTTAACAACACTTATGAACTACTTAATAACTTTCAGTTAATAGCTCTTTTAATAACTTTTAATACTATGCGATTATTATAAGAATAGGACGGGTTGTTGACAAACTTCACTCTGAAAAGGTACAGTTCGCAAGAAAGTGCAAAACAAAATGAAAATAGTTTATTTTTATTTTGGCAGCAGGTGGTTTGGGTATTGCCACTTTCAAAACGAAGTTTTTTATTTTCTAAATCCACCTACTTCCCTTCTTCTTCGTACACAATTTTACTACTCATGCCCTTCGTTATGTTTGGACACATGTGTAGCACGGGTATTTAAGTATTAGTTCAAAGCTTTGATAAAATACTAGAACATATTTCTACAGTACTTTGCAATGTCAGAAAAAAAGTCTTCAATGGTTTTGTAGCAGTAGCAGCCCAGACCAGCGGGACGATGATTCTCAAATGACTGGAATAGAAATGATGGAATAGCATTAGCAAGCATAATGTGTTTTGATTTACAATTGGCGGATTCACGAAAGGCGGCTCCCCGAGTGGCTTGATTGAATCGTTCCCCGTGATACCAATACCCGGCGCACCCTGGTAACAGCTAGATTCTGCCGAATCTAACTTCAATCAACGTGCAGAATCTAGCTGGCCAATCCTTTTACCATGATGATAGACCAATACAATTTTTCACTAGACCCGTATTTTACCAATTTTATTGTAAAGTTGATTGTTAAACTATTTTCATAACTTGAATTTCTGTTTTATTTAAATACTTAAACCAGTAAATAGAATCAAAATTCAATTTATTCTGTGTTATTGAAGCATAGTAATAAAATACCCCGCAGAACAATGTACCTATGAAAAAATGGTTTCAGTTAAATATCACAAAATTTTAGTTTGATTGAGATTCAAATTACCTGATCATTTTCGTAAAAGCATACTTTCATGAATCCTATACTTTCTGAAAAAATCAAGTTAAAGATTTGTATTTATCTGCAAATTATTCATATGTTTTGGTTTGCACGAACATCATTATTTATCGTAAACTATGACACGATCAGCCCCCTGATTCACGATAAATTTCTTTTTTTGCACACCATACTGAAGTGAAGTGAAGTTAGTTTGACAGCACTTTGACAGCTTGACGTCACAACATGGCGGTGTCCCTATCCTATTCTTATAATAATCGCATAGTAGTTATTTTAAGAACTTTCAGGTCTGTAGTTTGTGAGAGAGTTTGTGAGAGTTTTTGAAAAACGGATGCTTGTATTTTAATAATAAATTATAGAATTTATTTATTTCGTAGAGTTTAGGGTTTGAAACATTGAAACTACACGATTTATATAAATTCTTACTATTATAAATGATTTATTATTAAAATACAAGCATCCTTTGTTTTCCGGAACGGTATAAAATTCAGTGTAGTGCACAAGTGCCCTTACTTGCCGATTTTGTCTAGAATAAAACTAAAAATTTATCTGTAAAATTCTGTAGCAATTTGTAATTTTCATTCGTATATTATTTAATTTACGGCACAAAGTCGATTGCAATTTTCTGCCAACGTGAGCTCAGGCTCAGCAACCCCACTGCATCTTAACGCAGTTTGACGCTTGCGAGAAACGGAACGCAAAACCTATGAACCAAGATCTCTTTGCTCTTGTAATTTCTACCTTATGACGTGTGTCAAAAGGTCTTTTTCGAATGCTAACACAGTTTGGGGTAGTATGGTTTTATATTAAGATGATTGTTTACGGTCTCTGGATGTAGAAATGAAAACTCTATGGTGTAATGGAGTGTGGATTCACGTTGATTATGTGATGGCACGGTTGAAATAACATATAGTGAATTTAAATCTCCGATCAACTATACCACTTGAAGACACCTCACGAACTAAAACACAACGCAAGTATGGCACCGAATGTAATTTTTTTTATCGGAGAAAAAAGTTACAGATCGACAATCTTTTCTGTTCCAATGACAGCGTTGCTACTTGCTATGTATATTTTTCTTCTTTTTGTAGCAATTTAACCGGCCTTGACTTCTAAGAGCTTCAGTTCAGCCGGCAGCAGCGCTATGGTTGGACAACCAGTTGACAACAAAATGACAGTAAAAAACACGTTAAGTAGTTCCAGTTTTTGGCCACTGTTTTTACGAATGTTATGATCTAACGTCAAAAATGAGAGGAATCAATCGCTATGAAATAAGAGCTCTCGCTCGGCCATTTTTGACTCTCCAACCGGTGTAATCTAGTGGTGTTGTTGATCGAAGATTTAAACACTATTTGTAGGTATATGAAAGTGTTTAATTTTTAGTTCAACATAGTTTGGAAGTAGTGAGGCTAAAGCTTATGTCATTATCATCAGCCATTAGGTACCTATAAGTCCCCACTGCTGGGGCACAGGCCTCCTTTATGGATGGATAATGAGAATAGGCCATGACCAACCACGCGTACACAATGCGGATTGGTGGGTACTCAGCCGGGACCATAATAATATTCGAGCTCGATATAATAAGTTGCTCACCGTCCCGTGACCGTCAATTTCAAAAGTTGCTTAGCTTCAACGATCGCGGGTGGAGTGCGCTAACCACTGCGCCACGAGCTTCAAAGCCCATGTCAATCTATCTATCTATATATATAAAATTCAAAGTCCTGACTGACTGACTGACTGACTGACTGAGATATCAACGCACAGCCCAAACCGCTGAACCTAGAGACTTAAAATTTTGCTCATAGATACGTTATACAGTGTAGGCATCCACTAAGAAAGGATTTATGGAAATTCTACCCCAAAGGGGATGATATAGGGGATGAATGTTTGTATGAAAGTCCGTCAGTTTTGAAGTTAGGATCTTCAAATTGTGTGTTTAGGCTGGCAATTAAAAATTAATATTTACCTGTGTCAGCGTTTTTGACAATTCCACCCCCGAAGGGGTGAAAAGAGGGATGAAATGCTGTACCTGGAAAGTCCTTCATTTAATTTATTATTTAGGCTTATGGTCGGAAAGTAAAACAAATAAGCAAACACATATTACGTATTTTTTCGAAAATCAACCCCATAGAGGTTAAGTGGGATAAATAAACCTAAAAATCGATATGCATGTCGTTATAAAAAAAAAGTTTTATGGGATGACGATTGCAAAAATGGCATTTATTTTGATGTTTAACACGATGAACATGATTCAACCCCTAAAAGGTTGAAATAGGGGTGAAATTTTAAATAAAAAATCAGGGGGTAAAATAGACATTTCAACTTGAAACTTTGTAGGCTTCTTAAAACAAATAGGCAACCCATTTCGTAGTTTTCCGAAAATCAAACCCAGGGGGTAAATAGGGTAAGAATAAAAACCTAAATCATCTTAAGTAGGTACCCTAAAAGTTCTTGGTACCTAACAAGTTCTTGGTACCTAAGCTACTCAGAACTAACTTTTTGATTGTGAAACAGACACTTATTATTTACTAGCTTCCGCCCGCGACTTCGTCCGCGTGGACATTCGAGAAAATACTTAGGGGACCAATAACCAGGATAAAAAGAATTCTATGTTTTAATGTCATAAAAATCCGATCAGCCGTTTTTACGTGATTAGGCGGGTCCTCCCTCACCAAGTGAGCAGCCTCGTGCGAGGCCCGCCGCACGTGGCAAACGTTCTGCCTCGCGCGAGGCTGCTCGCTTGGTCCTAATCACGTAAAAACAGCTGATCGGATTTTTATAAAATTAAAACATAGAATACTTTTTATCCTGGTTATTGGTAGGTATTTTCTCGAATGTCCACGCGGACGAAGTCGCGGGCGGAAGCTAGTCAGTAATAATGTAGCTTTCTACAGGTGAAAGAATTTTCAAAATTGGTTTAATAGTTTTTATAGAGAAAACAAGAGCGCACAGAACATGGAAACAAGAGAAAAATCTTTTCCGTCTTCTGTGTGAGCGTTTATAGACAACATTCTAGCTAGACATTAAAAAAAATCATTTTTTTAATACTTAAGTACCGCAAAAAAAAATTTGCTCGATTTAAGCAAAGACGATTACATATGCGAAACCAGACGCGTAAAAACATCGTAAAAACAATAATATTCATACTTAATTATTTATTATAATAATTACCTATAATAATAATAATAACAATAATAATAGATTCTGAGCCGATTTCGGCTACAGCGACTGCTGGGTAGGCTCAGCTAGTGGCGTCTACTTGCTCCGCGCGGTGGTGTGCTCGCATGTGACTGTTGATTATATATTGATTCAACAAAACGTTACAAATTTAAAATAGCCACAAGAAAGTCTGAGTTTGATAATATCGAAATAAAAAAAAACATCAAAAGCACATTCGAGCACAACACCACACTGAACAATCTCTCTACAAGATGACGTTACATTCCGTTTCACATAGCGCACGTTTCGACTGGGAAGTCGTCTCGCCGTAACCATGGCAACCGTTGATCGATAGACGCCCGCCAAGTTTACGATTTGTGTTTACGCTCGTTTGTACGGTTGTCTTTAAAATTAGAACGTTTGTTGGTTTTTGTTTACTTTTCACCTTTTACCTAATTTCGATTGTTGGGTCGAAGTCAATAACAGTCAGGAAAAAGACAAAATAATTGTTTGGTTTTTGTGTGTGCTGTTGTCATTCTTGTTTGCTATTGATAGAGGTTTTTTTTTTTTATCATCATCACACCTGGTGTTAAGTGATGAGAGTGGTGATGAAAGCGCGCATCTCATATCTCTTACTGCCGTACGGATACGGAACACAACAATGCTTAAGGCGAGGATTCCCGACCGAAATAGGCACGCTAACGCTTGCTCGGCCGCGCTCGATACACTTCACGCGGACGCAGCGGCAGCCGGCAGTGAACTGTGAACTCGCGAGCGCCCCGCGAATCGAAAATCACTTAAAATTCAATAAAAAAATTAACTAATAAAAAAATTAAAATTATGACGGTCGGAATCCCTCGGCTATTCAAAGACAATCATTTTCGTATATTTTTCATTAACTAAAACCAAGTATAAGTACTGCAAGTAATACGATATTTGGATTACGATTAGACGGATGTTTGGGATTTTATTTGACACAGTAAAATATCAACAATCGAAAAAAACGGCCGGAAGCACTAGATAAATAACTGTAAAATAACATATATTTTTTCGAAGTTTTAGATACTTACTTGTGATTTGCGAGTAATCCATAATTTAAAATACCCTATTTTGGGGAATCGCAGCCTTAACAATGGTTGCTATGGCGTTAGACTTAGATAAGATGGTGCTTGGTACCTATGCAGTTAAAATTGGTGCCGTAACTGGAATACCTCTACCTGAGCTAGCCAGGCGGACTTAAAACAAGTCCTTCCACCGACCCAACGCAAATACAATATTTAGGTAGGTAGGTAAGTACTTGTTCAAAACTAGTCCTTCCACGAACCTAGCCCGAATCACATATACTTAGTACAATATTTACCTTTACTGGGAATCGAACCCAGGACCTCTGGGTCTGATACCGATGGTGTGTACCACTAGACCACTAAGGCGGTTAAAAGTTCACCGTCGCCGAAACCGAAATCAGCTGGAATGGTATCATCACTTTTTTGCCTTCGGGCGTTCCAATTTATTAAACTTTTTCATTTTGAACCTCGTGATCGTGTCAGACCTTCGTAATGTGTCACTCAAAAATAACTCTTAATACCACACTATAGGGTTGGTTGAAGTTAATGTGTGTGATTTGCAACAACCGTTTGGCTATTGATCTGCAACAATGGGTATGCGCGGGACACGTCGTCTACTCACATTGCCGTAGAACAACGAATGTTTAGAAGAACTATTTAAACGAAAAATTTATTTTTGTAGTGCTTACCTAAGTAATGTTTGTTTAATTATTGTTAAACTTTTGTTGTCATTTTATTTTCACGTGCAAATAGTAATAAATAGTAGACTATACTTTTTATTATAAGATGGGAGCAGACAAGAGACGACAAATAAGTACAATGACTATTTGCGTACAGTAGGTACAATGAACAAAACCACCAGATATACACTTATAAAACTTTTTCGCTTGCATGGACAAGAACGGCTGCCCATTCTTAGCCCCGCCCCATTTG
The DNA here is from genome assembly GCA_949710035.1 of Crambus lathoniellus. Taxonomy (NCBI): domain Eukaryota; kingdom Metazoa; phylum Arthropoda; class Insecta; order Lepidoptera; family Crambidae; genus Crambus; species Crambus lathoniellus. Next base: position 11,718,627 of record OX453313.1, on the reverse strand, counting down.
TTTTTTCTACCAACGAAGATTCACTAACATGCGTTGTCTGGGATTTTACAAAAGGTGGCATTGTTTTTTGTTTAAAATTTTATTGCTTTGGGCACTCACTACCGTTACCCATCTGTTGTTGTTTTATCTCATACTAGCGGCCGCCCGCGGTTGCACCCGCGTGGTTCCCGTTCCCGTGGGAATATCGGGATAAAAAGTACACATAAACCTTCCTCTTGAATCACTCTATCTATTAAAAAAAAACGCATCAAAATCCGTTGCGTAGTTTCAAAGATTTAAGCATACAAAGGGACATAGGGACAGAGAAAGCGACTTTGTTTTATACTATGTAGTGATAACAACCATTCTAAAGAGACGACAATGCTCCTTACGTACTTTTGAAAGTTTTAGATCCCAGGTAGCTGCTGGTCAACCCAAATGACCTTTTGTCTTAAAAACATTATAAAAATATTATTTGTGTTTCATTTGGTTGAGCTGCCCACTGTGACACTATTGGTGGATTTACCAGATGGCAGTCCGTTGCAAAAGGTCTTAAGTGCAGTATACTAAAGCTGGCGTTGAGCCTTACGGTGTATACCTGGTGGTATTGTTGAATGTACCTAACCGTAATAATATTACTTATAGCAATTTGTGTCATATTTATTGAATTCATTTCTTAAAAACGAGTCTTTGTGATTTACGATTTCTTTGTGAGAATGAGCGTTAAAGAAGTGAAGCTTTGACTGACTCTGTATGATATAAAATAGGGAGAAAAAATACCTCTTGTGGGTTCTTCTCGTCTCCCACCGTAGTCATTGCGAACCGATGGCGTTGTAACTTCTTTACGCTCCATAAGTGTGGTAAAACCTAAATATAATCTATCATTTTCCCCTAAGTTTCTTCTATACTTTCCTAACTCTAGAACCGGTAAAGGAATAAACAACCCTTTCGCTCTCGACGCAGCCGCGAGCGGAGCGCGATCCAGTGCACCGACGATTACTGAGACAGAGTTCTATTGTCGTAACTGTTAGCTTTTAATATTGAACTTGGTCATTTTAATGTAGCAATAGTTAGTAGTGTCATTAAGCGATACACTGAATAATGGAAATCCAAAAAGCTCTAAGCTCTGCACTAGTACGCGTAACCGTTATTTGTCGCATTTTTGATGGTTCTAAACTCACATCATATTATATGATCTGAGGTTCTAAAGTTAACATTGTACATCAACAGCAGTAAAATAAAATATGCACACTGCTTGCTGGGGCATTTTCCTTATGGATAGATGGAAAAGTAGAATAAGTAAATCAACCATGCAGAACCAATAGACCAAAAGCTTAAACATGGTTTTTGAAGCCACGGAAGAGCTCGACGTAATAAGTTTTAATCACCCATCCCGTGACCCTCCCGCGTATCTCTCTTGTTCCTCTAATCTCAGCACACCCATAATACTTGTACATACCTATTTGCCCATTTCAGGTAAACTAACAAGTAAATAGGTAATACGTAGGTAAAATAGGTATACCTACATGTAGAACGTAATTAATTCAGGCTAAGGAAACATTCACAGTATCTAAGTTTAGAAGCAATTTTACTTAAGTATCTATCACATTTAGGTAAAAAATATAACTTCTCGTAAGACTTGTCGGATTCTCTTCTTACACATGATAAATTGTACACCTGTAATATGTATTATTTTACTTATATAGGTAGATATCTATAGGTACCAAATTTCGGCATCGGGCGAATTTTTCGGACGTCTCCATGCATCAAAATGTTCTAGTAAGCATTGCTTTATTTGAACGATACACCGCCGATACGATGCTCCGCGTTGACCCCACACCGGGTACTGCACTGGTGCACTGTTCAGTGCAGTACCCGTTTGGGCTGCACCGCGCCCGCGGCGACCGCGCCGCAGCTGCCGCCCGGACGCGCACTACCCGCCCTAATATAGGGTGCTACATTTTTAATATACTTTGTTCATTCGTGAAATCAAAAAATTTTTAAGGCCATTGGAATAAAACTGAAGGAAGTAAGTAAGAAAGTAGTTTTTTGTAGCTTATGCTAGAAATTTAGACCCTATTCCTTGTTTAGGAATAACATTTTGCTTTGCACGAAAATGAGCTGTCATATGACCTGTCATAGCTACATTGAACAGAGTATAGTAAGAAAGATTTAATTAGTATATCAACAAAAAAGATTTTTTAACGTCATCATTACTTTACTAGCTTTCTTTTTTTAACTCTAGCGACCCACTCCAGCTCTGCACTGGAAATGTAGATAAAGTATTCATACAAACCTTTCTCTGAAATCACTCTGCCTATTGATGAAAACCGCATTAAGATCCATTACGAACGTCGCAGATTGATTACAGATCTTAACGTAAACGTACAGTGTCACAATCTTTTCTGTTCCGGTGGCCAAAATGTGAAACTAACGTGTTTTTACCATTTTTTACAGACGCAAACACGGCTAGTAGGTATGACAGTAGAGATCAACTGTTCCTTTTCAAGATATACCGCGGTATACTCTTCATACTCTTTCAATTTCAAAAACTTTATTTCATACAAAAATAATTTCACCGCCTAAAAACCGCCTCCCGTGCTACTAAGTCATTTCCAAGTTTCGTTAGTTCTACATAAACTTTAGCTCTAAATAGTAACATACTAATGCCCGAATAGGTACTCGTACGATACTCAGCTTTTGGAGCGTCTCAAACATAATGCCATCTCTTTCATACGTTTGTCATTTATTTAGCGTTCGAATATTTTGGCGTAAAATACTTAACTAACTAATCTCCTCCACTTAAAAACCGCACCCTGTATGGCCCGATCTGAGCGCGCGGCGCGCATTAAATATGCGCTCGGTATAACAAATGTATCCGTTTAATTATTATTTTGAAAATATCCGCGCCCGTGCCCCCGGGCCCGCACCATCTAACTAACCAGTATTATTACCTGCTTACCTCTCATTACATGCTGTCCTTACAATAAAAATATGAGGACTACACTTTCACCGTCGAAAAATAAATGGTTCTACTTTTTTTTGCTCCTTTCCACAAAAAAATGCTTATTCCTAGATGTGTTATGTAAAACAAAGAATCTTTCCAACGCTCTAGTTCTACTTCTTCTTCTTCTGTCCCAAATGTCAACCTCACCTTCCCGCGGTGCACCCTGTTGGCAGACGGACGAGGATCTGGCGACTGCGCCATATGGTGGTATATTTTTTTTCATGCACATCGATTGTCAAGCCCATAATAAATTTAATTATGAAATTGTGTAATGGAAACTTCATAACGGATAAAATATAATTACTTATACATAAGAATAGGTACCTACTTGGTACTATACTTTTTTTTAAACATACTTAATTGATATATATATAGAAAGCCAAGACAGATAGATAGGTTCATGCACATAAATATTTGTCTTGAACGGGAATCAAACCGACGATCTCTGGCGCAGAAGACATCATATACCTAACCATACCTTTGCGCCAAATCCGTCGTTAAATCTGTCTAAATGCCGAAACAAAAGCTAAGCATACACCCACGGATCTGCCCGACAGATCTGCCTGACAGTTGTGCCTAATCAATCTAATTTGTGCCGGTTCTCACCGTACACCAGCAGTTCTGTCCGCCAGGCATAACTGTCAAGCTGGTCTGTTGAGTAGGATTGTACGTGTATGATATGCTTAGCTGGATTCCTTTGGCCAGCGTCGGGCAGCAGAGTCGCCGATGCAAGACTCGGTACTGCGCTCAGAAACCCTCTTGCCCAGCATGGTTAATACGGCACACACCCTTAATGGCAAGACAACAAAAAACACGGCCCTTAGTTCGCTTTCTACGGGTTGTATAAATCTCATTAGGTTTTAATAGCAGCGACGCCAGGCGTGCTTCCATGGCTTTTCTTCGTCCGTGAGACGCCAAGCTGTCGCCACTTGAGTTAGTGTTATGTTAGGATTGGAATTTTGTAGGGAACCGGACTGATTTTTGTAATGTATTTAAAATGTTATTACAAATGTGAGCAACACACCACTAGTATTTATTTTCAGATATTTTACACATCTTAAAACATACCTATAGAGCGAGAAACTTTACTATTAGACAAGAAGAGCGCTACCAACTTGTGACGTCAAGTGGGTAGCGAGCGAGCGCCATACTCCCGCCAAACAAAATTTCGTTTTAGAAAGCAGCTCATTACTTGCTTGTTATGGAACAGATTGAATATTTTTTTTTAACTTTGTTATTCAATTTTTTTTTATTCACAACGGGGTAGCACTTAGCCTAGCTTCATCACACCTGGTGATAAATGGTGATAAGGCTGAAGGTGGGAGCGCACTACTCCCGGAATCCTCAATCACTGAGGAACAGGCTATCTTATCTCTAACTGCCGGAACACAATAATGCTGAAAACATTATTGTTATAGCGTCAGACTTAGATAAGATGGTGGTAGCTAGCTAGGCGGACTAAGAACAATTCCTACCACCAACCAAACCGAATACAATATGTACCCCCACTGGGAATCGAACCCGGGACCTCTGGGTCTGAAATCGGTGGTATGAACCACTTGACCACAGAGGCGGTTAATATCAGTAACGGTTCGGTCCCATAATTGACATAAATTTTGATTTAGGACGGCTGCCAGCCACGCTGCCACGGCATCCTAGCCAAATGAAATGCAGCTCTTTATTCCAGGCCATGGCAGCGTCCTTTGTTATTTTGGGTAAGAGGAAGAGTTAGATGAGAGTAGAGGAAGCAAAAGAGATATATTAGGATTGTACCTATCCTTCTGGGACAAGGGCGTGACTACATGACATGGCGTATGCTCCAGTATGGTCGCCTTATCGTGACTTTACAAGTCCACTTACTCTGTCCCGTTTTTATGGATATTGCTACAATCTTGCCCGCTCGACCGCACTAAGGCTCTTTATGACTGACTGCTTCCACAATAATAAAAGTAAGTAAACTACATATAGTGTAGTCAATGAATCCAGTTGACCCCCACAGTAATTCCTCAGTCAGAAAAAACTTTACAGCATGATAGAGTATCAATAAATTAAAAATAAGGTATAAATTTCCAAAAAATAATAATAATAGAAGGTTAGGTATTTTTTAATGAAGGTCTTATTTCATTGATATCTTTTTTAGGAAAAATGCTCCGTCTAAACTTTCTTCATCGGACATATTCATGTAACGTTTATAAACAATAATATGAAATATCCAAAAAAATGTCCCAGCAGAAACACCAAATTTTAATAAAATAATTGGGGTGACTTGGACTAAAAAATGTCTCTGTCAAACTTTTGAACGGAATTATACCCTTTTGCTAAGCGTACTCATGTTTGAAAAAAGTTTTGGATTTTTATCAAGTATCACATACTAGTATAAATAACTCATTTGGTAAAATAAATTTCCACTGAGAAATTACTCGGTTCAATATATAAACAGATTTGTATTTGTAGGCATAAATACCTAACTTCCGTGTGAGTTCTTTTTGGATAATCATTTAAAAGTTTATGGCTCATGCTTTTTTATAACCCAGCAAAGTTTCATCGACTGAGGAATTAATGTATGGGTCTCCATACAAAGAATCTGTTCATTGCCTACACTAATAGAGGGCCAATCAGGACAGGACCCTCCTCAGCTAAGCTGTTACAGGTTGGTATTCTGGAGAGCCTGTAAGAGGTATATTTAAAACATAAAAATATATAACACTAATTGACTGTTTTTGCACATACTACACTACATAATCACTAACAATTAAATATAGCTCACAAAACATAAAGATTTTATAATTAACATTACGACACAAAACAACTCTAAAATCTTAATACAAACTTTTAAACAAAAAATTTGGTATTCGCATATTTTTGTACAAGTTTTGGATAAGTTATTATTCCTACCAATAAGCTACTGAACGTAAGAGGCGACACTGACAGACAGTTGAGTTGACATTCTATTTTTTGTAACAGAAAGCTATTCATTTATTTATCAGTAAACATTTTATCATTGCTCAACAACATTCTCGTAAATAATTGGTAAGCAATAACGTCGTAATCACTCTACCTAACGACGGCAAATAATAATTTATTCAAAAACAAAGCCTCATACAAACATGACACAGTAATTACTCAATTACTTGCTACAGACCTCCGAATTGTCTCCAGATACAATCAACATATAAAACAAACACACAATGCTAAAGAAACAAAGAAAATAAACCCTTATTTTTATCTTAGTAAGAGTTGTGTAGACTTCAAGGTTATGTTTGCAGGGATAATGTACCTTCATCAAGTTAATAATACGTGTTTTGCGTTTGACATATAGCAGTCACGATTTCAGATTCAATAGTAGTAGAGGCTGCATACAAGGCCTTGTTAATTATGTATTAATTATACTGTATTTACGTGTGTCTATTTTGACATTATGTACTCGTAACCCACTAATGACAAATAGACCCAACAAATAAGCGAACAAAAAATATTGATAAGAAATCTGATACTTTCATAATGTTATGATAAATATTATGTAACACTGAAATGTTATGCAGAAATTGCAGCTGATATTCAGAACAATAGTGTTGACCACAGAACATGGAAGAACAAAATCTTTCCGTGTTCTGTGGTGTTGACTTTCAAGCATATTTCTAAAGATGAAATTCGTTCAAATTTCCAAATTAAATAGAAGTCATAAACAGAACGTTATGTAACGATCTTTCTTGGTTTTATTAGGTACCATTGAAACGTTTTTAACGTGTTTTTTAACGAAAATTGCACTTGTTTAATGGATCATTTTTATTACCAATCGATAGTATGAAGGCTATAGAATTCATTATTTAAACAGATTGGTGCAAAGAATAATTTTATTAAATGGACGATTGAAGGTCAGTTACTAATTCGTAACTTAGATCCGAGTTGACCAACAGTCGGGTATGTTAACCTTAGGTTAAGTTAATTGACGGCGGAGAGAGCAAGAAGTGAGGGGCTTAGTCGGTATTGTCCCTTGAAGATCCCCCATCGAGTGACACTGGATGGAGGATCAGGGGGGCTACCGCGTAACTTTATGGATATGAACTTCATACGTTTTTGGGAACTTTAAGTCAATTTTATAAAGAAAATAGCCGCTATCAGTTCCTTGTTTTGTGACGTTGGGTATAACGATAACTAGCTAGCAACGTTCAACAGAACAAAGCAGCAAAAATCTATCAGAATAAGGAATTCAAATGACAGTTGAAGCCCATACCCATATCCAGATTTCTTAGCCGGTAGCCCCCCAGGAAGTGGCCAAGTGAGTCCCACAGAACCAACGTCCGCACACCGCACGCGGACGGGGTATGCGTAAACGCATTGCCCTCACTACAAAAAAAGGTCAACCGGTGCTTGGTTGGTTGGTTAACGCACATGATTGGTTAACCAACCAACTAACCGACGGTTAATATACGCCTAATGTAACCGCCTGTTGGTGAGCTCGGGCCTTAGACTACCAAGACCGCCAGCAGAACAGCAGCAATTTTTACACTCGAAAGAAAAATAAACTCAAAAAGAACAATTCAAAATTCCCATCTCACGGTAAGTAACATTCCCAGGTCATTCCATACGTGCATACATTCTGCAATTAGCGTGCGTTGTTTTAATGTTGGCACCAATGATCGGTTGCAGGGCTGCCAATGCACTAATTGGGCGGTTTGTCTCGCGGCGGTCATGAGCTAGCGCCACGCGCGCCCGGAGCTCCGCAGTAATGTGATGTGGAGCATCGACTGTAGCTAATTTACCACTAAGAAGCGGTAGTGTTTTGTTTACGAAGAGTTCTATGGTTTTAAAATTTTCAGGGATGGTTCAGTAAGATGCGATAGTTTTTTGTTAACGGAGAGTTCTGATTTTAAAACATTCTGGGACGGTTTAGTAAACGGCGATAGTGTTTTGTTTACGAACAGTTATGCCGGTTCCAACCATTGACCCGAACCAGTGTATATATTCTTTTCCCGAACTACTTACATTGACACGTTTTTAATAAATAATAATAAATAAATATTGATTGAATTATTTTGACGATCGAACCTGCCTTCTGCGCCAGAGGTCTCGGGTTCGATTCTCGAACAAGACAAATATTTGTGTGCATGAACATGTCTATTTGTCTTGGTCTGGGTGTAATATAATTGTATATTAAGTATGTTTTTACAAACAAAAAAGCATTTAAGTATTTATTTATCCGTTATCAAGTTAACGTAGACACAGTTTCTTAAGAAATTAACTACGGGCTTAGATAATTGGTGTGATTGTAAGAAAATATTTATTTATTGGACACCATCACATACATTGTTCCAATACCAAAGTATAGTAGCATTATGAAAATTGGAAACAACGACGGGTAGGTATTACCACATACACCCAGACCCGAGGAAATATTGAAAAATTCGTTTTCAATATTTACCCGATCGGGGATCGAACCCAGGACCTCTAGAGAAAGCGGCACCTTGAATACCGGTGCGTACACCACTCGGCCACGGAGGTCGTCATAAGTTTTTGAAACGTTCTTTCAAAAGTGTCCGATTATGTTTTGAAATGCTTTCGTAAATCTATCTTACACGACTGACCAAAAACAGGAGTATATTTTGTATGTAAGTATGTGTTATGTAGGTATGTGAGCTTTTGTCAGATTTTATTACAAGAAAGCGCCCGAAGCCCTGCAGTAATGAGATGTGGAGCAACGACAGGGGAGAGCAATAATATGTAAACACCAATGGTGTCATAATATTACAATATTGAATGACCTGTTCTGTGGCACAGATAGTTTTGTTTCGGAACGCTTCAATATGACGAAGTTCTATAACGTAAACGTAATTGCAGCCGTAGCTTATGGAAACAATGCGATGTGCAGTTCAAAATTTAGTGGCAAGCAGGTAGGAGTGGGGTAGGTACTCTACTGCCCATAGCACAGAATTATATAATAGTACCAAGGTATGCCCATAGAGAGCGGTTAATTTCCGCCCATGAAAATTGATAAACTGTTATGAGAAAGCGGGTTGTAACGATTGCAATTGAAGCTAAAGGATCAAAGGATTATAAAACAAGTCTTCCGAAATAAGCAAGAGTTTGAGAAAGTATATAGCGTAATCGCCACAATCACAGAAAAAACCCACTTACCATTGCGCCATAGACCTCTCAATCGAGTGTAATCATCATCATCAGCCTTCAGTAGTCCACTGCTGGACATAGGGGTCCTCCTTAGAGCGCCAGAAAGAGCGGTTGTTAGCGACTTGCAGCCAACGCAACTTGAGTGTGATCACGAGAAACAAAAGCGAATTTAACATTCCAAGCACCCAAAATTTCCCCGTATTCCCATGGTCCAGCCAAATTTCGGAATCGCACGAACTCGTGATATCTGTAGGCCGTTTTGGCCCCCGAATCTTCGGCCTTAGGCCAGGGTCATCACAATTAAGGGCCAGATTCGTCATTACGCCCCGACCGACGTGTGAACCGACTCTTGTCACGAATGTTGAATTAGAAGAATTTAAATTGGGCCGTTTAAAGCGGAGTGATCCGTTTTTAGGTACCTACCGTGTGATTTTTAACTATACAGTAGTACCCATAGTATCATAATATTCTAGTACTTGTAGTATCATTGATTTTATGAATATTTTTTATTGCGGGCGTAATTCATTATCCACGTCTCAACAATTATTTCGCACCGTGGTTGGTAACTAAGAGTTAGGTAGATCGCTAAAAATATTATGGAGTTGCCGTTTTCAAGGAATTGTCTAATTTTACCGGTCACTGTGTATCTAGTCTATGTTATCAGTATCACCATCTAAAAGAGTATTTTTAATCCACAGCATACTACCCCGTTGTGGATAAAAATTTAAGTGAAGATAAGGCTGACGGTGGAAGCTCACTACTCCCGGAATCCTCAATCACTGAGGAACAGGCTATCTTATCTCATAGTGCCGGAACACAACAATGCTGGAAACATCGTTGTTATGGTGCTAGCAGGCTTAGATAAATGATGGTAGCTAGCCAGATGGACTTAAGTACAGCAAGTCATACCACCGAAACTTATGAATACAGAATTTATTCATAACTTTTTGACTTAGTGGCGTATATTTAAATGTTTTTGCTTATCCCGTCACAATCGCTTTGTAAGGTCACATCACACTAGATAGGCAAAGAAAGATAACCTCTTTTTTTAAATCGGTTAAAAAGTAGGTAAGTAATATGCTTTTTCATCCAGATGTCGGGACTTACTTTTTTATAAATCTTAGCTTTTGCCTGCATCTTCGCTCGCTTTACGTTAGGTAACGCATAGAGAGGTTCACTTATTATCTCCATACTAACTTTGCACACCTGTTTCATCCCCTAGGGATGAATTGCAATGCAAAGTAGCCTATGTCGTTCTCTAAGAGCCGAAATTTGCCGAATTTCATCATAAAACGGTTCGGTGGATAAGACGAGTTTAAACAAATCCATACTAATATTATAAATGTGAAAGTAGGTTTGTTTGTTTGAACGTCTTTCACGTCAAAATGGAGGAACGGATTGACGTGATTTTTAATATGGGGATAATCTGGGAGCTGGAAAGTGATAAGGGCTACTTTTTATCTAGTTATGTAATAAATTAAACAAATACCATACCAAATAATAATATAAATAATACGCTGTGAGTGCTGTGACGTAATTTCCTTCACTAACAATTTACTTAAAACCTTCGCAAATGATACGTTGACCATCTCAGCGCTAAGTTATCACATTAAGTTGACTCAGTACAAATTACAGGATTGATGTTAAATGTTTTAAACGAGGAGAGCCGCCGGCGAAACGAGGCTATATTTTATTTCAGTTTTATTATCAAACGCGTTAGACCTTTTATATTAATGTTGCCTATTCAGGTCGATTTACATCTGCCGTTATAACAAAAACTTTCCACTTGTTGCCTATGCCTTCATTGAAATAAAATTATAATGGAAGATAGGCCTTAAGAGCCATTTCGCACTTTGCAATTGTCTCGCTCGCACAATAAACATTTTTAAAGATTGTGGAAAACACATTGTGTTTTTAACCGACTTCTAATTTAGAAAAGTGTTTCATTATGTGCCTACAACGCAAGTATTTATACATTATTAAACATATTTCAACATTGTCAATACTGCAATAATACTAGATCTACGAGCTTAAAGTTTTTGAAAATTTTCAATAACTTATACAAAATATCCGTAACATTGCGTTGTAGTGACATAATGAAACACTTTTCTAAAAAAAACAATGTGTTTTCCACAATCTATGAAAATGTTGGCTTGTGTGAGCGAGATAACTGCTAAATAGCTCTAATTGCGAAATGGCTCTTAAGACGAGCTAGCTTCTCTTTTATCCACAACGGGCTAACACTTAGCCTTCATCACACCTGATGTTAAGTGGTGATAATGCTGAAGGTGGAAGCGCACTACTCCCGGAATCCTCAATCATTGAGAAACAGTCTGTCTTATCTGTGCCGGAACACAGTCGTTTGGTGGTTTGGTTGGTGGTAGGACTGGTTCTTAGTCCGCCAGGTTAGCTACCACCATCTTACTTAAGTCTGACGCCAAAACAATGACGTTTTCAGCATTATTGTGTTCCGGCATTAAGAGATAAGATAGCCAGTTCCTCAGTTTTTTACTTTAACTGACTAACTTTACTGAAACTCCTTTTGATGAAAAAAATTACTTCTTATGGGCTCTGCGGCATCAGGAGCAAACAGGAACAACGCGGTTGAAACCCGCGTGTGATCAGTACCCAGCCCACCCGTGTGAATATGGGGGTAAAAAATAAAAATATAGCCTTTATCACTCAGGAAGAATGTAGATTTTTAAAGGAGAAAGAATTATCTTAATCGGTAGTAGTTTTTGGAGTTATCCAAAACAAACTAAACAAATCTTGAAAACAATCGCCCCGTTACACGACTATAGCTCCGATGGCACTCGAACCCGACCTTTCTTTGTCCGGGCGAATGCTCTGTTGATTTATCGATTGTCAATTATCTGGAAAGGTATTTCTTCCGAGTGTGAGGGTAGTTTTATCTTCACATTGATGAAATAAACGCTGGCTAAACAGCGCGTAAGAGGTATTGGATCGACGAGTCTTCTTCTTTATTCGATACGGGCGTTTTCCGCAACTCGACGTCTTATTGCGCCTATCCAGCCAGCCCAGCTCTGCCAGAAAAGCACCCAACGCCCTCATGTCGGAGACCGCTACGTGGACGCTTCCCGGCGAGCCGAGGTACCTCGCCCGGTAGGGGCCCACTTCGTCACATTCAACCAGGACGTGAGCAGCTATCTCTTCGGCCCCTACGCAACCTCTGCATAGGGGATTGTCAGCGATACCTAAGTTGAAAAGGTGTTTGTTAACATTTCAATGTCCTGTTATAGCACCCGTCACAAGGCGTAACTTTGATCTATTTAGTTTAATGAGAGCCCTGAACAAACGGGCGTTGAGGCGCATTAGTGCTATTTTCGCCAGCCTGCAAGTTTCTAGTGAGTTCCATTCCTCCATTCCTGTTGTTGCGTAAGGGCAAAACCAGCTCGCCGGAATGGGTGCAACCGGTTCGGGGCCAATCATCACCATATCCGATTCGACGCTTCTAACGACTCCGTAGCTCAGTGGTTAGATGTTGAGGAACCACTGAGCTACGGAGTCGGAGCCACGGAGCCACATGCGAAACCCCTAGTAATAAATAAGATATGATTATTTGAAGGCACCAAGAGGACGCTCTCGGTTCACGCGCATCAAAAAATACATATGTGTTTGTTCCGTGACTAAATAGGTATTCTTGTTAATATTTATAGGTTGTGATGAATTGTGTGTACAGTCGAACCAATTGAATCGTGACCCATCTTGCTATTAATCAAGTGTAAATAAATGTAGGTTTCAATGTCAAAAAGTATGAATTTCGACCATATTGAATTTTAATATTTGTTGCAAAATGAACTTTTACGGTCACGATTCGGTTGGTTTGACTGTACTATAAAGAATATGAATATGAATACTAGTAACACTATGCGAACTCCAAACCTAACTTGTCACAACTCGTACCGTAAAAAGCATCTATCTCTTCGGTTTTCCTAGGCCACCCATCTAATTCCAGACCAAAGCGAACATCGCTGCACATTCGCGATCGAAAAACCAGTTCTACGTACATTATGTGTACGGCAAGTAAATGGCAAGGCGTGGCCAGCCTACCGCCTCTAAGATACTCTTTAAAGAAACCTGTAATAGCACTTACTCGATACAGTACCACAGAAGCTCTTATGCCATTGTTATAAGGGTCATTTTAATGTGAGGGAAAGATACAAATTACATGATCATAGATAGTAAGCGAATGATGAGCAAAAAGTATAGCGGTTTGCGTTTTTATTTTAAATTCTTTCGTCGATGTAGTAATGGAATGGTGAACTGTATCAAAATTGTTGTGTTCCGGCAGAAGAGATAAGATAGCCAGTTTCTCAGTGTTTGAGAATTCTGGGAGTAGTGCGCTTCCATCTTCAGCCTTAACTTCGCTTAGCATCAGGTGTGATGAAGGCTAAGTGCATAACCGTTGGGGATAAAAAAGTGGTTCGGGTGATTCGAAAGTTACGGACTTCTTTCGAATCTCTACACTATTTCTTTTAAAGACCAAGGATTTTAACCAAGGGTAGAAAGAAAAAAAACATCGAAATTTTGAACTGCATAGCCTTAACATGGGTAGGATTCTGTATGGATTTTCCGCCATTTACATTCACTTTGCTTTCGAAACGTATCTCGACGTAGGTACGAGACTACGAGAGGGGAGGGTGTTTTCTAAGTATATTAAGTATGTAGTCATTTACAAACAAAAAGTATTTAAGTATATATTTATCCATTACACAGTTTCTTAATGAAATTGTATTAAACAGGACAATTATTATAGAGTTAACAACATAACTTCGTACTTTGTTGTAAAGATATATCAACAGTTTACCGAACCTATGACATGAACACAAACATATTTATGATATTTGTTGAAAAAGTTTGGAATGCGATGTTGAAGGCTTGAAATGAGTAAATGAATAAAACTTTAATTTATAGAGAACGAAAATCGATTGCGATTTAAAAATAAAAATCTAACAACGTTTAAGACTTTGGTTTGCTATTGCCAAAATTAAATAAATTGTGTTGAATTATTGAAAATAAAGTATCTACGGGCGAATGCTCTAACCACTGAGTTACGGAGTCGTCAGTGGTTAGAGCATTCGCCCGGCATGTATTGCATTGATGAAGAACACACCAAAAGTTGATATAAGAGACGTTTGTTATTCGTTTACTTAAATAAGAACCATTTCAAACTTTGGTAAAAGGCTTGCCATAAACAAACTTCCAAAACAGTGGGACAATCGTCTAGTTTAAAACAAACTATAATCTAAACTAAAGGGAGATTTGTCATCAGCATGCTCTTGACTTGTCACAGCAACCGCTGAAGGGTGTCAGCCCTAGCGTGAGATCAAAGCGATGCGCCGCCGCCGCCCAATATGTCGCTGCAATACTCACGGGCTGAGGGTTGACACTTAAAGACTTATTTTCGTTATATCATTTTATGTTGTGTTAGAGATAGAAGCATTCATATTGTGAAGAATTCATGTGTAGTTAGTAGAAGAAAGTAATTTAGGAAAAGAAATGCATTTTTAGTTTTAGAAAAGATGTGTGTATTTTTATATCTACGTGTGTGACGTATTTCGTAAACATAAGAAGTTGCTTTCAATTCAACTCACAACCGTTGATGAAATAAAAATATATTTAGAGTTACGAAATGGCTAAGAAAAGCTGAAAATCGAGCCTAATAATAAAAAGTGTCTAAGGTCCACTTTACCGTTTAATAAAAATAACGTTCCGTGGGCAGGCCCCCTACAAGGTGGACCGACGATCTGCTCAAGGTCGCGGGAAGCCGCTGGATGCGGGCAGCGCAGGACCGATTGTTGTGGAGATCCTTGGGGGAGGCTTATGCCCAGCAGTGGGCGTCGTACGGCTGACATGATGATGATGAAGGTCCACTTCCAGGAAATTTGCTTATTCACGATTTTACACTAGATTTAGCCCATACAGGCATGTCAAATTATTTCATCTAGATTTAACATTTTGATATTTTTGTGTGGGTCAAATCTTGTTTTAATTAAATAGAGATTTAGCAAAGCTCCAATTTGACTTAGGTCAAAATTTTTATTAATGTGAGAGTGAAATGAAATATCTTGCTTTAAACGTTTAAATAATTTCTCTCTCACATTAATAAAATATTCACATATTAAAAAAAAATATACTTGTGGCTGTCAACCCTACAAGAAAAAACGAATGTATTCTGATAGAATTTGTTTTTAATTGCGCCGAAATTGGGCGCGAAATGAGAGCGTCCCCCTTCCCGACCCATAGACAAGTTTATTTAAATTAAAAATTAATTATCAGAGAGCTCTGTGGTCGTAATCCAACTTCCTTTATGGTTGAGCGGTTAGATCTGAGAAGACTTTGGTCCAGGGTTCGAATAGTAAAGAAAGGAAAATATGTGAAAAAATAAATGTATTTTGAAGAAATTTTTAAAAGGAGGTGACTAATTTATACTGAAAATCAGTAGCCATCATCGTATCGATTTATTTAAAAAAAACGTAAACGGCGTCCATTAATACCGTCCTGAAAATACTGTGTCAAGAATTCGTCTAAACCTCAATTCAAAAGGACGATCTATCTAATTTGATAAAAAACAAAGTTCGGCTATCCACCATACCCAACTGTATCAATTTAAGGCTCCTAGTCAATTCTAAATCACAAAGAAAAAGATTACACAAAAAAATCTCGTAACAAATCACGCATTTGATATACCCGCGCTTGTTTCCCTCCAAAATCTGACAGCTCAATTACATTCTCTGTGGCGAGTGACATTTGTTCAAATTGCCTGTGTTTTATGGACAATACAGCAAAAAAAGGACTATGTAATTTAAAACGTATCTACTTGCAATAAAGACCGTTTTTGAATTCAACAGTTATCTAAGTAAGTGGTGTAAATGTTTAGTCAAAATGGTGTTTTTACGTTCCATTTCGCGGTTAATATGCCGTGTAAATGAGTTCTTTATCGTGGCTTGTTTTAAGCGGTCTGTTTGTATAGTTGGGGAAGGGTGAATAAATTAAAATAATGTTGTCGTTTTGCTCGCGAAGTGAATTCTAACAATTTTAGGCCAATTCAAAAGTCATTAGAACACACTCCATTTAAAAAAAAGGAAGACATTTAATTTTGAAAATGTCATCACCACAGAACACGGAATGATTTTTTTCTCTTGTAGTCATAACCTATTTATTTTTAGTGTTTATGCCACAGGTTAACTGTTGATTGACATATCTTTACAACAAATACGAACTCTATACAATCCTGTAAATATCATTTTTTTTAATAAACATATTTTGAATATATTGAAACTGAAATATTAGAAAAAATCAAATTAGCTGCGATGCCACTGGAACCCACGACCTTTCACTGTCCGGGCGAATGCTCTAACCACTGAGCTATGGAGTCGTTAGGAGAATCGTCGAATTTATCAAATACCTTACGCGCTGTTTAGGCAGCGTTTATCCATCCTCATCGGATCCATACTTGTTGAGACGGGTCGATATTTTGTAACACTTAACTTTCAATAGGCAATAAATAAATAACAATTGCACTGTGTACGCAAAAAAGTAAATATAACATTGAATTTTTTACATTTTCTATTTTCAAAATTTGTCAAAGGTTTTCCTTATTTTATTACAAAGACAATAAACGAACGAACCATGAAAACAACAATAAAAAAGAACGCTGATTCCATAATTAAAAATCTGTAGCGACTTACGATCACAATGAAAACAAGCTAGCATTATTCAAAAAAGGAACAAAGCCAACGCGGTCTGAGAAATCGCGCAAGACTCCAAGTCCTTGAAATATGAATTCCGGAGAGTGGTTTTAAAATTAAAAACAAAACAATATAAAGGGTTACGCACATAAGCCACATAGCAGCTGCAGACGCATAATACATAAAGACATTTTGCAGTGCATTTACTATACACCTGCCATTCAAATCACGCCTACAATGCATACGAGCCTTTATATTACGTTGAAAGTGTGGCAACGCGGGCAATTATAGACTCTATTATAAAGGTACAACGATTTCAAAAGATTTAAATTGCATGAAGAGAAATGATTGTCGTTACAAGAACAAGTGAGTCAAAGAGTAATGTCAATGCAGGCAGACAAGTTCACAAGATAATTAATTGTGAAATACTACGATCGACACATAAACATATTATTTAGACTGATAGATAATAACAATTGAACAGAATCTGTGAGTTAAATATATTTAAAGAAGCGATAATTTTAGTTTAATGTCTACCTAGATAATAATAATTGTTAATACTAAAATAGGCAACTACAATATTATGTTTAAAAAAAAAGTTAAAACTTATGTCATCTTCTCGCCATACTGTCTAAAGTCTGTTCGCCGAGAGTTAATAAATATTATAATACGTCTCCGAACAGTGTTACTGTCGCTTAAATATCGCAAAATGTATGGTAGCCATCCTTATCTCTCGCTTTCACCGTGCTTCATGGTAAAAGACGCGCAGTTGAATTGTCAACCACGGCCCGAACAGGCGCGCGGACTCTTGCTATTTTCTCTTTCAATTAGCGGGCTGCAATCAGTAGTGAGTTAAGAAACCCTGACTTTATAAACTCTTGACGAACAGACTTTAAACTCTTACGATAGTCCTTCGAGCCGGTTTTGTGAAGTAGTGTGTATTAGTGTGTCTGTAAAGTCATCAAACAGTAGGTGACGCTAGTTTTTCCTTCCCTTCAAATAAAGATACCTACAGGTTCTCTCCTATAACCCCTTATATGTACTATTCCGATTGTCTTTCAAGTCAAATCAAAATGGAGGTAGTTGGCAGCACAAGACGACCATAAACGAAGGGATTTGTCCTTCTTTTAGCCACACCATCAAGGCTATTGAGGCTGTTTGAGGTGTATGCATATGAAAGCTTTAACCAACCATCTTAAGTCTACACCACAGATGAAGATACTGTTTTCTTCTGATTGGTAGACCTTGTTTTTTATATTTAGACATATACTGTTAGGTCATGCCTTCACCTTCAACAAACATACCTCTTTTTAAGCCACACCTTTGCTTAACTCTTTGTCTACCATCGCAAGTTACCGAAGTGGCAGTGCGCGCCTGCAGCCATCACGGCGCACTTATAGAATCGTTCCATCAGGCCAACAGGTGGACCAGCCATGCATGCTGGTTATAATCATAGGAACTATCATGTTCTAATGTAGACCTTTTTGGCAAACCTTCACATGAAAAAAGGAGATGCTAAATATGCCTTTCGTCAAAGGAAGAGAGTTCTCTTCTCGCCATTCCTTCGCCAATTCTTATCATGATCATTCTTATCAAATCAGGAAGAGGGATCGCAAAATTCGCAAATCATCCTTCAACTTAAGAGACTGTTCCTTCTACCCACCACAACTTTACCTACTCTTTGCCCACCATCGCAAGTTACCGAAGTGGCAGTGCGCGCCTGCAGCCATCACGCCGCCGCGCCGCGGCGCACTTATTGAATCGTTCCATCAGGCCAACAGGTGGACCATGCATGCTGGTTATCATCATAGGAACTATCATACTCTAATAAGGATCAGTAAACCTTCCAAACTATTTGGACAAATTTTGTTTTTCTTTACAAGTCTGAAAACCATGGCGATGGTCACTTGTTTTTATTTCGCACTTGTTTTTGGAATCGTTCCATCACGCCAACAGGTGGACCATGCATGCATGCTGGTAATCTTTATAGGCACTATCATGCTTTAATAAGAAAGAACCAACCTTTTTGGCAGACCTTTTCTAGTTTTATAATGACTGTTGGTAATAATAGGTCTTTACCTATGAAATTGCCGTTTTGTATGGAGATTTCTGTAATTATTTTTTTTTCCATACTAACGTTTTTGTTATTATTTAACGACTAATATTATGTAAATTTACAAAATTTTACACACGTATTTATGGACATTTTAACTACTAAATGACACATTCGTTAAGAGAAAAAAATTTTTTTTCACTAAGTTACAACTAATAAAGTACGAAATTCTGGAAACAAAAATAGTCGTAACTTTCGGAATAAGTTTTTTCTATGTAAATAATCAAATATCGTGGTTATTAAATTATCAAAAGTTGCTCGATACGGTCTTAATGTAACGCAATATTAAAGAAATTATATATTTCTAATATTATAAAAGTTGTTAAGTTATATGTAAAAAGAAAAAAAACGGCAATTTCATATGTAAAGACCTATTATGTTGGAGGTAGCTTCTTCCTGAGAGCTCAGTGGCTCAGCGTTTACTCGATCTACTTATCTCCAGACGGTCCGTGCGTCGGAACGTCCCGAATGCTTTTGCGGTCATGATTACAATCCGCATTGGGCCCGCACGGGCCATCCATAAGGAAGGCCTGCGCTTCAGCAGTAGGGACATTAAATGGCTGATGATGATGATGATGATGAGAGTTTCAAAAACTTAGAATTTTGTTTTGATGATACTTTTATTAGGAAACGGGTTTATTTTTCCAGAAGTCGTAGAAGCGGAAGAACTTATTAGGGACACTAGATAGCGGATAAACATTCTGAAATACTAGTTTCTAATGTAGAGCTACATAAAATGAGTTGATTAAAAGTTGCGTACTGCTGTAGCCTAACATGTAAAATTGTAAAACCATCGTTATGGTAATCGACTAATAAACTATACTGTCCTTCAAAAGCTGACAAAGTGCTGTTGTCAAATTATGAATTTCAGTTCCTTAAAGCGCATGCTCACGAGACGGTTTTTCGCCCGACATACAGCCGGTGCAATACAAGTTTACTGTCTTTGCTATCGAGGTGTTGACAATACAAAACCGGCTCTGTGTCCGGCGAAAAACCGTCTCGTGGACATGCGCCCTTATACGACCGAAAGAGACGCTGATCTGGTTTTCATACAAAAAAATGCGATCACGATAACGGTTTCTATAACGACAGTTTTTCCTGCTAGAGCTACTGATATCTGGGCCTGTAGCCAAAGTAACATCGTTATGTGGCGAAACGACAAATATATTCGCTATCGTCTTTATGCTCCAATCAACTTGCGGCAAGACCACGTGATTTAGCGCAGCTTATACCAATCCGCCAATCCTATACCTTGAATTTCTTTCGAACTTCGTTATCGTTTTTGAATTGTTACTTTGGCTAAGGCCCCAGGATTCAGGAAGATCTAAAAGGCTAACGAATTTTTGTTTTTGTTACATCCACCACGGAGTACTGTCTTTCGCTCGAGATTTTCAAATTTTGGTCACGCATCCCGTGACCGACCATTGCGAAAGTTGCTTTACCTCAACGATCTCAAAAAGTCTAGCTAGATATTTTTCCGTGGTGCTCTGTTTTTACAACGCACCTCCCACGAGTATCCAGGAAACAGTGAAATTAATCGCGCAGGCTCTTTTGTTATCGTTTTCTTTATTATTTTTGTAAATTATTCGTGTACGAAGTTCCGAGTTCCGGTTTATGAAAAATGTATGTTTGAAAAACAACATTGGCCAAAAATTATGGGTAGAATCTCAAAATTTGTTCCCAATTAATATATTGGTACATCTATTTAAGATTTCTTGTTGACTGAAAACGAAACAAAAACTTACTAAATAGCTGTGGTTGCCTAGTTGAGATTGCTACTTAGCAACTTATTGCTAAGGCCGCCTTTTATACACGTTTCTGTTTCTGTGATGTTTGTTTCTCAGTTTCTGACTTCTATGTGCAATAAACTACTAGGTAAGTACTACTACTAAAAATATATTACTCGTAAATAAATAAACACCTTTGGGTCGTATGCTATTCTCTCTAAACTCCTGTCAACTCCTACATTTTCCTATCTTAAAAGCAAAAATTCGAAAATCGAGCACGAGTTCAAAGCCATAAGTTGTGTTGCCAACAAAAAAATATGACGGGCATAAACAGTTTACTTGTACGCGGCCTTAATAGCCCAATAGTCGGAGTGCGGCCGGTAAGCCGCACGCGCCCCAGGCCGTCACGACAAATGAGCCGGGCCCATACACAATTTCACTGGCTGGACCGCGCTCATGAAAGCGCGCCTTTTTGTTCTTTTCAACTTTTTGTTTTTAAAAAAGAACGCCTTGAAAGCAAGTGATATCAGACCAAAGAGAATATAACCACCGCGGTTAGCTGGCTGTATGGGCCTGTGCGTTTGCGTAGTTTGTAGGTGCTCAGCTGTTGAACTCTGCGAATTTCATATTGAGGGCTTAGATTTAAATAAGATTCGGTGTGACGTCTGTTTGTACTTTACAACTTTTTGTTGTAACAAAAAAATAACGCCTTTTAAAGCTGTGATACTGGACCAAATAAAATAAATAACACCACTGCTAGGGTTGCCAGGCGTCTGGATAGAGCCGGACAGGGTCAGGCTTTTTGGATGCTTGTCCGGCCAAATTATATGGTGTCCGGCCTGTCCAGTTTTTATTTCTTAATAAAAGACTGTTGTAATGTTCATTATTGAATAAAGAAGATTAATTATTAGAAACCTTAAAATGCCTTTAAAGCAAGTTTGCTGGCTGTAGGTACTTGCGTTTGCGTGAGGTAATTTAAAGTACCTTATTACCGTTATACTCTGCCAGTTTCACATTAAGGGATCTTTAAAGACAAAAGATCAAAAAGATCTGTCAAGACATCTTTGAATGAGATTCGGTGACGGCTTTAGAATTCGTATGAAATTTACCTTCCTGATCAGAAGGTCTAAGTAGCTAAATGTCCAATAGCGCGAAACGTCTACTTAGCAGTAAGTCTCATTAGCAAAATGTCTATGTAGCAAAACGTCCAAATATCAGATGGTCTGTATAGCTGAACATCTATTTAGCAAATCGTCACATTATCAAAATGTCTGGATACTCAGGCACAAAATTCAACACACAAATTACATCGGGAGGGAAACGGACACGGAATTATAATATGTACGTACGTACAGGCTTGTACATACCTACAGATTCTTTGGTCTATGTAGCTTAAATCATATCTTTTTGATGGTGACTGACAATTTATTGTCAAGAATGCTATTTGGTTATCAAGTTTTCCATGATACAGTTTCTTAATGAAATTAAAATGAGCTTAGATAGTTGGTGTAAATGTAAGAAGTTATTTATTTATTTATTACATAAAGCTCTTAGAAAAGAATCGCTTTGGCAAGATCGCAAATACAAGAATATGTTATTTGAAGGAAATAAAAGAAGAAAGATCGATTTAATGTTTAATGCCAAATACAAAAGAGCTGCAAAAGTTTGAGGGCCAAAAAGATAGTCGCTTTGAATTTTTGATAAACCTTGGTCATATCAAAAGAATAAGTAAATAAATGCAGGGGAATTTGTGCGCCTAATAGCCTAATAATATTTATGGCGATACTAGCTTTATAATCCAGATTTTGTTTTCTCAAATAAATGTAATGTAATTTACAAATGCCTTTTCCTTTTTATCATGAGTGTACACATTTTAAAAATGACTTTTTGCTAAATAGATGTTCTGCTATTCAGACCATTTGATAGTTGGACGTTTTGCTAAATGGACATTCTGCTAATTAGACTTACTGCTCATCAGACGTTTCGCGCTGTTGGACATTTAGCTACTTAGACCTTCTGATCAGGAAGGGAAAATTAGTAATTCAAGTAAATATAAATTATGTATATTTTATCAGACGAACTACAAACCGTACCATACAGTTAGTAACGATAATCCTAAAACGATGTTAGAAGTACCTTAATATGTACTGAGATTGAACTCTCTTTCTTCTCTCTATCTCTCTTTCTTATATTCTTATTTTAATTAAAAAATCTCAAGTTTTTTCGACTCTACATTCATAAAACAGCCGAAATGTTTCGACGAGAGTCAGTAAAGTCAGTGCGGTTGTCTATAAAAATCCATACTAATATTATAAATGTGAAAGTGTGTTTGTTTGTTTGTCCGTCTTTCACGTCAAAACGGAGCAACAGATCGTCGTGATTGTTGGTATGGGGATTGATAGGGCGCTGGAGAGTGACATAGGCTACTTTTTATGCGGGAAATATACCATATTCCCGCGGGATAACGTCGTATATTCGACGCGGGTGGGAAAGCCGCGGGCGAAAGGCTAGTAACTAAATATATGTCTGTCATCTAAAACATTTCATTTTTCAGACATAAGTACTTTATTTTCCTGAAGTTATTAAGTAGGTAAGTACGTTTACATTCATGCAATGTAATCTTTTTATTTAGGCTACACTGCCACTATTGGAGTTTTAGTAGGTACCTATAACAAAAGTTCCTACACTATTAATAAAAAAAATATATTAGAAAAAGTTAAAATTCACTCAATCTTTCAATGCAATATCTCCAGCCAGTGCCAAAATCTGTTTAGAACACAAATATTAATACCTACTGTTCTCGTAATTTTTAACGAGACCATAAATTAATAAGAAGATGCTTTAACACAGCGTCGAATCCTGTGATTAGTCGAATTAGATATCTGGCTGGACGATACGCGGGGGACGGGTGATAAAAAACAAAAAAGATCCAACATAATCATGTCATTTTATTTTGTCGAAAAAGTTTACATTTTGTGCAATGTAACCTCTCTACCCACACTGGCACGGCCTTTTTTAATGTCATCCCCATACAAAATAGTTCCAATATTTTTAATAATAACGAAAAAGTTTACAACTGTTCCATGCGTATTCTTTTTTCAAAACTGTCTATGACACAATCTATGACCATAAAGTAATAGATGCTTTAACACGGCGTCGAATCCTGTGATTAGTCGAATTAGATTTGTGGCCGATACGCGAGGGACGGGTGATAAAAAACGCGATAGGGTCCCGTAATTATAGGCGACGCGCCGCGTAATTTAGGGGTCCGTAGTAAGGGTCCTTTTGGGATATTGTGGTTTAGTTGTTTAGCAAAGCAAGTTTTTAGTATTGGTGTCCTTGGGGGTTTGGAATATGAATTATTCATTTAGTTATTAATTATCACCTTTGATACTTTCTTAAGACTATAAGATATTAGTTTAAAGGCTAAAATTTTGCAAAATAATGTTGGTTGTGAGACTGGTCGATTTATTTTTATTTAACACGCACCTAAACTACAAAACGTGCTTTCTTGAATATTTCTAATTAGATTTTTAAACTTAACACGTATTCGTTAAAACCCACGAGCACCTAAATGAATCCATACATGTCAACACTCATTACCACTACGACTCAGTCAGACTCATAAGACCGCGGGGGGCACCACCTTCGCCACACGACATCAATTGTCTTTGGGAAGCTTTTTTAAATCAATCTAATGCTACTTTCCAACATACAAATTGTTCCTGTACCTGTGTCACACAACATTCAGACTCAAGTAATTTAAAGAATAGTGTTTCAGAGCATACATTGGTCTCTCACAATGAAAAAAACATAAATAAAATTGAATCAAATTATAATACGGTTACTTTTAAGCCAGTTTCAAACAAAAATTGTCATACAATAATGTACTCAGAAAAAATAGGCCAAGGTTTTGGATCAATTATTAATGACAAAACTAACAAAAAATGTATTAATATTTGTACTCCTGGTCAGTCTTTGAATAAGATTATAAATAATATTAATGAGTCCCACATAAATGATACCACTAATCTAATAATATTATGTGGTGATAGTTCAAACTTAACTAAACAGGATATACTTAGAAACATAAACATATTATTAACATTGCAATCTAAGACAAGTTGCAGAATAATACTGAGTGCTTTGCCCTATGCAAGTAATTTAAATTGGGATCAGAATAGACGAATTTATGATTTGAATTTGTATATGTATAATTTGATATGTCGTCATAGTGACGTTATTTTATATTTTGACGTTAATAAATTTATTAACAATTTTATTTTGACCCCAGATACTATGTATCTGTCAAAAAAAATTAGAATAGAATTAGCTAATTTATTAGCTTATAACTTACAAGACTCGGTTACAAACTATGTAAGTAAGTTAACAATACCTAGTTTAAGTACTTCTACTAATAGTAGACTAATTAATGTAAATAAAACTTTGACAAACTCAGATTTAAACTGAGGCGCAAGACAACAGCCAGACCTATTAGTCTTAATGTAATTCATCAAAACATGCAAGGTCTGTCTGGCAAAGAATTGGAATTAGAACTATTTGCTGAATGTCATGATATTCAGATAATTTGTTTAACTGAACACTGGCTGCAACACCACGATACGTCTTTGAATGTAAATAATTTTCAACTATCTAGTTCATTTGGCAGGAAAACAACAACTCGTGGTGGATCTCTAATTTTAGTAAATAGAAATAGTAATATTCAGTTTAAGGAAAGAAAAGATATTGTAAACTTTACTAGAGAACGCCATGTTGAACTGTCTTGCATAGAATTAAATAGTTTGGTGATAGTATGTGTATACCGACCTCCTACGGGTAACTTTGACATCTTTGAATCAGTAATGGAGAATGTACTTAAAAAGTTAAAATTAAAAAATAAGTCTTTATTAGTCTGTGGCGACTTTAATATTGATATTCTGGAAAGTTCTTCGCTAACCACTCGTTTACTGACTTTGTTCAAGTCATTTAATTTAATAAATCAGTTCTTTGAACCCACTAGGGTAACTAGCCACTCTGCCACTTGCTTAGACAATGTTTTTACGGAATGTGACCCGGTGAGCAAGATGGTTTTTAGTAATATCACATCTGACCATTACGGATTGAGAGTGTCATATGAGTTAAACATTGTGGATGAAGCTAAGACTATAGTATGTAGGCCAATAACAAAAAAGCGACTGGACAATTTTAAACATAGTATTGAAGATAACATTTTAGTAATGCCCTATAAGCATGACAATCCTGATGTCTTGTACGGTAACCTCTCTCAATTGATCAATAATGAGTTTCAAAAATGTTTCAAAACTCAAACTATTAAATGTACACAAAAGTTAAAGTTCTGTGATTGGGCTACGCCAGGAATTTATAAAAGTAGAAATAAACTTTATGAACTTTATAAATTGAGGGAAAGTAACCACTCTACAGGTTTCTTAGAACATGTTAAAAAGTATTCCAAGACTTTCAAAAAAGTATGTGCTCAAGCCAAATCTAACTTTATAAAATTAAAAATTAAACAGTCTAATAATAAAATTAAAACCACCTGGGATGTTATAAATCGTGAAACGGGTAAATATAAACCCCGTGAAAATAGTTTGGCGCTTAACATAAACAATACATTAGTTAAGTCGGATAAAGAAATTGCAAATATATTCGATAATTATTTTGTAAATATTCCGTTGAAAACGACATCAGATTTGGATTCTTCACCAGCGGCTGCTGCCTCCATGCTTAGAAACAACGTAACTGAATGCGGGTCTTTGTTTCATTTTAAAAGTATTGAAGCTGTAGATATTATAAAAGCTTTTAAGTCACTTAAAATGAAAAACACAACTGATCTATGGGGTATATCTGTAAATATTATCAAAAGTATTGTTTACCCAATTGCTCCCTATCTTGCTGACATTTTTAATTTGTGTATTGAGCAAGGAGTTTTTCCTGATCTTATGAAATTCAGTAAAGTTATTCCTTTATTCAAATCAGGAGACAAAGAAGACCCAAGTAATTATAGGCCAATATCAATACTGCCCGCCTTAAGTAAGATATTTGAGAAAATAATACTGGAACAGTTATTAACGTATTTTAATTTAAATCATCTTTTACATAGTAAACAGTTTGGTTTTTCAAAGGGTCGATCTACAACTGCTGCTGGGGTTGCGCTTTTAAGACATATATTTAAGGCCTGGGAGGGGTCGCGGAATGCTCTTGGCATTTTCTGCGACTTGTCTAAGGCTTTCGATTGCGTGGAGCATCGGACGCTGCTGTTGAAGCTAAATCACTATGGTGTGAAGAATAATGCTCAAAATTTGTTATTGTCGTATCTCAGTTCCAGGAATCAGGCCGTTGACATTAATGGCGAAAAATCATCCGGCTGTCATGTTAAGATGGGCGTACCTCAAGGTTCAATTTTAGGGCCGTTCCTCTTTTTGGTTTATATAAATGATTTACCGTTCTTTGCAGAAAGATTTTGTGAGATTGTCTTGTTTGCGGATGATACCTCCTTGATTTTTAATATCGACAGGAATAAAACTCAGTTTGACGATGTAAATGTAGCACTCTCACAAATTCTTACTTGGTTTAATGTAAATAATCTAAATCTTAATGCAAAGAAAACAAAGTGTGTCCAGTTTGCTTTGCCAAATGTACGTGATCAACCTATTAATATTAAAATTAATGATGAAAAATTGGATTTAGTAGATTCAACCGTTTTCTTGGGTGTAACTCTTGACGGGAAACTTCAATGGACCAAACATATCACGACGCTTGCTGGCAAACTTAGTTCAGCTGCATATGCTATTAGGAAAGTGAGACAGTTAACAGATGTCGAAACGGCTAGGATTGTGTATTTCAGTTATTTTCATAGTATCATGTCTTATGGTATTCTGTTATGGTGGACAGCAGCTGATATACAGACTATATTTATTTTACAAAAACGAGCTATAAGGGCGATTTATCAGCTAGGCTCCAGGACATCTCTCAGGGACAAATTCAAAGAGATTGGTATATTAACAGCTGCATCCCAATTTATATTTAATTGCATAGTTTTCGTTCGTTGCAATATAAATGAATATATCAAACATAGTGATTTGCACAACCGAAATACTAGAAATAAAAATAAACTTGTAATGCCTCGGTACAGGCTAGAGAAGGTTCATGGATCTTTCCTGGGTCTTGGGATACGCTTTTACAACAAAATTCCAGACGGTCTATTGGACTTGCCTATTGAAAAGTTTAAGATGCACATAAAAAATGGCCTCGTTAAAAAAGGATATTATACTGTTAACGATTACTTAAAGGACAAAACGGCTTGGTCATAATTTAATTTAATTTTTTTTATTGTATTGTGTTACATTCTAGTATTTCGCATTTGTTTTTTATTTGTTTTTTTTTTTTTAATTCGGCATTTAACACGGGTAGCTTAAGTATGTCATGCTCTCGTTAAACATTCCTGCGGTGGTGTCGTGTGAGTCGGGTCGTTACGTTCCCTAAAATATGGTTGAGCGAAGCGATGGCTGGCTCATGCGTCATGCTCGTGAACGGGTGCTGCCAGTGGGGTGGGTCTGCTCATGTCTACTTGTGTTAAAGGTGTTCGGGATATGGTTAATAATAGTATTATATTGATTTATGAGCGAGCTGGTGTGTCTCATAGTAATTTTGGTATCCGTGTCTTACAATAACAGCAATTTTTCTAATAATTGTTTTATTTATTCAAAAATTCCTTTTATTTGTTAATACTTATAAATTTGAATATACAGCGCAGCTTGCAGTTTCCTTTTCATTAATCCTATAATACAATGTGAATAAGATTAAGATTAGTGTGTCCATTAAACTATTTGATTCCTAGTTTAGTTGAAAATTGTTTACTGTTTTAGGTAATAAGCAAAATTGTACTTAATTTAAGCGGCATTCTGTATTGTGATGGAAAGTAACCTTACTATTATGTGAAGGTCACTTTTCAAATTTGACGACTCTGTATAAGTTAAAACAGGGAGAAAAAAATAGCCCTTGGCGAGTTTCTTGCCGGTTCTTCTCGCTACAAGGTCTCCTGCCGTAGGATTTGCGAACCGATGGCGTAGCTTCATTGACGTTCATAAGTGTTGTTAAACAAACCTAAATTGAATAAACGATATTGAATTTTGAATTTTGAATTTTTTTGAATTTTGAATAATTGTTGGCGCTAAAAGACTTATTAGTTGACAGGCACGTTTCGTTCGTGCTTGCTACCTCTATTAGTACCAGAGAGGTATAATAGGGATGACATACGGCTGCCTGTAACGGCCAGAATTAATAATCAATCCATAGATAGAGATAGGCATGATCCAGATTAGTTGCTATGCAACGTTTGATATTAACATAGAATTAACGAAAGTTGATCATGCCTATCCCTCTGTGGATAGGTTATTAATTCTGGCCGTAAGTGGAAACGTCCGACGTTAGAAAGAGAGAAAGTATCGCGGTACCTAACTGTCCAGAGAGTTTCTGTTTCTGTTTGCTTGTCTCTGTCCGACATGCGCGAATACGATTTTCTGGGTCTATTTAATCAAAGGACAGTTTTAGGCCTTGCTCCTGTTCTATACATACATATAGGTAATAAATACCTCTATGATTGGCACTCTATGGTGAGACAAGGTAGGTAAGTCCTTTTAAATAGATTAAGTGTTATGTAGATTACTAAGTAATATCTTTTTCACACTTATGCTCTGAAATGCTAATATTATATTTGAGAAAAGAATGCAGTACGCGGCACTTTTTCGAGGTAAACATTCTAAATTTGAAAATCACTGCAGTAATGAATTTCAGTACTTACTTACTGCACTGATTTTAGTGCAGTAAGTAAGTACTGAAATTCATTACTGCAGTGATTTTCAAATTTAGAATGTTTACCTCGGAAAAGGTACTACCCAAAGATATTATTACCAAATTTTTTTCTTTATTTTTTCTTTCGTTATTCCTGTGTATAAAAACAGAAAAAGCAAAGGGACATTTGCACCATACAGCCACATTATTATTATTATTATATAGGTAATTATTATATCACAATTAGGTTAACTTTTTTTTAAATACGGTGCGCACAGAGTATATTACTTCGTATTGTACCACAAGCGCTATGTACCCTTAGCACGAACATCAATCGAAAAACAAAATGAGATTTATCATAGACAAAATATCCTTTACGAGTAATTTTGTATGGGAAATATGTACAGCGCCATCTACCACCCAGAAGCGGGTATTGAAGTTGCGCATTTTAGTAGCAAGTAGTAAGTATCAATAGGCTGTATGACCGTTCCACTTGGCCTCACAAACCAATATTAAAAAAACGGCGGGAATGATTTTCAGCGGTTGATTTGATATTGCAATACAGTTTATTTATATTGTGTAATAAATTATCAAAATGAGTTCTGCCAATGAAACATATACAGACATTGTATGTACCTACTCCACCAAATTTGAGAGCAGAAGCAAAATGAATAACAGCAAACTTACTGCCAGCAAAATCAAAAGAAAGATATATGAAAACCTACGATCTGATTTGGAAAAGTGAAAAAAGGCGCATACGTTTTCGGAATCTGTGTTGTTGGCGTATTTTAATGATACCTACATCATTAAAATAATATTATTATGGGCGATTTATACATAAGTGTGCCCGGGAAAACAATAACATTTACATTTAATAATTGCCCGAACATGTGTGATATAAATTTTAATAAATATTATTTATTAAAACAGTTTTTTTTTTATTTCCTCGCATTTCTTGAGAAAAGCACTATACAAGCCTTGTACGGTAAGCAAATTACCTTGCCTCGAATGATTAAAGCCCTCGCCTGCGGCTCGTGCTTCAAACCATCCTCGACAATGTAATTTCTTACTTACCTGTCCTCGGCTGTAATGTACTATTTACCAAAATCTTCTTTATACGGAAAAAAATGGAGTTGAGCTGTTTTTACATAAATGTTGTTGTAAGGTGTTAGTGCCGTTCATATACATTTCATAAATACAGGTTTGAAAGATATGAAATAAGCTTTAGTCAAATTAACTCCGACCGTGAAAGAATTAACAGTGACCGAGACGATGTGGTCAAGGTCGCGGGAAGCAACTGGATGCGGGCAGCGCAAGACCGATCGTTGTGGAGATCCTTAGGGGAAGCCTTATGCCCAGCAGTGGGCGTCGCTGACATGATGATGATGTTGATGAAATTAACTCAATGTTAAGTAACTAACCACTTTTTTGAGTCGCATTTGTTTTCCCTTCCACCTTATAACAGAATATCCTTACTACTGTGTTGTGAGTTGTTGTGATTGTGAGTCAATCAGAGTAACTCGGGTCTGCGGGGGGCCGTCGCCGTGCTCCACCTTCGCCACATGACACCAAATACTATAGAAACTCTACCGAATGACACCATGTCTTTGAAAAGCTTTTTTTTAATAATTGTTGGCGTTAAAAGACTTATTAGTTGACAGACGCGTTTCCTACGTGCTTGCTACCTCTAGTGGCACTCTATGTTGAAACAAAGTAGGTAAGGTCCTGTAAATAAAGAATCCCGAACCTATTGTTAGGAAAATGTGGTTTCTGCCAATGTCCTAAAATTTAGATATGTTATACTTAGATTTCAGTGTCCTTATCACTATGCTATGTACTCAGTCGTTGTTCGCTTGTTTTGATACGATATCATTCAGTGTATTTCGACGTTTTGAACCCCAGCTTTTATCCAGCTTTTGGCCTTCACTGTTCTTTAATGAAATTCATGTACTTAAACGTTATCTTATTATCCATAATACTCCGTACTCCAGTACCTACTACACATTACTATAGATTTAAATTCTGTTGGTTGTACGTTCAGTCGCCATAAAGAAAGGCCCATTGAATTTCAATGCAAGGATCTAACTAAATCTAGATAATATCCTATAAGTAATCATAAAGCATACTTATCTCTTATATGCATGTATTAAAATTCACACAGACAAGAGAAATATTTTGTCTACCCTTAAAAGTCAAATCTCAACTTACCCCAACTGCAACCCAAAGTATATTTTTTCCTGTTTCTCAAACAACAACATCAAAAGAATTCATTCAACATCTTCGTTTCTTTTTTTTTCAAAGCTATCGTAGCTGTAGAACACGATTTGGGCTTTTGCTTAAAGCGCGCCCTCGGCTCGCGTGCGGAAAATAACATTACGGTAACTTTCGAATTTGGAACGATACGAGTTCTATTAATTTTGAATTCAAATTTATAAGGGCAGGCAGGTAAGCGTAGAACGAACATGGATTTATTTAGAAACTTTAACTCTTTCTTTAGCCACAGCTTTCTCTATCGTCTTCTACTAAATGCTCTTTGTCTTCTACTAGAGAAGGCTGTGCTTTAGCTAATATCTATTCTATACTTATAATAAATCTGTAGAGAGGTCAATTCTGTACATGAAATATATTTCCAAAATAACTATCAGGATGTGATTAGGGATCGATATTGATGCCAAAAATGCAATCAGTAAAAATTTTGTCTGTCTGTCTGTCTCTCTGTCTGTCTGTCTGTCTGTCTGTGCGTATAACCGTTATAGAAACAAAAACTACTCGACGGATTTTAACGAAACTTGGTACAGTTATTTTTCACACTCCTGAGCTGGTTATAGTGTACTTTTCATCACGCTACAATCAATAGGAGCAGAGCAGTGAAGGGAAATGTTGGGAAAGCGGGAGCGGGTTACTCCATTTTTTAAGCTTCCGTCGCGTGTGCAACCTTCATGGTTAAAGCTACACAGAAATCATGTATGACGAAAATGTTCTCCTTAAAATTATATAAAAAATATCCCACGACAGCATATGTCTATCTTTTATGGTAGACTCACAACAACACGTGTAACTCCCAATAGCTTAGCAGTTCGAAGCTTCGCTCGACGCGTCTCGCGGCCGAAGGTATAAAAAGGCGGGGCGTCCGAGCGCGAGCTTCATACAATTATAATAAAAAGGAACCTTCAATTTTATTGTTACCACTTGCAAGTGAGAAGGAATAGATTTGTATACTTTCAACGTTTTCGTTGCTTATTCAATCAGTTTATTGTTGACATGTACGCAAAAATTTAAACCGAAAGATTAGTTTAAAATACGATCTAATCAAAGGCAGCTGCGCGCTGAAGATACGTGCACCTTCGCGACGCCATAATCAATGATAGATCTACTTACCAAAGATAACATTTTTAGAGAAGTATTGTGTTATATGTATAGTGTTGAGTGGCAAAAACGCGGCTTGCCTCACGCACATATCCTGCTTTGGTTAAAAGATAAGGTTCGACCTAAGTTTGTTATAATTTTAGACGACGTTTGCACAACCATTTTGCTGATAAGAGAGAAATAAAAATATTTATATTTTTGCATTCACAATGCAATTTTTATGGTTGAAAAATGGAAAGTGAAGTATTTAGAAAAAATCGACCCTCTCACAACCAGGTCCGATGGGACTCGAACCCACGACGATTGTGAATGCAAAAAAGTAAAAATTTAAATAATTTATATTTTTTTTGCAATAGGGGCGGAAAGGGGATTTAAAAAATTTGAAGTGGGGCTACTAGGGCATATGGGGTATCATATAAAAGAGCGCTGCTTGCACACTCTCAAACAATTTTTCTTTTTGTTTTAGGCCGCATAGTTTTTGACTTATGATGAAAAATGTAAAAATAATACCGTCCCCCCTTATCTCCGAAGTTTGCAAAGATAAATTGTTTTAGGTGATAGAAGTTTATGTAAAGATTACGGGAAAAGTAAAACGATGTCTCTAAATAGTAAACTTTTCAGAAATCATCAACAAAAATTACATTAGTTCCATTATCGGTCAAGAGATGGCGCTGACCAAAAACTGCAAAATTCTACATCGCAAATTCTTGGAAGAATATAATATGCCTCGCCGATGAAAACATTTTTACGTTTTATTTACAACCAAAATATCCTCCTTCCTACCTACTCGCAGGTTGCTTTGTTTGGGTGAAGCATAGTTGTAGTTTTTTCTATTTATTTATGATGGTACGGTACGGAACCCTCGGTGCGCGAGTCCGACTTGCTCTTGACCGGTTTTTTACTGTCCTACGTTTGATATATTATAGTACAAAAATTTCTAAATTGGCCGTAGCGAATTTGGATGCAGTATGAAAAATTCGTTTTGGCTACATAAACAATTGACTTTTGTTACTTTTTTACGTAATACTTATGATAATCCTTTGTATGACTGAAAGGAATCCTACTAATATTATAAATGTGAAAGCTTAGATGTTTGCTACTCAATCACGCCAAAACGGCTGAACGGATTTGGCTGTTTGGGATACAGATACTTTTGTAGCTTGGAGAGGAACATAGGCTTTTTATCCCTGAAAAATATCACATTCCCGCGGAATAACGTCGTGTAGTCCACGCAGGCGAAGCCGCGGGCGGAAAGCTAGTCATTCTAATAAAGCCTTTTTCGGACTAGCTAGTGTTTTACTGCTGTTTCTAATAATCTATCCACAATAAGGAAACGGCTTACTTGTAGAGCTTAGTTGCCTCGATATTTTTGTTAATCAATCCAAAATAACAAGCAATTACCTATCAGTGGGCAGACCCCCTACAAGGTGGAGCGACGATTTAGTCAAGGTCGCAGGAAGCCGCTGGATGCGGGCAGCGCTGGACCGATCGTTGTGTAGATCCCCAAGGATCTGATAGGGGAGGCCTATGCTGAGCAGTA
Organism: Crambus lathoniellus; assembly: GCA_949710035.1. Taxonomy (NCBI): domain Eukaryota; kingdom Metazoa; phylum Arthropoda; class Insecta; order Lepidoptera; family Crambidae; genus Crambus; species Crambus lathoniellus. The sequence goes on along the minus strand of OX453313.1, from coordinate 11,684,246 downwards.
GGCGTCGTCGTATGGCTGAAAGGATGATGATGATGATTACTACTCTAGTAGTGCGAACAGAAACAAACTTCATATTCACCCGTCCGTCCCCATGAATATTCAATATTTTTTTAAGTAAGTTGGTTATATTTTTGAATAATAGGAGTTAGCACAGTAGAACCAATTTTATCTTGTTCGTGACCCACAATAAGTTCTTTTTCAGATATCAAAATTCAATTGTGTCGAAAGTCAAACTTGTTGACACTGTCCTTTATAGTTTTGACGTTTTCAAACGAATTATTAGCAAAATGGCACATGAATCAATTGGTTCCACCTAACCTGTTAGTTGATATGATAAGTTACAACTATACCTACAATTTATTTTTTCGAATCACATCACTTAACAATAAACATGCAGAATAAGCAGATGAAAAAGAAACTTATTTTTAACAAAAAATAACAAGTTCCTACCTAAGTACTTAAAGTATAACATTACGTTATTCATTTACTTCTGTTTTCCGGGGTGGCAACACAATACGTGCTTGGGTTGCCACGCTCCGCGTATTAGGGGGTGGCCAGCATAAAAAACGTTTTCCGGCCGGCACGTGGCAACACTCGATATCACTACTTTATTAATTTTGCTCCACATTAGCTTGTTAGTGAATAAGTGAAATTATAATTAACGTGTGCGTGGTTCGAGTGTTTTTGTTACAATGTTACTGTTTTGGATCATATCGCAGGGGGTTAAAAAAAAGTCCTTGATAAAAAGCGAATATATTAATGGTGACGGAAAGGCACGCCTTTCGAAACTCGCTTTAGGAACTCGAGATAATATATTGCTCTCCAAAATCAATACATACAGTCATATCGGTGGGTGGTAGGACATATTCAAGGTCCGCCTGGCTAGCTACCACCATTCTCATCTAATTCTGATGCCATCAGAAAGATGCATGTTTTCATTTCAGCAATGTTGTGTTCCGGCAGTTGTGGTAGTTATGCTCAGTGGTTGAGAATTCCGGGAGTGCTCTTTTCCACCTTCAGCCTTATCCCCTTTTGACATCAGATGCGATGAAGGCTGAGTGTGTGCTAACCCGTTGTGTGTTAATAAATTAATAAATGGACAATACAAGAATACAATTAGCTGCATAATAATTTAGTTAAAGAGCGATTTCTTCAAAGCAAAATGATAATCGCTCTGCAACTGCCCCCTGACCCTGATCCACAAACCTTCAGGAACGGAATCGGATTGGAATGCTGTGCTTTGTCATTGTTTATTCTATAGTGAGTGACAGAGATGGTTGTGAATCAGGAGGCTGAGCTCGTCTCGGAAAAACTAATGACTTTATTTGGCTAGCAATATTTTTAAATATAAAATAATTTTAACTAATAAAAAATCTTGCTAAAGCAGTCGGCCGTAAATCCAATGGATGTGACAGGGATACTAGATGCTTTTTAAATTAATTAAAAAAAACTACTTATCTCCCTTGCGTATAATATGAAGAAGATCTTTCTCGTAACACGAAGGCGAAAGGAAACCGTCAGTCTTAAAAAAAGTCCCATAAAATCAGACCGCGGACCCACCTGTTTTATTCGAATTCATTTGCATATCGATTTAAATAATCAGGCTCTCGATATGCAACGTGCAATATGGACGGAACATCTGTATTATTATTATTATTCATCATCAGCAGCCATTTAATGCCCCCACTGCTGGGGCACAGGCCTTTCTTATGGATGGATAAGGGGAATGGGCCATGACTGAGTCGTGATCGTGACGTGACCCACCACCCGAGGACAATGCGGATTGGTGGTTATTGATGACCGCAAGCGCAGCCGGGACGGCTAACGCCCGAATTCTCGAACGCTAATCATCTTTGGGAGCGTCTCAAACATCATTGCATCTCTTTCATACGTTTGACATTAAAAGTGACAGGGCGATGTGTAAGACGCTCCCAAAGATAAGTAGCGTACGAGTATTCGGGCATTAGTGTGCCTACAGAAGCACGGAGGAGCCCAAGAAATATTTTTGGTCACCTATCCCGTGACCGAGCATTGCGAAAGTAGCTTAACCTCAACGATTGCAGGCCGAGCGCGCTAACCACTCCGCCACAGGCTCTCACCTGTTTTATTCGCATATATTTGCATATCGATATAAATAATCTGCCTTTCGATCATGCAACGTGCAATATGGACGGAACATCTGCATTATTATTATTATTATTAAGTGCAATTACCGGCGATCGCAGGAAACCACTTTTTTAGGGAAACTTTTTGGAGTGTTTAGTTTTGGTAACTTTGATTTGATAAGACGACCGAGCGTTTATAGGACGACCATATTGCGAGCTGTCAAACAATGTTATACCTAATAATGTTGATTGCAGGACGGACTTAGGTATATAAGTCGCAGGGATATGATAAAAACAGGGATTTGGTCAATTCCTTAAGTGATTTGATCAAATCACGCAGGATGTTAAAATATCAACACGAATTTATCATTTCCCTAGGCAAATCCAGTGATTAGAACAAATCCCTAAATTGGTTCAGTGAAATGACAAATAACATACACAGTACACACTGTCTGTAAATTTCCTAAAAAGAAATTACCACGAAATTGTGACATCATTCAGCATCATTGTGACATGTGTCCGGTCATCCGGTGACATCTACATGCCACCGGAAAATAACTTGAATTTTTTTTGTCATATCATTGAAACAAGTTAGGGATTTGTTCAAATCACTAGATTTGTTCAGAGAAATGATAAAATCGTTATTTAAACTCTTACTTTTTTTTGCATTCACAATGCAATTTTTATGGTTGAAAAATGGAAAATGAAGTATTTAGAAAAAATCGACCCGTCTTACAACCAGCTCCGATGGGACCAGTCGCAGACCTGAGAGCAGTCGCCCGGATTGCGAAAGGTCGTGGGTTCGAGTCCCATCGGAGCTGGTTGTGAGACGGGTCGATTTTTTTTTCTAAATACTTCATTTTCCATTTTTCAATGATAAAATCGTGTTGTTATTTTAACATCCTCCGTGACTTAATCAAAGTGATTATCAAATCACTTGTGATTCAAGCAACTGTGTGATTTCAAAATGAGCGTGACAGTTAAGTGTAGTTCGTGTAACATTGTTATAGATGAGTTGTTAGCTTATGTGCAGAATAAGCTGTCTGTTATTGACGAAGACAGCCTGATTAGAATATGTATAACGGCTTTTGAAAGTGAAACAATTAAAAAGTCGAAATCGTTACTGTTTGATTCCATACCCACAGATAAGCGAAAGATTTTAAGGAAAAAGGCGGGGAAAGAACAACGTGATATTGAGGACATCATAGCACTTTTTAAGGGAACAGACCCGGAGCGGATACCAGTTTTTGTGGCTCGAGACTTGGAGAAACTCCCACCCATCACATTTGATCATTTAGACGTCACGAAACTTCTAAAGGATTTAGTTATTATGCAGACGGAGTTAAAGGAAATTAAGTCTAGTTTTGTCACGCAAAACCAGCTGGAGGAACTTAAAACAGAAGTAAGAAATACGATTTCCTCCTCTGCGTTACCTATTACCAGCTGTTATCGGAGTATGAACGTAAATACGAAACGCGGCGCCGCCTTTGCAGATAGTGGGCCTATTGGGCTTTCTCATTTCGATGTGACCGCAACAGAAAACAGCATCATTTTCGATTCATCATCACCTAAACAAAATCTCGAACTATCAGCCTGCAACTACCCCCCGACACCGCAAAAAGTTAAAAATGTCGATGATACCGGCGGCGATGCCACCGGAGCGTCGAAAGGCGACTCGGAGTTAACGGGAATTGAGTCAGCTGCGATGACGTCAGCGGCACAGCAGCGATCGGCGCCCTGTAGTGAACGAGTATCGTGTTTGAATGAGCCGGGCGGCAGTAATCCGCTTGTTTCTCCCCGAATCCGTTCTCCGACAGCAAAAAACATTTCGTCTGACGGTCGAGACAGTCCGGGCCATGTGAAACAATCCTTTAGTGACGTATTAAATAAGGATGGTGATTGGAAGTTGGTTCAAAAACGAAAACCTAAAACCAGCTATCGCTTTTTAGGCAAGAGGGGGTGTGCGAACGAAAATAATGGAAAGTTCAGAGCAGCTGAAAGCAAAGTACCCATTTTTATTACTAACGTACACAAAGATGTGACGGAACAAGACATAGCGGAGTACATATGTAACAAAACACAGGAATGTGTAACACTCGAAAGAATTGCGACGATTAAAGAAAAGGATCACAATGCCTTTAAATTCTTCGTGTCGCAACATAAAGTACCATCGTTCTTAGATGACAAGTTGTGGCCGAAAGGCATAATCTTTCGACGTTTTGTGCATTTTAAACACAAGCCGAGCAGTGACAATACGTTCGCTGCGAACGGCCCTAAGAAACATGTGAATGGATAATAGTAAACATTGTAAATTCGCCAGTTTTAACTGTAAGAATGTTAAACGTTCAGTTGAAGACATAAGGTTATTATGTAAAACATGCAGCATAATCGCCTTACAGGAAACGTGGCTTATGCCGAGTGACTTATCATTCCTTGGCAGCATCGATGACAGCTATGGCTTTACGGGAACGTCGGCGGTGGACGTGGCAGCGGGTATGCTTCGGGGGCGGCCTTATGGAGGGGTGGCTCTGCTGTGGAACAAGAGCGTTTTTCAAGAAGTCTCGGTGATACAATGTGCGAATTCGCGAGTGTGTGCCATAAAAGTTGTGGTAGGTCAAAAGTCATTCATAGTGGTCTGTGTTTATATGCCCACGGATAAAATGGAGAACCTTGTCGACTTCACGGATTGTCTAAGCGCGGTAAGTGCTATCATAAGCAGTAATGACGCGGAATCTATCTACATTCTCGGAGATTTTAACGCTCATCCCGGGGAACTATTTTACGATGAGCTGTTGTCTTTCTGCGACGACCAAGAGTGGGTGTGCGCGGACGTGTTGAAACTCGGACTTATGTCGAACACTTATACATTCGTAAGCGAAGCGAATGGTTCGCGACGTTGGTTGGACCACTGTGTGGTCACAAAGTCAGCCCTGGACTGTGTTGTAGATACTTACGTGATGTATGACGTCTTTTGGTCAGATCATTTTCCATTGATAACTGTATGTGACTTAAATGTTATTAAATCTAAAATTAAGATTAATTGTCCTGTAAAAAATAATAATATTATATGGGGTGAAAGAACATGCGAACAGGTTAATTTGTACATAAAAGAATGTGATAGCAGACTGAGGTTGCTTGATTATCCAGCTGAACTAAGCGAGTGTGGTGATCATTTATGTCATAACATTGAACACCGAACTGTGTTAGACAAAATGTACAATAATATAGTAACTGTATTAAGTAAAGCAGCAACTATCAGTCGTGCTTCTCCTCGACCTATAAAGAAAAAACCTGTAATAGGTTGGAACAGGCATGTACGTGTTGCTCACGGGCGGGCCAGGCTTAGTTTTCAACTTTGGTTATGTCATGGAAAACCGTCAACTGGACACATTTACGATGATATGTTGGAAAATAGAAGAATATTTAAGTCTCGCTTAAAATGGTGTCAGAAAAATGAAGATAAAATTAAAATGGATATAATTGCTACACACCATTCTAGGCGTGACTTTCGTAACTTCTGGAAATCAACGAATACAACGAAGGGTAAGCCGGGTCTGCCGGTGAGCGTGCAGGGAGTTAATGATTCTACGAGTATAGCGAACTTGTTTAAGGATAGTTTTACGATTAAGTCACCGTTGGAACCATCATTGGCCGGTCGTACGGCTGAGTCATGTGGTGGTCGGGAAGTCATTAGATTTACAGTTAAAGATATTGTCAAAGCCTTAAATGTTATATCTAGAGGTAAATCACCCGGCCACGACGGGCTCAGTATCGAACACCTTCAACATGCGGGCGTCCATCTACCGAGAGTGCTGGCAATGTTTTACTCACTTTGCATAAAACATTCTTACATGCCGGCTGACATGATGAAGACCGTGGTGGTTCCAATCGTGAAAAATAAAACTGGTGATGTTAGTGATAAGGCAAACTACAGGCCGATTTCACTGGCAACTATAATTGCCAAGGTATTTGACTGTCTGCTTGATTGTCAGCTAAATAAATATCTTAAGTTGCACGACAACCAGTTCGGATTTCGACCAGGGCTGTCCACAGAGAGTGCTATTCTGGGATTAAAGCAGACAGTCAGATACTATGTAGATCGACATACTCCCGTATATGCCTGCTTCTTAGATTTGACAAGGGCATTTGACCTTGTCAATTATGATATCCTGTGGCAGAAATTGAGAGATGAAAACATGCCAGCGGAGATGATTGCGATGTTCAAATTTTGGTACAACAATCAAGTTAATGTTGTTAGATGGGCGGGAACTTATTCGGACCCTTACAGGTTGGAGTGCGGTGTGAGGCAGGGGGGGTTGACCTCACCCAAGCTGTTCAACTTGTATGTTAACTCTCTAGTCGAGGAGCTCAGTAGGACCCATGTCGGTTGTCATATAGACGGAATATGTGTTAACAATATAAGTTATGCCGACGATATGGTCCTACTAAGTGCCTCGGTATGTGGTCTCGTAAAATTGTTAAGCATTTGTGAAGTGTACGCCACTAAACATGGACTGAAATATAATGTATCCAAAAGCGAATGCATGGTCTTTAAGGTGAAAAATGCACCTCCACTTTCTATGCCACCAGTAAAGTTATGTGGGACGCCATTAAAAAGGGTGGATCAATTCAAGTACTTGGGGCACTTATTACAGCCTGACCTTAAAGACGATGCGGATATAGAACGGGAACGCAGAGCGCTGTCTGTGAGAGCCAACATGATAGCCCGCAGGTTTGCTCACTGCTCCGTAGAGGTGAAAATTACGTTGTTCAGAGCTTACTGCACCTCCTTTTACACGAGCAGTCTGTGGGCTGACTACACGAAGAGACAGTACGGCGCTTTGCGTATCCAGTACAATAATGCGTTCAGGGCGCTGATGGGGCTGCCTCGGTTCTGTAGCGCATCAGGGATGTTCGCGGAGGCTCGTGTGGACTGCTTCCACGCCACCATGCGCAAGCGATGCGCATCCCTGGTGCGCCGGGTCCGGGCCAGCGCTAACAGCGTCCTAAACATGATCGCGAGCAGGCTCGACTGCAGGTACATCAACCATTGCTGTATGGTTCATGTGCATATAAATGTTTAGTGTTGTTGTGTCTTTGTTTGTATTGTTAGTCTCTTACTAACATTAGATTTAAGTATCATTGTTACTAACCATCATTATGAGTCTAAGTAGCTCGAAATAAATGATTTATTATTATTATTATTAGGGAATTGACCAAATCTTTGTTTTTATCATATTCCTGCGACATATACAGGTTGTATAGCCACAGAATAATATTTGTGTATAGCGCCATCTCGCTAACAATATTACTAACAGTTCGCAGTGGCTCCTGGGCTCTTTTTAACAACGTTACAATCCTACAATTTTGTAAGTAAGTGACTTTGCTAAGTTGTACAATAAAGTGCTGTTTAACCAACCTTAGAATTAGGTATGTAACCTACGAATACTAAAAATCTTTCATAGTTGTAAGTTCAAATGCTGGTTAAAAAACGTTTACAAGTGTAAAAAACCGTGTAGGGAGATATTTTTAGAACCCTGGAGAATTCGATTACAAAATTGTATATAGGTACCTATTATTGTACGTTATTGTATTGCAAGTTTTTTGAAGAAGAGTACTTTACTGTGGGTTTTACTGTAAAGAAAATCATCAACATATCTTTCTAGATAATCAGTAAACAAAAACGAACTGTTACTGATAAGCAGGACCCATAGGCGTATTATCTAGGTACACAATGTTATCCCTAATTATTATTTATTACAAGTTTTTTGTATGTACAATTTAATTGTGATTATTAAGCAAATTGAACGTCGTTCGGAGTGAGGTATGCATTGTGGCCCAATGAAATTGGCACATTTACAGGCATCACTCAAGTCGAGTCCATCCGATGCGATCAGCAACAGCTGCCAGAAAGTACTGCACCCATACCATCAGCTATTTATCGCAAAAACAAAACAAATCGTATAAAATATATACTTATAAGTAGGAAAAATTTTAATAGAATAACCAATAGCCACTGTGACTTTCTATGGCCGCGACATGCCGCGACTGCCACGAGTCTTGGCGTCTACTATAATTAGTAGATTTTCGGACGTTTTCTACTTGTGGAGCTAGTGGTATTGTTCTATTAAAACTTTTTTATATTTATATAATTGCATTGTGAATGAATCAAAGTTAAAAAGTTTTTATTCACATACTTAGATTACATAAAATTAATGCTTAAGAATCGTCCAAAATATTTTTACCTACCACCTGTTAAGGACATCTTTTAACTGACAAGAAAACAAGCAAAAAAAACTCATCAGCCTCACAGAAGCAACGCATTTACAAAATAATTATGTCGTTGCTAGACAAAATGGTACAATAATAAAAATTATAATAAAAGCTAATGCTGAAGTAAATTAATTTAAATTATAAAATAGAAACTAGATTGACAATTTATTTTATTTATTCTTTAAAAATTACATTGTCCTACAGACTAGACATTTGTTGAAAAAAAAGTATCTTAATACCACTCCTATAATCACAAAACTTCCATATGTAACTTTTACAATGCACACGAAGTTGTTCCGAGTCCATCACAAAAACGTCAGGCCGGTGAACTTGCCAGGAGCACCGGCCGGGGGCTATTGCGAATTTGACTGGCTGAAGTATCGAACTCTCCATTGAGTTTTAGAATGAAGAGCGTAATAGTAAATACATCTTTTTCAAGTTTGTATTCAGAGCTTCGAATTTACAACCTGAAATCTATTCAGTGGAGCTAAAGATTTTACCTAATCAATCATGGCGTGCCTTTTATTATAAAATGCAAAAATAAAAGTATGTGTCTTATTTAATCAAATTAAATGCATGTTATTTTTTTACAAAATTATTTTTATAAAAAAATAAAACCGCCTTCAAAAAAACCACATCAAAAAAGTAAGAAATAATTCCTTACCAAATAAATAACGTAAGTACTTTGAAGTCGGGCGTGAAACATCTACAATTTTTTGTTGTTTTTGTTAAAACCCGCCCGACTTCAAAGTACTTACGTTATTTATTTGGTAAGGAATTATTTCTTACTTTTTTGATGTGGTTTTTTTGAAGGCGGTTTTATTTTTTTATAAAAATAATTTTTATTTCACTCTTTTTAGTGCATCGTGCAGGCAATTTACGTGTTTTCTGGTAAATAGGTATGTGATCAAACTGAGAACCTGCCTTTTTGAAGTCGGTTAAAATACCTTGAGGTATCTCCTTTCCAACAAAACAAGAATCATCTAAATCGGTTTATAAACAAAGGAGTTATGCCTAAAGATACGTATTAAATTCACATAAAGTGGTATTATTTGTATTAAACGACAGTATTTTCAAGATTTCCTGAAAACTACTGAACCGATTTCAAAATTTCAAAAAATGGGACCAACTTGGAAACCAACCTGATGTAATAACGTTTGAACCATTTCAATCGGTTCAGCCATCTTCGAGTAATCGGTGGACATACACAAAAAAAAAAAAAAACATACATACAGACGAATAGAGAACCTCCTCCTTTTTGATTTAGAAGTCGGTTAAAAAGGATTAATGTATGTAAAAATGTATATTTCTAATTTTTGATGCATTTCTTAGATAAAGAGACATCAAGATTCTTTACTAAAAGTCTATGATTCACTGAATGGATTTTCGTTCTGTATCGTATGATACAGATAGAGTATTCTAATTGGGTGTTTGACTGTTGTTGAAATATAGATATTTAATTATGACATTCAGAAATATAACATTATTAAATAACAAATGTGAAAAAAGAAATTTAATAGTGTATAATAAGCTAATTATGAGCTACTTAATTGTGAATCTAGCTATCTCTTTCTAAAACGAAATTTTCTATGGCGAGAGTATGGCGCTATAGAAATATGACGTCACGTTTCTATATCGCTCTCCTTGTCTAATTAGAAAGTTTGATGCTCTATATCGCTGAAAATATGCAAGATATTGGAAAATAAATACCTATGTTGTGTTGCCACTAATTAAATGAACATTTTAAGTCAATAAAAAAAATTCAGTCAAATACCCAATTCAACGAAAAATGAAACTTCGTTAGCCCCACTGCTTTCGCTCGATTCTGTCATGCATGTAGAGTGAAAGGAAAGGGTATAACGAAGTTTAGTTTTTCGTTGAATTAGAGTAGACCTACTGGTAGTGTTGCTACATTTGCATGGTGTGGTATTTTTTGTGACCAGTATATTATACTGGTCACAAAAATACTCACATTATGTCCAAGTAGGTTCATTATTTTTTACTTTTTGTTAGACGAAGTAATTCATCGCTTGACCTGCCCAAAAGTGCTCCCGTATCCCGTATAATAGATTATCATGTAACGTGATACGGGAGCACTTTAAAACCAACAATAACATTATTAATGTTATTGTTAGTTTTATATACTTTTGACTCTATTCTAATGAAATTACTTAGAACACAAAACACAATTAATGTTAGTGTATGATATGATATCTAAATCGGAATTAAATAAAAAGCTTATTTAGGTTATAGTTAGTTCAAATTGAATCAATTTGCGAAAGAAAAAAATTAAAGAATTAAGATTATTTAATAATTTCTAACTTAACAACACAATGAATCTGCTATGAACAGTACTTTCGCGTCGCTATGGACCATCCAGACCATGGTACAACTTTAGTTCCCTAAATTGTGATTTATCGCAACATTTCGGTCAGAATTTGGCGAAACGAACTCAAAATGGACGTTATCCTTGATTTATAGTTTGTAGAACATTCGAGATGAAGCCTGATTGCGCGAGATTAGCTAGCCGATTACGTTTTGTATGAAAAATCACATCCAAACGAGCGGTAATAAATAAAATAGAATGTCAAATTCTTTTTACTTTATTGCATTTACAATGCAATTTTTATGATTGAAAATAAAGTAGCTAATATAAAAAATCTACCCGTCTCAAAACTTGCTCCTATGGGACTCGGTCACCTTTCATATCCGAGCGAATGCTCAAACTACTGAGCTACGGAGTCGCTGGGAGAAGCGTCAAATTCATTCAATACTAGGAGCTAGTTGTGAGACGGGCCGATAGTTTCTAATATTTCATTTTCAATTATTAAATATAATGTTTTTATTTATTTATTTACAACGGGGTAGTAAGCGATAAGGTTTAAGGTGGAAGCGCACTACTCCCGGAATCCCAAGCTAAGCTACTAACTGGCTATCTTTTCAATCTTATCTCAAATTGCCGAAACACAGCAATGTTGAAATGAAAACGTCATTATGGCGTCAGACAAAAAAACAATGTAAATATGGACTCGACAACATCACCTACCACATATCATCACCATATCTATGTTATAGTCAAACCTCGAAGCTCCGGTGCTCCTAGGTTTGACTAGCCAATCCTCAGGTCTGACTAAAGTCTTAGTCAAAGCCCAAATATTATGACGTTTTTCGACCTTTGTCTTGTGTTGCTTGTAATGGATAACCTCAAAAACTACTGGACTAATAATTTAAATTTTTACTTTTTTGCATTCACAATGCAAACAATTAACGCTGGCTGTATAGCGTAAGGTATTGGATAAATTCGACGCTTCTTGTAACGACTCCGTAGCCCCAGTGGTTAGAGCAGTCGCCCGGATAACAAAGGTCGTGGGTTCGTGTCCCATTCCCATCGGAGCTGGTTGTGAGACGGCTCGATTTTTTCTAAATACTTCATTTTCAAATTAGATAAATTTTTAAAATTCTAGTAGGAAGCCTAAGCCTGATTATTCCTTAGTGACACGTGCTATTTTATCCCAATATTGCTACGGTAACGGGTAGCACACGGGCAAAACCGCGGGAAGCTACTAGTACCATATACGTAGGTCATCAAAACTGTTTCCTTTCGCTTATCTCCACCCAATGTTGCCTGCTCTAAAATTACCGAATTCCAGCCCAATTTGGAATTCCATGGGGCCAAACCGCCTCGCGTGCGCGCGCTCCTCAATCGGTCGAATTAGTCTGTCTCGATCGAGTCTCGACCGATCACCTCGAGATGTCCGGTCGAGTCGATCACTTTGATTCAATCCGTTTAAATTGTCGCACTGAACGAAAGTACTTTGAAACTTTTTTGATCTGGACTGAGCTTAACAATATAGATAGACTATAATAGTCTGTGCAAGGTAATCAGCATGAGATAAGTTTGTATGTACTTATATAATTTGTTGGACTTCGTGCCATTTGACTTAAATACATTATCTATTTTCATTTTTTTAGTTACCAATTAACTCATATATTTTCTTCTTTGATAAGATGGTTCTATATCGATGCCTTCATTGACAGAACTACTTAGCTAATTTTTTTTACTGACTCTAGCATTTTTCTATTATTTATTTGCACTTTATTGTACACACACAATTAAAACACAGATAGAAAAAATATTCAAAGGAAGGAGACATACAATCGGCGGCCTTATCGCTTCTATTATCTGACTAGAAGTGTTATCATTTGGTTTGATTCAAACGAACAAAGCTTCATCTTTAATTTTAATAGTAAGTATCTCAACAAGAAAATCTCTCAGAATGACCATCAAAATATCCGTGCTACAAAGGACCAAGTACTCTCGCCCAATTTAAAAAATATGTTAAAATAATGTGCCATAAACTACAATAAATTATCGGATCTCGTTTTAAACTGTTCCTAATCAAAAAATGAAAGGTTCAAGTCAATCATGGCATTATCAGATTAGCCCAGATGATCCTACCAACGAATTATAATAATTTTGCCTTCGTGTTCCCTTGTTTTTTTATCCTGGTAACACCGCTTAACCCGTTTGTTTCGTCCAAAATCTTCTGATTGATATATGTGTAATGTAATTTTGAAAGTTAATAGTTTTTGTTTGTTTTTTGATACTGTATGATGTATAACAGATGTAACGTTTGTACAATAGTTTAATAGCTTGACTCTTGAGAATATATGATTAGAAACTTTTGGAATTTTCATTTTGTTTTTATCGTTACTACGTCAGTGTTGTGGAATTTCTTTAGGTATGGGTAAAATGGATTACTTCTAATATACGTATGTTGAATAAATCAATTTGATTTTACTTTTGAAAAACTGACGAAACTATGACGTAAGAATTTACAAGTAGGTATAACAAAAATCATTGTTATGCATAAAAGTGTAATGTTGCAATTACTATTATTCATTGAAGAATGTTTAGCCCGGGTGGGGATTGAACTCACGACCCCCGCATCCCATATGGTCAGTACTACCACTATGCCATCGAGTCCGTTAAAATAATGTAAGTATTATCGGAGCGGATTATATTATACATAGAAAAAATTAATCGAAGCCTTTCTGTCTACCAATAAACGTCAAAAACTATCACCTCTTTTATTTTTAATTCAATAACTATAACCTCTATGGTCAGAACACAGATTATATACATTAAGTTGCCATTCCTAATTATAAAATACCCCAAAAACAATCTGATTAGGAACCATAATGTCCACCTAATTTTGGCCGCCATTAAAAAGTTATTTTTTAATACACGCCGTGGGTTACGATAAGTATAGGCTTCGTGGCATAATGTCCTCGTATCATTACTATGTGATGATGAACATAATCGACCGATCTGCATAATCATTGAATCGATATGAATCACGTCTCTAAGCTTCAAAAGTTAATGTTCTGTTGACGATGGAAAGCTTTGTCTATTAATCAGAAATAAGTAGGTGTTTTGGAAACACAACATGTCGAGGTTTTAATCAACCAACTTTAAAAAAACTGGTAAGTACTTAACAAAAAAAAATTAGAAACATTATAAACACAATAAATTCGTAAATCTGTATCATCATTGACCAATCCGCGAATAAATTGGATGATGAAGTGATGATGTTGAATGATGCTAAAATCCGTAAAGACATTTAAAGTCAAAGTAAATTTATGAAATGTCCTGAAGACATCCATCCATACAACAACAATTTGTACGATACAAAGGAAAATTTATTTTCGCTTCTTCTTGTAAAGGTGACTAACAAATTATTAATACGCAAACTTAAAACGTTGATGTTTTAGTAATAAAACATTAAAAATAAAATCGAAGGAGAACATAAAATATATGAAATGACTATGTTTGTCCACAATTAGAGGGTTGAGTTGCCGGGCGGCGGGCCTGCAATTATAAACCGTTTTGTGATATACGGATAGAGGACCATTAGTTGGAGCTGATACCAGGGCTTCCAAAACTGTGCGTCGTCGTGGGGAGTACATACCCAGGGGCGGGCATCGCGAGGCGATCTAGGTACAAACAAACAAGGACACTTTCAGTGAAGCACCTCTTACTTCTTGGCTTGAGACTAGCGTCTCTCCGTTCAGTCCCTATCCGAAATTGCTTATGCATTTTGCTAGGGTCTGGGCGTGTATATGGCGACGCACCATTAGCTACACGAAACGAAGTAAGAAGTGGTTCACCGAATTTGTCCCTGACTATACATACAAGAGACGCTCTTGGAGCCCAGTTTCTAACGAATAAGTAGTGCTGACGATGCAGCATTGAGGGTTCAAGTAATTTTGTGAAACAGGATTTTTGCAGTCGCAGGAATAGTGCCAATTTCTAAGCTTTGCTCAGAAAGGCTTCTCATTAGTATACTAATTCTTTATTTTCAATAACAGTTTTTGGCTGGGGTCAAGGGGTGGTGGGGGTGAGTCTCAAACAAATTCGTTACGAGTATCTATTCCCAAAGGCGTCGCTGTAAAGTTTGGGAACCATGGCTTATACCATGGGTGGACCAAAAGATTTATCAATGTTTTAGTACCTCTTTCACTGCTATCTATCCGACCTTAGTAATCTATAACCTTACTAATGTTATAAGGTTAAATTTATCACCAATCTAACTTAAGCTTCAAATATGCACCTAAAAATACCGACATGCAACACAAAACTGCATTTTGTGTGCATTTTCAGTATTTTAGGTGTGCAACTCGGTATTTTATGTGGTTCAATTTAATATTTGCCAGTTTAGTAATGCAAACGTTTGGATCTTTATATGTCTGTATTATTGTTTCTATGAAACGCCTGAACGGATCTGTATAAAAGACACAGAGATAGTATATAAGTTAATTATTTTTATTTTATTGCATTCACAATGCAATTTTTATTATTGAAAATGAAGTAATGAAGTATTTTCAAGGTCCATTGCTATCCAAAACTTCATTATTTGTGATTGTGATTTGATCGCCCAAAAATTACAAAAATACCTAGTTTCGCATTCCATAGCATGGATGACGACAAAGCATTTCAAACTAAATAGGTTTGTCTGATAAGAAAAATTTTAATAGAAATTTTCGGACAGGATTCGAACCCTTATGGAACCGTGTGTTTTTATTTCTAAAACAATGTTTCCTTTACTTTCAGAAATGCATTGTGATAAATATTGCATTAAATTAATTTAAAATCATAAAGTTTGCCAGATTCAAACGACTCTACAATCCGAACAGCCAAACCTACCAAATTGGTAGTTTTCGTAGCGCTACAAATTCCACAGCAGTAGTAATTTTCCCATAAAATTCCCGAGATTCCAATCCCGTGTTTATGTATGGGACAATTACGCGGCACGCGAGCCTATTACGGTATTAGAGTATTAAAGTTAGTGTAATACTAGGCTGTGTCTATCATCTTTTATGCATTATCTGCTGGAACGGTAATAGACCAACAATTTGGGTCTGATGATGCGACATCCATATTTAGCTGAGAAATATTTTGTAACAGGGGTTCTAGCATACGTGAAATAAGTAATCGAATTACTTATTTATGACTTTGAACTATTAAAGTTAGTGTAATACTAGGCTGTGTCTATCATCTTTTATACATTATCTGCTGGAATGGCAATGGACCAAAAATTTGGGTCTTATAATGCGACTTCCATATGCTAAGAAACATTTTGTATATGGTTTTTTTTTTAAATTTAGTACCTACATAATGAATATTTCAGTCTGGATTTGTATCTCAAATTATTTTAATTTATTTTTTTGCAATCACAATGCATTTTGTAATATCAAAAATGAAATACTAAACAACTCTGTAGCTCAGCGGTCATAGTATTCGCCTGAACAGTGAAAGGTCCTGGGTACGATTTCCGCTGGAGATACGAGTACTTGGAGGGTGAGTGGATATTTTTTAATATTTCATTTTCAATTAATTTAATTGGTCCTGTATCTTTAACCTCCGTTTGATCTAACTTAAGTGACGTAAGTATTCGAATTACTTATTTCGGAATCCAAATCAATGTGTGCATCGTTTAAGTATTAAAGTTAGTATAATACCTATAGCCTGTGTCTATCATCTTTTATGCATTATCTGCTGGAATGGTGATAGACCAACAATTTGGGTCTGATGATACCACAACCATGATCAGTTTTGAAGGAATTTTTACCGGGGCAGTTGTTTTATTTAAAGAAGGTACTGTAACTAGGCTAAAATCGAAAGGTTTTCTGCATTTTCCCGCACGGGAATCGAAACCGGGACCTCAGAGATAGCGTACCTTGAAAACTGGTGTGTACGCCACTGACCAAGATCTTCATCATCCATCAGCCATTTTAATGTCCCCCCTACTGAGGATGTTCTTACTGAGGATCCCCTACTGAGGATCTCCTTATGGATGGATAAGGAGAATGGGCCATGACCCACCACGCGGGGTCATTGCGGATTGGTGGGTATTAACGACTGCAAATGCAGCTGGGATCGTGTAACGTAACTTAACGTGCCTTCTGAAGCACGAGGAGCTCGAGATGAAAATTTTTTGGTCACCCATCCCGTGACCGACCCTAGCGAAGTTGCTTAACCTCAACGATCGCCGGCCAAGCGGGCTAACCACTGCGCCACTATAATAATTTAAAAAATATTTATAATTTTTATAAGTAAGTACTTACCTACAATCATCAGAAAGGCCTTTGATTGGATGGATGAGATCTTCAGCAGTGGGAACATAGTAATGGAACATAGATTTATTATTTTTTGTCTATCGCTAAATCGGAAGATGCCTTAATTCATTTTAGTCCAATCAAACGGCAGTCCCATGACTTTTGTGCCTTGCACTTTTTCAGACGGGTCGAACTAACCAAACCAAACATTAGAAAATTCGATGACGTTTTCTGCTAGATTTGAAATTGATGATAAAATTGGCACACAATAATTACTAATACCTTAAAATAATAAAAGTTGCAAAAATGTCCTGCAACTAGTGTTTATTTTTCTAATACATTTTTCCTATACCTTTAAAGAATTGCATTGTGAATGCATAAATACAATCAAATATGCACACAATTAATAATAATATTTCTCGTAACGCCAAAAGTGACCCAAACCCTAAAAAGCCTTCACGCTTTAACCTCGAACCTCAAAAAACTACCGTTACTGAATCCCGTATCCCAAAATTCAAAACACAATAAACCGCAACGAATCAATCGCCACTGCTAAAACAAAACAGCCACAATGAAAAAAAAAACAACTGAAATTTATCAAACTTTTGACGTTTCCCTAATTCTTAATTGATGGCCCTGACCCGTGTTAAATTAGACACAAATGAGCTGCTAATGTTTTTATTTTTTTACTTTTTGTTTTATTTCTTTTTTTTAACCGTATTAGTGAAATATTGCCACTTAATTCAGTTTTAATCGCTTCCTGTTCTTTTGATAAGTACGAAAGCCGAAAAGGACATTATTTTATAATAACACTAGCCTTGTACCCGCGGCTTCACCCACGTGGACTACATGACGTTATCCCGCGGGAATATTATATTTTGCCAGAATAAAAAGCAGCCTATGTCACTCTCCAGCTCCCAAACTATCTTCGTACCAAAAATCACGTAGATCCGTTGCTCCTTTTTGACGTGAAAGACGCACAAACCTACATACACACTTTCGCATTTATAATATTAGTATGGATTAAGTACTACTGTTAATATAGCCTACTTTATAAGCAAAAGTATAATATTATATTTAAGTACCTATGTAATTTTTTAAACAATTATTAACAAGCTTTTGCATAAAAAACAACTAAGAACTTATACAGTCTCTATTGCACCAGTAATTATTTATCTGTTTTAAAGAAAAACTTAACTAAGTACTTAATCGTATGTATTTAGAAAAAAATAAAATTTTCCACTCATTCACCATTTTCGAGGTTCAAGCATAAAATATACTTATAATACCTCCATTATAGAGACAGAAAACAAAAGTATTAAAACAACTTTTGTTATAGCTCGTAATGAATCAAAATGAGTCGAACTTTTTCCCGCCGACCGAATGTTGACTGACACCTCGGGCTGGATATTGTGATGCCTGCGCCGAAAGAAAATTAATTGCGCGCGAAAGGTCCGTTGGATACATTGACAATTTTATTGAAAGTCGCTCAGGCCCTAAAGTTAAAAACGATTTGTAGTTTGTTGAAAACGGTAATTAAAGATAAGATAAGATAAGATAATGCTTTATTTGCTGTAAATAGGGTAGGTTTACATTCGATAGGTTGGTCATCTTAAATAAAGTGCTTTAAGCCTATTTAGCCATATTAAATAGCATGCAAAAATACAAATTACTTATATCCAATAACATTAATATTTAAATTGAATTACTATTGAATTGAATTATTATCTATACGTGTCAAACGAAAATTGATTTAATCATAATGTCATGTCATATGTATATAAATAATTTCATGGCCATATTAAACTGTAATCAATTGAACATGTTGAGAAACAAAAATAATCGAATATTAGATTTATTTTTTACTAATAACACAGGTTGTGAATTATTATCAGTATCTGATCCATTGCTTCCCGAGGATGAGCACCACCCCTCTTTCTTAGTTATAATTCAACATCAAGAAATTAGTAGCTTTATTCATGGAAAACCATACGTAAGTTATAATTTCAGTAAAGGGGATTATAGTAAAATTAAGCAGGAGATATGTAGTATTGACTAGAATGCCTTATTCTTAAATAAAAGCGCAGATGAGGCAGTTTTGTTATTTTATGATAAAATTAACACTATTATAAATACAAATGTGCCAAAAAAGAAAATTAAGTCCACGTCATATCCCGCTTGGTTTACTCCTGCCTTAATTCGATTATTTATAAAAAAAAATAAAGCTTGGGCTAAAATGAAAACATACAATATTGATTCAAATTACTATATATTTTCAATTTATAGAAAACAATTTAAAGATTTAGCTGATATATGTTACAAAAAATATATGATTAAGGTTGAAAATAGTGTTCAAGAAAATATAAAGTATTTTTGGCAATATACGTCTCAGCGCCACAACAGCTCAGCTATACCCAGCAATGTACATTACGAGGGCTCCGTAGCTCAGAATGCGGAGGAATCTTGTGAGCTATTTAGTGCATTTTTTCAATCTGTGTTTCGTCCATCGTCAGTTCCTGATAATTTAAGTGTTGCTGATTTTAATGTAACCATGAATGACAATTCTAATTTTATTATTCACGAGATTCAATTTTCAAGATTAGAAGTCCAAAAAGCTCTGAAAAATTTGGATATTTCAAAAGGTGCTGGAATAGATAATATTCCAAGTATATTCTTTAGAGAAACTGCTACCGAAATTGATCTTCCATTGTGTTATCCTACTAATATTATAAATGTGAAAGTTTAGATGTTTGGATGTTTGGATGTTTGGATGTTTGGATGTTTGTTACTCAATCACGCCAAAACGGCTGAACGGATTTGGCTGAAATTTGGGACATTGATACTTTGTAGCCTGGAGAGGAACATAGGCTACTTTTTATCCCGGAAAAGTGTCACATTCCCGCGGGATAACGTCATGTAGTTCACGCGGGCGAAGCCGCGGGCGGAAAGCTAGTCTCTTTAATAAATGTTTACGTGACGGTATTTTTCCCGACATCTGGAAGAGTGCAAGGGTTGTCCCTGTACACAAAGAGGGTTCTAAAAATGATGTTAAAAATTATCGTGGCATTTCCATACTACCAATCCCCTCTATGGTTTTTGAAAGACTTGTACATAATACCATTTATCCTCTCCTACATGGCACTATTTTGAAAGAACAACATGGCTTTGTTAAGCGACGTTCAACAGTCACTAACCTTTTTACATATGCCTCGGATTTATTTAATGCACTTGATGAAAATAGACAAGTCGACAGTATCTATACTGATTATCGAAAAGCATTTGATTCTGTGGATCATAGAATACTTCTGGAGAAAATTGCTTATAATGGAATCCATGGCAACCTTTGGCGCTGGTTTAAGTCGTATATTTCTAACAGAACTCAAAAAGTAGTTATTAAAGGTGCAGAGTCAGGGTTAACTGATGTTTCTTCTGGTGTTCCTCAAGGGTCCATATTGGGTCCACTCTTATTTGTGATCTTTATTAACGACATTCATCACTGTTTCAAACATAGTCAATTCCTACTTTATGCGGATGATCTGAAAATATATAGAATTATAGATAAACATGAAGATCATCACCTGCTTCAAGAAGATCTTGACAGATTTAATGTTTATTGTTGGAATAATAAGCTTCAACTCAGTATTAACAAATGTAAAACAATAACTTTTACTAAAAAGAAGTACCCAAGTAAATTTTCTTACACCCTAAACGGTGATAAAATTGAAAAAGTTAATAGTCTAAGGGACTTAGGAGTCACTTTTGACTCTAAATTACATTTTGATATTCATATTCATAATGTAATTGCAAAGGCATATAAGATGTATGGGTTCGTAATGCGTTCCGCTACAGAATTTAAAAATCCCAAAACATATATACATCTTTTCAAATCCCTTGTAAGATCACAATTAGAGTACGGAGTGTCAATATGGAACCCATTATACGATAAGTACAACTACAGTATCGAAATGGTTCAGAAGAAGTTTCTGCGTCGTGTCAACTTTAAACTTTATCATAAGCGAGGTTCTTACTTGGATCTCCTTAAGAAGTACAAACTTTTAGATCTGAGGTCTAGAAGATCCCAACTAGATGCAATGTTACTATACGACCTGTGCAATAACAAGTATGATTGTATCGATATAATAAATAAACTTAGGTATTCAGTACCCTCACGAGCACAATTAAGACCTGTGCGTTTAAAAGTACTTTTCGCTGTTTCCAAGTGTCGTACTAATGCTGGTATCCGTTCTCCGTTGTATCGCTTATGCAACTTATACAATAGAAAATTTAGTAATGTAGATCTATTTAGAAGTAATATAAGGTCATTTAGGAAACTAATAATTGAAATACTTTTATCTGAGGCCACACATGAATAATAGCAACACACAAATATAAAGTTATTTTCATCACACATACGCACTTATTAAACACACACAGTCGACAAAACACACGCCACACACGAACTATCATTTACACCAACACACATAAGTAGTACTACAGACTTCCACACAAACAATATTACTTAGGTTATACTATGTAGAATGTTAATATTTACTTATATAATTATAATTAAGAATGGTACATACCTACTACCCACCATTTTACTATTTCTCACGTTAGAGTTTTTGTACAATATTTAAATTTATAAGTTTTTATAGGTACCTACTTCGAGTCTTGTATTGTAACTATACATTATTAACTTAAAATGTAGCCATATTGTTGAGTTTACAATAACTTATTATAATTTGTTAAAATTTTGTAATTTACTAGACCTAAGCAAATTGTAAACTTGTTCATGGTTCTGTAATAAATAAAAAAAAAAAAAAAAAAAAATGTCATAAGAAATAGATATAAAGCCAATGTCAAATGTAAATTATATTCAAGTAGATAATTATTAATTTATATTACGTCCATGCGTCGACCACAGCAAACTACTTATTCTTTGTGCTGCATAAACTCATCAATTGAATAAAATAAAAATGTGTGTTCCAACAACCATTTACGTTGAAGAACAATACTAGAGATTGAGAGATTTATGAATGCATCCTTAAAATGCTAGAATAATAAACTCCTTTAAAAGTACCTACCGATGTGAATACACCTTAGGCTGTTTAATGTGATGCCTTCGCCGAAAGAAAATTAATTGAGTGTGAAAGGTTCCGTTTGGGTAGAGATTACTAGTTTGTTTAAAACTGAATTTGAAAGAGAGTTTTTATTAAGAGGCCGGCGACACGTCACACGTCAGTCTTCTAACAAACGAAATAGGTACCAAAATAGTATAAAATTTGAGCATGATTGACTGTAGTTGTGATCTTATTCGGATTATGACAGTATTTACCTAGGTCGCTATTAAAAAAAATTAAACTACCTATCCAATAAAAAAAATAAAGTCAATTACATTTTTCCATACAAAATTGATATTCGCATTTATTTTTAATAGGGTAAGTATTTTCTTTTTTTATTTATTTTTTTATTTTTTATTTCTTTTTTATTTCTTTTATTTTTAAGGACCTTGATAAATGCTGTCTTAATCTGAGTAAGATCCCAAGTACAGAAACAAAGCTCAATTTTTAAATCGTTTTGGTATTTCGTTTCTATGGGAGGCTGATTTTACCTGACCCGTCGCCGGCATCATAAGTTCATATTACTAGAATATTGAAAGAATAATCTTAATTTAGAAAACCTTAAAATACCAGAAAATTATAATGTAGGTAGTATTTTAATGTACCTACTTAAGTAGGTACTTACATTAAAAAATTCCAATAATTTATTCAAAAGGGTCAAATTCAAGAGGGTCTCACAGACAGACTAACAGTTCGCCGGCAGGCCACCTGCAGTCCTCTATCGAACAGTACGCTTGTCCGGTTTTGTATGTAAAACTTTGAGTGTGTGGCTGATTGCGGCCAACTGACATGCCGTTGACTGCAGGCGGACTGTGGGTCTGTAGGGCCCTTAAGGAAGGCTAAGGCTACCCTGCTTTAGATAAAAAAACACTAACATATCACCCACAATATGGTTGCTCTCTAACCGACCCAAATGTTATCACCTCAGGCTCCTTAAAATACTTATAACAAGGAAACTGAATAATTTCACAAAAAGTGAACTAATTTTACCGAAACACTTCCGACCAAAATTACCCATAACATTTGCACGGCACGATGACAAAATTCGGACCACACGGAATTTCAAACAGATGCTAGTGCCTTCAGGCTGAAATACAAGAAATTTTAAAAATTTCTTACGCATAATATAAAAAGGCATACTCATCTCTATTTATGTGTATAAGTACACCATTAAACTTTGATAAGTACAGACCTTTTAGGGGATGATAGTGTTCATCAATATTGTTCATATTACTTTTAACTTCAAAATCAGCTGCTCCATACATTTTAGTCAAGTCGATGTTGTAATTTCCTATGGAACAGCTGATTTTTTCGCGATACTGCGGCCGGCCCCTTAGTAAAAGTTGTTCATATCGATGGACTCTACCATCCCCTAAACTCTTTGTACTAATTTAAATTTAGTGGTGTATTATACAATATAATTATGTAATGTTAGTCTGTAAGGTATTAATATTATATGGGTCAGCCCCCCTAGCATGACCAACAAAATCGATCGATATGATATGATAAAGTTATCCGGTTTGACTGTCAAAAGACTATGGGTTTTGACGTTTGAATGTCGTTATGTCGCTCTATCATGCGATACTTACATAACACGTTTTGGGTGGTCATGCTAGGCTTACAGATATTGTTTTACCTACTATCTAATACTTGTTGCCTGAAATAAAAGGATTATTACCTATTATTTTATAATCATAATATGTAGGTACGCATTAGCTTTTCACCCCGCTATTCGTCCACGGCCCTTGAGGACCTTTCAAAACTTTCGCGACCTAAATTACTAGATACAATGCAATAATATATCCTGCTTCATAGCTAAATCTTTCTCCTTATCTTTAACTTAATTAACTAGTTTTTTCAGGCTTTTTATAATACCTACCGTTAACGAAGATAAAATTATAATTTTACATCATCACCATCATCATCAGCCATACGACGCCCACTGCTGGGCATAGGCCTCCAAGGATCTCTACAGTGACCGATCCACCGGCTTCCCGCGACCTTGACCAGTTTGTCGGTCTACCTTGTATAATTTTACATTACCGAAACACTTCCGACCAAAATGACCCGTAACATTTGCACGGCACGAACGCGGCGACGACAAAATTTGGACCACACGGAATTTGAAACAGATGCTACTGCCTTCAGGCTCAGATGTTTAAAAAAAATGTAAAAAAAAATATTATTAAAACCGTAATTGCTTGGTAGAAATTAAAGTAAGTAGTTAATTCTGTGCGGAAGTCACTATTTGTACAATACCTAAGTACCTATTGTATTCGCTGAGTTTTCATGGAACTTACTGTTGTACGTGAAATATTAATTGATTACATTCAAAGAATTCGATAAATATCGAGTTTGCAATGTGCTAGTAGTGCCTCCAAGCTGAGATTTAAAAAAATTAACTCTTTGAAAATATCTAAGTGCTACGTTTTCAAGAAACTGGATAAAACTGGCAAACTGGCAAAATTATGCGCAACATTATGAAAATTTTAAAAAACATTGAGAAAAGACGGAACCTAGAGAAAATTCGGACCACACCGAGCTTGCAACATTTGAGTACTAAGCCTTCAGTGTAGGTATAAAGTATTTAAAAAAAATTATTGCAAATCAGCATCAATAATACTTTAGATACCGTAGCTTTCTGTATAATTAATGTGTCTGGTACTTTAGTTTTTACGAATCTACTATACAATATTTGATAAATACTGGGTTCCAAATTACCCGTAACATGCGAAACAAAATTTGGACCACACCGTGTTTGCAACAGCTGCTACGGCCTTCAGGCTAATTTTGGTGTATTTTGCTATAGGGAAGGCAGAGGCTTGAAATGGACCAATGACATCTGCTGTCTTTTGTCACGAATCTACCTTTAATGCAATTCTAAACTGCAAAACTAATAGATTGATGCATATTCGTAAAAAAATCATGATTAGTTGGTAGAAAAGTCATAATTATTTCCCAAATTGCGGGAAAAGTGTAGCACTATATACTTTATGTTTATGTTTGTTAAAGCTATAGATAGTCAAACATTTAATTAAACCATCTCTTTTGTACTAAGATTTAAAGTTGAACCTTCAAACTGTAAAATCAAAATGAAAGTGTATGCAAAAAAATGCAAGTAGGTACTTATTGACTATCGAGCAATGATTATCGTATTGTAATATAAGTAGGTACAACACGTTAGTACTATTATATATTCTGTGGTACAACTGCCAAAATTAAACATCTTCCGATAAATATTTTATTAAAAGATTTAGGTAAGGCAAAAATCGTCTATAGAAATATAGTTAAAGTTGAGCAATTTAACTCAATATATTTTTTACAATAGGTACCTTTTTTCAGTATTATGAAAAACTCCGTGATCATGGCGTGTGCAACTGCGCTGAATTATCATGGACCCGACCACAGGTATAAATCCCGTTTTTCATAATAGTAAGAAGTGAAAGTGACTACGCAAGTTTAAAATATTATGTAGGTATGATTATCTTTATTTAAAAGCATATCCTATATTGTAACGTAGCCTTTTTTCGAATTAAAACTAGAATTTCATTTAAAAATTCAAAGTAAAGTAGATCGTAGTACTAGAATTTCACTCATAAATTTAAAGTAAAGATAGTAGTATCAGATTTAGGTACTCACCTTTTAAACACTCTTCTTTTGAATTAAGTAATTACTTAAAAACTTAAGGAAAGTCTGTTCGATAAATAATTAATTTTTGGTTTAAACTCTACCATTTACAAATGTAATATGATAAGAGAGCAACTATTCAAGTTTCACTGAATAAATATGTGTCAAAACCACCTTTGAGACCATTTCTTTTAAAAGGTATTCATTTAACAGATCAAAGTCTGAACAATCTCACGTATGTTTACACAGAAAAAAATTCGAGCCCAATTCTATTATTATCACAATATCCAAAATAAACGCAACCCAAAAAAACACCATATTTCAACCGTGTTGACAGAACTGAAAAAAAATGCAGCCGCAAAAAGGCTCCATTAATAAAATTACAAAAAACTTTACAAAACAAAAAAATCGTCCATAAAAGAGGTCCTTCTACGTTTTGTGCTCAAAATTGAATTAGGTAACCAAACATCCACAATACAACTGACAAGTGTACGACAAAAGAAAAAAGGGCAGAAGCGTTACAAATTCAAACAATAAAAAAAAATAACGCACAATGCTCGTGCGCATCCAAACATTGAACCATACAGAACGCAAACTGTAAACCGCTCACTTAACCCTGCGATCGCTACGTGAAATTACAATTACAATTAATCGTAGCGAAGAATGCCACCGCGCGGAAAAAAAGAAGAAAAGCGTCAAAATATTGTCGACGGCGGCATCCCCACCGGGGCCAATGGGGAGGGGTGGGGGCAAGCTACCGCTTTTGGCCAATGGCGCCCGAGGGCGGAGCCTGCAGCTACGGCGCGTAGCCGTACGCGTTTCGCCCTGAGCTAAAACCTTTTCGCCTGCAGTCGTTTACCGATAAGCCTCGGGGATGGTCGGTTATTATTACATCTCCCCGTGAACTCGCCCCGGGCGTCCGATCGATAGCGATGTACAAATACAAGTGCTATACTAGATTTAGTAATACAAAACTTTCGTTGTTGTGATATGCGAAACTGTATGTGTTCTGTGATATGTTTGCCTTAGTATAGATAGATAGCGGCATGAACTTGTATATGCAGTGCCATCGTGAGGTATGTAGCGCTACTGCGTAAGCTATGCGACATATAAGTACATATATTTGTAAACATGTGGTGTTATGGAACAGTGAACTTTGACTTATAACCTCAGGATATTATGGTATGATATGCTACGTGCAGTTTATTCATAGTTTAACAAAACAAGAGAATTTTCTTTAAACTCAAACCAAATACAGTTTATGAAAGATAAACAACGTAAATCAAGAAATGTTAATGATCTATAAGCAAGTTAAGTTTTTGCAATGGAATATTTTTTTTTATCGACGGCGCCGCCGGCGGCGGCACTTCAACGAGTACAATGACAATCCCTCAAAATATTAAAGTTGCATCATGTTTTCTAGAAATCATCTCAATCATTTCTCATCTATATATAACAAATAAACTTACACAAAAAAACAGATGTAAAAACGAGGATTGCGCGAAGTTTTCGCTAAAAATAAAACTTTATGCATAATTAACATTACATGTGCAGACAAAGGGTTAAATAATATGCTAAAAAGTGGTTATAATTTAAGTATAGTTACCTACTCGTAAGAATTTGACATCGTTGAATTTCTATTTGTTATTGTCTTTAAGAAATGGAGATAACATGTAACAATTAAAAAAAAAAACAAGTTCTATTCTATAAGCGATGTAAATAATTTTGACCAGTATTTTAAATGCCGTAGTGTACTTCGGTATTATGTTCAATATAAACATGGTTTTAAAAAGTGAGCCGATCGATCGACTACTATATACCTACGTTAGCTAAGATGTAAGATTCTATTCAGTTAAAGATGGGCATAAAATACTTCTCAAGTTCTCACTAATGTGTTTCAGTAATTATAATATAATAATAATAATAAAGCTTCTTTATTCCATACTTTGACATAGCAATAACTTAAATTTGTTAGTATTTTAATATTAGTATTTATATTTCAGTATTGAGTGTTAGTGTTATTTAAGTAAATAATATCTTAGTTTTTATTAAGTGCCATTTGGGTAGAAGCCTCCTCCATTTCGTTCCACTTCCTTCTATCTTGAGCTATTTCCATCCACTGCTTTCCTGATATGGAGATTATGTCATCTGCCCATCGTTTCTTAGATATTCCTACATTTCTTTTTCCACTTGGGCCCGACCAGTTCGTTGTTCTTAATGTCCATCTTCCATCAGTTAGTCTTGATACGTGACCGTTTCAGTAATTACCATAATAAAATACCACCGAAATCCAAATCCGGGCTCAAGTCCCGTCTACGTCTGAGCAATATAGATATAGAAACTATTTTGCTTTTTATTTCCTAGTTTGAATATGTATCTTATAAAATAGCATGATGAATTAAAAAACATTTTAACCCGTGGAACGCTTCTTGATGGAACGAAAGATCAAATAATTTTCGTACTCCGGACGCTGAGTGATCTTACTGTAGAACACATTTACGTTCCCATAAAGTTGTCGGGTTTCGTTCGGTCCCGCAATGAATTTTGTCAATGAATCGATTTCTATTGAACAAAAGACAAAAAAAAAATCTACCGTTAGATCAATAAGCGTTCGCAGCGCAATAGGTATTCATTAATATGATAACTCTGATACTGCTAAATATAGTGCATAGCATTCATTATTATATTCAGTTTTATGTTAGTATAATGGGTTGACTGTTTTTTTTTAAGAAATTTCTTAATAATTTGGGTTTGTTTGATACTAGGACTTGCTCAAGTCCGCCTACCACCATCTTATCTAAGTCTGACGCCACAACAACGATTTTTTTAGCATTGTTTTGTTGCAGTAATTATGGCTGCTGTACACGGGTAGAGTAAACGGTAGAGTAGAGCGGTAGAGTACTAAACTTTCTATACTAATATTACTAATGTAGTATTCATTTAGTACTCTACCGCTCTACTCTACCGTTTACTCTACCCGTGTACAGCAGCCATAATTACTGCAACAAAACAATGCTAAAAAAATCGTTGTTGTGGCGTCAGACTTAGATAAGATGGTGGTAGGCGGACTTGAACAAGTCCTAGTATCAACCAAACCCAAACTAATAATAAATTTCTTAAAAAAAACAGTCAACCCATTATACTAACATAAAACTGAATATAATAATTAATGCTATGCACTATAATTAGCAGTATCAGAGTTATCATATTAATGAATACCTATTGCGCTGCGAACGGTTATTGATCTAACGGTAGAAAACATTTTTTTTGTCTTCTTTAGAGATAAGATAGCAAGTTCCTCAGTGGCTGAGGATCCCGGGAGTAGCGCGCTTCCATGTTCAGCCGTATCACTACTTAACATCGTGTGATGAAGGCTAAATGATACCCCGTTTTGGATTAATCAAATATATTACAGTATGATCAATGTGTGTGTGTGATCGATCACAGATTATATAGTATACGAAATATATATATATATTACGAAAAACATGGTAAAATTCCGCTTTTCGTAATATTTACAGTGTTAATGACCATGAAAGTTTAAACAGATAATATAATACTATACTAGTGTGTGATGTAGTCTGATACATATATTTTTTTATATTCATCGCCAATAGTGGCTACCCATGGATTTACCCGAGTGGTACCCGTTCCCGTGGAAATATTGGGATAAAATATAGCCTATGTCACTCAGGATCAGGAAGAATGCAAAATTTCTAATGGTGAATGATATTTGAAAATCGGTCCAGTAGTTTTTAATTTGTCTAAAACAAACTAAAAGTCTTTCCTCTATATAATGTTAGTAAGTATATAGATTCCAAGTCAATGGGTTAAATTACTATAACAACGAGCATTAAGCATTTTGCTACCTTCCGAATAGTTTAATTAAACAATCTCATAGAAGTACAATAGTTAAATATATAGACCGGGCGGATACGACAGTTAGAGGTGTACAATTTTTTACAGTATGCAAATTTGCGAGAACGTTTTAGACGATGACACATGTAAGCACTATCAAAATTATAATTTTTATCCCTGTGCATCACACTTGAAATTGAATTTTAAAGTGTAACAAAAAAGTAACTAGTAACGTTAAATACTAGAAACGCTATCGATACAACAATTTGCATAATGAAAAAAATTATTCGGGCGAGTGCAAATTTCGAGAATAAGTTTTTGAAATTGTTAAATATTCGGCTCTAAAACAATAATATTTTTCAGTATGCAAATTGATGTATCGATAACGTTTCTAGTATAAGTGACAAATATGCGTTTGCATACTTGTCACACGCGTACTTTTTTTGTTACATTTTAAAATTAAATTTCAAGTGTGATGCACAGGGATAAAAAATCTAATTTTGATAGTGCTTACAAATGTCGTCGTCAGAGACGTTCTCGCAAATTTGCATACTGTAAAAAATTGTACACCTCCAACTGTCGTGTCCGCCCGGTCTAATAAGTACCTATATGACTACGTAAAATTAAAACACCTCTGATATTTCTTTTTTTGTGATCTTCTCTTGTTTGACATTTTGAATATTTTGTTATTTACATATTTTAAAGAATGCCATTTCCGTATGCGGATCTGTTTGATTCTAATAAGATTAACAACAACTAAATTTTTATGATCTAATTCTAACTAATAATCTTAGTCAGCCTGTCGAAGCTTTTAAATAGTATCCATTGCTAGCTGGAAACGTGGCGTTTTCCGTTTTCAACAACTTTATTATGTTATTGAAAATGTAGTACCTCACAATCACAACTACTCCGTAGCTCAGAGGGTTATTCGCCCGACAGTGAAAGGTTGTGGGTTCGAGTCCCATCGAAGCTAAGTGAGAAGACGAGTCGAACGGTGAACCATAATAATATTCAATTCGATTTTCAGTTAGTTCCATATATATCCTTGATTAAATTCTAATGTAAGTCGTCTGTGCCCTCTGCAATCATACCTACGTTTTTAAGAAACTTATTTTCCTCATTATTAAATTACATCCGTCGAAAGTCGGGGCTGTTCCCTAGTATTTTAATAATTGTCAAACAAGAGACCAAAACAAACATTGACTACATAATTCACAAGACGTTTAAATGACAAAAACTAGACGAACTTGTTTTTAATAAACATCTTCTTTTTACTTTTTAATCACTGTGCACTGCATCTGGCCACAAATAATAATAATACCTCAGAGTAACAAAAATCTCGCATTACCGCGACAACACATCGAGCACAGAGTAAAGAGAAACACAAGAAAGAAGGTTGTATTTAAAGAATTCTTTCGAAAGATATAATTAAGTGTTCCCTTGTGTTCTCTAAGTTATACTTTTAAGCTTTATAATTGGAGGTCCCTCGCTTAAATTATAGCGAGACATTCTTTTGAAATATTGCGTGGAACCGATTTGGTTTTCTCGGATGTTTCATATAGAATAGCACTAATACCTAGATGTGTTCGACAAAACGTGGAAAATAAATTAAAGATAGTTAAGTCGTGGATTTTATGCTAAGTAGTTTATGGGTGATTATCTTGAAGTATTTTTCCTACTCTCGGCACTAAATATTTTGTGATTAGGAATGCAGTTAATTAGGGGGGAAAAAATATGAAACCTCGAATTTATCATTTCGGCGGCTGTAACTCAATTTTCTTACAGTTTATTTTCGGTCACAATACAAAAACTACTGATAGGTACACATACACATAGGTTTAAGGATTATATTTTTGAAATTGTGAATAGTGGTAGTAGTATTAGCTCAAGGTAATTTTATTTATTTTTTAACCCAGTTTGATAAATGATAAGTAAAATTAAATGCATTCCAAGAATTTTTCTCATTTCGGTGTCGTAACTTTGAACCAGAATATTTCATTAAAGAATGACTCTTGCCCTTGTTGTAGCCTACGAAGTAGCACTGCTATGCGTCGATCGTGAAATTCGTGAAATCAAGTGCACTGCGCTTTCTGCGTTTACCCAATAAACGTAAGAATGTTGTTTCGGTGTCACTGTTACTTTTTTTGTCATTCCCACTTTACGTAGTATCATGACTTTCATTGAGCAAATAAAAATCACCAAATATTTGTGAGTTTGCCAGTTGTAATACATTTCTTTTAAAGTATTAATTAGTTTGTATAATATGTCGTTTTCTTGTAAGTAATGCTTATTTTTGTCTAGGATTATAATTTCTCATTTCAGTTGATTCAGTGGACTAAAATGTCAACAGAAATGATAAAAATGTCACTGAAACGATAATTTTATCATTACGGTGTGTTTCGGTGTACTTATAATGTTTTCATCTCGGTGGGCTCTCTTATCATTTCGGTGGGTTCTTTTGACATTTCGGCGTATACTTTTGTCATTTCGGTTTACTCTATTATATATATAATTATATATATTATACGTATAATAAATAATTACGGGTATAATAAGTAGCCTATTTTAGTTATAGATCTCCAACATTTTCCATACAGTAAATAACATTAGTTTATTGCCTCTTTTCGACAAAAAATACGGATCAGACAAACATACTCTTACATTTATACAGCAATAAAGTAGGTAGGGGAGAGTATCCTATATTGGGACCAGTTTTGATAAAACTGAAAAAAATATAAACCTTGTAAGTTAGAGAAACCCAATCTGGCGTGGGTCATAGCCTGGTATTACAGCTATAACATATTAAGTGTGAAAGAATGTAGTCAAGCTACAACTATTTTTTTTTAATTATCTGCCGAATGTTGTCTTTTGGTCCAATTTACGTAACTATAAGTATCATAAATTGTACCACGGGATACCAAAATTGTACCTAAGAAAAAAGTAGGTAGAAATTTGCAGCAAAACAAATTTATCAGACAAGACTTCTTATTTATATATTAGAAACAATATTTTTGGTTACAATTATATTATTGAGTCATTCGTAACATAATAGGAACTTGTATTATAAATATCCTAATAATCCTCTGATTAACAAAAAATTTATTAAGTACAAGAAATTAAAAATTATGATTGGCTCAATTAAATTAAGATAATGTAATATATTTTTAAGTAACCAACATTCGATATCTTCTCTTTAAATAACAGTAAGAAATCAATGACATATTTAAATTAAAATTATTAATTTAAACAATTATTACAGATATCAGTGTTTGTTGTGGTGCAGGTTTAATTAATTCCAATTTCTTTTTTTTTTCGTATGCTCGTAATGCCTGTGCTAAATCTTTTTATCTCAATTTATAATTCTTTTTCTGAGCCGTCTAAAGCAATACAATATTCTTATTGTATTGATCACATTAAGAGGTTTTATATATTGTACCGGTCCAATTTAGGAACCATAAGGAAGTCCAATTTAGGGAATACGGTAGTTTGTGATAATAAGTAACTTAACCCTAACCAAATTGCTTTTTACTTGCGATGTTTGAAAACGGTAGAACACATGTTTTATTTAGAAAATAGTGTTAATTAGCTACTAAACATTTTGCTGTTTGACCTTCTAAAAAATACATCAAATCACCTAAAAACACGTTGGTCACTGCCACACTCGTTACATCTGTCACAAGAAGAAACAAAATGGAGGAGTATCAGTGGCAAAGAATAAATACACTAACGCGTCAGTAGGACGGACGGTACGGTAGTCGACTAGTTTAGTGCTGCTAGTGCAGAAAAATCAAACCATTAACTGGGAAATTCAGAGATGGTACAATCTGACAGTGGGATAGTCGATGAGTCGACTAATTATAGAAGAGTGGCAGGTTGACTTTTAGGCCAGTCACTGTAAAAATCACATAAAAATCGCGTTAGCTCGCAAAAAAAACGCCAGTGGTTGATATTTTGGGATGTTGTTAAGCTAGATCCTAAAATTTTTTGGTTTTACACTATTGGTAACTATATACCTACCAATAATGTAAAACAAAATTTGCAACCTCGAAAGATGTGCTAACTTCGTAATGCTCGAAAAACCTCGGAATTTTCAGATTATTTTCAGTTTTTGGCTTACAGTTGATTGACAAGTCGCGCGCGTATTGAATGAATAAAAACCATTTTTTTTTTTAAATTTAACCCATATCAAAAATGTGTTGAATCGATTCTACTCTCGATTCTGAACATACTGTTTTCTCAGTTTCGGTTAGAGTAAACTCGTTGTATATTTCAATGTGTGTTTATGGTCGATTTTTTTTTTATTTATTTCTTTCACTGCAAGCGAAGAAGCGGAGCGGGCTCCATACGGACTCCGTTCAGCTCGCAACATGTTAAAGAGTTTGTGGCGTTATTTGTGCACTATTGGGTCCCCGCGGTATTACGCGCTCGGTTCTTGTTCCCGTAGGAATATCGGGATAAAATATAGCCTATGTCACAGGGGAATAATGCAGCTTTCTACATGTGAAAAAATATTTAAAATCGGTTTATTAGTGTTTGTGTATAAGCATAATTTGGATAACCATTACAAACATTAACAAAGAAATAATCCAATCAGATAATATTAGTACATAGACATTCTATTCTATTTGTATGTACTTTGTAGTTCTGAGAGCTACGTTCTTTTGTATCAGTTGACTAAAAGCAAATTGGATGACGGATCTAGGATCTCATGATGATCATTAGCCGTACGGACGCTCAGGTACTGCTGAGTATAGGCCTCCGCCAAGGATCTTTACTACGATCGGTCCTGCGCTGCCCGCATCCAGCTATTCTCCTATCTGGTCTGCCCACCTTGAGTGGGTAACCTTATGGGGGACTGGGAAGGAGGCTCTTTTCTTCTCCTTGGCCTCCCTTCAAGCATTCGAGCTTGTCGGAAGGCTGGGAGAGGTGAATGAAAACGCCTCTATACACGCATTGTTGTCCCCGGGAATAATAAATAATTACGGGTATAATAAGTAGCTTATTTTAGTTTCTAGATCTCCAACACTTTCCATACAGTAAATCACATCAGTTTATTGCCTATTTTCGACAAAAAATACGGATTAGACAAACATACTCTTACATTTATTCAGCAATAAAGTAGGTAGGGGAGAGTAACCAGACCTAATATTGGACCAGTTTTGATAAAACTGAAAAAAAAGTTATAAACCTTGTAAGTTATAGAAACCCAATCTGGCTTGGGTGATAGCCTGTAAGCCTAGCATGACCACCCAAAACTCGATATGTATCGCATGATAAAGCGATTTATTGACATTCAAACGTCAAAACCCATAGTCTTTTGACAGTTAAACCGGATAACTTATCATATCATATCGCGTCGCGTTTTGGTTGGTCATGCTAGGGGGGCTGGTATCACAGCTATAACATATTAAGTGTGAAAGAATGTAGTCAAGCTACAACAATTTTTTTTTATTATCTACCGAATGTTGTCTTTTGGTTCAATTTGCGTAACTAGTAAGTATCATAAATTGTACCACGGGATACCAAAATTGTAGCTAAGAAAAAAAGTAGGTAGAAATTTGCAATTTTATCAAACAAGACTTTTTATTTATATACCTATTAGGAACACAATTTTTGGTTACAATTATATAAGTCATTCGTAACATAATAGGAACTTGTATTATAAATATCCTAATAATCCTCTGATTAACAAAAAAATCATTACTAGAAATAAAAAAATATGATTGTGTTGAAGTATGAATGAAAACGCCTCTATTCACAGATCACCTGTAGTAGTAAGCTACAACTCTATAGTACACAATAATACACGGCACTATAGTAAAAGAATGCAATCTTAAAAACCAGATTTTTAGAAAAATGGAAAATGAAGTATTTAGAAAAAATCGACCCGTCTCACAACTAGCTCCGATGGGACACGAACCCACGACCTTTCGCTTTCCGGGCGACTGCTCTAACCACTGAGCTACGGAGTCGTTACGAGAAGCGTCGAATTTACGCTGTATAGTCAGCGTTAATTTCATCAATGTGGAGATATTACTACCCTCACACGCGAAAGAAATACCTTTCCAGGTATTTGGCAATCGCTAAAGATGAAATTACTATTGCAACTTATTTTAATTTTTAGTTTTTTGCATTCACAATGCAATTTTTATAATAGAAAAATGGAAAATGAAGTATTTAGAAAAAATCGACCCGTCTCACAACTAGCTCCGATGGGACTAGCATCGGAGCTAGTTGTGAGACGGGTCGATTTTTTCTAAATACTTCATTTTCCATTTTTCTATTATAAAAATTGCATTGTGAATGCAAAAAACAAAAAATTAAAATAAACCAGATTTTTATCCAATTCTGATGCTTTGCAATTTCTCGCGTTTAACAATCTATATATCTATATTACCTACATATTATACAGGGTTAATTTTTGAACACCATCCAAATTTTTAAGATCGTCTCAGAATCTGTAACTGAACAACTTTCTCCTAGAAACATGGGTCGAAATATGACATGAATTTTAAAACTTTTCATACAAACCAGATTGATTACGCGATCGATTAAGTATGGGAAGTCCAAAATTTGTTGTCGTATTTCGACCCATCTTTCTAGAAGAAAGTTGTTCACTTACCGATTCTGAGACGAGCTTAAAAGCGTGGTCGCCTGGAAGGCGCCGGTTCTAGGAATAGGGGTTGGGAGATTAGGAACAAAGGGATGTCACCGGAACCTTCGCGATTTGGGCTGGCCCCCGGTTTCCAGGAGTCCACTCCTCAATAACACTGAACCATCAGCAATCTCGCCGCGAGTATTAAATATTATTTGTACTATGCCGCCATTCCGTACAAATACCTTCACAATATCACTTTTAACAATCCAAGCCACTTGAAACGCCCGTCGCGTTCTTATAACAAAATCGGAACCCACAAATTGTTCTCTCGCGCCCTGCGGGAGTATTATGTTGAGTAATTCCACTTATTTCAACATTCAAGCACTAAGAATATAACCAAGCTTTTCTGTGCACCGGCACATTACATAACCTCTAAAACCACGCCGCACGAATGACGACCCGCAAGTAAGTGAGTGACAGCCCACGTCAGCTGTCAAACCCGTGAGGTTGTCACATTGACATCGTCTGCCATAGACAAGATTACGACTTCAAATAGTGATGTTCTATTATGAACAGTGTTCAAAAATTAACCCTGTAAAGCTCTTGCGTTACTGATTGACTGACAGACAACGCACAGCCGAAACTAGACGCAAGAAGCTGAAATTTGGCATGTATGTTCCTTTGGTTTGTGTAGTGGAGCACTAAGAGAGGATTTTTGGAAATTCCCCCTCTAAGGGGGTTAAACGGGGTTTCACGCAGACGAAGTCGCGAGTGGAGCGCTAGTCTCTACATAGCATAAAACAAGTTCGCTTCCCTCCGTCTGTATCTACGCTTAGCACTTTTAAACGTACGCAACGTATTTTGTTACTTACACAGAAAAAAAGGATTTCTCTAAGTAAGAAAAATAGTTTTCTTGGCATATTATGTTATTTCAAGGCAAATTGTCTTAATACAAATAATGTTTATTTATTTTCAAATAGTGGCAGTCTTAAAACAAAAAATATATTTTCTTGTTGCAATTTTTACAATCAAGAAAAAATATCTTTAATTAATAATGAGTAATATTAATCCAAAAAGTTCAAATGTTATTGCTTCAATACAAAGAATTGCTTAATTCAAACTGAAAGTTTATTTATCACAATGATACAATTCATTCAATGAAGAAAATATTATCTTGAATCATATCTTGAGCAAATTAAAACAAAAATCTCTTGAACTAATGACATCTAATCTTATTTTAACTAAATAGCTTGGTTTGCTACAAAATGTTATAGTACCTTGTTTCAATTAAATATAATATTGAAAAAAGTTAAAAATATTTTGACTCAATAACCACCATGTCTCTACCTTAATTATATATTTTTTGGTATGTTGGTGTTGTTCTTGTTTGTTCTGTTTGAGAACTTTGAGATTGTGAATTGAGATTTTTGTTTTCTGTGGTGGTGGAGTTGGAGTGCATTATCAGATCAGATATCTCTTGTGGTGTACACTGGTACTTGTATTGCGAAGTGCGACATCGCGACGTGTGAAACTGTGAACAAAATGAACGAAACTAACAACATAGTGACTCTTCTCGAGGCAAATGATGTCCCTTTAGGAGTAATAGGAGTCTTTGTGTGTTTGTACCCATTGGTTTTACTGGCCTGGCTATTGGCCAGCCTTGGATAAGAGTGTTGTTGAAGCGCCACCTATTCATGCAAAAATTATAATCAGGTCCACGTTTTTTTGTGCTCTTTTATAAAATGTCACGATGTTTCAGCCAAATCTCAATGGATTACTTAAATGTATCATTTCTGTTTTACATTTTAGCAAATACCATAACAACAGAGTTGTTCTTCAAACTCATTCCAGAAGAAAAATTAATTAATTAAAATTAATTAAATTTATTTTTATATAAATAATAAAAGTAATGTACTTACCTACATTTTTCCTATGTACACTTATGTATGTACTATTTAGTAAATTTATTGAATCTATGAGGTACACTCAGTACTATATTATAAATTTGTGATCTCAATTATCGTTGCTTTTTGTGTAAATAAATATTTTATAAAAAAAATCTCTTTTTATTTTGTTGAAGAACACACATGTTATATGATTTTCTGTTGGTTGCTTGTATGTTGTTTTTGACTTTCCTTTCAGAAAACAACTCCAGAACTTCTATTAGGACAATTGGGAGTTCCTGAGCCGTATTTTATTAGTTTTAGTTTTTATTTTACAAACATTCCTGCAGAAATGTTTGTAAAATAAAAACCAAACCTGGCATTAAAAACTCTTAACACAAACATTTAAGACTATTGTAGCGACATCTGGACGACGACGCACACAACACAGACGGCTACTACAAGACCGCAACCACAGATGGCGCTACCTAACGCTACCGCAACAACTTCTACGCGCGCCTACAAATATACATGAAATTACTACATCGCGCAAGCAAAATAAATCCATCAAGTTGCTATATATACAGCTTTCATCCATCATCAACTAGGACAGTAGTCCCCGGGCTAACACCACCCTAGCCCGGAAAAGAATGACATAACATCAGTCTTCCTTTACTTAGCTGCATCTCACATCATGCAGCTAAATTGGTGTGACCCCTACGGAGCACAATGGAGCACCTTCATCACTAGCACACCGTCATCACCAGCGCCAAGCACCGTCTACGTCACCAGCGTCAGCACCGTCTCCACCAGCGCAGCCATCCCCTACTATATCCACCCAGCAGTCGCACAAGCAAGCCAGCTCCTCCACCCCGCCTCAAGATCTCAGCGCAGCAGCATCCAAACGCAAAGCTACACACACTATTGCACACCCGACCTGGCACTCACGCGCCCACCTGGAAAAGCACCACGGGGCGTCTCCAGCCGTGGCACGACTGCGGGCCATTGAACCAAGAAATATTTTTCTCGGAATAAGAAAGGTTATTCTTTATCGAAGGTAGCTTAAATTTAAATTGACAATAGTAGTTATTGGTCTGAAGATATAATTTTCTAATATTAAAATAAACACGTTTGAAACAAGTAAAACTAGTGTTAAAGCTAGATTTATTATTGTTTAAAGAAAAGTTTGTTTGTTTAAATTAAGCATATAATTTTTTTCCAGTGAAGTGATTTCTTATCTGAATTGAAATCAATATTTTCTTGAAATAAAAATACATCCTAAGCTTGTATCAAGAGAATTATCAACTTACATTAACAATACTAACAATTCTTGGTTTAAGATGAATTATCTTAAATTAATCGAGAATTGTTTTAATTCAAGATTATTTCAAATATCAGTTTGAGATTATTATTTTTTTAATGTAAGAAAATATTAGTTTCAATATATATGAGGCAACCATAATCTTGGTTTAATGCAACTTGCTTTCATGCAAGATTATTTCACTTACTCGGAGTAAACCGTTTTTTCTGTGTACGGTTTGCATCAATAGACAGAGAGGAAACTGCCTTAAATCCTTTAGTTAGCTTATTATACTGAAAGAAAATATAATTTTATTTTTAAAATGAAACACAGGATTTTTATTTTTATACTTTTCTTTATCAATTTCACATATAAGTTCACTTAAAATATCCTTAATCAGCCGTATCCAAATATGAAACTTAGAAGGCTACTATACTATCTGATACAAGCTATATACGATTTGAAAAACGCAAGTTATAGATATAGTTAATCCTCTTTGCATCCATAAATCCGAACGCTTACTTTTAGTAATATTTCATAGCATCCAGCCTTAAAACAGTTGCATTCGACGGAAATTAAAAAAGAAAAAACGAAATGAAGGCCCCACAATCGGAATGAAAGGGATATTACTTTTTTAAAACAACCGCGCGATCCCATTAAAGGCGCTGTCATCGCACTGATAAGATTTAAATTAGCCGCCACAATAAAGCTCCTGTCAAATCCGCCATTAATTTCGAATTTCAAATTTGGAACGGGAGCAGCGGGCACGGAGTCAAAGACTAGGTACTTACTTATAACATTTTTTTGTTTTATTGTTTACATGCATAGTTTTAACCATACCTACTGGTTTGGCACGTAAAAGGTATAATAATTAAATACAGTAAGGTCATTATAAAAGGCATACCTAGGTATCAAGCTAGGTCGCGACTGGCTGAAAAACAATATGAATGTATTTTTTAACGCATTTGACACGCATACTGTATTATAGGTTTAATAAGGTTTTTTTGTTTTGTCCGACGTTTCGCTAAAGTTATTTTATTTCGATTGACAGCGCAGAAATCCAAGATGTGCTTCAATAAAGGTGTTGTTTTAATTCGACGAGTCATGCAATGTTAAATACAGTTAGATTGCACGTGAATTAACATAATTTATTCTTGTGTTTTTTTTATCCGCAACGCGGTAACACTTGCTGCCTTCATCACGGCTGATGTTAAGTGGTGATAAGATTCAGCCTTCAGGTGCAAGCGTGTTACTCCTGGAATCCTCAACCACTGAGGTGGCTTTCTTATCTCTATCTGCCGGAACACAACAAGGCTGGAAACATCGTTATTATAGCGTCAGACTTAGTTAAGATGGTGGTAACTAGCTAGACTTAGAACAAATCGTACCAACACCAACTAAACCGAAAGAGTATTTACCTACCCCCTCTGTGAATCGAACCCGGGGCCTCTGGGTCCGATCAGCCAGACTCATAGGTCCCGGGCTTAGTGAAGCTACAGAGGCGGCTAGAATTGAAACTCTTCCGTAAATAATATACCGCTAGGTACCTACCATATGGAGATTTGGAAATTTGGACTTTGAGTATGAAACTTTTAGTAATAAATTCAAATTCAAATTCAAAAAGTTTGTGTGATATAATGAGAAATAGAGATTTAAGCGTATGGAGGCAAAACAAATTGATAAATAAGGTTTTCGTTATATGCGTTACCCTAAAAACCAGAAGAAGATTTATCCTAATTATCTGCCTGTTAGACTTAAGGGCTTATTACACTTATCCTAGTTAGGATCCTAATTAAGCATACACTGCTTGTTTTGATTGCATCACTTGCTAAAAATTAGCTCAAAGAAAGCAATGAATGCTTAATTAGGATCCTAACTAGGATAAGTGTAATAAGCCCTTTACATGACTACGACATAGCGTTGATTAAGCTGAAGTCTAAAGTCTGATATTTTTCACCACAAGCACCCACAAGCCTTCATAAAGAAGTTTAAGCACACTTGATTTAGAAGACTCGCGGCATTATTTATTGCCAATAAGGTAGTTGGTAATAAATGGAGCACAAACAGAACGAATGGCTTAGTAGGAGCAGCTCCAAGAGTTACGATTATCGACCGTCATTAAAATTGTATAAAAAAAACTGCTAGCTCACCTCGCGACATTACTCAATACTCCACTGGTTCATTAAGCGACGGTCACAATTCATTGCTTGTAAATCATTGTTTAAAAAAATGAACTTGCTCATTTAGCTGCCTGCCAGTGCCGCAATGAAAAAAGTAACAAAAAAGAAGAAAAAAAAACATCACGGTCCGGAATCCTTGTCTTATTGCCTATTAAATATCGACATTGCTTATTGAAATTCGAATTTTGAAATAGCCAATTAGGATTGCTGTTTTTAAATTTCCGTTACGGATTATACCGATCCGATTTGTGGGCGGGGCGCGGAGACATGTCGTGTCTTTAGATTTTCTTTTTTTTGTTGGGCCCGGTTTCATTATGGATTCTATTGTTTTCCTTTTAGAACTAAATTTATAAATGGTATGTTTCTTATATTTTCGATGTTACATTATGTAATCATACATTATCTAATATTAATTTCGATCTGACATTATGTAACACCGAAAAAATAAGAAACATACTTACCATTTATGACATTAGTTCTAAAAGAAAAACAATAGTATCCATAAGGAAACCGGACCCACCAAAAAAAATATAATAAATTATAATGTAACTTATATTATGCTTTAACTGACTTGGATTATATTTTGCATACTTAGGTACCTACACAATACATTGCATAGATAGGGTGATAGGTATGATACGTGATATTTTTTGGACATCGTTCGTTAATTTAAAAATATATAAAATATTATAAACTTAGTGACAGTCTACAGTTAGTGACCAACTTCATGTTTAATTGTAAAACGAACAAGGTTATCTCTCAAAATAACATTAGGCACTAGAACTTTTAAATTAATGAACAGTACCTACTTATAAAAATTTATTGCTAAATAATATAAAAATAATTATTATTTGAATGAATTACCATGTGTAAAAATCAACACAAATATCATTTAGCAAAAACAAACAACGTAAGATAGCTACTCTGGTACGTTGATAGTTTTTTTTTATAAAGACGAAATATTAAGCCCCCAGTACAGGATGGCCGATCATGTTGGCCGACCATGATGGGCCATCGTGTACAGGGGTGGTTTGCGTTGCTCGCAGACGGCAATCACACGCAAACCGGCCCTGTACACGATGGTCCATCATGGTCGGCCAACATGATCGGCCATCCTGTACTTCAGAATTTTTGTTTGTAGGTATGTTTGTAATGGACACACTCAAAAACTACTGGCTGGACTGATTTAAAAATATCTCTCACCATTAGAAAGCTACTTTCTTCCTGAGTGACATAGGCTAAATTTTATCCCGAAATTGCCACGGGACCATGTACTAACGTAGTGGTTTTAAGATAAAATAAAATTGCTACGGCATTTAAACTTGGCTATAAGTAGGTACATCTTAAGACGACTTCTGGGTAAGATAGAAATCTAGAAATAAAAAATACAGTCGACTTGAGAACCTCCTCCTTTTTTTGATGTTGGTTAAAAATTATAAAACACTTCGGGTTCAAATCCCGCCTGAAAGCTACTTGCAAGACTGGTGTTTTTTTTCTATATTTTTTTAGAGATGCATTGTAAATGCATAAAAAGAATATAAATCATTATAAAGTTTATTGCAGGACTGGTGACATTTTTCTATATTTTTTTTCCTATAAGTACTTTCTTACAGAATTGTATTGTAAATGCATAAAAAT
Organism: Crambus lathoniellus; assembly: GCA_949710035.1. Lineage (NCBI taxonomy): Eukaryota > Metazoa > Arthropoda > Insecta > Lepidoptera > Crambidae > Crambus > Crambus lathoniellus. Next base: position 11,641,045 of record OX453313.1, on the reverse strand, counting down.
ATTTTAAGTAAGTAAATATATCATTATAAGTTTATTTTATTTTATTATTTTCTTAATATAATTATTTATTTTAAAAATACAAAATAAGAAATTTCTACTTTAATGTAATTGGATGCAGGCATTTGATCAGTGCCCGTAGTGTAAGTTTTTATGTCAAAAAACGCAAACTATTTCGAATGCGTATTAATGTCAATTTGTATGAAAACTGTATTAGCGCCTCTAGCGGCGAGTAGCGCGCTTATATAGTTTTCATACAAATTGACATTAATACGCATTCGAAATAGTTTGCGTTTGCTTGACATAAAAACTTACACTCGGGGTACAGTACCCCTAGTGTAAGTTTGTAATGTAACATGTATATGTAAATATTTGTATATGTAAACTCAAGCCGAGATATCATTATAATACTTAATAATAAACTTCCAGGTTATCGTACACCTAAACTGATCTCTATGTTTTAACAGACCAGACTTCGTCGTCAATACAAACAGATCACCAGAAAAAAAGGTTGGAAGCCATAATTCATCGTCTATTTCTTCAAATGGCAATTTGTTACAGCAAATATAAGGCTATTGTGCTCCACACCGGTCGGACCGAGCGCTTTTCTAAACCCATAACCTGAATTTATATCTGACATTATTCATAACATCCCAAGTCCAGTTGTTTTTCCCTAATTAGAAACCATTCAAGCGTACCCCATTAAAACTCGTCTAAATTAAAATTCAAATAACTTACTAACTAGATGAATAAATCACGAGAATACAGAAAGACAATAAAATATATTGTCCGTGTCTTTCGGGCTACAATAATTAATACAACAATACGCTAAGAGTAATTAAAATAAACTAATTCCTAAACGCGTTTATGAATGAATACTCTATGGTTGTTATTTTTTTGTACTGGCAACATTTTTCATTCTGTCGGACTCACTGACAGCTCGGTTGACGTTCTTTTTTTTAAGGCGCGACCTCGCTGCGGGACGCGACGCGCCAGCATCCGTTCGGAGTTCAAATTAACTTATTTTAATTTAGTATTTCGGCACCGGCACCGCACTTTTGGTTATCGATAATAATTCAAGTTAATCCTAAATCTTTTGAGTGGAACATTCGATTTTTACGTTCGTGTTTGTTGTGAAATATAGTCCTTTGATATTAATGAATGGTTATTGTAATATTATATTCATAATAGGTTTTCATCCTTTATTGTGTGGTGATATAACGTTTGATTGATTGTTTAATTATATTTGAAGTCGCTCATGAATGGACTACTATTACCAAAAAGTTCGATAAGTTGATGGCCTATTGACAGATATGGTTGCAATCCGGCGAATGTGCTTAAGGTGTTTTTTTTCTATTTTCTCTTTTTATTTTATTTAGGAACTTTGTATTACAAAAACGGTCAGTTCCATCGAACCGAAGTAAATTAGGACATACATTTCTTCTGTCATCTTACTCTTACTGTTTTTTTAATTATCTTCAAGCATGCTATAAAGCATCATGACAGACTCCGAATTAAGTTCCGCCAGGATGCTTTCCGCTACACCGACATTTAACATAAAGTTGGATCGTGCTGATCGCATTCTCTCTTTCGCTGCGATACTTTTCGCACTCCAAGTATTCCAACAAAATATACTGAACGTCGTCTACCTGTACCACATACATCACAATGAGTCACACCAATGATTTTTGTTATCAGCATATCTAAAAAATATGTAACTCGAGAAAAAAGAATCTGTTTTTATTTTTTTCCTATCTTCTAAAATGACTGAGATATTAAACGTTAAAGTACGGCCTCCGAGGAAAATTTGGGTGAACCAATGGCATTAACGTGTGACGTCACGTCGCACTTCCCTATACCTACATAAAATCCTTTGGCTATATAGTTGCGCTCTCACGGTTTCGTAATAAATTTATTTATGTTTCTTATAGTCGATCAATGAAATGTTTAAGAAATTTTGTATTGAGCCCATGTGAAAAAACACCTTCAAATAATGTTTTATTTTCGTGAATAATAAATTAAATCAACTTTCGTAATGGCGGGCGGGGTTCTGTCAATACATATAGCAACCGTCAAAACAAAATGTTCTTACAACCTTAACTGACTTGATAGTTAAATATGCACCCTAAAAACTGACAGCCATTTCGATAATTTTATACTGCTAGTAGCGCCTCCACCACTGGGTCAGATAAGTTTGTGGGATAAATGTCTTTCGGTATCGACAGTAGGTGACAGTTTTAGAGTGCGCCTGCGCGCGGTCGAAATTGAATACTAATCATTTACCATAACCTTAGAACGAAGAAAGTGTACTGTAACTAGCGTCAAAAACGCACGAGTTGCGCGAAGATTGCGCACAGACGAACTCTATGTAGATACAGTTGTAACGATGTCGATTCGTACCAGTCATTATGGATGGTTAAATACTCTATGATGACTGGAAACTCCATCTAGTTCTACATACTGGCCATTAATTTTATCGAATCCTATCCTGTTCTTTCAATTCAAATTCAAAATCTTCGTTTCACGTGTCCTGTTCATCATTTTTGATTTAGTTCTACTAAAATCACCAAGCCGTACAGAGCTCTCGGAGCATTACCAGTTTTTATATCGGTTTGAGTTTAATTATAGTTTTAAATAAGTGGAACCCTTGACCCTTGGAAAGGGTTCCTATGCTTCCTAATCTTCCTATTCTTCCTATACGTTTCTTTATTACTACCATTATAAATAAAAGTCAAGTCCCTATAAACATCATCTTTTTATTCATCTATTATCTACAAATTAAATACTGGGCGGTGACTTCCGACGTTCCGGCTAGTGTACCACTGGCCGACGAGGACGTCCCGTCGCACAGTTAGACGGAAATCACCCGCAACAGCCGCAAACCGAGATGTCAGTGCGACATGACGTCATCGCAATAGCGCGCAAGGAAAGCAAATTTTAAAAGCTGGTGAAACTTTACAACGCTTTATCTTTGGAAATCCTGGCCAGATTTCGATGAAACAAAAACTATTAGTACTTGCACGAGTACGCGCATTAAATGCAGTAATTTTTATAGTCATATTTTGATGTGTTGGTGTGACTCATTAGGTGACTCCACCTTTTATAAAAGATAGCCAAACTTTTTTTGGAAAGTGGCCAGAACGTAATCTATATTCTATAACAGCGATGTTTCTGTTGACTTTAGAGTTAGCAAACCAAGGAATAAGAGGTGGGTCACACTGAATGGTTCTATACCAAATACCTTTATCGTCAAAATACTCCTTCCACTGCCTGTAACTTACACCTTTGAACCGCGGAAGTGCCTCAGAGAAAATAGGTTTTCATCTCTCAGATTCGGAAAGTGATGTATATTTAAACTGAGCAGCGGGTCCAAAACTATCCGTTGGACCCTAGGGTGGAAATGAATTTTAAGAATAGAACTTTAAGAATGAATTTTAAGAATTTGGTTACAGTCAACCATAGAGTTACCTCATCGGCAATGAAAAAGTTTTCAACTAATTTTGTATGGGGACGGGACTTGCAAAATTAAAAAGAATTTTATAAAAACGAGAATATCTCAAAAACGGTGCGTCTCGTAGCGTAGCTAAAATCTAAGAAAATTTTCAACCCCCTATAGTACTCCGGAGATAGTTAGGAGGCATCCGATAGAAATATAAAAAAAAATTTTTTGCTTAAAATATTTTTTTATTCAAAAAATTTTTTTTTGTTCAAAAAATTTTTTTTGTTATTTCAAAACTTCAATTTTTTTATATACCTATTATAGAAAAAACAGAGAAAGCGAAGCCCCCCGCCACCTTTCTTTTATTTTTCTCGATAGTTTTAGTTGTCTTTATTGCTTTTCTTATAGAGGGGGATGAAAAGTAGAGTGTATTACTCGGCCGCAAAATTATTTTCATCTCGGGCGACGTATATGGAATCCCTCGCTGCGTTCAGGATTCTACTTTAGAATCCTTCACTGCGCTATGGATTCAAAATAGCGCCCTCGCCGTAAATATGTTATTTTGCTCCCTTGTAATACAATCTACTATTTATGTTTACATTGCCGCCCTAGCCAACATAGTTTTATCAGATATGTTGGCTCTTCTTGTCGAGCATCGTCTTCATTGTATATGCGAGGGGATCCACTGCAGCTTCAAGTTTATGTTTCGCTTATTACATTCGTCAATTTTTCCCAGGATAACATAGGCTATCGAGTGCCCTCCGCTACCAGAAGTGCACCGAGCCAATTGAAATAGAGCACTTTTGCTATCCGTTTTGTTCAGCGACACAGTAAGTCAAAGCTTCGAATATCGCAGCCAACTCCAAAGTCATGATACAAATCTCATTGTTTGTTTTAAATATTTTTCTGGTGGGTCCAATACTCCAATCGGATCATAAAAGCTGAAACCTTGACCCTCATTGCCTTTGGAGCCATATACCTATACATTGTGTGCCAGTTGCTAAATGTTTTATTAATTTCATTAATGATGGAGTGTTTGAGTGTGTTTGGTTTGTACTATCTGTTTTTACCAATTTTATTGATTCTTTTGATTGAATAATGTTGTGCAGATTTATTCGAGAGACCCAAACGTGTAATGTGAAAATTTCTAAAGGATTAGTAGAAACTATATCTACATCTTTGCCAAAAGTGTTGAAAAACGCATCATTATTGTGTTTGTGGGTAGGTACTTATATATTAAATAAGTGCTTGTATTATCATAATCGCATTAGAATAGCTCGCTCGATATGGTTGGGACAAATATTAGTTGTAAATTGTAGGATATTGTGTAAATGCGTTTCACGATCATTAATAATCTATCTCCAAGGCAAGAGTGAATGGGCACCTCCTGGATAAGCATGCGACACCCTAGACTGCATTCTGTCTGCTAATGCTAGCCATACACCATCCTGCCTATCGTCCAATCGGCATGACGGCAGGCTTGATCCAAACTGCAGTTTGTTTATCTATATTACTTACACCATAATTTGATAACTGTGGCATGACAGGCATCCACGCATACCTACGGATAATTCTACTTGATCCAATCTGCAGCGTCATGCCGATTGGACGATAGGAAAGATGGTGTATGGTCAGCATAAGCAGGATGGTAGTCAAATGCTAACCCAGTAGTTACCTAATCACAGATCACCAGGGGGCCAAGCCTGCTAACGTTAAGTCACAATCGTGTCTCAACTCAATCGTGTTTCAATTGTAGTTCAGTTGTAGTGCTTTTTTCCACACTAGTTACAAGAAATATGTACTTTTTTCACAATACTATTGATGGTCACACCACACACTACATTCACATCACATCATACTGTCATAATTCTTGTTACTAGTTTTTAAAAAAGCACTACAACTGAACTACTTGAGACACGATTGTGACTTAACGTTAGCAGGCTTGGCCCTCTGTAAGTATGTAATAAAAAACAAGATGCTAATAAATTACTCACATTTTTATGTTCTTGTGGTCACGCAAGGACTTTGCAACCAACTGTAGTTTATTTTTAATACTTAATTAATTAATTGAATTTGTCACCAATCTTTTGAACACAATGTCAATCAGACGCATAAGTAAGTAAGTACCCATTTCTTTTTAATTTAATAAAGCAACTACATATCAAGAAAATATAAACGTTTATTTTGAAACTTTTGTTATGATATGAATACTAGATAATAGTTACGATATCATGCTTAAATACTTGATATTCTAAATAAAAATTATCATCTACAATTTACTAGGAAAATACCCAGACCAACACAAGTAGACAAGATTGTCGCAATATATGTCTTTGTCTTCTGCGGGACTCGAAACGTCAACGTCTGATCAGTACCTACCCCAAGCACAAAAATATCTCGTTAACGTAATACATACTTTATATACTATGCATACTTTATATACTGAAAAATGGAAAAAGAAGTATTTAGAAAAAATCGACCCGTCTCACAATCAGCTCCGATGGGACTCGAACCCACGACCTTTCGCTTTCCGGGCAACTGCTCTAACCACTGAGCTACGGAGTCCGTAGCTGACTCTGTGGCATTGCATTGTGAATGCAAAAAACTAAAAAAATTAAAATTTCTTACTTTTATATATTTATAGCATTTTGACGGATGATATTAGTTTACGTCCTGGGGCCCGATTCTCAGGCATTCGAACTTTCTCAGTGTAGTAATTCGTATGTCGAACATTTTGTTTGTTGTTTCAATTGAAAAGTTATAACGTTTCAAATAAACTAAACTGTTCCACATGTCAACAAATTCATTTTGACAGCTAGCTAAGTTCGTATACGAACATCGATTGGTCTGTACCACTCGTAGCGTTCGACTGCTTTTCGATCGAACTTTTTCGATTGTGAAATTCTGACAAATACACAAACTGTGTTATATTTGAATTTCGAGCTTATAAAAGTGAACTTTTCTCAATTGCCTGAGAATCGGCCCCCTGGAATAAACTTGATCGTATGCTATGATGTGGCTTGCATAGTTTACTTTTACGATTACTATAATAACGAGACATTTTTGTGCTTGAGGTACAGAAAGCCAGTAACCTATCATCATCATCATCATCATCATCATGTCAGCCGAACGACGCCCACTGCTGTGCATAGGTAGGCCTCCCCCAAGGATCTCCACAACAATCGGTCCTGCGCTGCCCGCATCCAGCGGGTTCCCGGGACCTTGACCAGGGGGCCAAGCCTGCTAACGTTACGTCATAATCGTGTCTCAATCGTGTTTCAATTGTAGTGCTTTTTTACACACTACTTACAAGAAATGTGTACTTTTTTCATAATACTTCTGATGGTCACACCACTCACTACATTCACATCACATCATACTGTCATAATTCTTGTAACTAGTGTGTAAAAAAGCACTGCAATTGGACTACAATTGAAACACGATTGAGACACGATTATGACTTGACGTTAGCAGACTTGGCCCCCAGATCGTCGGTCCACCTTGTAGGGGGCCTGCCCATGCCCACGGAACGTCGGCAGTAAACTAAGCCCGAGTCAAAGTAAATTCGACACAGAAAAATGGAAAATAAAGTATTTAGAAAAAATCGACCCGTCTCACAACGGGTTCGTTTCTCCTTTTTTCTATGATAAAAAATGCATTGTGAATGCAAAAAATTAAAAATTTAAATAACTAAACTCTACACGTTTAAATTTTAATTGACAATATCTTTACTTTCATAAACTAACTTTAATTTTATAAATAACTAGCTTTCCGCCCGCGGCTTCGCCCGCGTGTACTATACGACATTATCCTGATGGAATGTAATATTTTCCGGGATAAACTATGTCATTCTCCAGCTCCCAATCTACTCCACCAAAAATCACATTGATCCGTTACTCCGTTTTGGACGTGAAAGACGGACAAACAAATAATACCTACTTATTGATTTTCCCGTGGGAGTATGATACTATCCTGTGGTAAAGAGTATGTAGCTTATTATAATCCTTGCCGGGGTCTCAAATTATTTACTTAAATACCAATTTCTGTCCCCAAATTAGCCTGCGCTTAAAGTGATTTTTCCATACAATGAGATTTCCCGCGGTGAAAAGTAAAATATATCCTTTCCAGGGCCTTAAACTGTCTCTATTCTAAATATCATCCTTCCCATGAACTCAAACTATCGCCTTAAATACCAATTCCATTCTACAGCTTTGCCCGAGCTAAAACTTATTTTATGAGCCTTATTCCCGCGGTTACAATTTGCCTATGTCCTTCCTAGCATCAGGGCATGGGTATCCCAGTGCTCCTAACAGAAGGAGTAGTTAGTAGAAGCACCCGGAAGCACTGTCTCAAACTATCTCCATTCCAAATTTCATCAAAATTGGTTCAGCCGTTTTGACGTGAGCATATAAAGTTTTGCATTTATAATAATAGTGGGGATAGTACTAATAGGAATATGAATGGCCGGTCGCGACTACGTCCGCGAGTACTTCATCGCAAAATTATGTATCAAAAAGTAGGTAGATAGGCATTCTCTATGGTCTCATCAGTACCATCATCAATTTATTTTAATGTCCCCGCTGCTGGGGCACAGGCCTTCAGATAGATGGATAAGGAGAATGGGCCATGACCTTCCACACGGGTCCATTGAAGTTATGGTGTACTAACCAATCCAAATGCAGCCAGAAGCATCGGCTTATCGTGTCTTCCGAAGCACGATATATTTTTTAACAGCAATCCCATGATAGGCCATTGCAAAAGTCACATAACCTCATCGATCGTAGGCCGAGCACGCAACCCGTGGTTTAGGCATAAGAAAGTAACGATACCTAGACAAACAGCCTACTATCGTATGAATAATATTCGGACATTCTCCTACTCTTGAACTACCAAAAAGCAAAAAATCAAGTCAATACATTGCTAAAAAATGTGTAATACTGATTTTCTTGAGTTTTATTCCAATGCATAAAGAATTTTTTGCTTTGCACGAAAATGAGCTGTCATGGGACCCATGCTTCATTATATAAAGTGAACAAAAAAAAACTGTATCCCACGGGAACTGTAATTTTCCCGAGTTAAAAAAAAACGGTATGAAATTTTCCCGGCCAGAGTTCAATTATCCCGATCGATTTAGCCGTTTAGTTGTGATTGAGCCATAAACATCCAAACTCCGTATCTTTAATACCTCCCCACCCACCCTATATAAACATTAGCCCCCCCTTTCTACCCTATTAAGGGGTTTTTTTATAATTTCGCATACGCAGATCATTTTCAATCGTGACCAGTATCCAACATACCAATTTTCATACTTCTAAGTTTAGAAATGAGGAAGTTCCATATAAGCTTAATCCGCCCGTTTTACCCCATTATCGGGGAGTTTTTTTTAACTTCGCTTACGCAGATAATTTTCAATCGTGATCAGTATTCAACATACCAATTTTCATACTTCTAAGTTCAGAAATGCAAAAGTTCCATATAAACATTATCTCCCCATTTTACCCTATTAAGGGGGAGTTTTTTTTTACGTTGCTTACTCAGATCATTTTCGGTCGTAACTAATATCCAACGTTCCAATTTTCATGCTTCTAAATCCATAAATGAGGAAGTTCCATATAACCATAACCCCCCCATTTTTCCCCTTTAGGGGGGGAGTTTCCTAAAATCCGTTCTTAGCGGACGTCTCCTAGGCATAATCTACCTTCCTGCCAAATTACAGCTTCGTTGGTCCAGTAGTTTTCGAGATTTCGTGATGAGTGAGTTATGTCCCCTCGATTTTATATATATAGATTTTACTTTTCCCATAATTAGTATCAGACGTTCAGAACATCGAGCAAACACGACTCGACAATTTTCCAAATTCGAATCTTTGCCAAAAATGTTGCCCTTTCTCACGCTAAACAAAAGATTGTTCGACTCCCACGAATTAGAAGACTAATTTTATATATGGCAACATCGAATCGAGATGGACCAATCGGCGTGCGTAATTACAGTGCAAGAATTTGGTAGAATCCCGCGTGCACGGTAGCAATAACGTGCAATTTAAATGTTTCGAATTTCGAACAAGTTTTGTTTTTTTTGTTGATATTATTATGTTTCTTTTGTTGCGTGCAGGCGTGCGCTAAAAAGGTTGCAAATACGAAACGCAGTGTTCTTTTATAACTCAATTTTATTGAACTCAATTGTATTAGACTTTCCTTTGCATTTTTGTGAAGTAATGTCCGGTTTCTATGTTTGAAAAAACGGTCAAGAGCGAGTAGGACTCGCACACCGAGGGTTTGGTACCATCATAAATTTAAATAAATATAACGTGAAAATGTTTTCATCGGCGAGGCTAGATTCGTCAGAGCATTTGCGGTGTTAGAATATTGCAGTTTTAGGTTAACGCCAGCTTTTAACCGATAGTGGAACTAATATAATTTTCTGAAATAGTTTTATAATATTTAAAGACATCGTTTTATTTTTCCTGTAATTTTTACATATATTTCTATCACATAAAATAATTTCAGATTTTTCTCTATGCAAACTTCGGAGATAAGGTATTTTTTTGTCATTTTTCATCAAAACTCTAAAACTATGCAGCTTAAGAAAAAAAAACATAAATGTTTAAGAATGTGCAAGCAGCGCTCTTTCATATGATACCCCATATGCCCTACTAGCCCCACTTCAAATTTTTAAGGCCCCCTTTCAGTCTCTGTTGTAAAAAAAATATAAACATTCTTATTTCTCTCTTATTTGCAAAATAATTGGGCAAACGTCATCTAAAACTATTCCAAATTTCAAGTTGATAGCATTAGTAGTTCTCGAGATGTCCAGTTGTGACAGACAGACTGAGTCTCTCTCACCATAAGGGTTTCTTTTTACCATTTTGGTAAGGAAACCCTAAAAACGGTCAGTTTTGCGCTTACGATTCCGCGAGAATGTGATGTTTTTCCGGGATAAAAAGTAGCCTATGTCACTCTCCAGCTCCCAGACTATTTCCATTCCAAATATCACGTCGATCCGTTGCTTCGTTTTGACATGAAAGACAAACAAACTAAGAACACCCTTTCACATTTATAATATAAGTATGGATAAACCACTAAATTTTAATTAGTACAAAGATTTAAGAGGATCATAGTGTCCATCAATATAAATAAAATAAATAAATAACTTCTTACATTCACACCAATTATCTAAGCCCATTTTAATTTCATTAAGAAACTGTATCATGGAAAACTTGATAACGGATAAATATATACTTAAATACTTTTTTTTTGTAAATACATACTTAATATATATAGTAAACACCCAGACCAAGACAAATAGACATGTTCATGCACACACATATTTGTCATGTTCGGGAATCGAACCCGAACCACTGGCGCAGAAGGTGGGTAGCCTACCCCTGCGCCAAATCGGTCGTCAACAACAAGTTGTCAATATGAACAACTTTTACTATCATGCATGATACCAGCCACGGAAGCTCGAAAAAAATCTGCTGTTCCATAGAAAAGTAGGTATAACATCGACTCGATTTTAATGTATGGAACAGCTGATTTTGATCTCATAGTAAGAAAATGTTCGTATCGTTCGTTCGGACACTATCATCCCCTAAAATCTTTTTACAACTTAATTAAAATTTAGTGTTGTAGGTTGTACTTACCCACCAATCCGCATTGGGCCTGCGTGGAGGGTCATAATGGCCCAATCTCTTTATCCATTCATAAGGATGATGATGATCAATAAATACACACTTCAATATCTCCATAGTTACGTTAATATAATGAATAAGTAAGTATAACAATAAATTTAGTTTTATCAAATTATATTAACATACTAAATTCATATCAAATAGAAGTGCAATATAAATATTTAATTAATAAGAATGTTAAAAATAGGAAGTAGGTATTTATTTTAAGTTTATAATGCTAATCATAAGAATTTTAATTTATAAGTCAAATGGCAATAATTGGCTCTAATGTGTGCTGTGCCCTACCAGGGCGTCACATTCACATGTACTTTTATTAGGTACCTATTTGTAACAACTTTCTTACCTGTGTCTTGCAAAATAAATTGAATTGGATTGAGTTGATGATTTGTACTTACTGTCTTTTCAGCTAGAGTGATGATATTCAATATATTAATCTTATAAACGTCAGCCAACAGTATTCAGTTTATTATGCAAAATTTTAAACAAACAGTTTTCGAGAAAATAAAAATAGGTAAGTTAAGTATATTTTTTCGTGACTTCAGTAGATACCTACTATTTACCTAATCAGTCACAAAAAATATCCACTTATTTATTAAAATTAATATCCATAATTATAAATAACTTATATTTTGGTAGGTACCATCCACGAAATCGTAAGTACACAAACCGCGGTTCCATACATTTCGATCGCGTCTTTCTATGGTATGAAACATAGTTTTATCTGCGATTTTGTTGCTGGCCTTACAGTAAAAGTTGTAGGTATTGAAAGACACATTTATCCCCTGAAATATGCGAACACATTAAATATTAGTTGTTAGAAACGCAACACTCTACATTTTATATTCAAGCTAAGCTGTACATTGGTTAGTACAGCAGCGCCCCAAGCGGCTAGTAGCGGAACTACAATGTTCATATAAATAATGACTGAATGCGAAACAAACTTCTCAGGGCTGTGACATGATTATATTATTAGATTGGATAGTAAAAATAAAATTACCGACACCAATTTTAGGCGGCCTTATCGCTTAGCAGCGATTTCTGCCAGACAACCCATATTTAAAGAAAAGCAATGAAGGAAACACAGATTTTATTTGTTGGTTCTTTTTATTTTTACAAGAAACTTTATTTGTTGGTTATTTTTGGTAAAAGTATAAAGTAAAATCTACTTACCTATTATACATACCTATTGTAAAAATGAATTGCTGTTCGTTCAATCGGCTTGACCGATTTTAATACTTTTTTTGTTTTGTTCGTTTTAGTTCAGGCGCTAGGCGTGGTTTATAATAATTATTGCTAAGATTTTGATTTTATATAAAAATATATAAATGAACAGTTTTAGCGATATCACAATGAGATGTTTTAAAAATATGTATAAGGAAAAAAGGCAAAATGAAATCTCTCCGGCGGGGAATCGAACCCCGGTCTCCCGCGTGACAGGCGGGGATACTGACCACTATACTACAGAAGACTTACACAATGTGGTGAAATTTTGAATAAGTATCGTAGTTTATAAATATCGCATTTCCTTTTGAACAGATAATCGCGGACAAAGTCGCTTGAAAATCGTTTTTCTTTTGTTGACAGTCATTGAGAGAATTTATAATCGAAATTCGAATCGTGTACTACGAATTTGTCTTCGTAAAGAATTTTATAAAGATCCGTTCAGTGGTTTTTGCATGATGCCGTCACAAACGAACAGACAAACAGATAAACGGACAAACAGACAAAAAATAAAAAACAGAGATTTATTAGGCTCTATTGCTTATTTCTAACATGTTCTGGTATTTTTTTGCAAATATCTGCACTGTTCAGACTCTAGAGACACGGAAAGTCTTAAGATTTTATTATTATGTATAGATTAGTGATGAGATGAAACATGGATGAAACTAAATACTTAAGTAATTGATCTTTTTAATATTTTTATTTAAATAAATATCACGATAAATGACAAAACAACAAATCGTTAAGTATATTTATATAAAAATAGGCTATAATTATATGTTTGTACTTTTCTTTGACTGTGCTATTTTCCTTTTTTTAATCAAAAAAGAAATCAATTTTTTTAATTAATTTCTTAATAAAATTTAAATAAAACTTAAATAATTTTTTTTCACCATAAGAAAGCTACACGTTTTCCGAGAGATATAGGCTATACTTTATCCCGGTATTCCCACGGGAACGGGTACCACGCGGGTATAACCACGGGGAGCCACTAGTTTTTTAATAAAATTTGAGTTTTTTCGATTCTTTACTTTTATATACTCAAAAAAATTACATCAAAAAAGTAAGAAATAATCCATCACCAAATAACGTAAGTATGTACTTTGAAGTCGGGCGTGAAACTTGTACAATTTTTAGTTGTTTTTGTTAAAACCCGCCCGACTTCAAAGTGCTTACGTTATTTGGTGATGGATTATTTCTTACTTTTTTGATGTCATTTTTTTGAAGGCGGTTTTATTTTTTTATAAAAATAATATTTATTTCACTCTTTTTAGTGCATCATGCAGGTAATTTACGTGTATTCTGGTAAATAGGTATGTGATCAAACTGAGAACCTGCCTTTTTGAAGTCGGTTAAAATACCTTGAGGTATCTCCTTTCCAACAAAACAAGAATCATCTAAATCGGTTTATAAACAAAGGAGTTATGCCTAAAGATACGTAATAAATTCACATAAAATGGTTACGAAAACGACAGTATTTTCAAGATTTCCTGAAAACTACTGAACCAATTTCAAAATTTCAAAAAATGGGACCAAACTTGGGAAAAACCTGATGTTATAAACGTTTGAATCATTCCAATCGGTTCAGCCGTCTTCGAGTAATCGGTGTACATACATATAAAAAAAAAATATACGCGACGAATAGATAACCTCCTTTTCAATTTTTGAAGTCGGTTAAAAAAAAAAGATGAAAAATATCCCAGTTATTAAAGGAATTGAAAATCTAAACACAAAAAACATTCTCTCCGGCGGGGAATCGAACCCCGGTCTCCCGCGTGACAGGCGGGGATACTGACCACTATACTACCGAAGACTTACGTTGCGTGACGAAATTATGTTACTAAATCGTTTAACGTTGACGTTTCAATTTTTATAGACTAATTTTTTTTTACTTATAAAATTTAATTATTTTTATTTCTTCATCTATCAGATTTACCATGATATTTACCAGCCAGGTAATTTGAGGTCTAACAAAACACAAAATTAATAATTTTGAGCTGTTAAATTGTTACAATGTACCTACCTAGCTGTCTCTTCCTAAAACAAAATCTTCTATGACGAGACTATGACGCTACTGACTTGGTGACGTCACAAAGATACCTAGGTAGTCGTTCTCTCCTTATCTAATAAGAAAGTTTGATGTCCTCTAGGTATACTATAACTATAGCGCTGCTGCCGGCTGAAGGTCTAGTCAGGGCCGGTTAAATTAACTACAAAAAAAGAAAAAATACGTAACGCCGCTTTCATCGGAACAGAAAAGATTGACGATCTTTAACGTCTCGTACAAAATGCCAGTCCCTTCAGTGACGTTATAAAAAATTTACACTTATCAATTTATTGAAACATAAAATTGCTGGCCCAAAAACCTCCGAAAACCCATAGACCACAACCTCTTTCGAACAATAAGTCCAAACTTATTACAAAAAACACTTTTTAATCACTCTCAAATCGTCCCGCGTGTGTTGTCGAAACTGGCCGCTAGGGGGCGTGGCCGCGTGATGGATGCGCGCGCAAGCGCAAGATTGAATGTCCTGCTCGTCGCAAAGACTATTATACAATAACCAACTTGAGAAAACAACTTGAAAAGGTCAAAACAACCTTTATTGACTTTAAATTAAGAGAGTTGGAAGAGGTTTTGGTAAGTTTGTTGAACTAAAACTTTTGTTTTAGACCCGCATGGAAATATAGACTTTATTGTACTAAAATTAAGTGTGGTTTTGTTAGTTTATTAAAAGTTGGACATGGTAAAGTTCATTTGAGTAGGGAAAACTCCATTTGTTAGAAAATGAATACGATTTTAACATGGTCACTTAATGAAGGAAGTATACTTACTTACTTGTAGTTTGGAACGACAGGTTCAAATGAATCTGCGTCTGTGTTTTAATTAACAAAGTGTTTTACTGTTATACCTACTACTATCTAGGGTGGTAGGGTGATACATGATTCCAAGATGCTGTTTAGAGATCACATTGATACTATCATCTCTAAAGCGACACGAGTCCTTGGTTTTCTCATGCGGAACTCCCAAGATTTTAACAATGCGAAGACTTTAAAGATTCTCTATTGCACGCTTGTTCGCAGCAACTTGGAATACCTATGCTTCACAGGTGTGGAACCCTAGATATATTACTTACATAGATAGGCTGGAGATCATCCAAAGAAAATTTATACGTTACTTGTGCTACCGGACCTTTACCCATTACAATCGAGAGATATACAAAAAAGAACAAATCAAAACACGCTCGAAGAGCGTCGCTGTATCGCAGACGTCGTTTACCTAATGAAAATTGTCAATGGTTCTTTGGACAGTCCCGAGCTTCTTGAGTTGGTTAACCTGAATGTCCCAAATAGATTGTTTCGTGTTAATAAAACAATTTCATTGCCACGATGTAAAACTAATTATAAACAGAATTCGTACTTACCTCATACGTGCAGGCAGGTGTTTTAATGATCTTTGTGATAAACTCGACATTGATATTTTTAACACCAGTGTTAATTCGGCGAGACGGCAATTTTTAAGGTGTGATGTTTATTGTTATGTTAGCATATTTCTATTGGTCTTAAATAAATTGTTCATTTTAAGTATTGTTCAGTTTTCTAATACGGCTAGCTAGCCTAGTTATTGTCTTAAGCTCATCGCTTTTGTATAAGCTATGCTGTTGTATATTGGTGTAGATCTGTAATTGGTTTACTGTAGTTATTTATAATTTCACATTTTGTATTTGTAACTGTTGATCCACCGAATAAATAAAAATAAAATAAAATTACCATACCAACTAATAACTATTAAGGATACATTTCTATGTTGAGTTGTGTTTAACTCACACACACAAACTTAAAAAATTCGCGAATTTACAAAATATGCGTGAACTTTGCCGCCCCTCCCCCCAAATCTGCCGCTATGGCTATATAGCCTACTTGGCTATCCGCCCACTGACGACTGCGTAGCTCAGTGGTTAGAGCAGTCGCCCGGATAGCGAAAGGTCGTGAATTCGTGTCCCATCGGAGCTGGTTGTGAGACGGGTCGATTTTTCTAAATACTTCATTTCCAATTTTTCATTAATAAAAATTGCATTGTCAATGCAAAAAAAAGTAAAGTTTTAAATAATTTGTCATAAGTACTTAATTGACTTTTGGTACTCGACAAACAAACCTTTTGGGAAATTAAAAAAATTCAACCATTGCATCTGTATTCTGTACTCACCACACCAGTCAAATAGCCCCACAGACTATCAGTGCACCAGCAGGCAACGACCTGTCAGGTGGCCGCAATCAGCCACACACTCACAGTTTTAAGCCGGTTCCAAACTATCGGCCAACATTCCAACACTCCAACATCC
This sequence comes from Crambus lathoniellus, assembly GCA_949710035.1. Lineage (NCBI taxonomy): Eukaryota > Metazoa > Arthropoda > Insecta > Lepidoptera > Crambidae > Crambus > Crambus lathoniellus. Next base: position 11,624,358 of record OX453313.1, on the reverse strand, counting down.
TTCAATCTTGTCCCAACTCACGATCGATCAAAACAGACTCTCCACACATCGGCCAATCTTCCGCCAACCTCATTCACTATTAGGACGTTGAAGTGTTAAGCTGCTTGAGCTGTCCAAAGAAACTCTCAATCTCCCTCAGGATTTCAGGTGTTGACGAAATGATGCTACCTTTCTCAGTTTTCAGCCTCGTCAATGACTTTGCCCAACAGACAGATCTCTCGCGAACACTTGCAGCCTTTGTTCCGCTCAATGGCTTCTTTAATACGCTCGTTATTAAATTGGCGAAGGTCACTCGTCAAAGACTTAGATATCTGTCTATTAAGCTGCCGATAACGGTGGGCATCCACTGAGTTCTGTAGCTTCATTTTGTGTCTCGGGTTCATTGTTCGCCTTATTCCTTTCATCAAGAAGTTAAGATCACTTACTTCTAAACGATCATTTTAATTGGTTTACAACCAATCTCTTCCCTCCATGCACTGATCGGACGGAAGCAAAGCTATTAAAACTTTTTTTCCACCATTCTGCAGCTACCGTTTCAATTCAACATTTTACCCGATCAGAGTTCAAATTAGAAGGCGGTCCAACCCGCCCCGAATATGAATACAGTGCCGCAAACTTATCTGACCCAGTGTTCAAATTTGGAACTAAAAGCTTTCGTACAGCGATTCTGGTAATTTTGTATTACTAGTGGCGCCTCCTCCACCGGGTCGGATATGTTTGAGGGGCTGTTTTTCCCGGTCGACGGCTTAAAGGTGATATCCGCTTGCACGTGCACACGGTACTGTAAGTACGCGCGGTCAGAATAAAGCGCATGCTAATCTTGCCGTAAAGGAAGCGACCGGGAATTTTTCGAACGTGCGTGTATGTAACACGGTTACTGGAGTCGTGATCTCAAGTAATTTTTATCGTAGCTTCCTTGATAGATGTGGAGATAATTTTAACCAGAATCAGTAACGTTATCGATTAAAAGATTTGAGCTACCGGTACCAGTGTAGGTACTACTTATGATTTATTCTGTCTTACCGGATGTATATACTTATCTCATCAAAAACATAAAATATGTGAAGTGAGAGCCAACTTCAATATTAGGAAATATGCCTTGGTTGTTTACTTCAACGACAAAAGATGTGAGATCTAAATGGGTGCCAAGTTTAACGGTAAGTCCTAAAAATTTAGTACATAAAATGTTTTATAACAACTTAAAATATAATTTCTTCTTATAACTTAGGATAATATATTGAAGCCTAAGGTCTGACTTGGCTAGTTCTTGTATACGAATTATTATTAGGTACTTACTGAAACAGTCATGGAAGAGCCCTATGTTCATCTCTAGTTTCTAGTCTACCAGCAAATCAAATTTTCGGAAGAATACAATAAGAACTTCGGCTTTAGAGCTTGCGAAGGCTATAATATATATATAATTCGTATATGAAAACTAGCCAAGTCAGACCTTAGTCTTCAATATATTATCCTAAGTTATAAGAAGAAATTATATTTTAAGTTGTTATAAAACATTTTATGTACTACATTTTTAGGACTTACCGTTAAACTTGGCACCCATTTAGATCTCACATCTTTTGTCGTTGAAGTAAACAACCAAGGCATATTTCCTAATATTGAAGTTGGCTCTCACTTCACATATTTTATGTTTTTGATGAGATATCATTACTTTTTGTAGATAAATTATTAGTAGGTACTTATTCATAATAAAATTAGTACCAAATGTTTCAGTATATTTTATTTGGTCAGTTATATTAATTACTTTGCCCTTGTGTATCAGCTACTGACAATGAAACTAATTTTATAGTCGTGTTTGGTGTGGACGTAGAAATATCATTTTTAACAGATTTTCCTATTTCCAACAGTTTCTTTTTCCTAGTCGTAATAGTGTATGGTGTTTTGCTTGACGAAGTTGCAGTAGGTATTTAATGTGCCTGAGCAGATATTGCATTTCCATTTGCGTTTTGATTCTGGTTTCATTAAGCGATAAAGCTTTCCGGACAAACTCGTATATTTTGCCGCACAATGCACTAATATAGAATCCTTGGCAGTAGCATAGAATACTATATAATTATTACTACGTAGCCACTGACCTCTATTATTTATACACTGGACAGGCTGTCTCCATACAAATTACAGCTAATTTTGTGTGGCAATTTAAAGCGCCGCCACTACGAGTGTCCGGAGAACACACACACACGACACAATCATTACCGCAGTCGACAATATTTAATAACAAATTTAACAAACAAAAGTACAATTTAGATTATTTGACATTATTTTCCATAAGTACACTTTACTCTCTTTTAAGTTTATACTCTTCCATCAACTTTCAACAATATAGTATAGAAAAAAAGGATTTTTCTCTTCTTTTCTATACTGTGGGTGGGTGTATTAACTTGGAGCCATCTATCGTTGAATTTAGTGAACTATTTATGTGCAAAGTGTCCACCTACAGAGAGAACATAGCAACTTTCGCATTTTTTGGCTTCTCGTTAGTTCCCATTTGAATGTATGAAGATTGCGCCCCCTGGTGGTCGGGTTATAAGTACTATGCTCCGTTTTGACGTGAAAGAAGGACAAACAAACAAACAAACACACCTTAACATTTATCATTACGACTCCGTAGCTCAGTGGTTAGAGCAGTCGCCCGGAAAGCGAAAGGTCGTGGGTTCGAGTCCCATCGGAGATGGTTGTGAGATGATGGTCGATTTTTTCTAAATACTTCATTTTCCATTTTTCAATAATAAAAATTGGATTGTGAATGCAAAAAAGTAAAAATTTCAATAACTTTATAACTTATATTAATATTAATAAATAATAAATAATAATATGGATATCGTGCTAGATGGCGCAAGTAAGTAATTAATTTAACGCGAGGACAAAAAAGTGTTTGGGTAATCTAGGGTTCGAACTTGGTTCTCTCGAGTCCTCAATATTGAATGGCCACTACGCTGTTGGCGCTAGCCAAACTTTGAGAGGTATGACGAATTATTGGTATATAACAGAATAAAAACTATTACAAACTTATATTTGTACTTCATCTTATACAAGATCTTATACAGGATAAGTGCATAGGGAACGCAAATATAAGTTTGTCAACGTTTTATTTAAAAAAAATACTAGTTTTGGATTTTTTCCTTTGTATTCACCAGATTACCTGTCTGCATGCCAAATTTCAGCTTTCTAGGTCATCTGGAAGTGGGTTAGAGTTTTGATTATAGGTGAGTCAGTGATAAAAATAACGATTTTTGGACGTAAATATCTAAATAACCGTTTGAGGTGTGTATATAAAATTTAGAGCACATATTTATCTCGCTAGTCTCAATACATAAGCCAAATTTGACATGTTTCTGTGTAATAGTTTTTGAGTTATGAGGGGGTCCAAAGTGGCTCCAAATGGTTCGTGTTAAGATACACACGGTGCTGCTCGCCAGTTCTGTTTGCTTTTGAACTTGGCTGATACGCTGCCGCGTATCCAGATATTTTTTTTTATGATTACTATGGCACGTAATCACCAGAAATTTTGTCGAGTCCGATATCTGACTGACTGTCAGTGATTTGTCGCATTCACATTACCTACATTCGTCCGTCACTAATATACTAATAAACTAAATTATCTTATGCTAGCCCTACTGGACCATCTTAGATATTCTTCCTTTTGGATGGATATTGGACGATAGGCCATGCATGACCCACAACACGTGGGCTGCTGCAGATCGGCAGGGCGTAACGACTGCAAATGCAGCCGAGACCATCAGCTTTGAATGTGCTTTCAGAAGCACGGGCGGCGGGAGGATCAAAAAAGTTTAATTTTGTATATCGTCGCGTCGCCATTATAACAGACGTAAAATTACGCGGTAAACCAATAAAAACTTGATCAAACCACAGAGTTTTTTCTCCCTGCGATTATGAAAGTGTTGCAACACTAAATAAGTAATGACTTATTGGGAGATTGCGAGGAGGTGCCGGGTCGTGACCGACCGCACGAGCGGCTTACGGCTTACGCTGCTACCAGTTTTGGTGTACAACGTTAAATGATGATACGTGTTCCGTTATAATGGTATTTATTAAATAATGAGTTTTCGGAATTATATGTTGGAGGTAGAATTTTTTTAAGTAAATAGGTACATTTTCTAATATAAAAGATTCTACTTTACTACTATAGGTATCTATTACTTTTAAAAATCTTTAAAAACAATACTTGGTGTAGTTTTTTGCTAAAAGTAGTCAACCTTAGATCTACCTACTTAAATTACAGAGGATATTCCATTAAAACAAAAAGAAAAAGAAATAATTTTGACAATGTACACTAGGTATGTACGTACCTACCTAAGCTAAAATCATTTTTCAAACTCTAGACAAAACAACTCCAAAAATGAAATATTATCCCAATTTCTATTAAAATGGTCAAAATACTTCTACCCCTTGCCGCTAATAACACCGAACCACCGAACTACTGACGGGTGAAAAAAAGAAAAACAAATCACTGGCAATTTAAAATCCATTGTCTGAGTTTAAAAAGAGAACACGTGGCCAAGGAATGTTGAAACGAATTTGGGCTACCAACAACCGATACGCATGTAAAGTGTTATTTAAAATTGAACACTACCAATTTGTAATTAAGACATCTTTTTTATTACTTCCTTTTAAGAATTGTTACATCTTTTGGTAATTGATTCAAAATATCGACTTCCTTTTTACGTGCATACTTAATCTAAATTTAAATATCAGAGTTATTAGTTTTGGAATGCCATATAAATTATTGTTCAGTGTATGTACACTAATAATAATAAGAAGTAAAGAAGTATTAAAGGCGATACCTAGTCTAATTTATACCGAAGCTCTAATTTATTTTAATGTTTTAAATGAGATTTTTGTTACGTAATATCCTGTTCTTTCTTGATTAAAACTATAGGATAAGATACTCCGTCCGACTGCCCATTATCAAGACTCCTACCTGTCCAATTCACAGAATTAAGGTCATAGCACATTTCACCAACTCAACGTCGACTCCACTCCAACTCCACTTACACCATTGAAATGTAAGCTTTAATTTCAACACATAAGTTGAAAGTCTACGAGGCGTAGCCAACGCGTCGTCCTCGCGTTTTTCACCTATTGACTGTCACCGACCCGTTTGCCACTCGGTGTCGACGCGTTGCCGACGAGTCGACGATAAGTCAGCCACGAGTCCCTGATAAGTCGGCCACGAGTCGGCAACGAGCTTAGGTACAGCTAGCGGGCAATATTCCCCTTCCGTATTTCTTTCTCTCAACATAAATCATGAACCCATGTTCTGTCTTCTGTTCCTGCCACTTTTTTTCATTGAGTATTATCGCTATTATTGCCAGTTCTTGTCATGTGAAGCAAGTAAATAAGTACGCCTGCCCTGGATAAAATTCAAATAACGACTGTTTGTGACCGACGAGTTGCCCTAGTCGACGACCCATTGATACCGAATCGATCGTTGGAGTTGGAACGGTGTTGGATCGGCGCGCGGCGTTGAGTTGGAGTAACTAATGTGCTATGACCTTTACACTACACTCGCAAATCATTACGAGATGACTCAAAATCAATTATACTTAAGATTTCGAATCGAAAAATAAGCTTTATCACAATAGTAATATTTGATACCTTATTACATTTTCATATTTTCAGTGACAGACTTAAACTAAACTGCATTTTATGCAAAAGAGTCAACTCGAGAATTGAGGCGCGAACTCTAGCGTCCGCGTCGTAGCGTGATCTTGCGCAATCAAGATTTTTATTTTTTATTTCTTTTCTCAAAAAAGTTTTGAGACCGAAGGTTGCCCATAATAACCTAATAACCCCTTTCTTACGAGAACTACACTAATAAAGCTCACGTCTTGGGCTTTTTCTTTCGTTCTAACTATGGTCCACTGTTTTACCTTTTTTTTTAAAAAATTGTCATGTATTAATTCGCGAGTTGTTCGCATTATTGCGATCACTTTTTTAACTTAAAAAGATGCACATTCTTATAGGTATGTACACAGACAACTCTAACAGAAAAATATAATTATTATATTATGAGCTCGTAGAGCACCTGGCGCAGTGGTTACTGACTTATCGCGCAATGGTTGGACCCGGAATGGATGACCAAAAATATTATTATTATCTTAAGCGCCTCTGGCGTGCTTCGGAAGGCACAGGTCCTAAGCACAGAATTTGAATCCGATTCCGTTTCCGACGGTTTGTGAATCAGGGGGGAACCTACCAATCAGAATATATTGGGCCCGGTGGTTGCTCATGGCCCGTTCTCCATCCATCCGCAAGGATGGCATAATTATGTCCCAGCAGTAGTGGGGTGGGGACATTGTATGTAATGGATGTTGATGATGACTAAAAATTATTAACATTACATAGGTTCTTAGTTACCTTCCTCCTGTAGTTGTTACATACCTACAATGCATCTATACGACGACGTCGAAGACGTATTAAACATTTATTACCTACAATACCTCAAATGTTACGAAATTTTAATGAAAGCCAAACCAGCAAACATCAGCACCTATCTATTTGCTTTCATAAAATACTAAAGGCTGTAGTTAACTGTTTTATTGACAGTTAATTTTAACCTTCGGCCGATCATTAACCGAACCACAGACTCGAAAATATTTCTAGCCTCGGCCCGTGCCACGCCCGGGGCGGTCAGACTTCATGTAAAAAATACCGATACTAAAAAAAATACACACACACAAACCATATTCGACCATATGTAAAAGACGTAAAGCATTTTCTGCAGTAACTTTTGTCAGTCATAACTTTTTAAAAATTACGCGTAATTCAATGCAACTTGATCTTTACCGCAAAGAGTTTATATTTCATTATTGTCTGTGTAGTGTTTGACGTTTTGTTTTTTCTTATTTCGGCGTTGGCATCGAGCGGTTTATGCCTCATTGTGGCGCGCGCACAGAGGTATTCATTACACCTCAGTGTTTTAGACAGCTCTGATTTATTTGCGTAACGGATCGACTGAAACTTGAATTTGCCTGCGCTCGGAAAACTTATACTTACACTTAAAAATTTGTAAGTATCGCAGTTGTATAAAAACTGCAAAACCTTCACGAGAAGGAGGACAGATTGACTACCTATTTAATATTTTCTTTGCACTTTTTTAAAGTTTTCGAAATTATCTAGGAACAAACGTGGGAGGTACTTACATAGAGTTTTAATCATCTAGCTTTTATTACAAAACTAACTTTTCCTCGGTTTTATCTCAATTTACTAGAGTAGGTAATTGGTACTCTAATAAAATATTTGTCTCGTACCTTATGATATTGTAATACCTTATAATAATATTGTACCTTAAGTCTCGGTTTCAAGGAATTTGAAAATATCATTGTCAGTTATAGCAAAGAATACTATAATTGGTTATAGGTAGGTAGGTATAAATACCAAGTATCAGCCAACGAAGGTAAAAATATGGTATGCCGCATTACTTCGCGATTCCGGCCGAACATACCTGATTCATCCTACTTTCAACCGGGTTGAAAAACTACATTCTTCAAAGCCGTAGCCAAAAAAGCTTTCCAAAAAAACCGATCCAGCTAATCCAAATGTAAGTGGCACCATCACTCCGCCGTAATTGGCCATAATTATCCCGTCACGAGGATCGATCATAAATCAATAGATCCACGAGTGCTCAATGAATGGATCAATAAACGTACACGTAACGCCTCTGCGTAGGAGTGCGGAGTCACGAGCTAGAAATGAATACAGAGTTGCTTTTTTTTTTCTTTATAGTAAAAAGTTTTTAATTTATTCAATTACTTTATTAATTATTGCGCAATGCAGTTGGTGAGGATTTCAGTAGGTACCCCAAGCACGAAAAACTGACGTTCTCGTAGTCCTAATCGTAGGTATTAACTATTTTGTATAAAAACCTGGGGGCCAAGTCTGCTAACTTTAAGTCACAATCGTTTCTCAAATCGTGTTTCAATTGTAGTTCAGTGGTGGTGCTTTTTTAAACACTAGTTACAAGAATTAGGACAGTATGATCATCAGTGTGACCATCAATAGTATTGTGAAAAAAGTACAGAAGGGTACAGGGGCAAAACAAGGAATGTCACAAAACAGATTTTTGTGTAATTTACATTTTAATGTAAGTATATTTGTGAACATTTGTCAAAAGTTTATTTGTATTTACAGCCGATCTTTTTAAAGTAAACTTAGGTTCCTATCAGTAAATTAATAAAAAATAATTATGCAAGACAAAAATAAAAAATAAATTAAAATAAAAAACAAAAAACCTGTTTGTGACATTTCTTGTTTTGCCCCTGTACCCTTCTTACTTGTAACTAGTGTGTAAAAAAGCACTACAACACTACAATTGAAGCACGACTGAGACACGATTGTGACTTAACGTTAGCAGACTTGGCCCCCTGACCTATTTCACATCTTCGGAATCTTCGGAATCGTTTCCGAGAGCGGAATGTATGCACTGTCACTCACTTAAGACAAAGCATATAATTCGAATCCGATTCCATTTCCGACGGTTTGTGAATCAGCCCCCTGATTCACGAACCGTCGAAAACGGAATCGGATTCGAATTCTGCTTTGTCTTTGTCTATTGTATAATGAGTGTCAGAGACAGGGCAAACATTCCGCTGTCTGGAGCGTTTCCGACGGTTCGTGAATCAGGCCTGACCAGCCACCAGTACCCCTAGTGTAAGTTTTTATGTCAAGCAAACGCAAACTATCGCGATTCCGTATTTATGTCAATTTGTATGAAAACTGTATATGCGCGCTACTCGCCTAGAGTAGCGCTAGAGGCGCTGATACAGTTTTCATACAAATTGACATAAATACGGAATCGCGATAGTTTGCGTTTGCTTGACATAAAAACTTACACGATTCACGAGCAGGTGGCAGAACATGGCGCCTATGGTCGTTTATGGAACTAAATTCATTAAAAGGCTTTGCCAGTTTTCGTTTTGGTAGCATTAGTAGGTACGATGACGTTATCAAGGATGACATTTTTTCGTACACAGGGTACTGGCGCAGTGGTGGCCTGCGACGGTTGGTTATAGAATGATGGGTGACCAAAAAAAATATATTACCTATCTCGAGATCCTTCCTGCTTCGAAAGGAACTTTATACCGTTGATCCCAACTGCGTTTGCAGTCGTTAATACCTACGCACCAATCTTCATTGGGCCCGCGTGATAGGTTCTGTAACCCATCTGTTTATGCATCCATAAGGACAGCCTATACCCCAGCAGTGGGACACTAAATGTCTGATGATGATTGCAGTTGGTTGTTCTGAAACCAGTCGAAGCTCTTTTATTTTCCACATAATCAACTCAAGCGTTTTAGTAGCTGATATAGGTACATTGTAAAAAGGAAATAATTTATCCAACATTTATTTAAAAATTTGGTATGTTATTATGATCAGTTGAAAAACTATTTGAGCAGTTATTTAATTTTCGGGTGGTTGTAAATTTAATACAGCAGTAAAACATGTATAGTAATAAAAAGAAAATTTTGCGGTTAATTCATCCTACAATGAAGGCTCAAGTCAGTTTAGATACAAGGTCAATGTGGGGAAGTCCGGCATACTTTTCTAAAATTTAAGTTCAACTGAACTTATTGAATCGAGATACGCTTTCTAAAGTGACTTGTGTCGTCGGAAATTATAGGTAATATATTTATTTACCTATTTTGGTCTTAAAATAGTATGAATTGCAATTATCTTTAGATTTAGATATATGCTATTTTTTAAAACACGGCGTGTAGACCGACTTCCCGTGCAGTTTAGGGTAAGTCCGTCTACTAGCACTATATCCATAACTTGTGAGGCAATATGTATGAAAACAGTTTCTAGCAGTGACGTAAAAGTAGCGTTGAAATGTGTGATTTATGTATTTGTCTATAAGGTTTACATTTCAAAGATAATTGATTTTATTCTATTTTAAGGCAAGTTTATTTTTAATAAAATTGTATGTAGCCAATTTCCTTTTTTTAAAATTAAATACTAAGTAAAACATCATCAAATTGATCAAAATTCATGAAATTTGCTCATAGTCTATAACGGCTGATCGCAGATGAAAACAGAGAAAGAAGAAAAAAAGTAAAACATAAATCTTTATTTCTAATTAAATTTTTATATTCCTACTAAGGTAGATATACGAAGGCGATTCATTACTATCTTACGGTACATAATTATATCCCTAGGGATAACTATATCACGGCTTTATCGTGCAGGTAAAATACGTGCAGCTGAAAAGGTTGACAATATCTGCAATTGAGGCAAGACCGTCATATGACGGACTTGCCTTACGTATGCCAGACGGACTTCTCAACTATTACATTTTGTGGTTAGAAATTTGTTGCAGGTAATAATTACGATACTCAAGCGATATAAATGAATTCATCACCAGAAATAAGTATATGGATCACTAAATGACTTGCGTAATCAAAGAAACTCCAAGAACTCCATTGATTCTCTACTTTTTTTTTAGTTTTTTGAAGAGACGTTACACTCCAGCTTCAAGTACAAAACGCGAAAAAAAAAGGCATACCAATTTCTTTCAACCTAATGATGTTAGCGACGTCTATGATTCTCAGTTCGAACTAGCTCCGTAATACTGTTTTACCGACCGAGGCATAAGAAGCTAGTCATTCAAAAATGGAAGTTATTGGCGCTAGGCGGACTTACCTCCTAGACGGACTTCCCCACATTGACCTCATACCTAGTTCGGCAGTTCACGATGAGCATATAATTATTTCTATTTTTTTTACTTTTTTATTTAAAAAGTTAGAAAGTTAAGTTTACAACATTTAAACTGCATGATTGTAGTAGGTAGGTACCACCTGCCTATTGTTGCTGTTACCTAGGTACTCCTTCGTTTAGAAGCGAAAATTTTCAGAATAACTTTTTATACCTAAGCTTATTTATCAATACGTGTACATAATCATGAATTGCATTAATGTAGAAATATTGTAGGTAGGCACCTACTTACCAATTTATCAAAAGTAGGAAAAATATATTTTTATTGATTGTGTTTTATCTATCTATCACTAAGTAGGTGTTTTGTTTTGTTCTAGGTAAGCTGTGACAACAAATCTTATGATATTTACGTAGTCAACGTAGTGTATGTGAGTGCAACATAATATTTTCTAAATAAACAAAAATGACTTTTCGTTGTGTTCCTACGTTTCAAGCAAGTAACGACAGCAATGCCACCTGGGTAAGTTTTTGTGTACTATTTTAGTATTGCCACTCGCTTATAGATGGCGCAGTAACTGTTTTTCACATACCATCTTTATTTTCATAAAATATGAAATATTTTAATCTCATTACTGGTAACTTAATAATATTCAAATTTATTTAAATTACTTCTTTTTATTTATCTTTGTGTACAAAGTGGTTTTTGTTTTTGGTAAAAAAAGCACAAAGTAGGTACGCGGCGCGCTCCGGAGGTAAAAGTTACACAGCGCCATCTACACGGTTCTTTCAAAACTACAAAGAGCACGCTTTCATAATCCCTGAGACAACTTCCGCTACTGACTACTAGATGGCGCTACAATAGTAACAATGTAGAGCTTCTTGATTTGTTATTACAAAAGGTAGAGTCGCTATAATCTGATCAAATAATATGTAATCATTATATAAATCACTAATTCTCTGCTAATTCTATTGTGAAATACTGTAAGTTCGATTCACGTCTGAATAGAAAAATAAAAAAAAATATGGCTAGACTTGTACCTAAGCCTTTTCACGAAAAAAATATTATGACCACCTTCGTAGAAGAGTAGCACAGTTTTGTGGTTTCAACTTCGAGGTTTCAAGTTCAGCTTCTGACCGTCATCATTGCAAAAATCAATTTCCTATATTGTGTCTAGGTCTAATACATAGGTATGTTCGTGATACCGTCTTCTCCATAACCCTAGTAGTTAGGTAGGCACCTATTTTAAGATTGAAATGAGGAACATAGATTTTTATTTTTAGGTAGGTACAATGCCGGTATTGAATGAAAAAAATACTGAATCTATCTGTTAATATTAAATGGGAAATCATAAATTTAACATTAATATAATATTTTGTTAATATCGCCTAAAATACTGAAATGCAGTGTGCCATACGTTATTAGCATCCCATACATTTGTATTGTGACTTGCACATAATCTACCTACCACCAACTATCGCACATAACATGTCACACAAAACAAATGACTACCAGTCTCCGCGACGGACGTAGGATACCAGTAGTTGTATGTTCCTTTATTTCAAACCTGGGGTGGGGGCCAAGTCTGCTAATGTTAAGTCATAATCGTGTTTCAATCGTGTTCCAATTGCAGTGCTTTTTACACACTAGTTACATAAAAGAATTTATGACAGTATGATGTGATTTAAATGTAGTGTGTGGTGTGACCATCAGAAGTATTGTGAAAAAAGTACACATTTCTTGTAAGTAGTGTTTAAAAAAGCACTACAATCGAACTACGATTGAGACACGATTATGACTTAACGTTACCAGGCTTGGTCCCCTGGCTTAAACTTTTTTAATACGGGAATAAATATAAAACAAAATTAAAAAAAAAAAAAATCATTTACACTACCTACTACTTTAACAGTAGGTAACTGATGTTTAGTGTTAGAGTTGAAAATCCCTTTCGACTAATCCTCACCAATGGGAATTTATATTTTGTTTTCAGAAATAGCCACAATTATGTAAATAAGCTTAGATTAGTGCTTAGAATCGAACTTCTAGTTAAGTATAGTTAGACTAGACATTCGTCAGGGACATCAAATGACGACATTTGATGATATCATCATTGACGTTTCGATATTAATGAATGACGCTGGCATTGTGGCCAGTTGGCCACCCAGCGTCTGGGCTGAATGTACCGTTATTCTGTTTGACGTTTTATTTATCGCTTTGTGAGGAGAGTACCTAATTATAAAATGGCTCTTTTTGGTGAACTACTGATAAATTTACTTTTCTATTAATTTTTTATAATTATAATGTAAAAAGGATTTGCTGATATGAGTCATAATGACCGACCTTTTATACAAAGTTGGAATACTGATAGTACCTATTTATTATGTGGTACAAGTAAGTGCGTACGCGCCGCGCCCGGTCACACAGCAGAGAATCGAACCCACTTGACATGTCCGCGCTGACGCTGACCTGACACCCACGCGACCGCATCGGGGACACTCCACTTCAGATACTAGTTTAGTTAGTTACACTTCTGACAGATCATAAACGGTACGCAGCTAAGTAAAAGTGTTCCTCAATACAAGCGCGGGTTACCTATATGATCGAAGCATATCCTACACAATTTCTGTTGTTCAGTTTTGGGAAACAAAAAAAAATCGTTCTTTTCTCTTTTCAAAGCTTTTGATTTTTTTATAATGACCAAGCAGCCGTTGAAAAGTATAAAATGTATGATCAAAAAATACCTCATACTCTATGACATTTGTATATTATAATCATTTTATTTACACACAAAACTATCTAACCGGAGTTACCGGAGAGTTCAAATAAAAAAATAAGTAAACTAAATAATCAAAAAGCCACATCTAAAATATTTATCAGCGTGAATCAAATCGCTTGGGTGTGTACAGTACCTATGTATTTGAGAATACCCACTATCAGATATTGCCTATGACCAAAACGAAAATCATTTATGCCCAATCACATATGCCAGGAGAAAAAGTACACTTCTAATCTAAACCCTATTGTCTTACAAGTATATAAAAAGTAATGATTGTGGCTTATGTTTGGGTGCCGAGCGGAGCGTGGGCGCAAGCGGATTGTTATACTATTGTAAGGATAACGACCAAGTGAAGTGATTGATAGGGCATTGTAATAATGAAAAATAATGCCCATTATGAAAGGGCAATTTGATAACAATAATTATTGAAATAATCAAATCGACCGGGCATTATTTATAATGTTTGTAGAGTATTTAAAACCAGGTTTTATTTGAAAAAATGTTTCTACAGTTCTTTGTTAATACAGCGTGCTGGAATAATAGCATAATCGATAAATCACCTACGGTCCAATAAACTACAATGAACCTAAGGTTGATTGAACTAATGGACTATTCAACTACTGTTGATAGGTGCGAGGGAGGGAGGGTGTCACGACGAGCATGTTAGGTTTACATGAACCAACCACAAGAGCCGAGCAAGCGAAGCGAGCGTGACGCGCCAGTGCAGCGGCCAGCGAAGCGCCAGGAAATAGACCCCTTTTCTCAGTTGGTTCTGGCGCTTCGCCCTCCGCTTAGTCCATAACAGATACAATACATGGTATAAATAAAATTGTACTATATTTTTAAAACTCTTACTATTGTTGGGAAAGTAACTTTGTAGCTTTTCACTAATGAGCCTCTGAAATAAAGATGAATGTAATGTATAGGTAATAGTGGATCTGGTAAAAATTTGGATATTGCACCGTATCTCAGCATGGTCATATCACGCACTCGCCTCGGCCAAACTGGGTATGAGAGGAACAAATGCTACCTATTAATTCGCACGCCGGCGGACAGAGCGGCCAGCTTTTGCAATACCCGCTCCGCTCATGCCCTCCCCTCGCTCCACTCATGCCTTCCCCCGCTCCGCTCATGAACGTATTTCAGTGTTAGCGCGCACACGCCGCCCAACCAAACTGGATATGAGAGGAACAATGTTATAGATTCGCGCGCCGCCGCCGACGCCGGACACAGCGGCAAGCTTTTGCTCTCGTATATTTACAGAATACAGATAAAACACTACGCTTTGTAGTATGCACAAAGATTTTTTTATTTTCTATGTCATATATGTCTCATTTAACCTTCGATCAACAATAACACCTTTTAACATTGTGAATGTAATAAAAGCTAACATACCAAAAACATGCATAAAACGTTTGTTACTGAATTAAATAGATTATTCTAACATATTTTTCTTGAATTCCTCTTATCCAGCCCAGCCGGCCGGCATTGTTAGATGTAAAATGCGATAATTTACGTATGCCAAAACTGATAGACTCGAGGCACCCCGAATACCATGACACTTCATGTCTGCAAGCAATGTATTGAGTTTAATTGAGTGGCCGTATTTTCGAAGCCGGTGGTTGGTGGTATCAATGAGCTTTTGAAGCTGGTGGTTGGTGGTGTCAATAAGCTTTTGAAGCTGGTGGTTGGTGGTATCAATAAGCGCGGTCATTAATCTACGAGAACATAAAAAAGCTTTTAATTTCTCAAAGCTCCAGAGAGTATCTATCGAAACTAATTTAAGGGAACGAGTAAAAATATATAAGTAGAGTGTGTCAGATAACTCTGCACGTGCCTGGCGCGTTTTTGGCGCTAGTTACAGTTCATTTACAGTTTAGTTCCAGATTTTGTCACCTGCCAAGTTTACTGCGGAATTTATACTGCAAAAGCTCCAAAGAGTACCGAAAGCTTTCTTCATAATTTATCTGTGGTTCTCGCGTGTGCTTCTTTCTCCCCATCCTTGTCGCGTCTCGGCCGTCTCGCGCCCACTCCATGTGATAGCCTCGAGCGACGCGCGCCGCTCACGTGGCCAGCGCGGGAAAACGACGCGAATTTAAATTACGAAATTTGTAAAATTAAAAAGTGAATAAGGTCCATACATTTTTAGGTTGTTTTGTGTTTTTTAAAGCTGGTTTAAGTGTGTTTTTTTAATTCAATTGTATTGTTCATAGTTTAGTGTGAATCAAAATTTATATAAACTTTTTTAGGGACGTAGAACTGTCAAATTTAAGTGAAAATATTTTTGTATTGACGTAAGAGAAATTATAAAGAACCAATCTAACGATACAATACAATCCAGCCCAAGATAATCACATATTGGACGTGACGTTCATCGATTTCCTATACCATCAATAACGGGGCAAGTAAACAATAACATTATTTGCTGTCCGACAGAGACAGAGCTACACGTTAAAGCAGTACAGACAACAAATCATCGATCTAAAGAAAATAGAATTCTCATACGAAATGTAATGGCGGTACAATAATCGTGTAAAAGTTCACGATAGTTGACCAACGCTGCGGTAACAATACACAAGGACCAACATAAGTTGAACTTTTACAAATCGATTTTTGAAGGGGCTAGTTCAAATAGAGGTTCTAGGTTGAATGGCTATAGCGGTCATCTAGAGATAATCATCTCCCGATGATTTACGCCGTGTTAAACCGACAATGGTCCGAGATAACCTCTCGATCACAATGTGACCAATTAGGTTCCTCATACAACTTTCGCCTCTCGGTATGATGACCAAAATGAACGGGCCCAGCCTGCCGGATGTGACCGGCCAACTCGCGGTCGAAGACATTTTCAACTTCACCGATAAAAGGAAAAAGCCGCTTACAGATTTGAATCAAATTAAAAAAGCAAACGACGAATTTAACAACAATAATGAAAAACTGGAAACAACAAAGAATAAATGTGGGAAAAATAACATACCTTACGTAACTACAGAATTAAATATTAATATAGAAAAAGATTCTAATAAAACAATTCGTTTGGAACTACGCCATCTAGCCACGGACAATAATTTGGAATTTAAAGATGGTACTGAGGAAAGTCCTGCCATAGATGATGCAGATATTGATGATTATCAGTTGAAAGGGGATGTACGAATGGATGGTGATGAGAAAGGCAACGAGGCGAGTCAAGATGAGGAGTACGGGAGTGAGAATCAAATTGAAAACGTAAGTGTATTGAACGTTATCCTTTTGTTTCAGCTGTATAACAACTTCTGCTTCTACCCCAAAAGAAAAGACTACAAAAAACACATTGCAACCGAGTAGAAATATGCGTTATCACGAGTACCGTACCGCACAATCGGATCCGTGTTCTCATGTAAACTGTCAATAAATAAGTTTTTAGTAAAAATTTAATTTTCCTGACAAGGTTTTTTGCCGACAGTACTTAAATATTGTATTGTCATCTAAACCAAACCCGTATACAAAATTTCAGCTCCATCGGACACTGGGAAGTGGGTCAAATTAAGCTTACAAGATTTGTCCCCCACATAATTAACTCTTAACTAACTAACTAACTAACATGGCAAGTTCCTAAAAAGCTTGTAATCACGTTATGTAAGAACTTCCTAATAAAAAAAATAAGTTCTTTTCTTTTTTAGGTATTTGTAAATTAATCTGGAGAGTTCTCCGAATTAATTGAAGATATCACTCGCGCTATCAAGACGAATCTAAAATCCTTCAAACCGTTTAAGCTGTAGCAGGGAAGACAGAAAGCTACATACTACCTACATACTCTCAAAAAACATAACCTTCCTCGTGTCGCAGTCGGGTAAAATTTAATTTACTTTAAGTACACCCATTATTTTAAGCATTTTTTCATCATATTTCGTTTTTGTTCAATAAATTAAAACAAATAAGGTAACATAGTCGTTTGAGTATGGAAATATTGATACGAGCTCATTCTCAACCTAAGATATTACGCGTGCATGTAAATGAGTCGTATATAAACGGCCATGCGGCCTTTTCTTTCAAAGTCAGGCAAGAGACTGACTAACATGTGAAGGGTTCCGTCCTTTATATTTAACTATAGTGATCCACCTGGGGGCCGATTCTCAGGCAATCGAGAAAAGTTCAATTTAATTATAAGCTCCAAATTCAAATATAACACAGTTTGCGTATTGTACGAATTTCACAACCGAAAAAGTTCGATCGAAAAGCAGTCGAACGCTACGAGTGGTACAGACCAATAGATGTTCGTATACGAACTTAGCTGTCAAAATGAATTTGTTGACATGTGGGACAGTTTAGTTTGTTTGAAACGTTCTAACTTTTCAATAGAAACCACAAACAAAATGTTCGACATACGAATTACCACACTGAAAAAGTTCGAATGCCTGAGAATCGGGCCCCTGCTCTGCAATATCTGAAGGGATTGGCGCAATAGATGTTAGTTGAAATACGCAGTTGTTCGGTTAAAACAGAGTTATTTAATGAGGCTTACACACACTGCCTTCCTTTCTCTATATAGGGAAAAAGCTAAGTGTAAGTTATGCGTAGTACACACACTACACCGTGTATAGCTTTTTGGATTATACTGCAGGGTTATTAAGAAAACACCAATAACCTCGCCCGCAGTAAGTAGATTACTAACAAAATAAACAACATCGTTTGTTCTTAGACTTTTCCGAAAAAAGTCAAATAAATTTTGACTTTCCAATTTCCATACAAATGTCCGAACAGCTGATCGAGTTTGGTTTGAAAAGTCGAATTTTTTCGTTTTTTTGGAAAGTCTTAGAACAAACGTTGTTTCATAATATTATGATTCTTCACGGTACTGAATAATTGTTATTATACGCAGAAAAAGGTCACGAATGTTACGATTTTACGTAAAAATGACAGGAACGGATAAAACGCTCTTGTTTTCTCGTCCGTTTTTACACTCCAACCGTTATTGTTGATCGAAGTTATGATATTAGAAATCTACTCTTGCGTGGTTGTTAGGATAATTTTAAACAGTTCACCAAAAATTGCTGAGTCGCACACCTAAAATACAGATTGATTGATACCTACAGATTGTTATAGATGTACCTACATTTTGCATTTTTAACCGACTTCAAAAATTGAAAAGGAGGAGGTTATCTAGGTATTCGTCGCGTAAAGTTTTTTTTTTATATTTATGTAGACCGATTACTCGAAGACGGCTGAACCGATTTAAATAGTTCAAACGTTATAACATCAGGTTTTTTCCCAAGTTGGTCCCATTTTTTGAAATTTTGAAATCGGTTCAGTAGTTTTCAGGAAATCTTGAAAATACTGTCATTTTCGTTACGACTTTATGTCAATTTATTACTTCTATCTTCTATCTTTAGGCATAACTCCTTTGTTTATAAACCGATTTCGATGATTCTTGTTTTATTGGAAAGGGGATACCTCAAGGTATTTTAACCGACTTCAAAAAAGGAGGTTCTCAGTTTGATCACATACCTATTTACCAGAATACACGTAAATTGCCTGCATGATGCACTAAAAAGAGTGAAATAAAAATTGTTTTAAAAAAAAACCGCCTTCAAAAAAATGACATCAATTTAAAAAGTAAGAAATAATCCCTCACCAAATAACGTAAGTACTTTGAAGTCGGGCAGGTTTTAACAAAAACAACAAAAAATTGTACATGTTTCACGCCCGACTTCAAAGTACTTACGATATTTGGTGAGGGATTATTTCTTACTTTTTTAATTGATGTCATTTTTTTGAAGGCGGTTTTTTAGATGTGCATTTCAGTATTTTTGTTTTATTTTTCAATTCCAAATATAGCACATACATAGCTATAGGTAGGTACGGGTCAAACTTAAAAACCCCCTTCTTTTTTAAAATGCGTTAAAAATTTACCTTTTAACGGACTTCAAAAAAGAAGGTTTATAAGTTAAAAACTTGCGAGTGGCTTATTATTATGCTACCAAGTTATTGCGAATATAGGAGATCGAGATCTAAATAGATCTAAAGAATAAGTCTGAAAAAAAATTAGCGAGACGCCATCGCCGCGCCCGCCGTTAGGTTGTTTTTCACACGCAAATACATCAAAATTTCATCAGTCTTTCAAAATATTTACCAAAATTCATTCTCTTCATATTGACAAAAGCGTATCAATATTATATTTCCTTTTATGGAGGTCGGTTAAAATGAGTTTCCTTTTTTTCTTTTATGGAACAAAACCATAAATAAGATGCAAGTTTTATGCACCTGCACTGCATTGCACTTACTTTCCGTTACAATTTCATCATGACATTTACTTTATTAATGATATGCTGTAAATTTAAACGTATTATGTCATAGCGATGTGAAAACGTGTTTTTACTTTTGACAATAATTTGCAAGTATTGAATCTTTGTATAAATCCTTTTGCATCATTAATATTACATAATTAAATTTGTCTAAGCCTGGTTTGGTGATTATAATTAATAACTACATACCTCTTCATTCGAAATATCAACTCATACCTGAACATAATACATTGACTCAATGTAGGTAATACCAAAGATAACTTAAGAGACATTTAAAAAAAACAACCCATGTTATAGTAACCATTACGAATTACGATGAAATACACTTTAGAATCAAGATTTAAAAAAAAACATTTGCGACAAAAAAATTCTTGCTGTTTAAAGCCATGTTAAAGTTTTTGCAACGGTGCCCCTAACACCCTGTATAAAATTGAGTTGCAATTTGTTACGAGTATCCGTATTAAATCTTTACATATCAGTGTGGAGCCCATGGCGTAGTGGTTAACGCGTGCGATCAACTTTCGCAACGGCCGGTCACCGAATGGGTGACCAAAAATTTATTATCTCGAGCTCCTCCGTGCTCCAGTAGGCACGTTAAGTCGTTGGTCCTAGTCATTAATCCATCCGGATTGGGCCCACGTGGTGGGGTCTTACAATGGCTGATGATGAAATAACAGTATCGTGTGATTTTTACATTAAAATTTATGACGCTGGCATGGTGTAAAAAGTAACGTGCATCTAATGTCTAAGGTGAAACCCATGCACAATTGTAACGATCGATAGGTTTTATTTACACAATACACATTAAAATAAAAATGTTTTCTGTTTATGCATCTTGCCATTGCAAAATTTACGGTTCCGTCAATATACTTGGTAACCGCTTTACTCGGTACTCGTCGTGTAAGTTTGTCAACTCGCAAACGCGATAGTAATGTTTGAGTAACGTCGTACATTTTGACATATGGGTCGTAACCACAGAACCCGGAAAGTCGCAACGATAAAGAAATAGAGAAGTTTGCACATTGACAGTACTTACGTACAGTGGTCGTAACGATAAAGGAATAGAATATTCTTAAGGCAAACTTAAAGTTTTCACATTGACAGTACTTACGTACAGTACAGTACCCGTAGTGTACCTACTACTACTACTACTAGTAGTACTACCAGAAGCACGAAAAACTTTTTTAAACGATTCTTATTCGACACGGACTTAGCGTTTAAGTGTGGTGTGGTGCTGTTCCTCAGACAATGGTACAGTTGATATCGTGCCCTGCGTGTCCAACCAGCTGCACGCGGGAAGACCTAATGGAGGCTACCAATGCTGCGATTCGCGTAGCTGAATTTGGGCCCGATACCATCCATCAAAATGCTATCAATTTCCATTTTTAGGGTTCCGTAGCCGAATGGCAAAAAACGGAAACCTAATGGTCATAGATTCGTCATGTCTGTCTGTCTGTCTATCCGTCCGTCCGTATGCCACAGCCACTTTGTTCCAAAACTATAAAAACTACACATTTGAAACTTGGTAGGTACGATTTTAATACAAGAATCAAAAAATATAAGGGCTCCCCTTATATTTTTATGGATATGAAATACCTACATCTACATGAAACTGAAATTCAAAAATATGTTTTTAAACAAACATATTCGTGTGGGTTCTCTATAGATGGTCTTTAAAAATTACATAAAAAATTGCTGTAGATCTTAATAAAAATTTCAACGAAAACTTGTGTTTGTTTTTCGTGCTTGGGGTACTGTTATTAATGTAGGTAACTAGTATTTTATTTCAATTACAAAATCTGTCATGGGCTTGTATTAGTATTAGTAAATTGAACTTAAAGACTTTCTTTCACGTACGTCATGAATTTTGGAAGCTCAATGTATAGAGTTTGAAAATATTTTGAATGTAGTAGTTGTTAAGGCTATAGTATCGCAATATATCATTGTCGTTAAAAATACAATGGCGAGATGTTGGTCCAACGGGTCATATATTATTGTTATACCGTTTCTCTATCGATGGTGTAAGTAGGTACTACGAGTTCTCGACGCGAACATGTTTTATATGAAAGGCAGAAATTCACTCACTCGATAGACATAACCAGGATTTAAATACTTTAGAATTTTGACAATCGATTAAGATGAAATAATTGCTATTTATTGCTATAAAATAGAATAGAAAAACTTTTATTGGGCAGGGGTACCAGGACATACAAAATAATTAGTTAAATATAAACAATGAAATTAAACTAAAAAGAGACTATGCTAACGACTGAAAGGAGGCTGTTAAGTAGAGATTTGAGACTATTATACCAGAGTATTTTTTTTCTTCTTCTGTGATTATACTAATGATGTTTCTCCGATTTTGAAATGAGACGTTTCGGACAACAAGGAGGCCGGTAACAAAAGATTTGAGACAATTAGAACGTTGTTCTAAATTTCAAATGAGGTTTTTTGCTATTCTTTTCTTTAAAATCGCTTTTTAACAAATATTCACGTAACGAAACTCCAATCGAGAATCTGTAGTATCACATGAAGCTCGTGAAATGACTAGATAGAGGCGTGAGCGCGTGGGCGGCAGTGGTCACCGACCATAAACACAAGACGGGGCGCTAACGACTCAAAGGAGGCCAATAAGTAGAGATTTTAGACTGTTATAATGATATCCCTCTGATTTTGAAATGAGACGTTTCCAACTGCAAGGAGGCCGGTATCAAAAGATTTGAGACAATTAGAACGTTGTTCTTATTTTATTTTTTGCTATTCTTTTTTTAACAAGTATTCACGTATCGTAACTCCAATCGAGAGTCTGTAGTATCACATGAAGCTCGTGAAATGACTAGATAGAGGCGTGAGCGCGTGGGCGGCTGTGGTCACCGACCATAGACACGAGACGACGCTAACGACTCAAAGGAGGCTATTAACTGAAGATATTAGACCATTTTAATGAGGTTCCTCCTATTTGACGATTCGACCTCCATGTTCGAGTGGTGTACGCACGGGTTTTCAAGGTGCCACTATCTCTAGAGGTTCCATTTTCGATTCCCGGTCGGGTAAATGTTAAAAAACAAACTTTTCAATATTTCCTCGGGTCTGGCTGAGTGTATGTGGTAATACCCGTCGTTGTTTCCAATTTCCAGAATACTAGTGCTCAAGCCATTAAAGGTAGTTTGGTATTGGTATTGGAACAAAGTATGTGATAATATGTTGTCCAATATTTGTTTATTATTGATTAATTTTGAAATGAGACATTTTCGACTGCAAGAAGGCCATTAAGGACAGATATCCATTTTACAAAGTTGCGATTTCAAACACGTTGTCTAAAGAAATGCACTTCCTACTTAACAAAGTTGTCTGGTAAAATGTTAATTCTTATTAGGAAAAAAAATAGGTAACAATGTTACTAGTGAGCGCCACAAAAGAAGCCCCGCAGAAACAGATATGGAACCGTGTCGAAGTGGTTAGCGCGCTCGTCCTGCAATCGTTGAAGTTAAGCAACGGTCGGTCACGGGATGGGTGACCAAAATTTACTGTCTCGAGCTCCTCCGTGCTTCAGAAGGCAGTTAAGCCGATGATCCCGGCTGGGTTTGCAGTCGTTAACCAATCCGCATTGGGCCCGTGTGTTGGGTCATGTCTAGTGTATGTGGTCTAGTGGTTCATACCACGGATTTCAGACTCAGAGGTCCCGGGTTCGATTCCCAGTGGAGGTACATATTGCATTCGGTTTGGTTGGTGGTAGGACTTGTTCTTAGTCCGCCTGGCTAGCAACCACCATCTTATCTAAGTCTGACGCCTTAACAATGATTTTTTCAGCATTATTGTGTTCCGGCAGTTAGAGATAAGATAGCCAAGTTCCTCAGTGATTGAGGATTCCGGGAGTAGTGCGCTTCCACCTTTAGCCTTATCACCACTTAACATCAGGTGTGATGAAAGTTAAGTGCTACCCCGTTGTGAATAAAAAAATAAAAAAATTGATATAAGGAAGGCCTGTGCCCCAGCAGTGGGGACTTATAATGGCTTATGATGATGACGCAAAAAAAAGATTAAAAATGATTTCCGTAACCAATATTGACAAAACCGACTGGTGATTCGCTTCACACATTCCGCATCGCCACAAAAGCACACTTGACACATTTCTCGGGGTCAACACACCGTATATATTAAACAAACCGAACAAATGAATTCGAAAAATAGTCACTAATTGACGTATAGATCTCAACTATGGAATCAAATAATACAGTAAATTGGTATAGAATAGAATACTAGCCTTTGAACAAAGGCCGTCTAACAAAAACCACTGTAATAATAATATATAAATAAATAAAATACATTGTTCCAATACCAAACTGTAGAAGCTTGAGCACTAGTAGGTAAGTATTTATTTATTTTCTATTGGGAAACAAACAGCCTTAAGTATTACCTACATAATTTATAACTTAAAGGAGATGGTATCAAAATTGACCCAGAAATCGATACGAACGAACTGTATGCCAATCGATTGCTTAGAAAGAGTGAAATAACCCTACCCAAGTCGCAGACCCCAAATCCAATGGGGTATCGGGGCTATGGGCTGACAAAATCTGCACGAAAAATCATTACTTATCTAAATAAGTTTTTTCTTAATACCAAAATCATTTATGCTGGCGTTGTACTGACTGACACACTGATGACACTATAGAAGCTATCGATATTAAAGTCACTAAAAATAATATTGGTAATACCTAGTTCTAAAATCACATCTCACTTAAAGTAGTAGAGTTACCTAACGTGTAGCTGAAACGTGCTGCCGACTGTACACCAATATTATTTTTAGTGTCTCTAATATCGGTAGTTTCTATAGTGTCATCAGTGTACTAATATTAAGAAAATTTAAGGATTAATTCATCACAAAAAATCATTATCTACTAAGGTAGATAATGGATTTTCGTGCATATTTTGTCAGCCCATATCTTCCATAGCTTCGATACCCCATTGATTTGGGGTCTGTAACTTGGGTAGAGTTATTTCACTCGTTCTAAGCAATCGATTGGCATACTTCGTTCGTATCGATTTCTGGGTTTTTTATTCATACATTTTGGACCTTGTCCTTTGCCTAAAAAGTTTCCACTTATAATAATTTACAATATAGCCGTTAAGTACAAACTAAAGTAAATATTACACTGTTACCAGTTATAATCATTACAAGCACACACAAGCGAGGATTAGAATTTTACACAGTTTTTAGTTCTGATTTTAATTTCAAAAGCTTAATATTGAAGATATCAATTCTACTATATTTTTTATTATAAGTATCTAAAGTTCTTGGAATAAATCGATTCTTTGCTTAATTTGTACGACACCAAGGAACCGAAAAAGTATTTCAAGAACGCAGTGATCAGTGATTCAGTGCATTGGAAACAACAACTTTAGTATTGGAAACAACGACGGGTCTTACCACAAACACCCAGACCCGAGAAAATATTGAAAGGTTCGTTTTCAATATTTCAGTCGAACCCGGGACCTCTAGAGATATAGCGGCACCTTGAAAACTGGTGCGTACATCACTCGGCCATGCATGGAGGTCGTCAAACTAGCGTTCTGCTTGTGACTCTGTCCGCGTGGGATTCAGTTTTTTTTATTCACATCGGCATAACACTTACCTACCCTTCTCACACCTGTCCTGACGTTAAGTTAAGATAAGGCTGAAGGTGGAAGCGCACTACTCCCGGAATCCTCGACCACTGAGGAACTGGCTATCTTATCTCGAACAACCGTGACCCAACAATGCCGAAAACATCGTTGTAATGGCGTCAGACAAAAATAAGATGGTGGTAGCTTATCCAGTTGGACTTAAAACAAGTCCTCACCAACCAAACCGAATACAATATCTACCTACCCCCACCGGGAATCGAACCCGGGACCTCTGGGTCTGAAACCTGTGGTGTGAACCACTAGACCACAGTTTACTCAAGTCACAGCTGTGCGACCTCATTATATAAAAAAAAACAAATCTGTCATCGGATGTTTAAAAAATAATGGTATTTTGCTCATTATATGTCACCGAATGTAACATAACTAATGTTATTTTTCAACTTTCACCACAGCAGCTAGGGCTTGATCGAGCAATCAATTCATCTATTGTGCGAGTGCGGTGTCACGCAGTTTTATCTTTTAATTGGCGGTCCAGTATCGCGGTGGCATAATTATATTGCAGTGTGACTACGAAGACTTTGAAGTTGACTCTTTTTCGGTGTAGGTAATTTAGAACTGTAAGGTCATACGTAGGATAGGTCATAGGAACCAGTATGTGTCTAGCGTGCTCGGCTTGCGATTGTGGCGGTAAATTAACTTTACTCTTATTACTAGCCTTTCGCCCGCAGCTTCGCCCGCGTGGACTACACGAGACGTTACCCCGCAAGGAGCCCTGTGCCTTAGCAGTGGGCACATTATAGCTGTTGATGGTGGTATCATACATTAACAACATTGATATAATTCTGAGATAAGAAACTTATAAGCTCTTGTTTGTGATTTGGATATCAGCCGGCCTAGCATGAGCGGCTTTTACCACGCGATATGATATAGCACGTCATGCTATATCACTTGCTTACCCCACTAAGGTGTAAGAAAGACAGCATGACGTGCTATTATGATATCTTATAATATTACCTATTATAATACGCGATATGTCGCGTGATATAATGATGGTCATGCTAGGCAGGCAGAGCAGAACCAACTCCGCGCCGATACCAGGAGTACTTAAATGGCTAGATATTATAGAGTTTAATTTATTTTATATAAAGATCAAACACGAATCCAGTTAAACACTTTGCAAACATAGTATACTTACCTATTATCATTAGCACAAAGCTATTTCAGAACAGGTTTTTTATTAATTTATTGCCTAGGTAACTATGTTGCATATGATGACATTACCATTACTAAGTTTAATTAATAATACCATTGCTTATAGCCGTTTTCATCAAAACTATGAATCGCCTAAGTCTTTGCTTAACTACTACCTACTACTGAGTGTAAGCGACGTTTTCAAGCCAGGTGCCGAGTTAACTTGTTCGGGTAGTAGTTAAGCAAAGACTTAGGCAATCATAAGTTTTGGTGAAAACGGCCATTAAAGTCTCAAGTCCAATGTGCCAGTAGTCTCGCTCCATACAAATTTCGACAGCCGTGGCCGTTACGTATCACATACGAACGTACCGACATACGACGCATACTTGTTCATACTTATAGAAAGTTGCTCCCAAATCAGCCGAGTTGTCAACATTACTCAATACTTGGACCTCTGTACCACATTCGCATCTTGTAATCTCGTTACAAACTTATTATTCAAAATTCAATCCAATTTCGAAAGAAATAAAGCTCATTTTTTTGTTTTACATACCTGTTGGGTTCGCGACTTCGAGAATGTCATTTGAATATAATAAACGGCTGTGTGTAACGCTGGGATTAAGTAAGTAATAGAGTCGTTAATGAATGACACTGTTTTATTGAAAGATTGCATAGTTAATCTGACACTGAAACTACACAACTAATTAAAAAAAAAAACTGTTCGCCAGCAAAAAGAAAAGGATAAATTATTCTTGAAATCATTGACCCCAGTGCGGAAAACCACGAAGGAGGTCAATATCAAGACAAAACAAGACCTTTTTGGCGGTAAAGCGAATCAAAAATCCTTGCGGCAACAAAAAAGGTTGTTAATTACGAAATTCATAAGGCGACCGTAACCGAGGGAACAACCGTTACGTTCTCAGAACCACTGATTGATTCCACACGACCGGACCAGCTGATTGTGATACGGACCTGTGGTATTCGACGGAGATATCCCGTGGGTGCGTGTGAAACACAGTATAAAGAAGTAAACTCTAACAAGAAATTTGCTTTATCATTATAACCTTTAGTTTTAAATTTCTTTGTATGCTGTATGTAGATCGATAAGGTCTGTTTCCTTTAAAAGTTCAAAGTGACAATTTCTATTGATGTCTTTATCACAAAGTGCATGAGGTTATTGAAATATCATTCAGATCAGAACTTTAGCTCAATTTTAAATGTAAGTATGGGAATTGTTAACAAAACTGATAGGTACTTAAATCACTTTCCTGGCCGACTTAACTTACATAGATAGTAATAATTTCCTTGTCCTCTTGT
Organism: Crambus lathoniellus; assembly: GCA_949710035.1. Lineage (NCBI taxonomy): Eukaryota > Metazoa > Arthropoda > Insecta > Lepidoptera > Crambidae > Crambus > Crambus lathoniellus. Next base: position 11,596,475 of record OX453313.1, on the reverse strand, counting down.
CCTTATCCACTTAATTATAAACTCACAATAATAAATATTTTATACTTCACTAGCTTCATAGCTTTCAGCCCGCGGATTTGCCCGCGTGAACTACACTATGTTTTCCCGTGGGAATGAGATATTTTCCCGAGGTTTAAATACCATACATGCTATTCTAGTCCATAGCTTATCTCTGTGCCAAATTTCATCCAGCTCCGTTCAGCCGTTTTGCTGTGATTAAGAAACCGTTAGTTACGTTCTCAGAGCCACTGATTGATTCCACACGACCGGACCAGCTGATTGAGACCTGTGGTGTGGTATTCGACGGATTTATCCCGTGCGCGTGGGTGCGTATGAAACATCACAAACACTGAAGAAAGACAACATAGACAATAATCTATGGAAGTACGGAACCTACTTTCCTTACACAACCGGACCGGAGTAAATACTTCTGCATAAAATCTCCGAGATCAACGATTTGAAGAATAAAAAATGTTTTACCGTAAGCTACTAGTTGCTGATTTAAGTAATTAATGCTGTGTTTTATTCAATTTTGAAAAATATTAGTAAAGTTCAAAATCTCGTCAATATTTTTCTGCCACAAAATCTACTAACTAAAAGTTAATATCATTACACAAACATAATGTACGTTTCCGGACGAAATGCTGGTAACACTCGACACCCCGCCATCGTGCCTGAGGCGAATTCGCGCGCGTTCTTTATTCAAAAAACTACTTAACTAACGTCACAATAGTGCTTTTTCCTATCATTATGCGACTTTCATTGTATTCAATTCCAAATTGGCAAGCTCTTGTAACTTTTAGGTTGAATCGATTTTTAATTGAATCGGAAAAATCTATTTAGTCATACGAATCAAGGATGCCAGCAAAAAATGCGATAAGAGTGATGTACACGGTATAGTAGCAAGGTAGAGGTTTGTGCCATAAATTCACAATGCTGTAAATAGTTAAGTACTTATAGGAAACAATTAGGTGGGAATAATCATCAACAGCCTTGCTATGACCAACTAAGCCGCTGAAAGGCTTACAAGACTCGTCGAAATTTTCTATCACTTTAAATAAATAGTCAGACCCAATGGGCGCGGGTTCAAATCCCACCTGGAAGTACTTGCGGGGCTGGTGGTTGTTTTCTATTTTTTTTTTCTTAAATCTAATTTTGTATTGCGAGTGGCTACTCAAACACCACTGTCACCGATTTAGATAATATATTTGTGGCACTATTTTCTACCTTGCCGTTACACCGTTTAGGTACTTTACTCGTGTATCACAAGCAATACGATATTATGCTGTGGCAATACCTAATATGTAAACAAAATAGATTTTTGACAAATTGAGAAGTTCCTAAACAAAATACCAGTGCGGCAGAACTCATTCAATATTTTAGCATAACATAGTCCTATGTTGATTAAATATTTAATGCTCGTGACTGTACATCAGTCTTTAGAGGAAAACTGTACGAAGAAATCTAGAACGTAGGTCAAAGACATTGCTGTCATTATTATAACTCAGTATTTATTGTGTGTCATTATTGCTTTAAAAACACTATATGCACTTAAGCTAGTCATCATCGATCAAGTATGACTTCATTTTTATTGTTGCTTAATTAGTTTTTTGCTCATTCCAGTAAGCTACATCTTGAAAGTATTCTTGATATTATTTATTTTAAAGATCTTCCTTTACCTACCTATGTTAATAAAAAAATCATGCGATATGACTGTTTGTTTAAGGCGATACTCGGAAAAATCGTGCTGAAGCGAGATAGCAATGAGAAAACGACGCGCGCGGAAGCGAGACCGATTTTGCAGATTAGGCAAAAACTACACAAAATCACTTCGTATTAAAAACTATTGCGATTTTTAAAAATGCTTCTATACGATCCTTAATATTATTGGTGTCCACTAATTAAACCAATTTCCAATAGTATTTGTAACCCCATTTAAGAATAATCTTGAATTTTCGTATTTTTTAGAGGTCTTTTCGAAAATAAAAAGTGTCGAGGCAAAATCATAAAATCGTGTTTCTGTAACTATACGAATCTAGATAAAGGTATGAAGAAATATATATCTTATTACCATATTTGTAACAACTCTAACCGTCCTATACTTTCATATCAAATAGTCCATATTTTTCCGAGTAGCGCCTTAATTTATATAAGTGTATCAACCGTCGAAGCCTAGTTCTAGTATCGTTGAAAACGTCTCAAAAAGGAGCAGAGGTCAAAAATAATGCCAACGATCACACTGGATTACCTACCTTCATTGAAGGTACGTAGTAGATCAAACAATTTTACGCGGGCATCCACTAGTATTCGTAATAAGTGATCCATATTAAGATCTTCCTCTTCATGATCCAAGTTAATATTTAGTGGAGTTTTTTTTTTTAGTTTATTTGGGCAAACAAACAGTTTTACAATAAATATAAGCTAACACTATTACTAAAATTATATCATAATTGCAAAACCAACACCGTAAGCCACAAATTACATAATATAACTATAATGTGAGTTATTGAAATACTGTCCTTTAATAACAGTAACTTCTTCTGCTTTTGTACCTGCTGAAGGCTTGCCTTTTCACATAGATTAAGAGATTCAAGCAATCATTGTTTTTATAAAACCTTTAATGAGACGATTTCATTCAACAAGTTTTATTTATTTCTTGAAAATATACTTAGCTAACTATTCAAAATGAAGTACATAATAGAAAAAATCGACCCTTCTCACAACTTGCTCCGATGGGACTCGAAGAAACGACCTTTCACTGTACGGGCGAATGCTCTATTATTTACTAAAATTAAAAATAATAAAAATCGCATTGCGATTGCAAAAAATTTAAAGTAAAATGTAGTTATCTGTTACATTCCAATTATCTTTAATTTATGTATTAAACTTTATACTACTTAGGTACTCGTTATATCTAAAACATTATTGGGCTATTACGTAACACATCAACTATATTATTATATACAACCCAAGTATTTTTAAACTGTAAAATCTGAATATCAGTGTGAAATACATCTTGAACCAACCCTTATCGAAAATAAAATATGTAGATACTTTATTGAAATGAAGCCTGAGGCTATCGACACTTTGTGAAAGGCAACGGGGGTGACTGAATAACGGATATTAACAAAATACGATCGCAATGGGAGCCGCGTGTAGGGGCAGTATTGCCATACGGTACTTATATACTTTGTGTTTGGTAGAAAATGGTTGGATCGAATGTTTTATGTACAGTCGCGGAATTGGAATGTTTAGCATGTAGAGAGACTTCGAACTTTTTTATATGGAGCCTGGCATACCTTAGTTGCAAGTATGACATATTTTGGTGTACACCTTAATGTTATTTTACACATTCAAAGTGAAATACCTATGTCAAAAAGTATATCATTTACGACATTTTGTCAATAGTATTTGTCGTTTGTAATTATTTTCTCGGTTGACTAGCGCATTGTTTCATGTGTTTCACACCAAAATAATTCATAGGTACTTGCAACTTAGGTATGCCAATAAGGTTCGACGCCTTTTACGACTGATGACGTGATTGATATTATTATTATGAAGTTTCGTATTTTTAGAGTCTCGTAACGTAACTCAAAATTGAACGTTGGTTCCCTTCATATTGTTTTTTGATAATATTTCTATATTATTATTACTTATGAAAAAATAATGTCTATGTGATAATTGCATGTTTGGAATATTGCATTGGATTATGTCCAAATAGAAATTCCTAATCATTCCTAATTACATTCATGTCAATTTGATCGAACTGTTTGAACGTTCGCAGACCGAGCGCGCTAACCACTGCGCCACGGGTTCCTTTAATAACACAATTACAATACAATAAGGTACAATATTGTAACACTGTTACAATTTATTATAACAACTATTATTATTACCTATATCTCTACGTAGACATTATTTATTTATAAGTCTAGTGAAAAAAGATAGATAAGTAAATAAAATAGATAGATAGATAGATAGATAGATAGATAGATCTATCTATCTAAGTCTAATGAAAAAGTTCGTATATCTGCGATTAAGAGTTTAAAAAACTGAAAAGTTATAAGTCTATAACGCTGTAAAGGTACAGCGCGGCAGCGTTGACAATAAAATAGTGCTGTATGTACCCGCAAGCACGAAAAACTATAGTTATAGTAGGCGTATTATTTTGTATGAAAACCAGAGCAGAAACAGCAATCGCAATCGCAATCGCTTTCAGTTTGACATCCATTTGACATCCATCACTTTTTGTTAAAGAAAGTTGACAAAACCGTAGAATATAATTTACAATATCTTTCAAACTGAGTGCGATTGCGATTGATGTTGACTAAGACAATTACCCCCCTGTTTCGGTCGTCGTCGAAATAAAAATCCAATAGACATTTGACAGCAGCACTTGGCAGCTTTTGACGGAGGGTACACATCACTAAAATTATTGCTAGGGTAATTTGCGACAGTTTTCTTGCTTGGGCTACCTGGGGGCCAAGTCTGCTATTTTACAATAAGCGACCAACTATTGCCATTATATCGACATCCTATTGACATTACATTTCCATTGTGCCAAATTTTGTATTCTGCTAAAATTTCTTAAAAGTCTCGATATAATGTCGGTGGAGTGTCAGTCGAATGGAAATGGAATGTGAATGGCGAATGAGACGTCTTGTACATAAATGTTTGTTCGCGATTATCTCGCGTTTGGCTAAACCGATTTTAATTTGGTTTTCAGAAAACTATTTCTTACATTTACGAGAAGGTTTTGGTATTTTAACCGACTTCAAAAAGGAGGTTCTCAGTTTAACCCGTGCGTAAGTATGTATGTTTGTCTTTGAGATGCGGTTTTCAGAAAAGTATAAATTTGCATTTGTATTTGTTACATTTAGGTTTTGGTATTTTAACCGACTTCAAATAGGAGGTTTTCAGTTTGGCCCGTATGTACTTACTATGTATGTAGGTTTGTCTTTGAGATGCGGTTTTCAGAAAAGTATTTGTTCCATTTAGGAGGTTTTGGTATTTTAACCGACTTCAAAAAAGGAGGTTCTCAGATTGACCCGTGCGTATGTACGTTTGTCTTTGATATGCGGATTTCAGAAAAGTATTTGTTACATTTAGGAGGTTTTGGTATTTTAACCGACTTCAAAGAGGAGGTTTTCAGTTTGGCTCGTATGTACTATGTAGGTAGGTATGTATGTTTGTCTTTGAGATGCGGTTTTCACTTACAGAAAAGTATTTGTTACATTTAGGAGGTTTTGGTATTTTAACCGACTTCAAAAAGGAGGTTTTCAGTTTGGCCCGTATGTACTATGTAGGCAGGTATGTATGTTTATCTTTGAGATGCGGTTTTCACTTTCAGAAAGTATTTGTTACATTTAGGTTTCGGTATTTTAACCGACTTCAAAAAAAGAGGTTCTCAGTTTGACCCGTGCGTATGTTGTTTGTCTTTGAGATGCGGTTTTCAGAAAAGTATTTGTTACATTTAGAAGGTTTTGTTATACTAACTGACTTCAAAAAAGGAGGTTCTCAGTTTGACCCGTATGTACTTATGTAAGTTTGTCTTTGAGATGCGGGGTTCAGTAAAGGTATTTTCTTACATTTAGGAGAAGGTTTTGGTTTTTAACCGACTTCAAAAAGGAGGTTCTTAGTTTGCACTAAAAATTGTAAAATAAAAATAATTTTTACAAAAAAATAAAAGCACCTTAAAAATATGCCACCAAAAAGTAAGAAATAATACTTACCTCCCTCTAATAAGTACTATATTCATTCAATAACGTACCTAAGTACCTAGGTACTTTGAAGTCGGGCGGGATTAAACAAAAACAAAAAAACATGTATAGTAGGTACATTCTATTTCACGCCCGACTTCAAAGTAGGTACTAATGTAGGTTATTTATTTGGTTATTGTACAAACTATAGTACGAGCCGAGTACGGGGTATGAGCGAGTACGGAGGAGCAACCTTCTTCGGCTCCATCATCAGACCCTGGACACTATTTTCCAACAGAGTACTCGTCAAGGCGATTCAAACGAGCCCAAACTCGATGGGGTTGCATGGTTTCAATATTAAGCTCCTGGCATGGCTTCATCATCAGACCCTGAACCTCGTCTCCCGTCAGAGTACTTGTCAAGACAATTGTAACGAGCCCAAACAAGATGGGGTAGCATGGTTTTATTACAGAGTTCCTGTGGCCTTCCGGCTCCATCATCAGACCCTTGGACAATATTTCCCAACAGACTACTCGTCAAGACGATTCAAACGAGCCCTAACTCGATGGCGTTGTATGGTTTCATCATAGAGTTCCTGTGGCGTTCTTCCGGCTCCATCATCAGATCAGCTCAATGACACCATGATATTGCATTGCCTTCCAGTTCTGACCTATGTTCAAAGTTTCAAGTCTCTAGCTCATCGGGAAGATAGTATAAAATCGTTTTGAAATCTAGTAAAACCTAGTAAAAACGTGGTAAAAAGGTGTCGTTGTTCGATGGCAGTTCAATGGCTAAATAACAACTGAAAGTCCATCGATACAACTGTCAAATAGTCAAGAGAATACCGTTTGCATCAATAATTACAATTCTATTCAAATACAATTGATAGCAGACTACCGAAAAGATCAATAGTAGTTCGATGAAGTATCAGTGGAGTGTGGATAGAATGGCTTCGGACTAAAACAGTAAGAGAATACCAAATGCCAAAAACCATTCAACTGAGACCCTATCGACACTCTATTGAGACTCCATTTGGTGCATTTGTATTTAGCAGACTTGGGCCCCTGGTCAAATACAAACCTGAATACATCCCAATTTTTTTACTTATTACAGACACTAAGACAATGAAAAGAGTACAGGCACTAGCATATATATATTTACTGTGGTACAGGTACTCTGCAAATATTAGTTAAAAAAACTAAAAAGTTTTCATACAAAACTGAGCCTTACTGCCAAGCCACAGTATTAAGATCACTGTGGCTAAGCTACGCAATAAAGTGTACAGAGCTTACCATAGTGCTGGCTATATACAAACTTGATATCAACTCTATTCCTTAAGCGTTAACTACAAAAGGTTAATGAAAAGAATTTTGTATCCCCAGCGAATTAGAATAAAAAACTAAATAGTCACATGCGAAGTTAAGCTTTAAAGCTTCGTATTAGAGTTGCGATGACTGACAAATGTGTTGCCAAGTGTGAAATGAGCACCGTGATGATCACCAATCGCAAGTCGTTGGCAATACCTACTAATTAGCGCTTTGCCTTGGGGTGGGGCAGGCCCTACCAAGCGATTACGATTAGAACTCGACTATCGGTAACGAACTGACTAAAAAATATTAATATTTTTGAGGTCAGTGTATATTCTAAGATGTTGAATTGGAAGTGCGCGTGTTGTTATTGATGAATGTGATATTGGTAGTTCTTCTTTACATGCCACTTCTATCGGAGGTCGAACAATATCATGGCAATCTTGACTTATGAAGCCGCAGCCCGAAACAGGGCTGTAGGTACTATAAATAATAATATAAACGTTATTTTATATCGCTTGTAGTAGTATACTATAGTAGTACAAGCCCAAACAATTTCCTTAGGTTTTCTAGCTAAGAAAATCTTCCTTCAACACTACGCTTTCCTGCAATTTTCCCTGGACTATTGGAAAATTGAATATTTGGCGCGTTACTCATTAATATAGTTCCTCATCTTTTTAATTTTCTAATTTTAACTGTCAGACACATGCCATGACTAAAATATGATAGTTTCAGACACTTGATGGTGTTGTTGAGCTCAATGATCTTCGAAGTCAGTGCGACAAAAAGCGAAGCACAGCTAGAAAACCCTTACAACAGACTTACTACTCTATCACCAAGGAATGTATTATCTCCTAATTTATTCCATTCTCTTCCAAATTATTCCGCACGTAATCTATTTCTCTAAATAATTCTTAAAAAACCGTACCGTACGTACGGCCGTCTGACGTAGCACCCGAGGCGCGACGCTCGCGATCGTTACATGCATCGTAGCAATCTCTCCATTTATTCACTTGCAAAATTCAATATCTATCTCTCTTCTCTCTTTCAGCTTGTTTCAACCATCCAGATTCCGGGGGTTTCCTCCAATAATTTCCCAGCTTTGTTTTTTAAATCATCGATCCAACGCATTTGGGGTCTTCGTGGAGAACGATTTTGACCTCAGGTGTACTGTACACTTTTTACTAACTGGCAACAATCTCACTAATAACTCACTCGCAAAAATCTCGCAATTCATATTCGCACAAATAGTACCGGCCGGGCCGACTCACACGGCACCCGAGGGCATCAGGGCGCGCCGCCCCCGGCAGTCCGCGGCGAGCACGCGCCGCGCGCGATCGTAACGATCACACATCGATCGCGGTTAACTGTTACGTACGAGTTTATTATCGATACCGGGCGCTCTAAACTTTTGGTCTTCCATTTTCGAACAGCGTTTTTTTGTAATTTGTTCGTTTCTAATTTGTTTTTTTTCATTGATATAAACAAAGAGGCAGATATCGTTTAGGATTAGATGGGTATTGTAACTTTTTCGATGCAATAATAACAATCCACGGGCTCCTTGCAGTGGTTATCGCGCTCTGCCGGCGATCGTTAAGATTTTCGAGCAACTTTCGAAATGGTCGGTCACGGGATGGGTGAACAAAAATTTAGTATATCAAGTTTCTCCGTGCTTCGGGAGGCACGTTAAGCTGTTTGTCCCGGGTGCATTTGTAGTCGTTAATACCCACTATTACCCACCAATCCGCATTAGGCCCGCGTGGTGGAGTCATGGCCCGTTTTCCATATCCATCCACAAGGAAGGCCAGTGCTCCAGCAGTGGGGACATTAAGTGGTTGATAATGATGAATAAAAATCCGGTATACAGTACAAATCAAATGTAGGCTTGCAAAGTTCAGAAAATTAAGTATAAACTCTGGTACATACTAAATACCAGTCAGATACTAGGTAAAATAATTAAAGTAGCTTTACAAATTTAATTTATTCAAAATTTATTTTCATGTATGGTATGATATAACAACTTCAATGATGGCAATGACGACACTTAATATAATTATAATTAATAAGTAGGTATACCAGTACAGATTTGCAGAAAATCTTCCTACTTTGAAATAGAATTGTTTTCTCAGATTGGCATAATCAGAATTTATACAACTTTTAAACAACGATAGTAAGCACAATAAACGTGTTTTACTGTCTCGTAACAAGCGAAATTTGCATGTACTGATTAAGATATATAACAGAACATTCGCGTTTTCTAATTTCCACATCCGGTCCCAATAAAAACGTTAACCATGAAGCAATTGACATGTTTATTGCAACAAGTTCTTGATTATTATCCGATTTTATAACGGTCGATCATATAAGTATAATCGATTCAAATCGAGATATCATCACAATCGTAATAAAACTACAATATTTATGCATCGAAATTGTAACCTAATTAAACTTGCGCGTACCGTTATTATCGATATAATACGATAACTAATAGTTTTGTCTCATTAAATCGTTATTAAAAACTGCTTTGATTCGCCGTGTCAAATTGATTTTTATCAATTTTATTTGCAGACGGTATTATAATAGTAATGACTTGCAGTAAACTCACATCAATAGCAATAAAATATTAAATCCATTTTACGAGATGAAACATCAAAATATAATCATCACATACCGAAAGAAGATCGCAGAATTCAACTGCTTGTAAACTATAACTAGATACTTTAATTATATTAAGTATTAAAGTCAAAGAAATTCTTCCGCCATGTTAGTACCGTTCGGACCAATCAAAAGAGGTTTTGATAAATGATACATCAAATGTGGCCGGCCGTACTTTTAATTGCACACCTATCGATATTTAGACAGCACTTATTAAGAATAAAAAAGTTCGGTAGTCGTACGAGGCATCAATTTAAAAAGCAATCGCTTCGATTGTGGCAAACGTCCGCCTTTTAAGGGACCGTTAATTATCGACATATTCGATTCGATTTTCGAACGCATTTACATTTGTTTTTGTAACATTCGCTTTCACTTCACTAGTCGGATCGGTTGCAGTTTGCCATCAAATTACAAACAGGACAGAACACATATTTTTTTATCATTTTTTAGAATATTTTTTTTTATTTAAAAAGAAGAATAATAAAATTTCCATTTCATATAAAAATGTTCCATTTCATATAAAAGAGTTGATACTTTCTCACTAAAAAGTTTTTAATCTATCTACGTGTTCTATTTTTAAAGCTTCATAAATTCAAAGTGTCTATTATAGTCAGTTTTTAAGTGAATACGATGTGAGGAGTTCCGTCAAAAGTGTTTTGAAATCTATAAAATAGTGTCGTTTTTTTCTTGTGAAGTGTAAGAACAAAACTGGCGCTGGCGTACGTGGATTTGTCCAGTGTGATCGAGGTGCAGGTAAAACAATATTGTTTTTATTTGAGTTTAATAACATGACAATATTAGTTGTTATAGTGCGAAAATATTAGGAAAGATAACCACGAGAAAACCTTTGCCTAATCGGAACCATTTATAAAATAATTAGTAGTTATTTAAAATAATGTAGTATGAATCTATTATTACATTAAGAAACATTTTGCTCTGCGGACCACCCCCTCTGGGAGGCTACCGGCTAAGAATTATGGATATGGGTATGGGCTTCAACTGTCATTTGAATTCCTTATCTTGATAGATTTTTGCTGCTTTGTTCTATTGAACGTTGCTAGCTAGTTATCGTTATACCCGACGTCACAAAACAAGGAACTGATAGCGGCTATTTCACTACATAGTATAAAACAAAGTCGCTTTCTCTGTCCCTATGTCCCTTTGTATGCTTAAATCTTTGAAACTACGCAACGGATTTTGATGCGTTTTTTTTAATAGATAGAGTGATTCAAGAGGAAGGTTTATATGTACTTTTTATCCCGATATTCCCACGGGAACGGGAACCACGCGGGTGAAACCGCGGGCGGCCGCTAGTTCTTTATAAAATTGTCTTAAAGTTCCCAAAAACGTATGAAGTTCATACCCATAAAGTTCCGCGGTAGCCCCCCTGAATTGGAAATTAGTTAAACTAAACAAAATATATACTTAAGCCTTAAATTGTTCTGCCTATGGCCATGGAAATGTAAAATGTAATGTATTACGGTTCCATTCCATGAATTTACAAAAAGAAAAGAAATTAATCAACAAACGTATGTTTAAAAAAATAGTGACCTTTATCTGAGTTTAAGAAAGCACAGAAAAAACAAAAATAAAATGTTTGTGTCTTTAAATCACAAAAAGAGTCTCTCCGGCGGGGAATCGAACCCCGGTCTCCCGCGTGACAGGCGGGGATACTGACCACTATACTACCGAAGACTTGTATGAAGCGGCAAAATATAAAAATAATTTCTTGGCAAATAACAATTTGATTATGAATGGTATGACGTAAATATCGTGAATTTATCACAAGGACACAACCTACACAACATTGGACTGATAAAGTCTGCAGAGATAAGGTCGCTAGAAAAAATAACTATTTATATCTAGGTTCTTTAGTAATTTGTAATTCCTATAAGCAGACCGACTGTTGTTTATTTTTTTAAAGATCGCAATCCCGCAATACGGCATACCTACTCGGTATCTCGCACCACTTATTGACCTGCGAGATCCCGCACCTCTAAAACAAAGATCGGCAGAACGCGCAAGTTTAAAAATAGGGATATGTTTTTTTCAAATATAAGCTACACAAACTAAGTTTAATTTTTAATTATCTTGAATATTCTCAAAGTTATAGGACATCAAACTTCTATTTTAAAAGTTTGATGTCCTAAAACTTTAAAAATAAGTGTGTACAAGGAGAAAACAACTAAGTAGCTTTGTGACTTCACTAAGTCAATATTATTAGCTTAATTGGGTGTTTGACTGTTGTTGAAATGTAGACATTTAATTATGACATGCGAAAATATAACATTATTGAATAACAAATATGAAAAAAGAAATTCAATATGTATTATAACAAGCGAATTAAGAGCTACTTAATTGTGACTCTAGCTATCTCTTTCTAAAACGAAATTTTCTATGACGAGAGTATGGCGCTATGGAAATGTGACGTCACGTTTCTATAGCGCTCTCCTTGTCTAATTAGTCAGTTTGATGCTCTATATCGCTGAAAATATGCAAGATATTTGAAAATAAATACCTATGTTGTGTTGCTACTAGTTAAATGAACATTTTAAGTCAATAAAAAAAATTCAGTCAAATACCCAATTCAAATAATTTTGATCTCGCCATAGAAGATTTCGTTTTAGAAAGAGACAGGCTCTCTATAGTCAAGATTACAACAGCTTATAATTCGCTTGTTATAAAACAGATTGAAATTATTTTTTCAAATTTGGTATTGGTATTTATATAGTGGTAGTTGGTTGACTCACCAACCAACTGCCAAATAATAATAAATAAATAAGCGACGGTTAAACAACGGTTAACGTAACAGACTCTTGGTGAACTCGGGCTTTACTCTAAAAGACCATAATATACCCCATACCCCAGAACTTTTAATTAAAAGCCAATATTTTAATAGATAGCTCTCAACCTCAAATTATTTTATTATCTCTATCATTATTACTAGCTGTAAAAATAGATCAGTTTAACTGGTTAGACCAATTATAAATAGCAACACTGATCGTTCAAATATATTGTAATAATAAATATCTAACGGTACTCCGCCATAAAGTATAAACTTTAATTAAATGCAATAACATTCATAATTGGGGTTATTAATTTGTTAGCATATCACTCGTATAAACTGTATTGTAAAACGCAGGATTTTATACCGTAAATGTTTGTAGGAAAGCCTCGATTCGATCACCTAGACTCCTAGAGAGTTTACAAAAGTTTAGTAGTAAGAAATATGTGAAAAGTTTTACCGTTTTCAAGAGCTATTAAAGCACTGTAAGATCGAAGTAATGTACGAATTAAAGTTTTCATTCATTACTTTTGAATCCCATTTTGATATTTCACAGTCATTTGTAGCTACTATTTTATATTAAGGCTGAAATTCCACGTAATCACGCCAACGTTGTTGCCAAAGCGGAAAAGTTGTATTTTACAAGCTTTTATTTAACTTGCAGTGTATGTATGTATGTGTGTTCGGGTCAAATCTTGCCTAAATTTGACCCACTTCCCAGTCCCCGAAAATTTTGCATACAAGTTTGACTTGGATGACAATACAATATTATAGTACAGTCAGCAAAAAGCATGGCATAAAAAAGATCTTTTATTTACAAAACTTATTAAACATGCAGATTACATTTTGACCTATTATTTTATTCATTTACTTATTAATTCTGGGCATTATGAGTTCAAGCATTACATATTTTCAAAACTAAAGTTAATATTTAACATTAATGATTCGTTAACGTCTTTTTGTTGAACTCTGCAAAATTAGCATTAACGAACTTATTAAAAATATTCAATAATAAAAATTGCATTGTGAATGTAAAAAAGTTACATTTTTTATGAACGAACTTCTGAAACTAATAAAACAAACAGTTAATTTTGACAAGCAATAAGCTGTCTACAGTGCCACAAACTTTGATGTGCCGGTGGCCAAAATGTGAAACTAACGTGTTTTTTTAATGTCATTTTGCTGTCAAGTTGATGTCCAACCATAGCGCTGCTGGCGGCTGAAGTTCTTAGAAGTCAGGGCCGGTTAAATTACTACAAAAAAAATGAAAAACGTACGTAGCGCCGCTGTCACCGGCACAGAAAAGGTTGTGGCACTGTACTTCATATTGGAGTCGAATACCAACTGAAAATAGCACTGACCGGATCGATCTATACAATCGCGTTCGAATGTTCGAGTTCGTATACTAACTACATATCGCTCATTTACGTTGTCATTTCACATGTATTTTTGAGAAAAAGCTTTGCCTCGGATAGTAACTGATAAAACAAGATGAAGACATATTAAACAATGTAATCTATATATAATTCTTAGTCATAACATTACATACTTATAAAGTGAAATATTTTCTATATTCTGCATGTATTTTTATAAGCATATCTTTAAGGATATTTTTTATACGTCCAAAATTAGCGTAGTCCAATAAACTGATACTTAATTATGACAAACAATCAGCTGCCTACTTCATATTAAAATGGAATACCACAGCACTAACCCGATCGATCTTAGAACTATCACGTTCGAATTCGTATACTAATGAACTTGGTATCGATCAATTTATATCGCATTGTGATAGAGATACGCGCGCGCGACTCGCGCGAGACGGCTGCCGCGTAACAGTAAATCCAATATTGTAATTTATTTGACATATTATCGATGCCGATGTGTTTAGACAGATGGCAGGTCTGGTTCACATATTTTATTAAGTATCTCTAAATGGTATCTTGAAGTTCATTACTTATAACTTTTAAATTACCTACTTTCTTATCTTTTTAGCGTTGATTTTAATAAAATCTATTATATTATGTTAAGCTTTGAAGTTCACAATAAGTTTGCATGGCTGCGAGTAGCCCTATAAATGCAATGGCTAAGCGCACAGAACATTCTGTGGCTAAGCGCATTCAATCTGTGATTTCAGCAACTAAGCAACTATCGCTATTGTTTGTCATGACGTGGGTAACCAAATGTTGTTTTTGAAGTCAGTGGATATCTGAATCCACCAATCTATTTTGAGTGACGACAGATGCGCCTTATCCATTTATAAAAAAAATCCCTGAGGCCATTACTGCTTTACTGCTGAGCAGCAGTAAAGACACTTAAATTTGCTCATTAATAAATAATCTAGTCCTATATCTATCCTAAATTAATTACCTTCTAATATAAAATAATCAATTCTACAGAGAAATTATACACCCAAGATATCACAAACAGTAATAAACTTATTTTTTTATTGTTTTGATTTAATAACATTTTGCAATTGCGCTTACATTAATTGCTTTTTAATGTGCCCCTACCACTATAATGATACGAGGTTAAATAAGACGGATGGTGGTGGTGTGCCAAGTTTCAATCAGAACCTTCTTTTTGATTGTCGTTACGTCATGAACACGGCTGGTAAAAAAACTTAATTGAGAAATGGTTGTCGTTAATGCTGGAATACAATTATCTGTAACCGTAGCACGAACTGTCGTCATGATAATCGTAATAGTAAACTATATAGTAAAGTATATAAATATACCATCCGTCAGCTGTTAGGGTGCTGTTGTCAAATATCAATTGAATTTTAGTCCCTTAAACGACCGAGTGCGCTGCTCTGGTTTTCATACAAAATAATACAATCATTGTAGCTATAACGATAGTAATAATCTTTTAACGTTTGAAATCTATCTTCAGTCCTTGAGGATTCCGGGAGTAGCGCTCTTCCACCTTATGGGCTCTCACACAAAGCTGCGCATTTGCATCGTGCGAATTCGGTCGTCTCTATGAGTATCAATGTCAAGTACACAGAAAAAAATCTTTCCGTGTTCTGTGTTCAAGTATTTGACAGGTAATAGGTAAGGTTATATTACTCGTTGGGTAAGGTCTCTATTAGCATGGCACATTGCAGATTCTTGCGATGTGATGCGAATTCGCACTGTGGGCGCGCCGAAAGTGGCGCCGCGTTGAATTTCATTTAATAATGTAATTCTAATACATAATTTTATTGAAACTTTACGGGGAATTTTTAGGGCCCATAGTCTAGTATTTTTAAGTGCTAAATGGTCTGGTATTTAAGACAAAAATTATATCTTAAATTAAATAGAGAATTTATCTACCTCTAACTAAAGGTACATCTTCCACGTTTAAAAAAATTAAATTAAATAACACAAAATGTGTGAAAAGTGTCAAATGCCCCGGTTTTGGCCACTTATTAATAGCCAACATTTTCAAAGTATAGCGAAAAATCAAAACCAAACCCAGGTTAAATCAATATTTTCTAATGTGCTAGAAACCAATCAATTGCAAAACAATAATTTAATAAAATTGAAAAAATAAAGGTTTATAAGTTTAGAAATACATTTCACTTTCTTTGGAAAAAAATCGTTTGATAATAATATAAGGAATTCTAATGATTATTATTAGTACCTTAAAATACCTTAGGTATTTTAATTGCCATTGGCAAAAATGACGAAAAGTTATTTAGAAAACTTTTAGAGCAATAAGCGGCCATAATCGGTGCCGTGGCCAAAACCGGTGCTTCCGCCCTATATTCCTAGAGAAGTGCGAGCTAATTGAATTACTATGTACTCAACACTCGAAAGAAATTCAACACCTACATCATTACTCAACTAACTAGTCAAAAACCACCATCATAGGTATGACATTCATGGCGACCAGTTTTCACCGCACATCCGGTAACGAGTGCATAAATTAATATAACTAAAGAAAAAAAACACATTTAAACTAGATCACGAGTAATTGATTAAAGTGTCCACCGTTATACGATATATTAGGTGTCGTAATCGGTACACATTCGAATGAGCAACCTTTGATCTAAGATTTATTTAAATACTTGCGAACCGCCCCGGCTTTGCACGGATGCAAAATTTCACTAAAGTTAAAATATTTTCTGCGTGAAAAGCGAAATACTTACAACTTTTATATTGTCTCGCATTTGAGTGCAAGCCTACGTAATAATATTAACATGATGACTGTTTAAAATAAATTTTAATACTTATCTCAAGTTGTGATCTCAAGTACAAATTCACCTTCATTGGATAATTTCGTGTTTAATAATAAGATTGCTTTCAAAACTAAAATTATACTAATTTAAACTTCGCGTGATACGATACAAATGTGTACTTTAATTCGTCATTGGTAGTTAGTACTCATTAAACTTGTCTATCCTTCTCTTACGTATAGGGACAGAAGAAGATAGTATGCTTTTGCCTTGGACCATTAATAAATTTTTAAATGACGTCTAATTTGTGATTAACAATGATAGTGTTGATATCCTCACGGTTACTCTTAATTTGGTAATTACCAAATTAACTCCTAATTAAGTATGTGTTAAGTCCCGCCTGTCAGATCCGACTATAGTTGGTGTAATTAGTTAATTAGGTATATTTAAAAAATCAATAGTGATGAAATAAAATATGTTTAAAATACCATTTCTTAAAACTAAACCGTGAAGCCATAATAAATGTAAGAGGTATAGAGGCAGGAACTATAAAATTAATACCAAAGTAATACTAAAGTGAGAAAATACTTCTATTAAAATGCTAGGTGAACAACGATCTCATATTCTTGATGAGAGTAGCCTGGGTCGTGCTCGATGGCCTGCATTTTGAGAGGCCTATGTCCAGCAGTGGACTATAATAGGCTGATGATGATGATGATAAATGCTTTTTTTCTTGTATTTCGTCAAATTGATATATTTTTCAGATCTTTTTGACTACTCTAGACGCTTATATCAATTTGACGCTGACTGTACCACTTAATACCACCATCTCGCATTAGGCTCGTTTGGTGGTTGATAATACATCTATCCATAAAGGGTAAAAAAGACTGCATCCTATGCCATAAAAATATGACAAACGATGATAATTTGTTACCGAGTCTAGGAATAGGAAGAAATTCGACGAGTCGTGTAAGCCTTTGTGCTCTTGTGCACTACACTGAATTTTACCGTCCGTCCGGGAAAAAAACAGATGATTGTATTTTAATCATAAATTATTTACTTATAAAGTAAGAATTTATTTATTTCGTATAGTTTCAATGTTTCAAACCCTAAACTGCGCTGCACGTGCGAGTAAACGTGCACAATCCAATCATCCATTTTTTTTCCGTTAAAATTCCGTGTAGTGCACAAGCGCCCTCTCGGTACCTTAGTTGGTCAGAGCATCGCGCCGGACTCCCGGAGGCGCGGGTTCGAATCCCGCCTGAAAGCTAATTATAGGGCTCGTGGCTTTTTACTATCACATTTTTCCTATTACTTACAGAATTGCATTGTGAATGCATAAGATTAATTTAAAATCTCAATGTTTTTTCGTACTGTTTTACTTAAATTTTGCAATTTTGTATGATGTGAAAAGCTCAGCTCAGACTGGTTTCTCAGGCTGTTTTGGCCGCGTAGCTGTGAGACGATTTTCTAACACCTCATGAGCGTCTCCGATCCGGGAGTGCCCGGACAGATGTAAAGGTAACCGAAACAAAAGAAAGAAAATGTACAGATACTCTGCCGAAGACAGTATTACCCATGTATTACCACAGATTACCCAATAATTTATTTGTGTACCACTGATTACTAAAAGTGCTGTCTGTCTGTTGTTGTAGGAGCGCCTGGGCGGTGGCGGGCTTGGGCTGGGCGGCGGCGGCTTCCGCGGCGGCGCGCAGCCCTCGCTCGCCGACTTCCAGCCGCCGTACTTCCCGCCGCCGTTCGCGCCCGCGCCGCATCCGGCCAGCCCACACCACCAGCAGCAGGTAAAAACAAGATCCAACACTACGAAATTACTCTGTAGTATGTTGTCGAGTACTCTTGTTAGTCGGCGCGCAGCCCTCGCTCTCCGACTTCCAGCCGCCGTACTTCCCGCCGCCGTTCGCGCCTGCGCCGCACCCGCCCAGCCCACACCACCAGCAGCAGGTAGGAACAACATCCCACACTACGAGACTACTATAGTATTTTAGTTGAGTACTCTGGTTAGTCGGCGCGCAACCCTCGCTCGCCGACTTCCAGCCGCCGTACTTCCTGCCGCCGTTCGCGCCTGCGCCGCACCCGACCAGCCCACACCACCAGCGGCAGGTAGGCACAACATCCCACACTACGAGTCTACTCTAGTATGTTAGAGAGTACTCTTGTTGTACTTCCCGCCGCCGCCGTTCGCCGGTCACCCGGCCAGTCCGCACCACCAGCAGAAGTTTGGAACAACATCCTACATATATGAGACTACTGTAGCAGTCTTGTAAAGTGCCGGTGGCCTGGTGGTATCCAACACTTGAGATACTGGCCTAGGAAGTTAGATGACTGCTCTTGTAAGGGTGTCGGTGGCTTCTGCGGCGCGTAGAAGCTCAACCAAGATTCTAGAAGAAACAATCCAACTTTTAAAAGACTAGGCTAGTATGTGGATGTGTCACATAACCGTATCGAAACTGTAAAAGGCCTGTAGACCTACTTCGGAAACTACGGGAAACTTCGTTAATCCCGCCGCTTTCACTCGATTCTGCCATGCCCGGAGAGTGAGAGGGACTGCTACAACGATGTTTCGTTTATCGTTGAATTAGAGTAGGCCTGTAGGCAGTACCTAGGTTCATAACTAACTAAGTATTTAGAAAAAATCGACCCGTCTCACAACCAGCTCCGATGGGACTCGAACCCACGACCTTTCGCTTTCCGGGCGACTGCTCTAACCACTGAGCTACGGAGTCGTCCATTTTTCAACCATAAAAATTGCATTGTGAATGCAAAAAAAGTAAAAATTTAAATAACTTATCGGAATTATTTTTATTTGCTTTTTTATTTATTTGGACAACCAACAAGGACATACACCTTAAATGCTAGGAGTCACAGCCAGTGGTTTCGAGAGTTGGTGCTGTCTTAATTAAAGGTTGCCACGGAAAGCAAACTTGTTAACAGTTGGGAGAATAAGGCGTCCCTTAACTTATAAAAAATATAATACAAAATTTTCTCACTAAAACTAGTAAGTACCTACAAGAAAATGCTAAAATGAAAACTAAAATGGAATTAAATATCAAGCTGTGCATTAATCAGCTAGACAAACTATAAATTAAAATACTAAAACATAGCTTAACGAAAATTTATTTTTAAATGTAGATAAACTTAGTCTAAAATTATCAATATCATTATTTTTTAAATTATTATTATTCCCTTTATTACATTTTAAATACTTACAAAATTATATTTCTAAACATTAAATTTTTACAATGAATAACACAAAAAAATATAACATTTAAAAATACAAAAATGCAGTTCCCCAACGGCAGCAAGATCAGGGTCCCGGCTACCGATGGTTAAGGATCCAGAGACAGGAACCTTCTCACTATACGGGCCGTGTCCAGAAGTACTGCCTTCTGCATCTGACTCCCGATCCATCCACCTAACGCGAGCCTCTTAAGGTGTTTATCGAGGCTCTTGGCTATCAGCCCATGGGCAGATATGACTATCGGAACAACAATTGCTGAATCAATGTCCCACATGTCAACAATCTCGTGAGCTAAATCAAGATATTTGTTTTCTTTATCTTTTTCAGCTTTCACAAGGTTGTCGTCATGGGGAACAGTGACATCAACAATTATTGCGCGGCGTTCGTGTCGATCTATCAATACAATATCAGGCTTATTAGCTACAATAGTCCTGTCTGTAATGATAGATCGATCCCAATACAATGTGGCATGACTATTTTCAAGGACCTGTTCTGGTGCATACCTGTAGTACGGCACCTCGGATGCCACAAGACTATGTTTTAGAGCAAGTTGTTGGTGTATTATCCTGGCCACTTGGTTATGTCTATGCAAATACTCGCCGTTTGCGAGACGAGAACAACCGGAGATTATATGCCTAAGGGATTCACCCGGACGATGGCACGCTCGGCAAATATCCACTGTGCCATCCCTTAGGATATACTTTCGGTAGTTATTCGTCATCACAACCTCATCCATAATTGCACAGACAAAACCTTCGGTTTCACCAAAAAGATCACCGAAACGGAGCCAGGATACTGAGGCTAATAAATCTACGTCGGGCCCATGGAGAGCCCGGTAGAATCTGCCATGTAACTCCTTGCTTTGCCACACAGTGCTGCGGTCGGACGTACTAAGTACTACAGGTTTGCGCCAGTTTTCTTTTGCTAAAAATAGAGGAGTCAGTCCATTGTCAACAGCAACTACATCTCTATGAGACCCCATATCGACTTGGAGAAAATACTCCCTAAGATTGCATATCTCGCGGTTATGCAATGTCTTAGCATTTAAGAAGCCACGACCACCGCACTTCCGTGGGATATACAATCTCATGGTCGATGAACGTGGGTGATGTATGCGGTGTGCTGTTAGCAATGTACGAACTTTTCTATCCAGGGCATCCAGTTCAGTTTGAGTCCATTTAAGTATGCCAAAGGAATACATCAGTACCGGCATGACCCATCCATTGTATGCGCGAACCTTGTTTCCGCCAGACAAAAGACTTTTAAATACTTTTGAAAGGCGCCCCAAGAAACGCTCACGCAACGACTGTTTCATGTCAGCATCGTTGATGCCTAACGCCTGTGACATACCTAAATATTTATAGGTTTCGTTTACGGAGAGAGATCTAAGATGAATAGAATCCGAGAGTTGTATACCCGTAGATTCCATTATCTGACCACGCTTTACATGCATGACTGCACATTTGTCCACACCAAATTCCATTTTAATGGCATTACTGAAAGCTTCAGTAACCTTCAGTAACGCTGTCAAATGAGAACTGCTATGGGCAAATAGTTTCAGGTCATCCATGTACAGCAGGTGTGATATTACTTGACCATTTCTCCGTAAACGATAGCCTAACCCTGAACTCTCGAGAAGTGTACTCAGAGGGTTCAAGGCCAGACAGAACCACAATGGACTCAAACCGTCACCCTGGAAGATACCTCGCTCTATTTTTATAGGATCGCCCTGACCTAGAATCCGTCGAGATCCTGGATAGAAAAGGACCGTTCTCCATTTTCGCATGCACGATATCAAGAAAGTGCGTAGAGTTGTATTTATTTTATACAACTCCAGCACCCTCATGAGCCACGAATGCGGCACGGAATCATAGGCCTTCTTATAATCTATCCAGGAAGTCGACAGGTTCTTTCGGTTTCGACGAACCTGTTGGTTAATAGCCATGTCAATGAGGAGTAGCTCCTTAGTACCACGGGCCCCTATTATTATTACAATACAAATATGCACAGACAAAAACATGAAATTAAACAAATTTTTTTATCTGTCGCAGAGTCATGGCATGGAATACGGCGGCGGAGGTGGCGGTGGGGCGGAGTACGCACAACACTACGCGCCACAGCAGCTCCTGCCGCGCCACCACCACCACGAGCCGCACGCGCACCTGCGCCATCACCGCGACCACCACGACCCTATTCACGCGCACCACGTGAGTACAACCCGATGCGGAGTACGCACAACACTATGCGCCACAGCAGCTCCTGCCGCGCCACCACCACCACGAGCCACACGCGCACCTGCGCCATCACCGCGACTACCACGACCCTATTCACGCGTACCACGTGAGTACAACCCGATGCGGAGTACGCACAACACTACGCGCCACAGCAGCTCCTGTCGCGCCACCACCACCACGAGCCGCACGCGCACCTGCGCCATCAGCGCGACCA
This sequence comes from Crambus lathoniellus, assembly GCA_949710035.1. Classification (NCBI taxonomy): domain Eukaryota; kingdom Metazoa; phylum Arthropoda; class Insecta; order Lepidoptera; family Crambidae; genus Crambus; species Crambus lathoniellus. The sequence continues at coordinate 11,574,163 of OX453313.1, read as the reverse complement.
CCACGACCCTATTCACGCGCACTACGTGAGTACAACCCGATTCAACCTTTTAGGACATTTACATCGCGCGAATACACAATTTAGAGGCATTGGGATGAGACGGGTAATACAAATACAAATACCAATACAAATAACTTTATTTGCTTTAAATAGGGTGATTACAATTTGGTGTCTAAGACAAAAAATTGGTAGGTACTTTTAGCCATTTATCACAGCATGCAAATATTAATATGATTTTATTAAAATATTGTATCATTAAATTCATTTAAATAAAAGGAAACAAAATTTAATTATAATGTCATTATCATCACAATCAACTTATTATGTAATTATATATGGAATTAAATTATTAAAAATATTTTAAGCCATGTCGTAAAGTCGCTAATCAAATGTACAAAAATAAAAACAAAAATTAGTAAGTATGTCAGAAAATAGAAATGTCAATGTTAAGAATAATTATCTTCAGTCAGAGTCAGTTTGCAATAAGGTTGCATGGTACTATACTGCGCATAGTGTCTACCTCCTATACCAACTATATTGAATCTGTACCGTGACGTTGCCACACCACGCGGCACATCAGTTGTTAACGCGAGCACACTGACCACATACATGCGCACCACATAGCTGCAGTGACGTCACCATTATGACGACACAAGAACGTTAACTACTGCGCACCTGCTGCGCTACCACCAACCACCCCACCCAACTACATGAATGAGTATAGTGACGTCGCCGTCGTGGCCGAATGATGTACGCACCGGTTTTCAAGATACCGCTATCTCTAGAGGTCCCGGGTTCGATTCCCGGTTGGGTAAATATTGAAAAAGAGCTTTTCAATATTTCTTCAGGTCTGGGTGAACGTGGTAATACCCGTAGTTATTATCAATTTCCATTATACTAGTGCTCAACCTACTGCTCAACAATGCATGTGATGATGTCCAATATTTATTATTTTATTTTATCCCAGTAATCCCATGCATGTATTTGTTAAGAATGTACTAAGTACTTAACTAATGTTTGTTACAGAATATTTAAGTATTTAGTTAACTTTAAGATTTATATTTTTTATTTTAACTACCTAACTTTCTTTTTGTCTTAGATTTCACTAATGTTCAGAGACTCATAACTCCCACAGTCAAGCCGACTAGTCGGCTTTGTGGGTCAATATGTACCTTAAAACCATTGTAACCTATGTGTTTAATAAATAAATAATAATAACTGGATGGAAGGAACTAAGTTTAGAAAGAGCTGAAAGCAATCCATTTCTAATTATCTTTTAAAATCCACTGATAAAAATGAGTTTCGATACCATACCGTCCTCGTACTATGACCGTAAAATATCTTAGAGAAGAACGCGCAAAAAGTTTTTATTATCCTCGTTTGACATAATATTTTCGGGCAACAATACTGGCCGGCTGCAATGGCGCCACTTTAACAGATTAGCTCCGCTAATGTTCCGGCCGCGGCCGGTGAGGACACAATGGCGGTCGAGTTTTGGCGGGAAATTCGATAGCATTTTCGTGATAGAATGGCGATTTATGAAAGCAATGTTGAAATATGATGGCAGACCGTGAGAAGTGTTATTTTAAGGATTTTATAGGTAAGCTTTACTTTTCGATTAATACGCGCGTTGAAGTCTTTTTAAGTATTGCTACGAGCGTAAGATCGCTACGAACTTGATTTCGTAGCAAACGTTTTCTGTAGTAAACAAACAAAGAAGACGATCCGCCCTAAATCAGATTATTATTGTGTAAGTAGTTATAATGTGTCTTCTTAATTATTGGCCCTATAGCGCAGTGGATATGGATCCTGGAAGATGCAATATTATGAAAACTGGGTTCCTATTCGAGTTATAAATATGTTAGTTAATTAATATTACTTACTATAAGAGTAATTGCGATGTTTCATCTATATTGTCTTATCATGTATTTTAAATTACTCTTAACTTACTTTTTTAAAAATTACGGCCTATGCCCAGCAGTGGGCGTCGTTCGGCTGACATGATGATGATGTATTTTAGTTGTAGTTAGGTTATTTTGTAGCAATAAGTGAGGACCGGTAAGTGGCCTTCTGGTGCCTATTGTAAATTAATGTTAATTTAAATTATAAGATTGGCTGTTGGTTTTCGTTTAAGAAAAAAAATTAAAAAAAAATACATTTTCGTGTTTTTGCGGTGCAAAAGTTATACTTACATTATACTTATTTCGGAGTAATTGTGGACGTATTAGTGGTGCTGTGACGTAGAGTGCATATTTGATTTATTTAAGTATTGCTTATTTTTAGCCACTTAGGTACTTACTTAAGCAGCATCTTAAACATGACGACATCTCTTTCATATCTTTGACATTCAAAGCAATAGGATGATGTTGTAAAATTGAGTAGCGTTCGAGCATTTACGCCCAAATACGCGAACGTTCCCTAACTTTAAGAGGCCGGCGACCGGTCAGTTCCCCATACTAACGGAATACCCAATTGATTTGAAATTAGAGCATTATTGTATTCGGATTAAGACAGTATTTATCTAGGTTTTTCTTTTAAAAAGACCTAAATACTTACTCAATTAAAAATAAATGCGAATTGCAGTTTTGTATGAAAAAATGTACTTGGCATAATTATTTACTGGGTAGATATATAAATAGAGACCTAGATCACTATTATTTTAATCCAAATAACATCACAAGTATAGTCAATCATGCTCAAATTTCAAATTATTAAAGTACTACGTTTGTATGGGAGACTGACGCGTCGCGGGCCACTTAGGTAAGCTTTTAAGTTAGGTAGAATAGAAGCCCACCACACCAGGAAGTGTATATATTCTTTGCCAGGAGCGTGATTTTGAAAGTGGAATTCCTAATTATTATTTTATTTGACAGCTGTCACATGGTGGCTTCAGTTATGGCGGCGGCGAGCGGCGCGCGGACTACGGTGCCAGAGAGCAGCACGAGCTCGCGTTGCACCACGCACTGCACTCCGCGGAGGAAGCGCCGGTATGCAGCCAACGTATATTATTAGCCTCGTACTAACCGAGCGGACAGCCTCACACGGCAAATGTCCAAGACTCTATACTCGCTTGCCTGAGGCAACGCGTGTGTTTGCCTCGGGCGAGGCCGGTCAGAAACCAGACCGAACGAAGATATGCGTCGCGCGGCAGCCTCGCGAGACTGCTCGCGTTCAGTCAGTACGCGGCCATTAATGAATGACGATATCTGTAGAAGATATGGAGTAGGATGGGATATTATTATCAAGTCCTTTAAAAAATCTATATTCTGAAGATTATTAATATACTATTATTGAAAATGAAACGTACAAAAAATCGTCCTGTCTTACAACAAGTTCCGATATATAGGACTCGAACTGACTACTTTTCACTATACCGGCGAATTCTCTAAGTTAAAGTTCAGTGGTTAGAGCATTCTCCGATTATTTATAAAACTTCATTTTCAATAATAAAAGTTGCATTTTGAATGCAAAAAAGGGGAAGAAATACTTTTGATTTATATACAGGGTGTTAGGGGCACCGTTGCAAAAACTTTAACCATGCCTTCAGACCATCATGCTGAACAACGTACAGCAAGATTTTTTTGTCGGAAAGGAATTCGACTTTTCATACTTTAGCAACTAATCGGGACATTTTGTATGGAGAGTTGAAATATTTTTTTCATTTTTCCGACAAAAATTCTTTCTTTGCGTTGTTTAGCATGATGGCCTGAAGCCATGGTTAAAGTTTTTGCAACGGTGCCCCTAACACCCTGTATGTCACCGGAAAATAACAAGAACCGCAATTTATAAATTTACGGAAGTCCTGTAGAACACGTGATAGGTTAGAAATTTAAGGCGATCGCGATGCGCAGCGAAGTGATTGCCTTAAATTTCGTGGTTATTTTTTTTAGGAAAATTATAAATTTGCTGTTTTTATTATTTTCCGGTGACATATATATTCAAACTCTTGTCTCCTAGAATTAAAACAGGAACTTAAAATTTTGTAGCTTTCTATAGTGAGTAGTAGCTTTACATATTTTTTTTCCTATCAATAAACTTTTCCTTAAGTAAGTATATAGTTTTTCACACTTATGCTCTGAAATGTTAATATTATATTTGAGAAAAGAATGCAGTACGTGGCACTTTTCCGAGGTAAACATTCTAAATGTGAAAATCACTGCAGTAATGAATTTCAGTACTTACTTACTGCACTAAAATCAGTGCAGTAAGTAAGTACTAAAATTCATTACTGCAGTGATTTTCAAATTTAGAATGTTTACCTCGGAAAAGGTACTACCCAAAGATATTATTACCAAATTCTTTTCTTTATTTTTTCTTTCGTTATTCCTGTGTATAAAAACAGAAAAAGCAAAGCACCATACAGCCACATTATTATTATTATTATATAGGTAATTATTATATCATAATTAGGTTAACTTTTTTTTAAATACGGTGCGCACAGAGTATATTACCTCGTATTGTACCACAAGCGCTATGTACCCTTAGCACGAACATCAATCGAAAAAACAAAATGAGATTTATCATAGATAAAATATCCTTTACGAGTAATTTTGTATGGGAAATATGTACAGCGCCATCTACCACCCAGAAGCGGGTATTGAAGTTGCGCATTTTAGTAGCAAGTAGTAAGTATCAATAGGCTGTATGACCGTTCCACTTGGCCTCACAAACCAATATTAAAAAAACGGCGGGAATGATTTTCAGCGGTTGATTTGATATCAATACAGTTTATTTTATATTGTGTAATAAATTATCAAAATGAGTTCTGCCAATGAAACATATACAGACATTGTATGTACCTACTCCACCAAATTTGAGAGCAGAAGCAAAATGAATAACAGAAAACTTACTGCCAGCAAAATCAAAAGAAAGATATAAATGAAAACCTACGATCTGATTTGGAAAAGTGAAAAAAGGCGCATACGTTTTCGGAATCTGTATTGTTGGCGTATTTTAATTAGGGCATCGAACCCGGGTTTACCCGGTCCGGAAAAACCCGGGTTTACCCGGGTTTTAAGGAATACAAAATACCCGGGTTTTAAAAATCAAACCCGGTTTTTTTTCGGGTTTTTCGGGTATTTTTAATACTTTGTGAAAAACGAAATATAGCTGAAATGTGGCTTACTTCCGCAAAAAAACAACCAACAAACCAACACCAAAATTTGGTGTTGGTTTTCGCACGAACTATCTCCTGAGGACGCCCCGGGTTGGGGCGAAACACGTGTAGAGTAGTCTAATCGGTGAAGGTGCAAGGTGTATTGCTGTCTTGCTAAATGCAGGTATTGTGCACTGGTATTTTAGTGGTGTGCATGTGCAATTTTTTGCGGGCGGGCGGGCGGTGCATCTTGCATATTGTGTTTTTTGCGGAAGTAAGCTACATATAGTTCGTTTTTCCCAATGGTTAGGGACTTTCGCCAAGTGACGCCTGTTCAATCAAATATTTTAATACTTTTCTTTTTGTTATTTATTAGGTACAAGCCGCTTCGAATGCAATAAATGGAATAAAAACACACTTTGATAAATTATTAAAATAAAAGATGCTTTGTTGCTGCGTTCGTACCAAGAAAACAAGCAAAGTAATTTAAATGGAACGCGCGCGGTGCGTCCATCTTAGGACATGGAATTAGAACTAGTTCTCCGATCTTTTCGACTAGTTTGTCATATATTGCTCATGAAGACGACCCCGAAAACAGCATATTTTCGGTCTGTTTGCGTCTCTCTTTGCAGAGAATTCATGTCAAGATGTTACACGCCGAACTCCACGGAAGATACCTCGTGCTAGCTCTTCCATGGGTAATATTCACATTCGCCACAAAGAGGTTCTCAAAGCGCTCCGTGGTTTAGGAAATAAGGTTAGTGGTCCTAATGGAATCCCGGCAATAGTCCTGCGTAACTGTGCACCCTAGTTGTCTCCTATCTTGAGCCGCCTCTCACTTGAGACAGGACTTGTCTTGTTCCTCAGTCGTGGAAGCGTGCCAATGTGCAGCCCATACCTAAAAAATATAGCCATGCCAACCCCTCTAACAACAGGCTGATTTCAGTCACCTTCATACTCTGCAAGACTATGGAGCATGTACTGAATAAACGTCTATTGGCGTAACTTGAAACTAACGAGCTCCCTAGTGACTTCCAGTATGGTTTTTGCCGCGGACGGTCGACTGCGACGCGGGTGGCGTACCCGAGAAGATCTCCATCTTCTCGGGTACGCCACCCACCTTTGGAATCAAGCGTTCGATAGACATGGCGAAGCACTTGTTGTCTCGCTTGATATTTCCAAAGCATTTGATAGGGTCTGGCATGATAGCCGAATTGGCAAGCTTCCTTCATATGGAATCTCTGACGGCCTCTGCATCTGGATCACCGACTTCCTTAGGAACCGTTCAATTCGAGTCGTTGTGGATGGTCAGACATCTAACTTGAAGAACATTAATGCTGGAGTTCCCCAAGTTTCGGTATTATCTGCAACACAATTTCTTCTCCACATTAACGACTTATTGGTGCCTGGTACATTTGGTTATGACGATGACACCAGTGTGTCTAGCAGATATCTTTCAGATGCAAGGGCTACTAGTGATGAAGTTCAGTCTTGTCGAGAGTCACTAGTTGAGCAAACGAACCTGGCACTTCAGGCACTTCCGATTGGGGAAATGCCAACCTTGTCAGTTTCAACGCCTTGCCACGCAGGCGTGTCTTTTCTCAGATAAACGGAGTCCCTTTCAACTAGCTCCGACTTTCCTCGGCGTATCCTTACCAGTAACCGAGAACTTGCAACTTGGCGTTACTCTATAATCGCAGCTGAACTTCCGTGAGTAAATCGACTCAATTGGTAAAACTGCTGCCAAAAAACTGGGTGTCCTCTCAAAGTTCTTTACAAAGTACAAATTCATCCGTGCATGGAGTACTGCTGTCACCTTTGAGATGGCTCCGCTAAAGGTTTAGTAGTAGTTTCACATGTATCTTATTGAATTACCCGTGCTTTCAAGCAAATAAACAATTTTGATTTGATTTTTGAAGTACCAACTGGCAGTTTTAGATGCGTTTGAAAACCGCGCAAAGAAGTTCATTGGAGATACAACTTTAGAAAAAGCTAAACTTCAAAGTCTCAGTCATCGCCGTAGAGTTGCTGTTGCTGGTCTGTCGGTGTTTTACCGGATTCGCTTTTGAGAGTGCGCACAGGAACTGCACAATCTTGTTCCTCCAGCCCCTTTCCACCATGGGGTTACCAGATGCAGGTCAGCTTACCATCCATACATCGTAGACATACCACCTGTCCGTAATAAGCGCTTCGCCAGTACTTTTTTTAATGCAAGCTGCTAAAGATTGGAATGCGCTACTTGCGAATGCGTTCCTCGATCATTCTTCTTTTTCTTATCAATATGGGCGGTTTCTGCAACTCGACGTCTATTGCGCCAATTTTGCGTCTGGAGGATGCGCGGCCAGATCACTCCAGCCAGCGCAGCTCAGCCAGGAACGCTCCAAGAGCTTTCACATTCGTGATCGCTTCCTGGACGCTGCCCGGCGAGCCGAGGTACCTCGCCCGGTAGGGGCCACCCCCCTGCATTCCAGCAGTAGGTACGTGGGCAGCTGCTTCTTCTTCCTCCATGCACCCTCTGCATAGGGGACTGTCGGTGACATCTAAATTAATAAGATGTCTGTTAAATTGTCCATGACCAGTAATAGCACCTGTTACCAGGCGAAGTTGCGGTCTGCACAGTTGTATCAGGGCCCTGGATAGACGCGCGTCCACGCGCGGTTGTGCGAGTTTCGCCTGTCTGCACGAATCCAGCGAGCTCCAGTTCAGTTGGTGTAATTCTATAGTGCGTTCACGGATCTTATTTGCAAACCAGCTTGTCGGGATAGGCGCGATCGGCTCTGGGCCAACAAGGGTCGAGCCAGATGCGCGTCTGGCCATTATAACCTTGGCCTTTTCAAAACAGAGTGAATGGGCACCTCCTGGGTAAGCATACAACATCCTAGACTGCATACTGTCTGCTATGCTGGATGGTGGTCAAATGCATGCATACTGCATACCCTGTACAAATATAAAAAAAAAAAAAAATCGTCTGCAACCAGTCCCGAAATGATGGCCCGTCGTCTGTGAAGGCGCTAAGTTAGTAATCTATACTTACTTAATTTTAAGATATTATGAAAAAATAAAAATCTATGCCCTTTTTTATATTAGATAACTGTTTTTGTAATTTGGAAAGTACAATTTATCATTTATTTTAATCCTTCCACATTCTTAACATCTTGTACTCATTGTAAAAATTGATATAATAACACAGTTTCTTGTATTTAATAAAATTATAACAAAAAGATCGAAAAGCTCGAAAAACCCGGTCTACCCGGGTTTTGATAACTCTTAAACCCGAAAACCCGGGTTTTCAAAATTGAACCGAGTTTCGATGCCCTAATTTTAATGATACCTACATCATTTAAATAATATTATTATGGGCGATTTATACATAAGTGTGCCCGGGAAAACAATAACATTTACATTGAATAATTGCCCGAACATGTGTGATATAAATTTTAATAAATATTATTTAGTTAAACAATTTTTTTTTATTTCCTCGCATTTCTTGAGAAAAGCACTATACAAGCCTTGTACGGTAAGCAAATTACCTTGCCTCGAATGATTAAAGCCCTCGCCTGCGGCTCGTGCTTCAAACCATCCTCGACAATGTAATTTCTTACTTACCTGTCCTCGGCTGTAATGTACTATTAACAACACTCATTGCGTTTCTAATATTTCATTATTAAAAGGAATTATGTTAGGTCATTATTAAAAATCTTCAACTATTGGAGTATCGCTTCCAATATTGACTTTGTATCGGACAAAAATGCCAATTACATTCTGATATAACCGTCAGCGTCCAATATCTTGAGAAAAATGCGACGGACAATAGGAATTTAATAATAGCCTTTAAGTAAATTAAACGGGAGCCAGCCATCTCGGCATTTCTGCTCACGAAATATTTTATATCATCATAAAACTGAAAAATCATTATTTTTATTTTTGTACTTTACTAGACTTTTACTTAACTTTTTACAAAACAAACAAACAAGAAGTTTTGTTTAATTTGAAAATTGTCTTAAAGTAACTAAAATGGCAGGTAGCTAACATGGCATTTCTGCTCACGAAAATTTTTGTACTTATTTTCTAAACTTGTAAAACTTTCGCAAGGATTTACATTTTATTTAATAATAGCTTTTTAGGTCAATAAAAATTTGCGGCCTCCTTGGCATTTCTGCTCACGAAAAAAAATCATTTCAAATGTAACAAAAAGTAGTTTCTTTAAACTTTAGTTGTTGCAATTTGCAATGTCATAAAAACAGTTTATTATAAACTTGTTATAAACTGGTTTTATTGTTTCAGAATGCGGGTATGGATGATACGACAGGGTTTATGACAGATCTTCCTTTATTAAAAAGTAAGTATTATTTAACACATTGAGTATTTTTTTAGTAACATTTCGTTTATAAGCTGGGTACTAACTTAATTTAAAAAAATGAGATTTGAAAAAAAGGACAGAGCACTCTTGCCGTATGCAACCTACCATTTATTAACATATCAAAACTTTTATTGTTCTACAGCAGCGATGACCTCAAAGATAAAACTGTAATTAGGCCTCAATACCATACTTATCGGATGGGTGTATCGATTTTTCTAAATAGAATGTAAAAAAAATCTTCTCATTCAACGGCCGAATGAATCGGTATCGGACAATTAAAAGTATCGATCAATCAATCGATATTTGAATAGTGTATTCGAATTCGGAAATGAAACTTCAAATTATGAATGTCGAACTTTTTACTAACAACTTATAACAAAAGAATGAATACAATCTTGTTCTAATTTCGAAAATAATTGCAATTCCCCTACACGGAATAATAAAATGGTATTCTTTTGCATTTTTCGAAGTAAGCTGAGCGAATTTTTCTTTTTTTGTGGCTGAATGGCTCTGGGTAGGGTGTAAATTAGCCAGTATGGTGCAAAGCTAATGACATAGTAACGTTTATTGTATTAGGGTTACCATAAAGACATATTACACATCACAAAGGCGATCACGCTGAGCCCGTGTTTGGGGCGTGACTATGATTGTTAGGAGTGCCATTGTTTGTATTTCGAAGCCGAGAATTTTGTAATCAGCCATATTTTTTTTGTTGTACAACCACTGTACACGGTTGATCATGCTGGTTTTTTTAAATAGAAAGTTGCATTAAATGAAATAGCGTTCAATCTAGTTTTAAGAAATGTAATAGTTTCTTAAACATCCGGACTTTCGTCTTTCGGCAATATTTCAATCTGCGGTGTGGAATGGTACTATGTGAAACCACAAATCAACAGGACATACTTAAGTAGGTACATCGGAAATGTCCGCAAAAGTAATAAAATTGCGCATTTAATGTAACGAGGTGCCAATTTATCAAACACTTAATGAAATAGTGATTTACAACATACAAAGTCAAGCAAGGTATATTTGTAACAGAAAATTAATTATTATGTGTCTTTATGAATAAAAATCTTTGAACATTTATTTACCAAAGGATGTGGGCAAAAGCACAGAAGCCCATACAGCCTGTGTTGCTACTACTTATATAAATTAATTAATATCGTAGGTAGACACCATACAAAAAGAGAAAGAATGCGTTTTTAGCAACAGATTTAATCAAATAAGTAATTTGTAACATAAAAAATCAGGCTATTAATTCCATGGAATCGCATAGAGTACGGGTCAAACACCAAACAAGGCTATAGGTATGTATAGACTAAGTTTCCCTAAAATTCCTAAAATTGATCCCTAAAATAGAGAAAATGAACAAATTATGTATTCTATGAGTCTATCGAAAATTCCGCGGCCATTGGAAAAATATTTTTTCGATTATTATTTATTTCTGTTTATTTTTACTTTCCTCATATTCAAAATGAAAAATAGAGTGTTTACTTCGGGTGTATGGACCCATAACAGTCTCGAACTATCGTTATGGGTGCCATACATCCCTTGCGAAGCAATCTTCCTATAACCCCTAAGTATTTTTTACGATCATCTTCATCAGCCATTTAATGTCCCCACTGCTGGGGCACTGCGGCCTTCCTTATGGATGAATAAGGAGAATGAGCCATGACCCACCACGCGGGCTCAGTGCGGATTGGTGGGTATTAACGACTGCAAGTGCAGCCGGGACCAACGGCTTAACGTGCCTTCCGAAGCACGGAGGAGCTCGAGATGAAAAGTTTTTGGTCACCCATCCCGTGACCGACCATTGCGAACGTTGCTTAACCTCAACGATCGCAGGCCGAGCGCGCTATCCACTGCGCCACGGGCTCCTCAAAGTAGACATGTATGTTAGTTAGTGGGAGACAATAATCTTGCAAGCTTAATTTGTGGACGACCGATTTGGCGCAGGGGCTACCCACCTTCTACGCCAGTGGTCTCGGGTTCGATTCCTGAACAAGACAAATATTTGTGTGCATTAACATGTCTATTTGTCTTGGTCTGGGTGTTTACTATGTATATTAAGTATGTATTTACAAACAAAAAGTATATAAGTATAATATTTATCCGTTATCAAGTTTTCCATGATACATTTCCTTAATGAAATTAAAATGGGCTTAGATAATTAGTGTTTAAAAAAAAAAATTTTACCCACTTCCTAGTGCCCGATGGAGCTGAAATTTTGAATACAGGTTTGGTTCAGATGACAATACAATATTAAAGCTACAGCCAGCAAAAAATCTTGTCATTAAAATGATTTTTTTTACTAAAAACTTATTTACGCATATTTGAAAGTAAACCTCTTTCCTCAGCCATGAAAGGGCGCGACGGCCTCGGCGGCGGGTCCTGCGCACCCAACGATGTCTTCTGCTCCGTGCCGGGCAGACTATCTCTCCTCTCCTCCACGTCGAAATACAAGGTAAAACTCCTTCGTGGTCGAATGGTGTTTTTTCTTATCCACAACGGTGTAGCACTAAGACTTCATTCCTTCACACCAGCCGGCCTAGCATGATCGGTTTTTATCACGCGATATGTTATAGCACGTCATGCTGTCTTGCTTACTCCACTAAGGTGTAAGCAAGACAGCATGACGTGCTATATTATATAGCGTGATATAATGACGGTCATGCTAGGCAGGCTGATATTAAGTGTAGATAAGGCTAAGGGTACTAAGGTACTAAGGGTGGAAGCGCATTTCTCCCGAAATCCTCAACCACTGAGGAACTGTCTATCTTATCACTGACTGCCGCATGACGGTATAGGTACGCACCGGTTTTCCATTCGGTTCGATTCCCGGTCGGGTATGTTGTTAACGCAAACTTTGCGATATTTATACCCATCGTTGTTTTTAATTATCCTACCACAGGTGCTTAAGCTACTTTGGGATTAGTGCAATTTAGGTGTCCAGTTTTTTTTTATCTCAACTCATGTCTAGCGCTAGTCAGCAGGGAGCCAAGCCTGCTAACGTTAAGTCATAATCGTGTCTCAATCGTGTTTCAATTGTAGTTCAATTGTAGTGCTTTTTTACACACTAGTTACAAGTATTATGACAATATGATGTGATGTAAATGTAGTGTGTGGTGTGACCATCTCAGTAGTATGGTGAAAAAAGTATACATTTCTTGTAACTAGTGTGTAAAAAAGGACTACAATTGAACTACAATTTGAAACACGATTGAGACACGATTATGACTTAACGTTAGCAGAATTGGTCTCTAATCTTTCCCATCTCTATTGAACAAAAAAAAGAAGTATAATAGGCCCTACAACAGACTCACGCGAGAAGTCTCGGCGAGACTTCCGGTGGGACTCGAACCCACGACCTTTCGCTATCCGGGTGACTGCTCTAAGCGCTGAGCTACGGAGTCGTTACGAGAAGCGTCAAAGGACATTTTTCATTTTCGGCTAGGACATTGTACACTATTCGTACTAATAGTAAAAAATATAGTTAAGTCAAATAAAATATTAAAATTCTCATTATCTTTCTGGATAAATGGTACAAAAATAAACTTTGAAATAAAATTCTTTGCCATCCATGGTCACACTGGCAACCATATTTAAATCACGTTCGGAAACTTTGATGTTTCTTTACGAAAAAACGATGACATTGACGACTGATGATAATCTGTCAATGTGAACCTTTTTTTAATATTAGTGTGACATTTTACCGCCATATTGAATTGGGCTGTATAATTATTAAGACTGATAATGCTTTTGTACCATCAAACGCGTTAGCTTATTGCGATATAATTAGTTTTCAGTTATTATATTTATCTTTTGCTTGCCTATGGTATAGTGTACAAAGTCCTAGCCGAGGCTCCATACAAAACTGAAAAATCTCCTTTATCCAATACTTCTTACGCGCTGTAAGCCAGCGTTAATTTCATCAATGTGAAGATATATTACTACTCTCACACACGAAAGAAATACTTTTCCAGATACTTGACAATCGCTAAAAAATTATTGCTACTGCAAGTTATTTAAATTTTTACTATTTTGCATTCACAATGCAATTTTTATTATTAAAAATTTGATAATGAAGTATTTAGAAAAATGCTTACGTGCTAGTAATGAGCATGTATGTCCGTACAATTACGGATAACCAATTATAAGTTTATTTTAATTATTTAGGTGACGGTGGCGGAGGTCCAGAGGCGGCTATCACCGCCGGAGTGCCTCAACGCGTCGCTACTCGGAGGCGTGCTCAGGAGGTTAGTAGATAGATATATAGTTAAATAGACATTTATTTGCATGCACACACACATTACAATAAAATTAATATAAAATATTAAAACCAAGCAAAGAAGTATAGACGTAAAAATTAAAAAGAAAAAGAAGTGGACTGATTGTGTGCCGAAGCGATGAAAACAGGTGAAAACTCATCGATACCTTTACTCGGAGAAAGCGCTGATTTTTTGTTACTAGCTCTTTTATTGTTTTAGAGTTGCATGTTGTAGGTGGTTTGAACTTGTACATTTTTATTCAAGTGACGCGCAACTGGACAGAAACTGGCATTGGGAATGGCTGTTTGCCCCTCGATTTAATCGGGTTCAAAAACGGAATTTGTCTATTCTATAGTGAGTGACAGAGCATGTGCATACATTCCACTGTCGGGAGTGTTTTCCGACGGTTCGTGAATCAGGGGGCAGGTATCTATACTATCACCTGGTTATCGCAATACTAAAGTAATGTTGTTTAAAAAACGGAGCTTTACACTGCGTATTGCAGCTCTTACACAATCTTATTCTGAGATTGATTTAACCGCTCATAGTAAAACCCCAGGTATGATCACCAAGGAGTTTTATTTTAACGTAGTTAATCAATTACCAAAAATCCGTAAAAAAAATACATCTAAATAGATGAGGTATCAAACTTTTAATTCACTACAAGCCGTTCCAATTCCATAATAATTACAGGCTGGATGCATAATACGTTTTAGTGGAACTACTGTCGGACGAGTAACGAATTAACTGCCGTTTTACAAGTGGCCGCGCGAGTTTATTACGTTTTTTTGTGATGGCAACACTGTACACGGCTGCGGTCACCGCTAAAGATATGTTTGACTCCGCGGCCGGAAATTATGACTAGCGTTGCGACTTGCGACTCACTTTTTAGTTTTGTAAGATAAGAAACTCGTTGATATTTAGCATGATTACAAGTGGCTGCGCCATTGTTACGTTTTTGCACCGGCAACACTATTCGCGACTGCGGTCATCGTTAATGATATGTTTGAAAACTAACACGGGCGGAACGGAAACTATGGCCATGGCGCTGCAACTTGGGCCTCAAATCGAATCACCTATCAGTCAATAATTAACAGTAGCGCTCCGCATGTCTGTGGCATACACTGAGCCAACAGTTTCGCTATCAGACAATTTTTTTTCGATTCTTTCTTGGTTAAAACCAATCAACATTTTGTGCGGCATCAATAATTGTCTGTCGCACTCTGCTTGTCTGTGGCATACACCAAGCAGATAGTTTGGCTATATAAGTACTTATTTTTTCCTATCCGTTCGCGCTTGGAGTAACCAGCGTCTTGTAGATGTAGGTATAGTATTCCCCTAATCGAATATAATTACATATTGAGCTTCTTTCACTAATTGAGTTTCGTGACCCAAAGTGACTGCTTGAAGCCATCCGAATACAGTTGATATCGCACTCTTCTGGCGGAACTTAATTTATCACTTAATCTATCGTTGATACGAAAAGAAGAAGAAGAACGGGTTTCCTTCTTTCGTATTCGACTGATGTCATGTCATTCTTAACAGCCTTGCATTGTGAAACCTCTAAATTTTCACTCGTGGTCAACATTAACATTGTGTAAAAGCGCACGTCTGTGCGTAAATAATTATCTTTCGCACTCCGCAACTCTGTTTCGTACATAGAGCAGATATAGTTTCACTATTATAAGGCGTGTTTTTCAGAAATTTCGCGGTTAAAACCAGCTTGCGTATGCGTCGTATAAAAAAATTGTGTGTCCTGTCGCAGTTTGCATGTTTGTGGCGTACACAGAGCAGATAGTTTCGCTATTAGAGTTACTTTTTCCGATCCGTTCGCGGTTGGAGCAACCAACGTCTTGTAGAGCATTCCCTTGTTTATAGAATATAATTACATATTGGGCTTTGCTCAACAAGTTTAGTTCAAACTCATATCCCGTTATATGTCGTATCTTTGCCACCGGTTTTGTTAAAGCATTAATGCCAAAAAAATTCAGTAAGCAATTTTGCGCTTATTAATGATAGTTTTAAAGCATCGGTTTTTTTGCTTTACAAGCCTTAAGTTGCTATCCTTTTGAGGCCAATATCATTTTGCAAATCATAAGTTTAGGTTCTACAGTTGTAGAACCTAAACTTAATGTAAATTAAATGTAATGACTGCGAAACATTTAATTTCCACTTCAATTTATAAAGGATAGGTACTTACCTTTATAAAATATTAAATTACCTACATGCACTTTTACAACAATAATATTAAAAAGTAAAATTTTAAGTAAAGAACACCTGTTTGCGAGAAAAATGAATACCTAGCTACTTACACTCAAATAAAAAGTCATTAGCAACAATATTTTTACGACAACACTATGTTTTAATTACTGTAAGTAGAGAGAATATACGATAATGTAATGCATACATAAAATTGTATAACACTAGAGTAATCTATTAAAAATATACATACGTACTAGTGATACCACAGAAAACCGAAAAAAAGAATTCATACTTTGTCACGCCTCAATCAGTACACCAATTATAATGAAATTTTGTATAGAGATTGATAAGACCTTGGGGAAGAACATAGGCTACTTTAAGCAAAAAAAAGGTAAGTAATTTAGAAATTAAAACGACTTCAAAATGTACATGTCAACTGAAAAGGAAATTAATATCTCTCTCTGTGTACCTTTTGAGGTTTATTTAAAAAAGTACTTTTTTATTTCTTAATTTTTTGTGTTTGTACCATACCAACCCATTTTGATGAAACTTAGACTGTTACCTAAATTGGAATAAACCTGATAAACCTGACTGACCTGACTTTTAGCTTTTGAGTAATTCGTGGACAAACATACAAACATACCTATACTTACACTTACGAAAAGCACACGTGCTTGGAAGCCTAAATCGAACACTACTTATACTCAAATAACATACATACAAGTCAAACTGATAACCTCCTTTTTTGAAATCGGTTAAAAATAGGATTTGAAGTGATCCCTAAAGAAACCGCAAAGTGAATTATAGGCGGACCGAGTCACCGGCAGCAAGTGGCGTAGGTGTGATAAACGATAGACAACATCACTATTAATGCAGGCATTAAAAGTAAATCTCGGGCCAATACTCGGTACATGTAAAACACAGTACTTCGCCGAGCTCGGTACAACATTGACTCGGCCGAGCACTGTCTAGCCAATTTACTCGGTACGTGTGATCCAGGCATAAGGGAGAACCCACGAGACGGTCGGTACGCTCGCCGCGCGCCGCGCCGGTCGCTCGGTAGCGAAGCTCTGTGCCATCGGGTACTCTAACTAACAAAAAAGCGAAACAAACCAACAATATCACAAAAGCTTCAATATCTTTATGAAATTAATCATTCGTGTAATTTCTCAACCGGCATACCTCAGCCACAAAGAGGTAGTGTCAAAACACACACGCTACCAAGGTTGTCACCATTTACTATTTTATCCGACTTGAAAAAGAAGGCTATTATTAAATTTGTACTTAACTATGTATTATTTTTGGCATTGGAAACATGCGCACATGCCTACCTCTGTGAGCTTTTTAATTATTGTGCCATTCATATGTGCATTTTTTAGAATATTCACGAATATATTAGAAAGTTCTGAAAAAATTTAATACCTACTTATAAATATAATAAAATGATAAACTACCCTTTCGCCCACGGCTTCGCCCGCGCGGACAAGACGACGTCATCCCACGGGAATGTGAAATTTTTCCGGGATAAAAGTAGTATAGGTAATTGTCATCTTATGCAGATCCCAAACTATCATACCAGAAATCACGTCAATCCGTTTGCTCCGTTTTGACGTGAAGACGGATAAATACACTTTCACGTTCATATATTGGTAAGGAAGGATAGATACAGGCTTTTGATCATACTTAATAAAATAATAGAAACAAATGTGTCCTTAATAATCCGAAAAATAAGTTAGATTTTTGTTTGTTTTAACCTGTTGTCTGGGTATTTGTCAAATAACTCGTCTTCTCGTCTTACATCATTTGGAATTAAATAAAGTAATTATAAGTATTTTTTATTTAATGCCTATTTCAAAACGGCAATAATAGGACGGTTAAGTTTAAGCATGGCAACCCTCACAACCGCGCGGTACTATTTCGAAATCCAAAATCTTATTGTGTCGTAAGTAAGCCCGCCATTTGGATTTAATCAATCGCAGATTATTAATGGATACGGAGGCATTATGTGTGGTTTGGTTTCATAGTCGCGTTTGTACCAGCTAGAGATAAATGAGTCGCGGGGGAAATGCAAGCTTTCATTTAAAACAGTAGGTATCCCCCTTATTCCAAAACGTGGACTTAACTGATGCTAATTCTGTCTTTCATTTGGAAAATGAAAGTGACAGCACCAGTTTAGTACCACTTTTAAACTAGAACTATTTTAATCCACGTTTGGAATAATAAAACATGGTCTTTGTACAAGTAGAATTCAGTTATAAACTTCGATCAGCAATACCACTAGATAACCGGTTGGAGTGTCAAAAACGGCCGAGCGAAATGACCGCACTTCTAAGGTGCACTCTTATTTCCTTTTGACATATTATCGTAACATTCATAACCCTTTTCTCCGTTAAAAAAGTCATTCGGTGGCATATTTGCGTTGTGTTTTAGTTCCCACAGAAATAGGTCCGATATCTGTTATTCAATTTCTCATTTGAAAGAACTTTGATTCTTTGATTTAAAGAATAACAGCGCTTCTGGGTCATTCTGACCATCTACAAAATGACCCAGAAGACTTTGTGTTGAGACAGGGCCCTTTAACTTCACACCTTATTTAACTAGCTGCCATCTGTACTTAAATTAAAAGGAAAATTGTGGTACTAAATACCACGAGCCCTGCAAGTAGCTTTCAGCCTCAGGCTTTCAGCTACTTGCAGGGCTCGAGTTTTTTTACTATTACATTAATTATCTACTTACAGAATTTAATTGTGAATTTATAAAAATAATTAAAAATCTGTACTTTTTTCTTTCACTTCTTTTATTCTGCCCTATAGTGTATAATTTCTATCACTTTTGTCATGTGTCAAGTACGTTATGTGTGTTAATAAATGCTTTTTAGGGTTCCGTAGCCGAATGGCAAAAAACGGAACCCTTATAGATTCGTCATGTCTGTCTGTCTGTCTGTCTGTCCGTCCGTCCGTATGTCACAGCCACTTTATTCCAAAACTATAAAAACTACACAGTTGATACTTGGTAAGTAGATGTATTCCGTGAACCGCTTTACGATTTTAATACAAAAATAAAAAATAATAACAAATTAAGGGGGGCTCTCCATACATGGAACTGAAACTGAAAAATATTTTTTTAATCAAACATATTCGTGTGGGGTGTCTATAGATAGGTCTTTAAAAATTACATTATTGAGGTTTCTTAAATATTTTTTTCACAAATTCAATATTTTGAAAGATAGAGCCTTCCAAAGTAGTAAAATGTGTGTGTCCCCCCCCCCCCCCCCTTCTAACTTTTGAAATAAAAGAGTGAAAAATCTAGAAAAAATATATGCTGTAGATCCTAATAAAAACTTTCAACGAAAATTAGTTTGATCGAAATATAGTAATTATTTTTTGAGATATAACACATTATAGGAAAAAATGTGATAGTAAAAAACCACGAGCCCCATAAGTAACTTGCATTGCGAATGCATAAAAATAATATAAAATCTCATATAACACATTTTCAAAAACCGCAAATGTAACTTTGTCATTCATACAAACACTATGAAAAACAAAGTTATATTTTGCTGACGAAAAATTATAGTGGAATTTTGGCTAGGTATAGGCAATCGGTACGTTAAGTGGGTACGGAACCCTTCATGGGAGAGTCCAACTCGCACTTGGCCGATTTTTCATTCTTTCTTCTGTTGAACGTACGCTGGTTATAAGCAGTACTGTGAAACCAGCCCGTGTGTATCGTTACCACGGTAATTGGGCAGAGAGAGGCTGGCCGGTGTGGATTCCAATCAATAACGCGAATTGAATGGTTGGACTTAAATCCGGAATGCATAGTTTTGATTGGATCTGCCTATCGCGCCTTTGTGCTCGGGCGTGAGGAGCTACCTTTTGTTTTGGCTTGTTATGGATGGCCTTGTACGAATCAAATGAAAACTATCAGTGCTACTGTTTTTTTATTCATATTCATAGACACCAAAGGCTGAAGGTGGAAGTGCATTACGCCCGGAATATAACCACTGAGGAACTTGCTATCTTATCTTATCTCTGACTCTAACACAATGTCAAAAACATCGATGTTATGGCATCAGACTTAGATAAGATGTTAGTAGCTAGCCAGGAGACTAAGATCAGTCCAACCAACCCAAAAGGTGCTAGTTAAATAAGGGTGAAAATAGGCAGTGGTAGACTAATCCTAGTGGCAGGCAGGGGACAGTCGGATTTGATTATTGAAAATGAAGTATTCGAAAAAATAGTCCCGTCTCACAACTGACAAACGACTCCCTAGCTCAGTGGTTAGAGCATTCGCCTGGACAGTGAATGGTAATGGGTTCGAATCCCATCAGAGCTAGTTGTGAGACGGGTTGATTTTTTCGAAAACCTGCTTTATTTTCAATAATAAAAATTGCATTGTGAATGCAGAAAAGTAAACATAATTTGAAACAATATGTATACTTAATTATTCGCTAAAATATATTCCAATCACCGATAAATATTTAAATAAAAAATTTAGACATTCAATGTAAACCGCAGACGCCACACCGTTATAAAGGTATTATAAGATCTTCCAACTTCAACCATGTTGAGTTCTTACACCATGATACCGTGGTTTCCATTTATTGAAACATCACGTGCAAGTTTCAAAGAAACATTTCTCCGCTAATTGAGTTCTAATGGCGATAATACTTATCAAAAAACATTTTTCAATACCCACCATACTTATTGATTTCCCGTTTACACCTGCCAGCGAAAATAAACGCAATTAAAGTATATATTTTCACACGTTCGCTTAGACACACACAAAAGAATTCAAAATAAAAAAATGTACAATCATTGAAAGCTAACGAGCTAGACAAAAGAACTCGGAATCGATATAAAACTAAATCGAATGAATCGTCAAATCGATTCGACTGATAATGATTATTTCATATCGAGCACGCTCGTATCGGTGTGCGATTAAAGCAATTATCAAAGTTGATTCACAAATAAAAGAGGTTTATTAATTATGTCTGGATTGTGGTCAAATGCATACCCAGTACTCCCAGTAGGTACAAACATTATTTAGAAAAGTTAAAATACAGTTAGTTAGAAGGTTATTTGTAAAACACTAAAAACCTTGGAGCAGTAGATTACTAACATCATAAACAACGATTGTTCTACGACTTTTCCGAAAAAAAGTACAAAAAATTGACTTCCCTTACAAATAAATAATAATATAAATAAATAAATATTGGACACCATCACATACATTGTTCCAATGCCAAAGTATAATAGTAGCTTAATTAATTAAGCACTAGTATTATGGAAATTGGAAACAACGACGGGTATTTTTTACCCCATACACCACCCCATACACCCAAGGAAATATTGAAAAGTTCGATTCCAATATTTACCCGACCGGTGATCAAACCCGGAACCTCTAGCGGCACCTTGAAAATCGGTGCGTACACCACTCGGCCACGAAGGTCGTCAAATGTCCGAACAGTTGATCGAGTTTTGTATGAAAGTGGGACTTATTTTTTATACCGTAGGACTTAGCCTTCATCACACTTGCCCCCTGATTCACAAAGCGTCGGAAACGGAAACGGATTTGAATTCTGTGCTTTGTCTTTGTCTATTCTATAGCGAGAGATTCTATTCCGCTGTCGGGAGCGTTTCCGACGGTTCGTGAATCAGGGGGCTGATGTTAAGTGGTGGTATGGCTCAAAATGGAAGCGCACTACTCCCGGAATCCTCAATCACTGACGAACTGGCTATCTTATAATTTTAGCTTTCCACCCGCGGCTTCGCCCGCGTGGACTTCATGACGTTATCCCGCGGGAATGTGATATTTTTCCGGGATAAAAAGTAGCCTATGTTCCTCTCCAGGTTACAAAGTATCTGTGTCCCAAATTTCAGCTAAATCCGTTCAGCCGTTTTGGCGTGATTGAGTAACAAACATCCAAACATCTAAACTTTCACATTTTATCAGACTTAGATAAGGTGGTGGTAGCGAGCCAGGCGAACTAAGAACAAGTCCTACCATCAACCAAACCGAATACAATATGTACCCCCACGGGAATCTATCCCGGGACCTCTGGATCTGTAACTGTAACTATATGAAATAAAACAGGGAGAAAAAAACAAACCTGGGAGACCTTGGAGAAGAACCGGCAAGAAACTCCTCTTGCCGGTTCTTCTCCAAGGTCTCCCAGTAAGACTGTAGGGCGTAGGGTTTGCGAACCGATGGCGTAGCTTCTATGACGTTCACAAGTATTGTAAATAACAATCTAAATTGAATAAACAAATTTGACTTTGATTTTTGACTTTGTAAACGGTGGTGTGGATGTGAACCACTAGACCACAGAGACGGTTAGATTTTTCTTTGTCTTTTTCGAGTAGTTTTATGATGTTATCTACCACAGAAAAAATCTTTCCGTGTTCTGTGTTATCTAGTCCTGCTGCTAGGTTGTTGGTGTTTTATAATTAACCCTGTTTAAGAAAAAGAAGCAAAAATATTTGTTTGTTCCAATAGCTGCGCCAAACTGTTTTACCGTGGATCATGTTCCCAAGAGGATTTTATTTTTATTTTCTTTATTTGGGATAGCCAACAGTTGTCACTACACTATAACAAAATTATCTAAAGTTCCACAATAGTGCAACCCAAACCGCTAACCTCAGGTTGGTAACTATTTTACTTAATTTCATATAATCTATATATATAAAACTCTAAATTGATTGAATAATGTTGGCATAGGCGTGTTGTGCAAAAACCACAATAAACAAAAAAGTGTCGTTCCGCTTAGTGATAAGTATTTATTTTTCCTCTGTGGTGATACTGCGAGTTTTGTGGGTCGTGCAAATTGTGAACAACTTCGAGTTGAGTTCTTTTACTATGTTTGAGTGTGCGAACGGAAACAGTGGTACGGGCAACGAGCGTAGCAAACGAACGAGAAAGAAGGTAGACAGATTTGTCTGCTCCTAAAATCCAACCCGCATTAACTTTATTCAGTTACTCCGTGATCATGGCGGCGTGTGCAACTGCGCCGAAATATCGGGGACTCAACAACAAATCAAAACATGGTAAAAATCCCGTTACAGTGTTAATGACCATGAAAGTTTAAAAAGTTATCTACTGAAAAACTGCCAAATTTTCAACAAAATCCGTTTAGTATAGTTGTTGCGTGAAAGAGTAACAAACATCCATACATCCATCCATACTCACAAACTTTCGCATTTATTATATTAGTGGGCAGTTTGAGTATGTCATGTTCACTAAACACATTTCTGCGGTGGTGGCATGTGAGGCGGGTCATTACGTTCCCTAAAATATGGTTGAGCGAAGCGATGGCTGGTTCAAGCGTTATGCTCGTGAACGGGTGCTGCCAGTGGGAATGGGCCTGCACCTGTCTGCTTGCCTTAAAATGTGCTTTTTTGTTCTGTTTTATTTTTTATTAAGAATTACATTTGAAACAACTTGCAGTGTATAGTATTATTTCTGTTCACAAGTATTGTATAACACAATCAAATTTAATAAACAAATTTGACTTTGACTTTGACTTTCATCAGCCCCCTGATTCACGAACCGTCGGAAATCAGGGGGCAAATCCGTACTAAAGTTGTGCTGTGGTAGTAACGAACATATATCCATCCAAACTTTCGCATTATGTCATTACTAGTATTAACAAACACTTAAAAGTAAATAAATAGTACAATATTTTTAACAAAACTATTCGAAATCTGTAACTTCCCAAAATAATTATAATTTAAACTAAACTTAAATGATCTCTAAGCATTTTACAATATGCCTTGGGTTTCCCCTCGGAATGCATTCACATACCAACAGGAGGGGAGGCAAGGGAACATTATGTTATTATGCCTACTGCGATAATAGGGCAAAATATCTTATTAATATAGAGGAGTACAAGATATTCAAACTTTTTGAAGGGGTTCGGCATTCTTAGTTTACGAATTTATTAAAATGAGCAATGCAAACCAAATTTTTGATTTTATGTGCTTTTCTGTATGTTCAGACGCCAATTTATTTCATCTAGTTACTCTAGTTGTTTATTACTAGGTAAGTACTTAAACTAAACTATAATAAAATAGTAAAAATTAAAAATCTTTTGTAATGTAAGTACTTAATAAAACATTTTTCAACGCGTTTTATAAAACACTAAGAAAATAATAATGAATTTTGTTTTTGTGTTTCTATGTTTCTGTTTTATTTAGGGGTTGTCTGTAGTCTCAGGGCAATGATACTGATGATGTCTGATGACTGCATTATAAGCTGTGCATAGGTATAAAATACTGTGATTTTTGAATTAATTAAAACATATTAACGTTAAAGAAGAAAAATATTTAGACTAAATAAGCGTTTTTCAATAACAGATTCACTAATGTTCATGACCTTTTTTTATTATTATTAGTTATTACATAATGTAATCAATATTTTTACCTTGCTACTTCTCACCTACAAACTTTAATTCCGATTAGGTATATTAAAGCCCATCGAAATACTCGTCGAAGCTCCATTAACAATCAATTTTTATAATCATATAAGTAAGTATAGGTACCTCTTAATAACAGTAACAATCTCCCTCTCAGTCTCAACTTATCCGGAAACTTATCATCGGCCAAGATTTATCGAAAACAATTTTGTTAACGAGCATTATTTTTTACTTAATACTGGTAGCCAGTTTCTGAACGCAACACATCCGACATACATACCAACATGTTTTTAATACAATATCTAACCGATTCACTACTCTATTGCAGTGCATTAAGTTTTTACTGAAACGAATTTCTTGAACAATTTTTATTTCGAACAACTTTCTATGTGTCAATCATGAATCATGATTTTGACGGTAATCGATAGGTTATCGGTAGCTCCATCTAGCGGGCAGTAGCTGAAATACGACACGTATCACGTCACTGCTAACGATCGCATTTAGATATTTTTTTTTTATTTCGATAGGTTCAATGACTCGTATCGTATCTTATAGCCGCTACACACGCTCCTATCCGACCGCCGATTTGGTCTGCTCCCAGACCAAATCGGAACGTGTGTAGCGCAGATTTGGTCGGAACAGACCAAATCGGAACGTGTGTAGCGCAGATTTGGTCTGGGAGCAGACCAAATCGGCGGTCGGATAGGAGCGTGTGTAGCGGCTATTATGAATGGAAAAAAAATGCTTAGTCATGTATGGATGTTATTTTTGGTGTTTTATTTTAATTAGAATTATTGTACATTTTAATTGCTAGTCTTTGACTATTGCAATTCCAATAAATGGTTCAGGTAGGCGTAAAATTCAAATTTTACGCCTGAACCAATGACCCAATATTGATTGATTATGTACCTACATTGAGTTATAATTATGGTATTGAAATAGACCCTGAAACCGAACGTAAGTTATCTCCTGTTGGGAAGGTGAAATTAGTCTCTGTTAGAAATATGAGTAGTAATTGGGGATCAAGGTTTGAGCAGATGCAACAGTTGAGTTGTAGTAGGTGCATTCGAACGCTACTCAACTTTAAAAGCTACCTAAACATCATCCTATCAGACCACGATGTTTGAATTGTGTAATTTAATAGAACCTTCAGGCACCGCCAAGGGCTTGCTTGGGCTGGCATCTGCATTTCCTGTCTCTAAGCCATGGGCTGTCAACGCCCTTGCCATCAGGCTCTTACCTTTCCGGAATTTTGTTAATTTGTATCCTTGTTTCAGAGCAAAAAGCAAAAATGGCGGGCGACTACTCCGCGAGAAGTTGGAGAAGATTGGCCTAAACCTGCCGGCGGGCAGGAGAAAAGCCGCCAACGTCACTCTACTCACTTCTTTAGTGGAAGGTGAGGATAATAAATATATTAAGATTAGATTAGATAGTACTTTATTGCACACACGAACATAAACATATTAACAAATTATAAATTACTTGACAAATAAATAGATAAAATTTACAATTAGGCGGCCTTATCGCTTAGCAGCAATTTATGTCAGGCAACCCATATTTAAATAAAAACAGTGAATGATATTTGGGTTCATAGTTGTCAACCGAAATAAATGAATAATAGGAGATCTGACTGCATATGCTCTAAGAAAGCCAAACCTTGACCTCATTGTTAGTTTCGTACACGCCGTGAACTAAAACGAAATAATAAATTACTTAGGTTAAGAAATTTTCGTATTTCTGACCAGATAATGCCGGGCAAAATTCAGTCCCAAAAAGCCTGGCAGTCTGATTAATATATCAGCTGTAATTTCAATTGTTCATATAGCTTTGCTGCAAATAGGTATCTTAAAAACACTCGTTTGTTTCTTCCAGCTGAGGCGGTCCATCTCGCGCGTGACTTCGGCTACGTCTGTGAGACGGAGTTCCCCGCGCGAGCGCTAGCGGAGTACCTCGCGCGGCAGTACGCGGAGCACGACGCGCGCCGCCGCCGAGACCTGCTCCAAGCCACCAAACAGGTCAGTGAAGCGTTTTACCACTTCCTGCCATCAAGCAATACCCTATGAAAAGAAAAGATTTTAATTTAGGTAGCGCCATATACTTTCGCTCACTTTACTGACTACATCACATTTCTTGCGGCGCTACCTATAACATGGTCGCATGCTTGGTGGCAGGAAGTGTCCCAGAGTCATACGCGTTGCGTCCTGCTCTAAACCACCAAACAATGGGTGGCAATGAGTGCATTTGTCCCCCACACCTGACTTAAATACTTAATCAGTTCTTCAAATTGTTGAAATCGGGACTCCAGCGCTATCCCTCGCCGCACCCAGCGCCCTGTGGCTTCTGTGAAGCTTATCTTTACCAATACATACAGAAATACCTATAGATAGATGCTGGTTTGATAATGATTTTAGCATATTCTCTTCTCAATCATCACTTTAGCGACTTTCTCCTACGATTAAAGTGTAAACTGTAAACGATAAAACTAACCAACTATTAATTAATTGACAGGTGACGAAGGAGCTGATGGACTTATTAAACCAGGACCGGTCGCCGCTGTGCAACACGCGGCCGCCGCACCTACTGGAGCCGGCCATACAGCGGCATCTGACGCACTTCTCGCTCATCTCGCACGGGTTCGGCGGGCCTGCCATAGTCGCTGCACTCACCGCGATACAGGTGAATCTCGCCTCCACTATACATCACTATCGATCACGTGTATCACTATACACAGTGATACAGCTACTAGAGCCGGCCATACAGCGGCATCTGACGCACTTCTCGCTCATCTCTGAAAATCTATCACCTGAAAATAAAATGCTTCATGCCTCCGCGCGTGCAAAAGCCAAGGAACTTCATTACAAACATGTTTGGGTTCGCGGCGGTCGTATTTATATGCGCAAAACGGACACATCCGAGTATGTTCTGGTGCGAAACGCACACACTCTAAATAAGTTAATTTAAATTAATCTGTATTATATTATTGTCTTATATTATATCCGTATTAGCTAATGTATTGTGTACTATTATTAATTATTTTTCAAAATGTATTCTTTAAAAGTATATTATCAGAACGTTCAAGGTCTTCGTACAAAGACATCCGATTTTTATAGGAACGTACTGTGCTGTGACTATGACATTATTGTACTTACCGAAACTTGGTTGATCGATACTATTTACGATTGTGAACTTTTTGATGACAATTATAATGTGTACAGACGCGACCGTGAGACAAGCGGTTTTGCTAGAACTAAATTGGGTGGCGGTGTGCTCATCGCCGTGAACAAACGCTTAAATTCTCGCAGGATGCCTGATCATGAAAGTGAGTGTGAGGATGTCTGGGTTGAATTGGATTTTAACGGGAAGGATACTGAGAAATTATTAATATGTGGTGTTTATCTCCCATCCCCCATCAAAAAGCATATTTTAGATCATTTCCTTGATAACAGCAATCGAGTTTTGGAATCTCAATCTCACAAGAGAACTTTAATTCTGGGTGATTTTAATTTAAGTGGCATTGCTTGGAACGTTAACATGAATATGGCATCTGATGGAATTGCTTCTAAGAGTTTATTTGAACGAAGTGTATTGGATTTTCTGGCCTTAAATAACCTCACTCAGTGTAATTACATACTTAATGACAAGGGCACTATTTTGGATCTCATTATTTCTAGTGCTGAATTATCTGAAGTATCGCGCAGTTTTTCACCTTTGAGTAATGTCGTCTCTTACCATCCACCCTTGGAATTTGTGATAAATAATGGCAAGCCTTCTTACTCGCGAAAACCAGTTGTAGCCGAAAGATTTAACTTCTTCAAAGCAGACTACGAAAAGATTATATCTGATTTAGACTCTGTATCATGGGAGAACTGTTTAACATCTTGTACTTCGACCGATGCTATGGTTGATAGATTCTATGAAATTCTTAGGAGCACTATAGAAAAACACGTACCAAAATGCAAACCGACATCGAATAAGTATCCAGTCTGGTACACTAAAGAGTTAATTCATCTCCTAAATGAAAGGAATAAACTCAGGAAAAGGTATGCCAAATACTCAAACCCACTTGACGAAATTGCTCTAAAAACAATTAAAAAGAGATGTTCCGAATTGACCTCTGCCTGTTATATCAACTATCTCGATAACATCGAAAGATCACTGTCTAAAAATCCCAAATTATTTTGGTCGTATGTCAAAAAGAAAAAACGGAATGCAAGCACTTACCCCTCGACAATGTCTTCTGATAATGGTGAGGCCACGGGTGATGACAAAATATGTAATCTCTTTGCTTCCTCTTTTGCCTCTGTTTATAAAAGTCCTTCTGATCCAACCAATTTACAAGAATCCGCAAATGAATGCTGTCTCACCTCCCACTCTATCGGTGAGGTCCAGTTCACGTCGGATGAGGTGCTACAGGCTTTAAAA
The DNA here is from genome assembly GCA_949710035.1 of Crambus lathoniellus. Taxonomy (NCBI): domain Eukaryota; kingdom Metazoa; phylum Arthropoda; class Insecta; order Lepidoptera; family Crambidae; genus Crambus; species Crambus lathoniellus. The sequence goes on along the minus strand of OX453313.1, from coordinate 11,545,400 downwards.
CGTTTAGATAGGTCTAAAGGTGCTGGGCCAGATGGCATTACCTCTTTATTTGTTATTCAATGCAGCAAAGCTCTCTCTTTACCTCTTTCTGTTATCTTCAACCATTCCATTAAGTCTGGCATATTTCCGAAAGTTTGGAAGGAGGCCAGAATAGTCCCAATATTTAAATCTGGTAGTTGCTCGTCAGTAAAAAACTATAGACCGATTTCAATATTATCTGTATTTTCTAAGGTTTTTGAATCCCTTTTATGCCCTGTTCTATGCTGGCAAGTAAATCGGGTTATGTCGTCACAGCAAGCTGGATTTTTTTCGGCCCGTTCTTCAACATCAAACCTGGTCTCTTTTCTCACCCACGTGACAGATGCACTTGACTCCCGTGGTACTGTAGATGCCATTTATACTGATATTAGTAAAGCCTTCGACACAGTTGACCATCACATTCTGCTGAGGAAGATGTCCCGATTCGGTATTACTGGCAAACTTTTCGACTGGTTCACCTCATATTTGAGTCAGCGCTTTTCAAAAGTGGTGGTGAATGGTTGTTCCTCTGAGGCATACCAGGCTACATCTGGAGTTCCACAAGGTTCTCATCTCGGCCCCATTCTCTTCAATATCTTCATCGATGATGTTGTCTCTGTCTTTGAACATGCTACTTGTTTTCTATATGCTGATGATATGAAGCTTAGTTTGCCAATTACTTCAATACATGACTGCGATTTGTTGCAGAAGGATTTGGACCGACTTGCTCAGTGGTGTACTGATAACAAATTGTCTTTAAACATTAACAAATGCAAGCACATTCGGTTTACAAGATGCAAGGGTACCGTGGCTCCGAATTACACAATTAATGGTCGAGTTTTGGAGGAGGTTAACACCATCCGTGATCTGGGGGTAACTCTTGACAAGAAACTACTATTCCATCGTCACATTGACGACATTGTCACAAAGGCTTTTCAAATGCTCGGATTTGTAATCCGTAACACTAAAGATTTTAAGAGGCCTTCGACGAAACTTTTACTCTATTCGTCACTAGTGCGTTCACGCTTGGAATACTGTAGTCAAGTTTGGACCCCCCAATATGATGTACATGTCAAACGAATTGAGCGCGTTCAGAAGCGATTTATGTGGCATCTCACCTATCAGACCCATAAAGCCAAAGAACTATCCACGTACGAGAAACGTCTTTCTTTCTTTCAGTTACTAAGTTTGGAGGATAGGAGATTGCTACTGGACCACATGTTGTTATATAAAATAGTCAACGGAGTTGTGGATTGTCCTTTCTTGCTCAGCAAGATTAACTTGAAGGTGCCCATAAAACTTCCTCGCTCGATAAGCCACGTTCCATTCTCGGTAAGAGGTAGCAAGTCCAACCTTGGTCATCATGCTACGATGAATAGACTGCAGAGGCAGTATAATCTTTTGAGCAAGCGTCATAATGAATGTAGTGCTGATATTTTCTCTAACAAGCTGGGACGTTTTAAAAACGAGATAAAGTCCTTTTTCATAGCCGCGTCTGTACCATAATAATTTCAATAATTTCATTTATAATTTTGATTTTTATTTGTATCTTTTTTATTTATTTTCATTTTAATTAATTCAATTGTTATGAACTACATTATTTTTAATTTAATGAACTCTAGTCTTATTTGACATTTTTTTTAAACAAAATCATATTTTTTATACTTAATTTTTTATTTATTTTTTGACTTTTTGTAAAATTATTAATTCATTCATTTTATGTTGTATTTTTTTAGTTCTTAAGATGTGCACTTGTATAAAATATTTTTTCCAGGTATTGTAATGTATTCTTAATTGCTTTATTTTTATTCCACAATTTGCATGCCGTGGCAACTTTTAAGTAAGACAAAATTTAGATTTATTTACTTTTTTATGTTATTTCAATGTTTAATCCGATTTATGTCTTGTTAGTTGTCCATAAACAAATAAACAAATAAACAAATCTCGCACGGGTTCGGCGGGCCTGCCATAGTCGCTGCACTCACCGCGATACAGGTGAATCTCGCCTCCACTATACATCACTATCGATCACGTGTATCACTATACACAGTGATACAGCTACTAGAGCCGGCCATACAGCGGCATCTGACGCACTTCTCGCTCATCTCGCACGGGTTCGGCGGGCCTGCCATAGTCGCTGCACTCACCGCGATACAGGTGAATCTCGCCTCCACTATACATCACTATCGATCACGTGTATCACTATACACAGTGATACAGCTACTAGAGCCGGCCATACAGCGGCATCTGACGCACTTCTCGCTCATCTCGCACGGGTTCGGCGGGCCTGCCATAGTCGCTGCACTCACCGCGATACAGGTGAATCTCGCCTCCACTATACATCACTATCGATCACGTGTATCACTATACACAGTGATACAGCTACTAGAGCCGGCCATACAGCGGCATCTGACGCACTTCTCGCTCATCTCGCACGGGTTCGGCGGGCCTGCCATAGTCGCTGCACTCACCGCGATACAGGTGAATCTCGCCTCCACTATACATCACTATCGATCACGTGTATCACTATACACAGTGATACAGCTACTAGAGCCGGCCATACAGCGGCATCTGACGCACTTCTCGCTCATCTCGCACGGGTTCGGCGGGCCTGCCATTGTCGCTGCACTCACCGCGATACAGGTGAATCTCGCCTCCACTATACATCACTATCGATCACGTGTATCACTATACACAGTGATACAGCTACTAGAGCCGGCCATACAGCGGCATCTGACGCACTTCTCGCTCATCTCGCACGGGTTCGGCGGGCCTGCCATTGTCGCTGCACTCACCGCGATACAGGTGAATCTCGCCTCCACTATACATCACTATCCATCACGTGTATCACTATACACAGTGATACAGCTACTGGAGCCGGCCATACAGCGGCATCTGACGCACTTCTCGCTCATCTCGCACGGGTTCGGCGGGCCTGCCATTGTCGCTGCACTCACCGCGATACAGGTGAAGCCCGCCATCACTATACACCACATGTATAGTGATGCTGATGTATGAGGACTCCTCGACCAACGGTTTAACGAGCTTTCCGAAACACTGGAAAGCTCGAGCTAATATTTTCTTTAGTACCTGGTTGGCAAAGGCTGTGTTAAAACACAATAAATAACTATTACTTAAGTAATTAAAATTACACTGATACCTTAACCTAATTTAGTCCTCCAATTTTTTGCACACTACCTACCAAGTTTTAGAAGTTTGTTTTGCAGAATGACGTCACAAAGCAGTGCTAGCCCATATTTTCACATAATGAATCATTATTTTTTCAGTATATTTACTCTTTTTTTCATATTTGTTACAGAATTTCCTAAACGAATCATTAAAACACCTAGACAAATTATATCCACAAAGCGGCATGGTGTCCTCATCGATGGACAAAACGAAAATGGACCCCGACATCAAGAAGTAACACAAGGATGGCGACGATCCCGTCGGCCTACACGCACACAAACGCACACTCAAATATCAGAACTTAAGACGTGGATTATAGTACCACAAACATAATTCTGACCCGCTGACGGCGTTACTTCCAATACAATATTACAGAAATCACAGTCAGCTATAAAAAATTGATTGAAATTTGACCACTGGTAAATTTGTCCCGCAAATATATCTGACTCAGCGGAGGAGGCGCCTCTAGCAATACAAAATTATAATACCGAAAATTCCTGTCAGCTGTAAAAAATAGTTTTTGTTCAAAATTTTACCATCGCATCGAGTCGGAAAAATTTGTCCCACAAACATATCTGACTCGGTTAAGGAGGCGCCATTAGCAATAAATATAATACAAATTTACCGAAATGCCTGTCATCAGTAAAAAAAAAGTTTTTTTGTTCCAAAGACCACCGGGACAGATAAGTTTGTGCCACTGTAAACATGGTAATTAAATTAAAGTTTTAATTAAAGAAGACTTTGTTTGTAACACGCAATGTAACACATATGTATCAACTACCAACAACAAGTAACAATGTGAGTGTATTTTTTAAGTCTGTGGCCCGCATTCGAAGTGCAATTATAATACTCAAGATTGTGAGAATATTATGTAAATATAGTAAATATAGGCGAAAGTAGTATTAATTTAAGCATTTATAGTATAACATAATTTTGATTCAGCTCATTTCTAATTAAGCGTAATGGTTCTTCGAAGATTTGTTCGCCAAAAGCACGTTTCGCCAAATATTTATTTTTCGCATATATCTGTGTAAGTACTTCAAGCACGAAAAGCTCCCGCTAAAGCCATAATTAATCATAATAAACTAACATCATACCATCCTTCAAAATGCTAGCAAAGCTTTCAAAGTTCATTAAACGACTGAAGGCTGCGATGTTCAGGGGGCCAAGTCTGCTAACGTTAAGTCACAATCGTGTCTTAATCGTGTTTCGATTGTAGTTCAGTTGTAGTGCTTTTTTCCACACTAGTTACAAGAAATATGTACTTTTTTCACAAAACTATTGATGGTCACACTATACATTCACATCACATCATACTGTCATAATTCTTGTTACTAGTGTTTAAAAAAGCACTACAACTAAACTACAATTGAAACACGATTGAGACACGATTGTGACTTAACGTTAGCAGGCTTGGCCCCCTGGTATTGATACGAAATAATACGATTGAGAATGAGATTTTTCGTGTTTGGGGTACCATTACGTTAATTTCCATGTTATAGGTTCAGCAATAACTTAAGCAATTTAAATTTTAAGGCGAACTCGCACCTTTCATAAAATAAAATTATATTCGGCGAAACGTATTTTCGGCGAGTACCTACTGTTTCAGCAAACTGTATGACGCTATTTCTAACTGGCGGTAATTTTTTACTTTTAATAGAAGACGGTACCTACTTAAGGCGACCGCAATAATTTCACATATCAGGAGATTATTTGTAAATAAATAGAATTAAGTGAGAATAATAAATATATCGTAAAATTTTTCACAGAAGTGTTAATATTGATGATTTTACAAACTGAAAGTAAAAAAAACAATTATTATTGTTAGTACATTCTACATTGAACAGAAGACTAAAACAATTTCACATTTCTAATAAATTATCTACTCATGTAGGTTACAAAAACTGTTTTTTCATCAGTCTATCGTCTGTGTATGGTTTAATAGATTGTACATTTTGTTGATTAGCTAATTTAAATAATCAAATAAAGTTAGCCTACCTCTCTCCGTGCCCCACAACCACATACCCCAAGAAACAGAGTAGAGGGAGCATATCACGCACTGCTGAATGAAGTGTGAAGTCGAAGGCACACATATTAAAAAGATAACGTGGAGAAACTCAAAATCGACCATGTATGGACATGAGATGTTTTAGGGTCAATCAACTATTTCTTGTAAGTACCTCATCATTTCCCTGCAACAAAAAAAAAACAAATCTGCAAAACCATCAGTTTGCTATAAAATTTATTACTTAACCAGAATCGGGGGCTACTGCGTAACTTTATGGGTATGAACTTCATACGTTTTTGGGAACTTTAAGTTAATTTTATAAAGAAAATAGCCGCTATCAGTTCCTTGTTTTGTGATGTCGGGTATAACGATAACTAGCTAGCAACGTTCAACAGAACAAAGCAGCAAAAATCTATCAAGATAAGGAATTCAAATGACAGTTGAAGCCCATACCCATATTTCTTAGCCGGTAGCCCCCCTGGGGGGCTACCGCGTAACTTTATGGATATGAACTTCATACGTTTTTGGGAACTTTAAGTCAATTTTATAAAGAAAATAGCCGCTATCAGTTCCTTGTTTTGTGACGTTGGGTATAACGATAACTAGCTAGCAACGTTCAACAGAACAAAGCAGCAAAAATCTATCAGAATAAGGAATTCAAATGACAGTTGAAGCCCATACCCATATCCAGATTTCTTAGCCGGTAGCCCCCCAGATCCTTATACATATTCCTAGAATACATTACTTTTTATTCCGTCAATTAAATTTTACTAAAACAAAAAGATAAAAAATGTATCGTTTCATTGGTAACTTTTGTATGAAACTATGATATTTGACCCTACAAGCAAAGGGTTTTCGTCCCGCTCTCTTAATGACTTTTTATACCTCTTTCTTTTTTGTCTTGGCTTGTCAAGAAAAATCAATTTCGACAGTGATAAAAATAATTCACAAGATAGTTTTTAACTTAGTTTAATTTAAATATTAGGTATAGTTTTGCTAGTGATTCAATGTGAAAGTGTGCCAATTAGTTTAATATTGGAAATCGTAAAATATTCCAATTCATAAGTATTTAATATTTATTATAATACCTCTGTATATACACGGGAAGTGCTGCTCTTGCCTAAAATTATTTTTGCTAAATACGAAAAAGTCCTATGAATTAAAAAGTGAGATAATTTCCATTCCTCTTTGCTCAAACATTTATATTTTCTTAGTTCCTAGGCATGATTTTAATTAGCGAGCTGATATACCTACCTCAATTTTTAACGCACAAATGGTGATAAAATAATAAAACTTTATTAAGAGATCATGAAAAAAACTAAAAACGAATAATTTTTTTATGATAAAAATCACAGATCGACTTTAATTATCTACTTTGCAGCAAAATCTAAAAGCGGAACTCTATTTTTGAACAGTACATCCCACTATTTAAAGAACCTTAAACAAAAAAAGAAAACCTTAACGTTTATTTTTTTAAGTAGGTAGGTAGGTACTTATATTGTAACTAAAAAAACAAATCGGCAAAGTTCAAGAATTTTTGATCCAACTATAAGTGGCCAATTATTGCTATCAATTATGTGCGTTATGTACCTATTCGTTATTGTTTTAATTAGTAACAGGTAAACTTATTTTCAACAATGCATGCCTTTATAAGCTAATTAAAAAATCAATTTAACACAAAAATGATTTTACAAGTCTTTTTGTGTCTCTACAAATATTTTGAAGTTAACAAATTTCTTTAGATACTCATCAGCGTATTATATTACCTCATTGTTTTAGTGATTTAAAATTAAATAAAATTAGTTTTAAGTCTTTGCATTATTTCCTATAAAATGTGGGATTATCGAAAACAGATTTTAAAATACAAAGAAGGTATATGTACACATTTTACACAAGACTCCACCCTTATTGTTTTATTATAATAAGTGCATTTACCCAAGTAGGTTGCGTTTAATTTAAATAACTGACCTAACCTACCTAGCTTGATTTTAAAACAATGGTTTTTTATAAACTTTGTAAAAACTGATGAACACATGTTTAAAATGGCATTGAAAATTGCAACTTTAATTTAATTGTTATTAGTATTTTACACCGATAATGGCGAATTTCCATGCCAAACTTATGGAGTGCAACTTGACAAAAAATAATGCCTAGGATAAATTATCTCTGAAACTTCTTGAATTTTGTATCACCATTGTGTATTTTAATTTTGTTTGAGAAGTAAACGAATGATGTTACAATATCGTTTCATTTCCTGATTATTTATTTAATATTATCCTTTCTCCAGTATTTTTTAATGAAATTAATATCGAGTAGGTAAGTATCAGAAAAAATCCTCTCTCCAAACTCTCCAAATGAGCTCTGGCGGGAGAGGGGTCGAGTTTTTTTTGTTAATTATAGCTTAAGTTAAAATTTATTTGTTGTAAAATGGTTGTAAATAATAAAAAGTAAAAGAAAATAAGATTAGTAAGTTTATATACAGCGCCATCTTGTGTCGAATAGATACTTCATTTTCTTAATGTCGGTGTGTCGATAATGTTACATTGCGGTACTAGATGGCACTGTATTTTGTATATATATTTTTTTATAGCCGCTACACACGCTCCTATCCGACCACCGATTTGGTGCGGGCGAACTTCACTGCAGATCTGATCCGCGCCTACACACGTTCAAACCAAATCTGCCAGACCAAATCGGTCGGCGCTACACACGTTCCGATTTGGTCTGGCCGACCTCTAGCCGTTGTTGCAGTGTTGCCAGCCACTGCTAATCTCCCAATATTATTATTATTTATAAATACTGAAAACATCAATTTGCTTGCAATAAATAAATTAAAAAGAAAAATATTATCGGTTTTTAATGTTTTATTACTACAAAAAAACAATTTCATTATTTTTTAATTTTCTGTTATTTTCATTAAAATACTAAACATGCTAAATATTTACTAAAAGCAGCACTTATTGATGAGGTGTTATGCCCTTTTTATATATATTTAGTTTTACGACAAATTGCGAGTTTTAAATAAAATATTCTAAAAAAAACTAATAGATAAAAATAACCTTTTCATAAATGGCCATATTTAAACCTTTCGTTCGTTCAGTCCTACGTAAAACTCATGAACGAGCATTAAATTGAATCCTCTGAAAATCCCTTAAAGTAATTCTATCTGCTTTAAATATTTCCGCTTTTACATATTTTCTCCCTAAATCTAGGGGAAAACCTCCAAAATTGTCAACACTGCCAAGTTGGTCCGGTCGGAAGCCTACACACGTTTCGATTTGGTAGGAAGTGAAGTTCGTGCGAACCAAATCCGGCCGACCGCGTCAAACACGAATATGGTCGGACGACTACGCTACACACGTCCAGATTTGGTCTGGAGCAGACCAAATCGGCGGTCGGATCGGAACGTGTGTAGCGGCTATTAGTCTACACTATTCTTACCGCCTGTACACACTGGGCGCTCGGCGAGCGTTTGGTGAGCGTACGCGAGATATTTTGTATGAGAATCTGTAGTTCTGCTACTGCCCGCTAGAGGCCTTGTACAGATTTGCATACAAAATGCAACGCCAACGCTAACGCTAACGCCCAGTGTGTACCAGCTCAATAGATTCTCAAGGATTCTTACACAGAAATAAATCTGGATAAAAATAATTAATAAAAAATCTGTTTTTGTCCACATTATTCACTTATAATAGAGGTCAGTGACATTATTGGTCCACATCGAAGATTTTACAAATGTTATGACGGCTGAGGGTCCAAGGAGCCAAGTCCAATAAAAAGTAAAAAAAAAGTCAAATAGACAGCTGTCTGTCGTCATGTTCTATTCTTCTATTCTATACTATTTCTACTCTACCGCGTCGCCAGCGTCGCTCTTTGACCGCGTCCGTGTTGAATTTAATAATCCATACTAATATTATAAATGTGAAAGTGTGTTTGTTTGTTTGTTTGTTTGTTTGTTTGTTTGTTTGTTTGTCCGTCTTTCACGTCAAAATGGAGCAACGGATCGACTCGATTTTTGGTATGGGAATAGTTTGGGCGCTGGAGAGTAACATAGGCTACTTTTTATTCCGGAAAATTATAAAATAAAAATGATTATTTTGTATAGAAAATCGATAAACTGTCGTACTATACAAAACTGTCATTTCTTCAATAGCCGCTTCCAAAGAGGTAGGTATGTCAAAGAGTATTGTAATCACTGACGTTTTAGCCGCTTTGGATTACCTACTTTTTAATAAGTGACATTTGTGGCAGGCAGTTGGGCAGTGTATATAAAACTTCTTTCATCTGTCTATCTATAATATTTATAGATGTTGGTGATACGAAGTTAACCGGGTCCACTATAATTAATATGGCAAAACAACGTTTGCCG